>JARDYJ010000004.1:69396825-70766825 GCA_029215755.1 Spea hammondii
GGTATAAGGCATTTCAGGAGGCAGAGTGCTCTATTAAATGCCCCCTTAACGCCACTCTGCCTCCTGAAATGCCTTATACCTCCCTATATGCCACTCTGCCCCATAATATGCCTTTTAACCCCCTAAGTGCCAGAGTGGCATATAGGGGTATAAGGCATTCCAGAAATGCCCTATGTCCCCATTTAACACACACACGCGCACACACTTACCGGTGCTTTCTAATTTCCTGCTGTATTGCCGGGGCAGCGGGTTGACGTCTCCTTCCGCTGCAGCCAGAAGGAGGTGGAGTTGGCAGCGGGGGTTTGTCTGCGTCCGTCGCGGATACCTTCCCCGGCTGTCAGAGATCAGAGTTCCCCGCACCGGTGGGGGGAACTCTGATCTCTGACAGTCGGGGAAGGTATCCGCGACGGACGCAGACAACCCCCGCTGCTAGCCACACCTCCTTCCGGCTGCAGCGGACGTTGACATCAACCCGCTGCCCCGGCAATACAGCAGGAAGCACCGGTAAGTGTGTGGGGGGGGGGGGACAGGAGGATCCAGGTCCCCTGCAGCGGTGCAGGGGATCTGGATCTTAGTCTCATAATCAGACCTCTATTTGAGGTCTGATTAGAAGACGACCCCGATTAGAAGACGAGGGGTATTTTTCAGAGCATTTGCTCTGAAAAAAACCTCGTCTTATAATCGAGCAAATACAGTATATTATTACTGAAAAGGGGATTTTAGAATTTGTTACGTGCTTTGTTCGTCTAATATACTTTATCTTTATTTTGCAGAGCTTGTTAAGGATCTCTGCAGAAATACAGTCAACTAAATAAAATAATAAGGTAAGCCTTCTAGGTATTTGTGTGTCTGCTTGTTATTCGAAGAATTCTTTACGTTCGATAGAATAGCTGGCTTGTAAATATGTAGACACGGAGTATAGTTATATAGATATATGCCTTATACTAGTCCTATTGCAATGCAAATCCAATGCATTTAAAGAGGGAAGGAAAATGGCCAAGGTTTTAATTATTTTCTTAAAGGTGAACTTTCACAATCATAGCTTTTACAATGAACCAAGATCGGCATCTCGGCAGTAAAAAGGAGATAACAAAGGGTTAATAATCATGCACATCCCGAGAGCAGGAACATAGGATCACTCATGCCTTAAAACTAAGGTGGTAAAAGATAGCCACATATGATTTAGTGCATAAAAGGGTTAACTAGTATGTGAGCAAAAGCTATAGACCCCCTGTAATATTATAGGGGTTTGTATCAAGTCTGTTAAAAAAAAAAAACACTCTATGAAAACCTATGGATAGAAAAAAACATGATATTCCAGATATTACTTTGCTATCTTATGTTTTGCTTATATTACGATATTTCTTGCCATATAGGAAGAATCTAAGGCTGACTTTCCGCATTATTTCTGTCGCCTACAATTTACACAATGCTTAACGGTACTACAAACACATTTGACCAAGACAAACCAAAACAGTAGACGGTAAGGGCCACGGTTGCAGTCTAGAGAAAGATTGCCCTTTCAAAAGACTTGCTTCTTTGGGAATGTA
Organism: Spea hammondii; assembly: GCA_029215755.1. Classification (NCBI taxonomy): domain Eukaryota; kingdom Metazoa; phylum Chordata; class Amphibia; order Anura; family Pelobatidae; genus Spea; species Spea hammondii. The sequence goes on from JARDYJ010000004.1 coordinate 69,398,376, forward strand.
TACGGTGGAAAAGGTTCACCTGTGGTATACTACATTTTTAGTTACGTGTTAAGCCTTCCACAATATGTAGTGCCTTTTATATTTTATGCATTTTTTTCTTTGTCTTTTCGCTAAGGGAAAGTGGCTTGTAATGCATAAATGCTTGTGTGTTGGTTATATATTTATGAATGCCACATGGAAAATCTGTGATACTTTTGTACTTCCAGGGTTGTCTCGGACGTATAATGCCAGCAGAACGTAAAAAGACGGTAAACATGGAGGAAAAAGAACTGAGCCCAAAGGACAAAGAATACAGTGATAAAAAAACAGCCAGCCGAGAGCGAGCCAAGGACGAAGTGAAAATGGGTCCGAAAAAAGAGACATCAAAGGTAACTGAGGAAAAGAAGAGGAAAACAGATGATGAAAAACGCAAGAAAGAAGAGAAGGATAGCAAAAAGAAAGAGGATGACCATGTGAAGGTGGAAGAAGAACAAAAAAGAAAAGAGCTAGAGGAAAAAAGTATAGAAGATGAAGAAAGAAAGAAGCTGGAGCTGGAAACTCTACAGCAGGAAGAAGCTGCTGCGTCTCTAGTAAAGTAAGTATAGTGAATATAATATCTTGGACAGCTTACTATTCCAAGATATCCACTAAAGGAGAAGTCATTAGCGGCATTCAGTGCTGATTGAGGGAGTTCCCAAGAATGCTGATTGGCTGCTTAAAGCAGCCAGTCAGTGGCCGGAGATCGCTCCCAATCAGTGGAAGCCCTTTCTGTGAACTGGTGGTGAGTATATCATGCAAGGAGATCTTTCCTTTGCACGTGATATAATAATCAATAGTTTGCCTTTTGGGCAAATACATCTAAAATAAAAATAAAACGTTTACCTGACACAGTAGGTTGGCCTGCTGCAGAAACTGTCCGCCATTGGTCTGACTGTTCTTGCAACTGATTGAAAGTCAATAATGCCCATTGAAATCAATGACAGCACTTTGCATACATGTGCTCAAGGGTCTGGGTAGACCCTCACCTGCAGCATTCGCCAAAGCCAGCGGTCGATCTGACTGGAAGTTAGTATATCGCGTGCAGGGAGATGTTTGGCTGAACATGTCTCCTGCACAACATTTAGCTGGGGAGTGGGGAAAGGGCTAAATGAGTGGATTCTACATAGAAGAAGGTGTACGTCTGTGTATTGGTTACCTAACCGCCCCCACCCCTTTTCTGTTTTTCTAGAGAGAAAGAAGAAGCTCATCAGCTACACCAAGAAGCATGGGAACGTCACCAAGCAAGAAAAGAGCTCCGTAGTAAAAACCAAAACGCCCCCGATAACCGACCCGAGGAGAACTTTTTCAGCAGGCTGGACTCTAGTCTAAAGAAAAACACTGCGTTTGTGAAGAAACTCAAAACCATAACTGAGCAACAGAGGGATTCGTTATCCCATGATTTTAATAGCCTCAATCTCAGCAAATACATTGCAGAGGCTGCTTCCTCCATAGTAGAAGCAAAGCTGAAGATCTCTGATGTCAACTGTGCCGTGCACCTCTGCTCTCTCTTCCACCAGCGCTATGCCGACTTTGCCCAGTCACTACTTCAGGTTTGGAAGAAACATTTTGAGGCACGTAAAGAAGAAAAAACTTCAAACATCACTAAGCTGCGAACCGATTTGCGCTTTATTGCTGAGTTAACTATTATTGGTATCTTCACTGACAAAGAAGGTCTCTCCTTAATCTATGAGCAGCTGAAGAACATTATTAATGCCGATCGTGAATCTCACACTCACGTTTCAGTGGTTATCAGCTTTTGTCGTCACTGTGGAGATGATATTGCAGGTCTGGTGCCCAGAAAGGTAAAGAATGCTGCGGAAAAGTTCAGTCTGAATTTTCCTCCCAGCGAGATTATGAGCCCTGAGAAGCAGCAACCCTTCCAGAACCTGCTGAAGGAGTATTTCACATGTCTCACTAAGCATTTGAAGAGGGACCACAGAGAGCTGCAGAACATAGAGCGTCAAAACAGGTGAGGGGTAACATAATGGTTTTAGGGAGCTAATTCATTTTTTCCCCAGTAACCTCTAAAAATAAGTTAAAATAATATCTCATAGATGCTAGTAAGATAGTTTGGAAAGACTTGCGTGAGCAGACGAATGTTAGCTGTCCCTTACATTAGGATTTGTCATTGGCCCACCTCGATTCCCCAGGTAAGTTAAGGCTTTTGAAGGAAAGTCAAGCTGGCCCTCTATAATGCGGACATTTCACTGATTGACCTATACATTTTACAGGGCTGGCCAAGCTGTTCCTGCAGCAGAAGCACAGTCAGATTGGACTATTGTAACGTATTGTATAGTGTCAAGTAGAGCTCTACCTTTAGTGAATAAACCCCTTTGTGTTCCACTACTTCAGCTAGGATTTCTTTATAATGCAGAATGTCTGATATCAATGGATTAAGTATTTTCACATGCATACTAAATTATGTATTCTTACTGCTTTTAACTTACCTTTTCTGATAAAAATAATGTCCCTAGGTGATGGCTATGTATGATGTGAGCAGTTTGGCATCTAGCATGTAACCTTTTAGGTGTAATCGCTTTAAACGGGTTACTCAAAGAAAAATGGCAGTAATAGAGTTAAAAATTGTCCCTGACGCTTTGCGCTTACTGACATATGTTCTCCGTTTAAATGAATTGTCTTAGCAGTGTTTAAGATGGTTCTCTAACAAGGTCATTGTAAATTTCTCAGTCCTCCACGTGTGTTCTCATTAAAAGATTGAGACGTGTTATGTTGGCATGTTCCACAAGCAAGGCCCATGGTAGAGATGCATCTTTGAATGAATCACAAGCAACATCATGTATAAATATACAGACAATATGATTTATAGGAGGGATCTCAGATTCTTAGGAATCCTAATAGTCTCCTTTGCAATAGGGTTTAAATCCCACCTTGCAGAGCATGTTTACATTAAGTTGCAATATTTTTGAGAATGCCCAGAGTGAAAATTCATCCATTACCATTAATATGCATTACCTTTGGTGTAATTTTTGTGCAGGCGTATTTTACATACAAAGGGGGAACTGAGTGAAGACAGACACAAACAGTTTGAAGAATTTGCAACGTCTTACCAGAAGCTGTTGGCAAACTCTCAGTCCCTTGCCGATCTCTTGGATGAAAACCTCCCTGAACTTCCTCAGGAGAAACCTGTACAGGAGGGTATGTAGTATGGAACATGCAAGTTATTATTGCATCCTCGATTCCTACCAATTGTACCTGTAATGGAACTCCTTTAAAAGGCTGTGTAGGTTTCCTAAAGGTTGTTTGACAAACACTGTCATGTGAGGTTTCTAATGTAAGGTTTTTGTTTTTTTTGTGATCTGCACCCAGAACATGGACCTGGCATTGACATCTTCACACCTGGCAAGCCTGGTGATTATGACTTGGAGGGAGGCATCTGGGAAGATGAGGATGCCCGAAACTTCTATGAGAATTTGATTGACCTGAAAGCCTTCGTTCCTGCAATCCTATTCAAAGATAATGAGCGAAGCTCACAAAGCAAGGATTCTGGCAAAGATGATTCAAGAGGTACAGTTACCTTTCTCCTTAATATTTTTATGCGGTCTGTTTAACTGGTAAGTCTTGAACAAAGTTTTCTTTTTCTTGTTTCTTTCTTCAGACGGTAAAGATGGTAAAGAAAAAGATGTGTCCACTACAGAAGATCTGGAGCTGGAACTGGAATCTTTGGATATTAATGATGATCCCATGGAGCTTGAAGGGGTAGAGGAAGCAGAAGACCTGACAAAAAAACTTCTGGATGAACAAGGTGAGGAATAGTTTCTTGTTAATGTAATATTTAGATTATTACTCTTCTCTACTGAAGCCTCACCTACTTTGATTTAGATCAGTTTGTCTGCAAAGAACTGTCTTCAACAGTAACTAAAATATAATCCTGTACCTTATCACAATGCATTGAGCTTTGCTTCAGCACTTGTGTGAGACTCCTAATTTTAAGGGGTGCCTTTAAAAACACTTTGCTAACTGATGTAGATGTATAAGAAAAGTTTGTCTGAAAATATGTGCCTGTCTTTGGTAGAGCAAGATGATGAAGAAGCAAGCACTGGTTCCCATTTAAAGCTCATTGTGGACGCTTTCATCCAGCAGTTGCCTAACTGTGTTAACCGTGATCTGATAGATAAGGTAATCACTTTTTTTTCTTTATAAAAAAAATTGTATGCATAGATTTCACAAACTCTTTCTAGATCCATAACACAACTGTTTTACAGCTATAATTAATATGTGTTCTAGAAGGGTGCAGATTTTCAAGTAGTCAAATATTCTACAGGGAATAGCTTTGATTATGAAATAAAATTGCTATAGATTAATAAACAGCCTAGTTGTTCTGACAGCAGGCCAACCATGGTAACTATTCTACATGGTAGCAATTGTGTTCCTCAGCTTGCGTTAAGCTTAAGGTACAGAGCCAAAAAGTAAGCTGTAGTGCAGGCCTTTCCCGCATGGCTTTTAGTAGGAAGTGTCCAATAATTACCATAACTGCAAGACAAATAGCGCAAACTATGAAGGTTTAAATTGAAATTAACACACTTACCAATGCTAAGTCATATCTGTGCCAGTTCCACTTTCAAATCGACACTTCAGCCGTCACTCTAATACATATGATAGCTGAGAGGTGCCTTTGATTTTCTGTGGTGTCCCCTGTTGCAAATGCCTGGGGGGGGATTGTCAGCTCCAGCATTTATTTGGTGGAAAAGTACGTGTGGGGGCTTATCAGACCTCTGTGTGCATGGGCAAAAATAACTCCGTTTGATCTCTTGCCAACAATTGGTGACTTCAAGCCCATGAAGGAAGAGCGGGCAGGTGCAGCTTCTAACTTGAGTAATATATATATATATATATCACTTTTATCTCGCTCTCTATCTCACTCTCTTTCATAGCAATCAAGTGCTTAGGCTAATTGAACCATACCATTGTTTGTCTTGGTGGTAATACCCCTTTTAAAAGTTTGCAGTATCATCCCTTTTTATACACGACCCACTTTTGTTTAGTATAGCATATTAATGCAGTCTTATGCTTTTGCAGGCAGCAATGGATTTTTGCATGAACATGAATACCAAAGCCAACAGAAGGAAGCTGGTCCGAGCACTTTTCATTGTCCCTAGACAGAGGTAAAGAAGAAATTATTTAAGAAACAGATTTTTTTTTTCTTATAAAGTAAACTTCTTGTTTTTAATGTTGGCTTGTATGCATGTATGTAATACAGTGAGGCGATCGGTTTACTTTCAATTCCTGGCCAGGGCAAAAATGTGTGTGTGTGTGTGTGTGTATATATGTATGTATGTATGTACTGTATGTATATGTGTGTGTGTATATATGTATGTATATGTGTGTGTGTGTGTATATATATATATATATATATATATATATATATATATATATATATATATATATATATATATATATATACACAGTATCTCACCTCACATTTTTGTAAATATTCTTTTCGTGTGACAACACTGTAGAAATGTCACTCTGCTACAATGTAAAGTAGTGAGTGAACAGCCTGTTATACAGCCTGTTGCTGTCCCCTCAAAATAACTCAACACACAGTCTTAATGTCTAACACCTTGGCAACAAAAGTGAGTACACCCCTATGTGTATAAGAAGTCGGGGGAATATAGGGGTTATAAGGCATATCAGCCAGGCAGATTAGGGGGAATAAGGCATATCGGGTGCACAGTGGCATATCTGGGGTATAAGGCATAGCAGGGGGCACCGTAGCATATCGGTGGTATAAGGCATATCAGAGGGCACAGTGGCATATCAGGGGGTATAAGGAATATCAGGGGAGGGCACTATGGCATATTTGGGGGTATAAGGCATATCTAGCAGTGTGGCAGTTCAGATATGCAAAACTGGGGGGGGGGGCAGGTTGGGAAATAAAAACAAGAAATGCATTTTTCTCAGTTTTTTTTTTTTTTTTTTATTCTGCTGTTTGTTTTTACATCCAGTTATTTTAAATAAACAATTCTTTAACTGTTTTACCCAATTATGAAAATAATCGTTAGTTGCAGCCCTAGAGTAATCAGGACACTAGGTGGAGACATTGGACAGTTGAATGTGATTTATATGGACTTTTCTTTACAGATATTCCTGTAATGTATTTAGAATTCTGATTGAATCGATTGAGATGACGTACATTTAATTAAGGCTGGGTAAATTCTATGGTTCAGACTCCTCAATTGTAACCTTATTTTTTTACCTATGGATACAGCCCTTCTCGGGTACTAACATTTTCCATCAAGCTCGTTATTTCTACACTGATTTGTCAAGTCCTGCATTTAAGGTTGCCTCTCTGAAGGATTATTTGTTTCATCGTGACTGTTTAAAGTTGGGACCTTTGCTTATTTGATGGCTGAGATCCACCCTGCCAATTAGTAGGCCTCCTTATCAGATGGAATGGCAAAATAAGGGTATCTACGTAATGGGAAGGAGTTAAAAATAGTGTTTTCAAATGTTTATCTGTATCTGCCATCTAACAGTTTACACACCGTGCTTTTCCCCATAATCCTTGCAGTAAAGAGACTGTATTAGAGTGCACGGCTCGGTTGAATAATTTACCAAGTTTTACTTTTGGACACTGGCAAGGCTTGCATTCTGCTTTATAAATTAAACACTTGTCTAAAGTGATTAGTGTTAATACAGCGGTTTGCAGACGGCAGCTTTGAAGCTGCACACTAATAAAGTGACTTTGGCAGCTGATTGTGACTGGTGCTTAATCAGCCTACCCGATAAAAGGTTAGCATATAACCACTCAGCGCCTCTGGCTTCAGGGCATATAAGGTTCCCTGCAAATGTGTTATATCTTCCAAACTTTGATTCAAGGGATGGCATACATAATCTTAATGCAGATCTGTCCCTTTTCCCCCAAAAAATATATATTGGGTTACCTGAATTATACATATAATTTTTCAATAAAAATGAACAATTAACATAAAAAACAAACCACAAAGATTAACGTCTAGGAAGACATACTATTTAGTAGGTATTCTATCAGTGGCGTGAGAGCTCAGATCCTAAATTGTCCAAAGCTAAAGTCAAATTATTCCACATATAACATAACTTTTTCTCTTGGATCAGAAATCACCCAAAATAGACCCTGGACGGCTGTTTGATGCAGACCCCCTCCCCCATGTTTCATTTTGCCTTAGTATGCACTAAATAATGCAAAGGTGTTTAAAGAGAAAATCTGAAAAATATTTTAAGAATCCTACAGACTTAAGACTGAACCTTTTTCGTAGACGTAGAGGTGTTTTGCGACAGCTTCTCTGTCACATGCGATATAGATCGTTTCGGCAAATGCGTTTATGCCGATACTTTTTGATGTATAGGTACCTTGTTCTCTCCGCAGTATTGAAGGCACACCTCTGTTGAATTTGTATGATTACTTAAAAAGAAGTAACATATCAACTGCAAGAATGAGAAGGGAGTCATAAATACATTAGATATTTTTTCTTTATTTTATGCTCTTCATTTTGGTCAACATTTAATTGTAGCAAGTAGAATTAATTTACAGGTGCATCTTATTTTGCTTTGCTATGTATTAGAGCATTAACATATGTTTAACTGGGAAGTGTGTCGAAAAGTAAGTGCATATTGCTAAACCGCCATTTCCCACATAGATTGGATCTCTTACCATTCTACGCAAGACTGGTTGCCACTTTGCATCCATGCATGTCTGATGTTGCAGAAGACCTTTGCTCCATGTTAAAGGGGGATTTCCGGTTTCATGTAAGTTTTATAATTCACTTTTGTTGAAGCTTAAAGGGGTCTTCACTGTCTAGATAGCTTCAGGGTTTTTTTGTGATTATAAACCACCTATGTATTTATTTATTTATTTCAACCTGTACCCTTAGAGCTTGTCCATCTTGGCTCCACCGATGGTAGTTTTTGGTAAGAGTACAGACAAGCTGCTAGGCCTCTGTTATGTTAGCACCGCTCATTCCCACTGTTGTGTTGAGATGTGTCACATCAGTGATGTCATTAGCAATGACAATCATGTCAGAGTAAGTTAGTCTTAACCTTTAGTTTCCTGCACCAAACATTTGCAGCATGCTTTCATCTGGAATTTTGCCTTCAACAAATTCACTTACCGCTAGTTTTTCATTACCAGGTTTTCCCAAACCCTTATTACTGCTTAATACTATAGAAGTTCACATTTTATCCTTACACTTAACTGCCTTAAGAAAATAATCATATTTATTAGTACAGGTTAGTAAAGTGTCAACAATATCACATTTTGGGCAAGTTAGCCCATATATGCTACCTAAAGATGGAATGCTGGTTTATTAAATACTCGGAGATAGTGTTGTTGGATTTTGCCCAACAACTGTAGTAACCTGTTATATTTCAAGGTAACTATACAATTGTATAATAGGATTTGTTTCAGATTTTTAAGTAAAAGGTAATGGAAACCGGCATTGGGTGAAGGTGGCCAGCCCCGTATTTGGGACCTGGGTCACACTTCCTAATGGCTGGAGTGACATTCTTGACCAAAGAGCTTTTTGAGAAGTACTATCCCAGTAGGTTATGTTAGGAGCCAGAATTACCTTAAAGAAGTGAGATTTTTATTTTTTAGATTTACTTGACCCTTTTCACCCTTAAATCTGTTAATATTTTTTTTTAATCTGTTTTATTATGAAATGTTTTTGTCTAATATTGAGTGTTGAGGATGTTTTTTCCTTAACTTCACCTGGTTGTCGGGTAAATATCCTCTAATGAAACATGTCTTTTGATTCTGTTTTTTTTTTCCCACAGGTGAGAAAGAAGGATCAAATAAATATTGAAACAAAGAACAAGACTGTGAGATTCATCGGCGAACTTGCCAAGTTTAAAATGTTTAGTAAAACAGACACTCTGCATTGTTTAAAGGTTTGTGTTGCATTTTTACTTGCACGGTTAATACATTGGCCCAGTTTTTATACACTTCTATGTGCTTCTAAAACCCTGATCTAGTTTGGATCCTGTTGAATTTTAAATATAAGTATATAAACTACTAAACTATGTTCCTTTCCAGAAGGAAATAAAACTGGGTGAAAGGTAAATTAAATATATTTTGTAACTAAATGCAACAGCAGAGACCTAATTCATAAAATATTGTCTTATTTATATTTATATTTATAATATACTATATATGTGTATATATGTATAATATATATAATTTTTTTTTAAAAAAAATGTCATTTTCTGGGAACATCTGCAGGTTTTTTAGTTTGTTTTTATGAGATTACACCTTCACAGAAAGGAATACAATTCTTCAGATATGTACATATTTCTGTATTTTAAATCCGTCATTACAAGTCGCTTAAACCCACTGGGTATGATTTTGGTTCCACAGATGCTATTGTCGGACTTCTCGCACCACCACATTGAAATGGCGTGTACGCTGCTGGAAACCTGCGGACGCTTCCTTTTTCGCTCTCCAGATTCACACTTGCGCACTAGTGTGCTTTTGGTAAGAATGTTAATTGTTTATATATAAAATGCATTCTATGATCTTGGCAAAGATTAATTGTATGGGTTTTTTTTTTTTTAACGTATTTTTAGCGCAGTTGGTACTTAAAATTAGTAGTTAGCATTTGTTGTTTATCCAGTGGCAATAATTTTAATCAGTACTCTGTACCTATGCGTGGGGTATGATTTACGTTAACAGATACATGTTAACGTCTGCGTGGTGCACGCAGGCAACTTCCACTGCTGCCGGGACTTCAGATGTGTCTCATAGCTCTGGGTCCTTGCGGGGGTCCCTTCAAGCCCCCTAGGACTCAGAGTGCCAGTGCAAGAAAATAAACCCCTCCAAAAAGTTCTCTGCAGTTGGTAAGGGGCTTCGATTTTGGACAGATTTGAAACGAAAAGTAACATACACTCAACAATTCCTTAAAAAAGAAAATGAACCACAACGACTGTGTACTGTCTGTTATGTTTACACCTTTGTTAGCATTAGGTATCTATAGAAATGTTTTGTTTTCTTTGAGGGGGCAGGCTACTTGCACCAAGGGTACATGAGGATTCTGGTGTTTTGCCGTGTAATAGAACACTTTTGTAAATAAACGTCTGGCTTGGAACTGTGTGTGTGTGTGTGTGTGTTTTATCACTCCCCTTGTCTCACGTAGGAAAAATACCTATAAACATTTTCTTGCTCGCGTGTTTAGCTTGCAACGTGTTTGTTTTGTGAGTGTTTTGCCGTTTAGGACATTGGTTTTTTTCCTCTTTCTCGTTCAATATTATCAAAATAATCAGGCTTGGTGGTTTTCTTTATCTTGTGTGTGGGAGGATACAGTCTAGGAATGGTACGTCTATATCTGCTGGCGAAACGGGATAAAATACGGTATTACACAACCGAATTGCCTTCACCAGGCTGCTGAATCCATACTGGGTTTTACTTTGGGCAGTGCTATCCACGATCAGCACGCTGTTTAACCCCTTAATGACAATTGCCGGTTCTGGCGCGGCACGGAAAAACAAGTCGATTATGACAAATGACGTGCCAGAACCGGCACGCCTTTAACCGGGTGCAGAAAGCGATCTACGTTCGCTTTCTGCACCCAAACGGCGTTGCTGTAATGCCTCGACCTCGAGGCATTCAGCAACGCCACGATCGGCACCAGGGGCCATGTCTGGCCCCTCCCCGGGGCGTCAACGGACGCCCGTTTTAAAAGCGTTTAGGAGGCGATCAACGATCACCTCCTAAACTTAAATGGTGTCGCTGGAATGCCTCGATCAGGAGGCATCCAGCGACACCAAACACTTAACTTTGGATGGACTGTGACCGCTCCAGAGAGCGGTCACAGCCGCAGCTAACGGTGATCTTCGCCATCTGCAAGATGCGAAGCAGCGCAGAAATGTAAAAACGGCCATTGTCACGAAGGGTACAAAAAGTAAAATCAGCCTTTGTCACGAAGGGGTTAAAGCAATGGCAAACCTACCTTTAGGATTCTCTGGCTTAGCTGTGGTTGGGAGATACAGCCTTAACATGGGAGTTTTGGCATTGCTTTTTGAGAGAGAACCCAAGCATAATTACTCCTTTCTCCCATTCCTATGTTCTGCACGTTTCTCTTTGTTCAACCACAGTTGGCCTTGTGTGTCAATTAGGCATTTATATTAAAGATATTGAACCGTTGTCAACCTTAAAGTATGGGAAAAAGTTTAGTCCAATTTTTAATTAATGTTAAATAGCCGCCTTTTTTTTTTTATTATTTTTTTTTTTTTTACGCATCCTTTCGTTCACAGGAGCAAATGATGCGCAAGAAACAGGCCATGCATTTGGATGCACGATATGTTACTATGGTGGAGAATGCCTACTATTACTGCAACCCACCTCCAGCTGAAAAAACTGTGAGAAAGAAGCGGCCTCCACTGCAAGAGTATATCCGAAAACTTCTGTACAAAGACCTTTCCAAGGTTACGACCGAGAAGGTTAGTCTAGCTTCAAGTGAATCGTAGTTACTAGCGTGATGTGTGCTAGTTCAATACGTGTTTGTTTAATTAAGGGTGTAGTAGAAGCATTATTAAACACTCATCTACAGATATCAGACAGAAGGCGCTTTTTCCCTCAGAAATCTCATGGCGCTGCCACAACCACAAGGGATTCTGGGTAGGCGCATGCAAATAAGGTCAACAATAATCACACCTATTTCTTCTTGTGCATTTGTAGGTTTTGAGACAGATGAGGAAGTTGTCTTGGCAGGAACCTGAAGCTAAAGAGTATGTCATCTGCTGCATGGTCAACATTTGGAATGTGAAGTACAACAGTATTCATTGTGTGGCCAACCTCTTGGCCGGCCTGGTGCTTTACCAGGAGGATGTCGGGATTCATGTGGTGGATGGAGTGTTGGAGGACATACGTCTAGGGATGGAGGTAAACTAAGTGGATACTGAAGACTTTCTACAAAGGAAAGAGTGGAATGCATTTTTACACTTCTATGCTTTTTTAAATAATGGTTTTGACGTTCATGTTTGCGTGTTTTCACCCCCTACTAAATTTACATTAGCAGCTTTCATTATTAACGCTTTAATGTTCCGGATAGTTGATTTCATTAAATTTTTTTCTTTTTCAATCCACATTAGGTTAATCAACCAAAATTCAACCAACGTCGAATAAGCAGCGTAAAGTTTCTTGGAGAACTTTATAACTACCGAATGGTTGAGTCAGCCGTCATATTTCGCACACTGTATTCTTTTATTTCCTTTGGTGTAAACCCTGATGGCAGCCCAAGTGCCCTGGACCCACCAGAACACCTGTTCCGCATCCGACTGGTGTGCACAATACTTGACACCTGCGGGCAGTACTTTGATCGAGGATCCAGCAAGCGCAAACTTGACTGTTTTCTTGTTTACTTCCAGGTATGCCATGTATTTATAAACTTAAAGTGGCAATTAATATTAAAATATTCATATATTTTAGTCATCAGTCGGCCCTCCAGTCCCTTGGTGTTTGCATAACACTAAGAATTAAGAACCGTTGTTATTCAGCCAGCCGGTTAGTGGTAAGAATCGTCAGATCATGGAAGAAGAGCCTTCAACCCATTCTTTTTCACGCTAATTGTTTTTCAACTCAGAAGAGGAAATGTAACTTGTATTAAGCAACAAAATGTATTACCATAGCTAACATCACATTACCGAACCTAATCGTGTTTGTTTTGAATGTTTCAGCGTTATGTCTGGTGGAAGAAAGGTCTAGATGTCTGGACTAAAGATCACCCATTTCCAATAGATATTGATTACATGATAACTGATACATTGGAACTGCTCAGGCCAAAGATGAAACTGTGTAACTCCCTAAATGAAGCTGTCCGGCAAGTGCAGGATTTGGAACGCGAGATTCTCATAAAGCTTGGTGAGACTCTTTTAATGATTTACATACTTTCAGCTGAGTTTATCAAAGGAAAATCATCCGCTGTTTTTTGTTTTTTTACGTGTCATTCTCCTTTTTGTTTTTAATTTTGTTTTTTGGGAACCCTGTATGACTCTAAATGCCTTTTCCATAAGGACTTGTGAATGACAAAGATTCAAAGCATTCCATGGGCGTGGGAGAACATTTGGATGATGACGATGATGAAGAAGAGGAAGAAGCAGAGACCGAGGAACAATCTGGGAATGAAAGTGAGATGAATGAACCAGAAGAAGTTAGTATTTTTGTGTATAAGCCATTGCTTAAAGACTTTTTTATTTTATTTTATTAAGGTGTCTTATGACAGGTCTGTTAAATTTTATACCTTCTTGTCAAATTATTTTCTTATTTATAAAAATGGCCTTTACATTTCTTAACATTCATAATCTTGGAAAATAATAGTATGTTGAACCAGCTTTCAAGCCATTGACCCTTTCAGGAGATATCCTGAAATATTTTTACTAACCCTCATTATCATTAATTCGCAATACATTAACATTATAAGCAACGCTCTGTATTCCAGGAGACTGGATTAAAACATATACCAATCTTGGATAGAGTGTACATTAAGAAGTATTTCACTGAAAACTAAATGGTGTGTTCATGGCGCTGTAGATAAAAAGCAATAAGTGCTCAACCTCCTTAATAAGCAGAAATTATGATGGTGTTTAGGCACTTGTCATTATATATTTACACTAAAATAACTGTTGGAGCCAGGGAGGTAGTGGGACTGGATTTAGTGTGTTATTGTTTGTTCATACCAAAGAAAGCCATTGACCACATTGCTCAACATTCTGGCTTCCCGTTCGGCTCAATCATTGCAGATAAAACAATAAAAACCTGCCGGGTTATTGCTAATGAATGAAATTGTTGCTTTATACACACACTGTTTCCAAACCACAAATCTTGTATTTATTGCATGCAGTATTTGTGGTGTTCTGACTAAGGTGTGTACATGTCTTTTAAGAAAAATGTGATGTTTCTAGAAAGTCTTAAATGCTTATGTTACGGACCAAAAGAAATCTCCCAGGAGAAAATGTGCTCGGCATCTTGTGATAGTGTGTAAAAATGCGGTTCTGTCTTTTGATTACCGTGTTTTCAAGATTTTTGTTAATTCCAGGATGCTTCTGAGAATGAAGATGATGAAAGAGAGGAAGAGGAGGAGGAAAATACTGATTATCTGACAGATTCAAACAAGGAAAATGAGACTGATGAAGAAAACACTGTATGTATCTTTTTTTTTTTTTTAATTTTATCGGACTAACAATTACCTTCTAAGAAAAGCCTTTTGAGAGTGTCATGCACTCGTCTAATCTGCTTTAGCTATGGGTGGTAAACGGTAAGCCTAAGAAACTGCATCCAGATCCATGTAGAGAATACCAGTGCATGGCTAGATACATCCAGAGATACATGTCTTTCAGAGACAGATGCGTCCCAAACAGCGGTTGGTCTTACAGGCCTAGTGGAGATTGATTTTAATTAGCCTTCCAAGTTAAATAGCCTTGCCTTTCTGTGCAGGAGGTGATGATTAAAGGAGGAGGCATCAAACATTTACAATGTGCCGAGGATGAAGATTTCATTCAAGCCCTCGACAAAATGATGCTTGAAAACCTTCAGGTATGTGCTTCTCCTTTGTTTTTCTTCTTCTATCCAAACGCAACATGCTATACGGCATTCTAAAGACGTGTATTTCAACTTGAGCAGTGGCCGATGCCCTTTATCTGATTTTTACTGTGAGTTATATGTATTCCAAGGCCATGTCTGGAAGCCGTTTTGTTTTCTCTATGGCAAATTCTTCAAGAGCACGATGTGTGAAAAATCTATCGCAACCCATGCACATGTATTTGTATATAGAGAACAGTCACATGACCATGACCTCAGTCCCTGTCCTCTTTTCTTTACCAACATATTGTTTAACCTTTAGGAAAACATTACAAAAAGTATGTTTTGTACGCATGTGTACTAGTTGCCCACTATCAACTGAAAAAAGGGAAGTACACAGAATATTAAGTATGTGATACCAGTTAACAATTATTACATTTGGTTTTATATGTATTGGTATAATAAGAATTGGAATATGCCGTAAAATTGGTTATTACATATAGCATATTACAGTTAGATGCATTAATGGAGGAAAAAATCTGTCTCTATGGCTCAGTGGGTTATGTTTTCCAGCATGCTTTTTTAAAACATTTTTTAGCTATTTTAGTTTCAAAAGTGAGGAAATAGGAGGTTTCAATGAGGGAACACCCTTACAGTATGTAGGATAAAAACTAGAAAAACACACACAAAAAACCCCTACAACTTTTATACGGTTTTGATGTCCATAATTCAGACAATAGAGCTACTTACAGATGTAGACATCTTGCCTTTCTGGATCCGAGAAGTCTTATGAAATTTAGTGAATGTGACTGCTTTGTGTAAAACCTAAGGCTTTCTTGGCAGAATGTTGTCGGCCTTTCTGGTTTTATGTAGTTACATTGTGTAGTACTAAACTGCACTACCTTTCACTTAGGGAATGGATTAATAGTGTTAAAACCTGTCCCAGAAAGCCATGGCATTATAGGGTTTGTTTTCTAATATTCAGTAAAGCCCAATGAAATTACGTAATATTAAAATATTAAGACGACTCTAATCCATGCAGAAGACATACTTCCTTTTTATTACTCAATGGGAATTATAAAAATGAACCATTTAGTGTGTATACATTTTTTTTTTATTAAATTAAAGCCCATCTATTGTATTTATATTGTTATTGAAAATACTAGATTTAGAATTTGCCCATTTTCTTTATTCTCACAGGACATCTTTTTACTAAAGTTGGATAAAATGTAATGCCGGTTGCAGTAATAAAAATGCGAATAGTTCATTGAGTAAACAAGAAGCCCTTGACTGGTTTTGCTGGACAAGTTTCAGTCCCATCTTTGGGCTGTGAGTTTGAGTTGTCCTATTGTATGGGAAAAACATGGGGGCCTCATCTCAGACCGAGAACAGACAGTGCTGAAATAACCTGCCCTGTAAGAGAGGAACCTACCCGGCAGAGGCATCACTAGCGCCTTTACAGAGGAGACCTCCCTATTAGCATATCAGACTGGTGTCACCCACCAGGACAGTCCAGACCCGAAATGCATGGCAAGCCTCCCTTGCAACCACAGATGTACATTTCAGCCTCTTATAGGCTGTGTGGCACGCCTGATATCCCTGCAGGTGGTTAGTCAGCCACCCACATCTAGGCATACCCTGAATAACCCAAGGCGAGAAAAACAGCATGGGAGCTTCATCTCAGTCCTGTTGTGTGGCCAAACCATCTGTTGAGTCGTAGACGATGCCTGGCTGTTCTATCTTCTGATGGTGTCCGCATATGTGGTGCCCCATTCGTTCTTGTTTGGACAGAAGATTTAACGGATGTGGGGTCATCAGCAAGGAGTACCATATCCTCCCTTCTCCTTTCTATACATGACTTTTTATTTGCCTTGAGGGTGTTTAGTAGTGAATTGACTATAGATGTAACCAGGTATAATATTGGTATATACCCATGTATTATGTTCATTTTTAACTTAACTTTTTACGAGTGGAAAACCGCTTATAAACAATAAACAGAAAAAAAAATCTCAAGGCACAATGGGCTTGAACAACCAAAAACAAACTGTTTTGTTAATAAAGGTTTAACAATATTACATCAGTTTAGGAAATTTGTCGTATATTGTAAAAGTACACATTTCTTTAGATAATTCCCTATAAATACTTTTATTTTTTTTGCAATTTGATCTTCTTTCCACATATACAGTACTTAATTCTTCATTTTTGTTTTCCAGCAACGCACTGGGGAATCTGTAAAGGTACATCAGTTAGATGTTGCGATTCCATTGCATCTTAAGAGCCAGCTGAAGAAAGGGGCACCCCTGAGTACTGGAGAAGGAGACCCTGAGTCTGATGATACAATGCCATTTGTGATGCTTACAAGGAGGGGTAACAAACAGCAGGTACATTGTTACATTTGTGGAACTAGCTTCAAAAAACTTACTGTGACTTTTTGCAAGAGGTGTCAATCCACCTAGTACAGTGCTGTGTTTACCTTTTGGGGCTGTCCGACCTAGAGTAGCGGCCCGAGTCCCCTCCACCTCTGTGGTCAGCATCTCCGATTCCAATAATAGGTGCTGTGCTCTTTTAAGACACTGTGGTATCTTAAAGGCGCACAGACTTACTGAAGTCTATGGAGGCTGTGCTGAGTCAGCACAGCATCCATTTAGTAAATTGGCCAGTTGGGGAGATCAAAAATCCCTGCTTGTAACTGGCCCATTGTGGGGCTGGACACAGGGAGGTTTGTTTGCCTGGGCCTAGTCGAACTATGCCATGATACGTTGTCTAGATCAAGCATTCTCGTTATCAAGTATTGAATGCTAGCAAAATGTACATGTATACTTTTACCTGAAACCAATCCTGCCACTTGCATACTTTGAAGGTGGCAGATACACTTTAAAGCAAAGCTCCCACCATCCTTGACTTTATTATTAATAATAATATTTAAATAAAGCATGTGTGAAAGCAATACCTAATGCTATATCTTTAAATATATATATATATATATAGGGTAGTAGAAGTATTATTAAACACTCATCTACAGATACCAGACAAGCCAGAAGGCTTGTTTTTCCCTCAGAAATCTCATGGTGTATTGACAACCACAAAGGATTCTGGGTAGGCGCATGCAAATAAGGTTAACAATTATCACCTTTGCCTCTATATCCACTTTATACATGGATCCCTTGAAAGTAATTGCCCGCTGTACAAGACAGCCTTAGACAAAACTCGGGAAGAGGTACAATAGCCAGATCACCACTCATGGACAGCTGTTTCGTCCTTCATGGGACTCGTCAGCATGAGGTTGTGATACTGGCTTGAAAGTTGAGGCTTGGGGTAGCTAAGAAATACCATTACATAAGTTATGGTGGGTAAAAAGTGATGGAAGCCCTTCCACTTAAATTTAAGGGGTAGTAGAAGTATTATTAAACACGAAGGGTTTCCATCACCTTTTACCCACCATAACTTATGTAATGGTGTGTGTGTATATATATATATATATATATATATATATATATATATATATATATATAAATTTATGTTGTTCAGAAGGTATGAGTCTAATCCAGTACCTTGTATTACCTCTGAAAATGTATTACACATCTGCTTGGTATTAATACTTTGTACTAACTGATTAACACTATCTATCAATGTGTATTCAGTCATGAATGCTAAGGATATATTAGTTTAAGTCAACAGTAAGTGTTTTTTGATTCTTTGATTTCCTTGTTCTATTTTATTTTTAGCAATGTGGTCTAAAAAAAAAGGGCTAGTGAGCAACCAAAGTATGTTGGCTAAAATAAGACCGTTTGAAGTAGAGACAAGGCGTAGGATGTTCTTTATAGAGACTTGAATGCAAATGATAGCAATGTGATATGATAGTCCTCTCTATTATATGTATGAATGTTTATATTGGCTCATTTAGGATGAAGACTCAAATAGGTTGTTTGACCTTCACAAAAATAATTGCAATACAACCAGTATGTGAAAGGTCTGTTCATTTTCTTGACCGTTTTCAAAGTATGGAAGATTTAGATGAGTGAAATGAAGTGACAACCCCCCTACGTTTTATTAGTGTTGCTACTTTAGATGCACCACTTCAGGCCAAAGGGATCATTTAAAGGAACAGGGAATTGTCCAGTAACAAGTTGAGTTCCTTGATGACCCCAAAGCCGTGAAGTGCCTAATGTTAATTGTAGGACTATACATTACATCAATAGGAGAAATCCTAACACTCTGAGTAATGGTCCTTACAGGCCAAGTTGGGCAATGCTCGTTTTTAAAAATCTGCCTATAGAGGTTGAAGACCTGTATACAGCTGTAGCTGAAAATTCACCTAGGTCATAGTAAAATTATGGAACTATAAATCCAGGGGGTTAACAGAAGGACAAAGGCTTTGCTGAAACTGGGCAAGGTGAATGATTACTTTGTGAGTGGAAACACTACACCATCATCAGGAAGTGATAGCCTGACTCCTGATATAGCGCTAGATATGAGCATTACATTATTATGTTTCCTGTCCGCTCTCTGTACTGTTGTATGTACCGTGAAGGGAAATAATGGGTCTGTGTATCAAGGATTATGTCTTACATCGTGTATTATTTACAATAAAAGGAAAGCCATTCATATGCGAGAGCTCAGAAAGCACTGAGAATAAAAAGGATTGCAGTCAGAATAACACCACCTGCGTTGTTGGGTCTCGTTCAGAGTTCAGGCTTGTAAACGGACTGCCCGCACACGCCTTCATTGTCCGCCTGTCTGCGGATTGAACTCGTCTCGTAACATACTCTGTGCGCTCCTAGCTATTGTAAAGAATACCCCCCTTGCTGTGTATGTTTAGCTGCACTGTCTGTATTATGTATGAGACTTTAATGTTTGCGTGAATGGGAGATTTTTATTTTTTTTAAATAGTGCGAAAAAAAATCTCGCCCCAATACAGCTGCAGTCACAGAAACTCTGCTCGGTACCCAAACTCTTAAAACAAATTAAATTCAAGTGTTCCACTGGTTCTGGCTGTGTTGTCAAAGTCTTGTAAAAACACTAGTTGTACGCTCTAGTATTCAGTGCTACAATGTTATAAAACAGCACCTGTAACAGAAATTGGACCATCAAAATGTATTAGCTGCTCCAAATCCATATCTATATAGCAGCTAAGCTCAGTTTTATATCCTACCCGCGTCAGCGCAAGCATCCTTCGCATGTGTGGGTGCCAATGTTCAGACATGATTGAGATACAATAGGAAATGACTGTCCTTGTTTTTTCTATATTATATGTAATAAGTGCTTGTTGATTTAGGAAAAGTACGTCCGTCAATATAGGATAGGTTCATTCTTAAAATATTTCCCCTTGTGTTTTTTAGTTTAAGATTCTGAATGTTCCAATGTCTTCGCAACTTGCTGCAAACCACTGGAACCAACAGCAAGCGGAGCAAGAGGAGAGGATGAGGATGAAGAAGCTCACACTGGACATCAATGAACGCCAAGAACAGGAAGACTATCAAGGTACTGTGTTATGGATACTTTTTATAAATTTATAAAACATCCTGTCATTCCCTGCACTGGGAAAACTTTATGGCAAGTTGAAGAACAACACTTGCTATGGTACTTATATCCATTTTATAATGGCATTGTGTTCTTTTCTGTTTTATAGGTAAGCTTTCTTCTGGTTTAAAGGGAACTCCAACCATTTTTAATTATTTTGCAAAGTTGAAACAATATTTTTTTTTCCCAAGTAACATCCCCTTTAAGGGATAGGGGAAGCTCATTGTCTATGAACCCATGATTAATAGTGGATGATTTGTGTTGGGGGGATATGAGACAGTATTCATTTACTAGTCTAACAAATGAGTGGAAGTAGGTTTCCTTCTTTATATGTTATGTATAGTTTAAATATTTATATATGTGTGCTGCCCTACACAGAAGGTGGTGCTACTTTGTTGGAAATTGGCTAGCACATGATATATATAATCGTTTAACATATACAAATGTACAGAATAGGTAAAATTATACAGTGTAGATTATAGTTTTATATCTATCCACTTTTTTTCCACATGTCACCTATTAATCAAGTCTCTGACTAACCACATTTCCATAAATCTACGATGATATCTGTCCTGACTCTTATGGATTTGATTCCCTGATTAAACTGGGGGCTCTGTGGAAACGTGCGGATGCCCATGTGGACCGCTTAGTGGATGTACAACAAAAGTTACACTTCTCAATATTGCTGGACATTTAAACTCTTTATTCGTCAGATGTGCTCTGAAAGCAAATGTACCCCAGCACATAGTATGCATTGTAAACATGGTTATATGCACTATATGCGCTTAAAATACTCTTATTGTGAGCTATTTGTTTTGTAGAAATGTTGCAGTCTCTGGCTCAACGTCCAGCTTCTGCCAATACAAACAGAGAGCGCCGCCCTCGGTACCAACACCCCAAAGGGGCTCCGAATGCAGATCTCATCTTCAAAACTGGTGGCAGGTGAGGGGAGCGTATTTATCATAACTAGCCCAATCCTATCGACCTAATGCATTACTGGTATCTACACTCACTACAAAATACAATCTCTTCAAGCTTATTCTATTTCATGTTATAACTTGCAATTCTATAAAACTGAACATTGTATGATGCTAACAGAAGTAAAGGCCTAGGCAACATTTGGCAACCTCCTTGGCTGCTGAGCATCGTGGGAGTTACAGGTCAACAAATGGAGAAACCTTCCTGGAATGAGATACATAATTAACTTACTCCCTTATTGCATGCTTGTTTCTAAAATCACTGCAGCCTGGTGAAAACACATCATTTTTACAAAAAAATTCAAATAAAAAATTAAACCCAAAAAGAATCATTCACCCATTAAATCCTCTTTTAAGCAATTTTCTTAATCACTAGTGGCTGTGCAGATTAAAACATTGGATTTAAATTGCAGGATAAACCATTTATCTACAGTCAGGTGAAGGTAATACTGAAAAACACAGTTAATGTTGAGCAGTGCTCAGTCTGCCCGTACCATCTTAAGCATTGTCTCAGATCCAGACTTTATGGGGCAATAGCATGTTATGCCTGCACAGCTTGGATTATTAGTGCTTTATTCAGTTTGTTGCTTGGGCTACGGATGATCATCCTCCAAACCTGTTCTGTTGCTGTAGATGGTATAACGGCTAATATTAAACTGCACGATGGTAGAGAAAATGGTTAATTTGGTGATTTAAAAAAAAAAAAAAAAAAAAAACAACAAAGAATTTGCTAGAAGCGTTAAATTATCAATAGAGGCTCCAATGATGTAAGAATACACAGTGTACAGCTACCTTGTGTGTTGCACACTTGAGTGCTATATTAAATCCTAGCAATAATCACCAAAATAGATAAACCTTCCCAGAGGCGGTTAATGTAAACTTACTACTGCGTTTAGTGTGTCTACTAGTTATACATGAATGGCCAAACCAAGCCATTATGGCAAAATACAGTGGTAAATCACAGAGGGTTGGAGTTTGGAGCACTGACTTTGCCAAGCAGCGACAAAACTTTTAGATTGGTCTTCAGTGCCACTCACCAGTATCTGGACTATAAAATGCCTGGGATATCCAGTTGGGTTCCCCGAAACATTAAAGTTTCTTTTATTGAAGTTTTATGGCTTCATGTAACAGTAGGACTGTTTCTACTTGCACTTAAGTTTTGACATTGTAGTAAAGAGAAAAGTCTCCAATATGTTGTATTAACATCTGATTTGGTCAGAATCCTTGTCAGCAACAATTTTTCTTGTATTATCCACCTTTTAAAACAAAGTATCGTATTAAGCAAGTAATAGTCACAGTGGTCGTTGTTTTTAGTAAAGTAACTTGTTTCTTTTTACAAATCCTCCATGTGAGATATGGTTAATCGGTGCCTTCTTTCTCTAACAGGAGACGTTGATCCTGCGGTATGTCCTTATCCATTGGGCTCTGTATGACAACATGGCTAGTGGAGACCTCCAGATATTGAATGAGACGAGACACATCACAGCATGTTCAGAGCAGAGAGTTCAGGACAGAACCCTGGGGCAGGGCTGGGGTAGTAAGGAAGGGCAGGAACACCGGCTTCTGCGTCGACCAGAAAAGATGCAGCTTCCAGGCTAGACACAACAGACACACAAACAGAGCATATTTGCTAAGGCTTCTCAATGGCCTTACGTTGGAAGGACAACAGCACAGAGGTTGATTTTATTAGAAAGCTGTTCAGTTATTAGTACAAAAAGATGTAGGAGAGGAGTGGATTGCTGTTGAGTTAAACTTTTTTGATATGGGGGATGTCGACAAGGAGCTTTAGAAGACAGAGGCTAACATGATGTCATACTTTGGAGAGCAGAGGACAAATTGATTCAGAAGCTCCAATTCAACAGATGAAGCTGCAGGAACTGGCAGAAAGCTGGAAACGTTTAATGGACTTGTCCTACAGTGCTAATTTTTAGGAGTACATAAGAAATGCTGTTCCTCCCAAGAAGGCTTTTCGTTTACACTTTTCTTTCCTCTTCTTGTGTGTAAGAATTTACTGTAGGTGAAGTCGGAGGAGCGATTGTTTTATATGTCACATGGCTTTGCAGTGAGATGTTAAGAATTTCTGGCCCCTTAATGTCAAAAGTTAAAAATCTGCACGCACAAAATACAGCTTTGCCTAGAAAAGTGCATATAGCAGTGTCGGTGCAATAAAACTGTATCCCGTTCTGATACCAGCAAAAACTCAGATGAAGCAGTGTGTCCTAAGTACTATATTCCGGCAGAGCACACATTCTACGGAGCAAATAGCTAAAGGGATGTGAAAGCGTTAATGTGTGGATGTGTATAGATATACCTGTCCTTTTATTTTTTCCTTTGAAAAAAATGAATAAATCTGTTGGGCTTTTCTGTTCTTCTTGGTTTAATACAGATTTGGCTTTGGTTTTGCAGTCGGGTAAGAGCACATGTACTATACTCCTTACATCAGATAGTTTGTTTTTTTGGGGGGGGGGGGTTGTTTCAGTTTTGCATGTTGGAAAATACAGTTGTAAAATTGTCCCATTTCCAACAGAAATGCTGCACAATGTTCACCAGCTTAAGATAACTTTCACCAATGCTGCAATAAAGTGTTGTTAATTCTATGCACTTTTTTCCTAATTTTTTTCTTCACAAGCTTAAAGCACAATGAAAATGGAATTATTGCTTTTGGAACGGTCAGATCACCACAAACACAGATCATTCTAAAAATGCTACAGTCTGTTTCATAAAACTAAAACAGCGTAGAATATGCATCAGATTTCTTTTATTTATTTAAAGATTGTCGGTTGGAAAAAATAGTTTTTATATTGTTCCCCTAGCAATTCCTTTTTAATGCTTTATTTAATATTTTTATCAAGCTTTCTAGTTAATATTTCCTTGGTTTCTATTTCACAAATGTAAAATACCTTACTAGCAAACTTGTAAAGTAAAATTGAAAACATTTTCTTGCAGCAAAAAAACTACTTTTTTTTTTTGAAAGAACGTAAAGAAGGATTTCTGACCTCTTCCCATAAAAGCTAAAGCAGGCATTGTTAGGGAATGGTAAATGTCAGCGATTAGAAGTACAGAGAACACTTGTATCTAGCAGGTGGCTCCAAGGCAGCTCATGTAGCCACCAACTATTGCTTTAGAGATCACAGCCCACCATGATTGCTAGGCGGCCATCTTTGTAATTTCTATCTCAGCTGGAGCCAGCGAGATTGCCAGTGTTGGCTCTTTGTAGTTTATTGTGAAGTTAGGGAGTTGAAACCACAGCTCTTGTTCCAACTGCCTTTAGCAAATAGGCTGTACGACCCTCTGTCTTCAAACTCATCGTAACACATGGCCTTTGGCCAATTATTGCGGTAGATCCATTGTCAATGCTGTCAGTAGGTAGCCATCACCATAATTATTCATATCAATAGAAATCTAGGTAGTATTTTCCAAGAAGATGTAACTTAACAATAATTGTTAAAGATTGCTATGTCATATCAGTGTATGAAACACAAGTGTTGAGAAGGTGGTTTAATAGTGGTAAATACAGTAATTGTGCCGACAAGTGTCTGTAAGCAAATGGCTAATGTATTGACTAATGCATATGAAACCCATTCTAGCACAAGTAAGATTTATTTTTCTTTAATTTTTGTTGTACTAAACTCCTATCGTCTATTACCTTAAACATAGGGGCACATTATGTTTTGTGCTTTTATTTCACACATGGATGTTTTACAGTTATGTGGTGAAACTACTTAAAGATCCTTAGCTAATCAACAGTATACAGCCGGGTATTAAGGTGCTTTTTTCTAGCAATATAACTTAAATAACATGTAAGGGGGCGCCCCTGTTTTAAATGGGACAAATTACTGGCCTATTGTGGAATAATGTTCCAGCTGATGCTTAATCCACTATGGAATTTCTATCAATATTTATTAAGTTAATATTTTACTAGGAAGAATACAAAGATCTCCTTTGTTTCCAAGTGTGTCCTTTTACAATTGCAACAGTGCGGTTCCAAGGTCACATACGTAGCGCTATTGGGTAAGGTTGAACAGTATTTTGATGCAAAATGCAAAGAAGCAGATGTTTCCAGGAAGCTTAGAGTTTCTTAGGTTTTCTTTTTAAGGTTATTCCATTATGTTTTGGGGAGCTCTGTAGAAGAAAGTAACTCATTGAACTGTGAGTGGGCCATGTTAGGTGGTAGGTCCAAAGGAATGGTTGGCACTAGTCAAGAAAGGCAAAGGACGGAGCTGGAATCCAGCTTCATACAGGATGGACCTTTTCACATTTTGCAATGATGTGCACTGTATTCCACGAAAGAGGACAAAACAACACGAGTTGTACAAAGTCTTACGTTTGTAAAGATGTACAGATGCTTATATACTAAATCTTCATAGTCGATGACTAGTATCAACATTTGTTGTGCGATCCTTCAAAAGAAAAGAAATGGGGTTTGCTGTAGAAGGGGTTCCTTAATGAATTATGCCATATAGAAGATGTGGATGACCATTAGGACATAATAGTGCGTCCTACTTCCCTAGCCGTTCCAGATGGCACTAGGAGAGATGTCTCCGTCTGTCAGGTAGGGCAGGATAAAAAGGTGAGCCTCTTCTACTCGGGTAGGGTCTTCCTGCACCACTTTTTTGTTCTGTTTTTTTCAGGACATTTGAGGGGTGCTAAACTTTCACCCTTGTGCCAGGTGCAACATCGTAATTATTTAAAATGATGGATTATGAAAAAAAATGGTGTTAAAAACAGTTCTACAAATACACAGACATATACACATGGGTACACTAAATATAACAAATGGGAATTGGGTTCGAACATATAGTAGAAATGGCGCAAAAAGCTTCAGGTACTAAGGTGGGAAAATCATTAAAGGGTTAGTACACTTATTCCAGGCCAGGGCTGGCATCTGCCATACTAGGCAAATACTATAAATGCTGCATGTGCCGGAGGCTGCACTTACATCATTTGGTGGCCATTTAAAGCACTGCACCCATAGTGATTACAGTTTGTTTAATAAACCCAGGAGACTCGGCTGGGCATCACGGTTACCAAGCTGGCAGCTCGGAGCAGGTCATTTGGGTTGATGGCAAAACCCCTTAAGGGAAACATGGGATTTCTAGCAACAGAGAAGAAAAAATAATCACAATTAGTTTTTATAATTTGTGATGGGTATATTCAAAATACACACATTACACATTTGTTTCTTTCATGTGCCTTTAAATATTTCTACAATGGAAGTAGAACTGTCTACTATGAATAAACCTTTTTATGCAACAGGTTCAACAGAGAGAGACTGATGATAATCTATTCATTGTAGATGGTGATCACAAACTTGTTTTTCTACATTCTATTATCAAGAGTTTTTCTGTATTTCTGTAAAAATATTTTTCTTTTCCAATTCTGTAGCAATGTACAGACCTTTTTTTGTAATCTAAACAATCGTGAAGAAAACGGACAGATGCCTTCTATGGTCTATGTTGCTTTTAAAACTGGTTGTGCAATGAATGTATACATTATGTGTAGAAAAGGTAATAATGGTTGAAATATCCAAAAGTGGCAAAAATGGATATTATCAATTGGTCTAGCAGCCCTTTATATGTGAACAATTACAGAAGCACGCAAGCATTTATATTTAAATGCTTAAAAGTCAATATAGAAAAAAAAATTGTTATGGGTAGTAAAAATAATGAACCTAGGTAGATCATTGTCTTCCTTTTTTTCTTTCAAGAAAATGCAAACAGATCCCAGCTTTTGTCTGTGGAGTGAGAATTTGCACCAATAATTCAGTCAGCTATGTGTTGGGTGATTTTGAGAGGAGATCTGTGGTATCATTTACTACACGGCAAATGATCTAGAGACTTGAGGTCCAATACCCTGGTCTTTGTCTTTCTTTCATAAATAAAATTAAAAAATTAAGCTAGTATTGAATCTCTTCAGTCCTTGGGGTTTTCACAAAGGAGCAAAATATTTATTTTTTTTTGTCATTTTTAACCATACATTTAACCCATTCAGGACCAGGGGTTTTTTTTGTTTGTTTTTTAACCATGTTTGCGTTAAATGACCAGAGCCGTTTTTGTGCTTATGCTATGTCTTTATTCAACTCTGAAGTATGGCTTTATAATAATTTCTTTCATATATACATAAACCATCATTTAGTATGAAAAATATCTAAATATGTGGGGAAATCTAGGGGGGGGGGAGAGGCAAGATTTTCACAGTTCACCTATAAAAACTATATATAACCAGTGCAAATGAAAAAGAAAAAAAAAACAAAATTTATTTAGGTATTCTCCCTGTTTTTGGAAACACCTCATGTCTGGTATTTTCATTTATTTTGGCACTTACAGGGTTAAATATTAATGACGCGCACCACTGTTTTTTAAAAAAATGTGGTATGCTGGGAGTTGAGCCCCAATAGCGGCCAGAAAAAGAAAAACTGCGAAACAAAAGTATATATTTTTTGAAAGGTGACATCCCACAATATTTTACTTGGGGCATTTTAGCACTTTTTTGTTTAACCATTTTAGTGCTAATCTCCCCTAAACATTGCAGTAAAATGTCACTTTTTAAATTTTTATCAAACCCATTCTAACACAGTATTTCAGTACATTTCTTTCTGTGGGTACGTGAAATTACTGATTTGTGATTTGTACTCAGAAGCAGCCCCCGAGTACAGGAATACCCCATATGCATGGGTAGGGCAGGTCATTTTGGCACTGCGGGTTCTAAATTGGAACATGCTCATTACGGTTTTCAAACATGGAATTTTGACAGATCAGTTTGCTGGGTCCTGGTCTCATTTAAGACCCAGCAGAGATCACATTTTTCAATTTAACCCTGTAAAACTATATATTTTCAAAAACTAGACAGGTCAGGGAATCTAGTTAGGGGCATATTGGTCTATTTAATCTAACAAAAAAGAAATAGATAATAGATCCAAAAAATCTATACTAAAATAGAAAAATCAAATTTCTGCAATCTTTCTAAATTTTCTTCTATACTGTAGGTGCCACTTCTGAACAATGATCCAGTTTATGTTTAGCGACATCTCCTGATTACAGTCATACACCACATACATATTTGCTATGCTCCAGAGGACAACATACATGCTTTTCATATTACCCTATATTACTTTTTTTTTTTTACCATTGACTTTTTTTGGTTTTAGTGATTTTTTTAATATTTTTTTTTTATTTATATAGAGCAGTATGGTATTAAGATGCCCTTTATGATATTAAGATGACATCACTTGACACAGAACAAACATTGTCTCAATGAAATATAGTCTACTTTCACATGACAATATAATGATTTATCCATGTTCAAAAGCTTTATGAAATCTTTAAACAGCCTTAAATGTACCAAAGTATCACAGTTTGCTACAGCTCTAAAAGTCTATACAAAAAGCAGAACATTAAACTGTGTATTCATCAAATACATTATTTTTCTCTTAAGTGTCTAACATAAATTGATTATCATTATTCACTTAAAGAAGTCTCATTAAAGTACTGTCCCTAGTTACACCTCTAACCACAACATTCACTTTTAATTTAATTTCATATATTTTTTTACAATGAACTATTTTCAAGACACTCTTTCACCTCTTTTTACTTTGATCCCCATTGCTGCTGGTCACAGAGTGATCTGTAAGCAGGGCTCCATTGCCCTACATTGCTAATCCCAGTATCTGTGATTATCTAGTGAAGGATCTCTTCAGAGGTCTCAGGAGGGTCCAGATAGAACCTCTAGGAACCTTTTCACTTTTAACTATGTTTAGCGATGAGAGCTTTTGCTGATTAGGGAGACCCTAAGCTGTTTAATGACAACCTATCCTTTCTAAAGACATCCCCATTTGTGCAAAAACCAAAGTCCATACTCATGTCCTTGGTCATTTAGATCTTATTTCATAGGATAAAATAGTACGTCCTCAGGATCACAAACGGGGTTAAACAGTCACTGTCATAGAATGCCCCCTTTGCCACAGTTAATGATATTTCAGCCCCGGTCCACTATTATTGTAGGTTTGCTATAAAATGCAAAAAAAGAGAAGTATGGTTAGCAGATAAATGGTATTAAAAACCTGCAGGGTATTTCCCATGATCATATGCAGACAGACAGATTTGTATCTATAGTTTGCTGGCTTGTTTTAAAGGTATTGTGACATCCTGAAAGAAGGGTGTTTATAAAGGTTATGCATTCCTTTGCACTAGAGGTTTGCATTGTGAAGTGCTGTGACATTCTCATGAACTTTCTATAGGCGACAATGTATGCGTCCAGCCGCGCCCAAGACCATTCGTGACTTTCAAGAAAAAAAATACAAAATACCAAATGGCCATAGGTAAGCCCATGGAAGACTTACTACATATGCGGGCAACTGATTGTAGAGAAATAAGGGTAGATCCATGTATGTGTGGACATGACTTACAACTGTAGCTTATTTCCATTTTCAGTTTGATGCCAGGACATATGGACGCTTGCTTCCCAAACAGGCATTTGCCAATTGTTCAAATTGAAAATAGTGCAACCACAGAAAAAAACACAGAATTATTAAAGTCTCTATTGACCGAAACATTGTCTAGTTTTCGGTGAGGCAAGCATCTAAAATAATATGTTTCAAAACCTCCTTCTAAATTAAATGTATGTGACGGGGTTAAGGAAAGCCTCGTTTCCTGCTACCTGTTGTTCATTAGAAAATATTGGAGGCACAGAGTTGGCTGCGTGGCTGCTCGGCCGTGAAACAAGCAGGCAACATTGTTTATAAGAAGAGTTTAAAAATTAACTAGCCAGTAAAGTAGGCTATTGACCAGGAACTCAATAAATGTGTGTCCACGGAATGAGAAACAAGTACACACCGCTCAGCATTTTAAATGGCTATAGGTGGATTTTAAAACAATAAAATGACGTAAAATAGATTGCTTGCGTCAAAGTCCTCCTTGGCTTATGTGAACAGCCAATATAGAAATATTGTAAATTTTTTGTTATAAGATTGGGAAATAATACAGTATGTCCACTAAATGAGATAAAGAAATAAAAGCATGACACACACGGAACGCACCTAATAAACTACAGTTTAAAACTGGGAGAAGAAACACCTACGTACAAGTAAGTATTTTATCCACAAGCACTGCTTACTTTGTAATAGACTAGCGCATTCAGGTTCGTATGAATTACATATGAGATTTGCCAATTTGGTCAAATATTTGAAAATGAGGAGGGACCCCAACAAAACAACCAAAATCAAAGCAAAGAGCTCTGAATTTTCACCCAGAGTGTGATTTAGTGTACGTTTTATACTTCTCCAATAACCTTTTAAGAAATTAGAACGACAGAAGTGTGAATCTTAAATACGTATTATTAACTATGCATTGGATTCTGAATAGAATGTTTGTATGTTTCTGCTAGAATTTAGAACCCACTAAGGATTGTCATAAGTAAAACCTCTTTTGAGCGCCCCCACCATGTTTTACAAACATATGATTAGCAATTAATGTTGGACTCTTTCGA
Organism: Spea hammondii; assembly: GCA_029215755.1. NCBI lineage: Eukaryota > Metazoa > Chordata > Amphibia > Anura > Pelobatidae > Spea > Spea hammondii. The sequence continues at coordinate 69,428,880 of JARDYJ010000004.1, forward strand.
GAAAAAGAATGTATTTTATTAATACATGATGTATTGAATAAACATAGGTTGTGCTTTTGTATAGACTTGTAGAGCTGTCATACACTGATGTATTAAATAGCCTTTGAAGATTTCATAAAGCTTTTTAACGTGGATAATTCATTATACTGTCAAGTGATAGTATTTGTGACACTCTTTGTTTTGATCACATGCGCAGCTCTTGTATCTTTTCGGGATGGTTTCTTACTCATACTTTGTTATGCGGCTATGATTCTGTAATGTGTCCTAACGCACAAGGCTTGTGTGACGTTTAACAAACACGATGTAGCAATGACTTTGCTTTTCCACGTTAAACTCCGAGCTTCTGTGTCTGTTTAGTTAATGGTCACCTGTACAGCTATGCCTGCGCGTCATTATTTTACTGCGCTCTTTTATGTGTCATATCGGACACCTAACAGCGGAAATCTTTGGCTTCATTCTTAGCATTTCTGTTGCCTGTCCTCATTCACTTCTTTATATAGCATTCCAAAATGTTTTGCACAATAGGCATGGTTTCATAATATTTACATGCAAAATCACTGAAAAACACCCACTTGTTATCATAATCTAAATCCCGTGCATATTTCTGTTGTGCTTTCATTAAAGTATAACATGCAGAATATGATGTGTTTCAGCTGAAAACACAATCGGAGCAGATTACGATAGGACGATAGGAAGGAAATACAGACGGGAGGCTGAGGTTCACATGTAATATATTGATAAGGAATGTATTTTTATTTGGGTAACCATAGAAACCTGGACATCTGGGTTTCAGACGGAAAGGTGACTGCCGTACAATGAATAGGTAAAAGGTAGGCAGGACATCAACAACAACTGCAGTCCCTTTTGCAAAAACAGCAGCAAATATTTCTAGGTAAGAATTAATATCACACACAGCGTCACTCTAAGAATTATAATGTTGTTTTAAATAAACCGACCACATTATAAAATGGTAAGTTATGAATCTATGTTGATTAAAATTTATACCAACACATCCAACAACTTCAGATCTGCTTGGTTGGGCAATAGAGGTTTTTAGCTAACAACCACCAAAAAGTTTTTAATATTCATTATCTACAAATCTACAATATAAAGTCTTTCCCTGGGATTTTATAGCAAGGAAATATTCTAAGGCTAACTGGTCCTTCTCACTATTTGTTTATACTCCATTACCCATTCTAGTCCTACTAACTTCTGACCCTTCTCAGTACTCAATGTCTAGTACCTGCTCTGCTCCAACTAGCTTTAGGCACTTCTCACTATATTCTCCAAGACTATATATACTATTAAGTGACCGGTTTCTTCTGAAAGAAACCTTCTTTATCTCTTTGCCCACAATTGGGAGTTTTCCAGTAGTACTCTATATGTGTAGGACCCACTCTGCACGGGATGTATGGAATACGGGGGGGAGTCTTCTTGCTCCCACTTATTATAGGTTCCTGTATGTTAATTGCCATTAAATTGCAATCAAGCTGCCTTATACACACTTTGTATGAGAAATAAGAATGCACATTTAGTTCATAGGACTACCTAGCTTAAAGGTTTTGGTCCACACTGTCTGAAATATCCTTAAATATTTAATAAATGTTACCATATTATGTGTAAACTTATATACCACCCATCTAGTTTTAGATTATGGCCTCTTGTTGTAATGTGTCTCCTTCTTTGAAATAAACTTCCCTCCTGTACTTTGTTAAAATCATTTATGTATTTTGATGTTTCTATCACATCTCCTCTCTCTCTTCTCTTTTCCAAGCTATACATATTGAGATCCCCTGGTCTTCCCTGATAATCTTTTTTCTGCTAACAATTCACCACTTTGTTCATGCTCCAAATACATAGACAATGTATTGAATCCTCATGTACTTGAGTGAATATTTCTATTTTTAAGTTAATGTAGATACAACAGATATGTCCGACACTGTAGTCTTTTTTTCTGTAACAAACCTGGGCAAATGTCGCATGTATAAGACTAACTCACTCAAAACATTGGGTTTCTATAGACCAATAGCACATATCTACTATAGCTATTACATTGCATCTCTTCCTAAAGTTGTTCTGTTGTGGATTGGTGTGCTCTCAGGTCTTGGACGTTGTAGTTGATTTCTGAAGTTGAATACCATTGACTAATTCCTGGTCTCTGTTTTTGATTCCTCTGTGTCTTCTTTATAGCAGTCAAGCCTCTATGGATCTACATATGGTTACATAGTTTAACAAATCTCATAAACTTTAAGCTTGCAAGAGTGGACTGGTATAGCTTACCGTGTGTCGATCTTATTGTTCATTTTATATATTGTTAGTATTTCAAAGAAAATAAGAAATGAATACAAGATAGCGAAATAATAACGGAATTTGTTACCTTCTGGAGTCACACTATACAGTCTAAGACATTAAATGTAATAGGATTTAAACAACAGTCCAATAGTACAATACGTCCTCACTAAAACAAACATGACAAGGAAGTACATTGAACCACAATGACCAGATGAGCCAATTATAGCAATCTTAATGGTATGACCTCATGTGCACCCACGTGCATTGCTTAACAAAATATTTGCCCATAAGGAAAGACCAACATGCTTGATCTCTAGTACAGTACATGTCATAGGAGTGTAGCGTGATTAAAATACTTGGTATGTTAAGTGCCATACCCTCATGTATGGAATGCGGATTAATCAAACGTTATCATTGTTTGGATGTACCGTGGCTTTCGGTGACTGTAAACTAGGGATGGGCAATCTGTAGCTTTCTACTTACTGTTAAACTGCAATGCCCTTCATCCTCATCCAGGTGCATCTGACTGGGAATGGTTCAGTTGTAATGTGGCAAGAATTGTCCACTACTTCTTTAAATATTGGTTGATATAACAAGTTCTATTACACCAGATAGTTTGACTAACGTTGCACAAACTATGCTAGTAGTCCAGACATCACGTAATCTTGGGATTCATTTAATCATTATGCTATTGTAAGGATAACATCCCTATGGATGTAAATTGTGGGGTTATGGGGGGTCTCACCACTGAATAGGTTGATGAAAGATGTACAACCTTTTACTTTGGTATTTAACCAAAGGGTGATAACCTAAGGGCGCCCTAAGGATGTAATAGTTATTAGCCTGCAGCATATTTCATAAACTATATTACAGTAGGTACCGTATATGTACTAAAAACCCATCACATTTATTTATTGGTAAATTAAATGTTGAATTACAGCACAGATTTTCACAATTATTTCTTACCTATAGTTTCTATAGAGAATAAAGTGATTACTACTGTCTCTAATTTGCCCATTGTGGCTCTTGAGACCAATATCTTCCCTTTTATCCTTTTGAAAGTAGTACCATTACAATATTTTATTTCAACATAGTTTTCTATTTCCTCAAACAATAGTTTATCGTTGCAATTTCTGGGTAAACTTATAATTTTAATATAGAAATGGAATCATGATCAAATACCAGTGTGATTAATATTAGTGATTCTTAGACAGTCTGGCCCAAAGTTTAATATACATGTAGAAATATTATTTATGACTTAAATAAAAAAAATATTCTGTTACCCTCACACATTCCCTTCAGCTCATGATAATAAATAAACTATATATCTTCTCCGTTGCTGTGGAATATGCTATTCCAGAATGCAGAGGAAGACAGTTCATATGAATTCCAGAACACCGTGTGGAACGAGTTCACCCAAGATTAAGACGGATTTTATTCTGGGACACAATAGTCCCTTATAAAAGTGAAGATACAAACTCCAGAGAAGAAATACTGCAAAATTCATAATACCCCTTGAGCCTGAATAATAATTGTGTATTGTAGATCAAAGGAAGTAGCTTCAGAGTTTCCGAAATCAAAGCAAAGTAGTCTTGGATGGTTTTCACATGAAAAGAAACATTCTAGTGATTTTTCTTCTGCTTCTTAATGGCATTTAATGATTTATAATAATGAAGTTCTGCTTTTCTGAGTCAGGTAATAACTCATAAACTTTGCTGAAGGATTTAATCCATTTGATCCAGAAACTGAAGCTAATATCAGCTGGCGTAGACTAGATGTGTCAAGGAGATGGTTCAATCTGTTTGTCATCCTTTTCCTACAAAAAATGTTTGGTTATATTAGCCTGCACAAAATTTACCATCATCAACGGTATATTGGTAGTTAGGATTTCTTTTAGAGAACTTCCAGTACAACATAAATGGCTGTAAGTAACTTATTGTTTGATGCTTCTCCATAAAACATCACTGAAAATTTTAGGTACTTAAAAGCTTGTTTCAAGAGCTGAGGCCAACGCACTTGGACGTACTTTCATTTTATTTAAGTGCCAAGATTTACTTTACAGAAAGGGTGGTAGACTAATGGAACACTCTACCAACTAAAGTGGTAAAGGCTAATGCAGTAAGATAATTTAAACATGCATGGGACAGGCATAAAGCTATCCTGAATCTAAGAGAAGACCGAGGACTGATTAAGGTCTGAGTCTTAACACTGGGAAAATGGGCAAACTAGAAAGGCCAAATTATTATCTGTTGTCATCAACCCTTATGTCATTACCAATGGTACAAGTGTGTAGATACCTGGCATGATTTCTGGGTTTCCTCTCATAACTGAGAGTAAAGTTGAGGTTTAAGCTCACAAATTTAGTATGCATTACAAAGGGCCAGCTCAGGAGATTTTTTTAAGAACTCTCATCAATAAAAATATACTTTGTACAGGGCAATGAAGCTATTTATTTGCATTGGGTTGTGCTCTTCATGATGTAAAGTGAGGTCAGTGAGATAAAACTTTGCCTCCTGCCAGCATCTTTCATTAATAAAACCCTTTCCTGAAAATCATAAACCAGAATGAAGATCCTTTGTGATGGTGACGTTCCAATTCTTTCATGGGCTGATGTGAATCACTAGCAAAGGTTACGTATGGTTAGGTATGGTATCTCATAATAACCCTTTTGCCTGAAAATGACCTTACTTGTACAATCAATAGCATGGTGGTGCCAGGAGCAAAGTATGTTAAATGAGTTTTAGAATGTAGTCTTACATACTTTATTACTAGGATATTAATTGGTCTAGATCGTTTATCATTTTTACTCCATATATAAATTGTAACGTAAATAGATAAAAATTGACAATAAGGAAATATTTTTTTCCTTATGATTAAATACAGTAACCATTATTCGTATTTTACTTTCAGTAAGCTTTGATTACAACAGATCATAATTAAGATTAACAGTTAATAGTTAGGTTTAATGGAAGTGTGCTGTGCACATCAAATGTGATCAGTGTTGGCTCACCATCAGTACTCCGGTATTTTCTCTCATTTTGGTTTTAGTGTGGATTTGTAAACCGAGTAGAGTAAAAGCAAGTGGTGTGACCTGAATTTGAGGAAATCAGAGTTTGTTTAAAGGCAACATACTCAATAAAACCATAGAAACTGGTTTTTAAACAAAAAAATATTTTTTAAACTATCCCAGTACACTTATTGTTATGTCATGCTAAATTGGGTTGATTTGTTGGCTAGACTGAAAAATAAAATTTTGCTAACATAGCCTTACAACTTTTTTTGCCAATATAAGCTTTCCAATAAATGGAAAACCAAAGGAAGACCATTTATGTAAGATTTAGGTTCTGGTGAGACCTTTAAACCATTTGATTTGCCCCTTCTTCCTCATTATCTATACTCCCCTCCATTTCAGACACCATGACAAACCTCAGAACTGAGATACAGATCCCACTCTATCACTGAAATCTCTTGTCAGCTATCATGTTGGCAGATATTCATGGATCGCCAGTTTATGATGTCATGTCACTGCTTCCCATAGATTGCCTTTGTTCAGGGGTTGCAGAAGGTGCAGAAATCCAACTGTCCTCCCATGATATCTATGCACATAATGTAATGCCATTGCTCACCACTCTGCAATGCTTTCCACATGGGGTATATGAACAACGAGTAGGGTTTTGTGGTACATACACAGCAGAATAATCATGTTGTCTATAGATAAAATGACGTAAGCACTTAGTGGCAATGTTGTTAGCATTTAGAGATGGGGGTTTTCTTCCATTAATTGCTGGATTTTGTTGACATGTTGGGAAATGTCACTTTCACAAGTTAAACAATAAAAATAATTTATATTTTTTTTGTTCAAGTTCAGTACCCACGTGGTGTAAAAATAACAATAATAATTTATTTTGGCCATATACAGATAACCTGTGTAATGACACATATCTCACTCATCTGGTCCTTATAGATTGATTAAAGGGGCCCTACATTTAGCTATTCAAGAGAAGGAGAAAAGGTGGTTCTGCTAGATAAGCCTAAGGAGGTAGGAGCTCAGAGGTGTGTCAAGCAGGGCACACCTAGGGAAGGAACAGGTGCAAACCAGGATAATTCCCAAGGGCTCAATTAATTGCAAATGAGGATACAGAAGCTTCACTGTCTCTGCTAGGTCATCGGAGTAAAATGTTTGTAAGAAAATATATATAATATATATAAGGCGGACAATCCACTTATTTTATGGTCTATCTGCCAAGAATTGTTGTGTTGAACGATATGATTGTCTTTGCACCAGACCAAATCAACCATTAGTACCAAAAAGTACCCCCCAAAATATAACTTTGCTCCAATTTAACACCTTGGTACAGATTATGGAAAAACCACTCTTTGGTAGCTCAATCAGTTCTCATTGTGCCTCCACCTATTTTTTTAGGCATTTTAATGCCTTTCTTCTTTTACCAAACATATAAGGCAAAACATTTCAAGAGCATTTTTAAGAGATATCTTTTGTGCCTAGAGGCACTAGAAATGCAAATCAAGGCCTCCTTGCTGCCCATTTGACTTTTAACATGTAGCCACATAGTCTTATAAATTTGTTTGGAATTTCCTTGGTAGATAAATCTGATCTGACATTAAATCTGATTCATGTCCAAAGCGAGACTATTTAGCTGAGTAACATTAAAAGGAAAGCATTGCTATTCCAAGATATGAAATATGTAATAGCTACTTACCACATGCTACTTATTTAATTATGAGTGTCAACATAGAGTATTTACAGAGAACTGGATATTCTAATGTCATGCAAAATTCCTGGAGACACAGATTTCATGTACAGAACACATTTTATTTGGCTCAGCAGGATGTTACTGTTACAAAGAACAGAAAGGATAATTACCTATGCAAAGAAGGTGTCTTTGTGTTTGGCAACAGAGCTTGAAGGTGTCAGTAAGCTTGCGCATTAGCAATAACTATTCATTAAGTGCCAAAATTATTTAGGCATTTTAAGCAAATATGATAGGGTATGTAAACCTTTCTACTTACCACATACTGGCTTCTTACCATTTTGTCTTGGTTTAGGCCACACCTCTCAAGAAAAATTACTCTGCTACAATGTAAAGTAGTGAGTGTACAGCCTGTATAACGGTGTAATTTTGTTGTTCCCTTAAAAGTAACAACGCACAGCCATTAATGTCTAAACCTTGGCAACAAAAGGGAGTACCACCCCTAAGTTGGGCCCAATTAGCCATTTCCCCTCCCCGGTGTCATGTGACTTGTTAGTGTTACAAGGTGTGAATCGGTGGCAGGTGTGTTAAATTTGTCGCTCTCACTCTCTCATACTGGTCACTGGAAGTTCAACATGGCACCTCATGGCAAAGAACTCTCTGAGGATCTGAAAAAAATAATTGTTGCTCTACATAAAGATGGCCTAGGCTATAAGAAGATTGCCAAGACCCTGAAACTGAGCTGCAGCACGATGGGCAAGATCATACCGTGGTTTCACAAGACAGGTTCCACTCAGAACAAGCCTCGCCATGGTCGACCAAAGATGTTGAGTGCACGTGCTCAGCGTCATATCCAGAGGTTGTCTTTGGGAAATAGATGTATGAGTGCTGCCAGCATTGCTGCAGAGGGTGAAGGGGTGGGAGGTCAGCCTGTCAGGGCTCAGACCATACGCCGCACGCTGCATTAAATTGGTCTGCATGGCTGTCATTCCAGAAGGAAGCCTCTTCTAAAGATGATGCACAAGAAAGCCCGCAAGCAGTTTGCTGAAGGCAAGCAGACTAAGGACATGAATTACTGGAACCATGTCCTGTGGTCTGATGAGACCAAAATAAACGTATTTGGTTCAGATGGTGTCAAGCATGTGTGGCGGCAACCAGGTGAGGAGTACAAAGATAAGTGTGTCTTGCCTACAGTCAAGCATTGCGGTGGGAGTGTCATGGTCTGGGCCTGCATGAGTGCTGCCGGCACTGGGGAGCTACAGTTCGTTGAGGGAACCATGAATGCCAACATGTACTTTGACATACTGAAGCAGAGCATGATCCCCTCCCTTCTGAGACTGGGCCGCAGGGCAGTATTCCAACATGATAACGACTCAAAACACACCTCCAAGACGACCACTGCCTTGCTAAAGAAGCTGAGGGTAAAGGTGATGGACTGGCGAAGCAAACCTCCAGACCTAAACCCTATCGGGCATCCGTGGGGCATCCTCAAACGGAAGGTGGGGGGGGCGCAAGGTCTCTAACATCCACCAACACCGTGAAGAGGACTCCAGTGGCAACCTGTGAAGCTCTGAACTCCATGCCCAAGAGGGTTAAGGCAGTGCTGGAAAATAATAGTGGCCACACAAAATATTAACACTTTGGGCCCAATTTGGACATTTCCACTTAGGGGTGTACTCACTTTTGTTGCCAAGGTTTAGACATTAATGGCTGTGCGTTGAGTTAATTTGAGGGGACAGCAAATTTACACTGTTATACAGGCTGTACACTCACTACTTTACATTGTAGCAGAGTCATTTCTGCAGTGTTGTCACATGAAAAGATATAATAAAATATTTAGAAAAATGTGAGGGGTGTACTCCCTTTTGTGAGATACTGTATTTGCATTGGCCTTATTTTAATTGAAAATATGAATTGGGTTGTTTGGATTTGAGCGCTGGTAATGCACCATTGTGACTACTGCACTTCTTAGAAAAGTGTACTTATTGTACATCTTACGGTAGTTTAAGTACATCTGTTAGCAACATAGCAATATCCGCTTCATTACCAGGGGTAGGATGTCAACACACAGCTCAGGGTCTAATGTATTTGTTACTCTAGACATGGAATTGCAAGTAAATCACACAAAGCAAGCTTCAGACAGTGGCCCAAAACCTTAAAATCAGAGCAATACAGGCCATTTTCTCCCTTACTGGCCCTTCCCTACACTATCTCAAAATAGACTGTAATTAATACCGATGTAGTACCCATCTAGTAACTGACACAACGAACACACAAGTAGTAAGACTAAATAACATTTATTCATAGAAATATAAATAAAACTTATCGTAACAGTAGAAAACAGATACAAATACAACAGGTAGCATTATTTTCAGTGAAATTGCAAGAGGTCCATTATACTTTACATGAGCAGATTCTGTTAAGGATATCTTCACTGGATGACTTCAAAGATACTCAGGAGACCACTAAAAGTTGGAATGGCTTCTCCAATAGACATTTACTTATAAAAGTTTTCAAATTCAGCTACCGGTTGGGTTTTCTACAAGGCATAGCATGACTAACTTACAGCACATGTTCAAATGCTCACAATGCAGTCTTCGCGAGGGGCTTATTTTAGTAATTATCGCAGAGATATTTGGTGAGAAAATAAGGGAATACTTTTTACAGTAAAACTTAGTACAGAACTCGTGTTTGTGCCAGGGGAATACCAGTCAGTTGCCTTTCAGATACATATATATTTCCATATATTGTTATTAAGTAACATGTCTACTTTGATGATCAAAAATGTATAAAATGTATGTAGCCTATACATTTTGCGAACATTAGACCCCAAATCTCTTTAAAAAAAAAAAAAAAATCCTCTAAATTATAGATTTCACTTATTTTTTTTTTTAAAGTTGGTCAAAGTAATAAAAAGAAGAAAAGAAACTGTCCAGCTTAATGAGGGATGCACTGCTAACATGCAGTCATTTATAAAATGCATCCAGGCCAACAATTACCAACGTTATAATCCGTTAAACAGATTTTTTGCAGTACTAGAAGCATCATTTTTTAAATGGTAAAGGTTCAAAGAGTTACACTAATGAAATGGAACAGGGTATTTACAATGGAAGGTACGCAATGGGGAAAAAAATATCATACTTGTATATTAATATGCCACGGCTCAATAATATTTAGTTGTACACGGTGAAATAAATGTACAAAACCAAAATCTTACACATTCGATATTTGATATCCATAGTAGAAAGACCACCATACATTATTGAACGTCATTGATCCATAAACCTCAGCTTTTTAAAATTTACATTTTTCTGTGTTTTATAAGAAATCTAATTTCTAACTTTTTTTAAAAAAAAAAATAAAGATATTTCTGAGAGAAAAAACAATTTTAACACATGGGGAAAAAAAGGTAAAAGTCATGTTTCTTGACATCTATGTAACATTTAGGGCAGCTGCTTAATGCTGCTTTTTGTGCAATATTATTTTTCATTTCTGCCTCACCAACATATGCTTGAATGGATTTGTTGAAAGCTTGGTCATGTTAAGGGTATGGAGTTTTAAATGGCGGTAAGAATTACCCTTTTGTCCACAGATATTAAAACAAATAAGACGTTGCTTCTCTTTATGAAATGCTGACATGACTCTGTACCCTTCCTGCGGTTGTCTGTATCTTAAAAAATAGATATAATTTTTTTTTAAAAAGCACATTGTAGAGCGCAAGACTTTACAATGACTTCCAACATGGAGCGATATTACCATTTTTTTTCTCTAAAATGTTTTACACTTTAGGGGACGTGAAGTGATTGAACACAAACTTTTTTTATAAACCCTACCATATGTTATTTCCCACTCACTATTTCAAATATTTTGTTGTGAATGACAGGATTAAAGTGGTTATATTCTAGCTTAATGAAAAACTGCATTATCTTTGCTGGACATTTGAGCAGCGTTGACCTTTAATGTCTAAATGTGATAGTAAACTGGTCCGTTACTGAGAACTGCAATTAGGTCTTCGTGATTTGCCAGTTTGCATTGCAAAAGAAAATGAGGAATTCTTAAACTTGATCACACATTTCCAGTGGATCTCTGATATTGCTCTTTTAAAATAAAGCTTTTGTTTAGCAATATAAATATATGAACCCTGTTGTAAATAAACCATTTTATAAGGGTTTAATACAAATGGTTGTCAATATTCATAACTCGGTCAGTACTGTAGAACTCCGATTCTATACGAAAGTGTCTCTTTAGTAGAAAGAAAAAAAGTATTGTATTGCTTTTCCATTTTACAATACAGACTCCTTTAAAGAAAAAAAGTAGTGTATATCCTTATACATATTTAGCATTTCATGCATATTGTGTGTACTTGAGGCTGGTGATCTAGTATGCATGTGTGTATATGAAGGTAACATCATTATCATCATTTCCATGTCCCGATAATGTTATATCATAGACGAGACCAGAGAAGGTTTCCATAATGTCCACAACCTCCAAGTGTGCTGCAGTTTCAGTGTCCAGACAACTCTTTCAGTAAACCCAGTCTGCGAAGAGCCTCTTTTCTAGACTCTTCAGATGAGTCACGCCCTGAAAATTGTACTGTAATACCTTGTGGCCGAAATCCAGTGGGCCGTGGCAAGGAATAAGACCTTTTCACTTCCTGATGAAAGACTTGCTGTTTCTGCTCGGGGAAGTTTTGCGGGGTGCTGTGACGTTTGTTTTTTTCTGATGGTGGTAATTCGCCTTTAAAAACTACAGTTTTCCCTGATGCAACAAAGGGGCTAGGTTCATTCATCAACACACTACTAATAGTATCCCGTTCACCAGAAAGCTTTCTATGTGATCCTGGGAAAAAGAACTTTGGAGAGTGGTTACCATTTGAGATAGGAGATATGTTGACACCAGTGTCTGGGATCTCTGCTTGTACTGGTGTTTCTTTAACTAAACCAAGCTTAGTCAAGGCTTCATACCTAGTTTGTTCATTTCCTGCATCTCGAAATGATGCCATTCGACGACATCCTTGCTCACGATGGGCCTTCCCATCTATTTCTTCAGCAAACAATGGTCCGTTTAAGTTGGCCAGTACCTGAGCCTTCCGCTCTTGGACATTGACAGCTGCCTTGGCAATAGTTTTGTTATATTGCTTTCCAACTGGTTTGATGTTTATGTTGGTTGGAAAACGACTGATGTTGGTGTTTGTTGATGCAGGAAATATGAAGTGTCCTTCACTAATTGGTGATGTTCCAACACTCTTCTTTAAATCAACTGGTTTAGACTCCTTTGGTGATAAGGGGGAGATATTTCCATTGTCTGCATTCTTCTCTGAAATCTTCTGAGCAATTATTACAGGTGTTGGAATGGCACCATGAAATTTACGATTCTCTCCAGGCAGGTCTGGAGAATATGCTCCAGTGCTGGTTTCTACGGATGAAACTGGAACAGTCATCGGTAAGCTTGTAGACATTACAGGATAATTATGAGTGGGTTTCCGATCATCAGTACCAGACCCAATACCAGAATCTATGGATATGAAAAAAGAAATACATTTTGAAAATAGTTTTATGGCAGTTTTATAGTGTTAAAAGTTAGTTAACTAAAGTACAGAAATTCAATTAGATACACAATGAGATTGCACTTAAACACATTACATTCTACTATTCAAAAGATCATACACCAATGACAACTATTAAGCGAGATGTTTAGTATTTAGGTAAATAATGTATAGTTGGGAAAATAATGGTGTATGTATGTATTAATATTTTGAACTGGCTGAGAATCACTGCTAAATAAACAGCAGTGTAAGAAGTTGCATATCAAGTGCCCCTATTTCTTCCAAGGTAATACCAAGATCCAAGAACATACCTAGCGATGCATCTTCTCCATGGCTGTGTTGAAGCTGTACCAGGTCAATAATGTCCTCACTCTCAGAGTGGCTATCATCTGTCGATCTTGGGGAGTAGCCCAAGCTTGTATTGCTGGAAAGTTGTGGTTCTTCTATGTCATCCTCAAAAGCATCAATGGTTTCTTCAAAAAACAGCAAGGCATTCTTTTCTTCATTGGTCAAGTATTTAAGGTTCTCATCATCCTAAGGAACAAAATAATAAAAATGAATCAACAATTCAGCAGAAATAAATGGCGCAGATTATTACTAAAACCCCAGACTGTTAATTTACTGTATGGACACAAAAGTAACAACAAACAGACAGGCAATGAGTCACAACTGACCAGCAAGTTACTCAGTATATACCTTCCTTTGCCATCCCAACATTACTGAAGCTGGTTAGTTACTGTGCTTGCAGCAGCGCAGTTCATATGTCTTCATGTAAAACACTACAATCAGTCTGGATACAGGAAGGAGATATGTTTTATAATGCAATAATGGGTGGGGATTGTTCTGGGTAGAGGCCGATTACTTACAGAGAAAAGTTATTAAGTATGCGGGTTCTCGCATAATTATACATAGTATGTAACAGCTTTATTACATAAGTCATAATAACAATCCATTGTGAAGTCATGAAAACAATTTCGGTGACTAAGCATGACTGAAATGCTGCTATTCCAGACCTGCCCTTTCTTCACCCCAAAAATGGTGCGAGGATGAGAAAGCAAGGTACGAGGAGGAGCACGGAGACAGGCCAAGGAATACATTATGTTCTAAGCCTGTATATGTATGTGTGACACACGCTATAGATGAGCGTGCGCCCAGATGTACACACATATAATCCTAAGTAAATAGCTCTAAATCTCTCAGAACCATCCATTAGGACTACTAGGGAAAAACATATGCTTTAGTAAATAGCCTCCAGGAGAAAAAAATTAAGAGGAAAAACATCTTAAGGCGATCTTAAGCCTCTGTTATTTTACCAACCAGTAGCCCCATACACAGCTTTCTAAATCCGATGGTCATTGTTGTCTTTTTTAAATGTAACCCCTTTTAGATATAAATGAAATAAAAATCAGCTTAGACACAAAAAAGCGGAAAATATTTGAACTTTACCATCCACTTAAATCAGCTGTCTACCTAGTTAGGCCAGGAAAGAGAACATGCTTTACCTTTTAGTTTTTAAATTTCCACATTATAAATTATTTTCAAGTGAAATACTTTTACCCTTTTAATTAGTTTTGAATTTATTTTTTTATTGTGTTTTATGCTCTGTCACAAAAAAGATATCTCATCAAGTTATACTTATCCAGGTTATATGGTTTACCAGTTGGTGGTTTTCCTGTACCCATACCAGAGATTAAATGGTATTAGGAGTGTGTCTGTATTAACATTTTATTACTTAAACAGTGCAGAGCTACATGAAGGTCAAAATGAAGCCTTGGAAATGTTTAACTTTTTAGCCAAAGATGTATGTAAGCCGGAATCCAGTCATGCAGGGTGAAGTATTACTTTACAGGGATACAGCACCCTTATCTCGGCACGTAAATTGCCGCAAAGTGCAGCACCACTAACCCACAAATCTACGCATAACAAGGGTGTGTTCATGCGAGAAAGTTGTGATTAACACACTACACAAGCCATTGGCAAGTTACTTTTAAATTGAATTATTCCCCCAAAAGACATGCAGTGAGTCTGTATAGGTGCCTTCAGCATGTTTGGGGCCTGTGCAGATACACCTACAGATACTCATTGTTATTAAATGACATCACAAATACTCATCTCATATAGTAATAGCCACTTTCTGGTTTACCTAAAGGTAGACAGCATAGGGCCTGAATGCTGAATCATTTATGTTGTGATAACCATGGTGCCATAAAAATAGCACTCAGAATGAGCGCCTTTTCTCACCTAGAAACTGACATTAGACAACGCACTCAGCATGCTGCCAAACATTATATGACCTCTGCTAACCTGTTCTTAATCAAAACAGGTTGCTACAAAAAGGAAAATACTGCTCTGAGCTCCGAGCGCAATGCCCGGTTTCATGCCACCTCTCAAAGCGCATTTAATAATTCTATTAATTCGTTTTATCGTGAGATATTTGCGGCTTCCTTGTAGAATGCTTTTGTATTCTGTGAAATAATGTAATGTTAAAAAGACCTGCACACTGTACACAAAAAGTTTACTAAGCAGAATTATATAGAGTAAGTGCTGGCTGTCTACAACATCCCATGCCGAGAGGTACCTGTTTTTTACAGGTTCCTTTGATATTACAGCAGAACACTGTTGCCAAGTGGGTTGGAGCTCAACTAGCTTATGGACGGCAATTGGAGACATTTAGAACACCTTTTTACCCTAAACAGTAATACAAAAAGTGTTCTCACATTCAGATTCAGTATTATTATATATTATTGCTGTCGCTGATCAGTACAGTCATCCGCTATTGAACATTAAAAGAAACTAGCAGATAAAATTGTACCTAATCATTGCTTTAAGTTTTATCCTGCTGATGTCAGTACATGTTCCTTGTCTCCTTTATTCTTTCTATACGAAAGATACATTTGTTCTGAACCCACAGCTGACCTTATCACAAATGGGTCGCTTAATTAGCTGTTCATTAGAAAACTCGATACACAGGGCCTTGTACAAATAGTCATTTTCCAGGAACTCCCAATGAGTAGACGTACGGTATTTTTGACAGGTACACATGCAAGGATTATTAATGAGAACAGCAGTAGCTTGTTTGTCGGCCTTGTAAATGTTGGATATTTAAAGCACACCATCGCATACATGAATGCTTTACTCTGTGCTCTCCACCATTTTGTATTTATGAAGACCAAGAGACCAAGAGTGGATTTTATTCAACCTACTCATTTTGTCCTACATTACAGGTAACACCAGGAGATTTCTAGCACAATAAAGTGATATAAAAATGACACAGAAACTTTCTCCCTATTGTATTCTGGTTTTCATTGTCAACACATAATTTATACAGCACCTGTAATTTAGATGTTGAGGAAACATACATATTGAGTGTGGTGTATTTTCCTTGTATATCTACAGTATAAAAAGTTTGGGACCCAAATATGTCCCCCTTTCCTTAGGAATATAAAAAAAAAAAACTTCTGTTCAAACTTTTTTGACAGAAAATATACATTTTCATGTTATAAAAATGTATGTAAAGGGTAGTATTTAGCGATAAGTTCTCTTTAATTTACAGCAATATAGCTAGTAGCCATAACACTTTTGAAGTTTGTGAGTACAGAAAAAAAACAACTTTTCTACGACTGTTTCAGGTTGGCCTCATCCCAAATACAATGAAGATTAGAGGGACTGACATCTACTGGCAGCCAGAATACCGATATCAAGTTCCAGGTAATCTACATCCGCCGTACTAGAAATCAGAGGATTTAGCCAGGAGCCTCTGGTATTTTTAAGCAATTATCATGTCTCTGAGGACATGGTCTTATTTTCCTGTTATCTGAATTCATTCATTCACACATCAGCTGGTCTGGATTCCATACTTACATATCTGTAGCTTCATGAACCAAGTATAATTATACTTTAATTTGTCCTCTTCGAAATGTTATTTTTTTAAAACCCTACAAGTGCTATTTATCCAATATAATGTATCAAATCGAGAACTTTGCAAAGATAACTCACCAAATCACTTTTTGCCAGGATTAGACAATCTGTCAAGCTCTAAAAAAAAACTTCAGATGATTTTAAATAATTACATTACAATTTAATCATTGGTAGAAAAGAAGTAAAAAAAATAGTACCCAACTGCTTCAAATTTTACATTTTAGATTATTTACTAATCTATGCAGTACCTGGGTAAGCTATTAGCAAAAACAATAAAACTTGAAAATATAGATTTTTCTTGTGTTGAGTCCATTTAGTTAATGTTCTGTAGTGTTATGTGCTTCTAGGCTCGTTGGGCCAGAAAAATACGGGAGGTTTAGAATGTTCAATGAGCTAATATGTAGTAATCCATCCATTACCTAGTGACGTATGTCCCTGACTGATTGATCCTCATGACTTTATTTGTTGATGATTTATCAAAAGCCGCTGAAGGTAAATTCATTTTAGAGAAAGCACACATAAAATTTTGCGAGCCTTATTAAACACACCCTCCCTGCTAGTTTTATTAGCTTACAAACCATTTGTAGTTTGCAAGGGGGGAGATTCCACATCCAGGTTATGAGAACTACATGTTGGCCTCCAAGTTCCAAGTAATAAGTTAACAATCTATGGGCAGAGTGAATAATAAGGGCAATTACCTGCCTGTGACCATGAAGAAGGAAAACCAGGAAAAGCTATTGTACACAAACCAAGCACACCTTCTTGTTAATTAATGTTCATTTTTTTTGTATATGTATAAGCCCATTGTATTGTAACTTCTCCTAAACGTAAAGCACCTTCCCAGAGTTGATTATATACCATTAGACATGACTTTACTTTAGCTACACTTACTAGTTACCTACAGCTGTCAGATTTTGTTTACAGATTTTGTTTACAACCATCAATCATGTTTAGTGTATCTCTTTGCAGTGAAATATTCTGTACTTGTCGGACTGCATGCCACGCACCACAACACTAGAAGTCATAAATGTACCACATTTCAAACCCCATCTTAGAACTTAATAGCTATAAGATTATGAATCATTGATTACACGGAGTAGTACCATTTCACACAATGTAAATGTATCAAATAGTTCAAAGTTATGTATGAAAACTGACTTTGGCGCAAAGTTATCAACCTATGGTATGTTCTTGCTATGGTGATGCATGCACTTTTCAAACTTTCTGCACTAGAATTAGTTTAATACAATATGCATAAAAACTAACAAACAAGAAATGGGGTGAGAATAATAACTACAATCATAGTCTGGATTCCACACTTTATATTTGTATCTTCTTAATTCAAAATGAAAATAAAATATGCACCCCCCTAAAATATGCATACTCTTTTTGCTACTTTAGCTTTCCTTCTTTTTTCATGTTTTTTTTTTTCTTCTGGACTCGTGCAAAATGAAAATGTATGATTGTATCTTTAATTCCTTTGGCTTAATGCATTACATTGAAGAGCAAGTTTAGCTTTAAATGACTTTACAAATAATGGTTTTACTCGTAAATCCAGAAAGGACTATTACTCTTCCAGAACCCTAACAAATGGCACGTACCATAGAAACATGTCACAAAAGATCAAGATGACGGCCAATAAGAACACACGTACTAAGCATGCGGGATTCAGGAAGAGCCCAGAATGGAATCCTAATTGATACTTATGCTCAATGCATAAATCATTACTGTGTGACATTCTTGCTTAATTAGCTTATGTCACACTGCCTGATAGCTTTCCTACTGTTGAAGGTCTTGAAAATTAAACTAATTACTCATGTTTAAAATGACTGTCCTTAATGCCACTGCAAATCTTGGGCTACCACTTTCAAACCAATATTAGCCAAGAGGAGATTAGAGGGATAAATGCACATAGAATTTAATAGCACATTATTAATAAACTTTGCATTTTTTAAATACAAATATATGTACAAGTTAACTATATATTAGAAAATAGACGATTCCATAAATCCACTATTAAGAAAAACAAACAGACTAAAAAAAACACGTATAAGCAAATTAGTTCAATGGATTGAATGTTTCCAACCATAAAAAACAGAGAAGGCTTTTTTGAGCCCATGTTAATGCTTGGAGTCCTACCTTCTTGCTGCAGATGATGTTTATCTTTGTCTGTAATGCCCCTAACATGCAATGTTAAAAAGTTGACTTTCGACACTTACCAAGTTGGAGCTCCTGGATCTTGAACGACTACGTTGACTATCAAAACTTTCGCTCCTTTCAAAGTCACTCATCCTACGGGTGGGGAAGTCATGTTCCACCCCTGAGGAGGTCCTCTTCATCAGATTACTTGGCATTTTCCTAGAAGCTGACGTTGGCAGACAGTACTCCAAACACAAAAACTTGTTTGTAATTTTTCACCACCGTAACTCATACCCTGAAAAAAAAAATAAAAAAAATCTATTAAAAACTATTCTATTCAATTAACATTGTTGTGCTTTTTAAGTTACTTTGTATAGGGCTTTGTTTCACAAACTCATTAGTGTGAACTAAACCCCTGCCTCCTTGCTCTATATTTTCTGCCACAATAGTGGGCTGGGCAGTTCTGATGTATGCTCTTTGTCCCTTATATTAATTGTGTTGCCATCAAAAATAGTAATTCTGTTAGGTAAGGAAAGAACTGATCTAAAGAGCTAGTAGATAAAAAAAAATGGTTAAGGAGAGTGAAACTTACAAAGACCAAAATCACGATTTGTGAATAGTGTCTTGTACCAACACCTATTGGCACCTCTATGAAAATGATGTCTTACCTTAAAGATCTATGTATTCGCTAACAGTTCCAACAAGCATAATGGATGAATAAAAACATTATGTAGATGGCAGGTGCACTTGCATAAATTATAATCCAGAAATTTGATTAGAATAAAAATTAATGAAATCCTGGTATGTCCGCTAATGACACAAGCCATTTTTCTTGTACAGTGCTACCTTTTGCCCATGTAATGTTTGCCGAAGAACACAAAGCTCCATTATAGGTTTATCACCTGTCAAGTTTCAACCAGATTTGCCTATAAAACATACTACTGTTTAGCCTGGATAACAATTTACCAATCCAATTTTGCAGCTCATGCGGCAAATTAATAAGCAGGTGCTTTTATTAACAAAACAGGATTTACTTAAGAGCAATGAACGGTAATAGGTGCATTAACATTGTTAGTACTAAACATAGAGCCTCAAGTCGTACGTAACGCTTCAAGTGCCGTGGATTGCGTCCACAATACACGTGTTGAAGACATGACTGATAAGACCTATTTTGCACAAAGTGCAACCTAAAGCGAATATGAAAAACTCTCTGCCTAGCAGAGGTGGACGAAAGGTTACATTTACTTCCAGTAGGAGCTACTGCAAATATTACATTCTCCCACAGTATTTCCTGCGAAACTTCCAATTTTGCAAATAGCAAATTTGTAAAAGGGGTGCACTGTCATGCAGCTTTTTCTTAACTATAATTTGTTTGCAGCTTGCAATCAACGAGCCGTCTTTATCAATGTAAGAGTGTTGCTGAAGAAAAATGTAGAGCAGTTTTCAAATGGCCTCTCCAGTCTACCTAGAAAAAATTGTAAGTATTTGAACATCAGCCAGTTGATTCCTCAGTACTTGGATGGACTGCATTCTTGGCTACGTTTGAGAGGCCCAACTGGACTTCAAGATACTAAATTAAACTTTTTTCCTTGGGCACAGGCAGAGCTAGAATTTAACTAGGTGTATATCTCCAGTTTCTTCTCTCCCTGTGCATCCAATAAAAAAAAACAAAAGCCCTCAGGATCAACACATCTCTCATGCAGCAACATATCTACCTTTGGTGCTGGCCTGAACTGCTATATCAGTTGTTCATATGGCCCTATTTAGTCCTGCTCAGGCTCTTCCTTGGCACAAGTGGATAAATTTGCTCAAGCCTGCATGCAGGGTGCTGGGGGACTAGGGGGGATCTGCACTTATGAGAGTGGTGTGAAAAATACCCAATGGGTTATGGACATTATTTATATTAGCCATTTGTCCTCATTTGTTTGTAAAATTAATCTGCTACCGAAAGGATTTCTTCAGATGTTTGCCCACCAACAAAAAACAATTGATTACTGCCAGAGATGACAGCAGTAGCTTTAATATGCAAAAGAAGCCGTTTCAATTGCCAACATTCTTAACGCCCATATTTCTCAGTGTTGCAAAAGAAGGCGACGCTGGTGATGGCGACAGACAGCATTGCAAATGACAAGTGTGAAAGTGATGATGAAATAAATGTTCTTCTCACAGTAGACCCAAAGACTTCATAGAAAGAAATACCACGATATGGGCAATGTGGATGGTGGTGAATCATGACAAAATGTTGTTTTGACCTTAGGTTGTCATAAATTTTTCTCTGTTTCTACCTGTATGTGATAATAGCTTGGTGGTACAAGTAATTTTTCTTTGTAAGACTGCAGGTGACTTTCCAGGCATGTTATCATCATTCAACATTATAAAGAACCACAATGGATTTTAATGTGTGAGACATTCCGTCTACAGCTTTCACTTCATCGTTATCTTGAGCTATAGAGAATGTTTCTTCCACAGCAGAAAACTTTTTTTTAAACATGTGTCCAAGCTTAGACTGGTTTGCTGACTGCCTATCCATTATATATGGCCAAATTAACCCTTCTTGTATTTCTATGCATGTGCAATGAAGTGTGGAATGCCACTACACCTAATCGGCATTGGAGCCGGCACTGCTGATACTCACCAACTCTTCAGGAATTAGAGTGGCCATCGAATGTGTTATATCATTATAATGCTATAAAATGTTTTATTATATTCCTGCTTCTTATTAGTTAGCATGAATATACATATATATATATATATATATATATATATATATATATATATAATATAATATTAATACACCACAATAAGCCACATCTTAATTTCTGGCATTCATATAGTTAAACACTGTAGGTTTGCTTTTCTTAATGTACCTAACCAAGTTTCCAGGACCTTCTGTTGTAACAAACTTATTTGATCACGGTATGCTTTTTGAATTTTAAAAACACTCCCAAAACCAGGAAAAAGCTTTGACCCCATGGATTACAGGTGTCGAGTGCAAGGCGTACCATGTTTTATATAAATTTTTCTTATGTTACACAGAATTTATATATTTTTTTTATTTTAAAAAAGCCTTACAGAAACTCCAGACCTGTGTCAGGGAATAAGGCAAACTTCAAGAACAAAACTCATGTCTTAAGTACTGCGTGTTGACAACAACCGTAACCATGACAAAAATACATAATCAAGCAGTCTGTATGTGAGAACAGAAGACTGATTTCTCAAGATAACTTCTCCACACCCAATTTGAACTTTAAGTTTCATCTACTCTGCTAAATGAAAAATGATTTTTATCGCTAGAAACATCATTCTTATCACTGTTGAATTTCGTTCTCTGGCGTAATTCTAAATCAAGTAAACATTTTCTTAAAAACAGGCAGTTAACTGTTGGAAAACGAGACTTCCAGACATGGAACTGATTTCTAAAAAGGTAAACGATATCATCAATATGGGGGAGTTAGCAGCGCAGGTTGAAGCGGCGCATAACAAGGGATGTAAATATATGGGGGTTAGAGATGAGCCTACACACAGGACCAGTATCTGCAATATTACAAGGTATTTGATACATATATATCTTTTTGTTGGGTTGTTGGACTTATGTTCGGTGTTGATTCAGTGCTGAATGGCAGGTGGAGCATGGGCATGGAGTATGCAGGGCATGGGGGGGGGTAGTAGGCATGACCAAACACCACACTTGTTGGAATAAGAAACTGACCCGGAGACGCTGGGTCAAACCCATACATTTCCCAGGTATGCTCTCAACATGCCAATTGACCAAAAGAGGGACACTTGTTTTAGGGTAAATGCTAAAGGCATGGCTAGGAGATCCACTGGTTGATGTTTTTATATTTGAGTAAGAAGTTTAAACACTGCACTACATTTGCAAAGTTTAACTTATAAACATGTTTTCTGCTAATTATACACACATTGCCGAGACTTTTATGGCTGTGGAACACTGTGATACACTTAAACCCAGCAAACATTCTGAGCTCATAGACAAGAGGCATGTCAGGGGACAAAAAAGGGATTAGAGTCCAGCAGGACTCCAGTACAATATTTCTAGTACGCGCCTGGCTTCCTTTCAACAATCAAGAATTTTGAGATGCTGTTCCACCTAGACAAAATTGAGCTTCCAGTATGTAGTATGCTTCCAGTGTTTACAATCACATAAAATCTCACAAAATGTCTATGAACCCTTTTCAGTTTCTTGTGGCTGCAGTCTATCGGTTTCACAACACATGATGAGTATTCCTGTCTGACATGAACAATACATTTTGCATGATGAAAGAAGTATTTCTGGCAGAGGGTGGGCATTCCACAAATCTAGAAATGATGTTTCTAATGCTGCACTTAATTACATGAGTGTTACATTTCATTAGCTGGAACAGGGCTAGAGGAACAGGTCTACTCTCTATGAGCCTTATATGAGGATATCTGTTCTACACAAGCAGCTTCCAAGTACTGCCTTCTGGCTCAACATTATGGAGATAGAGTGTGTTCTGTCCCCTAATTCATTGCCCAATGCACTTAAAAGTGAACACTCCTCAAAGTCACATCCCTTGAGAGTCACGTATCTGAAAGAACATTTGAGTGCTACAAATTAACACTTGTCTCCTCCCTGCACTAACTGGCCATACTTGATTTTCAAGCCAGTGTCAGATTCCTCTAAAGCACATGCTAAACAAACATGTTTACCAGGTTAAGGTCCCAAAACAAATGATCCTCACATTGGACTGGTGGTTCCAAACCATTCAGGAGTTGCTTTTCGAGGAGTAATGGAATTTCTAAAAGTGATGGTCCTCAAAAGCACACAATAAACTACCAGCATCTGATCTAATTTCCCATCATGACAGTATCTCCCTTTGTCTTCACACCACCCTTACAAAGGCTGCCTGAACAAAGGAAGAGATAAAACAGAATAGGTAGGAATAACCATCCAGATCCAGGGCTAAGACAAGTAAGAAGCCTGCTATCATGGCATACACATAAAGTAGGTTTCTAATCATTGTTCATTTATTATTTATCTAAAAACTTAGGTGTTTTTTCTAAAGCTACAAAAAAATGTGATGGATTCACTTTAATAACCAGTACAGTTTGACTTAAGGTAAAGCATCACTTGCACTTTTACCCCTCCTTAGCAGCTATTTTTTCCCATACCTAGAACCTTTCTTCGTCCTCTGTGGAGTACACATTCATGTGCTGTTCCTCCAGCAAACACCCATCTTAATTGATCCTTTGTGTAATTTATATTGCCAAACATATCTTTATTCATCGCTATTCATCCACTATTTTAAAGTTCTACACATTATCAATGTTTAACATACTTTTCTGCACAAGATTCTAGCCTCCTTTATCTCTTCCACTGTTTGTTTTGCAGGAGATTTTATTTTAATGTTTCTTGCGAAAGGGGCCAAAAAAAAAAAAAAAATGTTATCCGGCTGAACACCTGTTTTTGCATAAATAATCCTAATTAGAGTTCTATGGTATTGTCTATGTTTACTTTTTTCTGTGACATTTTTACCGAACTAAAAACCTATTTTTTTTTTGTTCTACCAACAAGCCAAACCATCATTCAGGATAAGTACATTTTAAACGAATAAGCACCCTCTTTGTGTAGTTTAACCCTTCTAGCAAAGAATAGGTTAAAGGACATAGATAACATAGGCATCTGTGAATAGGCTACGTCATATAAAGCAACTGGTTTTCATAATGCTTCCCTGATGAAGAACATTAATCATTGACCAAGACCCATCAGTTCCTTTGCCGTAGGGGCGGATATAACATACCTTTGCTACAGAATACGGGCTTCCAAATTAGTATTTAAGAACGTCAGTCCTGAAAAAGTTCTAGAATGTTTCTGACTAATAGCAAAGCCTGCTGCCTGTACTAGGATTAAGACAGCGTTAAACCAGCACAGTCGTACATGGTATGTATTGTAAACACCACTGGTTAAAGACCACACAGTTAATTGAACTAAAATGCAAATGAAAGAAAAGATCATTTTGGGGGTAAAAAACTGCCATTCAGGGCCAGCCCAGGGGATTTTGGCACCCTACACAAACTGGCTAGAAGTGTTCAGGTCCTGCAGTCCCTTGAGAGAACCTGCCAGAGGTACCCCCAATACATGCACCTGTTCACTTCTTGATTTAGATAATTACACCTACAACATCAAAATTAATCTTCCCATCATGAGCTTGTCTCTCTCAGATTCGACCTGCCCGTTTTATCTCTCTTTGGTTTAATGAGCGAGCTATTTTTTATTTTAAAACCTTAACACCCATGAAGAATTATGACATCACCAAGTAAAAACTCGACTAGATTTATAGACTAAATCATTGTTGGTTAAGGACCTGGACCAGTTTATAGGTATGAGTATGCTCTTGTACATGTGCATAAGTGGTCAATGTATTTAATATCCACAATAATATACAATTGTTATTAATAACAGCTAATGGACTCCATGGGTGAATGTTTCCCAAGGTCATATTACCCCCAACATTTGCACAGGTGCCATTCACCAGTTTCTAAAATATGAATATGTACACAGATTAATAGTCAAATAGTTTGGGCACTCAGATTAAATTTTGACTAGCGTCTCTATCCTGTATATCAGACTAAAAGAATACGTAGAATGTTATAAGTTAAAATTATTTTGGGCAAAGCCGTGAGTTGTTTTATGACGTTTACACACCCAAATCAGTGTTTATCAAAACCGGTGTAAAAAAAAATAAAATGTAGTGAATCACAAACAAAACAAGTGGTCATAAACATCTTCTGTCTTTCTAGTTAATGCTGCTGCCACTCTTATCATACTTTAGACTGTTGTGGCTGGCCGAGCGTCATGGGAAACAAGATCCACACAAACAGAAGAAGCTGCTAAAAACTGTGCAAAAACATTTGACATCTCAAGGCAACCTTGATAAAATATTAACAGAAATTGTTTAAAAAAGCCCACATTCTTTCTATTCATCATTGCGGACTTAATATCCCTAAATATTTGTCTTCAAAGTTGTTCTAAGAATGCATAAATTCCACGCGAATAACTACAGCGTATTTGAAAGTTTATTTACTTAAAGGGGATTTCACAGGAGAGTTTTTTCAGCTCCTATACATTAGGAGCAGAAAACCCAACTCTAGTGAGTGTGTGCTTCAGTAAGAGTTCCACTGGCCCTGTGTAATCTATATGTATGATCTCCTTATCCCTAGGATCATACGTTATACAATGTCACCCTTCTTGCTGGTAAAGCCTGCCAGTATTGGCCCTTCATAATGCATAGCGAAGTAGTGGATTGAGAACCACAACTCACCAGCAAACTCACCCTTTAGTGAATAAACCCCACTGATCCCCTATGAATCCTCTGCTAGCAAACAAAAGAAACCCCCAGCAGCTCTGATAAGCTATTATTGATATAAGTTAAACATTTTGCACGTGTTACTGGCATTGTGCACTGCGTGGGGTTTCAAGACAGGGTAACAACCCACTCAGGAGCTGCACTGTGCTTTACAAGCTTTACTGCCACATTAATAACACCTGTTTTCCTCTCAATACATGTGAAGTGATCAGCAATCAACCGGTGATAAACAGCAATCGCAGCATATTAACGTATGCACAAAGTAAATGTCTTAAGTTCATTATGAATAAGGTCCATGTAGACTCACCTGAGAGGGTGCTGGGATGGGTGTGTAGGAGGTTACTGTGTGATCCGGGCAATTCTGGGATCTTGGAGATGAATGGGGCAGGTTTGTTGGGAAGGGAGGAGAAAGGTATGGCAAGGAGGGGCTACGATGTCTAACAACCTCCTCTCTGTGTACAAATAGTACCAAGGAAAGAAGGAGCGCAGTGCGCCATCTAGTGGCCGTCACCAGCACCTGCAGCTTCTCTGTGCGGTATGCAGTACACATTTTGGCACAAAAACCATATTGTTGGGTTAAAATCCTTCGTGACCGGACTGGTTTTCATACTTTGTACTCTTTGTGGCTGTTTTAACATTTTTGCGTATTACACTATTTAGCTGTAATGTTCTTCATTTTCATTTACTCAAGTTATATATATATTGTTATATTCTTTCTTTAGATACCATCATCTCATTTATTATAAAAAAAAAAATATATGGTGAAAAAAGAAAAAAAAGCTCCTTTTCTGACTGTTATTTAAAAATTATTTTACTCATCTACAAAATGAAAAAAAAAAAAAAGGCTAAACAGATTTTAGTATTTGTCCTGAGATTAGAAATATCCAATGGTTTTTTTTAGTTTTTTTGATTTTTTTGTGTGCAAGGAATAGGGAAACAAATACAAGAAGCAAATTGCTACATTATAAGGGTGTAAAATGCACCCTTACGTAATACATTTTTTTCTTATTTTT
The DNA here is from genome assembly GCA_029215755.1 of Spea hammondii. Classification (NCBI taxonomy): domain Eukaryota; kingdom Metazoa; phylum Chordata; class Amphibia; order Anura; family Pelobatidae; genus Spea; species Spea hammondii. Next base: position 69,455,845 of record JARDYJ010000004.1, read on the forward strand.
TTGTACCTCGGGGCAAGAAAGCGTTACGGAATTTGATGGCGCTATATAAAACAATAAATAATAATAATAATAAAGAAAGGCATTTTCCATGTATACAGTATTTCTAGCGGGAGGGGCACAAGGCGTTTAGACACCTCTTTACATTTTTTTAAAACATTTTATATTTATTTTTTACATTTTCTTGGAACTGGATGGTTCCTCTAATGATGTCATATTGACATCACTGGATGTTTTACTATATTTACATTTTATTACCTTTTAATTTTATAGTTCTTATTTTTACATTTTTTATATTTTATATGTACAGGGCTCCATTGCACTGCATTGCTGATCACAGTACCTGCAGGGAGAGCTCAGAGGTCTCAGGATGGTCTGGACAGACTCTCTTTGAACCTTTTTACTTCTAGCCAGCAGAAGTGAGCTGCCATCTTGGGAAACGCATGCTGCCTTCCTATATGGTGCTTGCAGTCACTACAGAGAGCAATCACAATGCGTCTTGTTTTTTGGTGTTGCTGAATGCCCTAATATTGATCATTGATTGCTTTCTAAGCACTTCCCAGCAGCAAGGTGCCGCCATGTTTGAAAAGCATACTGCCTTTCAGTGGGGCAAAGACGATTCCTCTGGAATCACACAGCGCCCCTGCCCAAATGTTTTGTTGTTGCTGAATGCCTCAATATTAAGGCATTGGAGCAATAATGAGTGTAGAATACGATTGTTGATTGCTTTGTAAGTTCTTATACAGTATCCCCACGAAATTTGTATTGCTGTGATGCACCTGGCACGTCAATTCTTGTTGGGGGTTAAAAACGAATCCATATATCTTTTCTAAGGACAGTATCTATTCTAAAATTTCACACATCTGCCATTAATTACTTAAAATTGTATACTACAGAGCTACAGTAAAATGAAATTGTATTAGTGTATGTATGTATTTATTATTACTAATTGTTGTTATTATTATCTTTTAACTGGTGATGCCTATAGAAAATGTAATAGGTGTACACAGCTGCAATATCTGTATTTTAAATAATATATAAAATTGCATTGCTTACTATATATTTTTTAATAATTTCCTTTATATTGGAAGATTTCTGCGACAAAAAAGCTTATCTGGGCTTGGATAGCTTTGCAAAACCTGCCTGAAATCTTAATCACCTTCCAAAATAGAATAGCTACATGTCATGTATGAAAAAAGTTTCATTGGGTAGCCTGATTATCATACCTGGGAACTTCTGGACTCCGACTACCCAGAGCCTACCCTTGCGAGAGTGAGTGAGTATAGAGTTCGTCAGCAGTCCTTGTAACCTGAGCATATGCAAACATTGTTCTCTCTGAAAGCCCATATATTGTGAGTGATGCCTACAAGCCTATAGCCAATCTGACATTGTGTCTTCAATGCATGATTCCTTTAGATCAGTTTAGAGTGCGCTTGTGTTTTCAGGAACAAAGATTTTCGATCTTGGGCAGAGTCAACTGCATACAAGAGTTTGTAGTTCATTGTTACAATGGGAACACAAATAGGGAATAATGAAATACTGGGGGTTATGTTTAAAAAATGCCTTATAACTGCAGATACCAAAGCAATTTTCCAATAAGAAGGAACATTTACTACAGTTGACTGATTTTTCTACAATATATCTATATTTCACATGTTGCTGATCAGCACACATACTACCCTCCAGTATGAAAGATGTGAGAACTCATAGAAAGGAATCAGTTACAGCACTTTACATGTGGTTTGGAACAAACGCACCAGTTAATTTAATCATTGTCTATACTTCAAGTGAGTACTTGAATTAAAGGGACACTTCAGTGTTCCATATGGCCCCAACAATGAATAATGCATATTAACAAAGTGCAGGAGGGAAGTTTATTTCATATAAACGGATTATTATTATTCATGAAACGGATTTCCATGGCTAAGCAGCTGCACACAAGCTGAAGATCACAATGCACAATGCCAAGTGTCAGATGGAGTATTGTAAAGCACAGCACCACTGGACACTAACTCTGGAGTGATGATGGGATGATGGAGCATCCATGGTTATCATGTGTTAGGGTATGCCTCATGGTTTAGGAGTGAAGGACAGTGATTATTACCAACTAAATATGGGAATGCTTAACAGACATCTACAAGGCACTAAAGTAAAAATTGCCTTATTCTAATCTGCATCTCCTTGGAGACAGATTAAGTTAAGGGAGATGCCACAATTATAAAATTTAATCCCATTTGTATCAGGTGCATTGGGAGGGTACAGCAGAGATGTTGTCACATTTAACTCTGTGACCCTCTTTCACCATATGAAGAGTGAAAATGTGTTTTATCAAACGTGTTCTTGTACTGGAGCCATTACTCAATATTTGCATTTAACAATTTAACTATTCCACAGTTAAGAAGATCAGCAGATCAGTAAAATTGATTGAGGTTGGTGCTATGGTCACCTCACATTTCATTGCTTCTGCATGTACTATAAAAATCTGGGTATAAATTGTTGGTGCTATATACCGTATTGGCTCGAATATAGGCCGCACTTTTTCCCCCCACTTTAAGTCTTTAAAGTGGGGGTGCGGCCTATATTCGGGGTCTAGCGCCCGACGCCCGGGACAGTTCCGGGCGCCGGGCAGGCAGCAGGGTTAGGATACAGATCCCCTGCAGCGGTGCAGGGGCCTGTATCCTACTCTCTGATACGCTCAGACAGCCTCCCCTGCCAGCACTTCCCACGGGGGGAGTCCCGGCAAGGGAGATTGTTAAAGCACATCGTGCAGACGTGCCGGCAGCGGAGGTTGTTTACGCGCATTGCCGCAGCCGGTGAACGTCCGCACGCTGCGTTTTACCTCTGCCCCCAAGACTTACCAGAGCAGACTCCCGGGTGTCTTGCGGGGCCGGCGGGGGACATCTACGCAATACGCGTGTACAACTTCCGGTGCCGGCACATCCACAGAGTGGCAGCATATCTCGGGGGGGTGGGGAGACAGTGGCAGCATATCTCGGGGGGGGGGACAGTGGCAGCATATCTCGGGGGGGGGAGTGGCAGCATATCTCGGGGGGGGACAGAGTGGCAGCATGTCTATTAAAAAAACTTTTTCTTTTAAAAAGCACCAAACTTTAGGGTGCGGCCTATATACGGGGCGGCCTATATCCGAGCCAATACGGTAAATAAAAGATAATATTAATGATCAGAAATTTGTATCCACACTGCTAGTGTTCTTCCAAATCTGTACAGAGGTTATTTTGTAAAATATAAATTATAAAAAAAATACCAAATATAATTTAAAAGCATTAGTGCTTAGGAGATAATTCTTAGCAGAATCCTAATTTATTTCTGCTTTTCTACATTAATTCAGACAGATAAACATTCCTGACATTCCTCAGATGCAGCAGCTGTCTTCAAAATGACTTAGGCTAATGTTGAAACAAGCTTATCAGATTTGGCTTGCTGTGTCTGTCAGACAAAGGGACACATTTACCCACATTTAAGATCAATTCTGAGGCTGAGCACTGTAAGTATGGCGGCCATCAGGGACATTCCATAGGTTGCCATTTATACAAACAGCCAAAACTGTGCAGCTGAACACCTAATGTGGCAGAATTCCAAGAATGCTTCTATAATCTCCTGATTCTCCAGAGTCTTTAGTTAAAGGTGATACCTTTTTGGGCCAACATAGAAAAAAGATGTAGCATTAGATTTAGGGTCTTCATTGTTTCCAAACTGCTTTGTGACACTACACTTTTCTATTTTGGTCTAATTCTATTAGCATGGTATCAATGGGAGTGTTTTCTGAGCATGCGCATAGGGGGTCTTGCTACCCCCTGGAATTGTGTAAGCCAATGTCAGAGCTTGCTCTGGGAACACTTCTGCAAGTCAAGGAGCTGGGAAGGAGGCAAATGCATAAAGGGCAAGGGTTTCTGATTATTCCTCCAACTATTTGCTGGGGAAAATAACATTTATTTAAAGGAGACACTTGGCCAGCATATGCACTAAAGTACATGAAGTGCCCATTTAAGTAATTACTTATCTTCTTATTTACGGTATAGGTTTTAACCCATATCCCCATTTTCAATGTAAATATGTTAAAAATAAGATTCGTTAGCAGGATGTTTGCACCGGTAGATGGAAGATTCAGCCAGGCCCAGCACAGTGTAGCACAGTATATAACCTTTCCAATGAGATCATTATCTACCTTTTTTCTTGTTCTTCCTGTTCGACACTAAATACTTGTCGTTAAACATACAGACATTCTTTGTCAAGTTCCCAACTGTTACATATGTTGGTTATTTAAACAGTGACTTCTTATCAGCCTCTTATTATTACTGAGAGACAGAGATAGATGGGAAGAAAACAACTGAATAGTAGGATTCATTGTACAATGGGAAAAAAAACCATTTTATTTTACCAAAAATATAACTAATTAATTGTGGAACTGGAGTTATAACAAAATTTTATGGACACTTTTCTATACTATTCCTGATATACTGCAAGTGCCTTAGGGAAGTATTAAAAAGGGTGATTTTTTGTTTTGTTTTGTAAAACTGGGGCCATTTAAAATAATATTGATTGTAATATATTTAGCTCTAATGCATATTAAGCAACATATGTAAAGGAGCTTGTTTAACCCTCATGGTGCCAACCAAGTATATGTTACATGGTTAGCAAAGTGGACCCCAGGAACCAGCCATATATTTCATACCGTAGGGTCCATTCGTACGGAAGAAAATGATCGGTAATGGTTGGGTAGGCTACAAATTGACACCTGAGCCAACCCTCATCCCAGAGGAAGTCGTGTGCATTAAAGAGTACGCTTTAGACTTCCGTTAAAGATGAAAGCCACGCGTTGACCACACTTTTTTTTTCTTGGGGAGATGAGAACGCTGCCTTTAGAATGTGATCAACCCATGGAGCAGGCAGGCTAATATGGTTGCTGGCTACCATGGTAACACATGTTGCGGAGTGTGACGTTAAAATGTTATCATGTCGCCCACGGACCGTTTGTGAACCCCGCTACCGATTTGAAAATCGTGTTAAAAAAATAAAACAAAAGCAATTGTGTTTTTCTCTACATTTATTTTTTCTTTGCAACAAAAGTAGACTGATGAGCTTCTGTGGCTATCACACTCAACCAGAATTAATGGCATACACATGGATTTGTATATTTGCTACCTATTTTTGATTGTTTAGGTTATGTGTGCCTTAACTGTGTTAAACATGGGCTGCATGTACCTATGTACAACCTTTATTCTTTTAAGAAATGTGATTTGTTTGCTATTTTTACTATTTGGTTTCAATGTGAAAATAATTTCATGTAATCAGCTGCACTATTTGCCTTAAACAATGTCTCTATGAATAGGTTGACTGGCCCTGAATAAAGAAAATACATTTCTGTTCCCTAAAGTGTAAACTGTTAATATGGTTGTCGCATAAATCTGATTACGGCAAAACTACAAAAATTGGTCTACCAAGGGAAAAAAAATGTGCCCCGGTTCTAAAAACTTAAAGGGTAAAAATATATAACAAAAAGAAAAAAAATCAAAAAGGGTGAGCCAGGTCCATGATACAATATATATTTAATCTACAAGAGACAAGCAATGTCAGTACAAAGTGGCATTAGAATATGTCAAGGAACTGGTTAATCCACTTGCCTGTCAATCAAGCAGAATCCACTGAGCCTATTCCTTTTGTTAATTGGATTGTGCTTGGTATGTCTAATAAATCTGTAAGTGTATTTGATTTGAACCTTTTACACTAACAGTCTCCATCTTAGATTCAGCTCCCGACCATATTGTTTTTACAGACGCATTACCATTACATAATATCATCTTTGCCATTCCACCCATTCACTCAAATCCACCTTATGTCTGTGATGTTGTACCAACTGATTTGTGTCCATCAAGTGGTCTTCCGTTTACATCAGTGCAGTATGTGCTAATTAAACCTAAATTTGATATATTTTGGAATCTGAAGAAAAATGAATCCCTGATGTAAAAGGTGTATTCAAGATACTGGATAGTCTCTCTCATGGGGCATGCTGCACAGGGCCTAAAGATGAAGAGAGACTATAATGCTAGGTGGGTATAGAGATAGAAGGGATGATTTGGGTGCAATATAGGGTGATAATGATAGAAGATGGAAGTGATGGTGGAAGGTATGAATTGGATATGGTGGTTGAGGGACGTGAATTATAGGAATTATGATGTGGAAGGGTGTGATGGTCAGGGGCAGCTCTTTATTACGCTTACATACACACACACACACACACACACTCTTACACCATACAATTACATACACACACAGCCGCTCCAGCACCATACGCTTATACATACGTGCATGCACACATACATACACTTTAATTAAGATAGTAGATCTTGGCAGGATATTAAAGCAACGTTATAGACATCTCCATTAATATCTATGTTTCAAGGTTGATCTGTACCCGCAACACAGGATTTGCACGTTATTCAGTGGATCTCTGTTTTCATTTGATCTATACCCACAATGCAGTGTTTCCATGCATTATTCAGTTGATCTCTGTTTCCATGTCTGTTTATGTGATCTATACATACAGGGTTTGCATGTTATGCGGTTCATCTCTGCAGTTGTCCTGCTATTGTGGGGTGCCTTGGTGATCCCATGCCAATTATGGATGGATCCAATAGACCAATCTGGACCAATGCTAGGGCTGGCCCTGCTTCTGGGCCATTTGCCTGTGCCTGGCCACTGGACTCAAAGCAGTCAGCCCTTCCCTGCTTTCCCTTACATGTACACACATATATACCTGAATAAACCAAAAAATTCATATTTGTACTGGTCCTTGCCTCTATTCATTGGCCTCATCCTTAGTGGTTATTAGGACTGTTTGATTTTTTTAAACAAATGTTTTGCACGTTTACCTGCAAAGAATAATTTGCACTGTTTTGCAGACTGGCAAATAATTTTGGGCTGGGACCCCACACATGCCCAATGTGCACAATAATGGCACCACGAAATATGGGACTTGTATGCAATTATTCCCAGTCCAGCTCTGCTAGTCAGAGTAACACAGTGCAATAGATTAGGTTTTATTTATAAAGCACCAATTTATACAGAGCTTTTTACAACAGTACATAAATTGAAGGAGTATGACAAAACTTGAATTGACAAACAGAGGAGGCTGCTCACGAGTTTACAATCTAGAGCAGGGGCGTCCAAGTTTTTTCTGCAGTGGGCCACTTCATCAGAATTGTATACGTGCGCGGGCCGCACTCACTCTTTAATAAAATATGCGGATTAAAATAAATTAAATGACACAAAACCTTTACTTTTCCTCTCACTGATTTCTGGGCCTAGAAAGTTTTGTGACTACAAATTCAGGATTCTGGATAAGTAAAAATAAAATAGTTCTATTTATTTTAGCGATGCACTAAAATGAAAATTCTGGACCAAATCGAAAATTCAGGGTTCACTTAGCCGAAACTGAAAATGACCCCCCCACACACTTTTAATAAAAGTAAGTTACACACCAAAATTGTTAACAGCAATCTCAGGCATACCCAGATTCCAGCATGTACTGGTTGGCTGGGCATTGTATTTTTTTGTCCAATTTTAGTGTGTAACCACGCTTTTATTAAAAGTAACACACCACAACTGGACAAAAAAAAATCAACAATATGACTTGGCATGATAGGAGTGTGATTGCTAACAGCAAACACACTCTTTTTATACCCAGGCAACCAGTAAATGCTGGAACCTAGGCATGATGGGACTGTGATTGCTGTTAGCAGATTGCTGTTAGCAATCACACTCCTATCATCCCAAGTCAGCCAGTACATGCTGGTACAGGGTGGCTGTAAGTGCAGACCCCATACGGCTGGCAGCATCAATACACAAAGGGGACAGCTAGCCAGGTTTCAGCATGTACTGGCTGACTTGGCATGATAGGAGTGTGATTGCTAACAGCACAGTCTTTTTATACCCAGCAAACCAGTAAATGCTGGAACCTAGGCATGATGGGACTGTGATTGCTGTTAGCAATCACACTCCTATCATCCCAAGTCAGCCAGTACATGCTGGTACAGGGTGGCTGTAAGCGCAGACCCCATACTGCTGGCAGCATCAATACACAAAGGGGACAGCTAGCCAGGTTTCAGCATATACTGGCTGACTTGGCATGATAGGAGTGGGATTGTTAACAGCAATCACAGTCCCATCATGCCTAGGTTCCAGCACTTACACATGCATGCTATCACACACACATAAATTCATTCATTCACAGATTAATTCCCTCAATCAGGCATACTCATTCAAACACACTCCCCCACCCCCTTACCTGCACTACAGCTCTCTCAATGCCGATCACAGACTTCAGACGGGGGGCGTGGCCTCTCTCGTTCTCCCCACAGAGGAGGCAGGACTGGAGCAGAGAATAGACCCTCCCACAAGTAAGCAGCAGGGCTCTTGTGATCCTGGCTGCCGATCTCACGCGGGCCGCATCTCGAAGTCCCGCGGGCCGCATTTGGCCCCTGATCTAGAGGATCGTAAGCCTTCTGCATTACTCTTGCTAAGAAAGGCAAGCCAAACTGTGCATTATCACAAAGACTAATGGTTTACCAATTTCCTTACATTTATTTATAGATCAGATTCTGTAACATTATTACAACAGCAGGAGGATGAAAATTAACAAGAACGTTAAAAATGATAAAATACCCAAAGCCTCATTAAAGGAATAGTCATACCACAGTTAAAAAGTTTAATGAAAATGACGTCCCACAGTCCGCTATGGCATTAAGGCCTGTACTGACTTTAAGAGAGACAGCGCCGTATGTGGACAAAGGCATGCTTAAATCCTTCCAGTTTCTGGACTTCAATTGCATCTTATTAGGACTTTTTTGTTTAGATAGATAAACATCTGGAACCACAGCTGTGGGCTTAGATTTTACATTTCTTCTTTTTAATTTCAAAATATGTTTGTGTGGTGCAGTTTTGCATTGAATATAATATTTAACATGGAATTAGTGCACTGATCTACAGATCACAATAAAAATAAAGAAAAATGCAGTATTTCTGTACATAGTTATAGTTGGGTATTACAAAAACAGAGGTTAAGTCTGCGGTAAAACACAATTAATGCAACATTATATATATTGTGAAAGAAATTGGACATTTCCCAAGAAGGAGAAACATCCTAGAAAGTTAATATACATTCTCCATTCAAGTGTTTATAAACAAATGTGACGATGACATGGTATACACAATGATTTTAAGATCCATCTCCGAGAGGTATATTACATAAGATCAAAAGCTAAGTGGAAACAAAAACTTAGGAAATAATGCTTGTTTTAAGTACTGATTCCTTATATTTTATAGTCACAATTGGAATTTTTTTTATGCTCGAATATAATAAAACCCAATAACGTAATCTAATAATAAAAAAAAGTCAGGTTTAGAAAACTGCTTTCATTATAGATCGTTAGAACAATAGTAGTCTACCATCACTACAATGTTTGTGCTGGAAACAATGTTTCTTATTAACATCAACATTTATGTTATGAATGCTTGTGAACAATATGTAAAAACTGGTTTTAAGACCCACAGGTATCCAGTAACAGAAGAACGCAAGTTGGAACTGAAATGTACTGTATTTTTGCCATCACATACGTGCAGAAGAAAATTGTGTGCATGCATTACTAAGAATAAAAAACAAACAAACAGTAAATTCCTTAAATTTGGTTTCTTAATTAACGTTTAAAAAAATTAAATGTCTAATAAGCTATTTAAGATAGTACAAGATGTCACCTCAAGAACTATAAACACATTCGATTGAGGCAGTGGTAAACCTTTGATTGGAAATTCATAATGCATTATGAAAACAATTACTAATGATGGCAGCTTGACTAATTATCCTCATTCTACAAATGAAGAGAGAGTGCAAACGCAGAAAGTGTACAGAATACAAACTTCAGAAATACTTTTACAGTACTTACTTATCTTTCTTAATAGTGCAATATCTGAGTGGTAATGCAAGAATCCATGAAGGACCCCGACGTTTCAGCATTTTACGGTTACTTTGCTGACACGTTTTAATGGGTAAGGGGATAAGATTTTAACTCTTCGTAGGCTTTCAGTGCGTACAGGTAGGGAAAATAATCATGCTAATTAGTCTTGTTAATGCGAGAAATTATTGATGGAGGTTTTTTTGACAATATACTCTACGAAAGTGCTCTGTTTAAATGTACTTTAGTACAAAATAGGGTATTCAGTGCAGTGAACGAAAGAAGGGCTGTCATATTCCAAAATTTCCCACTTTCCCAGTGAACATTTTTACAGTGATAATTACAAATATCTCAAGAATGAAGCTGAATGGCTCTTCTGAATTAAATGTTTTCTTATATTATACCAAAGCGAATGTGACTAGTGACCAACCAATGTAAACACTTATTGTACACAAAAATATAACATAATATATATGATATATCCCATGAGTGTTTCAACATAAGTCTGTATGTTTTCAGGATGGACTCTAAAAACAAAAAAGACAGATAAATCTGTGTTAATCAGACATGTACCAATTGAAGAGCCAGCTGCGCTTACAGTAGTTGGAACACAAATCCTTCATTGTTGCACATGGAGGAATACCGATACTGAATCGCTCTCCTTCTAGTAAATACTAACAAGAACTTAAAATGCTTATGTACAGTGAATGTTTTTTAAAAAAAAAAAGTGGATTTTTAATTCATCACTGAAAAATAAATGGACTGTCGAAATTGAAAGACCCCAAGGAATTTGGTCATCTGATACCTCAATGGTTTTATAGCATTTGTGAAACTATACACATTCTTGTTACTGCAAATCTTATTTGTGAGTTTTTTGGTGTGAAACGAGATTTGAGTTTTGGTTGAAAGATCTCCCACATATCGGGCACATGAAAGGTTTTTCTCCTGTGTGAGTGATTTGATGTCTGACTAGGTTTGAACTATTAGAAAAGCATTTCCCACATTCAATACATACAAAGGGCTTCTCCCCGGTATGAATGCTCTGATGTCTAACCAGACTAGAGTTCTTTGTGAAGCACTGACCACATTCAAAACATATAAACGTTTCTCCTCCAGTATGAATTTTCTGATGCTCTAGAAGACTTGAGGATCTGGAAAACCCTTTGCCACAGACAGGACAAATACATGACTTTTCTCCTGTATGAATCTTGAGGTGTTCAGCAAGATTTGAACTACGAGCAAAATGCTTCCCACATTCTTTACATGGAAATGGTTTCTCTCCTGTGTGAGTCCGCTGATGGTCAACTAGATTAGAGTTCTTGGTAAAACATTTCCCACAATCAGAACAGACAAACGGTTTCTCTCCTCGGTGAATCCTTTGGTGGTCAACTAGCGTTGAGCTGCTAGTGAAACGTTTTCCGCAGTCCAAACACATATATGGTTTCTCACCGGTGTGAACCCTTTGATGTGTAACTAGGTGAGAGCTTTTACTAAAATATTTTCCACACTGAGTACACTGGTATGGCTTTGACCCGGAACTTCCGCTACGTTGTTTAACAACCTGAGATCGACCAATTCCTTCCTCACATTGTTCTTCTTTAATGATGACCTTATTATGTGGCATCGCTTTGTCTTGTGCACATGTATGGGAAGAGTAATCCGATTCACTATTAAAGATTTCAAAGCACTGATTGCACTTATAGTCTGATGGTATGGTGGTATCAGATTGTGGTATATCTGTTCTTTCATTGTAGTCCTTGCTATCAGGAAGCGTCCTTTGGGCCTCTGTTACTTTTTTCAGCTTATATCTGGTGCGAGGGGATTCTTTACTTCCTACCTGCACAGGTACGTAGCTTGATACAACTCTTACAGGTCTGTTCTTCCTCCTGCTGGACTTCAAATGGCTCTGGAGATTTTCAGGACTATGACAACTGGTTTCCTCTTTTGTAGACTCAGGAGATGGAGGATCAGTATTAAAGTCAAGGTTTTCAATTTCAGGTTTTTCTGTAGAGATTAAAAAATGCTACTTAAAATGTCAACATAGTCTTTTAAAAACATATTCTTTCCTACATCAAACTAACTGCTTGGTCTTGGTCTGGTTTTTAAAATTGCTAATGCCAGTGAACTGGTTACATTCATAGATAGAACATCTTCAACACTATAGGTTAAAATATGAAAGAACCACAAACGTTTTACTCATTAGCTAGCTGGATGTCAAAATTAATGAAAATGAATTTCATTGAAAAAATGAATATAAAATTTCAAACTAGTCCACCAACAAACGAAGATTCTATTGATCTGCTTATAGTGACAGATGCATGGAGTACTTGCAAAATGTCAATATGACTTTAAACTTTAAAGCCAGAAACCTCTTTTCTCAGATTGTGGATCTGAAATGGGGTGATTAGTCCAGGTTACTTTAAGGGTCGTCAAAAAGGGGAATACATTTTTGCAAATTAATTTGAAGATGTGGAGGCCAGAAGAAGACCTTTACATTATATGCAAAGTCTCTCTGTGTTCTGACCCAGTAAAGTTATATTCTGAAAATAAAACATCCTAAATTGTATACCATTTTAACCAAAAGCAGCACCGAAAAACATCAATAGTACTTTTGAATACCGAAGCCACTTCCCCAAAAGTATTCTTCAATGATGTAATGATTTTGCCTGATTCATGAAACAATCAGGCAAAACACTCCCTGAGTGATTAACATTCAGAGGAAAGAATAAAATGCAGATCGTGTTGGTGTATTTGCTTTTCATGATAGACAGCCCAATTAATTGTTTGTGTGGAACAGTGCCTTTACATTTATTTTCCCTAAAAGCATCCCCTTGCGGTGGAAACATTAGACTAGCTGTTTGCATAAGAAATGCATCATAGGCACGCATTTACCTATTTCTGAGTGGAGGGACTGATCTGGCATTCCATTCTTCAAAATATCCTTAATATATCCTTCAGTGGAGGTACAGCCTGAACCTTCTTCACATCTGATGGGCACCTGAAACATACACCTTACCCCTTTTCAAATCTGCAGATAACAAGCATTTCCAAAATCCAAATTTAATAAAACCTACATGGAACATTCATTACATGTGCTTTTAAGTCGGATTGAAGTAAAAAGTTACCTATCTGGGCATTTAGGGCTCTTTGGTCCATAATGATTGTTCTGCATCACAGAGGGCAGGGAGTATTTAATGACTCCTTAAGCTACAAAGCAAACTAGATATATCAACAGAGTTTTACGGTTTTTGCTGCTCTACTTTTTTTTTTTTTTTTTTTTTTTAAACTAAAGTGGGAATTTGCGATTTCAACTCCTTGTCTTCATTCTACACTAGGAAGGTTCAACCTCTGTGAGCTTCTAATACAGGAAGAGATTGGATGGCCCAATATAATACATAGTTAAATCAGTCAACATATGTAGATATTATCTTTATATGGTATATTTTACAGGGGCAACTTAGTCCTTCCTAGGCATGGTCATTCATAATGCATAGTGAAGTTGGTGAATAGAAATGGCAACTAATTTTAGGGAATAACCCCCTTATCACACCTATTTCACACGCTTTTGTTTGTTATAGTAAGAGATACATATATTAACCCCTTGATGACAATTGCCGGTCCGGGCACGTCACGGAAATTCATGTCGATAACGACAAATGACGTGCCAGGACCGGCACGTCATTAAACGGGTGCAGAAAGCGATCTATTTTCGCTTTCTGCACCGAAACGGCGTTGCTGTAATGCCTCGACCTCGATCATCTCTGGCCCCTCCCCGGGGCGTCAACATCCGCCATACTTTGTATGGCGGCGGACGCCCGTTTTAAAAGCGTTTAGGAGGCGATCAACGATCGCCTACTAAACTTAAATGGTGTCGCTGGAATGCCTCGATCAGGAGGCATCCAGCGACACCAAACACTTACCTTTGGATGGGCTGTGACCGCTCCGGAGAGCGGTCACAGCCGCAGCTGCCGGTGATCTTCGCCATCTGCAAGATGGCGGCGGTCCGGGAAAATTCAATACAGAAACAATAAAGTCTAAAAAGTTCGCTAGACGGTCTCCAGACCCTCTAGAGAACTCTGGCTCCACTTGCAGGTTGAATATAGGTACTGCATTCAACCATGCAAGTCAATGGAGCTCAGCTTTCTAATCACAGTGTGATTAGAAAAAATAAATTAAAAATAAAATAAAATTAATAATAATTAGAAAAAAAATAGTAAAAAAACAGTAAAATGTAAAAATAATTTCCCACTGATGTCACTATCAGGGGAACCTTCAAGTTGAAAAAAAATGTTAAAAAAAAAAAAGGCAAAAAAAAAAAATATATATAAAAAATATATTTTTGTGAGCAAGTCCTAAAATTAGCATATTAGCTTAAAACAATTCTCGCATGGAAAGAGTTAAAATACTGGCATATTAAATGCCCATGGGGTGTCTACTTTTAAAAAAGGTATGATTTGATGGGGTAAATTGAATTGGCCGGGTTCAACAAGGTCCCAATTAACATGGGGGGAAGGATGGCCACACATCTAATTTCCAATTAGAAAAATGCACACGTACCAAATGTGGCCTTTTAGTTCCCCCCAAAAATGACAAACCCATGCATGTGGGGTATCACTGTACTCAGGAGATGTTGCTGAACACATATTGGGGTGTCGTGTGACAGCGGCATATACCAGGAGCTGTAAATTCATACATAAAGTAGGTGTGTGTGGGAAAAATACACACACAAAAATACTACTGCAAACTTTAAAAAAATGCTGGTGGTAAAATGTGTGCATGCAAAGAGTTAAAATACCAGCATTTAAAATACCCTGGGGTGTCTAGTTTTCAAAAATATATGGTTTTGTTGGGCATACTGAAATGGCCCGGCTCAAAGATGTACCAAATAGGGCACGGGCAGTGGATCCCCAAATGCCAAAGTTCAACATTGAAAAATGTGCATGCCCCAAATGTGGCTCTTTTGCCCCCGAACAGCCAGGCAAAATCATTCATGTGGGGTATCACTGCGCTCAGGAGATGTTGCTGAACACATATTGGGGTGTTTTGTGATAGTGACATATACGAGAACTTTTTAATTCATACCTGAAGTAAAATGTGTGTGACAAAACAAATGGAAAAAAATGACTATCACAAAGTTTGACAAAGACTGGTGGTAGATATGGTGCATGGAAAGAGTTAAAATACTAGCATTTGAAATACCCTGGGGTGTCTAGTTTTCAAAAATATATAGCTTTATTGGGCACACTGAAATGGCCCGGCTCAAAGATGTACCAAATAGGGCATGGGCAGTGGATCCCCAAATGCCAAAGTGCAACATTGAAAAATGTGCATGCCCCAAATGTGGCCCTTTTGCCCCCAAACAGCCAGGCAAAATCATTCATGTGAGGTATCGCTGTACTCAGGAGATGTTGCTAAACACATATTGGGGTGTTTTTTGATAGTGACATATACCAGAACCTGTTTATTTATACCTAAAGTAAAATGTGTGTGAAAAAACAAATGCAAAAAAATTACTACCATAAAGTTTGACAAAGGCTGATGGTAGAATAAGTGCTTGGAAAGGGTTAAAATACCAGCATTTGGAATACCCTGGGCTGTCTAGTTTTCAAAAATATATGACTTGATGGGGTAAATTGCATTGGCCGGCTTCAAAGATACCCGAAATGGCACATGGGGGGAAGAATTACCAGATTTGGAAAAAATGGCTTTGAAATAGCAAAACGGTACCTGTACTTATTGCTCCATAACGTGCAGAAAAAAGCAAAAAAACATAAAAACATTGGGTATTTCTAAACTCAGGACAAATAGTAGAATCTATTTAGCAGGTTTTTTTATTACCTTTTATAGATGAGTAAAAGATTTTTCAACTAAAAGTTAGAAACAGTCATTTTTTTCAAAATTTTTCACCATATTTTATAGTTTTTTTTAATAGTAAATAATATGATACAATCAAAACAATGTCATCTAAAGAAAGCCCTTCTTGTCCTGAAAAAAACAATATCTAATGTGTGTGGGTTCAGTAAACGGGAAAGAAGAAAATTACAGCTAAACACGAGCAGCGCAGAAATGTTAAAACGGCCATTGTCACGAAGGGTACAAAAAGTAAAATCAGCCTTTGTCACGAAGGGGTTAACAACCACAAAATTGTATGGGCAATTGTGAAATGATAAAAACAAGCTACAAACAGCATTACTGAGACATTCATCAATAGGGTAGGAAATACATACCACTCCATTTAATGCACAAATGATTTTATTGGTTAGGCCTAGTATCCTCTTTGCATTGTTCCTCTCATGTACTACAGAGTTGGGCTGATGATCCTTGCTGAGGTTTTGGGTCCTACTGTCTCCTTCTGATGCACCGGAGCTGCTGCTTGCAATGGTGCTTTCACTATGCTTCTTTACTACAACACAATCCTATATATGTGAGAAACAAACATTGTACGCAATGGCTATTGATGATGTTAAACTGTACTGTCTTTACTTGCATGTGACTACTTACACTTACACACAGGCACTTACGGTGCTTCTAAAGTCCTAATATTGCCCAGCAGTAGGTGGTGTCTATGTTCCAACATTAGGAACCAGTCACCGAAGCTGATAATGTGTCATGATGAAACAGACACTGTTTTAGTGACTTGCAGAATAGTCACATCAGTTCAATGTCAGGGTGCATTTCCTTACCTTGTCACTGGCCACTGAAATAGATTATTTGGTGCTACTTATGCACAACACAATACACTCTGGAGTTTGTACCACAAATGCATCCCCTCTCAATTAGTTTAAATAGAGCTGTGGTTTCACCATTCATTATGAATGCCCAATGCCAGCATATTTTTCCTGCTGGAATGGCTGAACTGACCTTGTTATACAAACACACACAAAAATGGAAATTTTTTTACTTACCGTAAATTCCTTTTTCCTTAATACAGTGGCAGTACCAGTGGGTAATGTTCTTTCCTAGGGACAAGTAGAATCTAAAGAGAGTAAAGAGTTAAATTGCCCAGAGCCCCTCCTCCTTACCCATAAAACCCGGGACCTCTCGAAGAGAATCAGTAAGTAACAAGACACACACAGAAAGATGCTTGCCAAAATATAAGTTTATTCCACCAAAACAGGGGAGGGAAACCTGTACTGCCACTGTATTAAGGAAAAAGGAATTTACGGTAAGTAAAAAAATTTCCATTTTTCCTGGCATACAGTGGCAGTACCAGTGGGATGTAGCAAGATCCCGGAATTGGGAGGGAAAACGCATCAGGAAACCACCGCCTGGAGCACCTTACGCCCAAAATCCGCCGCAGAGGAGGAGAAGATGTCCAGCCGATAATGATGAACGAAGGTGGAGAATGAGGACCAGGTAGCAGCTTTACAGATGTCCTCAGGGGAAGCTGCGGCCTTTTCTGCCCAGGAGGTTGCCATGGCCCTCGTGGAATGGGCCCTGATGGGCCATTGCAGAGTGAGGTTATTGGACTGGTATGCCATCCGGATGGCGTCCACCAACCACCTGGAAATGGATGATTTCGAAGCCGCTCTCCCGGCCGAGCGCCCGAAAAAATTCACAAACAGCTGGTCCGAGGTACGGATGGAGGAGGTACGAGCAATATAAATCTCTAAAGCCCGTTTTACATCCAACGTGTGCCATGCAGACTCTTCAGGAGAGGAAGGAGACGGGAAAAAAGTGGGCAGAATCAAGGGCTGATTGAGACTGGACCTGGAAATCACCTTAGGGAGAAATGAGGGTTTGACATGTAGAACAACCTTATCCTCATGAAAAATGGTGAACTCAGGAGAGGAAGAAAGAGCTTGGATTTCTCCAATTCTCCTAGCCGAGGTAATAGCCACCAGAAAAATCGTCTTCAGCGAAAGCAGCTTAAGGGACACTTCCTCCAGAGGTTCGAAAGGCGCTGAACAGAGAGCATGAAGAACAAGGGAAAGATCCCATGATGGAAAAACAGACCTCCTAGGAGGACGACGAATAAGGGCGGCCTTAAAAAAACGTCTAATAAGCACGTGAGATGCCAAATCCGAGAGAAAAAAATGACTAAGGGCCGAAATCTGCCCCTTAAGGGTCGAGACACTAAGGCCCAAAGCCAGACCCTCTTGCAAAAACTGAAGGATGGAGTTGATGGACAGAGGGAAAATCGAACGATTCTTGTCGGAGCACCACAGGAGGAACTTGGTCCACACCCGCAAATAAATTCTGGAAGTAGAAGACCTGACTGAAGACAGAAGAAAATTAGACATATCTTCGTCCAGACCCTGGTAACTCAAAATCAGCCTTGCAACAGCCAGGCTGTCAGACGGAAGACCTGAAGAAGATCCGGAAGGACGACGTTCTCCAGAAGCTGGGACGAAATCGGCAGTTCCCAATAGGAGACGGTCAACTGCCTGAGGAGGACAAACCAACTCCTGTTGGGCCAGTACGGAAGGATGGCCAAAACCCTGGCCTTGTCGAAACGAATCTTCTGCAGCACGCGAGGAATCAGAGCCACCGGCGGGAAGACGTAGGCCAACCGGAAATTCCACACCATGGACAGACCGTCCAGGACATGCGGCGAATCCCATCTGTTGAGAGACGCGAACACCGGAACCTTGCGGTTTAGACGAGTCGCCATCAAATCCACTTCCGGAAGACCGAAACGTGCCACCAACGTGCAGAATGTTTCTGGGGTCAAGGACCACTCCGTCTGAGACCATTTTGACCTGCTTAAATCGTCTGCGATTAAATTGTAGCGGCCTCTGATATGAGTCGCCGAAATATCCGACAAATGAAGTTGAACCATTCCATAATCACCGCACACAGAATCTGAAGACTCCGTATCCGAGTCCCACCTTGTTTGTTGACATAGGCGACGGCCGATGCGTTGTCCGATTGGATCTTTACCGCCTGCCCCTCTATGAAGGGCCTGAAGAACAGCCTTCAGCTCTCGGAAATTTGAAGAGCGGGCCGCATCCACTGGAGCCCAATCTCCTCTTCGAAAAAGGGAACCTAAATGGGCTCCCCATCCGCGGCCGGAGGCATCTGTAGTGAGAATGATCCAACTTCTGGGACGGAAAGAGAGACCTCTTGTGAGATGGGTCGACTGTTTCCACCAATTTAAGTGGGACAGGACCTGGCCACTTATTGTGAAGGACGAATCCAGGTCCTCTTCTTGCTTGGACCAGCTTGAGAGAATCTGCCACTGCAAGGGACGAAGCTGACACCTTGCCCAAGGTACTGCCGGGATGGAAGCAGTTAGCAGACCCAAGACGCTCATAGCCTTCCTGACCGAGCAAGTTGGACACCTTTGAAGTGCTGCAATTTCCCGTCTTATCTTTATCTGCTTGGGACGTGGAAGATAGACGCAAAGGGACCTTGAGTCCACCAAAAAACCCAGGAACAGAATCTTGGAAGAAGGGATAAGGTAAGATTTTTGCTTGTTTATCAACCAGCCGTGTTGTTCCAAAAAGTTCATTGTTGTGGACAGATCTAGTAACAATTTTTCCCGGGAAGCTGCCATGATCAGCCAGTCGTCCAGGTAAGGAATGATGGAAATATTCTGTTCCCTGAGGTGCGAAGTCAACGGACAAAGAATCTTTGTAAAAACTCGTGGGGCAGATGCCAGACCGAATGGAAGGGCCTTGAATTGATAATGATGCACCCTCTGATTGACCCGTAGAGCAAATCTCAGAAACTTCCTGGATGCCTCGGCTATGGGGACATGAAGATAAGCGTCCTTTAGGTCTAAGGTGACCATCAAATCTCCCTCCTTTAAGACCTGAGTGACTGAGGCGATACTCTCCATCCGAAAATGCTGATAGGGAATGCAGCGGTTGACAGTCTTTAGGTCCAAAACCGGACGAAGGGAGCTGTCCGGCTTCGGCACCAGAAATAACCTGGAATAGACTCCTTGAAACCTGTGGAGAACAGGGACCTGCTCTATAACTCCCTTTTCCAAAAGCTTCATGCTTTCTGAGAACAGCATCAAATTCTTTGTTACCAAGGGGTAAGATGAAATCTGGAAATGGCGGACCGGAGGACGAAAGAACTCTATCCTGTAACCATGAGAAATAATGCGTCGAATCCACGGATTTTGCGTGGTCTGTTCCCAGGAGAGACTGAAATGCTGCAGGCGACCTCCTACTTTGTCAGAATTTCCTTTTGTCCTGCTTTCTCGGCCGGTCTTGGAATTTCTTATCTCCAAAGGGCCCACGAAAATTCTGAGATCTAGCGGATTGGAGAAAAGGCCTCGGGTTCCTATATGGATATCTACGACTCCACCTAGGTCTTCTATCCTGTGGTAAGGCTCTCTTAGTATCAGAAATCTGTTTTATAAGGTCTTCCAAAGGTGCACCAAACAACTTCTTCTTTTCCAAAGGTAAGTCACAGAGAGCCGCTTTTGAGGCGGAATCAGCCGTCCAAGACCGTAACCACAGGGCTCTGCGCGACACAGAAGACAAAGCCATGTTCTTGGCTGATAACTTCAGAGATTCATGCGCCGAATCCACAAAAAAACTGTTAGAGAGCTTTAAGTTCTTTAAAAGCCTAGAAATCTCCGAGTCGGAATCATCCGCAAGACGATCCTGCAAAATCTGAATCCACATGTGCTGGGCTCTAGCCACCGCTGCACTGGATACCGCCACCTTACATTGAGCTCCTGCAGCCTGAAAAATACGCCTGCACGAAGTTTCCGCTCTCCTGTCCATGGGGTCTTTAAGCCCGGACACCTCACCAATAGGGAGAGTAGTCTTTTTAGAGAGCTGGGCCACTTGTACGTCCACTTTGGGGGGCTCATCCCAGGAATATTCCCCTTGAAGCCTGAACAGCTGCTTAAACTGTTTTGAAATGAAAGCTCGCTTCCCAGGGTGCTTCCATTCCCTGGCAATAAGGTCATCCACTTTAGGCAGGACAGGGAAACCCTTAATTCTTCCTATATCATCCTCCAGGAGTAGGCGAGACACCTCCTTGGTGAACTTACGGAGGTCGTGGGGAGGAAAAACCATCTCATCCTCCGAACTGTCACTTGATGAGGACTTAGAGGACCGGGAGATCTCACCCAAGGAAAGGTCAGATGGAGAGGAAGACCTGGACCTCTTGCGCTTGTGAGCTGACCCACTCTTAACTTTCTCCTGGGTCTGAGCCGCGGAGAACTGAAACGCCTCAAATGTCTGCGCCAAATTTTCCTGGAACCACCCAAGGAACGATTGCAGGTCTTTACGCTTCTCAGAAGCAAGCTGTTCAGCAGAGCAGGAGTTACATAATTTTTTCCTGCAGCCATCGGGAAGCGGAGTAGCACATTCAGCACATGTAAAATGCTTAGCTTTAGCAGTGGCTTTTTTGGGAGCTGGAGCAGGTCTCTTATCCTTATCCGGATTTTCTGACGGCACCGGACTAGACATCTGATAAAACAAAAGCAAGTATAAAAGAAATTTTTTTTTTTTTTTTTTTTTTGGAGGGAAGAGGAAAAGAAAGAGCAAAGATAAAAAAATATCTTACCCTAACCTCCTCTGAACCGTGTGGGGGGGCTGGTGACACGGTTGCACTGTACTGACGAAAGCTCCAGCAGTCAGACAGGCAAAGCGCATTATTAGCAATTTAAAATTGCCGCCCTCCGGAAGATCCGACTCGCGCATGCTCAGTAGCACGATCGGATCTTCGGTGGAACGCAACGACACCCGGGCGTGCGTTCCACCAAACTGCGCATGCTCCCGCTTCCTGAACATCAAAAGGAAGACTCACCACATCCTCCGTAACGCGAACCGCTACGGAGGGACGACCCCTCTCTGCTCACCACCCGGGGAGCAATCGGAGGCAACGAAACCCCCAGGCAGCAACCTGTGCGCCTCACCAGCTTGCCGAAAATGTCCGGACCTGACGATTCCACCTGTCCGTCCCTGAAAGGGACAAGAAAAGAACTGATTCTCTTCGAGAGGTCCCGGGTTTTATGGGTAAGGAGGAGGGGCTCTGGGCAATTTAACTCTTTACTCTCTTTAGATTCTACTTGTCCCTAGGAAAGAACATTACCCACTGGTACTGCCACTGTATGCCAGGAAAATATATATATGCATACGTTCTTAAATCAGATACCAACTAAAGAATCTACGTCTACTGGAAAACATTTCCTTCACTGCTTTGCTTTAATAGTGCTTCTATGAGCATGATTGTGCTAAATACATTTTCTATTGTTTTTGGCATACATTTTTGTTTTCTTTTTAGGAGTGCACCTCTGTTTCCCTAAATTTGTATGCATTTATACCTGGTGCCACAGGTTAATGGCACGCTTCCAATAAAATCTAACTATTGTACCGTAACTGAAATTTGAAGAGATCCAATAATTCTAATGCTCTGTTTTCTTTTTGCTTGGGTCATTTCTGTGTCATGATTGACATTATTGGACCATAAAAAAATCCGATGTCTCATTCTTCTTTTCAACTTGTGTTGAGGTACAAAATATAATTTGATATAATTATGTAAACTATTTACCTTATAAAATGATACCATTGTATCATGGAGCCTTATTACCTGCATTGAAAACATATTTACACCTTACCCACAGGTTACTCTATAGCCAGGGGTCACCCTTATAGCAATGTAATTTATGTATGCTATGCAAGAATTTACATTTGTAATGATCTGTATAATAACTGTAGAGGCGACATTTGTAAGCATGGCACATGAAGTTACGTATGGTCAAACTAATATTTTAATACAATTCTTGCAATAATACATCTGATCCAAACCACTGCAGCACAAACAAAGTAAAGTCTACTTGGGGCCCATATTAATAGTTATGTTGCCAATGCAGGTAAGACCTGACAATTGTTCAATATTAATATTGCATTTAAGGCCAAAATTCCAAACGGTTGAATAAGGTCTTTCCTTAGAATCTTGCACCTTAAATTTTAAAGGTCTAAAAGTGGAAAAAATACTTTTCTATTACTCACATCTCCGGTCAAAAGATGGATGATTTCCAAGGTATGATACAAAATCTTTTCATTTATCTCGGTCTTGGCAGCTTCCATCTTATTTACCAACAAAACCAGGTTTGTTAAGTGCTCTGAGATTTGGCTCTGGTCCTTGCAGACATGTTTTGTGGACTCTGCAGCTGAAGAGATATATACATAGTGTACAAAGAGCAATGTGTTTTAAAGAACACACCAAATATCTATACTGATTTATAGAGACAAAATAACAAGATCACACAAGTGCGTGCCTAGAATATGCTGAACTATTAATAACAACAATTATCTGGGCACTCTTTTCATAGGTAAAATGTTTACTCACCCTCACCAGTGTCGTTAACAGAACCAGAAGAGCAATGCAGCTACAAATAAAAAGAAAGCAAAATTTAGAGAGAAAGAAGTTGCAATCCCCAAAATATTTGTCCAAATAAAGAACTTGGTAGATGGATTGATTGCACATTCACATGTCCTCCATGACAAGTGCTATTTTTCACGGGGGGAAGAACACATCTTTAAGACCTTTTCCTCATCATTTTAAAGCACCAAACCAAACCAACCTGTTGTTTTTTTTTCTCTCTCTCAATAAAAATATGTAATGGTGTTCAGAATATAAAATAAACATCTAGCAGAGACCTATCCTATGTTTACACATAGGGGGAAAAAAAAAAAAAAAAAAAAGGCTAAGTAACTTAAAAGTTAAAAGATCTCCCAATATTGTACCTGTATTTCAGCTTCTGCAAGGTGTACTTTTCAACTAAAATCTAAGAACAATTACGCTAACTGACCTATAGGTTTTAATAAAAGTGATAGCACTGAATGTACCTTTCTACACAGGAAGTACCGACCAGCAACTAGGTGCATAAGTCGTTTACTTCCCCTACCAGCGAAGATATTTTAAATTGTTAATATCCGTCAAGATTTAAATAGTAGCAGAATTTCTAATATTTAGATTACATAGTACCAGCGACAACGATCAATTATTACATTATTTGTAACCCCACGGACATTGTGATTTTTTCCAGCAACCCACCTCTTCATTCAGTATTTGAATGATCATTTTGGCCTGTTCCATAACACTCTCGGTGACTGGTGCATTGTGATTTCTCTCTTGTATAGTGGAGTTAACTAGTTGCTCAGGAGTCTGAGGTGAGTATGTGTCTTCTAATGTGCATCGAGTGCCTTTATCAACACCCACATGCTTCTTCGCAAGTATGTAATTCTACATTAAAAAAAAAAAATAATAATAATAATAAGTCAATTAAAAAATGAAAAATAATTAGTATGTATGCTCTTCACTCTCCATGGTTTCAAAAACACAGCTTCCCAAATGTTTATTACATTCAAAATCGGTTGCAGTAGAAATTAAACTATTCAAAAGAATTACGAATATCTTTAAAGGTATAAAATGAATGGATATAATTTTCCTCGCTGTCTATGTAAGAACAAAAATCTTTTGTTCAAGGCAGATGTGGATCTCTTAATGTACAGTGAAAGTTTCTGCTTAGTCTTGCCTTCATTTAAACCGCTGGGATACCTTTGTGTCTGTTCCAGCTTTGATTCTTGGGTAGTTTACTTAAAGGGACGGGGGTTAATGTCCCTGACACTCCCTCTAAAGAAGTACATTAATACTTTCATTTTAATTTATTGTTTGGGAAGACTGCATGTTAAAGCTCTAATCTAAAGCTCCTCCGACTATCTTTGCCACTTATTGGCTGCCAATGCGCGCAGGGGTCTGACCGGAGGTGTTTCACATGTTGGGAGATGTGTTCAGCTGGACACAACTCTTGCACATCATTTAGCTGTGATGGGGGGTATAAAAAGCAGCAAATATACATGTGGTGATCCCCCCATGCATTTGCAGAACAGACATGAACATGTAAAAGGGACCACGCAGCTATCACTTGCATTAAATAATATATGATGTCTTTGAATTATAATCCCTCACCTCTCCAGTGACCAGGAAGATGATTTCCAGGCTGTGGTTTAAAATCTCATCTGTTGCCAGCTGTTTTTCCGTGCTCATCTTATTTCTCAAGGAACAAACCAAGCACTACAAAAAGATGGATTTTTCTTCTTGCTGCAATTACATTAATATTGTTACATTTTTAATCTATGTATACTGTTTAGTTAATATGTATAAATAGGATGACAAGACTCTAGTAAAAACATCTAGAGGGATGCAGAATAATGTATACGATCTCATAGTGACAACTGCAAATTAAATCAAATGCAAATATACTGCTAATTATTTGCAAACACTGTTACGTAGGATACTACAGTGTAATCATGGCCAGATTTTATTTTAAATTCATTGATCCGTGGAGCAGCAGCTACCCCACTCGCCCCGCTTCCAATTAGTCTAAAAGAAAAACGCCATCATAGTGAAATGATATTCATTAACTCTTATAGAAAGTCGCTGCAGGGTAGGTATAGGCTTGGGGAAGCTTTAATATTTCATTAAATGACAAGATCGCACCAAAAAACATTCAACACGACCATCATTTACACCATGTTCTACATATATGCTGGCCACTAAACGTGATCACAGACAGTGACAAAAACTAGATCATAAGATAACAAAAATGGTTCTGGAGATGTAATCGCATACATGCATTATATATGCACCCAAACTTTGTAAATGGATCCGTGTCTGGAGCAAGAAGTTAAAGATACTTTTGCAAAGTGTTGTGTGTGAGACCCTAAGCATTAGGTTAGATTGTTACATAAATAAATAAATAAAACAGCATTACATTTCTGTCACTGAGGATACATACATATCTAAATATATAACAGCTGTGTTATTATATAAATCATGTGTACAGTACTGCCAAACGTGCTTTACCTTAACTCCAGTGTATGTATGAGGAAAAGAAAAGCAGATCATATTGCAACCCTGAGTGTGCTGCAAACTAGGAAATGAAAATGAATTGTGAGCTAGACCAGTTCTGGTGCAAAATCTTAATCCGGATTAGAATACATTAACATAAAAAGGGAAAGCACATATCAGAACAGACCTTACAGTAGTCCAGTGGGTGCTGGAAGGTAATAACAAAGCTCTCATCCGCCTCAACCATTCATTAGGCCGCCCTTCGCCGCGGTGCGTTCTGGGAGTTGTAGTCCCAATCCCGCCTCGAGCGAGAGAGCTTTTCCTGTCAAGAAAACACCAACTCCCACAATCATGTGGTGGGAAACTGAGGCGTTACATCACCAAGCGCCCAACCAATAAGATCCAGTTTCGTTTTACCTCCTATGTTACTTCCGTATGTGATGTTGGTGTATGTTTCAGTAGTACCCAGTGTGGAGGAAGTGTTGTGTTTCTTGATTTGCATGTCATTATATTTGAATTCTTATACCGTGCTTTAGTCATATGTTTGATTATTCATCTATGAGGTCAGTTAGGAGCTCCAAACGTTTGCTGGACATGGACTGTACCCCTGTGTTCCACTGCTTTATACGTCTCATAAATCTCCATAGAAACATAGCAAAAATGTTTGTTTTAAATACGTTGTTCTTCTTAGAAACACCTAAGAAGGGAAAAATGGCATGATTGTAAATTAGTTTGGTCAGGGCCCCCCTGAACTCTTGTTTCTGTAAGTCAATATGCAGGGCCGGCCGGACAATGGAGCCGAGTGGGGCAACCGCTCTTTTTTTTTTTAAAAAAAGCGAAAGAGAGAGAAAGGGGCGCCGAGTGGTTTTCGCTTACCAAGCTGTCAGTACCCGTTTGGCGCCCCTCTCTCCTCCGGCGCTCAGCATTACAAGCCAGCACCGAGACCGAACAGGGAGACTCGCCGCAGGACTGCTGAAAGGTAAGTACAAGGGGGGGGGTCGGCAGGGATGGAGGGAGAGGAAGGGTAGATAATGGGGGGGAGGGTGGCATTTTAAAATTCGTCCCAGGTGGCATTTTGCCTTGGGCCGGCCCTGTCAATATGTTAACACACTACTTACTCGTTGTACACCACTCCGAATTATGATGGTGTAAAGAAAAAAAAAAAGATTATCTCAGATGTTGGTAACATGACCATACCTGGGAACTGTCCAGGTTTGACCCGGAGATTGCCGGGTGAGTGCTGCTCCTTGACACCCACAGCTCCCCACCCATTTCCCCTTTAAATGGGGGTGTTTCCCCACTGCTGTCAGCGGGAACTCCCATTAATGCCAGTGAGGCCGCCCGCTGACATCAGTGTGCAGTCCGGGTAGCCGGAGCCGAGAAGTTCTCAGGTATGAAAATGACTAGGGTGGCCAAATGCCCCTCCTTTTAAGGTAAAGTATTGAGAATCTTTTTTAGCTCCTTAAGGACAGAGCTGTGCTTTTTTTATTTTGGGTAATGGCTGTGTTAACATTTCCTTCCCTCTCATTTACTGTATCAACACAAGTAATATGTTGTTTTTTTCAGGACAAGAAGGCTTTCTTTAGATACCATTATTTTGATCATATTATCTAATTTAACATAATAAAAAGTGATAAAATATGGTGAACAATTGAAAAAAAGCACTCTTTTTTTATAAAAAATCTGTTACTTTTCTAGTATTTGTCCTGAGTTTAGAAATACTGTTTTTATGGGTTTTTTTCTTCCAAGTTATAGGGAAATAAGTACAAGTAGCATATTGCTATTTCAAAACCATTTTTTTCAGTTTTGCTCATACTGCCCCCATGTTCTATTTAGGACATCTTTAAAACCTGTTAGTTCAGTTTTGAGTACAGGTACTGCATTCAACCATGTGAGACAATGGAGCTTTCTAATCACAATGTGATTAGTAAAATATAAAAAAAGGAAAAAAATAAATAAAAATGGGGTAACATTTAAAAATAATTATGTAGCGATGTCAGCATCAGTTCTAACAAAATGTAAAAAAAAAAAATAGTTTATTTTTATGAGCAAGTGCTAAAATTAGCGCTGTATCTTCCCCAAACTCCTGACATGGAATGAGTCAAAATATTAGCATTTCAAATACCCAAGGGGTGTCTACTTTGAAAAAAAAGTGGGTTGATGGTGTAAATTGGAGTGGCTGGGTTCAAAGATGTCCCAAGTAGGGTATAGGCACAGACTGACCAAAATTTTAAAAAGTGCACTTCCCAAATGTGGCCTTTTAGCCCCCAACAACCAGGCAAACCAATGTATGGGTGGTATCACTGTACTCAAGAGATGTTGCTGAACACATACTGTGTTGTGTTGTTTGACAGTGACGTATACCAGGAGTGATACCTGAAGTACAATGTGGGAAAAAGACACATAAAAATACCACTACAAATTTTGACAAAAGGCTGGTAGTAAAATTAGTGCATGATTTGATGGAGTAAATTGAACTGACCGGCTTCAAAGATGTCCCAAATAAGACATGGTGGCAGAAAGACCAGATGTCAAAGTTCCTAATTAAAAAATGCGCACTTTCCAAATGTGGCATTTTACCTCCCAAACAACCCAGCAAACCCATGCATGGGGGGAATCACTGTACTCGGGAGATGTTGCTGAACATATTGGGGTGTTGTTTGACAGTGCTGTATACCATGACCTATAAATTTTTACCTGAAGTACAATTTGTATGAAAAAAATACCACAAACTTTGGCAAAGGCTGGTGGTAGAATCTTGCGCATAGAAAGGGTTAAAATATCGTCATTTGAAATACCCTGGGATGTCTAGTTTTCATAAATGTATGGTTTGATGGGGTAAACTGAATTAGCCGGCTTCAAAGATGGCCCAATTAAGACATGGGGCAGTAGGACCAGATGTTAAAAGTTCCAAGTTGAAAAATATGCACTTCCCAAATGTTACCTCCCAAACAACCCGACAAACCCATGCATGCGGAATATCACTGTACTCGGGAGATGTTGCTGGACACATAATGGAGTGTTGTTTGGCAGTGACATATACCAGGAGCTGTAAATTCATACCTAAATTACAAAGTGTGTGATAAAAAAAAACATAAAAAAGTAGTTTGACAAAAGGTAGTAGAATAATTAGTGCATGGAAAGGGTTAACGTACCGGCATTTGAAATGCCTTGCTGTGTCTAGTTTTCAAAAATATATGGTGTGACGGGGGTAAATTGCATTGGCCGGCTTCAAAGATGTCCGAAATAGCACATGGGGCAGAATGACCAGATTTGGAAAAAATTGGTTTTGAAATAGCAAAACGCTACTTGTACTTATTGCCCAATAACTTCCAGAGAAAAGCAGAAAACATTGGGTATTTCTAAACTCAGAACAAATAGTAGAATCTATTTAGCATTTTTTAATTAGCTCTTTTAGATGAGTACATTTTTTTTTAAAATAAAAGTGGTACTTTTTTCATCATATTTTATTTTGTATTTTTTTTTTTAGGAAATTAGATTTGATA
The DNA here is from genome assembly GCA_029215755.1 of Spea hammondii. Taxonomy (NCBI): domain Eukaryota; kingdom Metazoa; phylum Chordata; class Amphibia; order Anura; family Pelobatidae; genus Spea; species Spea hammondii. Next base: position 69,485,084 of record JARDYJ010000004.1, read on the forward strand.
TAAAAATGGTATCTGAAGAAAGCCCTTATCCTAAAAAAAATAATAAAAAAAACAAAAAATAAATAAAAATAAATAAATTATATATATATATATCTAACTTGTGTGGATACACTAAATAGGAGAGGAGAAAATTCCAACTAAACATGAGCAACGCAAAAGTGCTAAAACAGCCTTGGTCACAAAGGGGAAAAATATTAAAAACAGCCTGGCCCTTAAGGGGTTAAAATAGGTAATGTACAAATTGGCAATGACATTTACACGTGTTAAGAAGATGGCTCTGTTAATGTGAGTTTACAATCCGTTTAAGTAGTTTCAAGTAGACTTGTTTATAAGTAGTGTCTTAAACCTTTATACTTAAACTCATACTTGTGGCATTTAAAAACCTTCTATTCTTTTCATTGTTTCTTCACAATAAGTTATAAATATTTAAAATGACGAGCCAGTCACAAAGGGGAAATAGGCCATTGTTGTAAATGTGAAAGAGTGCTAAACAATAAATCCTAGCCAAAGCATGAAAATGTTTAAAATAAACGAAGAACTGGACACTTTATTATAAGATGGGGATAAAGCAGGAAATAAGGATGAAGATAAGAGGTGGGGGGGAGGGAGAAAAATTAAGACAGAAATTTACAAATGGAATATTAGATTGTGTGGGATTAGTATGTTTAAATTTAAGAACTCTAGTTTTATGAAATTATATATAAAAGTGCAGTTTTATTTAGACTGGTATCTATAGCATGCCAGAAATTGCCCTGTGGGATACTGTTATTTTTAATCATCTGTCATATAATGTGACCTGTCCAGAGCAGAGACCATTGCTTTAAAGACTGTGGCTGCTGAATAACATTTTGGGAACTAAGCTGTCAATCATTATGCAGTTTCATGATGTTCCCTGATAATGCTAATGAATTAGAACATTGAGTGACACTTTGGTTTCCCAAGAGGTTATGAAGCAGCTGTAAATATTTTTCTGCACTGTAGTCTATGGTGGACAAATTGGATCACATTGTGACAAAACTCATTAGCATGATAGAATCCTAGAGGGCAAATTCCTGCCTGCCACTCAAACCAGTCTGTCCATGGTACAGTTAAAAGCGTGTTATTTTATTTCTAATTTGACTCACAAACTATAAATTATTTAATTGTGGCTTAATATATATTGCTATAACAAGGAGGCTACTAGCTAAAAAGTTAGAGGCTCAAGTTGACGAAAGAAATAATGTTTGAAAGGATTTTTTACCAAGTCGTGGGTCTGTAGGTGGAATGAAATATTAGCTAGGGAGACAGTGAGAGAAAGAGTGCAAGAGCGTAAGAGTATGAGCAAGCATTAGTGAGAAAGCATGAGTGTGTAAGAGTGAGAAGCAGTGAAATAATGATGGGAGATGGGAGTTATGCTGTACCACCATCGTTTGGCTCAGTATATAGTGATGGGAGTTATGCTGTACCAACCTCAATAGATGGCTTAGTATAGTGATGAGAGCCATGCAGTACCGCCATCTCCGTCTGGCTCACTATATAATGCTGTGGCAAAGATGTTCTGGTAAATTGTTTGGGGGTAAAAGATGGTAGTCACCAATCCCGTTCCCTGGATCAAAAATACCCTTATTATAACCCCACCCTAAAACATAACTTTTATTAATATGTTTGTTAAAAGGTATAACCAAAAAAAGATTTTTAAAAACACCAGTGTCACCAGTCCTACCATGAAAGGTATACGTCACTGTAACATAAGGGCATATGCCCACAGTTGTGTAACACTAATATTATCAGATCATATATACTGTTGATGGCTGCAGTCCTAACAACAGAAATAATTGAATTATGACCAGTGACACAGGCTTATTAAAAACTCAGACGAATAGCCCCCCTGACATGTTTCGCTCCTCAGAGGTCTGGGCTAATGGCTTCCAAAATGGATACTGTTTGGCCTTATATCTCCTTTGTTAATGACATCACGGATTCGGGGAGGGAACAATCATATCCAACGGTTACCGATGTATTAGATGTGTTGCCAGACCCAGGCAATTGCTTTAAAGGTAACTAAGCATGACCTCACCCACATAGTCCAATAGAATTCCATATACATGATGGGCAGTGGTTCTCTCCAATTCCTAAGGGTAAGCAGTCAAAAAAATTGACTGACAGTTATTCTCACCAATCATTGATGTTCCTTTCCGCTCAGAACCACTCCTATTACTAGATCTCCTACCCATTGTAATTCTTATTATTCACATTACACCCTGTTCACCAGGGTCCGGGGTTCAAATCCCACCAAGGGAGCCAAAATCCATTAAGGCACCATATCCAAAAACACCAGTGCAAGTTTGCATCATTTTGGCATATTCGCCGCACACAATTGAATAATTTCCTTCCCAAATATCCCTATCACAATGTAAGTCTCCATAATATAGTCATACCTCCCTATAAAATAAGTAAATCATCATCAAATAATCAATATTACAAATCAGAGAGTCCTATTATTTAGAATCTACAAATAGGCTGAGAAGGAGAAACCTTCATTTAAACCTAGAGGACTCAGACTTTTGAGTCTATAGATCCACTTGGCTTCCTCTTTTAATAGTAATCGATCCAGATTCCCTGTTCGTGGACCAAGTTTAAGTTGAGAGATACCCCAAAACCTCGGAGACTCTAGATCTCCACCATGGAAAAAATTAACATGACGGGCCAAAGATGTTTCTTCTTTCCTCCTAATCGTGCCCAAATGTTGGGATATACATCTACGGAACTCCTGGATGGTTTTCCCTATGTACAATTTATCACAGCTACATTTAGCAGCATATACAATTCCCTTAATTTTACAATTTATGAATTGTCTAACTTCATAATTCCTGCCATCCACGGGATTCCGGGATTTTTACATTAGGTAGATATTGCAAAAAAAACTACAGTTCCCGCATGAATGTGAACCAACCAGTTGGGATTTCAGCCACGTTCCTTTCTCTTTTTTATCAGTCATAAAATGACTACGTACAAGCATGTTTTTAAGATTAGGGCCACGTCTGTATGTAATCATTGGTCTATTTCCGATTAATGTGCATAATAGTGCATATGATGACTATAGTGTCCCTTTAACTATGCATTATGCAGAGCATAAAGTTAGTAATATTATTCTTATGAATTTTACAATGCTATTTTTATTGCATTGTATCTAAGCTTGTTTCTTCCTGCAACATGCATCTGTGGTCATTACCATTTTAACAGCATTAGCTGCTAAGGGACCTTCATAAAAACCCTTATTAAAAAAGCAGTCACTCTGTGCTCACAGCAAGTTACTGCTGTTGCATGGAGTACAAATTTCATTATTCAAACATCAACATAATTTTGTATCTTTCGCTTCGAAGTGGTTATTCTCATTTTTCTCTCTGTATCATCCATTAAACCAATACTCCAAGGAATCCCCCTCAACCATGCATCTAGTCATGATATGGCATTTTATTTAAAAGGAGAACGACTTTAAGACCTTGAAAAGATATGGAACAGCAAGAGGGCACTTTAAGATGTTGTCATTGAAAGTTTTTTTTAATGAGAAACGATAATCTCAGGTTTGCAATATCAGAGCTAGTCTCAATTCACAAAGTGGGTGTTTGGTAACGTGAGTTTGTTTCGATCTCTGCCCTATACCTACCTTTAGCAGATGTATTGGTAAGAAATATTTTTTAAGACAAATCTACAGTTTATACTTAAGTTGTCTTATCTTAACCCTTCCAGTACCAGCTACCTACCATACATGTAGCAATCACAGAGAAAGGATTTTTGTAGGGTATTACTGGATTGGCTCTGGTAATCACTGGCAGTCATCTTCTCTGCTGCAAGTAGAAGTTTAATGTGTTTAACAGTACGTGCAAGACTTCCATTAAAACTGAAACCCCACATTTACTGCAGAATGCTGCAGACAGTTGTACACTGATTAATGACTTCTGTAAGCATAAAAAAAGTAATTTAGGGAGTGATGGTCCCACTGAGGGATCTGGATGCTCACTACCATGATAACAGACACTGGGTGGTGGATTTAAAGTGCTATCACACTGCCAGCTGATCTATTATGTGATCAGCTAGCTGACATGCTGGTAAAAAGAGCCACCGCAGAAAGGTTCTTTTGGGATAAAGGTTTAACTTGTCCCGCATGTAAATGGAGGGAGGCAAAAGTCTTCATTTGACTTCTATTCACTGTTCATTGAATAAACACAATTGTGTTCTGCAGAATTGAAACATTTGTAAATTACCGTATTTGCTCGATTATAAGACGAGGTTTTTTTCAGAGCAAATGCTCTGAAAAATACCCCTCGTCTTCTAATCGGGGTCGTCTTCTAATCAGACCTCAAATAGAGGTCTGATTAGGAGACTAAGATCCAGATCCCCCCACCGCTGCAGGGGACCTGGATCCTCCTGTCTCACCCCCCCCCCCATCATACACACACTTACCGGTGCTTCCTGCTGTACTGCCGGGGCAGCGGGTTGACGTCTACGCGATTCGCGTAGACAACGTCCGCTGCAGCCGGAAGGAGGTGTGGCTAGCAGCGGGGGTTGTCTGCGTCCGTCGCGTAGACCTTCCCCGACTGTCAGAGATCAGAGTTCCCCGCACCGGAACCGCACCGGTGCGGGGAACTCTGATCTCTGACAGCCGGGGAAAGTATACGCGACGGACGCATACAAACCCCCCCTGCCAACTCCACCTCCTTCCGGCTGCAGCGGAAGGCGACGTCAACCTGCTGCCCCGGCTGGAAGCACCGGTAAGAGAGGGCTGAGAGGGGATAGAGGGAAGAGATGGGTGAGAGGGGTGAGAGGGGGGGGAGAGAGTGTGTGTGTGTGTTAGTTAAATGGGGGTATAGGGTGTGTGTGTGTGTTAAATGGGGGCATAGGGCATTTCTGGAGTGGCGTTAAGGGGGCATTTAATAGAGCACTCTGCCTCCTGAAATGCCTTATACCTCCCTATATGCCACTCTGCCCCATAATATGCCTTTTAACCCCCTAAATGCCAGAGTGGCATATAGGGGTATAAGGCATTTCTGGAGGCAGAGTGCTCTATACAATGCCTTTTAACTCCCTTAATGCCACTCTGCCTCCTGGAATGCCTTATACCTCCCTATATGCCACTCTGCCCCATAATATGCATTTTAACCCCCTAAATGCCAGAATGGGATATAGGGGTATAAGGCATTTCTGGAGGCAGAGTGGCACATAGGGGGTCAAAAGGCATACCATGGGGCACAGTGGCATATAGAGGGTTAAAAGGCATATCATGGGCCACAGTGCCATATTGGTGTGGCAAGCCTGGGGGCAGATGTGCGTAACTGGGGGACAGGTTGGAAAATACAAGGAAATAAAAACAAAAAAAATATTTTTCTCAATCATAGCTTTTATTTAAAAAAATAGTTTACATGAATTAACATTTACTGGTAAAACTTTTTTCCTTTAGGGTCGTCTTATATTCAGGCTTTTTCTTTTTTTCCTAAGTTAATATTCAGATTTTGGGGGGTCGTCTTATAATCAGGGTCGTCTTATAATCGAGCAAATACGGTAAATAAGTACATATTTAAATAAAACTTTTGTTATTGGGGGAAAAAATCATATTTGTGTTCCAAAATCAATTATTGTATGCTTTTTCCATGGCAATTAGTCCACACAGGTTTTCTCTTCTGAGAAAAAGCTTCTATTCCTTCTTGGCCGTCCTTTAATGCCAGATTTTCCACCATTGCTTGTGATGTTAGTTTGTAGGCTTCATCAAGGCCTTGTGCCATTTGCCTATAAAAAGTAGCTTTTCCCAGGGCGACCACAGAGCGGCTTGCCTGACAGATTTTGTGAGCAATTTTCATGGTCTCATTTTCCAGGTTCTCCTCTGGAACTACCTTGCTGATGAGGCCGTGAACCAACGCATCATGGGCAGATATTGGCTCACCGGTGAAGAGCATTTCTAACGCAACCTGCAAATTAAGAAATACATAGCAGATACAACCATGTAAATAAACTATTAATAATAATGTACGAATAGGCCAATAATTCTAAAACCTATAATAATCAATAATGCATGTGGGGGGAAAAAGTAATCTACACATTTATACAACATATATCAGTTGGTGTTTAGCTCACTGTCTACATTTACTTTTTGGTAAATGTGAAACTGTCACCATAACAGATTAATTTCCTGTCCCAAAGTTATTCTTTTCCACACTAATGGAGAATAATCAACGAGATCCTAAGAACATAAAATTAAGATTGCTGCTCTCATTGTATAAGCAAAAAGCAGATTTCTTATAATACATACATACCAAAATAACTAGCACTTGCAAAACATTAATCGTTTCCCATCTATACAATTATGATACCTTTCTTGGCACAGCTCTTCCTAAGGCAACGGCAGGTGTGGAGCAGAAGAGTCCAACATTGATACCTGGTGTAGCAAACCTGGATTTATCAGAAGCCACGGCTATATCACAGCTGGCTACAAGCTGGCACCCAGCGGCTGTGGCAAGGCCATTAACCTGAGCAATAACTGGCACAGGGACAGTTTGGATTGAAGTCATGAGCTGCAAAAAACAACACAAAACACACTGGACCGTCAAGCAGCCGATTGTATATAGCTACTTCATTATTGCTATATCAGCAATCAAATTACTTGTTAAAATTCAGGATTTAGGTGTTTACCTTGGAACAGGTGTTAAATACTTCAGTTTGGTAATCTCTTCCATACTCTGCAGTCAGTTCTTTAAGATTGTGTCCAGAAGAAAAGACAGGTCCTTCAGCTGCGTGGGAGACAAGCAGGTATAACAATGGAAAAAGAGCCAAAATAATACTTATGGTTTGTTGCTAACACTATCAGTAACATAATATCCATTAGGTGTGTGCTCTTGTGGCCCTTAGTGCTATCATGGATGATACAGCCACACACAGAGCGATAGCCACACTGTGCAGGCCACAGGAGCAATCATGTTACCTGTGACATAAAAATGAATTGGTTAAAGTTAGACATTTTCATTCTGTCAAACTGTCAGTCAAGACCAGAAGATTTCAGTTATGTTAGTGTGTGGAATGAGAGGAGCCACGTGTCTAAGGGGGAAAGATCATGTTCACATGCTTAAGGGCCCCTGAAGAATTTTAATCCAGAGATGACCATCATATGGGAAATAATGGCTACTTGACTTTTTATAATGTAACATATAAGATAAGGCCAGGGACTAAAAAAAGTATTCAGGGGCTGAGTAGACTAGATGCATACCTGGGAACTCTCTGGGTTTGACCTGGAGATTGCCGTGTGAGCGCTGCTCCTCCGGTTCTCCGGGTCAAGACCCGAATCATCCGGGTCACGGGAGCAGGGTCTTGACACGCCTCGCTCCCCGCCCATTTTTTCCTGTAAATGTTGGTGTTTCCCACTGACGTCAGTGTGCAGTCCTGGCCACGTCCCGCAAAGGAAGGCTCCAGGTAGCAGGAGCCGAGAAGTTCCCAGGTATGACTAGATTGGCCGAATGGTTCTTATCTGCCGTCACTTTCTATGTTTCAAATGTGGATTTCAAAATACCTGCAATCACAATAACCCTCAAAACCACGTCATCAACATTTTGCAAAAGGTCCTTCTGGAGCGACTGAAGCATGGCAAGCGATAGGGCATTCCTCTTTTCTGGATTATTTAGTATTATCCTCCTGTATGGAAATACTATTTATGAGCATTTCTAGACCATAATACAGTTTCATTAAATATACTGTATATTCTGGATTTAAAACATTTTTCTTCTTTTGTTTAGTATGTATTCTATCTTCTTAGTGTGTAAATTCTGTGTTATTATTATATATATATATTATATATGTATTGGCTCATATATAAGCTGCACCCAATTATAAAAAAACACATGAGTGGAACGGTAAAACAGTATTTTACCTAATACACAGTAATACACAGGGGGCGGGGCCGGTGAACGTCTGCGCATTGCGCTTAGACAACCTCCGCAGCTGGCACTTCCACCGGGGAGTTATTTTCTGTGCAGGGGATGTATTTGTCTGAAGACATGTTCATATATGTAATATACCTACTGTCCATCATCTCTATCGATGGCTGAGCATTGATGGAGATCACGTGTAATGCCCCCTTTTTTTATATGAATTCTTAAAAAAAAAAAACGTTCCCTTTATTATAGCTAACATTATTTACCGTATTCCCTTGTACCCAGATTCAAAGTGTAACTGTTAAAAACACAAATTATGCTAAGCAAGAAAAGAAATATTATTTAACATAAATTATTTATGATGGTTTTTGTTGCGCATACATGGCCTTAGAGGCCAACTATAAATGCCCTTGCAGCTATATAGAGTCTGCTGGCTTTCTATACATTGGTGAATGCTGAGATCCCACTCTCTATTAGGTCTAATGGCCCTTTCTGTCTCTCCCTCCTCTCCTTACCTTATGCCCTCCTCCTGCACACACACAGTGAGAGGTTTGGAGTTCTGCTGCACTGTGCTGCTGAACTTCCTCCAGGAAGACCCTTTCCCTGCTGCTAACAAACACACGCAACTACAGCAGGACCATGATCTATATGGTCTCACCACCGTGCTCGCTATTCGTGCTGCCATTTCCCTTCAAAGAGCTGTATCAGTCAGAGCCAGATCTAAGCCTCTGCTGACCCCTAGAGCCAGGTGGACTACTCTGTAGCTCTGGTTATTTTCAAATGACTTTTAAAGGGACCTGATACTTTTACAGCTGTCATTAAAACAATAGATTTTTATTTTTTTTTACAGGTAAGGAAGCTAACCTGTATCCAAAGAAATCTGTGTGTGTGGGGGGGTTGTTTTAACTTAAACTTTTCGTTTATTTTGTCCACACAATTAATGGACTGTAAAATGAAGGGATTGGGAAAGTAACAGATCTGTTTCAAGTCCAACTCATTAGCATAATTCCCAACAGTCCCAGTTTTGGGATGTTTTGCAAGCAGTGGGGATCATGGTAAAATACACAACGGGGGACACTTGTGTTTAGGGAGAAAAGAGGACAACAAACAATAGTGCAGATGGTAACAAATTTCTAAAATAATCAATCTGAAAAATAGGTAATGCACTCATAAACTGACTCAGAATTCTTTAATCAACTTGCGGGATTGCTAAAAGAGGCGCAAAAATGGTGCAGCATTACATACGCTGCATAAATTGCAGTCAGCCAGCACCCTTGCAGGATCGCAGGCACATATAATATGCTGAAGGGCAGTGTTGGTTTGAAGGGATAAGGTTGGTCCGCCTATTACTGTAATTGCTTGATTATAAAACGAGGTAATCTCAAAGTCAGACCTCAAATAGAGGTCTGACTATGAGACTAAGATCCAGATCCCCTGCAGCGATACAGGGGACCTGGATCCTTTCTGTCTTATGCCCCCCATTTAGCACCCCCCTAGACTTACCGCTGCTTCTGACTCCCTGGTGTGTAGTTAGGGCAGCGGGTAGACGTCTACACGATTCGCGTAGGCAACTTCCGCTGCAGCCGGTGCGGGGAACTCTCCTCTCTGACAGCCAGGAAAGGTCTGCGCGATGGACGGAAGTTGCCTACGCGAATCGCGTAGACGTCTACCCGCTGCCCCGACTACGGACTAGGAGTCTGAAGCACCGGTAAGTTTGGTGGGGGGGAGTGTTAAATGGGGGCATAAGGCATTTCTGTAGGCAGAGTGCTCTATGAAATGCCTTTTAACCCCCTTAATGCCACTCTGCCTCCAGAAATGCCTTTTAACCCTCTATACGCCACTCTGCCTCCTGAAATGCCTTATACTTCCCTAAATGCCACTCTGCCCCATAATATGCATTTTAACCCCCTGAATGCCAGAGTGGCGTATAGGGGTATAAGGCATTTCTGGAGGCAGAGTGGCACATAGAGGGTTAAAAGGCATATCATGGGGTACTGTGGCATATAGAGGGTTAAAAGGCATATCATGGGGCACAGTGACATATAGGGGGTATAAGGCATTGCTGGGGCAGAGTGGCAAGCCTGGGGGCAGATGTGCATAACTGGGGGGCAATAAAAGTAAATTAAAAACAAAAAAAAATTAATATTCAGATTTTGGGGGGTCGTCTTATAATCGAGCAAATACGGTAAACGTTCCAGAGAAAACTTTTTCGGAAGGATAAATCACGAATAAGTTTCATGTTCAGAGGGTCCATATATATATATATATATGCCGTATTTGCTCGATTATAAGACAAGGTTTTTTCAGAGCAAATGCTCTGAAAAATACCCCTCGTCTTAAAAACGGGGTCGTCTTATAATCAGACGTCAAATAGGTTTGACTATGAGACGACTAAGATCCAGATCCCCCACAGCTGCAGGGGACCTGGATCCTCCTGTCTCCCTCCCCCCGCCCCACTTACCGTTGCTTCTGAGTCCCCGGTGTGTAGCCGGGGCAGCGTGTAGATGTCTATGCGATTCGCGTAGACAACTTACGCTGCAGCAGGAAGGAGGTGTGGCTAGTAGCCAGGGCCGGCCCTACAATGGAGCCGACTGGGGCAATTGCCCCAGGCGGCACTTCAGAAGGGGCGGCACTTTGCCGCCCCAAGCGGTTTTTTTTTTTTTTTTTTTGAAGCGGAGGAGAGAGAGAGGGGCACCGAGTGGTTTTCGCTTACCCGCTCGGCGCCCCTCTCTCTCTCCTCTGCGGCGAGTTTCCCTGTTCGGTCTCGGTGCCGGCTTGTAATGCAGAGCGCCGGAAGTGACGTAAATTTCCGGCGCTCAGCATTACAAGCCGGCATCGTGGCAGCACAGGGAGACTCGCCACAGGACTGTTTAAGGGTAAGTACCGGTGGGGGGGGTAGATAATGCGGCCCCCCCCCGGCGTCGGCGGGGGGCGGCATTTTAAACTTCGCCCCAGGCGGCGTTAAGTCTTCGGCCAGCCCTGCTAGTAGCGGGGGTTGTCTGCGTCCATCGCGCAGATCTTCCCCGGCTGTCAGAGATCAGAGTTCTCTCTAAATTTTGGATGACAAGTTGAGCTGGTCATGTATAATGCATAGGGAAGTAAGTGATGGTTCTGATAAATTATCTCACATTGCCTATAGACTATGCAGAACCAGCTTGTTGTAGGAGAAGCTCACCGGGGTTTGACCTTAATAATGAATATTGATATAAGGGAGTTGAAATTATGTTCATCCCTTCTAAAACTCTTTCTTTACTGAATAGACCCTGCAATTACCAAAAGAAGGAGAAGAGTTTATGGTATGCAGAAAAAAAGTGTACCAGGAACCAAACTAACAACTGATTATATATATAAAAAAAAATTACCAATTTTCCATGGCTGCTAAAGTCTTCGATGCCAGAGAAAATTGCAGTAAGGTACTCTAACAATTAAAATAGCAAAAAGATATATTTTGACTGAAGATGTGCACCTGGAAGTGAAGGGACACATGCTTGTTAAAAATATATCTTCTTTTATGTCATAAATACCAGAAATGGGGCTTCTAGCTGTGTTCAGAAGCTGTTAGTGGAAATTTCAGTTACTGAGAGTGTCCAGCTGTGCACTTTGAGCAGCGATCCTGCTGGGCACCCTGTTAACACTAAATACTGCTTTCAAAATGTCTTAATTTAACCCCAGAATTACCGGGTATCAACTGGTGGACAGGAGGCTACCATGTGATGGCAGACTGCTCCACTTCTCCATGGCAAAAACTATCTATCCCAGCCGGCCTTGCCCAGTGGATAGGGAACTTTATGAATTCTTATGAAAATGACTATTTCACGTGGTTGACATATGAACAAGGAAGTACCCAGAGTCTATATTTGCATAAGTGTATCACTGTCTGGTGGTTTTCGTTAATCACTTTTTTTTTCCAGTATACCAATTTCAGATGATAAAACAAATACTTCACTACAAAATATGTAATTTCTATTTAAAGAAAGATCAAAGGAAATCATACATTTGCTCCACTTACTCATTTGAGCAGTATAACAATAAATGTAAAAAAAATCCTGGACAGACCCTCTTGAAACCTCTAATCAGCCCCCCTGCAGGCCGATCACAGGTATTGCGATCAGCAATGGAGGCCAATAGAGCAGCAATGGGCATCAAAATGAAGTGAGATAGAGAAACAGCATTTCTCCCTCTTCAAAAATACAAAGTACTTTTTTCAGGGAGCAGCCTGGGACAACAGAGTGTCCCTTTTAATGATGATGACAAGTAAAAGGAGATATGTGTAAATAGCAAGGTTGCTGGGTAAATAGCTGGAACTAATACAAACATTATTGTAAGTCAAACTGGTTTTACAAAAAAAGTATACATATTATTAGAAGTATGTATATTATTATTTAACAACTGAAACATTGCATTATACATACCATAATGGAATTGTAAATAAAGGACTAATTGCTTTCTATACTGAAAATTTTTGGTGGTGTTATAGTCTGACAGCAATGTATTACTGAAAATCATAGTTTCAAAATATCATAAATTTGCTGCATCACAGGGATTTAGAAAGTGATTGTACAAATATGCTTGTCTCCCTAGATGTTTTTCACTGCAAAAAAATCCATGATATCATCTTTTCATTTAATTCAAAATGTCAATCAGCAACTACTTCCTGATAATATTTTAAAGTCTGATAACCCTGTGATCTTCTGTATGTATGCTACTTTAGCCTTCACAGTTCACCAAAACTTTGGATCTAGGAGCTAACCAAAAAAAGTTAGGAATCAGCTTTTTTTCTTCCCCAATCATGTTATTTTCCTGGCACCTGGGGTTTGCCAAGCTTTGACATACTCTAAAACATACATTTGCACACTCTAACACCATACAGTAACAGGCACAAACTAACATTGTATGCTCACAAATACCTTATGGTAACACACACACGCTCATGTACACACATGCTAACACCATACACTAATACACACTCTAACACTTTATGCTGACACACTTATGTTAAAGCCATATTTTAACATGAACAGCACCACACACACGAGCACATACACATGCACACACAGGCTAAAATTATACATATATAAAATTTACATACTCTAACACTATAGACACATACACACTGACTCCAGCACTATACGTATACACACTGACTCTGACACTACAGTACACACACACACACACACACACTGACTCCAGCACTATACATATACACACTGACTCTGACACTACAGTACACACACACACTGACTCTGACACTGCATTATACATACACTGACTAGCACTACACACATACATTACCCCCCCTTCTCTCACCTCGTGGAGACCACCCATGCGACTTCTGTCATTGTGAATCCGGCAGTCTATGCTTTCTTGCCTGGGTGTGGTTAGGCACCCTGTTGGGAGCCTTGCGGCACTGGCCTCATCACACTCCCACAGGAAAGCATAGGGTTCTGGATTCATGATGGCACCCCTGCAAAATCCTGGGTACCAGGAAGTGGTTTCTAGTTTCCACTAGCTAGTTGGTGAGCTGGTGGCCGGGGTTACTCAAGTCCTGTTTTAAAACAAGATATTTCTTGAAAGTTGACAGAACACCATTATATATTTAGAATCTGCAGATTTCAGAAATATTTTTTTTTTAAGCCTTTTCTTTTTAGTGAAAAAAAAGAATATATAATTTTAGTGAAAAAAATATATAATTTTACACTTACTCCTTTGTAAGATATTTTAGAATACTTTTTTTTTTTTTTTTAAGAATGTAGCTTATTTAACCACAGGAAAAGGTCAAACATAGTCGAATGAAGTTCTCTCCAACTGAACTCCCAGCTGGAAAAATCAATATAAGCAGTAGATACAGCTGTATTTAGCAATATTCAGTCCTAACAATTTGGTTCATGTCTGCTAAGTACAAAATATGCTTATCCGTTATAAATGTTGTTTACAAATTAAAACGCAAAATGTAATATTATTTTTATTTAGCTTCCTCATTGTAGGATAAGGAGTCTAAGAATAATATGTGCGAGTTTATGGAAAAACAGCCTCACATTATATTTCTTGAAAATGCTTCCTCAGTTCAATTGTAGATGAGATATCATTGCTTTTGTTGATAAATGTTACAATATGTAATGATGTACATGGGTGCCTGATGGAATTTTCATTGTCAATGTATGTTGGGAAAATGCATTGCCTTAACGTGCAGGCTAAACGAGAAAACCAGTTAAAGTTTTCATAAAAACAACAATTCACTATTTATGAATGCCTAAGTAGAAATGTCAAATGTAAACCACCATCTACCTTGATTTAATAACCTTTATGAGATGGGACAATAGTCAGGTTTACTGCTGATTCTCTGTGCAAATCCTCTCAATAGAACATGACTTAATTAAGAGAAAAAATAATCCTTGTACAGTTAAAAAATGTTTCCAATGTTTGGGTAAGAGTCACATTCAGTAACGCTTGAGCTGAGTTGTCCATGTCAACTTGACTGAGGCAGCTGAGCGGAAATTTGTCAATTCGCTAAAATCGACTTATCTGCTAACTAAACCCCGGTTCAAGTGGATTCGATCTAACTACCAGCTCACAGTGAATTGCTATGAAAAGCATCTCAAGTCATCTATTGACATAAAAATCAAGCTGAATTTAAGTTGGAAAAGAGATCTAACTTTACAAAATGAACTTGACTTCCATGGGGGTGGTGAGTTCACAACTGCTTAAACACATTTGGACTGAAAGAACATCTTAGCTGTTCAAATGACCAACTCCATTATGTATGTCAGTCTTTCTCTGTAACTTAATTGTGAAATGTTAAAATAGGCATAGATTTTGACCTTAATATATCTAGACCAGATGGTACCTATTGTAATATTTTGAGAACGCTAAATAAATCCATGTATGGTGTTTGTGGCTTGTCTGTTATTCATGTCTTTATCCATCATGGATGTCCAAATACATTCTTTGTACATTCTTAAGGCAACGTCTTAACACACAATGTTGTATCCCACTCCAGAATAATGCTAATATAACCCAGTAGTCTGAATATAGCCAGTAAAATTATCCTGATCACCCTCTTATATACAAAGGAGATTGAATACATGGTTCTTGTACAGACTTTGTAACGTCTAGCTGAAGACACGATCCCTGGAGCGGAAGTTAGGATAGACAATGTTCCACAATGACAAGGTGGAAAAAAAGTCAGTAGCTCAGTAGAGTCAGGATGACAGAATACTGGAGCACTAAACAAAATCAGGAACCAAGAACACAGTCAAATGGAAAGCCGGGTTAATATTCCTTAACGGCAGTACTGTAACACATACAACAACATTAATGGGTAATATGTAGGAAGAAGGCCTGGAGTTACATAGGTCCCTTCTGGGTTCATCCAAGGTCAACTGAAACGTTGAGTCGCATAACAGGCCTCTGTGATGCCGTTTGCATGCATGCCGTCTTATTGCATGTGTTCGCAAGATTCTGGGACCACATGGACACTCTTCCAGAGTAGGCCGCGTTGGGGCATTATTTGCAATGAACAGAGCATCAGATGTAGTAAATCTATTAATAAAACAAACATTTTAAGTGCAGGTTATAGTCTCCTATTTTGTGTTTTGAGACTTTTAACATTAATCTTTTATGATTTGCTATGTAAATTCACAAAAAAAAAGTTTAATACAATTTTCTTGTTGAGAAACTACTGTTTTACTCCAGACTTTCCGAAACAATTCAGGGTATTTATAGTGTAAGATTAATAGTTCTTAAATAGTATTCAAACAGTTCTTCAGAAATAAATTTAAGTCAAATTGACAAATTGTCTTCACTCCCATCATCAAAGCATGTACCATGGTTGTGAAATGCCATTTGTTTAGCTCTGTCAAACACATTGATTTCCTACCAATCAATAGCTCTTAGTGTGAATCATCTGCGTATTTGTTTACAGCTGTACTATTTGGAACTGTATTACACGTCACTTAATATAATAATGCGTTGCGTAATATAATAAAATGCGTTGAAAATGGCAAGTAATACAAGAATAAAAGACTAGTAATCCATCTCCCAAAATGTCATATTACCATTCCTATCCTTCTGTGAATCACGTCTAAGCCAGAAAACAGACTCATATATATATATATATATATATATATATATATATATATATATATACACACACATATATAAATATATATATGTGCATAATATTTCAGAATATGTAACTGATAAAATTTGCATGTGTATTTCGGACTTTATCAGTAGTAGAAAGAGAACGGTGATTCTGCCAATTTACAGATCTCTGGTCTGACCACAACTATTGTATTGTGTTTAGTTCTGGACACCCAATCTCCAGAAGGGTAGTGACATATTGGAAAGCGTTCAGAGGAGGGCTAGTAAATTAGTGAATGGTTTGGAACATAAGAACTAGAAATCAGGAAATACTAAGAGATCTTAATATACGTAGTTTAGAAGAAGAAAGAGAGGAGATGTGATAGAACTATTTAAATACATAAATGGATTTAACAAAGTACAGGATGGAAGTTTATTTCAAAGGAAAGGAAATGTTTGAACAAGCAGTCATAATCTAAAACTAGAGTTTCAGAGACTATGGTGTACTGTATAGACATGCAATCTCTGTAGACAAACGTTGGCAGTAGAATGGGTCGTGCTGAATAGCTCAGTGATGTTAAACAAGGCATTATCATAGGCTGCCACTTTTGCCTTTAGTTAATTTGTGAATTTCCTGCCCTGCTGAATCTGCCCAGGGTCCAGTGTTAGTGCTATTATTGTAAAGTGGAAGCATCTAGGAGTAACAAAAGCTTAGCAACTAAGCAGTAGACAATGCACACTCGCAGAGCGGGGCTGCCGAGTGCTGCCTGTCCTCACTGTAGCACCACTCACTACAGAGTTCCAAACAGCATCTGGTAGGAACATCAGCACGACCAGCATACATGTTTCAGGGTTTGAGCTAGACTCCAAAGTTCCAGTAAAGGGTAATGTTAATGCTACAGAATACAAAGACGTTTTAGACAATTGTAAGCTTCTAACTTAGCGACAGTAGTTTGGGGAAGGCCCTTTCCTGTTTCAGTATGACTGTGCCCCAGTGTACAAAGCAATGTTCATAAAGAAATGGTTAGACAAGTTTGGTGGGAAGGGGTCACAGTGATTAGACGCACCAGGTAGATCCAAAAAGCAGGTGCCTGGATGCTCAGGCAGAACCAAAGTCAGGACTAGCAGAGTGGGACAGGAGGAGTTCGTCTGCCAGCGGCGGTAAGCGGAGAGGCAAGTGCAGTGGCCTACGCAGAGCCCACACAGAATCCCATTAAACAACTTTGGGGTGAATTGGAACGCTGATTGCCTCACAAAGGCTATTTTGGCTGAATGGGCCCAAATTCCCACAGAAACACTCCAAAATCACATGGACAACCCTCCCAGAAGAATGGAGGCTGTTATAGCTACAAAGGGTGTGGGGGCAACTCCATATTAATCCCCATGGTTTCAGACTGGGATGTGAAACAAGCTCATATTGGTGTTAGGAGGATCAGATGTCCACATACTTTTAGTCATATAGTGTATGTGGCCTCATACTGTTCCTTCCAAATATTTAAAATGGCAAGATAGGACACTTCTCAGGAGAAGAAGGGTGTATTTTATTTACACAATTTCATTTATGAATCTATTTTATATATTCTGTTCCATCAGGGTATGTTGTTGATTCTAATCCGGTGCTCGTGTGATGGATTTCCATTTCTGTCTTTTTACCTAATGGCTTAAGGCTGGCCCTCCGTAACCCCCATTGTTCTCACCTTTTATCCAATTTCTTGTTTTACTAACCCAGTGGATGTGTATTATCAGCTCAGCTATAACTCTACATGGCACAACCTGAGCAGGAACTGCCTTAGTTAATCTGTTTATACATGTGTGATTGAATTACACTGCTTGCTGCATTACCTTTTCCAATATAAATTTCATCAGAAGTGTCAGTATGCATGTATTTCACTATATTCATGTGTAGGTTGAATGCAAATGAAAAAAGACAAAAACGAGATTGCATTTACTGAGCTCTGAATGTAAGCAGAAGGAAATCTATGGAACAGGCAATAATTTTTGATGTGGGGCTGACATTAAAGGCCCTTGATATGGCAGTTATGTAATAAAACAGGGCTGCCCAGTTAAAGGCTTATGGTCCAAACAAAGTCTATGTGGGGTTTACTATAAAATTCCCGATATGTGATGACAAGTACATAAGATAATCAAGTAACAGATCGACTAACCCTACACAGGTTGTGTGTGAAGGGGAAACTCGCTAAAAAAGAAATATATATAATGTTGCACAGCAACACTTGTCTGAAAATACATACAAACGTGGCCATAGATTGTTAAGGTTTATTTTATAAATAATTTAGATATAATTTTATCAAAGACATGTTGTTCCTATTATATATGAAATCACACATCTCTATTAATCAACTATTACACATTTTTTTAAGAAGCAAAATTTATTTCTTAAAGAAATAGTATTATTTGAAAAATGTAAATCCTCTCAACGTATGGATACTTTTTTGCCCTCTCAACATCCCAACCAGAACTATTCAGAAGATGCGAAGGAATGAATGCTCTTTAATGCCTCCCTGCATATGTCAATGCACAGTAGCGGGAACAGATTAGGGATCACTAAGAGACCCTGGCACTTGAAGCACCAAGCTCTCCCATTTAAATCAGTCAGTTCAGTAATCGTATGGCAAGCTTTGTAAAATTGGAGACCCTGTTGTAATTCCTTCCCCTCGACAATTTCCTGTTTCTAAATCTGGACATCTGTATTGGAAAGTATAGCAGGAGATGGGAGAGTGGGGCTGCTGCAGAACACAATGAATGGGTCTAGAGGCTTGACCACCCACTCATTTTATGTAAATAGGCACAGCTCTAGCATGTGCCAAAGTGAGGTGGCAAAGCATAAGATTTACTGCAGATTTGTGCTGCCATAGCACAGACCTCCATTAATCTTTAACCTCTCTGGGCCAGTCCAGGGGGGATTTAAGGATAGGCAGGCAGCAAGATTCATACACAGGCAGATGTCGGTGGACAGGCAGCAAGGTACACAGGCCAAAAAAAGGAGTACAAAATGAATGAGACACAAATAAAAACTTAAATACAGCACAAGAACAAGCTGTCCCAATAGCAGACCTAATGCCTGAGGACATTGCCACCATGAGAACTGGGGGGGGGGGTGTCTCTCCACGGAAAAACCTTGCTGGTGTTGGGGGAGCTGGTGAGGTAAGTGAGGGTCCTGATTGGGAACCTGGCATTGGACATTAGGCTCTTGTTTTAAATCAAGTTGATTTAAATGGAGAACTGACTTACAGCAGAATTTAAATCACAAGTCCTACCATGTTCAGCTGTTTAGGACAGCTCACAATCTACCTCAATATGGAAATGTCCCTCAACACCTCAAATCATATCTCCCAACATTTCAAAAGACTAGAAATACATACTTACATTAGCGCTTAGAGAGGGTGGTAACATGCATGGTTAAGAGGCAGGGCTTTTTATGTGACTTTGTGACCTGCTGATGGCTGTTTATAAAATTGTGTAAGGTCTTAATATTAAGGATGTATATTATTTATACAGTTTACTTATAAACCAATTTTCTGTTGTTTTTATAGAAAGTATAATGACTAATAGAACTATAAAAGATTGTGAAAAATTCATACCCTCCAAACATTCTTGGCTTCTCAGAAGGACTGTCCATCACAAAGAGTCACATTGCATTTGGATTAGTATGAACTTAAATTTTAACATAATTTGGCAGTTTCATAAATTCCTTAAATGAGGAGGGACCCCCAACGAAACAAAAGCAAAATAATGTAGACAGAGTCGGAGAGAAAGAGAGGTGCAGAAATGCTTCTCTTTCTATGCTAATTCGTCTTCATTATTCTGGCTTCTCTGAGTACTTCGGCAAAATGGCCATGGAGGCAGCCTCTCACTGTTCCTCTAATTGGAGAGGGTGTTCCCAGAGGCTCCATCCTTTTGATGTTCTAAAAGGGCTGATTCACGGAGAAGCGGATGAAAAAAGAAGACAGGAGGCAGAAAAACACGCAAGAGAAGAAGAGGAGCCGCAGGAAAGGAGACAGGGACACGGAAGCCGTTGGTGGCGAAGGTAGGGGAAGTGAATTAGAGTGTGAGAGAATGTGAATGAGAGTGAGAGTAAGTGAGAGTATGAGAATGAGGGTGAGTGGCAACAAATATTGTTTCTGAATGGCCTCCGAAATTCCTCTGAACCAATTGGGCAGGAAATTAAATTTCGACATCCATTTGCACACATCTCGTTATGACATGGATTATAGTCTTCGAATGCTTGAGAATGACCAGAATATACATTAGCATAATAAGGCTCCTATTATAGGAAATTTGACTGCCTTTATAATTGTGTGTGTCTAATTTCCTCATAACGAGGCAGCCCGATTTAGCTAAGCATTCAGAAAATATTAACTACTAAATACGTGCAATGGAATTTATTTCAGGATCATTTCTTGACTAGTAATGTTTGATGGAATAAAATACACATACAAAGTGCTTTGAACAGCTTAACTTAGTTCACTTCAATAAGATTTGAATTAGTTATTGTATTAAATATTTATTTCCTAGATTATGGTATAAAACTTTACGTTGGCACAGACAGGGAACTTTGGTTGACTTTTTTAAAACATAATAGGCTTGCTGATTTTTTTTTTTCTTTTGTTGGGTTGATTTTGTTTCTATAGCAACTAGAAGATTAAAATTTTGTAACCATGTTAATACAGTGTGTTATTATTAGTATTGTCTTAAGGCCAAGGCTGGATTCTTTATAAGGGAAATTAGGTATGTGCTGAGAAGTAAAATACTCCACTCATCTTCAAATGACTCAAATGAACACATATTCCAAATCATGCTGTTTTATATTTTCCAAAACTTAAAAATGATGGTTTTCAGATTAGTTCTGATACCTAAAATACCGAAAATACCTTCTACATTTAAGTGCTTTGAATGAAAGAATGCTTTGTTATGAACATTGGCATGGATAAAACATTGAAAATAAGAGTTGTCCCTCAATGAAACAAAGAGAAGCAAAGATAGCAAGCAACAAAGACAAAGCCAACAAAGGACCAACTTGAATAAAAAAGTTGCAGAGATAATATGGCAAAGAGGTTACAAGATATGAATGCTGGAAAACAATGGTTCTGTAATATACGGGTAAATACAAACCGGCTGCCTGTTAAATGTGATTGTGTGGTTCTACATCAATCCTTATGCTGTGACATACATTAGCAATCATATTATAAAAGCTCTTTAGACTATACTCACATTTTCCTTGAATCTTTTTCTTTTTATTTGATTGTTTTTGCCCATTGAGAGTCAAAAGAAATGAAACTTGACGTTATTCAATGAATGGACTCCTTAGTAGTCTCCAAAATAAATGTTTTACATGTCTGCAACTATTTTTATGGTTAGCTAATTATTCACTGATTTTCACTATTTTTAAAATCACATTACAAATTTTGTATACGTTTATATACAACCTTGGGAAACATGTCGATCTTGGGTGCTAATTTGTTTATAGGGAAAATGTTATTCATGTTATTTGACAGTTTCTAGTTAAAACAAGGTGGACTTCATTTCTTTGGTGCTTTCCTGTAAAACAAGATTACTGAAGTTACTCATGTGTTTCCAAACATTTCCTGTTTTACGAGAGCAGTCTTTTAAGATTTAACAACTGTACACACATTTACACTTACATTTTAGTAGTTTGCAAATGTATATTAATTAATCCAGTCGATGAAAGGTGCTGTAAAAAGGGCTGTTAGTCCAAAACTATTAAGGTTCTGTCCTGTCAAGAACAAAGTTTTTTAAATACTTTTTTTAATAGAAAATAGACAAGATTCACATGATAAATCGTATAAAGAAATCCACAAACATGTAGAATATGGGAAGAGGTTTAGTTCAAAAGATTAGTACACAAAATACGAAGTACTTGATATGGAGCAAGTGTCGTAATTAGGAGAGCATAGGATCTCCTTGATCTGCAAAATCAGTATTTCTATGTGGTAGGGAATCATGTTGAAACAATAAGGACCTCAATGCCTTGCCCTGCAACCCAGTGGTGTAAAAACAGACTGGCTGATGAAAAGTCCTACCAAATAGAGAAGTGCAGGAATGAAAAAGAACAAAGTATAGGGCTGACAAAGGTAATATTTGGTTTAGCAGTAGGGGTTGGAGAGACGGAAAAATTTGAAAATAATATATAAAGCATAAAGTGTAAGTCGTTTTAATAAATTAATTTTACCCTTCCAAAGTGTGGGTATTGGTTACATGTCTGAAAAGCATAAGGTGTGAAATTGTGCTGGTCCTGTTTAAATAAGTGAAAAATTATCTACACAGTATCAAAAATGACAATTTAATAATAGAGTTTTAGAGCAACCAGAAACAGCATATAGCATATTTACCATTTTCTAGCCATACAAAATTCCAGCTAGAAGAAATATAATTCCAGACTTGTAAATTAAATAGTATAATAAGAACTGACAGAGCTAGCAATGGACAAAAAAAGCCTTGGAGGTGTGAAAGTTTATGCATGAATGTTTTTTTTGGTCTGTATGCAATCCCACCTGAGGCTGAGATCTGAACCTTGATTGAACTGTGCTTCAAACCTCTATCAAAAGGCTCAGCAGATAAGTCATCTTCAGATATTATGGAATATATTCAAACATACTATTTTAGGGACTGCTTCAGTACTACCTTATAGGCTTTTTTTGTTAAATCATCTCTGCTGACAAGATTATAATGCTAGAGGCATTAGTATCAGAAAAACAGAGGTGGTTCTCTGGTCAGACCTCAATAGAGTATTGTGCAGTGGTAGAGGCTAATACAGTGGGGACATTTTAACATGCATAGGATAGGCATAAAGCTAACTTGAATCTAAGACAAGACTAATGACTGATAATGGTCTGAGTCTCTACATCTGGATAAATGGGCAGACTAAAAGGTCCAAATGGTTCTTATCTGCCGTCAGATTCTATCTTTCATAGATCTGTGCCATGAGTGATAATATTTAAAGATCTGCTCTTAGTGGAATGACACAAAACTGACTATGAAAGAGTAAATCGTGCCTTGGAAATTTTCTTTGGATGACAGGCAAGCAAGGCATGCCTAGGTCTTTGAAACTTTCATATGCGATATTGCTAAACAATCTAATTTTTTGTTTAGGGCCAAATAGCTGTTGTCATGCCTACAACTTTGGATGAACGTTTTACTGCTCTTTACCCTATAGTTAATATTGCATGTTTTCCGGCCACCCATTTTTGTCCTCTCCAAATTTCCTGTGTGTTCTTGTAGTCTACTTTTTCACCACTGGATGGGACTGGCACTGACAGGTTTGGCTGAGGAAGTGCACCTGCCTCCACTTACAGAAGCAGTATCTGCCCAGTGCCAAGAAACTGGCATCATTTATTTGACCCACATCTTCCCATTTCCTGCAGGACATTATGATATCTAGAGGGATCCCTATTTTGACTGCCCATGGAACTAGGCCCTCAGGCTGTACCTTCAACCAAGCAGACTTATTCTGTTATGCCTTACCTCCTTGCTGAACCTGATTGCTTATGGTTTTAAAACACAATAAAGATACACAAGAACTGTGACAATCCTTACGTAAAAGTAAAAACAAAATATAACTCAGCCAGTCAGATAATTGTTATAGCAAAGAAGAAGCAAGCTTACCGCGTTTCGCACGATGCGCTATGCATGTTGCTTCATTTTTATATCCAAAATTATATTTTGGAAATTTTCTGTATCATTTTAATTTAGGGGACTACCAATGCGAATATAAGGCAGATTTGTTGTTACTTTTACAAGACGATTGTAAACCTCATTGTTTAATAAGTGCTTGTGTATCTGTGGGTGGATATGCGGAGTTCCACGTGTAACTCCTGAGCGCCCGGTAAGAGGCTTTCAGCTGCCACTGATGAATTTTTATGAACATTTATGGCATACTCTGTTTATTAGTTTCAAAACATACTTGATCTAGTTCTATTCCTTGTGCATTCTACTTGAGAGTAGCAACAGTAATATAATGCTACAGAGGCGTGTTGCCAGTATCTTGAATTGAAATCATTGACATGGTCAATATGTTTCTTCTTCTATAACTATGGTTTTTACAACGTCACAATAATAGCCAGTACCCACCAAAAACTAACCCACAATGAATCAAAAACATACCGGTGTCCAGCTACTGAAACTCATAGTGGCCAAAATGAAGTTAAAATAATTTGTTTTCAATGTTGTCAAGGTTTTCATTTGTAATTACATAGTACATGGAAAAACTATATGTAAATTACATATTAAATTAGATTATGGTTTCTAGGTTCCTGTTCCAGATTATATTTTTACAGTAGAGTCTCATTGTATCCGAGATTAAGTACAGATGGCAGGAGCAGTCAAAGATCTATAGGATCCATCCAAATGGGACCAAACGAAACAACAAAAAAGCAAAGAAGTCTCCAGGTGTTCATCCCAAGTGTAAAACACACAATATGCTTATTCTTCCTCGAGAGAAAATGCGTTCCGCATGAAGAAGGCTAATGGTCCAGTGCGATGGGCACTGTTGATATGAACCGCTAACCAGGTGTTCCCTGGGATGGTTCTTAGACATGTGGCCTGCATGTGCATCAATTGTAAATCCCTCTTCCTTTTTTTCTTCTGTTCCCTATTATTATGTTTATTCCTGTAAAAACCTTTAATATAAATTCAATTTATAAAAACACTTAACAGAGGAAATCCATGTACCCAACCTATCCCTATCCAAGCAGGGCCGATCAAACTTGGCAGCTGCCTTGAGCACTGAACTGCTTTATATTCTATGTTGGCAATAAACGGCCTGTCCTTTAAACAAACACCCCTGTGTCTAGGCTACATTCAGAGATGTCTGTAAATTAGGATGACCAAATTGTTCATTTTTTTTCAAGGACACATACATTTGAACACTGAAAGTTTTATAATTAGTATGTGGGATGTATGAACTCCCAAAAAGGGGTCCATTGCTCGGTTATGGCAGCACTATTCGCCGCCAAACACAAAAGTACTGAGGAGTTCTTTTTTGAAACTGTTACCACTTTGGTTGAATAAACACATCATGACTACCAAAAAAGCTTTGGTCCGTAGTGTGCGGAAAGGGTTAAACTATGTAGCCACAAACTCCAATAAAAACATCACATGCATGACTAATACTTGGTTATTTCCCAACTGCTAATCCACACCTTTTGACCAAGATCAGGGAAGATGAATGACACCCAGACATTTAAAGTTACATTGCTTTCATATTTGTTTATGGGATTACCCTACACACTCCCACAAGAGACAATGGGATAATACACGTCCGGCTATAAATAGACATGATTGGGTATTACTGGGCCAGTAAAGCAGTGACACCACTACGTTGTGACATCACATTCTTAATCCTGTTCAAAACCGCCATAGAGTTCTACATACAAGAAAGGCGGCACGTCGCTTTGGTTTCCTTTCCCCGTAAAAGAGAGCGATTTTGTTGAAGCCATGTGGATATAGCTCTGAAATCCTGTTTGTTTCCGCAAATGTCTTTCTGAATAAAACCACGCTGTGGATACCGGCGACTCTTTCTAGTGCATCCGGGTTTGTTTGATTGGATCTCAGGTGATTATAACGCTCATCTCCCTTGCATCTAGTGTGATGTCATTGCACCTAAGCCAATGAGAGGCGGGATTCGCCACACAGTGGGCGGGCGTTGTGACGTACAGCGATGGGATGGTGTTCACTAAGCGATACGGAAGCTGACCCCCAGGAGCAGGGCGGGTGGACCGGAAGGTACAGGGACTCAGCGGGGATGTCCGGCCGGGGCTGTGGAGAGCCCGGTAGACCGGGTGCCCAGCACAGCTGAGTGGCTGAAGACCAGCAGAGTGCCTGGGGGTAGGGTTACCGCGCCGCTCCAACCATGAGTAAGTTCTGCTTAGAACTTTTTTGGGGGGCGGGGTGACCTACGAGGAAGCATCATGTGTATTATTATTATTGTGAATAGTAATTAAAAGGGAATGACAGGCTTCAAAAGTACTTATATGGGGTTTTTGTCTGGGAGTGTGACTGGTATGTTATGGCGGGATAACTGATCCCCAGTACAAATGAAACCAACCAGCAAGTAATGGTCAATATGTCATTGACAGCTGATGGGTGATTGGACCTCAGTGAACAGAAACAATGTGGGCTTGTACTGCTGTAATGCAGTGTAACATCTGCTGTAAAGCAGTGTAAGGTATCTGCTGTTGGGTTACCATGGTAATATGCACAGATAATTAGGCACTAACTTATGACCTTACAGGGGGTTTCAGATCTATGAAGTCCATGTATTCAAAATCAGTCTACTGAAAAGGAAACCTCTGACACGTTAACAGAATCTGTTACTTCCTTCTAGTACTGGCTGTAGGTCCCTGTAGTAGTTCTATCTTTAATGAAAATGCAGCTATTTTCTTTATGATGCTTACATATTACTAAGCTATGCTTTACTTGCTGTGATGTTTAGCCCATCTTGCTTTGCCTGCTTCTGTACTTTGATCAGGTTTAAATACTTCAACAAAGTAATATTTCATTAACATTGTAGCAAACTGCGTGGCCTTGGCTAGAAGGCTGACAATTGTTATCATGCGTGTGCTCGTATAATGAAGTTGCTGATGGAGAATCATACTATAGTTCATGGACGATGGCAGCCAAACTAGTATTCATCGCTGCATAGTTGTAAAGATTAATCCTTAATTATGCTGTGACTTCTGGCATTGCTAAAGAGGTTTGCTCCACTAATACGCTTATTATTAAAAGTATATTATTTGTATTGCAAATCTGTGAAGTAACCCACGTTCAGCTAATAATGTAAGTTCGTGGGACAGGATACCTTATGCTTTGATATTCATGTTTACTTTTATCTTTACTGACAAAATCGTTGTAGCGAATGGCGTGCGTGTACTTTTTTCAAGTGCCGTGCGTGATTTAATAGGAACTGGTGAAACTGCTATTTATGGACCTTGAATTTCCTGCTTTAGAACACAAGTATTTTACACGAAGGTTGGGTAAATGTTTCCAAAGTCATTGCTATTTTGGTGGAATGTGTTCAGTATTACAATATTAAAAAGAAAATCTGTGGTATGAGCTTAGTTTTGGCACTGCTTTCTTGACACTGTGTAAGATGTCACAGGTGAGTCTTTTCCACTGGAGGACAAACATTGTCGCAGGAAACGTCAAGTAAATGTGTGTGTGTATATCTGTGTGTGTGTGTGTGTGTGTGTATATATATTATATATATATATATATATATATATTATATATTTAATACAAAATGTCTAAATTCTTACCTTACTAGTAGTGTTGTGGTTGCTGTGTTGTGGGATATAATAGCACTATATAAACAAATGAATAACAACTTTTATTAAATGAGTTCCATCATCTCAACATTTACCAAATAACTGCCAAGTTCTAGTGGCTGGTGAGAAACGGTTATCCTTGTTGTGTATGAATTGATCTGGACCAGAAGTGGCATCTCAAGACTTGCGCACTGGGCATCAGAGAGCTTTAACCTTTGTTGTGGTCCTCCATAAAATTTACTAGTAGAACATATTTCAGCCTCTGACAAGCTGTGTTGTATTGTTAGGTTAACCTGCCTCTGTTTTGGTGTTTGCTGTGTGCATATTTTATGGCTTTCGTGATATGCAGCCTTTACTGTAATATGTCATGTAAATATCCCTCTCTTTCAGGGCTGGGGAAGGTTGGTGTTGACCCATATCTTTGAATGTAATAAAGGTATTAGATGGCTACCTCAACCTGCACTCATCTCACTAATAGTCCTGTGTTGTGGTGTGGTGTCCCCCTTTTTTTTGTTTTTTATTTTTTTGCATCATTTGATGTTATCTCAAACACAAATTTATACTTGTTCTGCATAGTGTGTGTCTTGTGCTGTTTGTGGAAGTTTTTTTCCATGCTGGCAAAAGCGCATGTCGAGAGAGCTTGCATTGATCGCTGCGTGGGGATGCTGGCATCCAGAAGACAAGAGGGGTTTTGTGTCTATTTTGCAAAGGACATTTTTTTTTTTTGTTGAAGCTGCTCCTTAACAATACTATCACTGTATGCTATCTTAATGTGAATTAAAACCTTTCGTCCGATCTGTGTAATTATCTTTTTTTTTTTTTTTGTTTGTTAAAAGCATGTGCCAATAAGAAGTCATATTGTATGCAACGTCAAAATGTATTTCTTTATTTGCATGGCTAATATGCCAGTATTTTATGATCAGATCTTCATTATGCATGTTCATCCATTATTTTGGGAATGTAATAATACATGTTATCACTCCTGATTCTTTAATATTTAATATGAAGTATAAAATATTAAGAATATAATGTGAATTATTGATAGTATTTTTGCTATGCTTCCTCCCTGCTGCTAGTCTGAGTCTACCTGTTTTTGGTTTATTTTTTTTATATAATTATTTATTTTTTTAAGTGGGCTTTACAAGTTTGAAAGTATTTTTTTTTCTTTTTTTGTTAAAGCCGTTTTGATTTCTTTCAGTTTTAATATTTTATGACCCAAACATCCTTTTGGGTATTTATTTCTATCTCTTGTTGTCTTTGTTAAAGAGAGAAATACAGAATACATTTTGCGGTACTTTGTAAGCTTATTGGAACAAGATGAAAGAAAACACGAGTTTCCTCCAATGCTTAACCATATTACTGTGTACAGCACTGCATTAAAGGCTCAAGAAAACTTTTCACGGGACGCCCCCTCCAAGAAAGAAGAAATGCTTTCTCACTTAGCGCCACGAGAAGTAGTAAATGGAAGTGATTACAGATTTACCCTGGTGTTCGGCTTTGATTTAAAAGGACACAGCTGTTAGGTTGCGGTTACAGTGCACTAAGATGTGCTAATGAATTGCATGTTTGTGTTTCTGAACAGCAGGTATTGTTAGTTACAATTCTTCTCCACCATTACTTGGGCTTGTTTTTGTGTCAGGTGGGCTTACGTTGTTCTCCCCCACTACCTTGCTGTCGGTTTAATAGTTTGCGGAAGCTAGCCTAGTATTTCTTTCGCTGTCATGCATTCTTAGCAGTTCCTGATTCTTCTCAATCCTGCCATGGCCACAGAGAACATATCACATTTTTTCTTATCACATTCAGCGTTCTACAACTTGTCACCTAACTGCCATGTATGTTCATAGATACCGTGTTATTTTCCCACCTCTCTCTCCTTTGGATGCCTACATCTATAGTGTATGACATAAGACATTTTAAATAAAACATCAACACCGCTTGATGTGCCATGGTTAGTCTTAACCTCAAACTCAGAGCACGTATTTCCCTTTGAGGGCTGGGACAATTTTTGTAGTTTTGCTATCGTCATGTTAAGGTGATCCAATTCATAGTTTACACTTGTATATAATTTTCATGACAAGTTTAGCTATGCATAAGTACCTCCTATCCCATGATATATTTCTAAAAATACAAAAAAATATATACTATTTTACTATAAGTAACTTAAATTCAATAATTGTCTTAAAAGCACCCACTTAATAAATGTATCATTTTTCATGTATATCATATGACCCGACAGTTAGGTACATATAGGAAGGGGTTAAATTCCATAATCATGTTAAAGACAGAAAATCTACCAAGAAAATACATATGCCTGCAGGTATGCATCCCCCCCCCCCCCCGTGTCCACCATATTAGGCTTTCCTGCGCCAGGGGCCAAAGTTTTATTTTAAATTTTAGCAGGATGGACTCCAATATGCAGTAATCGTGAAAACAGGGCTAGAATGCAACTTTAATGATTAATCAGTTTGGCTTTGATTGGGACGAGAACAGATCATGCAGCATACAGATATATTTAAGCACTTTGCTTTAGGGAAGTCAGACTTTTATGCTAAAGCCCAAGGGAAAAAAAAAAATCTACTTCTGCAAAATTGGCCTGGAGGTGTACACGAGAACACACTTGGCTTTCAAAACTACTATTGGTGTTTTGAGGGTTCTAGTCTCATTACTCTGGGTCTCCAGTTCATAGCATTGAAGATTTAAAGAAGAAGAGTACAAAATTATCTGAGTACTGGTGTAGCGGTCAAGCAAAATCTTTAGTCATAGTTTACACGTGATGGTATTTTGAAATACCGTCTTTTTCTAAACCTTATTTAAAAAGTAAAAAACAGAATTCCTTCCAATCTTATTGACTGGGGCATGCAGCTTGGCATTGGCTGTGATAAACACCAGCCCGTGTCCGTACGTAACCTGCATTTTTCATGAGGATGCTGTGCTCAAAAGTTCAGTAAAGCCCACGGAAGAAAACCCATATATTCACCGGTTCTAGGAGAAGAAAAGAAAAAAAGCCACAGTGAATTAATTAATTAATAGTAAACACAATGTGGGTTTGGATTCTATAGAGTCTGATCTGTTAAACCTTGAACTGTATCTGATACAACGTAATTATTATACAAGTTTACTTCCAATGTTTTTCTTTTATCTTGATACATAATGATGTAACTAAATTGAATTGTAGAACAACACATTTACTAAACTTTCTTTCTGTACAAAATATGAAGAGAATAGTTTTACGCCACACAGCTTATTCCTCTGTTATAAACAATTAGGGATGCGTGTGTTGGGCTTACATCATTTTGACCTATTTGCATATTTGTGTGTATTTCATTGATCGGTTCCAAGTCCTGATGATCCAGCATCGTTGTTCTGTTTAAGAATAGGCATGCAAAGGCAGGGCTGGACGTTTTCCATTAGTTTTTAGAAACTAGAAGGGTTACTATAATGCTTTTTTGCCACTGCATTTTTCCAAAATAAATGGCATTAGGTGGAGCACAATGCATTTCTCCAAATCTATACTTATTGCTTAAACAGGTAGTTGCCTAAAATTGTTCCCTTAGCCCTTTTTAAAATATGACTGGTATGCCCTGTGTCCTGTGAAGTCATCAGAATGGCTCCTACAAATCCCTTTTTAAAGGGAGTAAAACATAATGTTCAGTGGAAATATCTGAAGTATGTAGGTCATGCTGTACTCTGAAGAACAACTTGAAGGTAGATAGTAGAAAAAAAAAATGTATCAAAAAGTAAAGTTATCCCAGAAATAAATGGTACTGTATAATAATAATACTTAAATGAAATTAACCATATATTCTTTAGTGTGTATCTATGCTGTGTCTAGGGCACTTACAGAGTTACTTCTACAGCTTGGCCTAGGTAGGTAAATACATTGAGGGTTGTATAGGGAAAGTGCAAAGTTTGAAAAGTGGTTTTCTAACCACAACAGAATGTTCCTGCTGACTGGTCACTATGATAAGACTACTATTCAAAGCTGCACCAATATCACTTTTATTATAGAACCCAAAACCACATTGAAGTCGTTGAAATCAGTGTTTGTTCGTTCTTGTTGTATGGCTATATTCATGATGAAGACTGAAACTTGGCTTTCTCAAATATTTGCTATGTGGTTTCATATGTAGATTAACTTGGGTTATTATGCAGATAGCACACCGATATGATTTATAAACACATACTTATGGCGTGAGACTTGTACACAAACCCTGGAAGTCAATGTACTTTCCAAATGAGATGAGAAAAAGAAAATATTTTAGAGCAAGCTTTAATTTCAAATAAAATATCATTAATTCCCCAGAAAGAGTAGGAGTAGCTCTTTGAAGGAAGTCTATGAGATGTCCACTTTAAATTCTAAGGGCTGAAGGCCAAAAGAAATTAAACAGAAATGTGTAGCTTTACAGTTGCAGACTATGCTTTAATGATGTTAATGTGAGGCCACGCCGTGCTTGTGGCTAACGTTTTAGTCTGTATATGACTACACTGAATGCTGTGTCTTAGCCAAGCGCTTAACTGAATGGGAAGCTTTCATGAAGCCTTCTAGCCGCAGCCTCAGTACACGGACCAACAGTACCCGTCTATTGATGATACAAAAGAGTCAGTATATTGAGTTTTCCTTGCTAATTGGAAACTTACATGGGTGATATCAAGCTGACGGAGAGCCGCCTGGTTTATGGTTATTCTTTTTATTTCAATGGATTTCAAATGTCTTTAATGTCCCTGCTTTAGAAACCATGTACGCACGGATAAATACAGAGTCCTCTAAGTTGCTGATGCAGAGAGGTTTGCACAGCTTTATTTCCATACCTGTGATGTCATTGAAGAAATTCTGACAGAAACAGTCAAGCTTTTTGTAGGCACTGGATAGTAGCATAGAAAACCTTGAAATGGCTTTGCTGTTTTATGTCTACATAACCTAGCTCCATGTCGGTCTTCTACTTCAAGTAATAATCTCTCTTAATGTTTGGTAACAAATGCAATACCCAAAGAAAACCAAAATAAATGCTCAGATGGTTACTCAATATATTTTCGTGTATCTTCTACCAGTTAGGCGATTACTGCTATTCTTTGCATGGATCAGCTTCTGCAAGAGTAAATACCGTAGGTTCTCCTAGGGGTGAGCAAAGCACTTTTATCCCATCTACATATTCTTAAGAGATTTTTTTTTATGTCATACACCTGCCTTTTTGTAATGGGGTATGCCCATGTGAATGTTTTATTGGCAGCCTGTATTTGTTTTTAATTACTGTAAAACCTGTAATTAACTCAATCCTACTATATAGTATGAAGACGTTATTGGGCTTCAGTCCTCTGATGGCTTGCACCCAAAGTCAAAGCTAATAAAGTGTCAGTGAATACATTTCAGGAAAAAATACATTTTTATGAGGCAGTCACTGCTAAAACGTTTAATATATTTGTTTGAAACAACTTACAGCTTGAGTTTTTTTGTCTGCCTAAGTATTTTGGAAACATTTAGTTCAGAAGTTAACCTCGTGGAAGCGGTGATCGGCAGCAGCCTGTGGCAGGACCAGCGTTATGTGATCCATTTGCTGCCTTGGTGTTCTCTCCCTTCTCCTTCATCTATCCTGCAAGGGCTGCCTGAGCCCACAAACACTTGGCAGCTAACAGGCAGAGATAAGTTAGTGGGGAGAAATAATCCTACATATCCAGAGAAAGGGAAGTTAAGATGCCTTCCTCCCTAGCGAACACATTGGGTGGATTTGTTTTGATGCTCAAACACGTTTATATTGCTTAATCTCATCTGTAAATGCTGTTTAGTGAATACCACCATACCATTTGGAAAAAGTGACAGATTAACTAAGGCACTCAAGATAATGTGTCCTGTATCTTACCTCGAACAAAAAAATGCATTTACTAATGGTCTTAGACTATAACGAAACTTCCATATTCAAGTAAACCATTATTTAGGCCTGAAGTATTCTATGCTGTATTATACTTTCCAGAGAGAACATTTTAGCGTTACCTGAATACTGAATACTGAAATGTTTCCTCCACCTTGGAAATAATGTGTATATTCTCATAAATATAAAAAGATAAAAATCCACCTTATTTTGTGGAGGTTGTCAGGATATCTGCATTGAAGCACATTGGCGACTAGTGACAAGAAGGATGCGGCTTACAGCAGCAACTGGTCTATCAATATTTAAAGAGCCAGAGAGGGCTTAGCTGCCTGAATTAGAATGAGCAACAAAACGGGTCTTACTGTCCCTGCCATTTCCCAGCGGCTCACATTGTACCTAGAAAGATATGGATATTCTTTTAATTGCTCCATTAATTCTGTTAAAGAGCCAAAGGCTGCTAATAAATTGCATTTCATGTTTCACAACAGATTTTTTTTTCTTGCCTTGACCGTAAAGACAAAATCTGCATATCCTATTTTAATTTGTAAATCTTAAATTGAAAGTTCAAGAATTCCCCCCCCCCCCCATGCAAGGGAAGCCAAGAAAATGTAAAGGAGTAGCTTTTGTTGCATTCTCTATGAAATATTATTGAAGGCAGCATTGAGTGATGTTATAAAAGTAGCTTCTGTTTAATTGCATTTAACAATTGTTCTTGGTCGGTTTGTTGTGAGGAACAACATTAGACGTGGGAGTAATTGTTTGATGAATGGCATCACTCATCCAGCTTTTTTTTTTTTTTTTAAGCAGCTGAATTATAACCGGTTAGTGCAGGTTTCAGACTTCCAACTTTCTCAACCAAGTGTCCAGCGGGTAATAAGGACAATTATATGTGTTTAGAACAGGTTTTACTCATCTGTATCTGTAGCAGCTGTTGCTTAATAAAATATTGTTTATCTGATTGGTACTAAAACATAACAAAATTCTTCCAGATTCTTATGTTAAGTTTTGTTTATAAAACACCAACAATTCTGCCCAACTTTGTTAAAGGAAAAACAGTTTCTATGAGAAATATTGTATTACTAGCCTCCTGTCCTGCGTATAACGTTGGAGCACATTCCTCACATATTTCCAGCACAGTAGTTATGATCAGGGTTTGGTAGCCTTCATGGGAGGTTGCTATTCTATACTTGCTTACACCCAGCATACATGTGTTTAAGAAACCAAAGGTTGTGTATTTAGAGTTTTGAGTGTTTATCTCATAGCATAGCCTAATCAACATGATTCACAATCCCATGGTTTCAGGGCAGTGGGTGCAGGGTCAGGTTGGAGTCTCTATGCAGGGGTAGGATCAGGCTCAGAACTGAGGCAACAGATATTGATGTGTCCAATTCAGGACTCCTGTGCACTGTAGCCTTAGTCTTCCCTTTAGTTGACATCTATAGGCTGTAGGGGAACAGGTGGTCGGCTGCTGGGTCTGTAGATCTGTCTGGCAGCAGTGGGATCCGTAGATCAGCGAAGACTGCAAGGGAATTGGCAGACGACTATAGAGGCAGGCCCGGAATTGGAAGACGGCGGTACAGTCTGAAGATCTCACAGACTGCAGCTTGCTGGCAAATGGCATCAGAGGCTGGCAGGAAACTGACTGACGGGGTCATACCAGCCATGGTCAAACACTGGGCGATAGCATGGGAAGATCCAAAGAATCGTCATTGGAAAATCCAAATATCATGATTAGCCCAGGAACACAATGCTCCAGCCATGCAGCTGGGAACATGCCTGCTTCATATAGGCCCTTGATTGCTAGTATAAGGGGCACGCAGGCATAATATGTCCATAGCTAGGCAGAAGGAACCAGCATCTCAAAAGCCAACTGGTGGCGTAATGGATAGTTGATATAACTATCTCACACAAGATCGCTGCTTTAAGTCCCTGTGGTTCCTGACACATAGTCATACAATGTTTACGGAAGGCACCAAGCCCTTTATGATTACAGTGGATCTTTCACATTTTCCCCTTGGGTGTATCAAACAAAACTGTGTAATGTATATCTCATGGAATCGTCTATATTTACTTCCACATACACTGCATGATTATTCTTCTCCATTTGATGGCCTGGTTCGGGCAGGCTTTGGATGGGTGGGGAAGGAGAAGGTTAGATGGCATTAGGGCAGCAAATTAATAGGCTAGCTCTAAAATCTTCTGCTAAGGGTGTCAAGTTTGCTGATATAAATTGTCCCTCTCTTTGAAACCTATGCCTACAAAACAATTATACTAATTGGGAATCAAGGAGCTCTTGCTGTAGCTAGGTTTAGTAAATGCTAAAAAGCTGTGAGAGTGGCAGTTCCTCCCGAAAGGTTTTCATACATTTCTGTAAAAGTATGATGGGCAGTAATAGGACTAGTTAACAGTATCTGGTATATTTCTATCTCTAGACTGCACCAGTGACATTGTACAAGGGATTGCTGTTAATCTGGAGCTAGTTTGAGTTTGATGTTGTATCTCATGCTGATGCAGCAAACGCTCTACTAGTGCAGACAAGCATTGAACTCCGGCCAGCATTCTGCAAACCTCACGCATTATACTTGCGAGGAAGTATCACACTGTGCAGATGCTTTTTGGGATAATCCATGGTATCCTTCATGCACAGCATGTCATGAAAGAAACATGAAATGACATGGAGTCTGCAGATACATTCACCTGTCAGGCTGTGGGGAATACGCACAAGAGCTGAACATTCTAACTGCCCAATAATACTATGCATCATAAACCCGGTTGGGTGGTTAGCACATGTTTAGAGCAATTTTCTGTTACGTGCCTTCAAATCATATTCCAGTAGTGTTACCATTCAATGTACCATTTAGATTCATTGTAATGTGTAAATGTGCGAGACAATGTTTGCTGACTATACTCCAGCACCTCATTATAAATACATTTCTACGATTACTTGTATAATGTCATGTAAGTACTGACTTGTTCTTGTATGTAACATGACATGCAGCATACTTTTTCAAACAACTGTGTTTTTTTTTGGTACTTTACCTAAAGCCTCCGCATATGGAGCTCGCCTCCAATTGTATACTTCAAGGGTACAGAGCCAAATGTATTAATAAACTGGGATCTGTTATCATAGTCCAGTCTACTAGATACCCACTGCTTGGGATAAACTGTACAGTGGCTCAGACTTAATAATGCAGTTGGAACCTGGGTAATGAAACTTTGCGAAAGGACAGACTTAATTAGCATTGCCATAAAGTATAATTTCAGTGTGGTGCTCACAGGGTGAAAGCTACCCAAAATATCCATCTTCTATGTAAACGCATTCCATTGAAAGTAAAAGTTGTTAAAATTGTGTCAACCGTATAGACCACAGGAACATTGGATATATTTGAGTTATGTACTTTATATCCTGTAAAGGTATTTTCAACATGCGTATTAAATATTTACTATGATACCTTCTATCTCATTTTCCTCTTGGCTGCATCTAATGAAACCAGGAAATTTAAGCGAGGTGCATACTTAAGTACACTTCCTGCACATACTCATTAATACCAAAGGGAGCTGAGGTGCCCTTCGAAACAAAATGTTTTAGTGGGAGTTCTAAATAAATGCTAGACTTGTTTGTTTAAAAACGGCAGGCTCGTAATCATTGCTGCTGGGTAATCATTAAGGTCATGTAATGGCACTAAATTAAAGGGGAAGACCCACAGATTTTCCTTTTCTTTGAGCTTTAAATACAGTGCTGGATACAGTAGTGTAGTTTTAAGAAAAAAGAAAACTTGGCTTAATTTTCTTTTTCCAATAAACTTCCTTTATCTGCAAACCTGAAGGCTGCCATTGTCGTTGGTCATGCCATGTAATCCTTTAAGTGACTTGCTCAAACATCCCGCTGAGCTGATTCTTTATGGCAATGCTGATGAAGTCCTGCTTAATCCTCTCCTCTGTGAACTTTCATTAGCCATGTGTCTGGCTGGGTGATTAACTCCGAGTATATTATATACCCGCAGCTCTCTGAAAACAGAGTATTACCTACAACGCTAGAACCTTTTGAAAACTCATTCTTCCAATCAAAAAGGCAAGAGGGCTGTAGCTGGTAGAGGGGGAATCTTTGGAAACGGGAGCTTTGAGGGGTGAGCTTGAGGATTGATGCTGGACAATACTTAAGCTCCGCCCTCATTGACAAACTTTCTTAAATGCGTGTTGGTTCTGTCTTTCATTTTTTTTTTTTTTTTTTTTTTTTTTAAACTGTTTTGGAAAAAATATGCTGGACTTTATTATTTTCACATATGAAATCCAGCAATTATTTTGCCTGAACACACTGATTAAGAGCAAATAATAAAATCTGGGGTTCTGTAGTGTATTGATCACACTTGAGGAGTTATTTGATGGAAAGTAATGAATTTCTGTAGAACAGATTCTCCCCGTGCATTGTGCGTCTGCTGGTCTCCTGAAGGCTGCCTTTTTAAGCCTTCAAAAGAATTTAGAGGAGCGTATCTGAGAAGGTGATCTGAGCCTCCTTGCTGCATTACAAGCTCACACAAAATATGAATACAATGAGTTTCAGCAAGCAAACCTGTTGGCTTTAGGTTGTAAAGGGAAGCTGGCAGCTGCCGTCTTGTCTTGTTAACTAGCGATGATTCAAGTCTTGCAGATTGTAAAAGAACTGGTCTCACCGTCGAGGCGCAGAGCTACCACAGAGAAGAAAGGTATGAGCTACCAAGTCGTTCACAGTCCTCTCTTAGGCTTGGTTTGAATGTGCCTATGTGTTCTAGTGTTGTGATGCTGCAGTTTCACATTGTTTGCTTCTTGTTTTTAATATTAACCTCACCTTTGCCTAGCTTTGCTCTCACCAATACACCCCAAATCCCTGTATTGTTGTTTTTATTTTGTAAAGAGCATTGCCTGTATGCTTGCAGTACAGCCTTATCTCATTAAACTGACTTTAATGAATGCATTTAAAAAATTACATCCTAAAACTTACATTTAAAAAAAAAAACAAAAAAAAAAATATTTGAGACTAGGATTACAGAATGAAGAATGATTTAAAATGAGGCAACATTAAACATTTAAGGCACACGATAATTAGGTCTGGCTCTGTACACATACTATTTTTTGCTCCCTGGATACAATGTGTTAAATGTCTAAATTACCACAAAGCTTGGCATTCAGAATTAACTTGTTTGAGACAACTGAAACTGTTAGCACTGCTTTGTTGACTTGTGCAGAAGAGAAATGATTGTAATAGTAGTGGCATAATGATCTCATTAACATATTTACCATTTTCATCCTTTGGCGGTGTGACATGCGCAGCAAGCTAGGGGTTTGCACTTATAGTTAACAGCTGGCGTAAGCAGGAGGTGGACGTCTACCTCTCCAAGTAATGTAATGGCACATTTCTTAATGGTACAATTTATATTATACCGGTAGGTCATGAATATGGCGTGGGAGATACTCCGTCTTAACATATTGAAATATAGAATTGTATTTTGGACTATAGAATATCACATGCATATTCCATCACATTTGAATACCTGGTTGGCTTCATTATACTTGCAATAGCCGTTTCTTCTGCTTAATATGCTTTCGGGAAAGCGATGAAAACATGATATCGTTTTGATGAAAGGCTGATGCAAAACAATCTCTATCCCCTTATTTCATACTTCTTGACATTCTAATGTCTGGAGTATTGCTTCTCGGTTTGCGTCATGTGAAGCAGTCATCAGTGACGGCGCTTCCTCTTTCTTTACTTTGTCCCGTTACTTCTCAGTATAATATACACTCTTTATATATAATTTCTTTTTTTATATAGCGCCATCAGGTTCCCCAGCGCTGTACAAAGAGTAGACAGGACAAAACAATAAGTATATACCATGACCTGCAGAAACAGGTGAGGAGGGCCCTGCTCAAAAGAGCTTACAATTGTAATTCCCTCCAAAGTTTATTGCAGTTTATAACACAAAGTCCAGTTTTACCAAGGCACTGGATATTTACTAGTGAAGTCGCGCATGGAAGTCGGAAAGGATTTATGGGAATCTGAGTGACTTTGTACAGTCCCGTTTTTTTCTTTTCTTTCCTATTCCCCAGCATTCAGATCTGTGTTAAACAAAGCTTTGCCACCTCCAGAGAGATCTTATGTCTTAAATAATTTAATTTTTATTGCCTGGAGCTCCGGTGTTCATTACTCTGCAAATCAATTTATGTATCATAATTTCACGTAGAGTCAACGGTTAACAGCTCTTTAGTTAGGTATGTGAGGTGACTTGTTATTGTCTCCAGGGAATGCAGATTTATGTATATGTCCTTATCGTTACCATTTTAACTCTAGATTTTTCTTTAAGCATCTAAAAATTTGATTTAATAGCTAAAACAATTGCTTAAACATCCATTATTATTTTTATACTAGGCTTTAATGAGCCATTTAGCTTTTAAATAAACATGGCGGTTCATGTGCCTCCAGGTAATTATATATATATATATATATATATATATATATATATATATATATATATATATATATATATATATATATATATATATATATATATATATATATATATATATATATATATATATATATATATATATATATATATATATATATATATATATAGAGAGAGAGAGAGAGCATCATCAGAAGTCATACCTGGGAGCTTCCCAGAGAGCAGGCTACACTGGGAATGGATTTATGAGGGGATGCAAAGCCGTGCTTAATGCAGGCCTAGCCCCAGACCGTCAGAAGTGGGTGAGGAGTTATATGGGTAGCGGGTACAGCCGCCATTCCCCTGCCCATAGTGACGTGGAACAGCTTTGCTTCGTCTGGAGACTCTGGGTGAAAGTTAGAGGGTTCCCAGGGACGCCCATGCTGCATAGTGGTCTCTTTCAGTAAAAGAGGTGCATGGTGACAGAGCAATAAGAGATTTTAGATTGTATAATTAATGTTCCACTATCGGTATAATTTAATATGTCCACAATAGTGATCTTTTTAAGACATCTTTACTTGTTACTTATGAGAAATAAGCTGTACCTTTAAACAAAACGCAGTATTGCCGGAAGCACCTTTTCTCGTGTGAGATGATAATGTGACGTTTTACAGCAGATCATGTCTCTAGATGAAACTTTTTATTAACAATAATTTCTGTAAATTACTTGTATGCAATAAAATATATAAATAAATTTGTCTAAAAGCCTCTAAACCAAAGTATCCGTAGGCAAGCAGGCAGGACGCTTAGTGCCCTATTCCTCTAATAGATGTTACAACAAGGAACTAAAAATATCCTGCATTGTCACTGAAAATAGAAAATTAAAGGTACATGGATGTGCCAGGGCATAGGAAATGGTAGCTTGCTTCCATTTGCTGTGTATTTATATCTGAGTCAAACGGTCTTAATTTTCCCTTGGTCTGCTGGATTGTCTTCTGGGGAATTAACGGTATGGAGTGGGATTCATACTTGAATGCATTTGGTACCTGGGCACTAGAAAATAGTAGTAGTTATAACGGTAACTACAAGGGCATATACATATATTCCTGAATGTGTTTAATTAAAATATGTTCTGCAAAGCTTCAGAGTTTACTGCACTTAAAATCATCTGAAGCCTAGTGATAAAGCGAAGACACCTCTAATAGATAATGCTATTGTTATAGCTCTTTCTTAGCACTTCATGGTATTTTTGTAATGCCTTTTAAAAAAACTCATTTATGTATAACACATATATGAGATGCTCCAGTCCCACATATATGATAAGTTGCCCTACCCACTTTAAAGCATGTCAGTATTGCGGGTTTATGTAATTTAGTCCCTTTATTATTGAACTACAGGTTCTGTTTCTCTTTCTCTCTGAAGTTTTAACAATTTTTTATAATTATATGCTACATTAGAAACATAGTTCCGGGTACAGTTGTAATAAATGTGTAAACCCTTTTTGGAAATAATTTTCTTGTCATGTAAAACGTTGCCCTTTTCTTTGCGTTTTCCGGGAATATGTACTTATATTGTAATGCAAAGGGAGGCATCAATAGGCTATTGCCATTGATTATATTTGAGTAACCCTTTTCATGACCTGTGGTGTACTTGGTACGTCATGAAAAGATTTCCCTGCAGGACTATGACGTCTGGTACATCATCCATTAAAAATGCACACATATTGACACAATCACCACGAGCAGTCAGTGAGCAGCAGATCCTGCGTACTTCCGTGCATGTGATCGCATTTACAGCCAATCCTATGGATGGATACAGTCAGGTGACAAAAGCAATGGTTGTAAGCACTGCCTTTGTCTCTGTTCTCTGCTTCACCTCACTGTGATCGTAAGCTGGCTTTGTATCATCAAATTTTCCTTAATGGGTTAAATTCTAATCACTTGCTCCACACAATGTAGGTCTGCATTTGGGAAATCATTGTGTTCATTGTTTGGAAGATTAAAACTGGTACAATGATCAGTTCTGGATTACTCCCCATGTCATGACAAGATTTTTTCTGTCTCTAAATTAGCATGTTGCAGGGGTGTTACAATATCAACCGGCTTCATTATACATTATGAAGCACCCTATCTATTGCTCTCACCACTCAGTTATCATATGCATTAAAAGTGCATATGATTGCCCCTTTATATAAGGTTCATTTAAAACAAAACACCCTGGTGACTGTGGCTTACTTCACTACACAAATGTAATGGATTAATCTCTGCATTTTTTTGTGCCCCCCCCCCTTTATATTGTGTAGCTGGCTTTATTACTAAAACACATATATGGATATTTAGACTTTGACAAACAAAACCTGACAGATTTGACCATACAAGTTTTTATTTACTGAGCATGAAAGATGCATGGCCTTTCCCAGAGGGCCCTGAATGATATTTCTTGTCTTCTGACTGTGACATGATTGTGATGGCTAACGCTAGCTGAGTAGAACTGGCATAGAATTTGCCAGTAATGTTCTATTATTTGGAAAACTTGCATCCCACTGCACATCAAAGCAGTGTGTGAATTATTGATGTTTCTGTAGCTGAAAAGTTCGCTGGAATGGGATAGGCTTGCAGGACGCTTTCTTCAAACATTGTGTGTGTGTGTATGTAATTATATATATATATATATATATATATATATATATATATATATAAATTAGGAATTATATTTAAACTTTATTGCAACAGATCTCTGAAGTTGCAGTAAATGTATATTAATGATGAAGTATTTAATAGAGAATGTATAAATTATTGAAAACATTAATCCATTTAATAAACTGATAAACATACCTGGGAACGCTCCGGGTTTGACCCAGAGATTGCCGGGTGAAGCACCGGTTCTCCGGGTCAAGACCGAATCAGACCCGAATCCTTTGCGTCGCGGGAGCAGGGTCTTGACACCCCCCGCTCCCCGCCCATTTTCCCTTTAAATGGGGGTGTTTTCCCGCTGACGTCAGTATGCAGTCCTGGCTGCGTCCCGTAAGGGAGGGCTACGGGTGGCCTGAGCCCAGAAGTTCCCAGGTATGCTGATAAATTAAAACATTAAATCATTAGTAAATCGATTTGCTAATTACTTGATATAAATTGCTAAATAAATAGTAACTAACATACACTTATGAACTCTAACACCATACAGCAGGGGTGTCCCAAGTTTTTTCTGCAGTGGGCCACTTCATCAGAATTGTATACGTGCGAGGGCCGCACTCCTTTTTCACTGTGAGAAAATATAGCCTTTAATAAAATATGCAGATTAAAATAAAGTAAATTACACAAAACCTTTACTTTTCCTCTCACTGATTTCTGCGCCTAGAAAGTTTTGTGACTACAAATTCAGGATTCTGTATAAGTAAAAATGAACTAGTTCTATTTATTCTAGGGATACACCGAAATGAAAATTCTGGACCGAAACCGAAAATTCAGGGTTCGCTTAGCCGAAGACGAAAATGACCCCCCACCTCTTAAAAATAATATAAAATCCCACACTTTTAATAAAAAAAGTAAGTTACCCACCAAAATTGTACAAACAAAATTATATGATTGTTAACGGCAATCTCAGGCATACCCAGATTGCAATGTACTGGTTGGCTGGGCATGATAGGAGTGTGATTGCTGTCAACAATCATATATAAATTAATATTGTTGTATTCTTTTGGCCAATTTAGGTGTGTTAACTACACTTTTAAAATTTAAAATTCAACCATACCACTTGGCATGATTATACCCAGGCAACCAGTAAAATGCTGGAACCTAGCAACCACACTACTATCATGCCAAGTCAGCCAGTACATGTTGAAACCTGGCACATCACTTACAGCCACCATGTGCCATGCCCCCCACTTATCCATGCTATCACACACACACATTCATTCATTCACAGCTTCATTCCCACAATCATGCATACTCATTCAAACATGGCGCCAGGATTTGTCAAGCCCTAGGTAATGGTATTATTTCTTTCAGAGGAACTATTTTTTTTTCTCCTTGGACATCTATTGTATCGTAACTGTCTGTGCAGATCATGTACACACACTACTTGACTGCCCATGCTCAAGTCTGAACTGGACCAACGACAATGTCGTTTTTTTGTTTGGCGGTTTCACAAGGACCTGTGTACATATTGCAGACAAAGCTGCATTTTCTTCTAGGTTCTGACCGGTGTTTGACTATTACCACTGCAAACTTGCATGCAATGCTAGCCAAATTAGAAAAGTAATAGACCAGAGAACAGGCCGTATGCAGTCAGAAAAATGAAAAGAGGATACGATGCCTACCTCTCGGTTCTGCATTATGATCTTTCTCTAGCATGCTTTTTACACTTTATTGT
This sequence comes from Spea hammondii, assembly GCA_029215755.1. Classification (NCBI taxonomy): domain Eukaryota; kingdom Metazoa; phylum Chordata; class Amphibia; order Anura; family Pelobatidae; genus Spea; species Spea hammondii. The sequence goes on from JARDYJ010000004.1 coordinate 69,529,012, forward strand.
AACTAATAATAAGCAGTATATGAACTTTAATTTCAAGTTGTTCCACCTTAAGACTGTATATTTAATCAAATAATATCTTGACTAGATTTGACTAGATTTAGTAGCCTGACATAATACATTGGGCTGTATGTATAGAGCACAGAATTTATATATATTTACATACACACACATGCGCCGCTTTATTACACCTTGCTAGTACCGGGTTGGATCCTTTTTTGCCTTCAGAGCTGCTTACATTCTTCGTGGCATGCTTTCTACAAGGTGCTGGAAATATTCTAGACATGATGGCATCACGCAGTTGCTGTGGATTTGTTGGCTGCACACGCGAGATGCGAATCCCCTGTTCCACCACATCCTAAAGATGCTCTATTGGATTGAGATCTGGTAACTGTGGAGTCCATTGGAGTACAGTGAACTCATGTCATGTTCAAGAAACCAGTTTCAGCTTTGTGACCTGGTGCATTATCCTGCTGGAAGTACCCATCAGAAGATCGGTACACTGTGGTCATAGAGGGATGGACATGGTAACATAGTAACATAGTTCATAAGGTTGAAAAAAGACCAAAGTCCATCAAGTTCAACCTATATACATATTGTGTACCTACTGTGTTGATCCAGAGGAAGGCAAAAAACCCTTATGAAGCAGATGCCAATTGCCCCATACCAGGGGGAAAATTCCTTCCCGACTCCAAATATGGCAATCAGAATAAATCCCTGGATCAACGTTCTGTCCCTATTAATCTAATATCCATAACTTGTAATATTATTGCTTTCAAGAAACACGTCCAGGCTCCTTTTGAACTCTTTTATTGAGTTTACCATCACCACTTCCTCTGGCAGAGAGTTCCATAATCTCACCGCTCTTACTGTAAAGAACCCCCGTCTGTGCTGGTGTAGAAACCTTCTTTCCTCCAGCCGTAGAGGATGTCCCCTTGTTATAGATACAGTCCTGGGTATAAATAGGTCCTGGGAGTGATCTCTGTACTGTCCCCTTATATATTTATACATAGTTATTAAGTCCCCCCTAAGCCGTCTTTTTTCCAAACTAAATAGCCCTAATTCTGATAATCTTTCTGGGTACTGTAGTCCTCCCATTCCCCTTATTACTCTGGTTGCCCGTCTTTGAACCCTCTCCAGCTCCACTATATCTTTCTTGTACACTGGTGCCCAGTACTGTACACAGTATTCCATGTGTGGTCTGACTAGTGACTTGTACAGGGGTAGAATTATTTCCTTGTCGTGGGCATCTATGCCCCTTTTGATGCACCCCATGATTTTATTTGCCTTAGCAGCAGCTGCCTGACACTGGTCGCTACAGGTAAATTTACTGTTAACTAAAACTCCTAAGTCCTTTTCCATGTCAGTCGTCCCCAGTGTTTTCCCATTTAATACATATTCCCAGCCTGGATTTTTCTTCCCCATGTGCATAACCTTACATTTATCTGTGTTGAACCTCATCTGCCACATCCCAGCCCAAGCATCCAACCTATGCAGATCCATTTGTAATCGTGCGCTGTCCTCTATTGTGTTAACCACGTTACAGAGCTTAGTATCGTCTGCAAAGATTGATACTTTACTATGCAATCCCTCTACAAGGTCATTAATAAATATATTAAAAAGAATAGGACCCAAAACTGACCCCTGTGGTACCCCACTAGCAACAGTCACCCACTCAGAGTATGTACCATTAATAACCACCCTCTGTTTCCTATCACTGAGCCAGTTACTTACCCACATACACACATTCTCCCCCAGCCCAAGCATTCTCATTTTATGTACGAGCCTTTTATGTGGCACCGTATCAAATGCTTTGGAAAAATCAAGATATACGACATCCAGCGATTCACCCCGATCCAGTCTTGAGCTCACCTCCTCATAAAAGCTGGTCAGCAGCAATACTCAGGTATGCTGTCACATTTAAACAATGCTCAATTGGTACTAAGGGTCCCACACACCATTACACCACCACCAGCAAACATTCTTCCATTTTCCAATTTTGGTGAGCCTGTGCGAATTGCAGCCTCAGTTTCCTGTTCTTAGCTGACAGGAGTGGTACCCGGTGTAGCCCATCTGCTTCAAGGTTTGACGTGCTGTGTGTTCAGAGATGGTATTCTGCATACCTTGGTTGTAACGAGTTAGTGTTGCCTGTCTGTCATCTCGAACCAGTCTTCCCATTCTCCTCTTACCTCTGACATCAACAAGGCATTTTCACCCACACAACTGCTGCTCACTGGATATTTTCTCTTTGTCTCACCATTCTCTGTAAAGCCCTAGAGATGGCTGTGCGTGAAAATCCCAGTAGATCAGCAGTTTGTGAAATACTCAGACCAGCCTGTCAACCATGCCACGTTCAAAGTCACTTAACTCCCCTTTCTTTCCCCTTCTGATGCTCAGTTTGAAGTTCAGCAAGTAGTCTTCACCACGTCTACAAGCCTAAATGCATTGAGTTGCTGCCATGTGGTTGGCTGATTAGCCATTTGTGTTAACAAGCAATTGAACAGAGGTACCTAATAAGTGAGTGTGTATAAATATGTCTTGGAAGTAGTCTTCTGAGGGAGTTTGATCATGGCTTCATAATGAAAGGTATGTGTCCTGCTAAAACTATAATATATACATACATATATTATATATAATCTCATCAAATATAAGTCTCTTTTGAATACTAGGAGCAAACTTGCTTTCGCTTTGCTCCCCTGATGCCCCTCTTTTTTTAGGAGTTTGCTGGGTATACATGTATCAGTGTTTTACAGCTTGTTTCAAACAGAAACCCCTTGAAATTTCTTTAGTAACAAAAATCCAATTTATAAATTACATTAGTGTACAGTGCTACGGAATTTGATGGCACTGTATAAAACAATAAATAATAATAATAGTGCCTTACTTGGTTATAAAAATAGCTAGTGATAGGTTACAAAGTCACACAAGAGATCAGTCTCAACTTTCCCTGGTCACCTCAACTAAATGAAGGTCTCCCCTTTAGCTATTTAAACATTTTAGCAATTTTTTTATTTTAGTATTAATTTAATTTATCTGTGGGGCTTAACTGTCTATAAATTGTCAATATAATTTCTACACACTGTTCTTTTTCTTATTAGTTAATAGATAATTCTGTTATACTGCCCCACTCGGTAAATAAATAAAGCGAATACGAAGGATGGTTCTGTTTTTTGGTTGGTATATAAATCCAAGCAATAAAATGAATCCTTTTATTATGTCAATAGTTATTAATGTGCTTTACAATTATCCAGCACAACTTTCCACTACCCTGCTGTAGTTGTAATCTATGAGTTTAATTACACAGCATGGTAGGGAGAGGAGACCTGAAAGGAAGACATGTCAGGAACTTTTAGACGGGATTTTTTTGTGTGTATGTAAATTGCACAGTAAGCGTTTAATCATTAACAATAGAAACCGGCTCTCTTAGACAGACTACACTAACAATGCTTGGAAGCACCATGATAAAAATAAATGCTATATTTCCGCACTGTAGAGAAAGATATGTTTGCAGACGTAATTACCCTGCAATTGAGGAGAGGTGTTTTGTTAACTTAAAAAAATGATCGAATGTCTGCACTGTGCTATTTTGCATTTGGCCGCGGAGCTATTTCCCTTTGACTGCTGTATAATACAAGGATTCATTATACATACTGCCATATTGCCCTACCGTTACTGAACTAGGTGTTATGTCAAGATGAGCAGTTTGTACTTAGATTGTACAGAGAATGTACAATAAACCACTCTAGTTTGGAGGCATATACAATATGACATATCGTAGACACATTTTTTTACATCTAGCTTCTAGGTTCCCTCTGGTTTTTAAATATATCCTGCTGCCCAGACCTTGACAATCCCATGAGCCACAGCTCCAGGAACATATTACTGCTGGCGCCCACCTGTTCTCAAACTTTTCCATAAGTCTGTGTGCCACACCTCTAATGGATCTTACAGGGAATCTTTTTCCTTTTTGTTTTGAAGTGTGTCATTACTGGAACTTCCCTTTTTATACTGTGGTCCACGAGTAAACATTTTTGGGAATTGATACTGCAAGTGAATGCTTCCTTATTCTTACCAAAGTTACGGTATTTTTGTCCACCATGCAAAGCTGTATTGTTGGTTAAATTTTGTATTTATTTTTTTTGTAAGTGATCTTCATGTTTTTTTTTTTCACATGGAACAATGTGAGCTCTGTAGGGATATATGAATTGGATTTGCAGGTATATTTAAGGGTTGGTATCTTGGCACCCTTGCCTGATCGTCCTCCCACATGTCAATAGTCTTCAAAGATGCTACTTATAGGCTGGACAAAACCACTGCCAGAGACATGATTTGCACCAAGTAGTTGGTCACCACTGATGTAATTGTTTTTACGTGTAATCAAAGTTATGGAATGTTTTGTCTTTAATAAGCTGTACTTGTAGTTCCAAGATGCCCTGTAGGTTATGTAATATCACATAATGCTATGTGATGGAACATTAAATTCTGCTCTCTACCGGAAATCCTGAAGGAGAATCTCCGGCCATCAGTCCGTGACCTAAAGCTCCTATGCAGTTGGGTTATACAGCAAGGCGATGGTCCCAAGCTCGCAAGCAAGTCTACCTCTGAACGGCTGAAAGGTTTTGCAGTGGCCTAGTCGAAGTCCTGACTTGAATCCAATTGAGATGCTGTGGTATGACCTTGAAAGAGATTCATGCTCAAAAAAACCCCCAAATTCCTCAACAGTAATGTAAAAGTGTGTGTGAAAGGGAGCAAAGGTCATGAGTGATTAAAAGTTTGGGGTTTATGTGGAACACTTTCCCTATAAGTTATAATATAATGCACAATGTTCTATAAAGCAATGTTTCTATGTGTAAAGTTTATGTTGGAACCTAAACTAAGATGAATTGCTCAGTTTGCGTATTGTGCAGCCAACAACCTAATGAGCCCTATTAATTAGGTTCCTGCTCTCCCTGAGGATTTTTTTTTTTTTTATACAGACATTCATGGTCCAGCACTTTGTTATTCCCCATTGACGTGCTGGAGTATAATGTTCGTTTGACTGCTTATGCTCCCAAGCCATTAATCGTATTACTAAGCATAAATGGGATTGGATGTCCGGAATATCCCCAAACTAAGATGTTTAAAAAAAAAAAAAAAAAAAAGAGCAGTCCTCTACTGTGCACAAACTTTTAGACAGCCCTATGTACTACTTCCAGCCAGGAAACCTAAAACAGAAGAAAGAGGGCATACCAGGCATACCATATATACTGTATGTATAAGGTTTACATAAAGAAACTTGACATTTCAGTCCCACCTGAGAGAGAGCCAACATATCAACAAAACACACAATAATTAGATATATTTTTACTGTATGACAAACGGCAGAGACTCATCCCCCCACCAACACCTCTATTCATACTCGAAAGCAAACAGGACCCAGGAACGTGGTCTCCAAGGTAATAAGAGTAAACAACCATACATGAGGAGCAGACTGCATCATACTATTTGACATAAAATATACACTGTATCACAGAGAGAATGTACAACATAAGATACATCTGTATGAAACATTTGTTACACACCATTTTATTTAAATCTGAAAATTTTTTTAAACATTTTTTATAATCAGGATAGATAGAGATCATGTCAATGTTAGGTGGAAAATAAATGTAAAAAAACCATTAAAAAACTGAGAATACATAAGTCGCAATCGAATAATGGTACCACATACCATGGTGGCTTGCCAAAGAGTACAGGCTGGAGGATCCGCTCAAAGGGCATCTGATCAATCGTGTATTGGCATCATAACTAAAAAGCAAGTAAATGACCGTACAGGTATATATGATCAGCCCATGAGTCACGGACAACTTACCCTTGAATACAGAGAAACACTTGGTGATCACTACATCGGAATATGTAGATAGAAGAACTAACAAGATACATCTCTATTTGTATTCCCATGTTATATCTGGATCATAACTAAACCAGAATGGAAAGGATCTCAAGATCCCCGCAGCATCAATTATTGTAAACAGTCCTTTATTAAATATTTAAAATTCATGTAACAAGGCAGAAAGGAAACACACCATTGTGTTGGTGAGTCTGGATGGGGCGTTGCGGCAACAAACTAGCAATATCGAAGCGGGCAAAAACTCTGTTTGATGCAAAAATGTTTCATAATGCATAGCTCCCAATAGGGGAAGTGCAGTGCGTAACCACACTAAAAACATCTGGAAACAGCAAATATTCACCAAAAACAAGTTACACCAGTATCTTGTACACCAAGATAAACACATACTTTATATGAAACTGCCTTCAGAGTTGTACATTTCCCACTTGCTTTGCTAATCGCATCAGACTCCCAACAGTCAAGAAACATCTCAAAACCCACTTCAGAGAAGCATACCATCTTAGCTGCTAGAACTTGTCATCGATACAACCACCACACTACCTCTCACCCTTTCTCTGTGCCTTATGTTTGTCACCCCATTTCCTCAAGACTGTAAGCTTGTAAGGCAGGGCTCTCTCCACCTAATGTAAATTGTCGGCGCTAAATAAATTAAAGATGATAATAATAACAACATATCAAAAATTCCTTGCTGACGGGATCATAAATATCCTAGATCACGATCAGTAGAATCACTGATGACCCTGTGAATAGCTCATGTCATTAGGTAGTAGTATACTGAAAACCACAGAGTAACACATCTTGATCCTTTGTCTTCAGCCCAGCACATGTGCATTGATTAAGTAAATGAAGCTATAGTTACTCTGTTTTTTCATGTATGCGAGGGAAAACTTAACTCTGGTTTTAATCTTATTTGCCGTTTAAAAATGCGTTCAAAGGCTATGTGAATAAGTGGTCTTCTGGATTTTTTCTAATACATCATAAATCAAATATAATTTCTACAAATAAACTATTACAGCATTCTATTAGAAAATTGCAAGACACTATTTGACTTTCGTTGATCTGCCTCTCCTGTGATCCCTAGCTAGCTTCTGACCCCAAAGATCTGTTCCATTTGTGCTTTTATGCACTTATGTTTAAGTGGCACAGCCTCTGTAAGTAGGAAAGCAAAGCCCACCAAGTAAACATTTTTTTGCCCCCCCCCAAGTTCAAATAATAAAAATTCTAGAAATATAAAATGTGGGGGCTTGCTGTTAAGAGCTATTTTGATGTGAATAGAACCCTTGAAGATCTCTGCTTGAGTTTCCCACTTATGCTTCCTGTTTTTATACTATTATGTATTGGGTGTACCAGATGCCCTTCAAGATAAGATTAGACGCAAATAAGAAATGTTAATTCAAAAGAATAAGTATAGAATGGAACACTCAGGGAGCTTTTAACACGAAGAACACAAAATGAAGCAGACTGCGCTTTTCTCTGCATGCTCCATTATAAGCAACATCCTGCAGCGGCATAGATTGTTTTGGACAGGTTTTCAAGGAAGAAGGAAGGTGCTCAGCAAAACATTGTAGTGCGTGTGTGTGTGCGTGCGCGTGTGAAAACGCATTATATGGAGAAAAGTTTTGGTAAGGTTTCTAGTTTATGCACCTGGTGCATATGATAACTGAGTGGTCACTTTTATATTTTATGTTACCGTATTTTCCGGCGTATAAGACGACCCCCAACTTTTCCAGTTAAAATATAGAGTTTAGGCTATACTCGCCGTATAAGACTACCCCTCTACCCAGTACACAACAGCCAGCCAATCACGGCAAGCGATGTACCTTACCGGTGATTGGCTGGTTGTTGTATACAAAGCCTGCTTGGATTGGGTGGGTCAGCTCTCCCTAACATATGCCTGTCCACACACACACATGTATAGACATACACTGCCCTCACACACCCCTTCCTTTACACACATATACACGTACACACCAACTTACAAACACACACATACACATACACTGCCCATACAAAGACATATACATACATATACTGCCCTAACATATGCCTGTCCATACATACACATTTATACACTGCCCTCACCACACAGCTTACAAATACCTACACTGCTCTTACACACACCTGACCATACACATACCCTGACCTTACACACACACACTTATACACATACACTGCACTTACACCCCTTTCTCCCCATCTGTTACCTTTCTCATCTTCTATCTTCCATCCAGTTGTGGGAGCGTGAGGTCTGTCATTTCAGACCTCTGCTTTACTGCTCCCTCATCACTACGCGCCGGCAATTGATGCCGAGCGGCGGGATATGACGTCATCCCCGCACTCGGCATCAATAGCCGGCGCGTAGTGATTAGGGAGCACGGAAGCCGAGGTTTGAAGTGTCAGACCTCGAGCTTCCTAATGTTGGGCTAGTTAGAGGTCGTGATCTCCCCAACCCCTAGCTGGGGAGATCACGATCTTGCACCTACCTCGACGCGGCCCTGAAGACCGTCCCAGGGGAGACGGCTTCTCCGCTCGCCCCTCCCCTAGAGATACGCTATAGTTTTAGGGGCTTCGTGGGGAATTGTGGTTCTCCAGTCCGGCTCGGTAAGTTTGAGCACCCGGCGTATAAGATGACCCCCGACTTTTGAGAAGATTTTCATGGCTTAAAAAGTCTTCTTATACGCCGGAAAATACAGTACTTATATAAGTCTACTCTGTAGCTTTCCTCTCTGTCCTGTCATGTTCAACAACCTCTACTTATCTCCGTTTTCCTTTTTATAATAACACTATTATTTAGATATAATAAGTCTGCTACTGTGAACTGATTTCAGGAGTTACCAATTGTTTGAAAGGTCACTGTTACTGAATTTTAAAAACAACCCTTTCAGGCCTCAGTCATTTATCTTCTGTTAACAAGAAGTAGAGTAGATTAACAATAAATTAAATAAGAATGCTGCCAATTTTTCATTGAAAAAAAACTATGTTTAAATGAAATAAAAAATAAAATAAAAAGCTTCAGTGCGTAAAATGTGTTATCCTGCATAGAGATGAACTTTGAACACAAAGTTTGCATATCTTGACGGACCTTCTGATATTGTACAATTAAATACAATTAGTCTGAGGAAAGCAATTTATCTTTTGGAAGATATTGTACAGTGTGTGAAGGAATGTAATTCCTCCCCCCTCCTTATAACATCTTAAATTGTATTGGGACTGAAATTGGCAAGAACTCCTTATTGTTTAGCTAAGTCAAGCTATGCTTCCTATGGTGTGATAAAATAATGAATTGCTCAGAATTCAAATAAAACATCAGATAAAACTTCACTATGGCTCATAGATTTTTTACATCCACATCCAAGTAGATTAAAGCAATAAATATTTATCATTTGCAGTAAACTCAAAATAATAGCATTAAATGGCATCATATCATGTTGTCAAATAAATAGAAAGCTATTTTGGAAATACCATACCGTTTAAAAGTTTGAGAACACATAGAAATGTCCTTGTTTTTTTAAAGAAAAGCAAATTTTGTCCATTAAAATAATATCAAATGGATCTGGAATACAGTGTAGACATTGCAAATGTGTATATGTGTAAATGAATATTGTAGCTGGAAATGGCTGATTTTTAATGGAATATCTTCATAGGGGTACATAGGCCCTTCATCACTCCTATGTTCCAATGGCACGTTGTGTTCGCTAATCCAAGTTTACGTTTAAAAGATCATTAGAAAACCTGTTTCTCTTTTTTTCCGTGTGTGTAGCGCGAGTAAAGCTAACTTGTCAAGATATGCCACAGAGTACAGAAAGTAGGAATATTTAAAACCACAAACTCTTAGTGCTTTGGCATAAGGTGTACTTTACCATTGCAGCCTCCATGCAATAGAGTTGATTTTGGTTTTTAGAAACTAAAACATTTGTCTCTTATTATTAGTACTAGTAGTAGTGATATTGTTTTGGATAGTGCCGTCATATTCTGCAGTGCTGTACCATGGGCAATCTGGACAAAATAAGTAATATATAACATATTTCAACAGAAACCACAAAACCCTACGTGTTAGGGTGTATTAGTGCCAATGTTAGGGATGGACAAGTCACATTACTATGTCTGAAGGCAGGAGAGGGACTAGGAAAAGGAATTTGGGAGGAAGAGTGTCAAAGCATTAGTGTATAGGCATCCTTAAAGAATGTTGGTCTTGAGGGATTGAAGGCAGGGGCGAGACGGGTATAAGGGAGACCAACTACGACAGAGTTACAATAAACAAGGCGAGAGATAATGGGGGCATGAACAAAAGCCTTAGTGGCATCTTGTGTTAGGAAAGGACAAATGCAGACAATGTTTATTAAGGTGGAGATGGCAGATTTGTGAGACAAACTGGATGTAGGGGCTGAATGAGAGGTCAGACTCAAGGGCGACACCTTGGCAGTGACCGTGAGGGGACGAGGTGATGATCACACCATTGACATTGAGGAAAGTTGTTTAGAGAGTGTTAGCATTGGTGGGAGGGAAGACGAGGTTTCTTTATCCTCTTTCTCATATAAGCGGATTTTAAGTTGAACTGATGTAGACACTCTGTCTACTTAAGTAAAAGCCGCAAGGGAGGTGGAGAATTAAACGAAATGTTCTGTTACTATTTTGCCCACCTCACCAGAAAATGCAGTTAATATGTTGAAAGTAGCGTGTGTAACTTAAATGTTATGGTCCTTTTCTTTAGCCGTCAGATGACCTTTGACTTCGCGGGCGCATTTTCTGATCAGTGGCCCTAACTCGTAATGTAGCTGTCATCTGAAAATACTGGATTTTGTAGGGGGTTGGGCTTTCCTATACCCTAAGAGTTTTCTTGTCACTTGTAGGTGTACTAATTTATGTAGAAGTAACTATAGATGTACATTCGTAAAGGTTCAGGAATGTTTTGAGAAAAATGAAAGATGATCTTAATCCACTTGGCAAGAACTTGATATGTGTGCTTAAAATATAACTCCGGCTTTACAATTAATGTAGCCAATTCCATTCTAACACTAGTACTGTTACTACTGGTACTAGTAACAAGTTTTTATTGAGCCATGTAACCGCTCTTACTCCAGTTTTAGTTCACTTGTTTTTCTACTAAAATGGATGCCTTACTTCAGTATATCTTAAGCTTCTTTATTTTTTAATGGTAAATCATGCTTTTCACTATATATGTGATGTACTTTCTGAGAAAATCAGAATAAAATCCTTTTTGAGACTTAAAAAGCTTTGTGCTTTAGTATAGAAAACTAATTTATACCTGAGGTTAGTATTCTTCGTGGAGAGAAATGTACTTTATGCTAACAAAAGAATTCTCGTGAAAGACATTCTGTTCCTTTTTTTTTTTTTTTTTGGGTCATGCGGGCCTGTCTATGTTCACTTGCGGTATATTGTCCTAATTTGTTAGTTTCATTTAAGATTTGCGGTGTATTGCTTAGCAGATTTTTTTTGTCCTGTCTTTATTTTATTTCTTGGATAGAAAATGTTTTTATTGCTAAAATAAATTCTGGGTAAAGGGTAAGACTTAACTGAAACAGATTAAACAGAAGCAAAAGAACCCGCAGCGAGAAACATGGGAACGCGCACACAGACAAGAAAGTTGGAAATCTTTGGTCATCCACAGCCTCACTGCTTAATGATAATGCATATCATAGCTGTGTGGTTCCTTGTAATGACTGTGTGCACCTCCATGCAAATGATAGACGTGCGTGGAAAGCGCTCCAATTGATTTAGATGGGCGCTCGTTCCTGGCACCGATTGGCTTCTTCAAGCTGGTGTGACAGCACTTACAGCATCACTAGTGAACTCCTTTGTTAGAAGACAATTTTATTTCCCAGGACACTGGCCAGGGAAGCATTTTTAGTATGTTAATGACCTAACCTAAAGTATTCCTCCTACAGTGTTAAATATTTTCAGTTTGGTCTTCACATTTTTTATCCTGTACTTATTTCAACCAAGACCTGTTGCCATCTTAATGACCTTAGATTTATACTTCTATTTGGTTTATGTATAATCAAGGAATACATATTTTTGCATGTTACTGTGCCAATTTTTATATTTTTCTTGTCCTGGATTTAAACATTTGTATTTGTAATTTTCCTTGTTCTTTACTGATATTACACATCCCTTCCTGTTTTTTTGTTATTATCCACAAGTAGTTTTGTACGATTTCAGAATTCCCTTTAGAGAACCCCCTATTATCCTGTAGGTGTTTACCTTATTATCACCACGGTTGATTATTAACATTGTTTATCTCAAAATGTCTTTCTGAAAAGACTTTCTGACCAAATTTTCCATAGGCTCCATCAGCGTTTTTTCGTGTAATGCTTTCACAAAGTTGTCTCCATATTGTTCTCTTTCAGCAATCTATGATTTTAATAATTGAAATGAAGAAACAATGGCAGAGATTTCCTGTTTTTGAATTAGTGCAGTGTTTTTCCATTTTGTTTACTACACTAATAGTGCAGCTGTGGGGGGCTGTTCTGGCATATTCACAGGTGAAAGTCTTTCTCATTGTTACCAAGTGTGTGGGCCACCAATTGGCTTCCTGCTATTTAAGTCAATGCTTAAAGAGAACATATACCATATAATATACATGGTATACAACACACTGTGAAATGGGCAGCGTGTCTGATATAGAACAAGAAAAAGAAGTTCCAACTTCTGGTAGGGCATCTGACAAAGTGCTGAACAGTTCTTCGACTTGACCCTTCACACCCTCTGAGTAGTTGCCTATTTTGCACAGCATATGTTGCAGTTTCTGTCTTCACAGCCAGGCCCGGACTGGGACAAAAAATAGGCCCGGGCATTTCAGACTGAGCAGCCCATTTTTATGAAAAAACATATATGTACATACATATACATAATAGTTGGTCATTCAACATGGGAAGCCTGAAGCCACAATTTAGTGCGACTAATCCTTGAAATAAATATTATAGAGTAAATAACACAATACCTTATCTTTTCCACTAAATGATTTCAGGGCCTTGAATGTTTTGTCCCCTGAAGTCACTACAAATTCAGGAGGGCATTTTATCTCTGGATAAGTAAAAATGAAATAGTTCCTACTGTAAATTAAGGAAACAAATAACCAAACACACACACACACCGACACCCAAACACACCAGGACAGGCTCTGCCACACCGACATCCAAACACACACATACACCAGGACAGTTAAAAAAGAAGAAATGGTTCAGCACTCAACTCCCAGGAAGCTGGGTGCTAGCAGGAAAAAAGGGCAAAACAAAAACAGAAAGCATAACAAAAATAGCAACGTTTTGGCCAAACAGGGCCATTTGACCTTGACAAAGGCCCTGTTTAGCCGAAACGTTGCTTTTTTGTTTTGCTTTCTTTGAATAAAGTAACCTAAGGATTGGAAGCTGATTGGAGTGCTAGGGTTCTTTTCTGTATTCGTACACACACACACCAGGACAGGCTCTGCCACACTGACACAGGACAGGCACACAGACACCCAAACACACACACACCAGGACAGGCTCTGCTACACTGACACCCACACACACCAGGACAGGCTCTGCCACACCGACACCCAAACACACACACACAACAGGACAGGCTCTGCCACACTGACACCCGCATCCGGAGGGTTTCCACGGATGGTTTCACTCAACCTGCCTGTGGCAACTTTGCCACCAAAACAGTCTGCCTGTGGCATCTTTGCCACCAAAACAGCCTGCCTGCGGCATCTTTGCCCCCCCCCCTTACCCATCCATGCTATCACACACACTCATTCATTCGTTCACAAATATTTATTCACTAATTCACAGATAATCATTCATTCAGCTATTCATTCATACATTGATACTCATTAATTCCCTCATTCAGATACTCATTTACATATACTCATTCACAAACATTAATTCACTCACTCCTTCACAGATACTCTTTCATTCAATCTCAAATACTCCATACAGCCTCCCTTACCTGAACTGATGATGTACGCGCCGCTTGCAGACTTCCGCGGATCTGCACAGGGGAAGCAGACGCGCAGCAGGGTTATGTGATGTACTTGACGTACGTCACATGACTCCGTTGGATTCCTGCGTCCCCCTGGCGGTAGAAGAGACGCTGCTTGCGCACGTCTGCTAGGTAAGTAGCGGGCCCGCTGCTAGAGTGGCTGGCCCGGTCGTAGTTGCTGCGGGCTTAAGGGGAAGATGCCCCTTTTGCCCTGCGTTACGGACGGCCGCATAGGCCCACTCAGTCTGGTCCTGACTGGGCTTATTTTAAGGTAGGGGCCTGGAGCTGCAGCTCCATCAGCCCCTAAGTCAATCCAGCCCTGCCGCGGCCCGGCCCACCGGGCAAATGCCCGGTGTGCCCGATGGCCAGTCCGGGCCTGTTCACAGCTATACAAGGTTGACCATGAAAGTATCAGATGGCTGACCAGAAACAGTACTGTTAACCAGAAACTAAGGGATACATTTGGGTTTTGTTTTGTTAAGTAAACTTTTTAGAAAACTCAGGATTACATATAAAAGGGTTTCTTACAACCATTAAAGTAAAAACAATACATACTTTAAGCATGGATTCTCTTGTTTTATAAAAAATTCAACTACATAAAAGTTCATAGATGATATAATCATTTAAATAAATCTTCTGCGTCAGGTTACTCTTTTTAATGAGATCGTGCTCCAAAAATAAATATAAATCGGTATTAAGCATTCTCTAATGACATTGATTAGTAACAAATTCAATCTTACACATGATTTTGAAACATATACACTATATGGACAAAAGTATAGGGACACCTGGGCATTACAGCAACATGGACTTTGAAGACATTGCATTCTAAATACATAGACATTAATATGTAGTTGGTCCCCCCCCCCCCCCCTTTGCAGCTATAACAGCTTCCGCTCTTCTGGGAAACCTTTCCTCAAGATTTTGGAGTGTTTCTGTGGGATTTTTTTGCTCATTTATCCAGTAGAGTATTTGTCAGTCACTGACGTTGGATCAGAAGGCCTGGCTTGCAATTTCCTTTCCAGTTCATCCCAAAGGTGTTCAGTGGGGTTGCGTTCAGGACTCTGTGTGGGCTAATTAAATTATTCCACACCAAACTCATTCAACATGTCTTTATGGCCTAGACTAGAATACCGTATTTGCTCGATTATAAGACAAGGTTTTTTTCTCTGAAAAAAATGCTCTGAAAAATACCCCTTGTCTTATAATTGGGGTTGTCTTATAATCAGACCTCAAATAGGTCTGACTATGAGATGACCAAGATCCAGATCCCCCGCAGCTGCAGGGGACCTGGATCCTCCTGCCCCTGCCCCACTTACCGGTGCTTCTGACTCCCCTGTCATGTAGCCGGGCAGCGTGTAGAGCTCTACGCGATTCGCGTAGACAACTTACGCTGCAGCCGGAAGGAGGCAGACAACCCCCGCTGCTAGCCACACCTCCTTCCGGCTGCAGTGTAAGTTTTCTACGCGAATCGCGTAGAGCTCTACATGCTGCCCGGGCTACATGACAGGGGAGTCAGAAGCACTGGTAAGTTTGGGGGGGGGGCAGGGGAGTGTTAAATGGGGGGCATAAGGCATTTCTGGAGGCAGATTGCTCTATGAAATGCCTTTTAACCCTTTTAATGCCACTTTGCCTCCAGAAATGCCTTAAACCTCCCTATATGCCACTCTGCCCCATAATATGCCTTTTAACCCCCTTAATGCCAGAGTGGCATATAGGGGTATAAGGCATTTCTGGAGGCAGAGTGGCACATAGGGGGTCAAAAGGCATATCATGGGGCACAGTGGCATGTAGAGGGTTAAAAGGCATATCATGGGGGCACAGTGGCATATAGGGTTAAAAGGCATATCATGGGGCACAGTGGCATATAGGGGGTATAAGGCATTTCTGGGGCAGATGTGCATAACTGGGGGGGCAGGTTGGAAAATAGAAGGAAATAAAACCAAAATATTTTTCTCAATCATAGCTTTTATTAAAAAAGTAGTTTACATGAATTAACATTTACTGGTAAAACTTTTTTCCTATAGGGTCGTCTTATATTCAGGCTTTTTCTTTTTTTCCCTAAATTAATATTCAGATTTGGGGGGTCATCTTAGAATCAGGGTCGTCTTATAATCGAGCAAATATGGTACATATGTTCCAGTTGCATTGGCGTAAGGTACCACCAACAAATGATTTTCCTTTTGTACCTCTAGATGGTAAATACAGAAGGAGATGCCTCATGTTTTCTGTAATGCCTTGTGCTAACAGTTAAGTGAATAAGAGCCACCTTACTCTTGCTCCCAAGCTTTCATATAGGCTAAACATTACTGCTGGATACCAAGATAAAATTTGATTTTATGTTTCTACCCCACTCCCTACTTTAGAAACAACCAAGCCATTGAGATATAATGAGGGTTATGAGGGAGTTGAAGTTTCATGTCACTGACTTCACTTTACATTGTGGAGGGCCAGCCTTTCTCTCTCCAGAATTGTCAGTCTGTTTTTCACTGCTCTGCACATTTACAAACCAAACAAATAATTCCTCCAATAAATGAAGGTGCATGAATGGAGGTCAGTGTCACACCAGCTGTCGGTGCACTGTGTAATCTTAAAAGATAGTGACATTTCCAGGATAAATGGTTGATTCTTTGTAGCTATTAACAAACACCAAAAAAAAACGGGTCTGCTTTTTCTGCAACCTTTTCTGATGAGACAAACCAATATAATAATTCTATATTTCCAGTTCATACTCTACTCATTTGAGTTTCAAATATGCACAATTTTAATTCTCATGAAAGTTTGTGCTACTGGGACACTGACTTGCAAGGAATGGTTGGCCCTGCAAGTTAATTGAATGACCTCTTTGAAAGAAAATACAGCGGTCATTTAGGTTTGTTCTAGGTGACTTGTTTTTGCAAAGCGCATAGGCAGATAATGTGTTCGCTGAAGCTTTTATATACTCTGGTTGCCAGGTTTTGAGGTGATACTTTGTAATTTCCATCAAAGAAAATACGTTTATTTTATGTATACCGCACAGACAGGATGAAGTATGAACTTTTTGAATTTGTAATCACTTGGTGCCGCAGCATCTCTCCACCATCATTGCTTCAATAAGTGTCTTAGATCACTGTATTCGAATAGGTTGTCTTGTCTCGCATTTTGTTCTTGCGGTTTTGCCGTTAATACATGCCGTCACTTTCTGAAGATAGATGGAAAGAACACAAAAAAACACTAATTTAATTTCCTTCCCGTTTTTCCACAGATCCAGACTCAGAACAGGATGCAGCTCTTAAATCTGCTGTGGAACGAGCTGACATAGTTGCTAAATATGACAAAGTGAGTAATATTTTCATTTACGTTTTGAGTATCGTAGCTTTTGAGTGCACACTCGCTCTGTACTGACTAAACTCCCACCTTTACGAACCGGCAGTTAAGCCAGAGGAGTGTATATCATTACATCCTTCACTATGGTCCGTGATCGGGGCTAATTATAGCTGCAGTCTGTGGCGGTGCGGCTGCTGCCGGTTGCCCGAAGACCCAGGCAGCAGCCAGTAGGTGGCATTTCTGTGCATGTGATTCGCATTGCCAGTGACAGTGTCTGTAAGCCTTGCCCTTGGCAGTTATCTCTGTCTGACTCTGATAGACAAGCATAGAACAATTTAATTTGGATTTTTTTTTTTTTTTTAGTAATTTGTATTTCCTAAGATTGTAAGGTTTCTGTAAGTGAAAATTATATATTATCTATGTGCCTTTTACCAATTGTACGGTGCTGTGAGGTTTGATGGCCCTTTATAAATCAATAAATACACATACTTTAGCTGCTATTGTAGCGTGATCAGCAGTATGTGTACGTCTGTCTGTTTCAGAGTTAAAGGGAGAATCCAAAATGCAAACCAATAGATTTACCGTAAACTAATTAAATAAAAAAAATCTAATTTTAACCCGACTGCATCCAAATACCATAATATATCTATATATAATATACATAGAGTCCAAAGTTTAAACCTACTGGAATTTACATCAGTTGTAGGTTACATCAAGCAGCCTAACTTTACTTTTTACAGTACTCAAAGTATAAAGTTAGATGATATATGACACACACAAAGCTAAATTATATCAACTTTGTCTTTTCGCAGTGCACAACTGCCATTGAGACTCAAAGCTGCTATTCTATCCAGCCTCTGGTTATAGTAATTCCATGCTGAATTCTTCAGCCCCTAACTTTCCCCCACATATATGTGTCTTTTCCTGAGTGCAGCTTTTGGGTTAGTTCATTTGTGTAGTTTTGGTTTCTTTCTTTAGGAAAAAACGAGAAACTTTTTTTTATTAGAGCCACAAAAATAAGTGAAATATGAGTGTTTTAATCTTAGGGCAAACAATGAGACAATCCTTAATATTTAGGTTCTGATGTTTTTGTTAATATGTTGGTGAGCACAAAAGCTTTTATGATGTCATTTGGTGTTTTGATAATACGTATGATATCATATTGGGTTACACCGTAACTCAACGTGCGAGTTTTATGTAAACTGCACATACCAGTGATTATGTTGTACGAACCTCACTGATGAAACCTGAAGTTGAAACCCCAATGTTTAAGCAATTTATGTTTGTTAATTTGCATTTGTTTATCTTTAGGGCCGAGACGGAGCAAAGATTGAACCCTGGGAAGATGCAGACTATCTAGTTTATAAGGTCACTGACAGATTTGGCTTTCTGCAGTAAGTATTTTTTTTTTCTGAGAATATGCAAATAAAAGCTATTTATAAACTAAAATTATTTATCTGCATGGTAAAATATTGACTGCTTGTATTTTTAATAAAACATATTACAGCAAAATGTAATTTGTGGAGTAGAAAATGGGCTGCATGCTGATTTTCAGTTATTAAAACTCCATTTGCTTTAATGCCTGTCATTTTACAATTGAATTATTTTGCTCGGGGAAGTAAATATTTGCTAGATTCAGAGCTGAAAATGAAGATGAACAGTTTATTTTCGGGATGCTTCTAATTTGCTGGTCAACAAAAAAAAAAGGTGACTTAAATCCTACAGAAGCAAATGGATCAGCTGTTGTGCAGGAAGACTAGGGTCCAAATGGCTTTGGTGCAGTGGACCTGTTGGAGAGAGCAGAAGATCTAGACTTTAAGACCCACCCAACATGACTGGCAATTCCCACACTCTTTCAATATTTATACAGATGATTACAGTTATAATTACTTATATATTGCTGTCAGATCCCATGTCGCTATACAATAGGTCATAGCAATGATAACAAAATTAAGCACACACTGAAAGTGTAGAGGACTCTGGTCATTAAAGTCTCAAGACTTAACCACTTTATTCATCATCTGCAGTAGCCTTGCATTTTGCTAGTATTTGGGTTCTCATGGATGACCGGTATTACTTAAAGCGTCAATGACAATCTTTATGGAAGTCATTGGAGCTTGTAGGGCACTTAGTGAAATGTCCTTCATAAAGCATTACGTTGCCTGCTCTGCGTTACGCTGTGTGACAGGTGGTCAGTAATAGGCAGAAGTGAATACTTGGTAATTGCTTGTAGCAAACTGTGATGCTTAATGTGAACCAGTCACTCACACAGCTTTTAGCATCGCTTTGGTGATTGTGATCTGTAAACACTCTTATATGCATTTATCTAATAACATGGACTGTAAAACATAGGATTTAGATAATTGTGTGCTGCTTTATTGTACGCAGCAGCCAACCCATCAGTATATCGTCAGTGTTTAGCCTACATTTATCTAACATAATAGCATTTTTGTACTCCTATGTTTTGTATAGATAAAGCTTTAACAAGCAGCAGGTAGGAAATGAGGCGTTTAACTCTTTGGGTCCCGGTGGTCTGGCCAAATTTGCCCCCTGGGATGCTGAGCCATTTTCAACAATTTTCTCATCCTTTTGTTTGATTCCCATACGTTGGAAAAGGTTTTACTTTACCCGTAGGAAAAGTTTTTCTGCTGAAGTTCAAACTGGTATCAAACTTTTAGGTGAGTTATTCATTATTGGGGAAGATATAAGATTTTTGGCATATTTTTTTTTTTTATTGCATACTTAGCATATTTAAAAGTATTTTCTTACCTATACTGTGTATTAAAAGCCAAAAGGGATGCTAAAACTGTTTAGCTTTGTTTATGATCTGTTTATTAATAATCGGATGAAAATTTTTTGTTAAAGCCACTAATGGGTTTTTCATACGTCTTGCTTGTATTGCAAAATAAATAGTGGGAAAAATGACGCATAAGTAATCCTGTTCATACCTTAAAGATATACGTACCTAGCGTGTGCCAGGACAGTTAACCAAAAAACAAATCCAGCACAAAATGTTGTTCCAAAATATGGCATATCAGGTTGCCCTTGCCTGGGCAAGGTTCATAGCTTGCATGGTTGTACTTGAACAGTACACAAGCCAGTAGTGAAGTATGTTCAGAACAGTTTGTGCCATCTGTACAGCAAGGCCAATATCAGGGAAGGGTAGGGTCTTAGCACCATAGTGTAGTATTTCTCATAAAGCCACTATTCTTTGCTATGGGAGGGATAACCATGGCTCCAGTAATTTTGGGATGACTGTTTTTCCACTTAAGTCATTTAGATTTTTTTAAAACGCCAAGAAATGCTTAATGTTATCCCAAAAACATGGCATGCCTTCAACCCAATCACTTACTATGGAGTGGTGCAGTTCTTCGCGGTTTTGTGCTGTGTTATTTACCGTATTGGCTCGGTTATAGGCCCCACCCGAATATAGGCCCCACCCTAAAAGTAAGGTGCCTTTCTAAGGAAAAAAATGTTTTAGTTAAAAAAAACAAACCAAAAAACGTAGAATAGATCTGCTGCCACTCTGCCCTCCACCCGAGATATGCTGCCACTCTGCCCTCCACCCAATATATACTGCCACTCTGCCCTCCACCCAATATATACTGCCACTCTGCCCCCCCCCGAGATACGCTGCCACTCTGCCCTCCACCCGATATATGCTGCCACTCTGCCCCCCCCGAGATACGCTGTCACTCTGCCCTCCACCCGATATATACTGCCACTCTGTCCCCCCTGAGATACACTGCCACTCTGCCCCCACGATGTGCCCCCCCCCACGACTTACCAAAGCAGACTCCTGTGTGTCTTGCGGGGCCGGCAGGGTACACCTACGCAATACTCGTAGGCAACTTCCGGTGCCGGCACGGGAGATTGTCTAAGCGCATCATGCAGACGTTCACCGGCTGCGGCGATGCGCGTAAACGACCTCCGCTGCCGGCACGTCTGCACGATGTGCTTTAACAATCTTCCTTGCCGGGACTCCCCCAGTGGGAATTCCCGGCAAGGGAGATTGTTAAAGTACATCGAGCAGAAGTGCCGGCAGCGGAGGTCATTCACGCTCATCGCCGCTGCCGGTGAACGTCTGCACGATGCGCTTAGACAACCTCCCGTGCTGGCACTGTATCCTAACCCTGCTTCCTGCCCGCCGCCCGGAACTGCATGTCCCGGCCGTCGGGCGATACGAATTGCGCATTCCTGTGCTAGACCCCGAATATAGGCCGCACCCCCACTTTAAAGATTTAAAGTGGGGGGGGGGAGTGCGGCCTATATTCGAGCAAATACGGTATGCTATTTTATTTAACTCCTTTAGACGATTTTAAGATCCTCTTAAAGTGTTGAGGAACTGCTCCTGCACCTTCTAAATGTTGAAATTTTTTCAACAATTATGAATAGCAATTAGCATGTTTTTGTCATTCTTTCTACATATTCGTATGTAATGTCATATTACTTTTCCAACAAATGCAGTCATATCAGGAATAATGCCATCTCTGGGAGAAGAACTGCAGAAAATACTTATTTTGTGATGTTGTCCTTTGCCCCACATAAATACTGTAGTGGTGGATACTGGATTGCATACAAATTCCAGTTCTGCAGTATACTAGTATTTATATGTTACATTTTGCTGATATCACTATAGCTTTTCCCTTTACTGCTCAGAATCCACAAAAAATCTCCTTAAGCTATCTGAAAAATGTTTTACAAAGTTATCGGTTGTGTTTTATGTTTAGCTCCTGCTTTGTTAAAACTAGGCCTATTGTGTGTATGTATACTATATGGACAAAAGCATTGGGACACCTGACCATTACACCAACAGGGACTTTGGTGACATCACATTGTAAATACCTAGATGTTAGTATATAGTTGGTCCTTTGCAGTTTTGCAGCTATAACGGCTTCTACTCTTCTGGGAAGGCTTTCCACAAGATTTTGGAGTGTTTGTGTGCATTTTTGCCCATTTATCCAGTAGACCATTTGTGAGGTCAGGCACTGATGTTGGATGAGAAGGCCTGGCTCGCAATCTATGTTCCAGTTCATCCAAAAAGGTGTTTGGTGGGGTTGTGGTCAGGGCTCTCTGTGCAGGCCAGTCTAGTTCCTCCACACCAAACTCACCCAACCATGAACCACTGGGGCAGATTCATGCTGGAATAGAAAGAGCCTTCCCCAAACTGTTCCCACAAAGTTGGAAGCATAGCGTTTTCCAACATGTCTTGGTATGTCCCCTTCAGCATTCCAAGCCATTTTAGACAATTGTATTGTGTTTCAGCCTACATATTGATGATCATTAGCACCTGCTTTGTATAATTATTCAAATACTTAACTATATGCCTGCAAATCCATGACTTTGAGCAAGTGTAAACATCATAGATGTTTATTTACTGCTGCAATGTTCAAGACACTGTATTGTTCTGATTAGAGCGATGTGACCTATAATTGGGGTGTAGATATTTTCAAAGTCCCCCTACCTTATCTGCAGACTGCTTTTGTGCCCCTGTCTGTTTTTATAGGTCTCTGCTTCTTTTCTTGTATCTTCTTGTTCTGCTTTCTTTCTTCTGTCTTTCGCTCTTCGTCTTCCGCTTGTCCCCATGTGTTCAGTCTTGACTCGTAGCGCACTTTCGCAAACTGAGCACACCCGCTCCCCGATTTGAGGAACTGTCTTTTGTGTAGGTACCCTAAGAAGCCCGAATATAACACAGATCCGCATAGAAAGAGATGCTTGGGGGACAAGTGAAAGACAGCGGATAAAGTAGGGAGACATTAAGAGACAATGAGAATTTTAGCTTTCTAGTAATTTTTTTTTTTTTTTTATTACATTTTCTGAAAATTAACACCAAACTTTAGGGGTGCAGTCTATATTCGGGACAATACGGTTCAATTTAACCTGATGTACTAGCTATGATAATTTTAATAACTATTCATCTGTGAATTTTCTCTTGTCACACAACAGTGTTATTTTATTCCTAGCCAGGGCAAGTTGGTTAACTCTCTGTTCATTTTTCTATTCAGATGTGTTTAACCTAGAAATGTCGTTTTCTGGATTAAGCACATTGTTTAGCAATGAATTGATTAGCCTTGTGTAGATTGCGTTAATAAACGCTTGATCGCTGGCTTGGCTTTCAAGTGATCTCTGTAGAACATGCTGTACAAGTAACCAGTCTCACTAAAATAAAGTGTGAAGTTTCATTAGCGGAAAACATTCCACACGGAATAACTTGTTAGAGCTTTAATTCAGAACCAAACCACGTGGTGGTACAACTATTATCCGGGGATTGAAGAGGTGCTAGGGTGAAAAGTAAGAACCTGCAACACGGATGTTATTGTTTCAAACTTAACTTAAAAAAAAAAATACATGCTGCTAAACTTGGAATGAGCACCGTTACTATCAGCAGACCTGAATAAAGAAGAGGTGTGCATACTAATGGGAGGAAAAGAAAATTCCCTAGAGGTCAATATCTCTGTATGTCTTTTTCTGCAGTGGTATTTTCTGTATGCAGGACTCCTGATCAGTCTTTCTTTTCACAAACTTTTATATAGCGCCATCATATTTAGCAGCGCTGTACAACAGGTAAACAGGACATAACAAATAGTGTGTTTATATTACAATTGGAATTACAGAAAGGACAGGTAAGGAGGGCCCTGCTCAAACAAGCAGACATAGCATTATCTGTTGTACAGTGCTATAGAATCTGTACATGCTGACACTTTGAAGGGTAACCTGCATAGGCTTTAAGATGAGGACTAATATGGTGATGAATATAAATGTTACAAATAAAGATAAACGATTTGCAAAGAAGTCAACTTAAGTATATCTTGGAGGAAAGAAGAGAAGGGAGATGAGATAGAAACATTTAAATACTTAAATGGATTTGACAAAGTACCGGGGGGAAGTTTATTTCAGAGGAATCCGTGAGTCAAACCTTTAGCTGTAATGTAAGTTTTATTTTACTGAGGGGGTGTTAGATACATGAATCAGCCTCCCATCAGAAGTATTACAGCTCAATACAGTGAGTGAAATTAAACATGCATAGGACAGGTGGAATGCTTTCCAAATCTATAAGATAAGACAAAGGAGTGATTAAGGTGGAATAGGCAGAGAAGATTGGTCAAATCTGCTGTCAAATTGTGTGTTTAAAGCTGCCTTATATTTTGTATTCTGTTAACAATTAACAGAACATCCAACTGAGGATAGCTAGGGATTTTTGGTGTCTGTACAGAAAATGAGTTTTGGGATTCATGTATACCCCAGAGTGGGAATTTACTGTCCTCTGCATCTTGATGTCGCTCTGCAAACTAAGATCCCTATCTGTTTATTTTTAGCAATCTACACGTGTCAATGCGTTATCACACATCTCAATAACCAAAAATGTCATAACACAACGCCGCTTTCTTTTGTATTGTGTGCCTGCGATACAGCATTACACTGTAATACAGACTTTTAGAGACTGATCATTTATCGAGGGAATCAAGGAAAATACACCGTTTGCATTCTGATTTTGAATTGTATCCATTATAATTTAAAAATAATAATAAAAAAGTTCCTTACTGACACCTTTTCCTATCTCCTTCCTATGATCTGACCCACATACCAGTCCTTGTAAAGTTTTTTTGTTTTTCTTCTATTTTAAAACAAAAATGGACATGAGTGCCTTCTAGCTGAAACCAATGTAATTTTGCATCTTGAACTAGATATATGAAAGGTGATGCATAGTAATTTCGCTAGTCATTGACCATAAGGCCTTTCCGGTCAATTTTATTCTTCCTGAGTGCTTTTTGGAAAGTGTGGAATGATACTGTTGCCATGTGCTTTTGGAGGAGGGTTAAATATTTTTAACTAAAGGTAAATAAATTAAGCCCAGAATACCACTGATTTGTCATTCCATCTCAACTCGGTTTCATGTTTTGCTTCTTATGAGTTTCACAGTGTTTACAGCCTTGAAGGTCACAATACTTTGTAAAGAAATAGGGACAAATGGGTTTTAATTAAATTGTGTACATAAAATACACTATTCTTTTTCTGTCTATTCTTTACTTGGTTACAACGGTCAAGATATCAGAAAGTTACATTAAAAGTTGATACAGTAAAACACTACCCCTATCAACATACAGCGCTGTCCTCTAATATTGGCACCCTTGGTAAATTTGAGCAAAGAAGTCTGAAAATGTGTCTATCGTTTAAACTTTTGAACATTTCTTCAAAAATACTCCTGCTCTCATGGATATCAAACAATTGCAAACACAACCCGGGTTTATCCAAAAAATAAAAAATTAAGTATGTGTGTGACACAATTATTGGAATTCATATGAGATAAATATTCCCATGATATTTTGATATATTAGGTTTTTAGGTACACCTGGGTGACACGGAACAGGAAATTGTTCAACCATGACTTTGTTTCACGGGGGTATAAATATTAGGTAACACATAGGCCAAAATCCCCTTGTCATTCATCGCAATGGGTAAGACCAAGGAAAATAGCTGTGATATACAGCAAAAGTATTGAAAATGCCCATTTCCTCCACCAGAGCAATAATTAAGATGTTCTAGTCAACTTGAAATGTTATGAATGAACCTTGAAGAGGGCGTTTGTCTATATTGCCTCAATGCAAGAGAATGGTTTGAGTGGCCAAAAAATCTCCAGGGATCATAGCAGGAGAATTTCAGAAGTTGTGTTTTGGAGTCAATGTCTGAAAGGGTTTCAAGAAAAAAAACTCTACTCTTATCCAAAAACTCAACCGTCTTTAGTTTGCAAGGCACTACCGGAACTTCAAATGGAATCTGGTCCTATGGTTAAATATGGTGGTGGCTCTTTAATGTTTTCTACCTGGACGTTTTGGCAAATATCAACAAATATCAACAAATATTAAATGAACATCTGTCTGCCTCTGCCAGAAATGTTAAAATGGGCTTTGGTTGGATCATCCAGAAAGACAATGATCAAAAACACATCAAAATCAACACAAAAAATGGTTTACTGAGAGCAAAATCAAAGTCCTACTACGGCCATCCCAGCCCACTGACTTGAACCCCATAGAAAGAGGAGAGTCTAACAGCGTCGACCCTGAAATTTAATGAATCTGAAGATAGAGGAATGGTCTTGATGGTCTTGGATCCCTTTTCATGTATTCTCCAACCTCATCAGGCATTATAGGAGAAGACTCGGAGCTGTTATCTTGGCAAAGTATTGACAATGCAGTTGCTAATGATTGGGCCCCACACCGTTTTTGTAGGAGAGTTATAGCTTTAATTTACCCAATTAGTTGTTCATCTTGTGTAATGTATAGTTGAATCGAGGAGTTATCTTCTATAGCGGAGCTATAGAATACAGAGCCAAGCCAACCTTCCTGCAGCAGATGCCCTATAGGCCCTTCATAATGTATAATGAAGTTAGTAAATTGAAACGGCAGCTCTCCTGTCAACTCCTGCTTCAGTTTACACAAATATACAACTATCTAAAGTTACATTTCTATGAAGTTGATTTTCTAAATGGAACAATTGAATTCAACATGCAGCATGCCTCAGATCATGAACCACCCTGGCACTGAAATATTTACTTTTTTCTAAAATATTCAAAAACTATAAATTCCTGGAAGGATGGCAACCCTTGAAGATGTGAGTGCACTGTACTTATGTGAATGCCCTTGTCAAAACACAAATTGGGACAATATTCCAGCTGTGTGGTACTTATCATTTGGTCCAAAATGCTCAAGCAGCTCAACAGAAGTCATATTATGGATTTTACTTGTATGAGTATGAGATGAAATCTCACAAATAATTACAGCATTAATATCATCCCACTATCAGCTGCTTGTTAACAGCAGGGGATGAGGAGGAATCAGCACTTGAAGCACACTTAAAGCCCTTGGTGATAATCCTTTGTAGATGACAGGCCATTTGCCAGCGGAAATTATTACTGCCATTATCGTTTAATGCTGATGGGTTAATAATCGTGTTTTCCGACGCAAAAGCACAAAGCACACAGAGATCGTTGATGTCAGTGCTATGTGCATATGAACATCCTAGAAGTACGCTCTGATATGATAAATTTAAGCAAGATGTATGGGCTTATACTGCCTCTATCTGGATGAGAAAACCTGATACACTAAAGTTCTGTAACACTTTAAAAGAATAGAATACATAGTACTATTTTGTCTTTTTTATTGAAGACATTTTTATTTTTTATTTTTTTATAGTGATCAAGAGCTGCCTTCTTACGATGATGCAATAGAAAAGGTAAGACACAACTTTCAATATTATTCTGGCCTCATATACTGACTGGGTTTAGTGTAAATTACCACATATATTTAGGGTACTGGAGCAGAATATTATGAACCATAGCTTTGTCCAGCCATGTTTCACACATGCTGTGATAAATCTCTACATGAATACACTACCATAATGATGACAGTTATACATATGTGATATTAAACTAATATAAAGAGTTGGGAGAAGATGAAAAGGCAGATAATCTCATTTAACCATAATTATTGTATGTTCTAGTACGAGCAGACAAGGCCACCTCATACAGCACCCCCTCTGTGGTGGAGGTGTCAGTATTGATGCATGGCATTTGCACCCCCAATAGTGTGTTTTATTTATTTATTTATTTTTTTTATTCCATGGTGAGGACAATCATGGACACTGCTTTAAAACAATGTAAATACTTACGCTCTTTTCTCCTTATTACCAGCAAAAACTCCTTGAGATTGAAAGAACATCAAAGTGGGTGAAAATGTTCAGAAGTTGGGATAGGTACAAGAGCACTGAAAAGGTGAATTCAATTTATATTTTTGTAGTTCTAGGGTAATAGAAGTACACAGCAAGCTATTTTTGCTAGCTATAAGACCTTTATAGATAAAAGCTACAGGGATGTGTGTTTGTTCTTTTGGGCAGCATTGTAATAAGAAATTCACAAGTTGGTCTAAGATATTTTCGTGACAATAGGCTTGTCGCCACCGGCATACAACACTGATCCTTTAGACCTCTCAAACGTATTACTTATTGAATTTGTATAATGTACTTATTATTCATTGTAGCTTGACCTAAACTTATGTTTTAATGCATAGTACAGTATTCTAAATGTATACTCCATATACCTTTGAAACTTTTGTATTGGTCATCTGCTCTAGTAGTGTAGGTTACACCACATGAGTCAACCAGCAACCCCCCCCCCCAGTTTGTTATCAATGAAAGTCATGGATTATGCACGGAGAGTGATCAGCAGTCTCGAATCCGTGACCCATAAATCATCATGCAACATTTACTTTTATTATGTGGGCAGGATTGGAAACATAATTGCAAGATTCTCACAATTATCACACCAATTTCAGGCCCTGCTAGCTGTATAGTTATGCAGCACAGCCCATCAATAATATTTTTTTTCACCCTTTGCTTTGCTTGTAGTATACTTTGAAAATAAAGATGGTTACGTCCAGCAAAGCTTTACATTTGTGCTATAATTTTACATGTTAGAAAATTGCAGCGGAAAAATAAAAAATGTGTAAATTTAATCCAAATTTTCTCAATGTCTCATTAATATTCCTAGGTTAAGGCTACCCTGTTGTTTTCCGGCATATGCCTTACAAAATTGTTACCTGTCATTCATTGACATGTAGCGACGCTTGTTATCCTTTACCTCCTCTAGCATAATTGAATGCTTCTCATTTACACCGCTTCCTCGTGCAAGGTATCACCTTCTCTCGCAACTCTGAGGAAGTGTTTCATTCGCAGTGCATTGATAATGTTGCCGTGGTTTTAGGAGTTTGTCGTGTTTCTGAAAACAACTTCTAATAGTACAGTTGACCTCTCTTCATCCCGATGTCAGCCTTAAGTAGAAAGGTCTTGGAACTTTGGATCTATCCATCTATCTCTATAGATAGATCAAGGGAGAGTCTAAATGGTGAATGAGTTGCATAAAAACATGGAATTTGACAGCAGATAAGAACCATTTGGCCAATCTAATCTGCTCAGTTTTCCTGATATTGTCTTAAATTCAGGATAGCTTTATGCCTATCCCATGCATGTTTTAAATCCCCGCAGTATTAGACTCTGCCACTTTTGCTTGAAGGCTGTTTTGGAAGGCTTTCACTCTTTTGCTATTTTATACTGCCCCGTTACTGTAATGAAAGTAATTGCCTGGGTATTTTCATGCTTGGCAACTAGCAGTAGTAGCAACGTGAAAGTAAAAAGTAGTGTTATGTTAATATTTCTGTTTGCTTTATCTCTGAACAGTTTTTATAGTGCTTTTTTTTACAGCTAAGAGATAGGACACCTTCACTGCTGATGGCTGTTTGATCTCCTTATTGCAACAGAAAACCACTAGAGGGTTAAATAGCAAACACCTTGAAATAAGTTTTATGAGATATGTTTACAAAGCATGGTAAATGAAACCATTAATTTTACCAAAATGTAAAATATCTCCTTGTGTGGAATGGAATTACCCTTTGCATGCTCTCCTAATTCACTGGTGGTAACTTTAGTTTACCTTTGGCACGTTATCTGCTAAAATATGTTGTGGTTGTTTAGCTCCACAGAAGAATCTACAAAGGTATCCCACTTCAGCTAAGAGGGCAAGTGTGGTCGCTAATCTTGGAGGTTCCAAAACTTAAAGACGAACGGAAGGACCTTTACATGGTAGGGCGCTTGTGTTCATTTGTGTGTGACTTATGGGACCCCATAATAATATACCTATATTTCCCCGCATATTAAGTATTTAAACTGTCTTACGGAAGGCATCAAGTTCAGCAACCTATGACCATATCATATTGAATATCAGCACAGACAGCTGTATTTGTACCCTTTATGTCTATCATGTTCTATTTAATATAAAAAATGATTAATATCCCCTACACTGTGCTCCTCAGTTCCTCTTTAAAGTGTGGTCCTGGCTGTCCACACAAGGCAACCATGAATATTTTGTTATATTCTCTACAGTCAATGGGACAATATATTTAAGTTCCTCCATTGACAAATGGCCCTGAGCATCCTACTTTATGAATGCCATATGTGGTTGTTGTGTTCCTTAACATTAGCTTTTAAGTTAAGTGAATATCATTTGGCCAGTTTTTTTTAAAACTAAATTTTGAGTATGTGTCTTTTTTTTAGATTCTGAAACAGAAAGCAAGGCGTCTGTCTCCTGACATTAGGCAGATTGATTTGGATGTTAACCGAACATTTCGAGATCACATTATGTTCAGAGACCGATATGGTGTTAAGTAAGTCTACAATACACATATAACCCTTTCTCCTCAAAACACTAAATTTGAAACATTATGTTCATATCCCACCGCCACCATGTAACTCAAATGTCTATTTACACAGTTTTTGCATTATTCTTTTTTCTGATGAACTTCATCAGCATAAAAGCCCCAACCTTGCAGATCGAATTCATGACCATGGGATTTGATAAGGAAAATTGCAGATATATTGCAGAAAACATGACCTATACGCTTGCACTCTACTGCTCCACCATCTGCATCATTTCATTTGCTTCCGTGTGTGATATAAAATATATAATTTTATATATGTGTGTGTGTGTGTATATATATATATATATAGAGAGAGTCAGCTGCAAAGTAAATTAGTTAAATGAGACAAGGATCCATTAAAACTATATAGGGTATGTTCTGCCACGTAATTGACTTCGCATGTCCTGCTCCTCTCATTACTGTCAAAGTGTCATTGCATTGGAAATTCACATATAACTGCGGGTGACAGAGACTCTTTGATAGCAGCAGGGGAGGGATGTTTAAAATTGCCATTTTTAATATAACACTTTCATTTAAGATCAGGATTCTTTAGCTGTCATGTAACACCGGGTTTAAAAGTGTCTATTCTTCTAGATAATTTTGTAGCCGTAAAACCACCTGTCATCCCCGCAAAGTTGAAAGTCGTGTGTAATTAGTGTGGCACAGATCTGGTGTTTTTTTGTTTTTTTTTAACCTTGAACAACTAGTAGCTGGATGGTACGGTCTTCTTAAAGCTACAGATAACCAAAACACACATTCTGTGTTAAGTCCAGAATTAATATCAACACAAAATATGAGCATTATTTATACCTCAAGATCGTGTTTTCAGAATATATTGGAATTATGACAAATCAGGTAGACAGACACTAGGATAATTTGAAACATTTTTGTGCATTTTTTCTTCTCCAAACAAAAGGGAGTCTTCTCTTCAAGAACAAAGTGTTTTTGGATTGACAAGAATTACAGGCGCTTATTATAATACATAATAGTAAAGACACAAAAGGCAGGTTTTTTTGGCACGTATCACGTTATGATTTGAGAAATCTGTTTTCACAGAGAGGGTCCATTCGGTCTCTTTTTAATGTCCTTAAACTTGAATTTATTATAAAATGTGAACCTTTGATATAATGTTTGATTTTCATTTTCCCTCTTCAGACAGCAAGCTTTATTTCATGTGTTGGCTGCATATTCATTGTATAACACGGTAAGTTTTGTTAAAAAAAACAAAAAACCCCCCGAACTTTATAGAATCTGTACTTTGTTTAAAATGTTGGTAAATTTGGTTGCTAGTTACTTGAGCCCATAGAACTTCTGGCCTTTGTTACTAAATATATGAAGAAACATTGTTAGGACGGAGTGTCCAATTACCGTATTTGCTCGATTATAAGACGAGGTTTTTTCCAGAGCAAATGCTCTGAAAAATACCTCTCGTCTTATAATCAGGGTCGTCTTATAATCAGACCTCAAATAGGTCTCATTATGAGACTAAGATTCAGATCCCCCGCAGCGATGCAGGGGACCTGGATCCTCCTGTGTTATGCCCCCCCAACTTACCGGTGCTTCTGAGTCCCCGGTGCTTAGTCCGGGCTGCGTGTAGAGCTCTACGCGATACAATCGCGTAGAGCTCTACACGCTTCCCGGACTAAGCACTGGGGACCCAGATGCAGGGGACCTGGATCCTCCTGTGTTATGCCCCCCCCCCCCAACTTACCGGTGCTTCTGAGTCCCCGGTGCTTAGTCCGGGCAGCGTGTAGAGCTCTACGCGATTCGCGTGGAGCTCTACATGCTGCCCGGACTAAGCACCGGGTCTCAGATGCAGGGGACCTGGATCCTCCTGTGTTATGCGCCCCCCCCCAACTCAGAAGCACCGGTAAGTTTGGAGGAGGGAGGGGGAGTGTTAAATGGGGGGTGTAAGGCATTTCTGGAGGCAGAGAGCCCTGTGAAATGCCTTTTAACCCCTTTAATGCCACTGCCTCCTGAAATGCCTTTTACCTCCCTGTATCCCACTCGCCCCATAATATGCCTTTTAACCCCCTAAATGCCAGAGAGGCATATAGGGGTATAAGGCATTTCTGGAGGCAGAGTGGCACATAGGGGGTCAAAAGGCATATCATGGGGCACAGTGGCATATAGAGGGTTAAAAGGCGTATCATGGGGCACAGTGGCATTTAGAGGGTTAAAAGGCATATCATGGGGCACAGTGGCATATATGGGGTATAAGGCATTTCGGGGGCAGAGTGGCAAGCTTGGGGGCAGATGTGCATAACTGGGGGGGCAGGTTGAAAACAAAAAAAAGGAAATAAAAACAAAATATTTTTCTCAATCATAGCTTTTATTAACAAACAATTGTTCACATAGTTTACATGAACTAACATTTACTGGTAAAACTTTTTTCCTATAGGGTCGTCTTATATTCAGGCTTTTTCTTTTTTTTCATAAGTTAATATTCAGATTTTGGGGGGTCGTCTTATAATCGAGCAAATACGGTATGTTGAAAGCTCGACACGCATACTCCTCCTTGGGGCAGCGCATCCTGTCAACAAAGACACCCAACCAGTGGAGTGGGCTTGCTGCTTACAACTTCATGTGAGGGTCTTGTGGGCATAACCGTGGCGTTCTAAAATGCCAAGGATGCATATAGCTGTGAATTTCCAGGCTATATGTGAAGAAAAACATTCTGGTGCAAATGTGGAAAATTAGTATCCCCATAACAACAAGTGCAATAAACTTTCTGATACTATTATTCCATTCGCTGCTATGGCAACAAGAGAGCTTTCCTCTAGGATAATTTTTTTTATATTTTCTATATAATGAAACCAATTTGTAGCTTCAGTAAGCCTATACACTTAATGTTGACAAATGCCATTTGCAGTGCTAAAATCCTGCAGAATATGAACAGGTGGCTGAAGAGTAAGGTCTGATCATTAGTTATAAAAACTATGATGTATAAATAGAATGGTCCACATGTCAATGTGTATTTTTTTCCCCTTAGGGGCTTACAAGTTTATTAAAAAAAAAAAAAAAAAAAAAAAAAAGATCTTTGTGCATAAATTAACAGGTGTCTGTAATTATCACGTTGGTCACAATCATCCGAGAATTCACACGGCTCGGGGACCCCTACGCCTACTGGAACTCTGCTCTGCCAGATGGTATTGACGTGTATGCACAAAATCTCCTGGCAAACTCTCTACACGGTGTCAAAGCCAGGCTTGTTAACCCATTGAACTCGACAATGTGTTGCGAGCAGTCTTTCGTTGTATTACACGGTCTCTGAAATTTCCCAGTCCCCGCAGCACTAGGTTTCGATGGTTTGTTCAAGTCGCCATTAAATGTATTTAAAAAATAAATAAATAAAAAGACGCATATCTATGGTAAATTTAATTGCTACGTTCACACGGCTGGTTTGTAGTTGTGTGCTTGTCCTTGAATTGACATTAAACTTTGTTCACCTTTAAGAAAATAATTAAGCAAGGTCATACTTATGTGAAAGTAAGGTTTGTAAAATTGTTATCTTAAGCATCTCTTTGTGCTGCCTTATCTCCCTCTCCCACAGTACAGGCACTGGCAGTGTCCATACACTCTCTCGGATCCTTGCGTCCAACAGTGAGGATCTGACAGCGTGTTATGGACACTCAGCACCTGTGCTGTCAGCGGGGAAAAAGAAGGCACTAGAAAGGGATTGGAGGAGTGGTGAGTAATGCTGATTTTAGCTCAAATAATTTGCTTAATTGTATTTTTAAGGATGAAAACTAATGAGCTCTTTGGCCGGCCCAAGCATACGGTCATTAACGCTCATTTTTGGTTCACCTTAATGACTCCTTAGGTTCTGTCTAAACATGTGGTTTGGCTATCTTGGCAGAATTAGTTAGTAAAGTGCTGCCCTGCAGTAATTGATGACTGTGGGGTGACACTATCGGTGCTGGTCAACAATAAGGGAGTGTGTGTGCATCCTGGAAAAAGGCCACTGTCGCAGTCACTGGTACAATTTAAACATCTTTTCTTCCCTCCCAGGAAGTTGGATACTGTCAGGGAATGAGCCAAATTACCGCGTTACTACTCATGTATATGAATGAAGAAGATGCATTTTGGGCCTTGGTAAAACTGTTCTCTGACAATAGACATTCTATGCATGGTAAGAAATAATAAGTTTATAACAATGAAAAACATTTTGGAGTTTTTCCATGATCCCAGCATTTAATTTATTCTGTTGTTAATATGAAAATAGATTATTTTTCTTTTTGGAATTTAGTTCCCTGAAATAGCTTTGGTTTGAGCATACACTATCGACACTACTGAATGTATGCATTAATATCCCAACATTTTAAGGTAATATACTGAACCCCTCTGTTACTGAGGTAATGATTGAATACTGTGCATGCTTGCAACTCATCTCTACCGTCGCAGATCTATAATTGGTTGATCATATTATAAGAAAATTTGATTGCGGCATCTTCATGAATATTCAAATAAATGATAATGTGAATATGAAATATTGTTCCCCCTAGCAACGTGTATCCATTGGAGAAACACAGCTGCTTAAGATTTGGAATGGCGGAAGTGAAATTTATCTTTATAAGAACATTACCATTCAATTATTGTTACATTTAAAGGGCTCTAAAATAAAATTTTATCAGTGAAATGCTACTGCAATAGTTACATTTTTTTTGCGAGAACCAAGTAATATTTAAAAGTAAAAGGAAAAAGTAATATCCAGTTAGAGGATTATTTTAGTTAAGGGAAGCAGAAGAGGTTTCCTTTTGTAATATATGATCTGTCACCTTTTCCCAAATTTTACAGGTTTGAAATATGCCAACATCGTGGATATCTATCTATGTGTGTGTGTGTGTATATGCATATACATATATACATATATATATAGTGTGTGTGTGTGTGTATATATAGATCTATATATAGTTATATATATCCTTGGGTAAATTGTCATGGTAACTTGGGCTGCATTGCCAACCCTATCACCATTGATAAATTGCTGATGGTTGTGTGGTTAAAGAGAACAGGGAAAGCTTCAGA
The DNA here is from genome assembly GCA_029215755.1 of Spea hammondii. Taxonomy (NCBI): domain Eukaryota; kingdom Metazoa; phylum Chordata; class Amphibia; order Anura; family Pelobatidae; genus Spea; species Spea hammondii. The sequence goes on from JARDYJ010000004.1 coordinate 69,564,463, forward strand.
TCAAGAAACTGTTATTTTTGTAACCTTTTGCAATGTATTTCTGTTGATTTATAGTAAAATAGTTCCATTTGAATACTTTGTGCGCAAAACAGTCACCCTGATTTGACATTTTTAGCAGTTAAAACGGACCATTTTTGTTCCAGACCGATAGCATGACCTGTGGTTAGAATATACGTCGCAGTGAGCGTCTCTTATCCAGTAGCTCTTGATTTCTTATCTGCCTTTCTGTGTTTTCTTGTAGGTTTCTTTGTACCAGGTTTCCCAAAGCTTTTAAGATTTCAGGAGCACCATGACAAAATAATGAAGAAATTTATGCCTAAGCTTAAGAAGCACTTTGTAAGTGTAAAGCAATGTGTTGCACTATGGTAATTGCTAGGAAATGGAGTGGCTTATTAATTGGAAGGTACGCTCTAAAATTCTAAGATAGCAAATAAACAACCTAAGTCTGGCACTTCTTGGCCCGGGGGTCAAGTAAAGCTTAACTGGTCCAATCTTACCATTCTGTATTACCCCCATATCATCTGCATATAGTTAACACACACCGCCTCGCTTGCTCACGTAGTCACTTGATTACTGCACACGTGACTTTTCCTACCCTTGCAGTCCCTGCCCCCCCAAGTCAACCCTACCCTGATGGTAAACTTTAGCCCATCTAGACTGCCAATTTTGTAAAGAATGATGTAAAGAATTAAACCTTAATTAGTCTTATACTGAAGAGATTTTTATGCCCATCCCTTGCATTTTAAAATTCCCTCACTAATAGTAGCATATAAAACCACACCGCAGCTTTGGTCTCAACATACTTTTTTATTTCTTTTTTTATAATATATTTAGTTTCTTAGAACCTAGATACACGTTCGCATAGGCTAAAAATAAACGTCGTCGTCAAACGCCCATAATTGTGAATAATTACATTTTAGCACCTATATGAAGTTATCTGAATACTTGAAAGCACCAATGTAGTGTAAAATAATACAGTATGAACAGTAATTTTCCGATGATCATACCCACTGTAGTTGCATTGTACCAGACAATTGACTTCAAATATAGTCACTAATTTAACCTTTAGATTTTCTCCAGACTAAATATATATGCATATACACTACCCTTCAAAAGTTTGGGGTCACTTAGAAAATGTACTTTTTGAAAGAAACAGTAATTTTAATGACATCAAAAGGATGAAAAATATAGTGTAGACATTGTTAATGTTGTAAATGGGCTGATTTTTAAAAGAATACCTTCATAGGTGTACAGAGACCCTCATGTTCATGACTGTGTGGCTTGATGTCCTACTAAGGTTTGTGGTGATTGCTATGGGACTTGAAAGCACATATTCATGTTTTTGTTACTGTTATGTCTTGGCAATGACTGGAAATCAGCTGTAAAGGCGCATTACCATATGGTGTCAGGAATCACTGCCCTGGATTCTGATAGAATACATTTGTCTTAGTTCTCATTGCAGTGAGACTAGTATGCTAGATGGTCTTTATAATAATCTTTTTTGTTGTTTTTAATTTCCAAGGAATCTCAGGAACTCTACACAAGTCTGTACACTATGAAATGGTTTTTCCAGTGCTTCCTAGATCGGGTAAATATTATAGATGTGTCTTCATTCGCCCAAAAACAGTCATGTGAATTTGATGAATTGCCTTTATTCCATTTAGCATCACAGGCTAAATTCTATAATTGTTACTTGTTATGTATAATTTTGTAGCATACAGCAACAGTACAATCTGGCTGTCTTTATAAATAGTTACACAAATGCCTAATATTGATCATTCATACTTCATTTCAGTTGTAAAAATACATTCAGCAATCTTGATAAACAATTTAGTGAGGTTTAGAACTCCAAGAGCAAATTGACCAATTACAAAACATATCAACATTTTGGTACAGTGAAATTGTAAATTTCCAAGTGTTAAAATTGCATTTGTTATTGTAAAATGGAAGTTGTTAATGTCAAAAGTGGTTCAGTATGGTAGCTTCAAGACCATAATAGACCATTTCTTAATCATAAAATGCATCAGGCTCCACTTCATTGCTGACTTTAACACTTATGCGGTCCATTGAAATCTTATCACACAAGACATTTTATTTCAGAAGCTGTGATTGCCATGATGACAATGGAATGTTTACTTTTTTTTGATAGCTGTTTTATATATCACACATTTTTAGGGATTTTCATACCGGTTTGCCATTTGTGTCATATCATTAAATGTTTGTTTCCATTGTGTTTTTCTGTTTTTTCTAGACTCCTTTCACGCTTAACTTAAGGATATGGGATATCTACATACTTGAAGGAGACAGAGTCCTTACCGCTATGTCCTACACCATTTTAAAACTGCATAAAAGTAAGATTATAAAACCATTTTCTTACATGTTGCATCATTAACATAAAATATTGGGTTCTCTCCTTGATAGTACCTTAATCTTCAAGCTTCTATAGTTTTATAAAATGGCATTCTGCTGCTCTCGTATATTGTAAGACTTTCCTAGCCGAGGTCTGACAAACCGCTGTTCTAGCGCTGGAGACTTGTATATTATTTCCTGCTTCAAGGTTTATTTTTCTGCCTGATCTTGACATAACTGGGACAATGACACAGATCCCAGGAGAATGTATTGGGAGGATGTTGCTCATAGCATTATTCTTGGGATTCCAAGGCCCCCTGGTAGTGAATTGATCAGTGTTCATTGTGCTGCAACAGAAAAACAAGGAAGAGAATATATTTAAACCACAGATCGTCTTCCTCCTCCTTCTACTACTCTATGACCATGTTGGGGAGGGCTGTGATTCAGGACTAATTCAGGACTTAATTTCCTAAAAAGGAAAACGTGTCGGCTAAAGGATTGGCGTTCTTTAATCTAATTTACAATTGTTGTCATCTTTGTCCTTTTAAACATTGTTCCTATTTTGTCCTCTACCACTGTGGTTAATCAGGGTCTCTGTGATTATTGCATTACCTCCTAACCTTATAAGAAACTGTTACTATTAAAAAGATACTTTGTTACTTTGTATTAAAAAGATAACCTTTTTTTTTAGAATGTAAGAAACATACGGCATGCAATAATTCAAAGATGCACATAATTGATGTTTTTGAAAAGAAGCTTATTTCCAGTATATGGTTCTTGGTTCACGCTTCTTTGTACTCTTTGGTCATTGTTGGCCACCTCCCCTGTTGATGGGTTTGTGTAGACAAGACATCCTTTATTAGTAGAATAGTTTAGTGACACTTTTTGGGTTAGGTGAAAAGTTTTAAATGCATTGGATGCTCTATCAATGCTGTTTATTCTCATAAGCTTGCTGTAGGCACATATGATATAGATAAGGTAACCTTTAGTTGCATTTTTTTGTAGTATACATGGTGGAAATGTCGTCCCTGTGTTTATTGTTGACTTAAGGGAACATAGTTGTTAACGCGATCTGTAGGTGGTGAGAGAGAAGATCCAGTGATGTATCACCCAGTAGCACAAGACACCACGCTATCACTACAAAACTGAGACGCATTTGATTCTGTACAATAAAAATGTGCTTAACGGCACAGTCTTCTGTTTATATATGTTTCCCTGAAGGAACTAGCCATTTTATCATCTTACAAAAAGCAATTAAATTTTAGTGTTGTTACTGAGTAACCTACATAACGGAATGCAGCGGGGATTCTTTCAACACGTGTGATGCATGTGGCTAAGGGCTTATTTCCCCTTCAGTAAAGCGGAGTGAGTTTACATTTGGAATGTCAATTGGGGAAAAAAACCCTGTTTCCGAGATAGAAGATGTGGGTATCTCCTTTAATGATTCGTTCAGGACGGTGCTCCCCCGGCTACAGAGCTGTCCATTTCTTATGGTTTACATTGCTCTGTTTTCGTTTGTTTTGGCTGGTTTTATTCTTAACCAATTTAATAAATACCAGTACCTATCCATCTATATCAGATTGACTTATCCAGTACATAATAACCATGCACAGAGAGCTATGCACAGATTTTCTCTTCATTTACAATAATAGTTGGCACTGGACTATGACAGAAACAACTTGGAAGAGAGATCTGAGATAGGAGAATACTGCCCTCTGCTAAAAAACCCAGCACATATGCAGTGGGATGAGGAGAAATGACATGATACAATTAAGTGCTTCTCCTTTATTCCTGGTGTGCCAGGGCATGGGATTTGGCTAGCTTGAGCTCTTTTGGTTTGCTATGAACGTACTGGGGATGTCCTTTTCTTTACCATCTTTTATCATGCTTAAAAGTTATTTTCCTTCCTGAGGAATTGTATACTTAACATTTGGAGCAATTTGATAGCCGCAAATTAATTTGCATGTGTATAGGGTAAAAAAAAAAAACCCACTTCACCTGCATAATTCAGAATCCTCATGAATGGTTAAGAGAGTTCTCATTAAATTACTCATTACCTCTGCTGCTTTTTATGTGTGATGAAATATGCAAGATTTCTTTTTCTTTATAATATGCGGTGGCTGTTCCTCAAGCCTCTCTCGTTGTCGCAGGGCATCGAAAAAACTGTCTTGCGCAGGCCATCGAAAAAACTGTCTTGCGCAGGCCGAGACGTGAAAAACGGAAAAGCTGGACCATTTCTGCTATGTAATATTCAGTAAATGCATCACCTTTATTTGATCAATAAAAGAGAAGCTACGCTGGACATTGGCTGAGGAAGATATTATTCTTGCCTAGTGTATTCACGAAGTGAGGATTACGTGCGATCACTACAGAAGCATGAGCGCTTCATAGCTAGCCTTTGAAGTAATTGCTGTTTTATTGATCAAATAACGAAGACAGATGTTTTAAATATCAGATGGTTAACGCTTACTGACTGTGAGTTTTTTTTTCTTTTGTAATTTTATCTTGGTGTTCTTGTTATGTTTCTTATTTTTTTAGTTATTTTAAGCAATAATGTATGTTCCATATTGTATGGCTGTGATACAGAGTTGGTAAGAGAATTGCAGGTCACTGCAGTGATTTCGCTTTCCATCCAAGCTCTTCTACTAGAATAAGCTCACTGGGATTGGCCCTTCATAATGCATAGGGCTATCACTGAGTTCAAATGTTCATCTCTCCTACAAACCCACACTTAAGTGTGTTTTGTAATGAGGCAGTACTGCATAGCTTATACACCTCGCCCCCTAAAAGCAAAATAGAGAGAGGCTGTATTGTATACAACCCCCACTATTTAAAAAGAGCCACAGTGGTGCTGTACAACATAGCATCCCATTTCCCTGTCGTTACACTTTCATTCAAAACTGAACATGCAAGTCACTTGGTAGGTGCTTACTTGTACAGTAAAAGATAACAGAAGGGGCCTTTGTATACAGCCACAATAAATCACTTATGTGCCCCATTATGTGGACATATGAGCATAATCCACAAGGTTACTGGAGAGCCGGAGATGTTCTGTTGTGTTTAATTAGCGATTCCAATGGCGTCATACAGACTTGATTTTAAAGGGACATTGACCTAAAAATGCTTTACTCTTTGTATATGGGTATACATTTGCTGAATGTGTCCCTCATGATTTAATCACGTAGCACCAAATGCAAATCAACTACTCTCTATTGTAATCCATTATATGGCGCCCCTCGCTGTTGTCTTAAATAGGGGACTGCTCAGGGGGCCCTTAGTCTTTGAAGTGCATCCCATCTGAGATAATTTGCGTTGTCATAAATGTGAAACATTGTCTCACTTGGTTGGGGCAAGAAGATTCTTCTCCTCAAACTCAAACATTCCGTGTTCTATCCAAAATACACCATTTTATATTTTTTTAATCTCAAGCAACAGTACAGTTTAAATTTCATTTGATAACATGATCACATAAATGTTTGTCCTTCCTATAGGGAATGTAATTTATGTTCCTTTAATAAGGTGCAGCGTCTGCATGATGAGAAGAGCTTCATTAGAATATGATCACTTTAACTTTTCTGTAGCACCATTTAAAATCATTCCAGATCTATTGTGTATGCTTGTGAGTGGCTGTAGCAATTTACAGACAATAATTTATATTCTTTCCATTTCGCCAGACAATTTTTTTTATGAAGTTTTATAATTCAACATAGTGTTTTCACAGTTTTTGTTTTCCCTGTTCAATTATTCATAAATAATTAAATGCTAATAACCCAAAAAGCCTTAATGATGCTTTTAAAGCTATTTCAGCTCATTAAGCGTTCAAGTGATTTACTCTCCCCACACTTTACCTATATTTTTGTTATTAAAAGAATTGTCCATAACGGCCCCCTGTTTTTGTCTAGAATACCTAATGAAGCTGTCTATGGAAGAGCTCATAGAATTCCTGCAGGAAAATCTTGCCAAGAACTTTGGTTTTGAAGATGATTATGTAATAGAACAACTTCAACTTTCTATGTCTGAACTGAAGCGGGCAAAGCTTGACCTTCCTCCACCAGGTAAGAAAACATGGTTACTCAAGTAATTTACATGCTCAGTGCCCTTGTTTACTGCAAAAGCGTGCAATTGTTACATTACGTTGCTGTTGGGGTATACGTTAGTATAGCCACTATAGATCACTTATGTGGCTGACGGTGTGGACGTATGAACATATTCCACCCAGTCCTCGAGAGACACAGAAGTTTTCCCATTGACACAATAATGTGTCTGTCTAAATAAAGGTGTGCCCTCTCAAAGGCTTTATCAATGCCTGTCTTTGCATGAAGGTTGATAACAGCCTGTACTCAACCTTAGATTGTTTTATAGGTTCAATTTTATGAATGGATGACCAATTTTAACTTTTTCTTTCAGCTAAACTAAAATATTTAGTATAGTTGTAACGACATACTTTCTTTTGATTTAAGACTAGCTTGAAGATCGATAACAGCCATAGTTGAGATGTTGGAACGGCAAAAAGATCATTTAAGGACAGTAGAATATAATAAACACAAAAATAAAGGTTAAGGTAATTGAATAGTATATTACTGACCAAAAGTTTAAATTGGGCCCTATGCACCTGTTATGAAAGGTTGCTTAAATACAGTGCATGTTAACGTCTGGTCGTGCAGCCTACCTTTTGGGAAAGCATAAAATGCAGCTATCTCGTGGACATTATAGCTTTTATTATGGCAAATAACGCATTCTCCTCGTAATGCATTTTCATTAGTTCAGTAAAATCTTCCATCTGCATTCGCAGCCAAGTAACAGCTGACAAGTGCTAAGCATGTTCACACCTCATAAACTATCACCACTCTTTGGCACAGTGGCTCTTGTTATATGTCTGCACACCTTTTCAAAATTTTAACACCCGGTGTGTTCCTGGGCTGCTCTGCAATGTGTTACTTCAACACCACATAGACTGATTTTACCTGGAGTTAAGTGTTTGCTTCTGAAAACAGAAACTATGTTGCACTACATTAAAAACGTAAAGTGTTTAAAGCTGAGTAAATCAATATTGCAATAACAGTCTTTAGATATAGTCTAAGTGGCGGTCTGCTGGATTCACCTGTGTGACCCTGGCACATTTCGTTTAATAGTGACAGCGCATATGCTCTTGAATGAACCTCAGATTTAACTTAAACATTTTCAACATTTTGAAAGGAAAAGCACATTTGAAGTTTCCTAGGACCATTGATATCCACAGTGCTTAGTAAGGGTGCCAATATTGTAACATGCTCTATATAAAGAATTCTAAGTAGGGTATGACCCGGTTATTCTGCACGTGCGTATACAAGCAATGTAGTTGTAAAATTTGCTCGTTACCTCCACTCCATGCAGCTTTGTTTCCCGTAATATCACATTCTCTCTTCCTTCTCTCTCCCTCCATACCTAGATGACGAACAGTTAACAATTCAACTGAACCCTGGACAATGTTAAAAACACTTAGGTTAAGATGGGAAATAATTATATTTTGTTATTGTATAGAAATCTCACTGGTTTCTATGGTGAATGCTCAGAATGCTGCACTCTGATTCGAACATTCCTAGTTCTCCCTTGGCAATAAGCAAGCCGTTTGTTATGCATATCTAACGTATCCAGTTAACATTGAATCACAGAAGTGGCTATTGTATGCTAGTAGGCAAGCCGATACATTTTGTTTTTGCACAGGTTTGGCTTTTTTCCTTTGGTTGGCTGGTTTCACTGCCATCTGTTGCCTGCCATTAATTAAATATTTGGCTCGTTGTGTCCCTGGTAAGGCTGTGTACATGGGTATCTTTTATTGCCAGCCTGTGTGCCTTGCAGAAAGCATTTGTGATGGTTCACTTGTATAAGCCTATATATATTTAACACAGCCCTCCTGGATGGGTCTAAGGTTCTTGCCACTTTTGTGTAAGGTTCTCAAACTTGATTATATCTCAAAGGACACCAATGCATTTGTACAAAAGGTCTGTACAACACCCATATGTACACTTTGTAGCTAACTGAAGGGTATATGGGTTCTTTATTTGTTATGCTGTTTGCACAAGTACCCCTTATCCTAATGAAGAAGATATTCCCTAGGTACTTTGTACCAGCGCAGTGACTTTCCAAGGATCCATCATACTGGATTACGTATGAACTCAAGAACTTTCAGAAGTCCTATGCAGTAAAGGCCAACACTTTAGTCAAAGTAAAGGATAATTTTTTTTTTTTTAATGTTGAGATTATTTTAACACACACTATTTTTCTTGGCAGAGATCAGGGATGAATTTTGTAAATAATTTATGTGAAATAGCCTCTGCTTGCGATGCTATGAGGTTTATATCCATATACTTCATAGCATTATAACAAGACCAAGAGAGTTTAAATCCTGTAGCCTTTTATTAAACATTGAAAGGCATATGCTTCTGATCATTGTGAGATGTTCAGTAGGGCCAAATAAAGTCTCCAGTAGCTGTGTTTTTTCAAATGGTCTAAACGTTTTCTTCTGACATTCACTGCTCTAAATCTTTCCTCTTGTGTACAGCGCTGCAGAAATCTATATTCGCACTTTTTGTTCTTCTTTTTAGGCATTTGCTGTTCTATAGTGTCATAGTCCCACTGTAGCCTGCTGGTGCTCTATAAATAAAGTCTAAATGTAATATACAGGCATAACAGGCTTTTTCTTTTTGCAATTTTCAGCACATTATTTCTCATTATAATGACTGCTAAATGCTGGCGCACCATGTCAATTTTTTATCACCATGGAAAGCAGTCGGTTCTTGTGACATTTAACAAAAATAAAGCAATGCCTGCCCTTTCCTTAGACTTAATCCATGCTGTGATAGTTAAGGGAGCATTTAGTCTTAAGGAAGTGATTTGTTTTAAAAGCTCGGTTTGCTATTGATTAGCCTTAATATTGTTCTTATATTCCACCTCTTTTCACATGTTAGATATGAATGCTTTTGTTCAGAATACTTTTGTATTTTTAACATTCTAACCAACTTATCAGTAAAGTCGCTATACAAACAAGTTTTATTATGAATATTTTATAACTTGTAGGAATTCAGTGCCATGATTAGAGATTGTTTGTTTAGTAAAATTTTTCTTTGTGGCAGTATACTACTTAATATTCAATTAAACCCTTGTCCTTTGCCTTTGTGTAGCGTTTTGGATTCTCAAGGCATCAGACTACCTAGAACGAGTGGCCTCAATGTATGTGGAGTAATTGTTGCAGAGAAAAGGTTGGCCACCAGGGGGCAACAGACTACCACATAATTATAGGCTGATTTTATTTACTTTAAGAAGCCTATGAAAAATATTTAAAACTACTGTTAAAAAGTAGAAAAACTTGAAGAAAACTGGCAATTTGGAGATTTTTACTTTTATTTGTGTGTACAAGTATACGTGCTATATATAACATGTATACTTGTACACACAAATAGATATAATCACACTATTCTCTTGGTAGATTAGTGTGGTTCATTGCTTGCATACACATATTGTTTTATTGTTTTATTTATTTATAAGGCCAAAGTAGTGGTTCCATGAGCAAAACCTTGTATAACTCTAAAATGAACTAATTTTGTGAAGTTGGGTATTAAAAAAGAAAAATCATCTGCTACTCATATTCATAATAAAAGACGGTGGGTGGGAAGCTAGAATAATACAAATCCCAGCTGATTTGCAGAAGTGACATTATTAACAGAGGGTGCATGTATTTAAATATCATTCCTGACAAAGATAGATTATATTAAAAGGCTTTTGTCTTCAGTGTCACCTCCCTCTTTTAAAAATGATTTCTGACATCCATTTCTGAAAGAGTATTAATGAATAATTCAATTTGTTGTATAGGTGAACCCAACGCAAAATTGATAATCCACAACGGGGGGTGATTTTTAAAGGCTTTTCAGGCAGGAAATGGGGGAGGATCATGCAAAATTGTCATTGTGCGAGTATAAAAACAAAAAGGCATGCAAACCACACGGTAAAATGTGACCTGCACTGTATAAAAATGTGTCGGTTTTTGGTACTCCAAAATGATTTAAAAAACAAAAAACAAAACACTGCCTCCAAGGTTATGGTACATATTGGCAACAGAAATAAGTATAAAGGCTGGTAATTCTGTTCATATTAAGTGGGATTTTAGGTTTGGTGCATGTTATGCATTTCAGGAACGTGTACAAAGCAGCCATTTTATGTCAAATATTTTAAATAAAATAGCAGTTTAGCCAATGTAAGACTTTGAAAACACTTATTCTAAATGAACAATAGACCATTATGTTAGAAAACAAAATGGTATAATTTTGTGAGCAGGTTTGCGATGTCTTGCAGTGGGCAAAGATTGATTGTTTTCATTAAAGAGCAGGAATAATAACCTCATGCAATATACTTTTATTAGGGGACACATCACTGCAAATCTGGGCTAAGTATTGTACGCTTGGATTGTGAATTGCAGCTTTTGAAATTTTTGTATGAGAGAGGAATCATGTTTGTTGTTTGATCAAAAACACCCTGCTGCTGTTTTTTCTATATATTTTTTTAAATGAATTCATAGTTAACAATGAGCTTTTATCACATTCTTACATAGAAGGTGCCCTGGGTGTTTTGATACGTTTCTTTTCTTAAATGGATTTGTTTAACCTTGAATCATGTACTTTATATTGCTTCATATTTTACATATAGAGTTCCAACATGGCTCTATTACAATAAGGAAGAGAGAACATTAACAATAACATTAACCTTTACATTAACACATACAGGTAGAATAACAGAAGAGGGCCCTGCCTCAAATGCTAGTAAATCTATTTCAGAGTTATTCGAAATTGTAAGTGGTGAAGATATTCCATAAATTCAAGGTAACCGAAAAAAAAAGTTTAAATTTAGGGACAAGAGCTCATGCTTGATTGTGTGACTGGTGATCCCCCTTTCTTGTTTTGCTGACCATGATCTGTAGCCTGTGGTGTATGGTTTCTGCATAACTATATTTGCACATAGAATGCTAAAATGAACACTATATTTAGCTTATAGTTTTCACCCACCAGCCTGTGCATGCCAATGGTTGCATACCCCTGACAGATATATTTTCATTAACATGTGCCTAAGCAAACAGTGGTATAGACATGAAACACAGCATCTGTAATGTTAGTAGTAGCTGATGCAGCTTGTGTTGTGGTAGTACCACACGTACTTCGAAAAAGAACTGCTATTGAAAGACATTTTAACAGCTTAGTTTCTCATTTGTGAGAGGGCCATTATTTCAACCTGAACTGATCAATCCCATCAATACTTTAATACTGGAATCTGATTTTCTGTTCTGAAAATCTATATGCGATTAAAACCTCATTTATATTTTTCACGAGAGGAAAAAAAGAGAGGCCAGAACATTTAATTCTCCCAACATGGTCCATGTCTCATATGGGGACCTTTTCTGCCCTTACTTTTACCCTGTCTGTTCTCAGGATTGGCTGCTTTTTGCATATGAAGTGTCTTAACACTTTAGGTACCAACTTAAAGCAGTCCTGTTTACGCTCAATAAACTGCATTCTTTAATCCGGAATGCCTTATTAACAGTATGTAAAATGAGAAGACCATTCCAGAGGAAAGCACTTGTTTACAACATAAATTAAAGATTGTGAGACATTTAATCCTTATTGTGAAGCCTAGGAGTCATTTTGTGTGACTTTGTATCTATTAGTATATCCAGGGGCGTACCTAGAGTATTTGGCACCTGGGGCGGATCCTGTATGTGGCACCCCCCCACACTTTAAAACTGCATAGCTTCTATGGTTATATACTGGTGCAGACATTGAAGGTGGTACAGCATTACTGTTATCATTATATACTGAGGCAGACATTGACGGTGGTACAGCAAAACACCTACCACTATATACTGAGGCAGACATTGACGGTGGTACAGCAAAACACCTACCACTATATACTGAGGCAGACATTGACGGTGGTACAGCGTAATCCATATCACTATACATTGAGCCAGACACTGATAATAGTGCAGCATAACTCCTATTACTATATACTAACCCAAACATTGATGTGGTGTAGGCCCACCACTTCATTGTCTGGCTTAGGGATGCACCGAAACGAAAATTCTGGACTGAAACCGAAAAACCAGCATTTACCTGTCCGAAACCAAATATGACCCCCACCATAAAAAAAAATCTCACACTTTTATTTAAAGTAAGTAACACACCAAAATAGGACAAAACAATTAAATAATATATATATATATATATATATATGATTGTTAACAGCAATCACATTCCTATCATGCCCAGGCATACCCAGATTCCAGGATGTACTCGCAGACTTGGCATGATAGAAGTATGGTTGCCCTATCTACCCCTTCTCACTACCTTCTCCCTATCTACCCCCTCCTAACTATCTACCCTCTCCCTCTTTGAAGTTCACTTACCTTTCAGGAGTCCTGCGGTGGGGGTGCAAGGCCTCTGTCTCCCAGCTCTGCCACTGTATGGAACAGTATAGAGTGATGGGAGTTATGATGTACTTTAGAGCATAATTATATAATGAAAGATACATTGGAAATGGTACAGCATAACACCCATCACTCTCACACATTTACCAATCCACACATACACCAATCCACACATACACCAATCCACACATACACCAATCCACACATACACCAATCCACACATAAACCAATCCACACATAAACCAATCCACTCACTGTCACTCTCACTGTCACTGTCACTCTCATGCTTTCCTAATTTTCCTCTTTTCTCCTTACAGCTCCTTTTCTTCCTCTTTGCTCCTCTTCTTCCTCTTTGCTCCTCTTCTTCAGTTCTTCTGTCTTCTTCCGGTTCAGAGGGCACGGACAGCGGTGGGCGCGCTGTTGCCGCGCGGATCGCAAGGGAGCGGTATCGGAGGTCTTTAACAGACCTCCGGCTCCCTTGAGTGATTTTAAACCGGGTTCAAGGGAGATCCTTGAACCGGCTTAAAATCACTCAAGGGAGCCAGGGGTCTGTTAAAAACCTCAGATACCGCTCCCTTGCGAGCCTGCTCCTCCAGCGGCGAACATTACTGTCCGTCTCTGGAGGGGTGCCGGAAAGTTGCCACCCCCCTGATGAGTGGCACCCGGTGCGGACCGCCCCCCGCTAGGTACGCTACTGAGTATATCTTCATATGTCAGAAAGCCGGAAAGAGGAAAAAGCTCCAAAGGAAGCTCTTAAAGTTAATAAATGACCACTCCAGAACAGGCAACATCTTTCACTTTAAGGTGTTATGTATTCGCTTATTCACACTAACCCATGAGTTTATGTGAGATTTTCCTCACCATATAAAAAATAAGATGACCTTGACAATTTTATATGTATATATATTTTGTGGGTTCTGCGTATCTTAGCTGTTCCTGGTCACTGCACTCTTCTGGACAGTTTGTTCTGATGTTGTTACTGGAATCTGTTGAAGCCACTCTGCCAGCTTAGGAGTCATAGCCCCGAGCGGTCTCATGACTAATTGAACGACTTTGGCCTTCACTATCCACATCTGCTCTGGTTTTCCTTTCAGGCCCTGGTACTTTTCCAGCTTCTCATACACCTTCCTGATGTCACTGCTACTTCTATCACCACCACTGTCTTCTGGTCCTTGTCTACCACCACAATGTCAGATTGATTTGCCAGTACCTGCTTACCCATCTGCATCACAGGCTCTTGCTTTTGTATCATATATATATGTAATATAATATATAAAAAATGATCTTTCATGCCTTTATTCAGTGCACCCATTAAAGATTCACAATACTGGTGGAAAGGTTGGATTTAATAAACCTTGGAAGCCCTTTGATTTAATAACTTGTCGAACCTCCTTTGGCAGTATTAACCGCAAGTGTTTTCAGTAGCTTCAGATCATACCCGTCCAAAGTTCAGGAGGATTTTAGACTGTTCTCACTTGCAGAACTGCTTTAGCTCAGCCATATTCCAAGGATGTCTGGTGTGAACTTCTCTCTTGATCTAATTGAACAGCATCTCTAATGGCTACTATGAATCTGTAAGAATGTTTTCTGAACTTAGCTTTCAGTATGTAAACGGTCTATACATTTACTTTTATGTATATGTACATGAATCATAGACATTACAAATGATGGGTTTAAAAAGAACTGTCAAAATAACCACTTGATATTAAAAATTGCTCACTTAAAATAAGTACCGTGCTGTTGCTAAATGATCCCGTTCACAAGTAGATTCACGGAACAGATTGTAACTTTTTCAGAGCATCTTTAGGCAGATTGTTGAACATAACTTCACAAAGGCTACACAAAATTCTGGAATCATTGCAGTTTCTAACACATTTAATGTAGAATTAATGTTATAGATTGCATGTTTTATGGATATATGATTGTTAAGGAAATGCATATTAAGAGAATTGACGGAGGAATCCATAGAAGTTATATATATATATATATATTTTTTTTTTATAAATAAAACATTCTGTTCCTATTTTTGGTACACCCCTTTTTAATTTAGAAGGATGTTTTTGATTCAGGTGTGCACAACTGGACTTTTGTCATGCCTATAGAGGAGGTAGATTATCCTTAAGAAGGAGTAATATACAAAGACATTCCTAATAGCAAAATAGCACTAAATAATCAGTTTGATATCTATATCCGTATGTTGAAATAAATGTAGAATCCAAATTTTAGAATTCAGGTAACTGGTTTTATCAAATTGTTTTCATCCATGAAAACACCATGAGATGTGAAAGTTCTATTTGTACTTTTCTAATTGTAGTGTTTGTATTTAATCCTAGGGAAAGATGAAGAGTTTCCAAAAAAACAACTAGGCCAAGTTCCTTACGAGGCACCTCCAGTACATCTCAATCATGTTATGAACGGACAAAAGATTACCAACAAACTTCCTTCTCAGATGAAAGCAGAAAAAGTACCATCTCCCAATAAAGGACAGCAAGTGTCCCCAAGCATCGAAAGAAGAAGAAATAACTCCATGGAAAAATCCAATTTAAAAACTCCAAAGCGAGGCCCCATAGACAACCGTCCTGAACAGAATAAGGGAGATACACAACAGCAGAAATATCCACAGCCTGCTGTAGCTACTCAAGACAATGATAAAATATCTAATCATGCTACAGCTAACCAGAACTCAAATGCAGCATCCAGTGCTTCAAAGGGAATTGCTCCTAGATGGAACCTGCCATCAGAATCTAAAAATAAGGATCCAATGATGAAACATGGTGACGGAAGAGGAAGACCACCAGATTATAATGTTTCAAGTCATCTTGAATCTCAAGTTCTGATCGCTAAGAAAAAAGGCAGGGTTATTGACATGGATGGCAAAAGAGGATCTAATGCATCACAGTATGATAATGTTTCTGGAGGTGAACATGAAAATGATAATCATGCTGAAGACATCAGGCAACGATCAGATTCTTTTAGTCAAAGAAATGTAACGTACTCCACTGGCACTTCTTCAAGACATCCTTCAAAAAGTTCCAGTCCACCAAGAACAGTTGAAAACATGGGAATTATACAGCCACATTCTCCATATCGGGATACTGATTTTGAGTATAACATGAAGCAGTCACCACCTGTATATAGTGATCCACCTCTTTACAGTGATAACACTAAATATTCAGCAAGTAGAATGAATAGTGAACATCATTCCCCGGTAAACTGGATTAGCCCATCAAATCGATCATATGATTATAACTTTGACTTTTTTCCAGATAAAATGCCTGTGAAATCGTCTGCTAGACAGTACCCTTATACATCACCTTCCAACAGGATTGAAGTTCTACCAGCTGATGACAGTGAAACTGTTCGGCTAGGCGGTTTTAGTCCAAGGGAAAACAACAGATATGTATTACCCTCAGTAGATTATCCTAACACATCCTACACATATTTTCCAGATGTAACATTAGGAACAAATGGACACCCGTTAAACAAGGAAAGCTCCAGAGGTTACATGTCCAGTTTGCAAAAGTCTCCTGGGGTTCAACACTCACCAAATCAGGCCCATAATTTTTCATCCTTGTCTATAAATAACCCAACGAGATACAGGACTTCTCCACACAATGAACACATTAATCAACCTCGGTATCTTCATTCAAACTCTGGAGTAAGTGGACAACAGTTCCGAAATCCTCGTGATGGGATCATAATGCATGAATCAGTGATGCTGTGAAAAAATATTTACTGCTTGATGAAGTCATTTTAAAACCAGGGCAAACATAAACTGTTGGCTTGTTTAGAAAAAAACAACATTTCAAACTTAAATATTTGCTTCGGTGCATTTTGTTTTAGAAGGGTTTAAATCGGTTATTGTACTTTAAACAATGAAATGCAGATTATGCCAGATGTGCTTCAATAAACAAAGTACATGTGTGTAGTCATTGGATGTTCTAGGTAACCTCAGAACCTTTCCGAATGAGAAACATAGACATTGACCTTTCTTCTGTGTATAATATATATTGTTGGGGAAAAAGATATTAACACAATTTGTGTTTGTATCCCAATGTGGCTTACGAAGGTTTCAGTCAGGATGTTATGTGTCAAGGTTATCGGTTAATCTTAATTAAAGGGAAAAATAGATCTTTTTATTCTGAGCTTTAGACTTTATGCAGCCTTCACCTTAAATGTCAGGGATGCACAACCCCAGCCTTTGAAAACCACAAACAGGTCACAATTTTTGGATATCCCATCTCAATTAAAAAAAACATTGTTACTTGTTTTAAGTAATTCCTGACCTGCTTATGGCTCTCGAGAACTCAAGTTGTACAGCCCTTTAAAATTGCTTCCATTTATGCAATGTATTATTAAAAATATACTTCTGCTTACTATGCATGTCATGTGGCCAGGCTGCAATGTGATACTCACCATGGCAGCTTACTATGGTGTATCTAATTGGACTGCGGTCTATGCACATCAGTTTATAAAAAAAAAGAAACATTATGGTGCCCCCTAGTATACTTGGTACACAAATACGGATTTCCTGGGATATAAATGGAGTTTGGAGTTGTTTGAAAAACAAAAATTACAAATGGTGATTTCACATCTTCTGTAATTCCTGAGCCAGCTTAGTGTGGAAAGGCCGTCAATGCTTTGCGCCAGATGCAAGATTGTGAATGTCTTTTGTTCCTTAAGAGATTTCAATTGTGTTGTAGATGAAAGTGGTCTCCCTTTGCATTTGCAGATGGTATAGATCACAAGGCTAGATTTGAAGTAACTTCTTTACTGAAGCTCACAGAGTCCTTTGAGCGTACTATTTCTTTTAGCAAACTTTTGATAGTGCTAGAAGTTTGTCTGAGTAAAGGTTATAGATTCTTCCTGGGTTGCATTAAACCTAATGGCTTGTCTTCCAACAGTCCTGGAATACTCACTATAAAAAAGGCTTTATTTTATCCATTTGCCACCATATACTTCTGCGATTGATTTTGAAAGTGCTGCACCAGCTGTGAAATGTAGGTGTTGACTGCATCCCACGTGAAAGTGAACGTTAATGCAATAATGTACAGAGCATCAAAGCTGTGGTCCACATTATTCCAAAACGAGCAGGAGCTAGGCCTTTTGCATGCTGGGGGGGGGGACTGCTAATATAAAAGCAAGCCTTATGTAACGGGGTAAAACATGAAGCTTTAATAGCTAATTAACATGTGCTGTGTGTTATGTTAAAATGGTTACTAAATTTAAAGATATAGGTACCTAGAAAAATATATGTAGCCTTTCTGGTTTTCAAGGAGCTAACTACAAGCCTTTATAACATGAAAATATGCATTTTTGTTTTCGTCTTGTTAGGACAAAAAATAAGGAACTGACACGCTTTTGATTCAGGTTTAAGAAGGCACTTAGACCCTTTTATAAGAATGGCACTGAATGTCAATGAATTTTTTGCCTTTTATGTAGAAAATCAAATTCTTCTAAATTCATGTAATCTACTGTTGTGGATTTCAGTGATGCCTGTTTCATAATTCATGTGTTTTTCAGCACGCCCCCCCCCCCCGATTTGACTTTTTATATTTATATATATATATATTTTACTGAAGATTCAGTAAAATGGAATTGTTTACATTTCTCTTATAGAATGAAACAAGCAATATTTCCTATAATTACACTGTTTTCCTTTGTGTGCTGTTACAACACTTCCCTTTATGTGTTACATGTTGTCTTGAGAAAAACATAACACATTACAATTGCCTACTGAACGGAAAAAAAAGATTACTTTATATATTCTTTGGAATAACATGTTTGTCCTTCTGTGATCATGTACTCTGCACCAGTAGCATGTGTGTTCCATAATGTGCCTTGGCCTTCTAATGACTTAATGTCTGTTCTTTTTATTATTACACATCACATCTTTATAAACCAATGGATCGTGTGCTGAAATTACAATAATGGTTAAGAGATGGCAAATCAATCTGAATTGTCTGCTTTATTTCCAAGTTCCATTCTCGAGTGTTTTTTGGGTTTTTTTTAGCTGTGATTGACACCTTTTTTTCTCTGTTCTATAAGGGTATAATTTTAGTCATTTCAGCTTTCTCAAGGAAACTTTACAAACCAAAAGTAGGAATATATAAGTTTTTATACATACATATACACATTTTTAAACACCATACCTTAATAAAATTGAATATATTTTTATTTTATTTTTCTTGCCCATTTAGTATTAACCCCAGAAAGGTACATTCTGTTGGTTATGCTCAAAGGACTAATGTGTTTTTTTTTTCTTTCTAAAGGTACATATTTGTAGAAGAAAACTGTATTGATTTGCGGTAGAAATGTATGCATATTGTGATTTATTTATATGGTTGGATATTTTTAGCTGGAATCAACATAGTTAATATTGAACTGTTCAGAATTCAAGGGGTTAACATTCTTTAAACACTACGCGGAAATAGAATACATTCTAATTTTTACTCTTGTGTAGTACTGATTCTTCCCATCAGTTAAGAATAAGGTGCATATTATGTACATACAATGTAACTATATAATAGGCTCCACTTAATTGTGATTCTCTGATTCTTAATCAAGCTGTACAGCATATGTTTAAAGTGGCTAATGTAACAGCAATGGTAAATATTGTAGATTTAATGTATAAAATATGTACACTATTTTCATATGTCAACCGCTACAGTTTTTTAACTGTTCTTTTTAATGTGACTGTATTTTTAATGTTAAAAATTAACATTATTAAACATTGTCAGAGCTGTGTGTCTTTTTTTTTGTTGATCAAATGAAAGATATATTTTAGTCCTAAGTAGCTCCACTACTCATACCTATTTATATTACTTTTCAGTTGCTATAACAACCATATAACATATAAAAGCCATAAAACAAATCAGTGGTTTCTAATTCTAGCTTTCATATATAGCCTTAAGTGCTTATAAGAGTGTGTATATCATAATGCATTTTGGTGTTCAGATATCCAACACACGCACATTTACATGTGTATATATAACCCTACAACTTGCTATTATACCAAAAGCTAGAAACACCTTGGATTTTTGTATAAAAGGCAATTCTGTGAAAAGAATTGGAAGTAGTGTAATTGTCATACCAACAATGGAACGTTTTATCTTTTCAGCATTTTGAGCTCAAATTGCTATTTATTAGGGCTGCAACTAACGATTATTTTAATAATCGATTAGTTGGCCGATTATTTTTTCGATTAATCGGATAAAAAAATGCTATTTTTTTTCAATTTAAAATAATGTAATAAAAAACGTACAATTTACACTTTCATCTCTTTATTGCAATGGCCTCTCTCTCTATTCACCTTCTTATTTTACTGACATATTAATAAAAGCTACAAGAACAAGCTACTAGTTTCTCAAACTAGGTTTTAATACAAAGTTATTAGTAAATATTAATTCATATGTTAACTATTTTTCATATTTAATAAAAACTGAGAAAAAAAGCCTTTTTTAAATTTTTTTTATTTATCAACTGCCCCCGGTTATGCACATCTGACCCCCAGCTTGCCACTCTGTCCCCATATATGCCTTATACCTCTTTTATGCCAGATTACACTGTGCCCCCTGATATGCCACTGTGAGCCTGATATGCCTTATATGCAACTGAGCCCCCTAATATACCTTTTACCCCCAGATATGTTTTATGCCCCCCTGATATGCCTAATATCGATATGCCTTATACCCTCTATATGCCCTGAAATTCATAATACCCCCCATACACCACTATAACTCACCCATACACCACTCTGGCTCCTCCCCCTCCCATACACCACTCTGGCTCCTCCCCTCCCATATATCACTTTGCCTCCTCCCCCCTCCCATACTCCACTCTGCCTCCTGTCAGCAACGGAGGTTCACAAGACACCAGGGAGCCGGGTAGAGAGGCAGAGTGGTGTGGGAGGGTGGCATAGAAGCCTCTCAGCGTAAGTGAAGGTGAGTAACGGAGGCTGTCTGTGCGATGCAGACCCCCACCGGCTGACAGGATGATTCTCTGTCAGCCGGTGGGGGTCTGCACGATGCGCACAGCCAACCTCCGTTACTGCCCTTCACTTACGCTGAGGCTGCAGTGAAAGTGCCTGTCAGTAACGAGTCGGGAGAGAGGCAGAGGGGTGTATGGGATGGGGGAGGAGTCAGAGGGGTGTATGGGATGGGGGAGAGAGACGGAAGTGAGAGACCGGCCGACAGTGAGGGGAATCCAGGTCCCCTGCAGCGTTGCGGGGTATCTGGATTCTAGTATTATAATCCGATCTCTGTTTGAGGTCGGATTATATAAGGAGAGGAGTTTTTCAGAGCATTTGCTCTGAAAAAAACCTCTTTATAATCGATAAAAATCGATTCGATTAATCGATAATGAAAATCGTTGACAACGATTTTCATTATCGATTAGTTGTTTCAGCCCTACTCTTTATGCATAATCCTTGTTATCCTTTACCACCCGTTACTGACAAATGACTTGTCTGCACCTCTTAACCAAACCATGTAGGTAAATTGTTTGAAGTCATGAATTTACATTTTACAAACAAACAAAAACATTTCTGTTTAAGCATAAAAAAATGAAATCACATGGTCATCCCAGATCTTGTAACAATTGGCTCCCTCCTGGGACTGTTAGCGTTGTACTTGGTTATAGGGTGACTCTTTTTCTTAGCTACACTAGGTATGGGTGTATTAAGGTCTCTAATCTTGATCCTTGGGATATTTAGTCATGTCTCAATACTTTACAAGGACGTGCGACACCATGTGCAATGTACTATAGTGCAAATGGACTGGTTACAAGGGAAATCTCTGATCTCTGCATCCCAACCGTTGAACAGCTGTGGACTGGAGAGAATAACAGTGCTACCCACTATTGATTTGGCAGTGGAGGGGCTTCAGCCCCCTATACATGCAGCCCTATATCCCACCAATGCTACGTTGTCATCAGAAAAAAAAAAAGTGTTTTTTCTTTTTCTAAAATTTTGAGTCAAATAAAATAAATGTGTTGTATGAACAAAGCCCTTCCCATCTTGAACATGCAATTCATATAGATGTATTCATCATCATTAAACAAAGATCTCAAATCTAGTTACATTTTGTTGGGTAAAACATTTCCAAAAACCCTTGGGTAAGAAGAGGTTAAAAAACATCTTTAAAAAAAAATAAAAATTAAACCTTTTTTTGGAAGCATACTTTGCCCAGGCTTTAATGAAAGTAAAACCTAAGACCTTTTGCACTTTGTCAGTAGCAGAAGCTGTGTGCAGCAGTACCTTGCAGTGAACTGGTGTATAATTGGCATTGATAGCAAGGTATCGGTGGTGTAATGTTCACAACTGGGGTTAGTAGATTAAGCAATTAATTTCTTACAGCCTGCTACCATGGCCACAATGAAATGAAGCTGCTAGCTTGCTTTTGCAAGAAAATACAATTTGTGTGCGGCACTTGTAAGGCAATTTGTTATATATGATGTGCATTGAAGAATTCCTTGCATTAGATTCTGTTTGGGAATTCTCTGCTTGCTGTATTTTCTGAGTAGAGACACAAGAGTTAATGCTGTTTTGTTTTTTCTTCTTGTTCTTGAAAGTACCCTGATCTTATGTTCTTTTAGCATCTTTAACAAGGCTTCAGAAAATGAATGGCATGATATTTGGACTGCTTTGCAACCTATGCTTTTAATACCTTAATAAAACAATGCAAATGAGGAGCATATGACGTTGAAAAGTAAATTGTACACATCAAGGACATATAAGTATATATTATACATAGCAACATAACTTCACAAAACTAAATCTAATAAAGCTGATTTTAACTATACATTTATGCATCTTCATGACACAGGATAATGTCAGAAAGTAGTAACTCAGCGAGCTAGCAATATGCTTATCTATTGTCAAACATTAGAATGTATAATACATATACAACTATGTTGTAACAGGTGATTCATATCTACTTGGGCTGGAAGTCTTTAACTTTGTAGCCCCACCCCTGAGATGCTGAGTTACCATGTCAATGCATGTAAAGTCCAGTATGGATATCTAATAACCATTTACTTGCTAGGCCAAGCTTGGGAATAAAATGATGTACATGTGGCCACATGCAATTCTCTTATACTTTTGCAGCTTGCGGCAATGTGCATCCAGGTGGCGGTCTATTACTAAAGGACAGGATCTGCTGCATGAGTGGCAATAAATGAGAGAAGCGCCAGTCTGGACCTGGTATTTCTGTCCATAAGTACCCTTACATAGTCACTTAATCTTAAAGTTCACATATTTGGATAACCATGTAATTTCATGATTCATGCAATGGCGAATTGTCCAAACAATGAGTTGATACTGTGTGGTCTAATTAAATGTAAGTTCTCTGCTTTCATCATTATCACTGGTAAATGTCATATCAGTCAAATATGACATACACTTGTGATGATAACAGTACACACAGACCACACAGTATCCCCTCATTGTGGACAATGATGTTTATATTTGATAAGCTAAGAAAGGGTTGACAGGCATGTAGGCAATGGTCCACACCAACCCAACCTCAGTCGCTGGACTAGGACTTCCTACTCTAAATTGCTTTCCACTTAAGTGTTCAGAAATGTGTGTGTGGCAATGATAAGAGCAGATTGTGTGCCATGCTGTCTGCTGCAGTCTGTATCCTCCTTGTGTATGTCTTTTGTGCCACTTATGGTTTACTAACAAGTGTCTCTAGGGTACACGCACTACCCTGGGCTAGTCTTAGGCTTGTTAGCTTGGTATCTGTCAACTTGACAGCACAGAATTTCTTTCCTTTTATTTAACCTCGTGCTTTAGAGAATCCCTGTAACAATTTTGTTTTCTTGGTCAGCAATACAGCCTTCAAGCATTAGAAACCACAAAATGAAGACCTGACACATTTCAGTGGAAAGCAATTCTATATATGAACAGTGACCTGGACAATATTGGAATCCTCCTATAATTACAGCTACTGACCTCTGCTTCCATTCCATCAGCTATCTGACCTCCTCCAGCCAGCAATAAAGAAATAAGAGAGAAGTCCCTGCTTGTGATTACTTGCTAAATTGCAAAGCCAATGATTCTAGCCTTGAGCAGTTGTTTTTTGAGATTTCACATTTGGGTTTGAAGAAATATTACAAGAAAGAACCCCAGAAGACATGTGCATTGATTCACTTTTTTTTTCTTCTCCTTTTATTCTGCAGTTATTATAAAATTTGAACACAACGCAAACATATTTTTAGAAAGCTAAATTATATTGACAAGCATCCTATGGTTAAGTATATATAATATATATATATATATGTAATATATATATGACACTATCTCCAATATATCTATAAGCCTTATTTTTTATTGTCTTTCAGTCAGTCGAAATATAGGACTTTAGGACAGGTCTGGGCTGTCTGTTCTGACTTGTCAAGGGGTAAGGAGCAATAGCTAACTCAACTGTTATTCTATCTTTGGTTCTCTGACCTGTGCACCCAGAAAGCAAGCAAGGCTGGACTCATATTTGTTCTTGGTATGCTAGACTAGTGTCTATCTTAGCCCTGGGTGACCTGTTGCTCCAACATGGCTGGTTCTTCCACTTTTACAAAACCTGCATAACTAATTACTTTGTTGACTTAAAAACCCTGGTGATTGAACAAGTCAACTTCCAACAAATGGGGCGGACATGCAATTGAGGGGGATAACGACCTAAGAACTGTTTTTTAATATTGCATAGATATATTTGTTTTGACAGCAGATATCTATTTTGCCTGTCTAATGTGCCCATTATGTCCTGCTGTAAAAAAACCTCAATTTGTCACTGTTTTATGTGGCATGTAGGACTTAAGTAGCAAGTGACAGATTTTATATAAATGGGGTGTTGAATTGCTCATCATGATTTTGTGTTAATGCCATTTGTTCTTGTGTAGTTCTATAAGTGAGCATCTAGGTATGTAATATACCTATATTCTGTAATTTGGTGTACTAGTTAGTCATGGAAATAGATGAGAAATGTAGGTGGACCACGTTACTTTTAGTAAGAGCAGGCCAAAATAGCAATTGAGAAAATATTCAGCATACCAAGGTAACATGGCCAAATCTCTTAATTTATCAAAATCATGCACCATATACCTGGGAATGGTGTGACTGTGAGCAGACTTACAGATATAATTATTCTTCCTTCATACAGCTGTTTCATATAATATGAACAGGTTAATGGTTTAGAACATGCAGAAAGCTTTGATTTGGACACTGAGATGATTATGACATGAGCAGAACTGTTTCTGATCACAGCCTCCCACTGCATTTAAGACCTAGTACAGGAACCTTTTACTTGATATATCATAATTTGTCCCCATGGTTCATTGAAAGGGTTACAAGACTAATTTCTTCCTAATGCAGTACCGCTTGTACAGATGAGTTTTCCTTGTGTCTCCTTTGCTCTTTGCTTTTCAATTCTTCAATCTCACAGTTTGGTTCTTTCTGCTTCACACTGCCTTGAATATAGAGCACACTCTGTTTCACGCAGTTTTGCTATGATTACCCTTGTCCACAGATGACTGCTCATCTTCCCTTCTCCAGCATCTGATTTTACAGAGATGGTCATCTCATGGTCTTCTGGATATAAATGAACTTACATTTTCAATTTATTTAATTATATAAATGCAGATTATATTCTTATCATATGCATGCACACAATAAACCTGACAGCTGGAAGATTCTAATTCACACAAGGTAAAACAGTAACATGCTTTCATTGTAATTCTGAATTGGAGTTTTATAGGAATATTAAATTGTCGTTGAAATAGTTATATTAATATGTCTGGAAAGGCAACAATTTTACTACTGGAAATATGCTAATGTAATTCTTAAGTATTTTGGTTTATTTTGTGAGTTATTTAAAAAAAAATATTTACATACATATACATATATATATATATATATATATATATATATATATATATATATATATATATATATTTATTCTTATTGTTGGTATATTACAGACAACTTGATATTCGTAACCTCTACTTGTGGAAAAACGAGGACAGAAACATTTTTAGTGTTTAACATTTCAAAAGCTACACTGATGTTTATACCTTGAAGCAAGTAGGATATATCAGTCTATTTTGTTTGTGAATGTCAAGGGTTACTATGGAGCCATAGTATTATCCCTAGGCATCACACTGATATGAAGGGCAGCACTCTGTGTGGCTGGGGAGATTTTCAAAAAGATGTGAATACTTGCAATGCCACACATTTCCACCAGAGTCTCTAGAGAAACAAGGCCATTACAAAGCATTTACACCATCATTATTATTTATTGATTTCTGTAGAATTATCAAATTCCTCAGCTGCACTGTATAGCGGATAAGCTGGACATAACAAGATGTGCATCACATGACAATATGGACTTACAGACATGTCAAGAGTGCCCTACTCAAATTGGCTTACTTATCTAGAAGATCAAATCTGGACACTTTGTGAGCTCCACATACAGGCTTCGTTATGTTGTCCTCTTTGGTGAATATGTGGTGGGATGGCTGGATAACGCACGCTTACTGTGTTGTCCACCATGTGTGCATTGATTCAGATTTTTAGCATGGTAATTGGCTTGTAATAATCTGAATGGACAGGGTATTGTTCAAGAGTTGTGTTACATATGATCTTTTATTCAATGAAATGTGTTTTTTTCATGTATACATAAATAAGGGCAATGGAACCAGTGTTTAGAGGAGGATGGGAAAGGGTGTGCCGTGTTTCCCAGGTCATATTATAAAATGAAGAATCTAGAAGGGTATGCAGGTCCGTTTTCCGTAGGATTACATGACAAGTGCTGCAGGCTATGCACACTTAGACAGAGGCAATAAACTCAACACCCATCGCTTTGTGAAGGCAGTTATTAGATGAGGTGGACATAAATCTCATATTTGTGCCATGCCCATCAATACTGTTTCACAAATATATTATTTTGTTTTTAATCTTGTCCTTTGGAAATGGTTTATTGTAGCAGTAAATGTCATTGAGACATTCAGCTGTTTAAATGTTCCATGCTGGCTGCCTCTATTGGATATTACCTCTCAGGGTATATGAGTAGCATCCTTCTGCTGTGTGCAACCTTTGTGCAGCACAATACAATCAATTCACGTTGTGATTTTGTTCTCCTGCCGTGTATGATATATGGATCTAGGAAAACAGCAATGATAAATAACTTTATTTTTATTTTCTTTCATAAAGCGATAATAAATGTTTTGTTGCTTTTACAGATGTCCGAACCCCTGCATCCTCTATTAAGCCTGCTAGCTGCTACCTTACAGCAGACACACAAACACAAATGCTGATCAGGATACCTGTGTTTCACAACAAAGTAATTACGTATATATATATATATATATATATATATATATATATATATATATATATATATATCAGGCAAGTCCAAAGGGAATCACACAGCTGAATATATACAGTCCAAAGGGATATGCACACTCACATCAAACAGACTGCAAACTCTCAAAATTATAGTTTTTAATAAGCCTACTTAAAATCACCTTTCCAAGATGTGGGTTGAGCAACCTCTCTTGCCACCAAGGTTCTTAAATAATGGTTTAGTGAGAAGGCTTTAAATTGCACAAGAGTCCCCTTGGGTTAAAATGCAATGCAGTCCCACTGATTCATCTCCGCGGTAAGCAATGTAGACATGAAACATTGGTTAGGACTCCAAATTTTGACATAGTGGGCGGCTTTGCAATATATGGCCGTATAGTGTGATGAAATAAACACTGGGTATGCAGTGAATTCTTGAAATTTTTTTTATATTTATGCATTTTTATGTTTTTTAGGTTGTCTTCTCCCCCTTTTTGTATATATTAACTATACTTTATACAGGGGGAACCAAGCTCTTTCATGGTCTATTATTAATCATGCAGCCAGATACAAATCTTATGTTAATTAAAAAAAACAGCAGAATACTTGAGGAAAAAAAGTATGTGTTCCTTTTTATTAAGATACATTAAAATACTCCTATTATTTCTAAATTAATGACAAGTACTAAAATTACAAAGAATCCACACAATTAACATACTCTTCAGCACTTGGATTTATAGCCAGGTTTTAGAAATGAATACCGAATACAGTTTTATGGGAAAAAAAAATCAAGTAGGCAGTATAAAATTAAGAGTTAAGTATGCTTGAATTCTGGATCCGTCTTAAAAGAATTGTGTTCTTCAACAACAACAAAACTTCAGTGCATTTAAAGAATCTCTCACATGAATAATTGTTCATGAAATGCCAAGATTCTTTTCCAGACGTTCCTCAGAGTTCATTAATTGTAAAGAGCACGGTACTCTAAAAGCCTTCTTATGTCTACACATTCTTTACCACCCAAATTTAGCTTTTTAATTTCTGAGAAATTAACCTCAGCCTTTAGCACATTTAATATACCGTATTTGCTCGATTATAAGATGAGGTTTTTTTCAGAGCAAATGATCTGAAAAATACCCCTCGTCTTATAATCGAGGTCATCTTCTAATCAGACCTCAAATAGAGCTGCAGGGGACCTGGATCCTCCTGTCTGGTAACCTCAGCTGCTGCCGGCACTTCCACCGGGGCTTCTATTACTGAGCTCCCGCGAAAGTGCCGGCAACAGCGGAGGTTGTCTTCGCGCATTGCGCATACCTTCCCTGGCTGCCAGAGAGGAGAATTCCCTGCAGTGCTGTGGGGAATTCTCCTCTCTGGCAGCTGGCATTTAGGGTGTGCAGAGTGGTGTTTAGGGGTATAAGGCATTTCTGGAGGCAGAGTGGCATATAGGGGATTAAAAGGCATATCATGGGGCAGAGTGGCATATAGGAGGGTATAAGGCATTTCTCGGGGCAGAGTGGCAAGCCTGCAGGCAAATGTGCATAACTGGGGGGGCAGGTCGGCAAATAAAAGGAAATAAAAACAAAAAAATTTATTTTTCTAAATCATAGCTTTTATTAACCTCTTCAGTCCCCTATGGATGTACCGTTATGTCCAAAAAATGCATCCCAAGAATACCCTATGTACGTACAGGTACATCCTACCCTTTGTCGTTTGACAGCCTGGGCTCCCCCCTGACAGCAGAAGCCAGATCTGATGTAACAGCTTCCGGCATGAAAGCATTTTAAATGCCCATCGGGCATTCCCTTGCGGGTTGCTTCCCTGCAGGGGATATCCTGTCCTCTGTTGAGGCACAAACGCTGCTGTGGGGACTTGCATAGAGATCACAGTGTGATCGGTGCAGGGGGATCGCAGGGAGGAGAGTGAGAAATGATGTTTCTCACCCTCCTCCCATGCTGAAAAAAGAAACGGAGAAAAAAAAACAGTTAGTCTTTAAAAAAAAAAAAAATAATAAAAAAAGTAAATAATAATAAAAAAAATTGTGACATCACTGGCATTAATAACATGTTCAAGAGGGTTCAAGAGGTCCCTAAGAGGACCTCTAACCTTTTGTTTAAAAGAAAATATAAAAATACAAATAAAATACAAAAAAATAAAATAAAAAAATAAAAAATATATATATAAAAAGATAATACATCCCATTGCCTTAGCACAACATCTACCCAGTATAACCCTCCTGCCCCCGTTCACAACCCCCAAACCCATTAAGCCATAAGCATAAAAATTCTACAAAAAATGTACACCTTATAGTATGTTCTCTATGTGCTGGGAAAGTATAGAAATTCTATATAAATTAGGTATTTCTAAAAACTTGGTAAAACTGATAAACTTGGAGGGGATTTTCTATCACTTTACCTAATTTTGTGAGGATTCAAAGGGAAAATTAAAAAACAAATTAAAATTTTCACTAGTTTTTACTAAATTTTATTCTAAATTTTCAGCTAATCATCCAACTATGGTATCAAAAGAAAGGTCTATCTCTCCTTGAAAAAAAGATTATATAGTTTACATGGGTACACTATTCACAGGAAAAGAGAATCATCGCTGAACCGACATACCGCAAAAATGGCAAAATTGAAGGGGGATAAATATGAAAAAATGTTTTTGAATTAATATTTACTAGTAAAACTTTTTTCTTATATGTTCGTCATATTCAGGCTTTTTCTTTTTTTCCTAAATTAATATTCAGATTTTTGGTGGTCGTCTTATAATCGAGCAAATACGGTGTTAAAAGTACGTGTAGTTGGTAATTTTTGTTTTTTGCTTGGCATAATATTTTTGGAGATTATTCTTTCAAATGTAAGGATGTATTTATCATCTAGAATGAGTGGCAATTGGTGCAATTGTTTTCCTGTCATGTAATCTCTTCCTTTTTTTTCAACCAATCCTTACAAAATCCGCTGTAACTAATTAGCATCCACCAAAATCGAGAAATGTGTATGTATTTTGTTTTCAAAATGGCACCAAGCAAATTATGGACCTACATTTAGAGCCTTTGACATAAGTGGTAACATGGTGGGAAGTAAATAGGAACCATGCCAATCTGTGTGCCAAGTAGCCAATCAGCAGCTGATGTTCTTGGTTGCCTCATATTGCCAACATGTTTTGGCAGGTGATCTCCAGTGTGATTGTCTGTTCATATCCCTTTCATCAACATTTCCCCTCATATTTGGAATTAAATCTAACAAATGTTTCTCTTTTTCTTTCATAACAACCTTTTATATTACCTGCTCAGCAGTGTTTCATCCATCCATATTTAGGTAATGTTACTCATATTGTATATCTCACTCTTCTCATTGTTCTGTAACAGCCAGATGTCCTGGCAGTGGCTGACATACACTCTATGTTGCTGTAATCATGTTTTGTTATAACGTGTCTAATTCTACCACTTATATATTCTCACTCTTCTAGCTATCCTGGATCTAAGATAAGACCAAGGACTGATTAAGGGTAGAGTCTTTGCATAAGGAAAAGAGGCAGACTAGATGACAATACAAAGCAAGAATTCTGCGCATACCCAGTGACTTTTTCAGTGGCTACTTTACTTTACTTTCCAAGGAACTGGATCAGTGGGACCTTACTGCATTTTAAGCCTAAAATAGACCCCCAAGCAATTTGAAGTCTTCTCTGGATACCATTAATGAGGCACCAGTGTGGCATAAGGGTCTGTTCAACCCTAAGGTTTGGTCAGAACCTGCAAATATGCACAGCAAAATAAAGTACAAACTATAGAAGTGCACAAACTAAAAAGTATAAAGCACATACACATTCAATTTCTCAGGTTGCTGATTGAATTATAATGCCCAATAAGTACACAAACTAGTAATTATCAATCAACTAGATGGTTTGAATGATGCTTACCTGCAGTAACGCACTGATATACTACTTATCAACCTACAATACTTGGTTTAGGGTTGAAGACCTAGACATGTCATAGGTTGCTGGTTATATCCAAAAAATAAATATCACACCCAATAAAATGTTTTTCTGATGCACGCATCTTAAAGGCACACTCCATACTAATTCAGCATTTTGTACAAAGCCTCAAAAACAAGGCCAGACACCCCACAAAGTGGAGGAACCAAAAAGTTTTGGAATTTGTGCCCCCTTTCACTTACACTCTCAGTCACTCTCGTTCTCATTCACTCTGTCTCTGACACCCTCTAAATGTTTCCCTGCCGACAATTTCCGCTTCTGCTTCCACATCTTCTTGTTCTTCCTCTTCTCTCTTGTCTCTTCTATCTTCAACAGCATCATAGCAGACATTACCTGGCTCAAACTTCTGCGGAAATGGCGGCGCTTCCGGTGATGTTTTTTCACCCAATTGGAGGATTGGACATACCATAGTGCGAACTTCCACCAAAATGGCAGCGCTTCTGGGGCCGTCCTCTCCCCCAAGAAGGTTACTCCTGCCCCCGAGGAGGATCAGGCTAGAGGACATCAATTTGGCAGAACATCAGGTTATGTGAAATGGAGATAGATAGCTAAAAATGAGAGAAGATGAAAGAGATAAGATAGAAGGTGAAGAACATGAAGATGTGGAAGTGTTTGACAGAGAATGTAGGGAAACATTTAAAGAACATGAGAGAGTGAATGTGGGCACTGGGCAATGAATTTTGTTCCCAAATTAAAAATGCCCCAAATTAAAAAGAATTGTTTGTCTAAAAAGCATTTTAAAAGTGCCCTTTGCATTTAAATTAAAGTACAAAGTGTTTTAAAGCTTCCCAGCTTAAAAAATGGGGTTAAGTTCGGAGACAATGTTACATACACACATACGTAACATTTAGTTACCTTGATATATTTTCTGCATAAAGGATGGTTTGTTTTACACTTGACAAGTTCACCTTAAATAACTGCTTGCTTTGCTCAAAAGGAGACATATCAATTTGTGGATTGTACAGAATTTCATAACTGTGAATGAAATATACATCTGTATAAAACAAGCTCTTACTTTATTAGTCTAACAACAATTTAATCATATTCATGTTTTAGTGCAGTCTAATGCATAATCATTGTATAAATACTGAAAAATATTGTTGATAAGAAACAAGTAGAAGAAATGTTTGAGATAAATGCCCAAAATAAGCTTAGGGGTGTCGGTACATTCAAGGCTTTACTCTGGCAGGTTTGTGAAGTCCGCTATTAGCTATTAACCTTCAAAGAGAATACCAGAAACGCACTAATGGAGTGAAAATGAATATATGATGATTCTTCAGCTAGCTCAGGATCCTTTTGGCAGCGCATCCGAGGGGCGGTAGCCACCCTGCCACAAAACCTGTTGGTAAGCCTGTTGAATGAGCCAGCTCACACCGTGAAAGGCTATACCGAGTAGGCACAGTCTCTATAAGCTGCCTTAAACGCTGCACACCCCTTAAGACGCAGTGTTGTGATATGACTTTATAAGCTGGCACTCCGCCGTAAGGGACAAAAAAAAACATTTATACTGATGTTTTGTGTACAACATACAAAATGCTTACTTTTGCAAATATTGCAATTCGTTGTTATGGAAACCAAAAAAGAAAAATACATTATTCAAAATAAATTGCCCCTACATAAGAATTTTAATATAAAAAATATGGGCACATAATTATGTCCATTATTGAAGAATGATCGACTTTTTTTTGAGCTTTAAGTTGGAATAATTTGCACAAAAATGTCCAGTATTTGAAAATTTCCCTCTATCCACTGTGCCTTGTTTCTGTATCGGTACAGTTTCCAACCCTCTCAGCAATGTACATTATACTGTTTAAAACTCTCCAGATGGAATATAAGAACACTCTTTATGGTGATAGATAGTGGAAATCCATTTGCTTCAACCTGAATACAGGTTCTGCTCTTGGCAGAGCTCAACACTTCACAATACCTTTAGTGCTGATGCTTTCACAACAGAAAGGGTGCTTCACTGTACATGAAAGCCATAATCTGCATTCATTCGCACCCAGAAATCAAGGTCCATTGTAACGTTTTATAACACTCCATCGCTTTCAAAACAGTTTGTCTGATTGATATCTGTGAATCTGAACAGAGCCACCAAGCTTCAACCAGTATGTGAATAGGAGCAATTTATTAAAGAGTATATTCACTGTCAGACACAATAAATGTCATGTACATAAGTTACTACTGTATGAATGGACATTCCATCATCCTGTTTCCTATGTCAGTGGTATCCATGGAAACCTTAGTGTACTGAAATAAAATGTAAAAAAAACCCCCATAGATTATATTGGAATACATCAGGTAAAATGACATTGTTTCTGTCATGCACAGCGAGGTTGAAGACACTGATGCAGGTAGGACACAAAGAGTAGGCAGGTTCAAGGTCAAGCCGAGGTCAGGGTAGCAGAGGTCAGGAAATATGATGAACAAGCCAAGGTCAGGAATCCAGAGGTCAGAATAAACAGGAACAAGCCAAGGTCAAAGACTGAAGATGAAAACCAGAACGCGCACTGAGGAGTAGCACTACGAAACATAGGCACGACCATCAGAAGGCGAGGTCTTGATGTCCACTGAGGGTTTATAAAGGATAGGAAGTGACTAGGCACCAATTAGAAAAAGTCTGACATCACTTCCCCTTTGGTGGAATCTGGCGGCCATCTTGCGTGTGGCAAGACTGTAGCCTATAAGTATAGGTACCTGTAGTTCTTGGTCTCAACACCAGAGGGTGGAAGTGGATGGAGGTTTTCCTCATCTC
The DNA here is from genome assembly GCA_029215755.1 of Spea hammondii. Classification (NCBI taxonomy): domain Eukaryota; kingdom Metazoa; phylum Chordata; class Amphibia; order Anura; family Pelobatidae; genus Spea; species Spea hammondii. The sequence goes on from JARDYJ010000004.1 coordinate 69,598,336, forward strand.
TGTGCTGGCTGCTGCGGCTGTTGGCTGGCGGAGGGAGGTCTCCCTCTCCTCCGCAACGGCTGCTGCGGTTGCTGGCTGACGGAGGGGGGGGGTCTCCCATTCCTCCGTGGCGGCGGCTGCTGGCTGACAGAGGGAGATCTCCTTCTCCTCCGTGGCCACTGCTGGCTGCTGGAGGGGGTCTCCCTCTCCTCTGTACCGGCAGTTGAGGCTGCTGGCTAATGGAGGGGGGTCTCCCTCTCCTCCATGGCGGAAACTGAGACTTCTGGCTGCCGGAGGGTGGCTCCCTCTTCTCCGTGGTGGCAGCTGTGGTAGTGCTGGTGAAACAAAAAATACTATTTGGACAGGGGTTAAACATGTTCAATTGTAATACAGATTTTCCTTTGTCTCACAATTCTGAAAAGTCACCTTAATATTCCATAAGTAATCTCTCTTGTTTAATATTTAATTATTTTATAGTAATATTTTGTAACCTACTTATATGTGTTCACTTTAACATATGATTATTAGAAGTTATCTGCAATATAAATCACAAAATAACAATAATCTATGTCTGCTATTAAAATGCATAGATCTTTGCACTTATACCACATGAGGACGTATTTTTCATGTTATTCTGATTATCGTATACTCACTGGTGCCCTTTATTATTTCCGGAATCAGAGTCTGCTTTTGTCGAAAACAACTTTTGGTCTTTACAATGGTTGCTATAGGAACACAATGAGAATTTAGTGTTTCTGAATTTTTGACTACAATTAGGTTACATGATTGTGGGCAAAATGCCAAGTATCAGAGTGACAAATAGGTACAATTTGCTTATGGTTATAGTAACGTAGATTTACTAACACTGAATGCATCAGGCAAATAACATGCGGGTACATGTTAAGACAAATAGTAGAAAACCACAAATGGAATAATAGCCCATTTCACTTGGGGGAAAAACTACAATATAACTCTTTCTAATCTCCGTATTAATGTTAAATACATGTGCTATAAAAACTAAGTAAATATGTTTTTTATACATTCTAGTTTATTCACTAAGAAATTGTATGCTAAGACTTGCAAAATAACTTGCATATTCACTAATATGTCCTTGTCTGCAACTCAATTTTACTAAAATACTCTCTACAATGTAAAAAAAATTTAATTGAATAACTGTCTCCAAGTGGTCTCCAAGACCACATTAAACAAGTGGGAGAGGACAGCAAGCCCCCTTCAGTCACTCTGTGTGTTGTGGGGCAGGAGGCAATAAAATCAACCGAAGGATATAGTTCCTCAGTATAACTCCCCACATCCCTTCTTAAGGGTATGGGGAGGGGGTTAAAGTTAATAAAGAAAATAATTTCATGCACAGGTTAATAATAATAATCAAAACATCCTTGGACATACCGTATTTGCAAATGCTCTGAAAAATACCACTCGTCTTATATTCAAGGTCGTCTTATAATATGCAGGAGACATGGATCCTCCTCTCTGGCAGCCAGTGGATGATGTGCGCAGACAACCTCGGCTTTTGCTTGGCACCTCCGTGACATGACCTTCCAGTGCTCCATCATAGACGTCCGCTGGTTGGCCCCACTAGACAACAGGGAGTCTGGAGCATGGGGGGCAAGTCTGGGATGCATTGGTAAGTCTGGGGGGGGGCAGAGTGGCATGTGAGGTATAAGGCATATCTGGGGGGCAGACTGGCAAGCCTGGGGGCAGCAAATAAAAGGAAATAGATTAAGAAAAATGCATTTTTTGTATTTTAGTTTTTATCAAATATGAAACAATAGTTTACATGTGAATTAATATTTACTAGTAAAACTTTTTCCCTATAGGGTAGCCTTTTTCTTTTTTCCTACAAGAATATGAAAATTTTGGGGGATCTTCTTATAATCACGGTCGTCTTATAATCAAGCAAATACGGTATATGCAAAAATACATCATCCACAATATGAAAAAAACAAACAACAAAAACCAGTTTAAAAACATTTTAAAACAATCTGGGTCTCTGGGACTACATACATTTGTGTGAAAAAAGTACACCCTCTTTGAATACAACCTCAGACGAACAACAACACATGATATATTATATCATTTCAAGATTTATTCAACAACAATAAAGCCAAAATGGAGACGCCATGTGGGAAAAACTAAGTACTTGTACTGTCATGAATTTTAACATTTAACATGCTGAGGCCTGTAGAGTCAGTAGGGGTTTTTTTTTGCAATTTCTCTTAGCATTGCATGGTCTGACCTTTGGGTCAGTTTGCTGGAATATCCACTTGTGGGAAGATTGGCAACTGTCTTGAATATTTTCAATTTTTTGAATAATCTCACTGTAGAATTAAGGACCTTCAAATTGTTTGGAAATTGCATCATAACCCTTCCCAGATTGATGGGCAGGAGCAATTGTGGTTAAATCCTTGTTAATATCTTCCTCCTTGGCATTGTGTTTACACACACTTGAATGTTCCAGGCCAGCAAACTTTGGTCACACTTGCTGATGATCAATTAATCAAGGGCATTTGATCAGCAGCACCTGTGTGCTACTTAGTTTTTCCCACATGGCTTCTGCATATTGGCTTTATTTTGTTGAATAAATCATTGCAGTGTCATATGTTGTTGTTCAACAGATGGTTGTTATGTCCTGAGCACAAGGATACAATGTCATATTCTAGTGTCCTACACATTGAAACTATTTGCAACACGAGGGACCTTCCTGATGGACCACACAACCCTTCCATTAGTCTATGAATTTTATATTGGTATATATATATATATATATATATATATATATATATATATATGTGTGTGTGTGTGTATATATTGGCGGCCATCCGCCAATATATATATATATATATATATATATAATATAATATAACCCCCAGTACAGATGCACAAATGTATTACTCGTGCACCCAAGCTTTGATGAGGTGAACCTAAACATGTTGTTAATAGGGTCCTTTCATGAAAAACTGGTTAACAAAATCTACTAGAAAACTTTTACTCTGATCCATGATACCCATGAGTTTTCTTTGCCTCCAATGAATAGATTTGTGATTTCTTTGTGTTTAATATGTGTGCATGCCACGGCGCTCTTAGACTCCCAATGTTTATATATAATATATCTAGATTATTTGAACACATTTTGAAATGCTTTGAATCACTAGACACAATATGTAAACCTCACAAAGAAAAAAGAACATTTTTATTTTCTGTGAACAAGGGATTGCAAGTTTTTTAAAGCCAAAACAATGGGATTGCTCCTGGGAACACTTAAAGACCTTTCAGTATATTTTTTTTTTAAAAATACGTCAAAGCCATTTTCATCAAACATGTTCACTTGTTTCACAGGCTCCTATTTAAGATGCTGTAATGATTGATGTTGATTTTAGTTCCATTCAAAGAAAAACAACTGGAATGTTCTCAATCAAGTAAAGGTAAGTTTGTGGTGCCAGGAGTCATGGGCAGCAGCTTTTTTTAAGTTATTCACCAAGAAAGCAAACCTGCAGCCTACTGGGTACCACAGTTACATACAATACTTTAGATGTCAAGAAATCATAGTATGGCAGCAAAGAATGACTGAAGCCGATAGGTCCCCATACAATGATCCCAACAGTTTATGTTCCTCTTTACAGAAAGCATGTTCACAGTATTTCAGAGTAATTCACTAAAATGTGTATTATGGGTAATTATAGCCTCCCAAATGGCAAATAGAGTTTACAACAAGCGCTGAAAATCTAATATGTAAATAGGAGAATGGAGGGACTGTTTTCTTTTCACCCTTCATGTACTGTACTGTGCAAAAGTTTTAGGCAGGTGTGAAAAAATGCTATAAAGTAAAGAATGTTTTTATGTTAATTGTCTAATATGTAGACAGATACTTAGGCAGTTATACTAAACAGGTGCTAATGACCATTAATTTAATATGTAGGTTAGAACACAATCATTAACTTAAATAGAAACTGCTGCGTAGTAGAAAAAAACTGGATGAGGAACAGTCAAACTCGCTAACAGGGTAAGGTTGCTGAAGACAGTTGAATCTCAAGCAGGGGCGGGCTGGGCTGCCCGGCCGCACATTTAAGTGGCCGGCGCACCGAAATGCCATTGCAGCCGATGTGGCTGTGACTCTTAAAGCGGCGGTAAGACACGCTGGCCGCTTTAAAATCATTAAGCGTGCCTGCACAGTGCCGCCCAGTGTCCTGTTCCATGTGACTCCGCCCCCTTGAGCGGCACGTCACATCAATCAATGTGGTGGGCCACTCAAGGGGGCGGAGTCACACGGAACAGTTCCTCGTGACAGCTAGAAGAGCACGTTGGAGGACAGCAGCAGTGAAGGATGGAAGCAAAAAACGTAAGTATTAAAAAAAATTAAAAAAATAGTTGGGGTAATAGGCGGAAGGGGAGCTATATTCAAAGGCGGGGGCTGCATTGGGAAAACAATTAAATGCAATTGGCTAGGGAGTATAAGTACACAACAGGTTGGTTGGGGCACCATATAAATCAATACACAAAGGTGGGGGTGGGTGGCTGGGTTCAATATACATGGGCCATTAACAATGCAAAGCGGGGTTGGCTGGGCACATCACATAAATCAATACACAAGGGTGTTGGGGCATAATGTACAAAGGGGGCTGGCTGGGGGCACAAATCCACATGGGGCAATACGCAAGGGGCATAATGTACAAAGGGGGCTGACTCGGGGCACAAATCCACATGGGGCAATACACAAGGGTGTGGGGGGAAATACATTAAAACCAAAGGGGGGGGCTGGCTGGGGCATCAATACACAAGGGGGAAAAACAAACAAACAGCAAACCATTGTGGAAAGCATTTTGGATGTGGGTGTCAGTGTCGCAGAGCCTGTCTTGGTGTGTGTTTGAGTGTAGGAGTGGCAGGGCCTGTCCTGTTTTGTGTATGTGTTTGGATATCGGTGTGGCAGAGCCTGTCCTGGTGTGTGTGTGTGTGTGTTTGTTTGAGTGTCGGTGTGGCAGAGCCTGTCCTGGTGTGTGTTTGGGTGTTGATGTTACAGAGCCTGTCCTGGTGTCTGTGTGTTTGGCTGTCTGTGTGGCAGGGCCTGTCCTGGTGTGTGTGTTTGGATGTTGGTGTGGCAGAGCCTGTCCTGGTGTGTGTGTTTAGGTGTCGGTGTGGCAGAGCCTTTTCTGGTATCTGTGTGGCAGAGCTTATCCTGGCGTGTCTGTTTGGGTGTCAGTGTCGCAGAGCCTGTCTTGGTGTGTGTGTGTGTTTGAGTGTAGGAGTGGCAGGGCCTGTCCTGTTTTGTGTATGTGTTTGGATATCGGTGTGGCAGAGCCTGTCCTGGTGTGTGTGTGTGTGTGTGTGTTAGTTTGAGTGTCGGTGTGGCAGAGCCTGTCCTGGTGTGTGTTTGGGTGTTGATGTTACAGAGCCTGTCCTGGTGTCTGTGTGTTTGGCTGTCTGTGTGGCAGAGCCTGTCCTGGTGTGTGTGCCTGGGTGTCAGTGTGGCAGAGCCTGTCCTGGTGTGTGTGTTTAGGTGTCGGTGTGGCAGAGCCTTTTCTGGTATCTGTGTGGCAGAGCTTATCCTGGCGTGTCTGTTTGGGTGTCGGTGTGGCAGAGCCTGTCCTGGTGTGTGTGTTTGGGTGTTGGTGTTGCAGAGTTTGTACTGGTGTCAGGGCGGGGTGTTTGGGGACAAAATTGGCTCACGCTGGGCTGTTTGGGGACAAAGTTGGCTCACTCTGGACTGTAATTTGTTAATGTTATCTTGGTGCTGGTTGGGTTCTATGTGGGCAGTGTGGACACCAGGGCTGGCTTTGGGGGTGTGCATCCTGTGATCTATACCTGTATTTTAGGGGTTTTTATCTATACCTTTAATGCTTAGTTATGTGATTTCCAGTTGATCTGTACCTGCAAAGCTGGGTTTGTGTGTTTATTCTGTTGATCTGTATCTACTATGCTATGTTTCCATACATTATTTATGTATATCTGCAAATACAGGGTTTGTATTTCTTATTCAGTTGATCTATACATGCACGTGCTGTTTACATGTTGTCACGTTCTGCCCAGGCTGCGGAGCTGCATATCTGTCTTGCTTCAGTTTCCCTGTTTTGCTTCGATCCATTCCTGGATTTCCTGTTCTGATCTTCCATTCCTTGCTTCTGCTCTTCCATTCCTTGCTTCTGCTTCAGCTCTTTGCTTCAGCTCTGTTTCCTTTATAAGGTGTGCCCCACCTGTGTGTTCTGTTTGTCTCAGTCTGCAGTCTAAGATATGTCTCAGTGCTATGTGTTTTGATTACATGTTTGGTTTGTTTCGTACCACTGTCAGCAGGGATTAGCGTTAGGACCCACCGTCATTGGCGTAGTGGTGGGCTAAGCATACTGTGGCCATATGATGTGACGGAATCTCCAATTGTTATCATATAGTTCTAGGCTAGTTCCTGTATTCATGTTTGTTTGTCTCTTATGTACCTTTGCCCTTCTTCCTTGTATCATCTGAGGATTCTGGTTCCTCTCTCCTCTCCCTTTGTCCTAGTTAATATGGCCTATCCTTGCTTAAAGGAGAAGCATCCGAGGATTCCGGCTCCTCACTCCTTCCCCTGTGTTCCTTGCCTTGTTCCCTGTCCTTTGTTGTGCCCTGTATAATGTATATCTTGTCTAGTAATGTTTATTCCTTGTCTGGTTCACTGTAGTGCCCTGTAACATGTATATCTTGTCTGGTTATGTTTCGTGCCTGGTCTCCCTGTTCCTTGCTCTGTCCTCCTTGCTCTGTCCTTGCTTGCTACGTTTCTGTTGATACTCTGCTTAGCTTCCATACTCCCTGCCTGCAGCATCCTGCACATGATTCCAGTGCTACCTTTCATGCCTGCTCCAGGGTGCCTGCAGGATATCTCCAAGTTCTTTTCGTTTTGTCAGATCCAAGTTTTGTTTGGATTTCCACATCCAGCTAAATTTCGCTCTGCTCTGTTCTGGACTACATCCGCTGCTATGTCAGGGCGCTGTTATATGGCTGCACAACCCTAGGTGCTCAACACCTGGGTGAGTGTGGTCGCCCTGCACCAGGCCCTGTCCTGAGACTCCGCTCCTGCACCGTAACTCCTGAACACAATCTTTGGGCGCTCTGGGTCTTTACAGTCGTCTGTATGGACCCAGTTCCCTGACACATGTGTTGTTTATTTGATCTATACCTGAACTACAGGGAGTAAGTAAAACAGAGGTGTGGCTTAGTGAATGAGGGACAAAGGGACTTGGGATGATAACAGGCAGGGGCCCAAGGAAATGGCTAGGGTGCAATTTTTCCATATTTAAATTTTATTACAAAGATTAGCTGTTTTTTAATGTATTAAACAATTTTTTTTACTCCCAGTCCCATCGCATTACATCAATATGCGTTAGAAAATCAGGAAAAGATGGGCATGGATGGTGTGCTGATTCGGTGGTGCAATGGGCCACTTGACTAGACTTGCCGCCCAGGCCTTAGGGTGCCAGCCCTCCCCTGATCTCAAGTCATATACTATAGCAATACTGAGCACGACAACAAGACACAAGGTAGTTTTACTGCATCAGCTAGGAGTCTTAGGAAGACAGGGGTTTCCAGATGTTTTGCCCAAGCTCTTTTGAAGAAGCACCAACTATTCTTAAAAATACAGGACCTGGGGTGCAGAAAAATCGCAGCAGGTTCTTTGGGCTGATGAGTCAAAATTTAAAATATTTGACTGTAGCAGAAGGCAGTTTGTTCACTGAAAGGCTGCAAAGTAGTATAAGAAGTGTTCACAGACAACAGTAAACCATGGTGGAGATTCCTTGCAAGTTTGGGGTTAAATTTCTTCTAATTAAGTTGAGGGTTACATCAGAATTAATGGTCTCCACAATGCTGAGGAGTACAGGCAGATCCTTATCTATCAAAGAATACCATCAGGTGGCATCTAATTGGGTCCCCTTCAGCATACCAAGACATTTTGGACAATGCTATGCTTCCAACATTGTGGGAACAGTTTGGGGAAGGCCATTTTCCATTCCAGCATGACTGACCTCACAAATGCTCTGCTGGGTGAATAGTCAAGAATTCCAACAGAAACACTACAAAATTTCATGGAAAGCCTTCCCAGAAGAGCAGAAGTAGTAATAGCCTTTAGGGACTGACCAGTCAACTGGGATACCAGGAGATTTCCTGATAGGCAGCCTTCCCTGGGGCTGATCTTGAGGCTGGCCATTTAATTATACGTTTGCCTGTAGGCAATGAAGCCACAGGAGCAACGCTAGAGCAGCCTCGTTTTTACGGTGGGGTCACTTCTGCCAGTCAGTGCCATGCTGCATAAGATATATCTGGGGAGGTGTGGACTGGCAGACTTGACCCCGTTGTAAAAGTGAGGCTCATCGCACAGTTGCTGGGGATTAGGTAAGGGGGTGTGAGAGTGAAGGAGTGAACTTGTGCGTGGAAGGGTAAGGTAGGGAGTATATATGAATGTATGTTAAAATAAAAATGTATAAGTGTGTGTTAACATGAATGTGTAAGTGTATGTGAGCCTGAATGCGAAGGTTTTTGAGTCTAAGCATGTATGTGTAAATGGTTGGGGACAAAAATGGCACTGACAGGTTGTTTGTGACGAAGATGACACAGACAGGCTGTTTAGGGGAACTGACAGGATGCTTGGTGGCAAAGATAATTTGTTTGGGGGCACTGACAAGATGTTTGGGGACAAAGCTGGCACATACAAGCTGTTTGAGGGCACCAACAAGCGGTTTGGGGACCGGGGAACATGTGGCTGGTAAAGTTGGGGGGAGGGCAATTTTTCCACTGGGGTCCTGTATTTTCTAGTTGCACCTCTGTGTTAAATTATATGAATTAATGAAAAGTATTGTTGAATATTGTATTAAGGGACATGCTAAGGGAAGGGTATTAAGATGATGGGAAACTAAGGGATGAATAGAAGAGATGATGAGAAATTATGTTAGGGAGCATGACGATGGAGTGGAACGATTGTGGTGGAATATGGGGTGATAATGGTAGTGGATAGAAATGATGGTAGGGAGGAATATGATTATGATGGTTGGGGATAATGATTGTGGTTGGGTATTGGAATGAATTAGGATGTTGGGGGTATGATGATTGTCTGGGGCACATACATACAGTGGGGCAAAAAAGTATTTAGTCAGCCACCAATTGTGCAAGTTTTCCCACTTAAAAAGATGAGAGAGGCCTGTAATTTTCACCATAGGTACACTTCAACTATGAGAGACAGAATGGGGGGAAAGAATACAGGAAATCACATTGGTAAATTCCTTGGTAAAATAAGTATTTGGTCACCTACAAACAAGCAAGATATCTGGCTCTCACAGACCTGTAACATCTTCTTTAAGAGTCTCCTCTGTCCTCCACTCGTTACCTGTATTAATGGCACCTGTTTGAACTTGTTATCAGTATAAAAGACACCTGTCCACAACCTCAAACAGTCACACTCCAAACCCCACTACGGCCAAGACCAAAGAGCTGTCAAAGGACACCAGAAACAAAATTGTAGACCTGCACCAGGCTGGGAAGACTGAATCTGCAATAGGCAAGCAGCTTGGTGTGAAGAAATTAACTGTGGGAGCAATTATTCGAAAATGGAAGACATACAGGACCACTGATAATCTCCCTCGATCTGGGGCTCCACGCAAGATCTCACCCCGTGGTGTCAAAATGATCACAAGAATGGTGAGCAAAAATCCCAGAACCACACGGGGGGACCTAGTGAATGACCTGCAGAGAGCTGGGACCAAAGTAACAAAGGCTACCATCAGTAACACACTACGCCGCCAGGGACTCAAATCATGCAGTGCCAGACGTGTCCCCCTGCTTAAGCCAATACATGTCCGGGCCCGTCTGAAGTTTGCTAGAGAGCATTTGGATGATCCAGAAGAGGATTGGGCGAATGTCATATGGTCAGATGAAACCAAGGTAGAACTTTTTGGTAGAAACTAAACTCGTCGTGTTTGGAGGAGAAAGAATGCTGAGTTGCATCCAAAGAACACCATACCTACGGTGAAGCATGAGGGTGGATACATCATGCTTTGGGGCTGTTTTTCTGCAAAGGGACCAGGACGACTGATCCGTGTAAAGGAAAGAATGAATGGGGCCATGTATCGTGAGATTTTGAGTGAAAACCTCCTTCCATCAGCAAGGGCATTGAAGATGAAACGTGGCTGGGTCTTTCAGCATGACAATGATCCCAAACGCACCGCCCGGGCAATGAAGGAGTGGCTTCGTAAAAAGCATTTCAAGGTCCTGGAGTGGCCTAGCCAGACTCCAGATCTCAACCCTATAGAAAACCTTTGGAGGGAGTTGAAAGTCCGTGTTGCCCAACGACAGCCCCAAAACATCACTGCTCTAGAGGAGATCTGCACGGAGGAATGGTCCAAAATACCAGCAACAGTGTGTGAAAACCTTGTGAAGACTTACAGAAAACGTTTCACCTCTGTTATTGCCAACAAAGGGTATATAACAAAGTATTGATATGAACTTTTGTTATTGACCAAATACTTATTTTCCACCATCATTTGCAAATAAATTCTTTAAAAATCAGACAATGTGATTTATAGACTTTGTTGTCTCATTCTGTCTCTCATAGTTGAAGTGTACCTATGGTGAAAATTACAGGCCTCTCTCATCTTTGTAAGTGGGAGAACTTGCACAATTGGTGGCTGACTAAATACTTTTTTGCCCCACTGTATGCAGTCTTGTGAAAATTAAAGCACACCCTCTTTGAATTCTATGGTTTTACATATCAAAACATAATAACAATCATCTGTTCCTTAGCAGGTCTAAAAATTAGGTAAATGCAACCTCAGATATACTACAACACATGACATATTACACAGTGCCATGATTTATTCAACAAAAATAATGCCATAATGTAGAAGCCGTGTATGAAAAACTACACCTTATGATTCAATAGCTTGTAGAACTACTTTCAGCAGAAATAACTTGAAGTAATTGTTTTCTGTATGACTTTATCAGTCATAATTTTGGCTCACTCTTCTTTACAATGTTGTTTTAGTTCATTAAGGTTTGCTGGCATTTTTTATGCACAGCTAATAACAAAAGCACTATACTCAAAGTATTTATTTTTATTACAGTTACATGAGACATATTAAAGAGCCAAGAGAATGTCAGTTTTTCTCTCTAGAACAAGCAGCAGCCAGAACAGAGTAATATACATATATATTTTGCAATGTGTGTATTGCAATGAGATAACATGGTATATCAAACCCTTTGTAAATGTTCGCATTCCAGGGAGCTACGTTGGAGCAGATGAGAAAGCGATCACCTGTCCCAGATCCTCGCATGTTGCTGGCTTGGCCTCCTACTGGCAACTACAGATCTGACAAAGTAACCCCTCCATCTGAGTGCCAGGCGACAACACTTTCATGCCCATTGTGGCAATTGCACAGCAGTGCACGGTAATGTAGATAAGATAGTCTAACATATTACCAATAACACATCAGTTTCATTACATTTCCTCATAGTAGAACCCACTGCATCAGCATGCACCTGGCCTCCTCTTACTTTTCAGTTAACATATTTAAAATATACTTTTATAGACTGAAAATGGTTTAAATGCTGGATTAAACATGGTCTTCCGTGAGGAATTTACTAGAAATATTAGTTAAAAAATTTAACTTACAGTATTTTTAACACATCTTTGATTCAAGTGAGAAATATAATTTCTATTGTGTCCATGGTGTGTATTTGGAAGATATTTTTTTCCAAAGACCTGACAATATACATATTAATGTCAAACAGCTGCAGTTTTATTGTTGTCTTTTTCCTTCTGTCTATATGCTGATTTAATTGGGAGATTATACCCAAAATTATCTTTATAAAATGTTAAGCATATGCTGTCACCAGTCCATCTGCTGTACACAGTTGCAGTATAACACATAACCAGCCAAAAGAAAAAAAAGAGATACTGTTCCACTGAGAAATACTTTTTATTTCATTCTATCCGTATGTTTGGTACTCACTTCCATATAGCCTCCTGCTCAACAACTTACATAACTAGAACTCATTCTACTCTTCACTTATTCTAATGTGTAGCCAGAGCCACCATCAAAAATCATGGTGCCCAATGGAGGCATAAAGCATGGATCCCCATTCCCCTCCCATCAGCCTGTCCCACATCAATCCCATTTCCCCCCTTTACAACCTTCCATAAGCACACTTTATGAGAGCAAAGGCAATCCTCGGGTAAGTGGTGCCTGGGTGCAGTATTTCATTGTCACCATCCTCATATCTAGCATGCATACATACTAATAAGCAGACTCATTCTAACACCACACACACACACATTCTTTCTCCTGCTCCTCCTCTCCATCTTTCAGGTACCACAAACCCTAGGCTCACTTGAACACCACATGCTGACATCCACCCACACACCTATGCTCACACTAAATACTAATACACATTCATGTTAACAAATATATACTAACATATACTTAGATGCTCTAACACTCACAAACCCTAAAACCTTAGAGTAACACACACGCTAACGCTACACACTCGCGCTAATGCAGGTGTGAGTTTTGTCACTCCTGCACCACGCACTCTCTGCTGTGCCACTGTGTCTCTATTTTATAGGGGTCAAGTAATGTGTATTACGTGACAATGCTGGGTGCCTCAGTTATGGGTCCCTGCACTCATGGACCCTGCTTCAGCTTACCCCTGCCATTCAAGCAGGAAAGATCAGACTCCCTGCTTATACCAGTAGGGGCTCTACCCCTGATGGCGACCCTGTGTGTAGCTGACAACCAAGGATAGGCAAAGTGTCCGTACATGGACACTAGTGTCGATGGCAAGGTTTGTGAAGGTCTATAGAACATAATTAAATTGTTCACCACAGACCTCAGCAAATGTCTGCCATCAGCACTGTTGGTGCATACCCCTGCTGATGACCTATAAAAAAAACATCTTCTCTTCTATACCTCTACCCTAACTTTTGCTACCCCTGTTACAGCAAGTGTTTGCCTCACCTTTCTTTATCAGTTTGTCCTTGTCAGTATATTTGTATCATATGCTAAAATTTATGAAAACAGTGTAATTGTTGGTATAAAATAGTACTAATTTACTGAAAGGGTGGTAGATAAGTGGAACAGTCTACCAGGATTATTGTTAGAAGTTAATACGGTAAAGTAATTTAAACATGCATGGGATGTGCCCATGTCTATACTGAATCTAAGACAAGACCAAGGACTGATTAAGGTTTGAGTCCTTAGAGCAGAACAAAACTCTCAAGATGGATTGTTTAATTTTACTGAGAGTGTAACAGCCTCCCAGTGCAAGTGGTAGAGGCTAATACACTGAGGGAATTTGAACAGGAAAATCTAGGCAGAGTAGAAAAGCTGAATTGTTCTTAAATGCCATTAATTTCTAATATATATTTATATATATATATATATATATAATCAGAATTGTCACCTTAGAATTGCAATCCTTATAACAGTGTCCACCATGTAAACCTCCAGAACACATAAAACAAGAGATCTTCCTTCTGTGTGTAAAGTTATTGCTAGGTGGACTAAACATAATATCAGCTTTTAATTTAATTTGAATTGTCATATTTGTCCCATTAGTCCAAATAATTGTTAATACTTTACAATCCATTAGATAGAGTCAAAAACTAATTCTATTTAAAAAACGGCCAGTCCAAGTCATGGACCAATCCACCTGCAGAGGTGGGAATAAAAAGTGGCGTCACATAATGCAATGTTATGTGAACCAGCTTTAATCATGTGGCTGCTTGCCCAGTTTGTGCAAGCAGCTAGGAAGAAGACTCTAGGTAAGGGTGTGTTATACATGTGTGTTAGTGGGATCGTGGATGTGTGTGTAACTGTGTGTTAGCATGAATGCATATATGTAAGTAAGAGAGTGTGTCTGTGTGTTTGCATGAGTGCATATATGTGTGTTAGAGTGAGTATGTAAATGTGTGCATGCTAATACATTTGATTAAGGAGGGGGTAAGGGGCCTGAGGAGCCACTTTGCTTTATGTGACCCCCGGGCCAGAAGGTGTTAGCCCTCCCTTCCTAGAATAACCCTTTTATGAAGCCCATTTGACTCTTCATCTTAGTCAATGAACGTTTATCCATTAAAAATTTGAAATTATTCTAGCCTTGGTGCCCGAATAATTATAATTTTAATAAAGACAGGAGGCGAGTATTTTGCATATCTTCCTTTACTCTCACCAACAGCAGCAAAGAAAGAGTTAATAACACAAGTGAAAACAACCAATAGAAACAGTACACAGGTGGTATATAAACCCCTTAACTATCTTCCTCTTCCGTCCGCTGTGAACCGGAACTGAAGAACGCAGCAAACCGTCTAGCAATGTAAAACCGAACCCAACACCCGAACTGGAACCAAAGTCAAGAGCAAGGCGACAATGCACTCCAACTGGGAAACAGAACCGCTGACACGGAGATGGCAGCAAGCTGAAACAAAGAGAGAGACATAACAGAACCAAATTCTTCACAAACATGGTAACACACAGTAGAACGAGTCATCACAAATTAGCAAATGCAACGGAGCAGACAAAACCCCCCAAAAAACAAATTCAAACCTGGCCTACTTACCCAGAGTGTACACCTAACCATCGGGAGGGCAGGGAGGGAAAATACTCGCCTCCTGTCTTTATTAAAATTATAATTATTCGGGCACCAAGGCTAGAATAATTTCAAATTTTAAGGCAAGACAGGAGGCTTCCTATTTTGCATTTTTAACGCCGGAAACCAACGCCATTGCCCCTGAAGAAACCAGGCGAAATAAAACGGTGGAGGCATGGGACCAATCTGCCGCTCGCAGAATATCCACTAAAGCTCCACCAGCCCGAAGGGCACAGGAGGCCGCAGCTCCCCTGACGGAAAGAGCACCGATGCTCTTGAAGGAGAAGAAAAAAGCCTTGAAAGGTTTCACAAAGGAGAGGAGTTGAGATGTCAAGACCGGACAGATCGACGTCGTGCGTGACAGATAAGTCCTGACACACCTGGCGACACATATTTGGGTCGCCTAGAAAACGGCTAGGATACAGATGAGAACTCAGGGAAGAAATAGAGACAGCATGAGCATCCAAGGAGCTAACATCCAAAACGATGACAACACAAGGGTAAGTTTCGCCGACAACTGTCTGAGGGAGAGCGAATCGTTGTCTGGCCATCCCGAAGGAAATCTAACACGACAGCTACTTCCCACAGAGAACCGTAGCGTGGCGCCGGAGGACGGGATAAACGAATACCACGCAAAAGGTGGCAGACTAAGGGAGCCAAGGGGATCCATGTGCCGTCCCAAACTCCAAGGAGCCCAGCCTCGCCAAGCTGTCGGGTATGACATACTGGTACCTGGAGCCTAAGATTTGCGGAGCAAGGACTGAGCCGCCTCCAATAGGCCCAAGACTGTTCGGGGTCCCCTGAAATCGTCCATACCACCAGGAGGAGATGTCTTTCCAGGATGTGCGGATGAACCTGGACCTCCGGGCCCGTCAGGGGATAGTACAGAGATGGGATCTCCAGAGGATCCTGGGCAGATACCCGCAGCAGGGCTGGAAACCACGGCTGAGCATGCCACGGGGGGGGGTCACCAGAACCAAAGACCCCCCGTCCCAACACAGGTGATGGATGACCCTCGAAATGACCGTCAGGCGATTCGTCCTGGATGCAAATAGGTCCAGGTGCAAGACCTGACTGAGAAGTCTCCAGTCGCTCGCATCCCGCCAGTGTCTGGAGAACCAGTCCGCCAAGAGAACCGCAGCACCTGGGAGGTATCCTGCCTGCAGAGTATGCTGCACGCAAGGCAAAAGTCGAAAAACGTCCTTTGTTACCTCTGAGGTACTTGGACCGAGAACCCCCTAAGCGGTTGATATACCGAACCGCCGACATGTTGTCTAAGAAGCCTAAGAAGAGAAAGCGGCTTGGGACCAGGTCGGAGTTGAGAGAATTGACTAGAAACCCTAGTTGGTGAAGGATCTGCACCACGAAAGCGGTCTGGACGAGCAGGGTCTCCCGGCAGCTAGAGAAGAGCAGAATGCCTAGATAGACTATACACCTGATACCCCTGGACCTGAAGAGAGCCATAACCGGCTTCAGGAGCTTTGTAAGGCACCAAGGGGCTGAACTTAGGCCGAAGGGAAGGGCCTTGAACTGCCATACCTGCCTGCCCCAGCGAAACTGAAAAAAATCGCCCGGAATCTGGGTGAATCGGGACGGAGAGAAAGCGTCTGAGAGGTCTAACCGTGTAAACCAATCGCCTTCCAACATAAGGTCTCAGAAGAGATGGATCCCTTCCATTTTGAAGTGGCGATAAACGAAAGCATTGAGAGCCCGTAGATTGATCACTGGGCAGAAGTCCCCGGTGCATTAGCGTACTAGGAAAAAGGAGCTGAGGAAACCGATTGATCCTTTTGCCCACTGGATAGCCCCCTTGTCACGTAAGGTGCAGAGTTCTGCTTCCATTAAGGCCTAATCTGTAATGCCCCCCGAGATGTGGGCGGTCAGCGTACCTGAAAAGGGGGGAGAGCTGAAAAACTATCTGGAAAACCTGTACCGTTAGGGGGATCCAAGGGTCCGACGAAATACACACCCAGTCGTGGAAAAAGATGATATATGGCCCGTAACCCAGGGAAGGGAAAGAAGGACAAGAAACATTCGGGCTTACCGAAAACGGAGCGTCCCCTGGGAAATCCGGAAGCGCCTCTACTGTCTCCGCGTGGGCTGAAGGCCCTCTGTTGGAACGGAGTCCTGTAGGACATATGGTTCTGAGGAAAGTACCGGGAGCCTCGGGATGAATGGCTGGTGGCCCGGCGGTCGACCAGCCCTCCCAGAAAAACGAGGGCCAGTCTGAAATACCTTCCTCATTGACAGTTTGGCCTTATTCCATGATGTCATCTAGGATACGTGGCGGTTTGATTCCTTGACAAATGTGTCTCCAAACAGTAAGCGGCTGCACCCAGGTCTTTAGGGCCCCATTCCGCCAACCTGGGATCCATGAGGAGTAGCCTTTGCAACGTACAGAAGAGATTGAAACTGTTGCATTTCCCAACAGGCATACCACACAAAGTGCCCAATCTCAGATAGTCTTAGGATAAAGTGGTGTCTCCTATAAAACTGCTCTGTCTGCCAGGGATAGGATTTGGGTGACTGCTCCCAAGTTCTGCTGGGGATCGTCTAGGTGGGGCTCATCCACCAAATACTCACGGACGAAGCGCGAGTCTAAATCTCTGGGCGAGACCAGATTTGCTGAAGCCTCTGATTCACTAGATGAATCCGCGTGCCATACGCCCACTATAGATAATGGGTCATGCAAAGGAGTGTCAGAGGGTTTTGGGCGTTTGGCAGGTACCTTACCCTTGCCGACTGAAACACTACTGCCCTTCCAAGGCCGTTTGGAGCCGGACGCCTTTCCTTCAGATTTCTCGGATTCTGACTCCGATGGTATTGCCTCTGGTCTGGAGGGAGCAGGAGGCTGCCCTTGGGGCAAATTAGCAGATGTTTTAGAGAAAAAAGGATTCCACTGAGTTAGAAAAACTTTGCCCCTAACCAGGCCATAAAGGCATCCTGGGATGGCACAGTATCCTGAGACATTATGTCTGTATAAGGTAGGTGATGAGAACAGAGGCGCAGCCCTTATATATTGTGCACGGCCACAGGGACGCAGCCCTTATATATTGTGCACGGCCACAGGGACGCAGCCCTTATATATTGTGCACGGCCACAGGGACTCAGCCCGTGTAAAAAGGAAGGCATGATTGACAACCAACTGTATGCCAATGAAGTGAAATGGTGTTATGATGCGGAGATCCAATGGGCAAAGCCTCTCTATACAAGACCTTAAAATGGTCTCAAACATTAATGGAGATTCTTCTCTGCAGAGCACATGGCAAATCAGTTAGGACATTTGGTCACCTTCCACTCCCTCCCCCAGTGCAATGTCCTTTCCCTTTTCTATCACCTTGGTCTCTAAGGGTCACTGGAGAAGATAGGTTACCAGGGGAGTGTCCAGCAGAAGGAGGACTTATTGTGTTTATAAAGTCCTGCCAACTCTCTCTCTGAGTCTGCGTGGAGATGATCACAAGGGAGTGGTAATTGTATCACGTGTTTACAGGCTTATCCTGCTGTTTCTTTGTTATTTCCATTCAATCAATGAATAGATAGTTTGGTAACAGCATATACTAATTTATAGTAATTTGTATATGTATTGTTAGTTTGTTTAGCCTCTCTTAATAAATATTGTTAATTGCAGAAAACAAGGAGTGTGGACTCTGACTTTACACTCAATAGTTAGTGGTTATTGATAGCATAACAGTGTATATATATATTCATACATTAAATGTTATTCAGTAATCACAGTAAGATACAGACACGTTTTTATATTTATAACATTTGGCGAGCCAGGTAATTATTTTTTACCACTTTTTGCTCACTTGCAAGGGGGGACAATCCAGTTTTCTCCAGATACAAGTGAGCTAAAAGGGACAAAATAACCGAACCGATTTTGTTTTATTTGCTGGAAGCGTTTTCTGCAATACGTCTCGGGCCAAGACGTGAGAGATCCTAAGAGGCAACCAGAGTGAGACGCAATTAGTAAGCCGGACATCATTTCTGGAGGATCGTGTTTTATCCAGACCGAGGATTCAAAGTGAGGTGCACACCATTTGATTGCCTGCAGTCTGAAGACACAAGTCGTGTGAGTAAATTATAATTTGTTTTTTGATATATAAGAATGGAAATTGTAGCACAGTATGCAGAAGCTAGCACTTTTGACCCATTAATGATGGAAAATGAAAATGAATTTAAACAAATGCATAGCTTGTGGTTGCAATGTGAGAAAGAGAATTGCAGAGTAGACAATAAGAAGTGGTGCCTGAATAAAGATAGACTGAAAATCCAGAACTGTATGAAGTTGCTGAAGTTATTGAGGAATCAGTTGAACCGAATACTTGTGGGGCACACTCCTGTGGCCTCCATAATAAACAACACAAGTAAATATAGTGATTGTCCAACCTGTGGATTAAATGGTGATTATGTAAACACATTAGAGGACAATTACGAAGCGAGAGGAGAGTTGATATCATCCCTTAGAACATGTTTAGCCACGCAAACCCCAGTTGCTGTATGCAGCCAGGGGGAAACATGTGCAGAAGAAGAAGCGGCACAAAGTATTGTAGAGAATGAGAACCCAGGAACAAACATAGGAAATCGTATACTGGATGAGCTAGATAATGGTGGTATTCCTGTATTAACCCCTCTTGTAACAAAGCCAGCAATACCACATTTTATGGACCCTTTATCTGTTTCACCTAGTGTTAAAAGCAGGACATCTGCCACCCTGCAAACTGCTAAAATTCTACAGCAGCAGGATAGAGATAAGGTGATGAAACAGCTGATAAAGTTAAAGCCCCTCTTTCCCCCATATGACTGCAAAACAGATGTCCTTTCAAACATGTCTAATTTTGAATCAGCAGTTAAACAATATATGCTCTCTCCTAAAGAAGCATGTATGATTCTTAAAATGTGGGCCCCAAGCAGCATTGCATGTAGATTGAATCCACCCATAAATGGCCCTATTAATCGAGACCACGATTGGTTTAAAGATGATAAATGGGGTACAGAGGGAGACAGACTTAGAGCTGTCTCCAAATTTGTAACAGGAGACAGATTTAGATAGTCATTCACTTGCTGAGATGAAGGTGAATTTACAAGATGATCCGTGGGTTTTTGCTTCCAAATTCGAGCAAGTCTATCGGCTAACCCACCGCATTCCACCAGATCAAACCCCTCCTGATCTATTGCAATACCTGGTAAAAAAATTCACTTAGACCCTGGAGTGCAAATGATGGCCGAGGAAAAAGATACTTTGGAAGGGGTATTGACCATCATAGGGAAAGCCAGGCAGAATTTAATGAGGAAAGGAGTCATAGGACAGAGCAAGGTTGCGATTGTAACTACCAATGAAGGGAAGCAATCTCTACCTGAGATTCCCTTCAGAGGTATTTGTTGTTATTGCAATAAACATGGTCATAGACAGAATGAATGTAGGAAGGCCAAGAGAGACCAAAGGGTGACTGAGGGATGGCATGTTAGTCCATCCCCCTCTTGGTCTGTCAAAGAAAGTGATCAAAGAGGATCTGTAAAGATGAAAAGAAATAACATCCCTGAAAAAGCAGGTCAGGAACATCATTCTAACCCTCTGCCTAGGACCAATCTGTATGGTCCGGCGCGGGAGGCTCTGAGAATGATGGCAGTACAGGGAGCGGTTACTAATGACCACAAACTGAAACCAGGGGATGAGGCTCCTCTAATTTTATTTTCAGATTGACTAGCACTGGATGATATGGTTCCTATTTGTAAAACATTAAGGGACCATTCCGGACGTCCATACGTGCATGGTATTATGGCAGGACATCACACTAAGATTCTGATTGATACAGGAGCTTCAGTGAGATTAACCGATCTACCATTAAATCCTCCTTCTGGGGCGAAAAAGACATTTCTTGTAGGACTTGGTGGCTCCCAGTCTCAGGCATTTCTTATTCCACAAGTGACCTTGACTTTAAGTGCTCAGTGGAGTAAGGAAATACTGATCTGGCAAAGTAAAAACACTGAAGGTACCATACTGGGTGCAGATGTAATGAGAACAGAAGGAATGCTGGTAGACCTTTGCAATAATGTTTTGTGGAGAGATATGCAAAACCTGTGTTCTCTATTAGGAATACAGCAGAGATTTCATATACCATATCATCCCCAGTCATCCGGTATAGTGGAAAGAATGAATCGTACTCTGAAGTCCAGGTTATCTAAAATGCTGGTACAATATGGCAAATCATGGGTTAACAATCTCCCAGCAGTACTCATGGCTATCAGAGCTACACCCTCTAATGCCACTAGGTGCTCTCCATATGAATTAATGACAGGGAGAAAAATGGCACTAGGCCATTCAGGTGAACCACAACTTTCAACTCCACTGAGAGAATCTGTATCTAGAGACCAGTATCTCTCCCAAATTCAGGAGCAATTAAACTCATTGCTTCACTTTGCTGCTTCCAATATGGCCCCAACAGATTGCAAAATTTTATCCATACCTCAAACTCTGTTTGAAAAGGGGGGATTGGTAATGATTAAACATTTTCAGAAAAATTCTCCCTGGGATGCAAATTGGGAAGGGCCCTATGTAATTTGAGACACACCGGGCACAACAGTTCTACATGTACAGAGGTCTAACCCCAAAAAGGCCAGAAGGCAGCCTGGATATAAGTGGGTGCATGTAGATCAGTGTAAATTATATAAAGGGACTTGTGCTCCAGATACAGAGTTAACTGCTAAGGATTGATGCTTCTGCTTGATCTTTTTAGGTGCTTGAAGTATGACAACGTGAAATAATATTCTAAGAAGAATGAAGCTCAACATCTTTCCAGTCATGTTGCATTTCCTTAAACAATTCAGGACATGTGAATCCGATAATAATTCCCTATTGGAACTGAATGCAACTCCATCCACTCAGCAACATAATGGAAGTTATACAGATACCAAAAATGAATCTTCCAATACTTGAACTTAACACAAACTCATTTGACCAACATCCTGAAGGCAATTATACTAGAAACAGCTCTTGGACTGATCTGGGCATCACTCCGCCCTCTCGAGACCGCAGAGGGAATTACGCCAATGGAATAGAAGGATGGACTAAAATATGGAGTGGTGACAATGTATATGATGTGTGTTTATATGTAATACTCAGTGGGGGTGTTGTTGAACCTTTTGGGGAAATAATAAATAATTATATTCTGGGATTTTGGGTAGATAACCAGGGCAATCAAGATGATTGGGAATGTAAAGGGTCAGTTTGGAGAAAATGTAAAACAGACTGATTGGTTAGTGTCTACACGTTTCAAATTTCTACACATTTTCAAAATTGTTCTAGAATTACCTATACTATAGAAAGAGCTTTAATAAGGTGGGCAGAAAGGGGTAGAAGTAGATATAGAAGAGTGTTGTGGACACAGTTCTGGGAGGTGTAGGACCTGGGTTGGGTTAGTGAATGCAGTAGACATAGCCAGTATGACAGCAGCATTAGTTGTTAACTGACACTTCTAGTGCAACTTGGTGGCAAAAGTTAGCTAATACTTTCTATAATCAACATGGGGTACTGCTCTGGGGAACCTATTCATACATCCATTTATTATTATATTGTGTGTTTCTGTAGTATGTATTGTTATTCAAGTTTGTATGTGTTGTTACCTGAAGTCATTGATTGCCAGAGTATATCACCTCCATTATGGAATGCAAATGGAAAGAACTCTGAATAGCGGGCTGGGCATGCATACATTGTAGATACACTGCGAGGTACGCTCTCCCTCTTGTCCAGGGGTCTCATCCACTTCATTGTCAAAAGGAGGGATGTAAAAAGGAAGGCATGATTGACAACCAACTGTATGCCAATGAAGTGAAATGGTGTTATGATGCGGAGATCCAATGGGCAAAGCCTCTATACAAGACCTTAAAATGGTCTCAAACATTAATGGAGATTCTTCTCTGCAGAGCACATGGCAAATCAGTTAGGACATTTGGTCACCTTCCACTCCCTCCCCCAGTGCAATGTCCTTTCCCTTTTCTATCACCATGGTCTCTAAGGGTCACTGGAGAAGATAGGTTACCAGGGGAGTGTCCAGCAGAAGGAGGACTTATTGTGTTTATAAAGTCCTGCCAACTCTCTCTCTGAGTCTGCGTGGAGATGATCACAAGGGAGTGGTAATTGTATCACGTGTTTACAGGCTTATCCTGCTGTTTCTTTGTTATTTCCATTCAATCAATGAATAGATAGTTTGGTAACAGCATATACTAATTTATAGTAATTTGTATATGTATTGTTAGTTTGTTTAGCCTCTCTTAATAAATATTGTTAATTGCAGAAAACAAGGAGTGTGGACTCTGACTTTACACTCAATAGTTAGTGGTTATTGATAGCATAACAGTGTATATATATATATATTCATACATTAAATGTTATTCAGTAATAACAGTAAGATACAAACACGTTTTTATATTTATAACAGCCCGTATATATTGTGCACGGCCACAGGGACTCAGCCCGTATATATTGTGCACGGCCACAGGGGCTCAGCCCGTATATATTGTGCACGGCCACAGGGGCTCAGCCCGTATATATTGTGCACGGCCACAGGGGCTCAGCCCGTATATATTGTGCAAGGCCACAGGGACACACAGCCTGTATATAATGTGCAAGGCCACAGGGACACACAGCCTGTATATAATGTGCAAGGCCACAGGGACACACAGCCTGTATATAATGTGCAAAAACCACATGGACACACAGCCTGTATATAAATGTGCACAAACCACATGGACACACAGCCTGTATATAAATGTGCAAAAACCACATGGACTCAGCCTGGATATAAATGTGCAAAAACCACATGGACTCAGCCTGTATATAAATGTGCAAAAACCACATGGACTCAGCCTGTATATAAATGTGCAAAACCAGAAAATTCCCAACAAATATTGAAAATAATGCAGGGCTCACCCTGTAACCACTCCAGTGAGGCACAGAGAACTCATAGGAAAAAGGGGTCCCAGATAGGGAAGAGAGACGGGAAAAATCCCCCCAAAATGCACAGATGCAAAGAAATAATGAATATAAATAATGAAAGACAAGTAAAAAAGCTACATATACACATATATATATATATCAAAAATCTATACTGCATATAAAAGGGCATACCCACCTAATTATCTAGAATTAGGTGAAAAAAGCAATATGTAATGAATAATAAACGGATATTATTCAATAAATCAGCAATAACTGTAGATAGGAAGAGGACTGACCTGCAACTTTGGTGAGCAGCAAAGAAAGAGGAAGATAGTTAAGGGGTTTATATACCACCTGTGTACTGTTTCTATTGGTTGTTTTCACTTGTGTTATTAACTCTTTCTTTGCTGCTGTTGGTGAGAGTAAAGGAAGATATGCAAAATAGGAAGCCTCCTGTCTTGCCTTAAAATTCAGGTATGTCTTTGAACTGTGTAGCAATATTCATTTTTCTGTCTCACTGTTACTGTTTACCATTAACTGTCAAGAATCCTTGCCTGTTGCTTTGTGTCCATCATGTATTCTTAATGTAACATTGCCACTTATATACTTGTTCAATGGTTACATTTAATGTGATATTCTTTAGATAACAAATCTGAATCCCTCCATATATTTCTAAACAACTGCAAGCAGAATGACCAATACACATAGACCTATTTTTGGAAAATCAACTATTTTGCTGGCTTTTATATAATTGAGAGGCAGAGCTATGTGTCTGTGTGTGTGATATTTTTGGTGCAAAGAAATATCCAATCTTTTTATGGCCATATCCACTTTAAAATGTAACAACCCACTACTTTTAAATTGTGTAATTGCTATTCGACTTTGTTGAAAAACCTATGATTTGTAAGTGATTTACTGCACTGATATAAAAGGGCAATGGAGCATAACAACTAAAATTATTACCCCAATGGAAAAGGAACAGACATTAGGAAAGGGGGATTCTATTTGAATCTTAATATCTCTTTATTTTGAGTGCGATTTTTACTTCCTTAAGTCAAAAATATTAGACAGGACATATCCTCATTCACCACAATTCAGTACCATGGAATTAAACAACTATTTTCATTATTAGATTCAAGAAAGCGTCTCTCCTGCTGTTTTTAGGTATTTTTGAAGCATTCTTTTCTGGCAAAAAAAAAAAGCTATAAGCTGAATTGGATGAACCAGTGATGCCTTTTAATGAACATGTATGTCTTTCTTATAGTTTTCAGTCTTATTCCTAACAATATTTGCTGTTTTAGCATCTGTTAGAAATTCAGGATGTGTAATACAATTTCATGAATATACAATGCCCCACACTTTTAAAAGCATTAAAATTTACAAAAAATAATTTGGGAATGTTGATTCCACTATTCCATTAACAATATTACTTTCGAGATTTTACAGTATCTATACTCTTGTGTACAGTACTAGTGGCCTTGTCTGCACCAGTATATAAATCTTCTGGAAATGGGATATTTGGACATATTATACAGGACTTTAAATACATAACTACAGGAAAAAATATTTCAAAAGTGGAGAAATGCTATTATAAGACGTGGTAGTCTATAATGAGTGTCAGAGATGATGGCTGATAACTGAAATAGACTTCTAGATCAATGCAGTTAAGGAATTTAAAATGCGTCCAAACATAAGAATTACATGAACGTAAAACAAGGCCAAGTTAGATTTCGATCTTTCAGTGGCTATAAACAAAGCCAAAACTTCCATAGGGGCCCGCCTTACTATTCAACCGCAAAGTGGTACACACACTGTGCTGACATTGCTCACCAACCGTTCAACTACCCATGCTGGGGGCACTTAATCAAGCAGTATGTCTACTATGAGACACTGCCCATAGGAAACCCATAACATCAGACATTTTAACAGGCAAAACCACCTCCATTCTCTGTTTATTTGACCCCCCTACAGCCAAATGTCCGCCCAAATATTATTCAAATGGAATCTGTCCTTCCTTGTCACATAGCCTATACTACCTGGGCCGCATTGACATCTCACTGGTGTCCTCCACATTTCCTCCAGATCCTCGATCTTTGGCACTCTTGCCCAGTGGCGTCTCCAGCTTTCATATTTAG
This sequence comes from Spea hammondii, assembly GCA_029215755.1. Taxonomy (NCBI): domain Eukaryota; kingdom Metazoa; phylum Chordata; class Amphibia; order Anura; family Pelobatidae; genus Spea; species Spea hammondii. The sequence goes on from JARDYJ010000004.1 coordinate 69,623,995, forward strand.
GGGGGGCACATGGGGGGCCAGGGACCAAAGTAGGGGGGCCAATTATAAAACGGTACATATACACTATATATATATATATATATATATATATATATATATATATACACACACACGTTAGACGTGCATTTTTAACTACATAATATGCACTTATGTCTTTGAAGTAAAGACTGTGATTAAAATATAATTTCAAAATAACAGCTAAAGTGACAGTTATTTTTCATTCTTTAATATTAGCCCCTGCTGACAATATATATAAATATTAGACCCTGCTGCAGATATATATTAATATTACACCCTGCTGCAGATATATATTAATATTAGCCCCTGCTGCGGATATATATTAATATTAGCCCCTGCTGCGGATACATACTTATATTATACCCTGCTGCCGATATACATAGAAATTATACCCTGCTGCCAACATATATTAATATTAGCCCCTACTGCCGATATATATTATTAGTCCCTGCAGCCAATATATATAAATATTAGCCCCTGCAGCCAATATTTATTGATAATAGGCCCTGCAGCCAATATATATTAATATTAGCCCCTGCTGCCGATATATATTAATATTGGACCCTGCTGCCAATATATTTGCCACACTGACTGCAGATCAGGGGAAGACAGTGAGAGTCAGTTCAGTGTTCCCTCCTTCTGACTGCACCGTGACATTGAGAAGTCCTCTCCCCTGGAATCATCCCCAGAGTCCCTTTGTCCCCTCATTCACTAAACCATACCGCTCTTTTACTTACACCCTGTAGTTCAGGTATAGATCAAATAAACAACACATGGAAACAGCACATGCAACTGAATGAGATAAAAAAAAAAACTGTATTTGCAGGTATACATAAATAATGTATGGAAACATAGCAGATACAGATCAACAGAATTTGACACACTATTTGACATCCAAACAACTATAAGGCTAGGTTTCCACTTGGGTTTTTGTCCTGCGTTTTTTTTCTTGATGAAAAACGCCAAGAAAACTGCCACTGCATTTTCCTGCGTTTTGGCGTTTTTTTCTGGAGTTTTTTCTGGCGTTTTAGCCTTTCTGTGGAAATTGCTTTTTTTGACCTTAGGCAGTTTTTCCAGCCTTTACAAGTTAGCAGTTTCACCCAGCTAAAAGGGATTAGGATAAATGGCAAGTATCTGCCCCCGATGTCATTTACTTGGTAGACCCCTTTGTCTCTTTTCTGTGGTTTGTAAGGCATGCTTTATTTCGAATGTCTGCTCCTCTAGGAAGATTGGCCCCAAATGATGGTGCAAATTGTTTGCTGTTGCTTTTGGCACGCAGGATCCAGTTGATGCGTTGCGTATGTTTGTTTGTAATGGCATGTTTGTTCCAAATGGTGTAAAATTAAATATGAACCAGTCCAGGACTTTGTTTTGTGTGAAACTGTTTGTTTCCAGCCTATTTCTCGTAGTTCACACAGATACTGGGTCCATCCTCTGCATTGTAACTGTGGAAAAAACGCCATAAAAAACGCCAAGGCAATAAACCCACCTGGCCTAAGGCTAGGTTTCCACTTGTTTTTTTTTAGCTAAAAACGCCCATAAAAACGCCAATAGCGCCACCTGGCGTTTTTTTAGTGGAAAAACGCAGCAGCCAGATGTTAGCTGTTCTTCAATAGGAAATCGCAGAATGCCATATCCACTTGGCGTTTTTCTGTCTGGCGTTTTTTCAGTCCTCTTTGGCGTTTTTCTGCTTTTTTGGGCTCTGTGGCAGTTTTTCAAAATCGCAGCATGTTGACACTCTGGCGTTTTTTGCAAGGAAATCTTGGCGTTTTTCTCCAATAGAAGTCTATGGGAGAGAAAAAACGCCATGAAAAAGCCATGTGGGTTTATTGCCTTGGCGTTTTTTATGGCGTTTCTTCCACAGTTACAATGCAGAGGATGGACCCAGCATCTGTGTGTCCTACGAGAAATAGGCTGGAAACAAACAGTTTCACACAAAACAAAGTTCATATTGAATTCTACACCATTTGGAACAAACATGCCATTACAAACAAACATACGCGACACATCAACTGGATCCTGCGTGCCAAAAGCAACAGCAAACAATTTGCACCATCATTTGGGGCCAATCTTCCTAGAGGAGCAGACATTCGGAATAAAGCATGCCTTACAAACCACAGAAAAGTGACAAAAGGGTCCGCCGGGGCGTTTAAGTAGAACTCTACCAAGTAAATGACATCAGGGGGCAGATACTTGCCATTTATCCTAATCCCTTTTAGCTGGGTGAAACTTCTAACTTGTAAAGGCTGGAAAAACTGCCTAAGGTCAAAAAAAGCAATTTCCACAGAAAGGCTAAAACGCCAGAAAAAACTCCAGAAAAAAACGCCAAAACGCAGAAAAATGCAGTGGCAGTTTTCTTGGCGTTTTTCATCAAGAAAAAAACGCAGGACAAAAACCCAAGTGGAAACCTAGCCTAAATCATTCTTTTTTATCACATTATTAAAATCCCAGAAATCAAAAAAGTTAAAAGGCCCAAATAAATTAAGGAGATCAGACATAATGGAAACTTCAACAAAACTTTTAGCCATTAATGCATCACAACCATCTTAGCGCTGCGTCACCAAATGAACACCTCATCACAGATAACACAATGCATACAGCTGCATATAACTAAGCTGAGTACCACTTGGTCTGTGAAGGCCTGTGAAACCAAAGGGGAATAGCGTCCTGTATACTGTAATCAAGAATTGAGTTTCACAAACTCTGAACCAACATCTAACTTTTAATAATATATTCAGATTGAAATAACACAAAACCTTTACTTTTCCTCTGATTTCTAGGCCTAGAAAGTTTGGTCCTCTGAAGTGACCACAAAATCTGGATAAATAAAAATTACAAAGTTCTATTTAACCCTCTACAGCAAGTAAAGTGCCAGGAAACAGATGACCAAACTCATATCAGGACAGGCTCTGCCACACTGACACCCAAACACATACACCAGGACAGGCTCTGCTGCCACATGGACCCCCACATCAGGATGGGATAACCATATAAAATGCCTTCCACATTGCTTTGCTGTTTGTGTGTATTGACCCTTGTGTATTTGTGCCCCCAGCCAGCCCCCCCCTCCCTTGTGTATTGATTTATTTGATGCCCCCAGCCAGCCCCCCTCCCTTGTGTATTGATTTATTTGATGCCCCCAGCCAGCCCCCCTCCCTTGTGTATTGATGCACCAACCCCTTGTACTGGTTAATATAATGGCCCCCATACCCATGTGTATTAACCCCCCCCGTTTGTGTATTGATATATGTGACATCCTTCTAACCACCCTGATGTGTAATTATGTCCCCAGCCACCATCTTTTTGTATTATTTAATTTTCCCAGTTCAGCCCCCCCTTGTTAATGTCCCTCCTTCTGTCACCTCCACTATTTATTTAAAATAAAATACTTTTTTTGCTGGCCTTCATTCTTCCACTGTAACACCGCTGCTCTTTTCCCTCGTGCTCTTCTCCCTGTCAGGCAGTGACAAGCAACTGTTCCGTAAGAGCCCGCCCCCTTCAAAGGGGCGGGATGAAGAGCCTCAGTCAGTGATTGGCATGCCGGCAATCCATTAAGCAGCCAGCGGGGGCGGTTTTACAGCCGCTTTGAAACTGTCAGCCGCATCGGCTGCATTTGGAGCTTAGTGTTCTGGCACACCGGGTCAATGGTATAGCGTTTCAATTGGGGGGGCACACTGGGGGGCACAGCATAATGTAGAGGGGGCCATGGCCCCCTCTGGTCCCCCCCTGGCGACGCCACTGCTCTTGCCCCTTTTAAAACACTTCGAGAAGGGGTTGGAACTAGAGCCCTGCGCGGGACTGCTTTTTTAATCCCGCTCCCGCCCGCTCCCGCCCGCTCCCGCCCGCTCCCGCCCGCTCCCGCTGTTTTTAAACCCGCTCCCGCCCGCTCCCGCAATGTGGGTGTTCCGCTCCCGCCACATTTGTGGCCAATCCCGCCCGCTCCCGCCACATTTGTGGCCAATCACGCCCGCCTCCTTACCTGATTTCCCGCGCAGTCCCGCAAGTTGTTCCCTCACAGCGTCTCTTCTCTTGCTCCGCCCAGGAACAAGGTGGAGTCACAGGAAGTGACATCACATCACGTGACTCCGCCTTGTTCCTGGGCGGAGCAAGATAGGAGACACTGTTATGGAGCAGCGAGAAGACAGCCTTGCGGGACTGCGCGGGCTTACCGGGACCCGCAGGTACATTGCCTGACCGCCCGCTCCCGCCCGCAGCCCCAGCAAGACTGCCCGCGCCTGCAAGTTTTTTGGCGGGTCCCGCGGGACCAGCAGGACCCGCCTCCCAATGCAGTCCTCTAGTTGGAACCATAGTACCCTGTATCCTGTACACTTGTATCTGCAGGAAAAGCCCCATTTGCAGACCTCATATTTGAACTGCAAGCAGTATCATTTTCTATTCAAGGATAGGGCTGCCCACCATACCTAACCAAAGCTGCAACCCTCAACCAAAGCACTATATCCTTGTGATCCTATCTGCTTGATGGGTCCCCCAACAGTCCCTCAAAGCAGTCATAAACTTCACCATTCGCCACATCAGACAATTTAACTTGCTCTTTCTGTTTTGCCACCTTTTTTTCGCTCCACCACTCCAGCCCCCATCGAACCTGATGCACCTTCACTCCTTACTCCCTTGCTCCCTGTGGCAATCCCATCTTTCTTTTCATGATCCCAGACTGTATCCAGTGCCATCATCAGGAAGGTCTTGCAAAAGGTCATACAAAAATGTAAAAAAAAAAATTTAAGTAAAACAATTAAGTAACGTGGTTTATTCTGGCTTTCTCGGAAGGTAGAGTTTGGTTAGAGCACAGAGACAGAAACTGGATTAATATATAGTTTAATCTGACGAGTGTCACAGTGCTTATGTAAAAGGTTATCAAAGGTGATAACAAGTTAGACACAGAGTATACAATACAGCTTGTAAAAAAATAAACATGGAGAAACACAGAAAAACCTTATTATACAAAACCTACACAGGTCATCTGTGGGAACCTGGATGTCCTCAAACAGTCAATTTTATCCCCTGGTGAGATGTTCCGCCCCTCCAGTGTCACAGGGAGACACCCCGGGCCAAGCCCTTAGTATCACAACACACATATCAAACTACATCTTAACATACATCTATTAAGATTGAAAGATCCTATTGTGTCCTCAAGATGACCCAAACACAACATAGAAGACATCACCATAAATTCCGTATCATATGGGAGTTACTACTAATGGTCACTGATGAGAGCAGCTGGGCTCGACCCTCTCCTGCAGCCACTCTGTCCTGTTGTCCTGGGCCAATGCCCTGATCCACGCCATCAGCCCCTCCAGTATGGTGTCTCCCATCTTCGTCTAAATAAATCTCTCTCTCCTCGCTGATGATCCTCTTCCCTTTGTACTGCCCCCTTGTCCCCATCGTCGTCTGAATAAATCTCTCTCTCCTTGCTGATGATCTTCTTCCATTTATACTGCCCCCTTGTCCCCAACACACCCAGTCATGCTGCCCCTTTCTCTATTTATCATGGGGCTCTCTATCTTGCAGCAGTTAGTTTGTCCACCATGTGCCACCAATGTATTCCAAGCCTGGGTATCCAGTAATCTGTTCCTTAGCATTCAGGTGTGTGTTAACACAATGCCAAGAAGGAAAGACATCATCAATGATCTTAGAGAAGCAATTGTTGCTCTCCATCAATCTGGGGAGGGTTACAAGGCAGTTTCCAAACAATTTGGAGTCCATCATTCTACAGTGAGAAAGATTCAGAAGTGGAAACCATTCAAGACAGTTGCCAGTCTTCCCAGGAGTGGATGTCCCAGCAAATTCACCCCAAGGTCAGACTGTGCAATTCTCAGAGATTTTGCAAAAAGAGTTACATTTTTAGACTCTACAAACCTCAGTTTGCATGTTAAATGTTAAAGTGCATGACCCTACAAAAAAGTATGGTTTGTTTGGGAGGGTTACCAGGAGAAAGCCTCTTCTGCCTAAAAAGAACATGGCAACACGACTTAGTTTTACAAATTTGCATCTGAACAAACCACAAGACCTCTGGAACCTTTGGACTGATGAGACAAATGTAGAGATCTTTGCCCATAATGCACATCACCACATGTGGCAAAAAACCAAACACAGCTTTGCACAAACATCTCATAGCAACTGCCAAGCACAGTGGTGGAGGGGTGATGTTCTGGGATAGTTTTGCAGCCACAGGACCTAGTAACCTTGCGATGATTGAACTGACCATGACCTCCTCTTCATATCAGTTTGGCTGAAATTGGGTCATGCAACAGGACAATGAATTGCTGAAAAAGGAAAGACTGATAAAGTCATACAGAAAATTACTTCAATTTATTGTTGCTAAATATGGCTCTAAAAGCTATTAAATCATAAGATGTACTTAATTTTTCACATATAGCTTCTCCATTTAGGCTTTATTTTTGTTGAATAAATCATGACACAGTGTAATATGTCAAATGTTGTGGTTCATCTGAGGTTGTGTTAACCTAATTTTTATAGCTGTCAATGATCAGATGATTATTATTATGCCCTAATATGTCAAACCATAGAATTCAGAAGAGGGTATACTGTCTTTTTCACATGACTATATTTTAACTATGATTATTTTAATTCCCAAATAGCAAAGCATACTTACTGTAGCTATTTGGGTGTACCTCAAAGCACACCTCTCTTCTCTATCTCTCTTTGGGCCAGCAATCTAGTGTCCTGTAAGCCTTATCCTCCACAGTTTGTATTCTGGTGGTGTAGCCAGTCTTTACCTCCATTTGCAACCCACACTGCCTGGTGTAGTGGAAGATACTTTTAGTAGCTTTGAATAATTGAGGCTCATAAGATGTAGTTAATCCTGGTAGGACTTTGACACAGGCAGGAGGAACTGAGAAACAAATATATGTTTATATATATATATATTTACCTAGGTGGGATTATACCCTATGAATTTGGACTGTACATGCTGTGCAGATTGTGTTTACGGCAACTATACAGTATTTTAGGGGCAATAGCAGGACACTTGTGATTCTCATGTATAAAAGTGGAACAACTTCTTACTAAGGGCTAGTAACACTAGCATCCGTTTAATAATGGTCTGTCTCTCCTGCGTAGCATTCCAGATTTGTTCCCTATGTATGTATGTTCCAGTAGAGACTGATTTTTATTTTGAAATTTCAAGAATACACTTTGCTTTCAAATTAATTTTCCTCCAAGTTTTTTTTGTTTTGTTTACGTGTTCATTAAAGAGAGTACATCTTGCAATGTTACTATAACGAAAGCTTTCCAAGGTGAAATAGTACAACATAAGGGCATCCTAAGCCATCTCATTATTACCTTAAGGTAAACTTCCACTCTGTTATTTTACAAATTTCTCCTTAGAGTACTGTATGAAAATGGTAAAAATGTATTCCATTAGCTTTATACAGAACCTTTGTGGATTTCTATGTGAAAAAACTTTTGCTATTTTGACCTATTTCTTTTTAACATTTGTTCAGAACTACTTTATTTTTATACTTTATTGGTTTCGGTGTGGGTTTAGATTTAACAAAAGAAAAATAACAAAAGAAACCCGTAGTTGCTTATCCTGACATGATGCCTAATTAAAAAGTACCGTAATTAGTAATTATTTTCAAATTTGCAGTCAAATTTTGAATGTAGAGTAAAAATGGTCCGAAATTCAGCATCAAATTCCTGAGCACTAGCAAAGAGCTCAGTGTTATCAACAGGAGTATATAAATAAGGGCCAGAGCTGCCATGTTGACCATTTTTCCTAGGACACATAATTCCCAGTGCCAACATGATGCTGACCAACAGTTATTTATGGAGGGCTTCCCTGCAGCTTGTGGAATCTATAAGCACACAGAATGAAATTAATCACTCAAGAAGGGAATTGCTTTATAGATGGTGGTCATCAACATGTAAAATTTGAATGCTAAATACCTGTTAGTCAAGCATGCTGATTAGATGCCAATCATCTGTCATCACTGGTGGTCTCTTTGCTTGCCCTTCTATTTGAATCACCTTTTTTATATACTTGGCATGTAAGGCCCGACGACATCATCAGATGTACCCTGGTACTTTAAGGTCAATGGCCCATAGATTACTACCCTTTTACATTAGCCTAGATGCATAAGTGTATTGTGTTGCATCATGTATCCAACATGAGGCAGCACACAACTTTATTCCATCTGCTTCTTCGACTGCCTTGATGGCAGTTGGTAAGGGTCATTGGGTACCTGAACATGTTGTGTTTTTGATTGTTAGTTTGTAGCCTTAGACTTTTCTTAGCCCTATGACTATATTCACATTACCAATAATGTATATGTCCCCATAGGAATCAGATGGTGACTTGTAATTTTATTATACTATATCACAATTAACAAAATGTTGCTGGAACTCTGTACATTTTACCAAGGTGCTAAAAAATATTATAATATTATATTTATAAGTAATATTCATATTTTGAATTGAATAGATGTAATCATTTCCAAAGCATTTAGTCATGGCTTTTAGACATGTCGCTAAAAAAAATTCAGGCCCATAATTATCCAAACATATATCATTACTTTTTGTAAATATCTCCCTTAACACACACATTGTCATTTTATACACAGTTTGGTTGCCCCTTTTCTATATTTTTTTGTGTTTCCTTTATGACATTAACTATTTTGTACTAATGTAGGATACAATGATATCATTTTAATCATGTTGAATATAAGTACAAGTGAAATGCACTTTAAATTGCATATTGATTTCCTGCTAACACTTTGTTCCGGGGCATTGAATTTTGTGAAAAGGAAGGGTAGAATCCAGACCCTGCATGTTATAAAAATTCCAGTTCCATCAACGCATTTCTGAATACAACCTTACAATTATCAAGAACAAGCACTTAAAAAGTAATTACTGTACAAGGTTTTTATGTTGCTATGAAATAAACAATACAAATCACATTATAATTATAGTTTGAATGACCTGGCAACTCTGGAGTGTAATTATTATGTATGCTGTGCCTTCAAAAGCATGTAACACTGGAAACTAAGGGTAATTTAACCATAGTAAGTCATGTTGTAATTACACGATTCCTTGACTGTAGGGTTACAAATTAAATGGCCGTATTTTATGTTGTTCCCCACCCCAAACTTGTGGAATATGATTTTCATTTTGAAGGCTAAGACAGGAACTTACCCTACTCTAGACATACTGTTATATTCATCTCAAGGCAGGTGCTGTGTCAACATCCTTCCTAAACACAGCTGTGTTTCCATTGTTGTGCAGAAATTGTCCCTTCTACTAGTCGTATGAGAAAAGAAGCATGTGTCGCAATGATGCGTCTCAGTTCTTTGAGCAGATAAGGACTCACTCTTTTGAAGGGCTTATTAACGTTGACATAGTACAGAATGTTGACGTTTCTCTCTCTCTCTCTCAATCTGCTCCAGAGGGTGTTGTGTATCAAAGGGAGCGTTCACAGTAATTTTGAATTGTTTAATTGCTAGGCAAAACTGAAATGAAATTCTGTTCTGGGAGCTTCAGAGGGAGCTTGAAATAATATTTCGGTTTTGGAATGATCCAATTAGGTGGATTTTTTTTATCCAAATAATATTAATAATAAAATCAAATTAATATTATTAATTATTATTAATTTCTTTAAAAATTCTCAAGAATGGTGCAAGTGAGAAAGAAAGAGAAAGAAAGAGGGCCATTTCCAGAAACAAGCAAAATACTTGCTTATCACACCATTTAATATTCAGGTCCTTTCTTTTAACCCCCATAGGTAACAGATCCTTTTTGCCATATCACTGTTGAATTATGATTCTTATTGTCTATGTTTAATGTACCCATTCAAATGATATACTGTTTTTTTCCAGGAAAGACAGGAAAGTATACATCCATGCTTACACACAAGTACACATCCATGCTCACATCCATACATACATATATACAAACACATATACATATTTCCCACCTCCGGCCCCCTCTTATCTCTCACCGCTCCTGCAGCTTTATCTCTGACAGTCTTGGTTTCAACGTGGGGTCACGTGATGAAACGTGACCCTCGATACACTCCTGTCCCCCAGTGCCAGTTCAACATAGTCTAGAAAGGGCCCTTCTGACCTGGATTGTTGTGGTCCAGGTCGGATACGAAAAAATTACTCCAGTTTTTCTGAAGTAATACTGCAGTTTTTTGGACATGAAAAAACTGCAATACTGCACTTTTACTGCAGTATTACTACACATTTACTGCAGTGTTACTGCATTTGTACTTCACTGTACTGCAGTATTACTGCACATTTACTGCACTTTTTTATATTGCAAACCTACAGTTGTACTTCAATGTACTGTAGCTTTATTGCATTTGTACTTTCGTACAAAAATAACTGCAGTAAAACTGCAGTACAGTGAAGTACAAATGCAGTAAAACGTAAATGTGGAGTAATACTTCAGTATTACTTCAGAAAAACTGCAATAATTTTTTCGTAAGGGGAAGGTCCCTTTCTAAACAATTCTGAACTGGTATGAGGAGACAGGAAGGAGGGGCTGAAGGGGTCACACTGGTCCCCCTAGAGGCACAGGCGACCGCTGTGACCCCTGTAGTTACACCAGTGTACATCTGGTAATAACAGGGTCAATATTTGAATGTGTAGGTTTTGATATATAGCTGTGCATTCGGATTCGCACAAACGTTGCCTGTTTCACGCATTTGAACAAATCTCCAATAACGAGGGAAATCCCTGATGTAATGTAGCCACCATCATTACAAGCCTTTTTTTGGCACCATTACAAGCTGTTTTCGTGCTCCTTGAAGGATGAAGGAGAAATTGAAAGAACTACATCATTTTAATGCTGAATTGTCCCTTTTGTTTTGTATTATTATCAAATCTTTTGTATGTTATATGTTTTATAACATATAGCAGTGACCTGGAAGATGATCACAATTTCTTATACTATCACCACTACCATCACAACTATACAATTATAGACCTGGCAAAATTTTTGTGCCATCTATGTCCCCAAACAGCTTAACAGTGCCATTTTTGTGTCCAAACTGCTTAACAGTAGTATCTTGTGCCCAAACAGCTTATCTTTACCATATTTGTCTCAAAACAGATTATCTCTGCCATGTTTGGCCTCAAACAGCTTTCCATTGCCACCTAGTTCCCTGTACTAATACATACAAATTCATGCTACTACAGACACGCATACATACATCCTCACTTCCAAATATTTATACACTCTTATGTACATACTGTCGGAAATGGATACCTATTTTGGTTAAATAAGGGGTTTCCAGGTGCCGACACACCACGTAGCTCAAATAATATTAAGAAAATCATAATGTGATGAAGTCTAGGAAAGGCTAACATACGCAGGGTTACATTGGAAATTAAGATGTATGGTAACAAAGACATAACAGAGATGTAACTAACTGCAACAAGACTGTAAAAGATTGTAACAAGGTATTGGAGGAGACATACAATTCTTAAACGTAATGACGTTTACAGAGACAAAAGCCTCACATTAAACAAACAGTTGTTATCGCACATTATTTACAAACAGGCACTACTGTTTTCACAGACAATGCAATACACTATTTACAGCTGTACATTTGCCTTTTGATGAGGGCTTCAGGAGACTACATTTGTATTTAAATAAAAGTCTCCTCTTGTCCTTTATGTGAGCATGTGAAATAAACTGGTGAAATGTTGTTTAGTTAGGTCAGATCACTTTAACTCCTTTTACACCTATAATGACTGTAATATATATATTTTAATATAAATATTTTATCATGCTCCCTAAGTTGTCTGACACCAGGCCTGTTCTCATCAATGCTTTCTCAAATATGGAAACAAAAACTGCTACGTCTTATTGTATTAAGCGGCGAATATACTTCCCTTCACAATCGGAAGATGTCCAGCAGTGCCATCAGCTCAGCGTTTACAGAAAAGAGTGGGACCCTGGTACATCCATCTACTGTCTGGAGAAGGCTCCTCAAAAGTGGTCTTCATGGAACACTTGAGCCAAAAGTCCATACCTCCAACGTGGAAACAACTACAAGCGACTCAACTATTCACGAGAAACTGGAGATAGCAGCAAGCAGTTTGTTCACTGAAGGGTTGGAGAGCAGTACAAGGTTTGCAGTTTACCATGGTGGAGGTTTCTTGCAAGTTTGGGGCTGCATTTCTGAAAATGGAGTTGGGGTTTTGGTCAGAATTATAGCTCTCTTCAATGCTGAGAAGCACAGAGAGATACTTATCCGCCATGCAGTACAATCAGGGATGTATCTGATTGGCCCCTGATGCAGCATGACAACAACCTCAAAACAAAATTAAATCACTACACCCCTGTAAATAACATTTTATTAATGTTGAAAAAAAGGGAGCACACCCCATACCGCTACCTTGGCTCAGCTTCTCTCCACTAATTCTTTACTGCTTAATTGAAATTCTGCAATGCTGCTCTGCTCAGGCTGACTGCCTATCCTTGACTAACTTTCCGACGCAGGCAACGGTATGGTGTATCTTATATGAAGCCGATGAAGACAGATACATGAGAAAATGAGTGTTGCTATCTGGTCCGTGCGTGATTTGTCCTGCCTGAAGCCTGCCTGCTCAACTCAAAGCTGTGAATCAACAGAATCCTTCATTCTCTTTAGGAGGACCCAGTTTCTCTGTAGTTGGCAAAGTTGCTGAAGTGCCCTTTCATAGGTATTCCTCCTTCTAGTCTGCTGGAATCTCTTCTTCTTCCCATATCAAGAGGGGGAACAGCATCTAGGTGTGCCTTCGGGGCCACTGCTGGAATACCATCAGGTTGAGCCCCCTTTCTGTTCTTCATTAGGGAAATGACTTTCTTGATCTGATCTCTGGTTGGTTTGTCGCAATTGATTGGGAGGTCCTCATTGGCTGTGTGTATATTAGGTAGTGCTGATCTTAACCTGTTGTATTCCTCTTATGGTCTTCCCTTGCTTGTCTTCCCTTGCTTGTCTTTGACGGAATATTCTTGCTTGCTGAGCTTTCCAATCACTTGGTGGTGTCATACAGCGGTTTCATAGAACAATAGAAACATAGAAAGTGATAAAAGAACCAGTCGCCCCTTTTAGTCTTCCCAACCTCTAGATACTTTCCTTAGTTCCTGGCCTTATCTTATATCTAGCTCAGCTACATGCTTGCTTCAACTCCTTCATTGTCTCCATAAGTCTTCTATCACTGAATGTGTTAGAGGAACACTTGTTTTCCGGATATTTACTACAATAGATAGATTTAAAAAGCAGTGATAATGCATCATTGGGGATATTTATGTACACAATAATAATCGCCTTTATCCTCCATCCTCTCCTAGGAATATAAAATTATTATTTTTATTCACATCCTGTTTTATTAACGTGAAGCTTTACTCTTTGATCCACTAATTGGCTTTGCATTCTTTGATCTCTCTTTTTTTTTTCACCCAACCTGATCATCACCTCTGCCCCAATTTTATATGTCTCCTTTCACTTCCCTCCTCTGCTTTTATCTTTCTCTGGATACTAGCATCCACACAATCTCCAGAAAAGCCATATTTTGCATTCAGTATCTCAGGATTCAGGAACCAGTATGACCTTGCCTTTGATGGGTATTTAACCTTTGATTTTATTTCTATGAAGCCTTTTTTTAAATAGGCCGCCTGCAGATGGCTGCTCATCATTTTTTTCGTTCTATGAGTTAAGTTTTCAGTTTGATTTTTGATTTGCCATGCTAAGGATGCTTAGGATTGCAATAGTCCTTCCACATAAACAAAGTCACTGTAGATGAAACATAAAAATACTTCTTTATAAGGCTAGTGTGTGTATGTATGTATGTGTGTATGTATGTATGTGTGTATATATATATATATCAAAAAACAGATGGAATAAGTATCTTGTGATAATACCTTTTTTATTTGGACTAACAGAATTTTGGAATGACAAGCTTTCGGGAGCTCTTCTCCCTTTTCTCAAGTCTAAAACATTTCTGAGCAAAACGACACATAGAATTCAATGTTGTGTGGCAGGGGAGGGGGGCTTACTACCCAGATCTGATAAGAGAGGGTGAGATGTTGTAAAAGTATGTGTCCCTCAAGAGGGTCATAAATGTTCTGAGTGGGGAATTTTGAAGGGGGGGTTTAGCACTGCTGAAGATAAATTGACAAAAAAAAAAAAATAAAAAAAAATAATAATAATAAAAAAAAAAAAAATACCATAAGATGCTAGTGCTCACATACAGGGAATAGGAGTGCAGTGATGAATATAGGGATGGGAATGTATATGTCTACACATGTTGTCATATATACAGGTACATATAGATGAACATGGTGCACTAAAAGTACAGTACATATAGCAGGTGGGGGGTTATGTAAAACCTGTGTAGTGGGATAGGAAACCCAAATCGACATTGAGTCCTCTATTCTTGCTGTTGAATAGTTGAATCATTCTGACTTCAAATGTTTGTCTTTCTTTGGTATTACTGAAGTCCCCTTTCAGTACTTTGATTTTTAGGTCCTTGATAGAATGGTCATTTTGGGTGAAGTGGTGTCCCACAGGGGTGCAGTAGGAATTTTCCTTGTGATGTTTAATGGAATGTCTGTGCATGTTCATTCTGCCATTTAGTTGCTGGCTGGTTTCTCCAATGTAGCATCCTAGGTCACATTTCGTGCATTGTATCATATACACTACATTGCTCTTATCAGATCTGGGTAGTAAGCCCCCCTCCCCTGCCACACAACATTGAATTCTATGTGTCGTTTTGCTCAGAAATGTTTTAGACTTGAGAAAGGGAGAAGAGCTCCCGAAAGCTTGTCATTCCAAAATTCTGTTAGTCCAAATAAAAAAGGTATTATCACAAGATACTTATTCCATCTGTTTTTTGATATTGACACTACTGGACTAATACGGCTACAACCTCTACTCTCTCTCTATATATATATATATATATATATATATATATATATATATATATATATATTGTGACAGGCCTCCCTTTTCCTTGGGATTTTTGTCAAGGATCTTGGCTGTAACCACAGTCTTCTAGGGTAAATGAAGTCCAGGACACATCCAGCTCAGCTTCAATGTTTATTTTAAAGGAATAAACAGCAGCAGTTATAAGTAGAATAACAGTCTTTGCTTTAGCACTTGCTTAGGACAAAACAGGTCACAAGTTACCATCAATATGGCTTTGCAGAGAGAAACCACCCCTCAGTTTATCAGCTCTCCTAGCTGGCATAACAGTGGCCTGCTCCTCCTCTGAATCAGGCTCAAACCCTTTAACCTTCTGCCTGCTAATACAGGTAGTGCACTCAACCATGCAAGTCAATGTGATTAGTAAAATATTAAAAAAATAATAATAAAAAAAAAAAAATGGGAAAAAAAAATAAATGTGCTAACATTTAAAAATAATTATGCAGTGATGTCACTAGATGAACCATCCAGTACCAGCAAAATGTGTAAAAAAATATAAAAAAAAGTATTAAAAAAATAAAATAAAATAAAAAAAATAAAGTTTATTATTTTGAGCAAGTGCTAAGATTTCTCAAAAATATCAACAAAGAGTTAAAATAAAAGCACTTCAAATACCCAAGGGGTGTCTAATATAAAAAAAAAATGGCTGATGGGGTAAATTGGAGTGGCCGAGCTCAAAGATAGGGCATAGGTACAGACTGACCAAAATGGAGAAAAAAAGCGCACTTCCCAAATGTGGCATTTTAAATCTCAAACAACACGACAAACCCATGCATGTCGGGTATCACTGCACTCAGGAGATGTTCCTGAACACACATTGGGGTGTTGTTTGACAGTGACATATACCAGAACCTGTATATCTATAACTAAAGTACAATTTGTGTGAAAAAAATTAAAAAAAATTACTATTACAAAGTTTGACAAAGTGTAGTTGTATAATTGGTTCATGGAAAAGGTTAAAATAACAGCATTTGGAATACCCTGGGATGTCTAGTTTTCAAAAATATATGGTTTGAATGGGTTAAATTGAGTTAACCGGCTTCAAAGATGTTCCAAAGAGGAGATGGAGGCAGACTGACCAGATTTGTTAAAAAAGATTTGGAAATCATAAAACGCTGCTTGTACTTATTGCCCTATAACTTACAAAAAACAGCAAAAAAACATAAAAACATTGGGTATTTCTAAACTCAGGACAAGTAGTAGAATCTATTTAGCTAGTTTTTTTACTTGCTTTTTTAGGTGAGTAAAAGATTTTTCAAATAAAAGTCATAAAATGTGGGTTTTTTTCAATTTTTCACCATGTTTTGTTTTTTTTATAGTAAATAAGATGATACGATCAAAATAATGGTATCTGAAGAAAGCCCATCTTGTCCTGAAAAAAACAATATATAACTTATGTGGGTACACTAAATGGGTGAGGAGAAAATTACAGCTGAACACAAGCACCACAAAAGTATTAAAACAGCCTCGGTCCCACAGGGTACAAAAAGAAAAACCGAGCCCGGTCCTTAAGGGGTTAAAGCAGGCTACTATTGACCAAGGCTGGTCTAATATACCTGCCATCTATCACTTTACCACACCTTTTGTCACAATATATATATATATATATATATATATATATATATATATACATACACACACACACACTATGTTTATATATATATCTATGTTGTATAAAGTATTAAATGTTGAACAGTGGAATTTCTATAGGTGTGTCATTTTAAGGTTTAAATGGATAAAACATTTAAAAAAACTTAAATGTAAATGCCGCAAACCCCTCCAACCTATATTGTGTTCCAACTTGGAAAGTCAAGAATTCAAGGTCCAAGGAACATCAAAGGGCACTTCCTGCAACATAGTCACATTATTCAGTATTATAATGTATTCAAAATGGAGATGCTTTCTGGTAATGCATCAAACATCTATGTGTCAATATCATGTGCAGAAGAAAAGAAACAGCAGAAAAGGAGCTGTAATTAGAATGATAAGTAGGTTTCTTGTAATTGGGTATAATTATCACATTTAGAAGGAAATGTGACGGTGCCAGTAATAGATTCTATTGCTGTTACAAATGCAGAAAGGGAACTTTCAAATATTCTGCCACCTGACTATGGACAAACATAACAATTAGAGCATAGTAATGTTTTTTTTGTACATCATAGTCATTCTTTTGGCAACTTTTATCTCACTATGTCAGATAGTTATTTTACTTCTGTTCTTTAACCCCTTCGTGACAAAGGCTGATTTTACTTTTTGTACCCTTCGTGACAATGGCCTTTTTAACATTTCTGCGCTGCTCGTGTTTAGCTGTAATTTTCTTCTTTCCCGTTTACTGAACCCACACACATTAGATATTGTTTTTTTCAGGACAAGAAGGGCTTTCTTTAGATGACATTGTTTTGATTGTATCTTATTATTTACTACTAAAAAAAGTATAAAATATGGTGAAAAACTTAGAAAAGAATGACTGTTTCTAACTTTTAGTTGAAAAATCTTTTACTCATCTATAAAAGGTAATGAAAAAACCTGCTAAATAGATTCTACTATTTGTCCTGAGTTTAGAAATACCCAATGTTTTTATGTTTTTTTGCTTTTTTCTACCCATTATGGGGCAATAAGTACAGGTAGCGTTTTGCTATTTCAAAGCCATTTTTTCCAAATCTGGTAATTCTTCCCCCCATGTGCCATTTCGGGTATCTTTGAACCCGGCCAATGCAATTTACCCCATCAAGTCATATATTTTTGAAAACTAGACACCCCAGGGTATTTCAAATGCTAGTATTTTAACTCTTTCCATGCACCATATCTACCACCAGTCTTTGTCAAACTTTGTGGTAGTCATTTTTTTGCATTTGTTTTGCCACACACATTTTACTTCAGGTATGAATTAAAATGTTCTCGTTTATGTCACTATCACAAAACACCCCAATATGTGTTCAGCAACATCTCCTGAGCGCAGTGATACCCCACATGAATGATTTTGCCTGGCTGTTTGGGGGCAAAAGGGCCACATTTGGGGCATGCGCATTTTTCAATGTTGAACTTTGGCATTTGGGGATCCACTGCCCATGCCCTATTTGGTACATCTTTGAGCCGGGCCATTTCAGTGTGCCCAACAAAACCATATATTTTTGAAAACTAGACACCCCAGGGTATTTTAAATGCTGGTATTTTAACTCTTTGCATGCACACATTTTACCACCAGCATTGTTTCAAAGTTTGCAGTAGTATTTTTGTGTGTGTATTTTTCCCACACACACCTACTTTATGTATGAATTTACAGCTCCTGGTATATGCCGCTGTCACACGACACCCCAATATGTGTTCAGCAACATCTCCTGAGTACAGTGATACCCCACATGCATGAATTTGTCATTTTTTGGGGGAACTAAAAGGCCACATTTGGTATGTGTGCATTTTTCTAATTGGAAATTAGATGTGTGGCCATCCTTCCCCCGGTGTTAATTGGGACCTTGTTGAACCCGGCCAATTCAATTTACCCCATCAAATCATACCTTTTTTAAAAGTAGACACCCCACGGGCATTTAATATGCCAGTATTTTAACTCTTTCCATGCGAGAATTGTTTTAAGCTAATATGCTAATTTTAGGACTTGCTCACAAAAATATATTTTTTATATATATATTTTATATTTTGTTGCCTTTTTTAAAAAAAAATTTTAAACATTTTTTTTTCAACTTGGAGGTTCCCCTGATAGTGACATCAGTTGGAAATGATTTTTACATTTTACTGTTTTTTTACTATTTTTTTCTAATTATTAATTTTATTTTATTTTTTAATTTTTTTTTTACTAATCACAATGTGATTAGAAAGCTGGGCTCCATTGACTTGCATGGTGAATGCAGTACCTGTATTCAACCTGCAAGTGGAGCCAGAGTTCTCTAGATGGTCTGGAGACCGTCTAGCGAGCTTTTAAAACTTGCTTGTTTCTCTTGCAGGGCGGCGGCCATCTTCCTTGATGGCGAAGATCACCGGCAGCTGCGGCTGTGACCGCTCTCCGGAGCGGTCACAGCCCACCGAAAGGTAAGTGTTTGGTGTCGCTGGATGCCTCCTGATCGAGGCATTCCAGCGACACCATTTAAGTTTAGGAGGCGATCGTTGATCGCCTCCTAAACGCTTTTAAAACGGGCGTCCGCCGCCATACAAAGTATGGCGGATGTTGACGCCCCGTGGAGGGGCCAGAGATGGCCCCTTCGTGCCGATCGCGGCGTTGCTGAATGCCTCGAGGTCGAGGCATTCAGCAACGCTTTTTGGGTGCAGAAAACGAAAGTAGATCGCTTTCTGCACCCGTTTAAAGACGTGCCGGTCCTGGCACGTCAATTGTCGTAAAGCACATGCTTTTCCGTGTCGTGCCAGGACCGGCAATTGTCGTTAAGGGGTTAAATAATTTTGATGTAACCTCAAAGTTAGACCAGGCCATTCATTTAATTGTTGTTGTTCCTACCTGTCTGTTTTGCGTTATAGCAAATAAATGATAAACTACTAAAAGGTATTTAGCCCAAAGATCACACAGCATATAGACACCTCAGGGGAAAGTTTTGAAGCTCCCTAAGAAATTAGGAAACTCCCTGTGTTTGAACCAGAGTTTCCAGGTGAGGCACTGGTTCCCCAGGTCTCCAGGTGGTGGTAGTGTTTGGACACACCCACTCCTCACTCAATCCCCACCCAACTCCCTAATCTAAGGCTAATTGGGCTAGCCCTGCCCCTTGTGTAGATAAGCCCACCCCATGCAAAGCCACTTCCTCACAGTGGAGAGCTCTACTGTTGGCCCACCCTGGAAAATTGTCAAGTATGGTCATCAGGCTTTCATGAATAAGTGGGTTACCTATTTCCAGAGGAATGTTCCACTGGTTTCCATGGTGACTACTCCACATTGAGCAATTTCTTAATTGGTATTACTTACCACAAACTGGTATGACTTACCATAAACTCTCTGTTTATCGTTAAATGCCTTGACACATTTCATTCATTATTGTAATCTGCATGTATACATAAATATATATTTAAAAACATTATACTGTAAGTCAGTGATGTGTGCATTTCAATTCATTTATTTCATGGTGGGAGTTTGTTTTTTGATACTCAACATAGGAAGAAGTTGATTCCTGGTGATTACAAAAGTATAATAATTGAATAGATCTACTTCTGTGAAGAATCTTAATTTTAGGTGGTGGAGCAAAACGTGTGTTTAATAATTTTATATAGTGCAATCATATTCTACTGCACTATACAATGAGATTTTAAGACAAAATTAAAAAATAACAAAATACAGATACAGTTAGCCATTAGGAACACAATAAGTTGCAGTCATAATGAAACAGTCAAAAGTACATCCCAATCCTGTCACATGGATTAATGAGCCATCTTGATCCCTTTTCCCTTAGTGAAAGGAGATAATCTTCGTGTTCCTTTTGTTTGCAGTGAAAGGTACAATTAGACACTGATTAGCAGGGAACAACCTAATGATAATCTTTTGATTTCTCTTATAGATTTAGCAGTTGTAGTGTTCAGAGCTGTTTGAGATTCCAGAATGTAACAGGAAGCAACTGTTAGCATAAATACATGTTAATATGTACTGTATAAAACGCTAAACACACAGTATCCTTCCCGTAGCTAAATAGAATGGAATGCTATGAAGACAACAATAATACACAGTTATATGATATATATATATATATATATATATATATACGTATTTATATATATATATATATATATATATATATATATATATATATATATATATAAAATAATTAACTTGTCCACAACTTACTGATTTGGCTAGTAGCATAAATGAGCAACTGTATTAATCAACTAAACTCTACTCAGGAATGGGGAAAAATGTCTGCTGCAGTCCCTGTAATACACTACAGTAATAGACTACAGCTTTGCCAATTCACCCTACAACATTAATTAATTAATATCAGCCTCTGCTAAGCTGTGACTGTATCACACTCCAACTTACATCAGTCTGTAACTGCTGCTACTGACAAGCTAAAATGGCGTCATCAGTCTTTGATATGTACCCTTCTACACATAGTACCTCCTACTTAACCTCATCAACAAGGACCAAAATGGCTTGTAAAGGTGCCAAAACAGCTTGTAATGTCAGCTACACGTTGCGACGAATGGACAAATCATGATGAATTTCCTGCACTTTTGCAGTTTAATTGGAGATCACCCTAGTTATTGTTAATTTATACGAAGACACAAAATAGGAAATTTTTGTTAAAAAATAAGGTTTCTACAAATATGAAAGTACTATTGCTTATATATATATATATATATATATATATCGGTCTATCTATAGATAGATAGATAGATAGATAGACCAATAAGCAATTGTGCCCAGTTTAGCTATTGTGCCATGAAAACTGCCATACACCATTGGTTTGAGCATCCAGTGATTTATGCCATATTCTCCTTTGTAATTCAGTTTTACATTGCTCATTGTCGTTTGCAATTATTACTGTTTAATGCCTTTTACTAGAATTGTTCATTATCATTTGTAATATAAATGCAAAACTGAATGAGGCTGAGATATTAAATTCATTTTGTTATCTGTTGTTTTTTTCTTCGTCTTTTGTTACCTTAACAATCTACACCTCCAAAAACAGTACAAAAATCTGATTTCTAATAAAGTTTCCATATCACACTCATATGTTTCCATTGTTTCATTGTTTATTATTATTACTGCAACAAAACTGGTTCTGTGTCTTCTAAAGTGATTTTCTTTAACCCCCCGTGTGCTGAATTGAAGACACTTCATAGCACAAGTTGTGGATAATGTCTTCATTTTCTACTTGTACTTAACCCCGACTGTGCAAAAAATGAGAAGTAATACATTGTCTATTTCTGTGTTGCTGACACTTACCAGATAGGGCATTTGATAAGAGATATGGCCGTCATAAACAAACCTATGAATCCTTGTGCTTGTTTTCTATTGATGTGCAGTGGTGTAGAAGCTAATTAATTATGTTATGTGTGCCATTCTCCTCCTGGCGCTTAAAGGGATTTAACCCGTTTGTGACTGGACTGTTTTTCAAATGTTGTACCCTTCGTGACAATGGTGATTCTTACATTTCTTCTGTGTTTGTGTTCAGCTGTAATTTTCTTGTTTCTCTTTTACTGTACCCACAGAATATTTTTTTTTCAAGTCAAGAAGGGCTTTCTTTAGATACCATTACATTTATCAACACCAGCGAGTTTCTCTTCAATGAAGAGCTAAGCTTCCAATGTTTAACTATGAATTTGGGCCTCTATGATACATCGGGAACCTGGTAGGTGGAAGTGTGCATACTTTTGGTTTAGTAAATATACTCCACTGTCAAATATTTTTGGAACAACATCCAAAGTGCTGAAGCCATTAACTCCATGATGATGCTGGTAATTTTCGATGGCAGAGCCCAGAGGGGTTTAATTATGAAACTGTGCATATGCAAGTAAGTTGTGTTGAGTTGAAAAACTTAATACATAACTATGGTGGCACTTCTAGTAAGAAAAGTTCACTGGAAATTTGGCCTTCATAATGCATAGTTAGGGTGGTAAGTTGAAGTGTTTTAAGTTTTCTGAAACTCCTGCTTTAAAATTAAGAGCTTCAGTGAGGAAGACTAGCTATCCTCTTAAATTAATCCCTTTAAAAGGGGTACACTGAGACTTTATCATGACCATTTTGCCAATGCAAAGAGGGGAACAAACAAAGACATGGCCATGTATATAAACCATGGAAACCAGTGGAATGCTGACTACACATTAGCATTTTGCACAAGCATTGTAACCCCCCCCAAAAAACCCATAATAATAATAATAATAATAATAATAAAAAATATATATATATGGTCATTAAAGCAGCAGAATTAGATAGGGTTCGTTGTTACATAAAAACATGTTTTTCAATTTAACAAAATAACACAGATGCTATATTTTAAGGTGATCTACACTATGTTTATTTCTCTGTTTTAATGGGGTAAAGATTTGTTTCAAAGTCTATAGACTAATGAAACAAACTCCTGTAGTTTAGCACTACACAGTGCATGTGACTGTGTTAGAGATGGATTGTTGTATTGTTGAATTAAATGGTGCAGTCAGGCAATGTGTGCTCTTGTCCTAACTGGGCATCAGCACAATTATACAGAGCTGTGCTGCCTGAAAATATTAGTGAAGGGAATGCATCCATAAACTATGGTTACAAAGCATTGATGATAGAGGACCGTGATCCAAAGACTTGTGCTCACTGAAATGAAAAAATGAATATGTGAATAGTAATAGAGTGGGCATACACATTACTGCTCTCTAGAATACTGATTTATTGGTGTTTAACATGGCAATAATAATTTAGACTGCACTCTGTGCTTTTGGTGATTTTCACTGTCAATCCCATTGTAGAACAAACATCTTTATATTGTTTATGGGCTGCACATTCTTTCCTTGTTAGAAATTTTGCTTGAAATGGCAGTTTACACGGCATTACTTTTACTTATATAGTGCCAGCAGATTCCATAGTGCTGATACAATAAGAGGTAGTAGAAATAAAAAAGGACAATTTGAAATATCACAACATATGTTTACACATACTGGTACAGAAGGAATAAAGGGCCCTGCTCTTGCAAGATTACAATCTACATCAGTGGTTGAGAGGGTGCGATAGTAGGAGAGGTCTTCTTCATGAAATTGAGTTTGTTAAAGCAAGGATGATATGTAGAGGTCTGTTGATCTTGCAGGTGGCTTGATTAAGATGCTGGATGAGAGCATTAGGACAAAAAGGTGTATGCTTCTCACAAAATTTAGAGTTTTAGAGAGCATTTGAAGTTAGCGTATGAGGGTACCCTGACAGAACAGAGAAGTGGTACAGTACATGTTAAATTCTGACTACTTAAGTGGGAAGAGGTAATAAGACTAGAAGAACTGGAAGAACAAAGAGGGCAGTAAGGGGTACATTTGGATATGAGTGTTATGCAGGACCTAGGAAAACACAGGTGGTGCACCCACTATGCAGAGACGGTAGCGTAGTCACAGAACGAAGGGCTAGGCAGTAAGTCCAAGACAAAAAGGCAGTACAGGGTCAGCGGCAGAGAAACGTAATCAGGAATATCCAAGGTCGGGGCAGGCAGCACAGGATCAAAGTCGGGAAACAAAGCCAAGGTCTGGTACACGTATGAAGTCAGTCAGAAGCAGGAATGTACAAATAAGGAGAACCCAGAGCAACATGCAAGTGACTCTTAGAATGGGCACTGAAGGACTGAGGAAGTAGGTTTTAATAGGGCAAAAGGCGGGAAAAACGGACTGCCGGCCAATAGGAAGTGAGATGACGTCATCGCGACCGACGCACACGAATCACATCGGCGCGATACACAAAAACGGCATATGCTTGTGCTACACCTGCGAGTGCCGCGGGTGTGCCACACTGGCAGATGCTGGGGTGGTCGAGTGCCGCGAACGTGTCGTCGCAACTTGCTCATGACCCTGCGAGTGCCGCTGACACGTAGCAGCGGCCCGTTCCGTAAGGTTGGTGCGTCGTGGGCGTGCCACGGCGGGTCGCATTGCGCCATACGACAGCCGTGAGCGTGTCGCGACGCTGCACGTCACTGCGCAAGAGCCGCCCAACAGTGGCTGACACGCTAGGTATCACAATGAGGGTAGAGATGTAGGGAGTACAGAGTTGTTCTCTGTAGGTCATCATTATATTATTGAGAATTTAATTCTGGAGGGTGTGAGAAGCCAATGAAGCGATTGGTACAGGGACACCAGATGAAGATTGGTGACAAAGTTAAATTAGTCTAGGCGCAGTGTTCAGGATGGATTGAAGTGGTGAAAGATGGGAGAGGAGAAGACCAGTTAGTAGGGAGTTGCAGTAATCCAGACGGGATATCGCAAGATATTGGATTGCTATTTCGGTTGTTTCTTGTTTGAGCAAAGGACAGATTCAGGAGATGTTTCTCAGGCAAAGGCAGCAGGATTTGGTGACTGGCTTTGAGGGTTTAAGGAGAAAACAGAGTCAGGAATAGATGGTAGAATAATGATAAACTCAGTAAACAGGAACAGGAATCCGTAGGAGTTAAAGGTCCGTAAGAGCGACTCTATTGGTCGCTGACAGGGAGCTCCTCTGGCATCAACCAATGAAGAGCAGCTGCCCTTCATTGGTTGATGACATATTAATGAATGGAGGAGATCCAGTTTCCCCCTTTGCAAGGGGGCACTCTGCTTTTATATGAATTAGAGTGTTAAAGATTGTTGGAGTGCTCCTTTGAATAAATGTCCACAGCTCATTTAGTAACTCTTTAGTGAGGAACTAGCAGCTGATAACTTGTTATATAAAAAAAGAAATAAAGTAATCATAAACTGATCGTGTAAATTGTTACATTAATCGAAAAGTGCCTCATTCAACAAGAGTGTGTAATTAAGGACCATTCATCATTCCTTCAGGTACACTATTGTGCATACTAAAATTTTGTCAAATCTACTTAAAGGTAGAATAAATATCTGTGTTGTCTGATGCTTATTTATTATTGAATGTTGTGCAAGTTATTAGCTTTCACTGATCCTTTGTACTCAGTACAAATATATACACTCTCAGCCCTGTTTTATAGAGGAAAATGGAGATTTTCAATGATAGACATGAAAAGGTCATAAAATAAATTGCCGAAAATGCATGAAAAAAAGAAATATAAAAATTGAGTGTGAAATTGACATCAGTCTTATTGAAAGTAAGAAGAAAGTCAGGCTGTTGACATAAAGATGATAATGTAATTTTCTTTTCATTTGGTTGCTTTATTGAAAAAAGGGTGTTGTGTGAGGATGTATTGGGAGGATTAACCCACCAAGATGACATTTTGTGCACTTAGGGTGGAAGGGTATGCAAAGCCTTGATATGAGACATTGTTAGCTACAGCATGAAACAAAAGCGAGCCATGTATGAAGGGACCCAGGCAGTGGAGAGAGAGGGGCACCGAGCGGTCGCTCATGAAAAGTTTCCAGCAACTGCTCGACACCCTCTGTCTCCTCCGCTCCAGGCGCCACCCTCCTCAGCACTGCCCTGAGTGCGGTGGTGGGAGCGCAGTGAGTCTGTCTCTGTGTCAGTGCTTCATGCTGAGCGCTGGAATTTGACATCATATTCCGGCGCTCATCAGTGTAGCTGCGCAAACTGCGGCAGAGCAGCGAGACGGAGGCATTGTGCTCCCACCACAGGACTTCAGCAAAGTAAGTGAACTACAAAGGAGCAGAAGGGAGTAGATGCGGTAGATAGTGAGGAGTGAGAAGGGGTAGATAGTGAGAAGGCGGGAGAAGGGGTAGATGGTGAGAAGGGTTAAAAGGGGGTAGATAGTGAGAAAAGGGGACTAAATAGTAAGAAAGGGGGATAGTAAGAATATTGAAATAAAGAGTGAGAATGAGAGAGAATGAATGAATTAATATGTGGATGAATTGTGTGAATGAGTACGAGAATGGATTAATTAAAGTGTGGATGAATTGTGTGAATGAGTAAGAGAATGGATGAAGGAATTAATGTGTGGATGAATTGCTTGAATGATTTGTGAGAATGTATTAATGGATGTGATTTAGGCAAAGGCAAAGATGGCACAAGCAGTGTGTTTGAGCCTTGGGGACCAAGATGGCACAGACAGGGTGTTTATTGGACAAAGATGGCACAGAGCAGGCTGTTTGGGGGACAAACATAGCTCATGCTGGGCTGTTTGGGAACAAAGTTGTCTCATTCTGGACTGTAATCTGTTTGTGTAATATGGGTGCTGGTCAGGTTCTATGAAGGGGATGTGGACGCCAGTGCTGGGCTTTGGGGTGTGCAACCTGTGATCTATGCCTGTAATTTAGGGGTTTTTATCTATAACTTTAATGCTGAGTTTACATGTGATTTCCAGTTGATTTATATATCAGCAAAGCTGGGTTTGGGTGTTATTCTGTTGATCTGTATCTGCTATGCTATGTTTCCATACATTATTTATGTATACCTGCAAATACAGGGTTCTTATTCAGTTGATTTATACTTGCAGTGCTGTTTCCATGTGTTGGTTATTTGATCTATACCCCCACTGCTGAGTTTACATGAGATACCTGCTATGTTTCCATACATTGTTATTGTACAGTATACCTGTGAATACAGGATTTGTATGTCTGATTCTGTTTATTTGATCTATACCTTCCATCCTGAGTTCACATGTGAATTTCAATTGATCTATACATGCAAAGCTGAGCTTGTGTGTTATTCTGTTGATCTATACCTGCTATGATATGTTTCCGTACATTATGTATACCTACAAATATAGAGTTTGTATGTCTGATTCAGTTGATCTATACATGCAAGTGCTGTTTACATGTGTTGTTTATTAGATCTATACCTGAACTACAGAGAGGAAGTGGCTTAGTGAATGAGGGACAAAGGGACTCTGGGGATGATTATGGGGGAGATGATCTCTAAAAGTCAGAAGGAGGGAAGACTGCACTGACACTCACAGTCAACCCTTTTTTTGGTGTGGAAGTGCTTTCCTGAGGTCACGTTTTTCAATATTTAATTTTTTTTTTTTACCAGTGTTTCAAGTTATATATTATTATATTTTGTTGGCAAAAAATAGATGGGGAGAAAGTGGGGTAGGGGATAGTGAGGAAAGAGGTATATAATTGGGAGAAAGAAAGGGGTATCTGATGGGGAAAAATGCTATCCCCCAGATTTTTAGGGGTTCCTACGCCCATGAATGCAGGTAATTCCAAAGGGTTCAATTACTTTTATGCCACTGTTAATGTTATAAATAACTATTGTAGCTGGAATTGGCTGATTTTTTATGGAATAGCTTTAACAGCAACCATCTCTCCTATGTTCCAAGTATCAAAGGTTAAATGATCACTAGTAAACCATTTTGCAATTATTTTAGCACAGCTAGAAATTACCTAGCTAAGTAACCCAAAACTTTTGAATGGTAGTGTGTATATATGCATATATACTATTGTATGTAAAAATGGCTTCATTTAATTATCTGACTGGACCAAGAATTAAGATCATGATAATTGTTATTACATCTTTCTCTGTTAATTGCCTGTATGTATGTATAATATATATATATATAAATATATATATATATATATATACATTTACACACAATTACTGGAGCTTAATAGTTAGACTCAATCTATCACAGTTTGGTTGCAGTGGAAACATCTCTTTTCGAATGAAATAGATGTTGTGACACATTGTTTAGATTTATTGCGGCCAAAGGAAAAATATTGTAGTTTGTCCTGAAAAACAATATTTTATCTTTATAATGAATGCGTCCTGTTGTGATGTCTGTGGTGGAAAAACACAGACAGTGAAGGGAAGTGTACCAGTTAAAATGGTGGAAGCATTATGAGTTTAAGAGGGTAATCTATGTTTAAATACAAATATCTGCTGTATTTGATCCCTACCTCCCTCTGTTTGGCATCAGAAATTTGCCCTTGGAGACCCGATGTCATTTTCTTTGAATAGCAGAACATTAAATTGTCACAGAGCTGATTTTTGCTAAGAATTCCACAACTGGCTTTTTTCTTTATGCTGCCACAATTAAAAATAATTGATAGCAAGATGCTGTGAAAATTCTCTAATAAAATTTTACCCATAATGATGATTCAGACTATAGTTTTCTGCCTCTTTCATTGCCACATTGAATATAATAATATTTATATTATTTATATGGTTAGTTATATAGATAAACCGGTATTCATCCCCACTAGTTATGTATGTCTCCTTTACGGGTATGCTTTTATACACCCAGAAAATATTTACATTCAATTCCAGGTACAAAATGTTATATTAGTGTGTGGGTACTCGATCAGGATGGTTAAATGCTATTCAAACTTCTAACTATTGCCGTTAGAGACTGGTTATATGACAAAGAAAAACATTTTCTTTGACATTTTCTTTGTTTGATATTCACTTACAACCTTAAACAGCCAATTCTGCGTTTCTTGAGGGAAAACTTACAGGAGTTCATTACTGATTCTGTAAAGTTTCAAGAGAGAACTTTTCATGTAAAAGAGCTAAATATTTCAAAATAAATATATATATGAAGCAATTACACTACAAAAAAGACCAAGCACAGGCCACAATCTTGTACTGCAGGGGAGTGTCAAGGGGCCTGATGGGGCCTCTTGACCTTACCTGACCCATGGGCCAAAATGTACCAGTCCTCCTTTGAGCACTCTCTATTAATAAATCACTATAGATTCCATACTATCTTTTAACTCCTGAGGTTACGTTTGTGTACAGGGGGAGGAGGGAGGTACAGCACAACAATCCCAAACTAAAGTTTTCACAAATTAAAATTTAAAAAAAAAACATCAGGGAAGATGGGGATTTTTCAGCCTCCAGTCTTTAAATAAAAAATAAGTTTACATATGTTAGTTGTGACACTATTTACTACTTTGTACTATTACTGACAAATTCACAAAAAGTGTTGTTGCTGCAACAGGAATACAGGGGAAACACATCTTATAGTACAATGTGGTATCATGGGTACACTAAATATCATGTAGTTTTCCAATCCATTTTCTTCAGTTTTTGGTATTTTTGATTTGTCAATTGTGCTATTGCTTCATAATTTTTAGGGTAATTAAGACTGTGTGTGCATAGTACAAGACAGATGCTTATCTTGGGAAGAAATGTACCTTTAACCTACGATGTTCTTTTATCATGTACTCTAGTGCAACATATTGGATATAGTAATACTGTTTATTGGATACTTAACATACTCTAGTGGTACTTGACGGAAGCAATATACTGAAGTTAGAGCTATGGATTGTACCTAATTGTTGTTATGAAAATGCAGATTGTTTGAGAGGGGAAAGACCAAGTAAATAAGAATGACACTTACAAAAGGAAACTAGTCTAAAATGTACAAGTAACGGGCAAAGGAGGTGCCTAGGTTTGCTTTACACAATAAGCTTTGATTCTTTGCTTTATATGCATATTTCAGTGATACCTAATATCTTAAATGTCTACCAAATAAAATTGATGTTAGTGTAGAGTAAACTCTACAATGCTTTAGGGATAACATATTTTGTTTGTAAACAATTCCCTGTGATCTAAATTCTATCAATAAGGATATCTGATGATCTATGTGGTTGTGACTGGTACTCGGAATATCAATATAAATAAAATATTAAGATCTTGGGAAATGATATTTAAGTTCATTCACTGGGAAGTTTTTTTCATTGTTATATTATCTGACAATATATATTATATGTCTTCTGTGTGGAAGCAAATGTCCCTTCATCTGAACAGACTCTGGTGAAGGTGACTAATTACAAATGTGCATGTACCTCATATTAATAATGTGTATTATCAGTCTACCAGTACTATATTCTTCACCACCCCAAGAAACCCCTACAATAGAGGTATAAGTAGAACCAACGTATAGCTGTCATCTTCTTTAAATCACGTTTAAATCACAGCCTCTACAGGAATATCTCTAGTCACATGGCTCAAAGTATGGCATCATCTTTCTGCATATTGTTTGGTTTATAACTGGATCATAAGTAAGTGTTTTTATATGTTATGGTTTGCAACATGCTGACCAAACACCTTTCAAATGTTTAGTCATCTTAGCATTGTGCATATCTCCATTTGATAATACCTCAACCTTTTATCTTTTTCTGGAGATTACAAACACTTCTCACACCAGGACCGGACTGGTGATGACTAGGAGGCGCTGGTACCTTAAGGACAATGGCCACCAAGTTAAGCTGGATCCACCCGTGTACAAAAACAAAGTTTCTACTAATCTCTGATAACAAAGAGGGCCCCCAATGAAGCAAAATGAAATGAAATGAAATGAACTGCAAATTCTCAAAAATGCTGTTTAGGTTTGTTTATTTGTTTGTTTTGGCATTTTTTCATGGTGTAAAATGGGAAGGGACTGTGTGTAGGAGGGTAGATAGAAATGATTGCCAAGTAGAAATAGTCAAAATAAAATTGGAGGATGCTGTCATTGATGGTTACGGCTGTGGTTGATGGCTTCAACAGCCTGCGGGTTTTTTTTCTTACTTTTTTTTCTCAACATTTGCAAGGGAAAGGGACAAGCATATTTGTGCGATGACACCATTTTCACTTGTCGTTAGCAGCTACAGACTGATGGTAGACATCCGGTGACAGTGTTAGATTTAGCTGTGATTGAAGTTCATATATATCTCTCATACTGCAATTTTCAGGAAGTGTACAGCTATAGAACATTTTATTGATTTACTGGGACTGCAGCAGTTTTTTTTTCTGTAATAATTAATGTATTTATTTCAGGGCCAATTCTTAAAATATTTCCTATTAAGTTGTGTTTTGGAAATGTACTTATGTTACAAGTAAAATGTTTTATATTTGCACAACAAAAAATAATAAATCAGTAAATATTAGTGGCAAAGTTAGGCATTGGACTGTGCACGCAGAAAGTGTGTTTTAGTTTGTGAAATAATATTCCTGAATTGTGTTTTTTGGCATCTTTACTAGACTTGTGCATTCGTCTTCAGGCGAACATGAAAACGAACACGAAGAGTGCGTTTTCGTGTTCGATCCGAAGACACGCCGAAGAGAAGACAGCGGCGGTAAAACGTAGGCGAAGACGAAGACACACACCACGAAGATCTTTGTGATCGTCTTCGTCTTCGTCTACCATTCCCCCCCCCTTCTAACTTACCTTGTCTTTGCGGCATCGCGGCAGTTCAAGGAAGTGGAAATCCACAGGTTCGCCGTCACGGGTTACAGGGCAGTGCGAATGAGCCTATTGGTCGCCTACAGGGATGATGCCAGAGGAAGACCCTGCAGGTGACCAATAGGCTCACTCACACGGCTTTTGTAAGTTGTAACCCCTGACAGCGAACCTATGGATTTCCGCTCCCGTTAACCCCTTCGATGCTGCGTTAGATAACGGTCCGTGCAAGCGACCAATAAGCTCACTCGCACGGCCCCTTAACCCTTTAAAAAAAAAAAGTTAACCCCTAATAAAAGTTAAAAAGTTAACCCCAATGCTGCAACTTACCCGGCAGATCCCACTGGTCTCCCTGTTCTATCAGTTAAATGTCCGTACAAGCGACTTTATTGGTCGCTCGTACGGACATTTAACTGATAGAACAGGGAGCCAGTGGGATCTGCAGGGTAAGTTGGAGCATTGGGGTTTTAAAAGTCTGTACGAGTGACCAACAGAGTCGCTCGTACAGACTTTTAAAACCCCAATGCTGCAACTTACCCGGCACATCCCACTGGTCTCCCTCCCTGTTCAATTAGTTAAATGTCTGTACGAGCGGCTTTATTGGTCCCTGTTCAATTAGTTAAATGTCCGTACGAGCGACTTTATTGGTCGCTCGTACGGACATTTAACTAATTGAACAGGGAGGGAGACCAGTGGGATGTGCCGGGTAAATTGCACATTGGGGTTTTAAAAGTCTGCACTTTGGTCGCTCGTACAGACTTTTAAAACCCCAATGCTGCAACTTACCCTGCAGATGCCACTGGTCTCCCTCCCTGTTCAATAAGTTAAATGTCCGTACGAGCGACCAATAAAGTCGCTCGTACGGACATTTAACTAATTGAACAGGGAGGCCAGTGGGATCTGCAGGGTAAGTTACGGCACCAGGAGTTTAACAGTCTGTACGAGCGACCCTATTGGTCGTCAGCAGGGGGCTCGTCTTCCATTGGTTGATGGCAGACGAGCCCCCTGCTGACGACCAATAGAGTTGCTCATACGTACATTTAAACTCCTGGCGCCAGAGCTGCGTTAACCCCGTATTAACCCCTTAACTGGAAAAAACGAAGAAAAACCGAACACGAAGAATGTCCACGAATATTCGCCCGAAGAGAAGACAGGAACGGACGAATATTCGCGGAATACGAAGATTTTTTCCCCCCCGAAGACGAGCACGAACACGAAAAGCCCCCTGGTGCCCAAGTCTAATTTTTACCCTATGTGGTTTTAATCAAGATTCCCTGTTTCAGTGTTTGATGTACCCACACAAATTATACCTTTTTTTGTTTTTAGGGGATAAAAGGACTTTTTGTTTAAAACCATAGAAACAAAAAAGAATGTGAGTGCTAGCATCTAAAAAACTTACAAAACCACCACAAACCTACCACAAATATTTCTTTGCAATATTTCTTAGAATTTCCTTTAGACAGTAGGTGTCCCTGATGAGTAATGACCCAATTAATATTTGGCAACATTCTCTGATGGATATTTTCTTGTGTTCTACAGGGCCAACCTGTATCTGTATAGTATCCTTCTTGCTTAAGTGGTTTGAGGTTAGTGAACTGGGGGGTATTTTTGCATGTAGGGGGGCAAAGGGGTGAGGCTGCCTCCCCTGGGCTGGTCTTTAGGGTCCGCACCAAGGCAGGTGCGAGATTGTGATCTCCCTAACCAGCCCTGATTATCGGGCAGCGACGCCACCCTGCTGGTCTGCGTAGCAGGTGCCCACTGAGCAGGGCCAGTTGGGCCTCTATCCGGCCCAACAGTGAAGGAGTCTGTCACTTGAGAACTCGGCTTCTGTGATCCCTAATTACTATGCTCCAGTAATTGATTCAGAGCGCAAGGATATGATGTCATATCCTGGTGCTCTGCATTAATAGCCACCCCTTAGAATATATCCTTCCTCTGCTTTCCCTTACATGAACACACAAATGCATACTTCTGTTTCTATTTATTGACATCATGTTTTTTTTTTCAGGGGGGGTGGAGGTGCATTGCTTTACCCAGGGCCCACAATGCTGTTAAGGAGGCCTTGCAAGCAGGCCTCCATAGCCTTGCATTGCAATAGCTTCCAGTGGGTATAAGCATTGACACCTACCAGAAAGATATGCGCAATCGGGCATTCATTATGCTCACACAGAGCACCATTACACACATCAGCAGGAAGCACAAATTATAAGCATTGGTGGCGAATTGGGCAGGGTAGGGCAGGGGAGTTTGAATGTGCGCAGTGTGTTTTAGTTTAGTGTGTTCATTTGCATACTCATACCACCAACAAAACCTCTTAATTTTGGACAAAGCAAATAACAAATCAGAAAATATTAGTGGCAAGTTAGGCTGGGCTTTTTTTCAGGCAACTACAATCAATGTGGAGTGCTTGCAGTTTCTGGAGACAACCAGTGCTGGAGACAACCAGTCACGTGCAGCAGCGGTACTAGCAAACATCTTGGCTGTAGTAGTGGTAAGATATTCTCTACCTCACCTACCAATGTAGGACACAATTTTGGTCACTACTAAGGACTCACAGAGGGTTCATGTCCTTGATGGGACCAAAGGTGAAGATTGCTTGTAATCTCTTCTATTGTGAAACACAGAATAAAACAACAAAGCAACAGAGCAGCCACTAGTGCTACCACTACCATAAGCAGTACCATCACTGGAATGTTTCTAACTCCCTTGACTAAAAATGAACAGGCATTGTCAGATGATAGCACCAGATCTATGTTTGGGACAGAAGAAAGTGAGGAAGAAGAGGGAAGGTCAATACTTGAAACAGAAGTGGGTCTTACTCTGCCTTGTGCACAAGTGGAAAATAAAGCGATTATGTTAAAGAGGACACAGAGCTAGCCGACTGCTTAAATAAATACTTCTGTTCTGTTCTGAAACATGAAGGTGAGGCACCCTTGTTAGGGTGACATGTGACACAGCTATGTTTACAGAGAAAGACGTTCTACTTGAACTCTCCAAAGTAAAATCAGACAAATCATGGGTTACACCCAAAATGATTAAAAGAGTTTGGATGTGTCCTGGCAAAACCACTAGCAGGTCTGCTTAACCAGCCACTAATGACAGGAGTAGAAGGAGTCAAAGACCAGTAAGCCTTACACTAGTAGCTGGCAAATTAATGGAAACCATGCTAATGGACAGGATTGTTAAATATCTGGAAGTAAATGGTTTGCATAAGCAGAAACAGCACAGGTTTACTACAGGAAGATCTTGTGAGACTGACAAATGTATTGCTTTGACTGGGTATCTAAGATAATAGACCGGGGAGGAGCTGTTGATATAGCCTATCTAGATTTTAGTAAGGAATTCAACACTTATAAATAAATTGCAGACTTTGGGTATGGATGCCAAAATAGTTAAATGGGGGATGCAATGGTTAAGTGATAGGAGACAGAAGTTTTTAGTTAATGGTGTATATTCAGAGGAAGGACTTGTCACTAGTGGGGTACCTTAGGGATCAGTATTGGGACCTGTACTTTTTATAGTACAGGTCTTAATGGCGAGGTATGTCTTTTTGCAGATGATACAAAGGTCTGAAACAGGGTAGACATTCTGAGTGGAACAACTTAAATGGCGGATGACTAAAGTAAATGATAAGAATATTAATAAATGTAAAATAATGCACTGAAAAAGGACCTTCTCTAACTTTTACATGAAAAACCTTTTACTCATCTAGAAAAGTTAATGAAAAAGCCTGCCAAATATAGTCTAATATTTGTCCTGAGTTTAGAAATACCCAATGTTTTTATGTTTTTTGCACCTTAAAGGACAATAAGTACAAGTTGCATATTGTTATTTCAAAACCATTTGTCTTATAAATCTGATCATACTGCCCCCATGTCCTATTTGGAACATCTTTGAAGCTAGCCACTTCAATTTACCCCCATCAAACTATATATGAGAACAGTGTTATTAGCAAAAATCAGCATGGTTTTATGAAACATAGGTCCTGTCAAACTAATTTAATTGCATTTGACGAAGAAGTAAGTAGAAGTGTAGATCAGGGTGTTGCAGTGGATGTAATCTACTTGGAGTTTGCCAAGGCGTTTGACACCATTCCGCACAATAGGTTAGTATTCAGATTGAAAGAAATTGGGTTGAACATTGGCTTAGTAATAGAGTACAGAGAGTTGTTGTAAATGGTAAACCTTCAAGCTGGACAAAAGTGGTAAGTGGTGTTCCTCAGGGTTCTGTTCTGGGACCAATTTTACTTAACGTATTTATAAATGAACTTGCAATAGGCATTGAAAGTCATGTTTCCGTGTTTGCAGATGACACTAAACTCTGTAAAGTAATACAATGTGAGCAGGATATTACTTTGCTGCAGAGGGATAGACAGGGGGGACTGGGCACACAATGGCAGATGAAATGTAATGTAGATAAATGCAAATTTATGCACTTCGGGGTAAGGAATGCACAAGCAACTTACACCCTAAATGGTAGTGAGGAGGATTTGGGAATTGTTATAGACAACAAACTAGGAAACAATTTGCAATGTCAGTCAGCAGTTGCTAAGGCCAGTAAAGTATTGTCATGTATAAAAAGTTGCATCAATTTGCGGGATATAAATATAATTTTGCCCCTTTATAAATCAATGGTAAGGCCGCACCTTGAATATGCTGTGCAATTTTGGGCACCTATTCTTAAGAAGGATATTATAGCACTGGAAAAGGTGCAGATGTGGGCTACAAAATTAATAAAAGGAATGGAACACTTAAGTTATGCAGAAAGGTTGATTCATTTAAATCTATTTAGTTTAGAAAAATATATTTGTGCCACTCATCAGGGGGGTGCCAACTTGCCGGCACCTGGCACCCCTCCAGAGACGGACAGTAATGTCCGCCGCTGGAGGAGCAGGCTCTCAAGGGAGCTGTATCGGAGGTCTTTAACAGACCTCCGATACCGCTCCCTTGCAATCCGCGCGGCAAATGCTGCTGTGTGCTGGGGTTTGTTGTCAGATCCCAGCGCACAACACTAAAGCCACGCCCACCGCCGCCCGTGAAGACAGAAGAGGAGGAGCGAAGAGCAGGAAAAGGAGCTGAATGCTGTAAGGAGAAAAGAGGAAAGGTAGGAAAGCATTCAGTGAGAGTGACAGTGAGAGTGACAGTGAGAGTGGATTGGTATGTGTGGATTGGTAAGTGTGGATTGATATGTGTGGATTGGTTTGTGTGGATTGGTAAATGTGTGAGAGTGATGGGTGTTATGCTGTACCATTTCCAATGTCTTTTTCATTATATAATTATGCTCTAAAAGTACATCATAACTCCCATCACTCTATACTGTTCCATACAGTGGCAGAGCTGGGAGACAGAGGCCTTGCACCCCCACCACAGGACTCCTGAAAGGTAAGTGAACTTCAAAGGGGGGGGTAGATAGTTAGGAGGGGGTAGATAGGGAGAAGGGGGTGAGAAGGGGTAGATAGGGCAGAAGGGGGTGAGAAGGAGGTAGAGAGGGCAGAAGGGGGTAGATAGGGCAGAAAGGAGTGAGAATGGGTAGATCGAGAGAAGGGAGGAAGGAGGGTAGCAAGAATATTGAAATAAAGATTCAGAATGAGAGAGAGGGAAAATAAATGGATTAATGTGTGGATGAATTGTGTGAATGAGTGAGAGAATGAATTTGTGAGAATGCATCAATGAATATGTGTAAATAATTTGTGTGAAAGAATAAATGATTGTGTGAATGAATTGTGTGAATGAAAGTGAATTAGTGAGTGACTGTAAAAGTGTTTGTGTTAATCATAGGTGTATAATTGATTTGTCAAAAAGGCAAATATGGTATAAGCAGGGTGTTTTTGGGACAAAAATGGCACAGGCAGGGTGTTTATGGGACAAAGATGGCGTACACTCGGCTGTTTGGGAACAATGCTGACTCATGCTGGGCTGTTTGGGAGCAAAGATGGCACGTCCTATGTGTGTGTGTAATTTGGGTGCTGGTCAGGTTCTATGTGGGCAATATGGACGCTGGCTTTGGGGTGTGCAATCTGTGATATATGCCTGTAATTTAGGGCGTTTTATCTATACCTTTATTGCTTAGTTTTTATGTGATTTCTAGTTGATCTATACCTGCAATGCTATGTTTCTGTACATTATTATTGTATACCTGCAAATACGGGATTTGTATGTCTGATTCTATGCCTCCAGTGCTGAGTTCACATGTGAACAATAATAATAACAATATTAATATATATATATATATATATATAATTGCTAACAGCAGTCACACTCCTATCATGCCCAGGTAACCAGTACATGCTAGAACCTGGGTATGCCTGGGCGTGATAGGAGTGTGATTGCTGTTAACAATCATATATATATATATATATATATATATTGCTATTTTATTTTTTTGTCCAATTTTGATGTGTTACTTTTAATAAAAGTGTGATTTTTTTTATGGTGTGGGGGGTCATTTTCGGTTTTGGCCAAGTAAATGCTGAATTTTTGGTTTCGGTCCAGAATTTTAATTTTGATGCATCCCTACTAAGCCAGACACTGGCCTCAGTATATAGTGATAGGTGTTATGCTGTACCCTCATCAATGTCTGCCTCAGTATATAATGATAGGTGTAATGCTGTACCCCGTCAATGTCTGCCTCAATATATAGTGATAGCGGTTATGCTGTACCACCTTCAATGTCTGTGCCAGTATATAACGATAGAAGCTATGGCGTTTTAAAGTGTGTGTGTGTGTGGGGGGTGCCACATACAGGATCCGATGAACTTGATGGACACATGTCTTTTTTAAGCCTATATAACTATGTAACTATGTATTTCAACCTTTTCCAGGCACTAAATCTACCACCAGCCGCAGTCAAAGTTTGTGGTAGTATTTGTTTTGCATTTTTTCCCACACACATTTTACTTCAGGTATGAATTAATCACTCCTGGTATATGCCCCTTCTGTACAGTGCATTGGTTTGTTGGGTTGTTTAGGGACTAAAAGGCCACATTTGGGAGGTGTGCCTTTTTCAAATTGGATATTTGACATAGACAATTCAATGTAACCCATCAAATCATACATTTTTGAAAAATAGACACCCTGGGGTATTTCAAATGCTGGTATTTTAACTCTTTCAGTGTGCACATTTTACCACAAACCATGTATGGGGGCTAAAAGGCCACATTTGGAAAACTGCATGTTTCAAATTGCAATTATTACATGTGGTCATCCTGTCCTCATGTGTTATTTGGAACATCTTTAAAGCTGACTAATTTACCACATCAAATCATATATTTTAACTTTTTCCATGAATACATTTTACCATCAGCTGCAATATTTTTGTGTGTTACACATATTCTACTTTAGGTATGAATTTACAGCTCCTGGTATATGTTACTGTCACCCCAATATGTATTCAGCAACATCTCCTGAGTACAGTGATACCCCCATGCATGTGTGCCAGGTTTTTTGGGAGGTAAAAGGCCACCGAAAGGCCATAACTTGTCAAAAATGAACATTTTTACTAAATGTAAATTTAGTCTGAATCGATTTTGCTTGCTATGTTAAGTCTTAAATGTACTTGTCCCAACCACTTTACTGTTTAAGAATCCTGGATGCTAATTCTGACCCAGGTTTCAAGGCCTCCCGGACATCATACGTCCATGCCAATATCGAAGTACAAAGAAAATGCTGACCATCCACTTACTTAATGCTGCAAAATCAACGATCACCTCCTAAACTTAAATGGTGTCGCTGGAATGCCTCGATCAGGAGGCATCCAGCGACACCAAACACTTACCCCAGGACGGGCTGTGACCGCTCCGGAGAGCGGTCACAGCCGCAGCTGCACGCAATCTTCACCATCCGCAAGATGGCGGCGGCCCGGGAAAAAAAATAATAAAGATGAAAAAGTTCGCTAGATGGTCTCCAGACCCTCTAGAGAACTCTGGCTCCACTTGCAGGTTGAATACAGGTACTGCATTCAACCATGCAAGTCAATGGAGCCCAGCTTTCTAATTACAGTGTGATTAGTAAAAATAAATTAAGAAATAAAATACAATTTATAATAATTAGAAAAAAATTGTTAAAAAAACAGTAACATGTAAAAATAATTTCCCACTGATGTCACTATCAGGGGAACCTTCAAGTTGAAAAAAATGTAAAAAAAATGTAAAAAATATATTTTTGTGAGCAAGTCCTAAAATTAGAACATTAGCTCGCATGGAAAGAGTTAAAACCAATTCTCGCATGGAAAGAGTTAAAATACTGGCATATTAAATGCCCATGGGGTGTCTACTTTAAAAAAATGTATGATCTGATGGGGTAAATTGAATTGGCCGTGTTCAACAATGTCCCATTTAACACCGGGGGAAAGAAGGGCCACACATCTAATTTCCAATTAGAAAAATGCACACGTTCCAAATGTGGCCTTTTAGTTCCCTTAAAAAATGACAAACCCATGCATGTGGGGTATCACTGTACTCAGGAGATGTTGCTGAACACATATTGGGGTGTTGTGTGACAGCGGAATATACCAGGAGCTGTAAATTCATACATAAAGTAGGTGTGTGTGGAAAAATACACACAAAAAAATACTACTGCAACTGAAAAAATGCTGGTTGTAAAATGTGTGCATGCAAAGAGTTAAAATACCAGCATTTAAAATACCCTGGGGTGTCTAGTTTTCAAAAATATATGGTTTTATTGGGCACACTGAAATGGCCCGGCTCAAAGATGTACCAAATAGGGCATGGGCAGTGGATCCCCAAAAGTTCAACATTGAATAATGCGCATACCCCAAATGTGACCCTTTTTCCCCCCAAACAGCCAAGCAAAATCATTCATGTGAGGTATCGCTGTACTCAGGAGATGTTGCTGAACAAATATTGGGGTGTTTTATGATAGTGACATATACCAGAACCTGTTTATTCATACCTGAAGTAAAAGGTGTGTGAAAAAACAAATGCAAAAAAAATGGCTACCACAAAGTTTGACAAAGACTGTAGGTAGATATGGTGCATGGAAAGAGTTAAAATACTAGCAATTGAAATACCCTGGAGTGTCTAGTTTTCAAAAATATATGGCTTTATTGGGCACACTGAAATGGCCCGGCTCAAAGATGTACCAAATAGGGCATGGGCAGTTGATCGCCAAACGCCAAAGTTAAACATTTAAAATGCGCATGCCCCAAACGTGGCCCTTTTGCCTCCAAACAGCCAGCCAAAATCATTCATGTGAGATATTGCTGTACTCAGGAGATATTGCTGAACAAATATTGGGGTGTTTTATGACAGTGACATATATCAGAACCTGTTTATTCATACCTGAATGCGTGTGAAAAAACAAATGCAAAAAAATGACTACCACAAAGTTTGACAAAGACTGGTGGTAGATATGGTGCATGGAAAGAGTTAAAATACTAGCATTTGAAATACCCTGGGGTGTCTAGTTTTCAAAAATATATGATTTGATGGGGTAAATTGCATCGGCCAGCTTCAAAGATACCCGAAATGGCACATGGGGGGAAGAACTACCAGATTTGGAAAAAATGGCTTTGAAATAGCAAAACGCTACCTGTACTTATTGCCCCATAACGTGTAGAAAAAAGCAAAAAAACATAAAAACATTGGGTATTTCTAAACTCAGGACAAATAGTAGAATCTAATTTAGCAGGTTTTTCCATTACCTTTTATAGATGAGTAAAAGATTTTTCAACTAAAAGTTAGAAAAAGTAATTTTTTTCTAAATTTTTCACCATATTTTATACTTTGTTAATAGTAAATAATACGATACAGTCAAAACAATGCCATCTAAAGAAAGCCCTTCTTGTCCTGAAAAAAAACTATATTTAACTTGTGTTAGTTCAGTAAACAGGAAAGAAGAAAATTACAGCTAAACACGAGCAGCGCAGAAATGTTAAAACGGCCATTGTCCCAAAGGGTACAAAAAGTAAAATCAGCCTTTGTCACGAAGGGGTTAAACTGTCTACATGGCTGCAACAAAATTTCTACCTTGCGCTGGATCTGACATGTATGTATGTGTAAAATCATAATAAACATTGAATATATATATATATATATATATATATATACTTCCCTTATCCTTAATGGGTTAAAGCAAACGTAACTTTGAGAGAGTGACCAGAAAAATGGTAACGTTTACAAGAGAAAACCAGTAATGTTGCATGGTGGATTTTTTTCTACATTTATTCTTTTCTCCTTAACTGTGTTGACTCATGGCATCCCTGAAACCATTCCTAATTCAGTTTACATAATAATTTATAGAAAATATTGCTTTAGGTCTGTTTGCAGCACAAAAACAATACAATGGACTGCACTTTAATAGTTAACTCAGCTATGACTTATCTTTAGGTATATCCCCTGTAGTATTGTGGTGAGAAGTAAAATAACATGAAATTTTGTTTTCACAAGGTAATTTATTATTCCGAGGAATATTTCAATATATTGGGGACCATTCATCAAAGCTTTATATTTTTCTCATGTGAGATAATTAAGTCACCTCCCTTGTGTCTTAATTATGTGACTATGGAGCTTACTGATCAATTTGTCTCACATTACTGTTTAATGAATATGTTACATTGTGCATCGCAGGAAATGGTTTCTGATAGAAAACCCAACATGGTACTATTTTAAAACAGTAAGTTGGATGGCTAAAATAAATGAACAGAAATAATACTGAGGTTGCCATCATGCAGTATTAATGGTGAAATTGCATTGTTAGTATCTTGTAGATGATGACGCCACCTAATAAAAGCATCCTGGCATTTTCACCACAGGCAGATTTTTTTTTTTAGTTGAGCAGTGAGATAAACTTTACACAATGAAAAAATAAGGAAAGCTAAATATCTTATCAACCTGTCTTTGGTGTCTGTCAACTATTTACAGAAATAAAATAACTAGAATCAATAACAACCAGCTGGTGGTATTTCCGTTGTGGAGTTCTTTTTTTTTTACAAGAAGGAACTCTGCTTGCACAAAAACAGCTGGGCGTATGATTCTTGCTTTATGGTGTTTACAAAGGTTAAGGTTGAGAAATATTTGTCCTTTTTTAAACCTAATTGACTATATAATCATGAAGCCCCTCAGAAGAACAGTGGTATCTAACAATGAAGTGCAGTAATGTGTTGTAGTTGAACATTCAAAATAACTAGCATTTTTATACAGGACAAAGAGATATCTGATATAAGAATTTGGGCAGTACAATTCTTGTTTGAATTGCATGTCACCAAGTACTGTCCTTATGGAATGGGGTAAGACTTTTAAATACCTTGAAATCTGATGTGCAGTTTTTAATGTCAGGTTTCTATTGAACATCCCAGGTTTGTGCTTAATATATGTTGATATTTTGAAATGTCTCACAACTTGAGCAGATATGAGAAGAGGGCGGGAAGTCAGAACAGAAAAGTTAATTAAAGTATTTTAAGTGCAAATTAAGTTTATTAGGCATGTAGACTTTTTGGATCACACTACAGAGCCTGTGATTTCTTTTTTCAAATGAACATTGTTTTTAGCTATGTTATGACCAATGAAAAGTGCCAACCTGGGAGGGAAAACATGTTATGGTTGCCAACTTACATCTTCTTTGATAGTGTTTGCCTATTGGGCACAATTTACCTTTGTAAAATGGAAACAACGCAAAAAATAAGACATTAGACCAACTGTGTTATCATCTATCTCAAGGGAGGCTGTTAGTTCTTAAATTGTTACTAACATGTGATTATAAGGTCCTTACTGGCCATTGGGCACTCCAGGCAAATTCCTGTTGGACCGGTGCCCAATGATCTCTCTTACCCAGGGCCGGCCCTACAATGGCCCCAGGCGGCACTTCAGAAGGGACGGCACTTTGTGGTTTTCGCTTACCCGCTCGGCGCCCCTCTCTCTCTCCTCTGCGGCGAGTTTCCCTGTTCGGTCTCGGTGCCGGCTTGTAATGCAGAGCGCCGGAAGTGACGTGAATTTCCGGCGCTCAGCATTACAAGCCGGCACCGTGGCAGCACAGGAAGACTCGCCGCAGGACTGTTTAAGGGTAAGTACCGGTGGGGGGGGGTAGATAATGCCGCCCCCCCCGGCGTCGGCGGGGGGCGGCATTTTAAACTTCGCCCCAGGCGGCGTTAAGTCTTCGGCCGGCCCTGCTCTTACCTGTGGTGAGATGTAATACTTGCTTATATATGGCTCCCTACTGTGTACATACTGTACAGTATATTTCATTCGAGCAGGCCTGGAGTGGCAGCTGCTGGCCTTAATGGAGCTGTTCCACCTAGTTGGTTTTCCCCCCAAAGTTCTAAGATTTCTATATTGTTATATACTGCTATGGTATCTATCTTAAGATTATTCCTTTTAAAAACAAAACCTTTAAGGTCTTCTAGTTCATCGCATTTATCGCACAAAACATCTCACATCTATCACACAAAATATATCAATGTGGCAATCACTATGTATTAGGATCTGTAAAGCTTTGCTGTTGGCAGATAGGTGTGGCCTATAGGTCAGGCTGCTGTGATGTAATACACAGAGGAGAGCTTTGGAGGAGTGACAGGACTCTGTTTCTGTTTCTAGGCAGCTGTAGTATTTCAATAAACTTTTAAACACAGTTTTTAAGGAGAAAAACAAAATGACAGCTTTCTTTTACTTTACTTTCTACATAATGTACCACTTATCTGGGGATAAGTTAAGTTAAGTTAGGTGGAACAGCACCTTTAAAGTGACAGGGCCACTTCACCAATCTGACAGAGAGACTGGTTTGTGTCTATTTAGAGATGAGTGAAGAGATGTAAGTAG
This sequence comes from Spea hammondii, assembly GCA_029215755.1. Classification (NCBI taxonomy): domain Eukaryota; kingdom Metazoa; phylum Chordata; class Amphibia; order Anura; family Pelobatidae; genus Spea; species Spea hammondii. The sequence continues at coordinate 69,668,432 of JARDYJ010000004.1, forward strand.
TGGAACCACTATGAAGAGCTTTAAAAGTAAGAATCAGGATTTTGAAATGAATCGTGAAGCACACAGGCAGCCAGTAAACAGACAGACAGGGCAGGGTGGAAGGGTTAGTAAAGCGATGGGGGAATAAGATAATTCATAGTTCATGGTGGATTATAGAGGGGTGATAGGTATGAACAGTTAAGACAGGGTTACAATAGTGGGGAGATGATGGGGGCATACACAAGAGCTTTAGTAGCAATGTGATGTTTGTAACAGGGAGACGGCAGGTTTTTGAGACAGACTGGATATTTTGGGATAAGCTTGCCAAGTGAGGTACTGTAGAGTGAGAACTAAAGGGGTCCTAGGAGCCTTGGGGATCCCCAACTGAGCGGGGAAGCAAAAGTGTTACTGGAGAGGGAGACACTGAAGGTATTATCAGAAAGGTAGGATATGAATCAGGAGAGAGCAATGTCACAGAGACCAAGATCATGAAGCGTTTTTAGGAGAAGAGGTTGGTCCACAGTGTCAATAGCAGCAGAAAAGTCCAATAGGATTAGCATAGAGTATTGGCCTCAGGATTTTAGTTACATTAGTAACAAAAGCCTCAGTAGAATGTTGAGAGCAGAATCCAGATGACAAGGAGTCAACATGAGGGAGACTGAGTAAGATGAGAAGGGGTTGGATCAAGGAGACATGTGGTTGGACAAGAGGAAAGAAGGAGCGCATGGACCTTATCTTCAGTGACAAGAGAGAGGCGGTTTAATGTACTGTGGAAGAGTTCAGTATATGGAGGTTGTGAAGTCAGAAGGAGGGCAAGTGCAGGATGGGGACTATGCAGATACATCACATATGATTCAATTTTATTGTTGAAGTATGTGGCAAAGTCAGAGGCAATAAGATTACTGGAAGGAGTAGTTATGAAAGGGAGGAGAACAGATTTGCAAGTACTGAAGAGGCATTTATAGTTATGAAACAGGGGTAATGGAAAGAAATGTGGAAGCCAGGCCGTTCAAAGTGGTGTCAGCAGTGTTGGCCCTATGGTTTCTAAAATTGTAGGTGAATTTGGTTTGCAACATTAACATTAGAAATAATTTCATAAAGATTTCTCCTACCTGCGGAGCCCATGACAGTCATCTAGTTTAAAAATTGGAGTAGACTGAGTTTTCCATGATTCTCTTGACCAGGTTGAAGGTTTATAGTCTGAATTCCAATTTCCACAAAAACGTGTTATGTTCATTTTCCTGTAATTTTTCTCTATTAGGCTACTGAACCTTTTGTTATTATTTTTTTAAATAGTAAAGCATTGGAGTTGATGGTTATACAATACTAATTAACTTGTTTTTTTAATACCTGTGATGATTGTGATTATTGATCTGGATACCTATTACCTATTCCTTTGTTCCCTCTTGATAATTACTGACCATTGCAATCACTATTTATAGTATAACACATTCCTACACACTATAAATTTGATGATAATGTGCCTGTCAATAAGTGGCTATGTAGCAAGGTTCAAGAAAATAACAGTTTCAGTCATGTGTAAAATATCCCATCAACCAATTTAGTTCCAAATTTAACATGTGCTGTGTATAATGTAATGAATGACTACGGGCCATAGCTGGAAAATTAGTTTTTTTTCCCATGGTGAACCTATGATGTATTACTACTTGCTAATGGGATGTAATTTTATTGAGCAACATGAGTTAATAACCCAATATAAGCAAACTCATCAAATAAGATCTATACTGGACATCAATATATCCTCTCTAAGTAAATTGGATGCCAATATATCAAACCCTCTGCTGGAATCACACTTTTTCTTATTTTCTCTTATTATTTGGGGGGTGGAAGACATTGAGATATGAAGAGGCTAATGTTTGGCTCATCAAACCAAGCATTTGTGATTTTTGTTGCATTGGAAAGCACTTTAATCCATATTTTGCAGCCATCCCAGGTAGCTGCATGCAAAAGAATTAGATTGGCTGAAAAAGCTGGTGGGAGAGAGCTTGGGGTGCTGTTGAAGCCTGACTAGTCCAGCCCCACTCCTAATAATGGGACATAAATGTCAAAAATTTGATGACTTGAGCATGTACACCTCCTTCTCGTTATAAGGGAGAATTTGGCTTTTTATCTCTTGAATGTACTGAATGTTAGCATAATCTTTTCCCCACTTTCTGTTTGCATGTGTCACCCGATTGTCTTGTTCTCATCTTGGCATGGTAACTCCCATTTCTTTTTTTACATGGCATATGGTTTTCTATCTTAGTGGGTACTTTTATACTATTTTACTTGGATCTTTCAGAATCAAACACTAGTAACGATTTTCAAACCAGTCCATAAGAACCGCCAGCAATATAGGATTTGGGTTTCATGTAGTCATAATGGGATATTCACTAAACTAACCTTTTTATTACAATAGAAGAAAAAGAACAGGACTGGTTCTAGGTTTTTAGAGGTGCTAAGTAAAACAATTTTCAGTAGTCTCATATGTCATTATTAAAAGGATTAATACTACATTAACTCTGGAAAAATATTTATGATAATCTGTTTGATTCCTCATAAAGTTATATCACGACATGGTTTATTTTTTATACAAAGTTCCATAAAACCCCTGAGGGGACCTTAAGCAGCTGCTTACTCTGTTTATATGATAAGGGCACTTCTGTCATCAAGTCCTGCAGTTTAGAAGATACAATTGACTCTTACGGTAGTTATGAGGCAATAAGAAAGATGATGTTTGGTGTCTTTTTGTTTTGCCACAGTAGAGCTTTTACTTCTCACGCAACTTGCTTCGGTGAAAGATAATCTTTCTTACTTAGCAATGCATTATGTTCACATGCTACTGGATGTTAGATTTTGGTTTAGAAACGGCTTGGCCCATCTAGTTTTTACCCAAAATAAGTAATTCAAACCAATATCCTAGTGATTCTGATGCTACGTTAACCATCAAGTTAATATATCAGTGATAAGGAAACATTTTGTGTCTCATCCAATCAATCTTTCATAGGGAGCTAAAAACATACTGAGGCAGATGAACTAACATACTTCATCCTATGTATCAAGATATGTTGTGAGCATTGAATAAAATTGTGCTTATTTTAAGTTTTTAAGTAGCTAATTTGGGTCATATCACTTAACCAAAAGGAAGCCATCAAACTATTACGTTTGCAAGTCATAATTACATCATTCTCTTGTAACCACTGAAGTGGGAGATTTGTCAGCAAGATTTTCTTTTGTATATATATTATGACCCTTTAAACTTGGCAAAGCAGTGTGGTTTGAACAGAATAACACGATGTAAATAAGAGAAGATATTTGACCCATGGCTTAAATCTACTTATTTCACCGGAGAAGAGGTTTCATCTTGACCAACGATAATAAAATAAAATGGTCCAGGTAATTACTAGAATTTATGTAATGTAGGCATTCTGACAGCTTTAGCATTTCCAGCTGCATATAAATGAATCTATTTAAAATACATTTAGAATTGCATAAAGTTTTCTTTGGCTAGCGTACAGTGCACACTGTTACCTGCAAAAGCGTGGTGCTATTTGTAATCCCATTTACCAGAAATAGCTAATGCAGACCATGAAAGAACTTTGAACTACTTTATCAGACTATCATACTAGTCTTTCATATGTTCTGTTTGACACACACCTGTATATGTATGGGCAATAAAACATTATGATTAGTTTTATACTGTATCAATCATTATCCTCACTGACACGTCAAATGTTGTGTGACACTGTTTCTAAATCCTGATGAATATTTTTCACCTTTGTTGTATTGCAAGCTTGCAATATGGTGCTTGGTCTATTAAAAGCATGAGAAAGAGAGAGATAAAACAGACCACAAGAATAGCAGTGAAACTAAAACAGAGATGGAAAACAGAAGAAGTCAGCAGATTTGCAGTACAGTCGATTCCTGATAAGTGAATAATCTCAGTTTTCACAATGTCTTGTATATTCACTTATCAGGAATGAATTCAATGAAAAGGGAAAACACTACTGTGCTTCAGAGGGCTACTGTTGCACACATATGTTTTAGACTAACTATATTTGTTAAGTAAGACTACCTACAACTTGTCAACCTGATGAAAGCTTCATGGTATACACATAATGTTGGTTTTTAGAACATATACTATTTATTAGAATCTGTATAGACAATTACATGGGTTTATTCTGAATCATAGAATGAAAAATCTGGCACAATGTGAAAAAGTGGCACATCCACGTTACTTGTAATGAATGTATTATTTTATTATTGAACTGGAATTCAAAAATGTTTGTTTTCTATTTTACAAAATCCACTGTATTTTACCCCGACTGCAAGTTGTTAAATCTGCTATTCTCACTTTATACCTACAAGATGTGTGTTCGTGGACTATTCAGTGATTTAACACATGACATTGCATTCTTTAAAAAAGTACAGGAGCACAACCTCCTGCACCATATTTAGAAAAAAGTGGGGGGTACCCAACAGGAACCGCATAACACTACTTGTTGCCATTAACAACGTGAGGGTGCTGCTATGAGCCACATCAAGCAATTTATGGCTGCACATAGTTGCTATGGTTCCCCTGTTCCATGAAGTAAATGTAAGAGCACAGGAAGTAGGGTGCTTTAACTGAGAAACAAGGCTTGGCAAAAGAGGAACTATGCAGGGCCTTTGTTGAAATGGGACATTAAACAGGCACGTTTAATGAGCGTAAAAATTAATATATTGCACAGAATACAGATTTTTCAGATTTGGTTGGGAGCAATAAAGAGGGTTTATATTCTAGTGATCCTATGTAATCCAGCATTCATTGTTATTTAAGGTTCAAATATATTAATAATAATGCATAAAGTAATTGCTATTTGACTCACCATGCTACTTCATAACATTGTCATCCCAAGCGCAGAAATGTTGTCTGTGTTATTTTGCCCTGCTACACATTTTGGGCCATTGCAATGGGAAAACCATTTTTTTTTTGTTGCATATAACACAATCGGCAACAGAAATGCATTTACAGGAAGCATTGCTTGGTACATTCTTTGCATCAAAGACACGCTTTGAATGTTGTAAGGCTATGTGATAAGATCAGAAGGCATATATAATATAATATAGCTACCAATCTTGACACTGTTTAAGACCTGACACACAAAATAGGTTTTATTGATAAAAAAAGTGTGAAGAGTATGTTTGTTCCTTTGTGCTGTTCTGGCATTCACTTAAGTGGAATCGACTGTAACTTTTATACACAACAAATATAAACAAAAATGAAAGAAAAAGAACAGACGAACAGTGAAGTGTATAGATGTTTTATCACATGATGACCACTGACATACACAGCACACAAAGAGACAAGTATTAGGAAAATGGTTTAATATTGGAGACAGAAGCAAAAAACTGCATCACACAATAACATACATTACAAAAATAAGTTTGACTGTATTAACTACACAATTATGCTCACAATGAAGACAGGAGAATAGGAAAAACTTTGATCAAAACAGCAAAAAAGCAAACCCTAATGTTTTATGTTTTTTTAACTAGTACATTTATCCACTGAAAGTGACTGTGTACATCTAACTATAATTACCTTTTTGTGTAACTGCACGATACATAAAATGTGAAACTTACCGCTTTTGATTAGACAGAGTTCTAAATGCTCGATTTAAGAAAAAGAAAAAAAAAGCAAGCCAAAGTTTTAATTGTTGAATTATACCAGTCAGAAATCATACTCAAAATCAGTAATGATAGGGCCTTCAAGAGTAAGCCACAACTTTTCCTTTTGTATTTTTAATCTCCAGTATAAAATGTTGCACTGGTACAAAATTCATAAGTACAATCAGTTTTGTAGAAATAGGAAAGCCTGGTAATTTTTTTTTTGTTTTTTCTTTTTGGCTCAAATTCCATCACACAACAGAACCAAAATGCATCAATAGAACAGAAACAATACTTAAATGAGTTTACAGATTCCACTAAAATTGCATGAACTTTGGCTTTTCTCAGACAATACTCAAAAAAACTATTTGTAAATCGAAACAAAATGAGTTATTTAATCTACAAACAACAATTCTCACAGCACAAAAAAGAAACACAAATACATTTCTTTTGTATGATGTAGTTCAAAAATGTCATGAAACTACAGTTTTTTTTTCTTATTTAGCACTTGAGATAATCAAAACAAACAGTTAAAATGACTTCAGAGTTGCACAAGCCAAAAAACTAGAATCCCTTGGTGAAAAAAGTTGAACATGTAAGTCCTTTAAGCACTGCCTGTTTAGTGCGTTACCTTGTGTTTTAACCATGTGAGTGCAGGAGAAGACTTTAAATAACCTTAAGACCTTAAACGAGGAGGATGCCACATACTGAATGTGCTTAGCAGGTTAAAAAAGTGGCCAAGGATTTGTTGACTGTTTATAAAATGTTTTTCTTTTTTTCTTTCTTGCTACACAGAAATTTGATACCCTGATTCTATTAGTAAGACTGGGGCAAAATATCATGAAAAGACATATCATTGAATTAAACCCTTCTAGAAAATCGATGCCGCTATAAAATTATAGCAATATAGATTAATAAATAGACTTTTAACTGTATTTTCTTTCATTACACACTTTTACAAATTTAGAAATTTCTCTCAAATCCATATAAATTTACAGAACAAAAACATTGTGTTATCTGTTTTATATATATATGTATGTATGTATATATCGATTTTTTTTTCACCTTTTGTTCATATGTCTTAAAAAATAGCCCTCGGATAACTGTGGATGGACTCAGGTTCAAGTAGAAAATACATATATGAAGCAAAATATATAACGTAATTATATATATTCAGCAGATGACATTTTTACATACAGTATTATAATGGTTTGTCTCGTACTGGTTTAAGCACATAGCATTGGGTGGGGTCTATAGGTCAGGCACTGTATTGCTCACATTAAGTAATGACAGAACAAAGAAACGGATTCTATTTTATTTACACTTATGCTATAATTAAAGGGTGCCTGATGGTTATATTAAGCCCACAACTAATGAATACTTTTGGGTCCTTTTTATAAATATATAAGTTTCGCTGCTTTGCAGAAAATGTAGACAAATGAACACGTAATACTGATGCTTATTTTATGAGAATCTGTATCTACAGACATAGAAGATTGGAAGGTTTCTAATGTTCTACATATACTGCATGCATGTGCTTCTTGTACCATGTGTGTAATGTATGTGCTTTAGATAGATACCCTGATTCATAAGGACAGTATGCTTAAAAAATTAGCTGTTCAACACTTCCTCACCTTGAGACAGTTACAGACCATGAATTAAACACAATTGTGAGGTTTGCCTTCACAGCTTTGATGTGCAGTGGTTAAAAAAGTGAAACATGGGCACTTAACTGTATACAATGTTTTTTACCAAAAAACATCAAAGAGAAAAAAAAACAAACAAGAACAATTTCAGGCAACAAGACCACAGGATAGCAATTTAACAAACTTTGTAACCTCTTTTTTTAAATAGAAGGGATTTATACAAAACACATAATAAAATACCCATGTTATCAAATTACTTCATACACGAAATACACTGAAGCTTTAGGCAAGAAGTACCTTTGGAATTTGGCACTGTATTTTCACTGAATTTTTTTCCTTAGAAGAAAAAAAACAGGTCACATTTTGCTGAACACAAACACATCTAAGTTTTCCCACAATAGAAAAAAATAACATCAAATGCTTTACAAGCCAACACAAAATCTTTTTTTGTATTTTTTTGTGGAATATTTCTTTCACATGTAATTGTAGCAAACAGACTTTAGTTTTTTCTGAAAATTATTTCTGTTCAAGTAAACCAATTTTGTAAAACTTCTTAAACATAGAACACTGAGGACTTTTAAGACTTAATGAAGCCACGACTAAATTCACAGAAGCACCAACGTGACACAGTATACATTTACCTTCTTTTCTGTACATTTAAACAGTATAAAATATAGGTAATTTCATGTGCATTAAACCATGGATTGTCTAACTGTGAGTCAGTTCAGCAAAAGGTGACAGAACTAGGTAGCATTTGCCCCAAAACAGGGTAAATATTTTCTTATACTAATCTACAAAAAGTGGTTTCTATATATATATAATTTAATGAGAAAGTGAGCCACCTAAAATGGCCTTATCAAAAAACTTTACACTGCCTGAAAAATGTAAAAACTATTACTGAGCTCTAGAGACTTAAAATCAGACAGTTTTTCTCAAACTGTTTTGGAAGTTGTCTGCTTCATTTAGAAACCAACATTCTGCATTACTGGACACATATTGCTTTAGCTAACAGTGACCAGACAGAATGCTAATCCCCGTGTAATACTTTCAAGTCTGTTTATGTTATGAAACAAAAATAAAATAAAAATTCTAACTTTTTTGCCACAGGTTTTTTTGTCTCCTTTTTTACCTATAATTTCTCTGATAGTAAATTTCAGTCTTGCATGAATGCTGCAACACTTTCACATTTGACTATTATTTTTTCCCATAATTCATAGCTAGATGAGATCACATGCAAATTTCAGAGCTCAACCTATGTCATTTGGAGGACCAAATATGATGTGAGGTCAGAAAGACATCAGAAACAATGACGGGACGATGAAACTTTTTTTTTTTTATAGACGCCACAGGGACATGCTAGGCAAACGGTGAACTAACAGGCATGGAGATGTTCTAGGGAAAAAAAAAAGGAAGAGTATAAAGTTACACAGAATCTATGCAGCAGAAATATAATCACGTTTAAGCCTTTCAGTGCTATACTGACCAATAGGGCATTGTTAGGAAACATATTTCTGGCCTTCCCAGCACTGAAGAGGTTAATGAGTGAACATATAATGCAAATCTTATAGTTGTTTGAGATTGTGCACAATTTGTTAATTTGCATGTAAATATATACATATACATATATATATATATAGATATATATAAAGCAAAATGAACTGAAACCATCCAGTTACAGTTAGTGCAGATGAATTGCTTTGGGGAGGAGGGATAAAGTAAGAGAAGGTAGGGGCGGCCATCTTGGAGAAATGCCACACAGATAAAAGTCAGACAACAAACTTTTAACTACACAATGGAATCTAGCAAACAAAATAACCACATGAATAAACATAACATACAAGGGAAAGAACGTGATTTGAGCACAATATGGTTTTACACTGAAAATAAAGGCTCATTTTTTAAACAGTTTGTTACTCTAGAGTCTATTTCAAAAGGTATTTAGCTAGCATTGAGAACTTCCTGTAAATTATCCAATAAGTTGACAATAAATAATTCCCATAATTTCTGAGGCAGTACAAATTTTTGTATAAAAATAGAAATGTTTTTGTTTTTTTTTACAAATAAAATTTACAGGCCTGTGGCTTCCTTTATTATTAAATTTATCTCTCAAGAAACATCAAGTATTTTCACTCATTTTGTAATTTTTAAACCCTGTAGTTTTAGAAACAGATCTCTGACTTTTTTACACAAAACCTTTCAATAATAATAATAATAATCATAATAATAAATTACACAATAACATAAATAAACCTACAATAATATCACATGATATTTTTGACAACACCACAAATGCAGACCAGAGTTTTCTGGCCATCATCATAACTCAAAATTCTAACCTAAATGAAAATGAAGCAGTGGAAAGACTCCAATTTTTGCCTAGACGTGAGTGTTCTATAAACCAAAAAAAACGTGCGTATATTGGCAATATTTTCATGGTAGGCCAACACATCACCCTTCTTACTTCTGGTGTTTTTCTCTCTTTTTTTTTACCCAATTTGTTCTACGGCACCAGTGGTTGCAGAGTTTAATTGCACATTGTTTTGATGCTATTGTAAATCTTAACATTTCATACAAAAAATATATAAAGATAAATGAAAAGTGGAGCAAAACATATACACAACTTGCTGGATTCTGGGTAAGAAAATATAGCCAGAGTAATGGCAAGAGCAGGGGGCCAGGGTTGGAGGGAATGGAAGCGTTTAATGTAAAAATAAATGTCTCTCTTGATGAGTGTTGGCAATGTTTTCCTCCTCAGCCCCCAGTGGAGAACAGGCTGGCTCATGGGACTTACCCTAAGAAAGCTAAAATTAGAGCAGAAAAGCTTCTGGGGTTAAGATCAGTACGGTTTGCTGTCATTTTTGGAGCGTTTCAGTTGAACTTTCAAGCGTTTCATGCCAATCTGAAAACCATTCATGGCCTGGATAGCAGCTTGTGCAGATACTGGATTGTCGTAGCTAACAAAGCCTAGAAACAAAAAAAAAAAAACGGAGAACATTACAGTAAAATCTATACAACAAGCTGTGTCTCTCACTATTATGAAATGAACATGTTTTCCTATGGTCATAACGGTATCATGTCGTGTTTTCATTTAACTTGATTATCAGGACTATCTTTAAATCCAATGATTCACAGGCAAAACCTCTGTTGTTGGGCTACATACATTTATTTTATTCAGTTGGAATATCACTCCCATGTGATCTTATAAAAATTAGCTTTTTTTTACGGGTCATCCGATGCAGAAACTTTGAAGTTACAGTTATAAATGCAGTATGTGCATATATTTTAGTACACTTATGTGCCAATATCCCAGTTCATTTTTCCCTACTCTTACATGGTGTTTCTATTTATAAATAATGACATGAATACAACTTACTGTACTCATATGCTTTCTCATGCACACAAAACAGCTTTTACTATTGTATTATAAGTGTTATTTACAAATGAATACATGCATCAGTTAGGGCGTTAAAAGATAATCACTGAAGAAATGGCAAATGTGTTTTGGCCTCTTTTGTCCTGTGGTAAAGACATTTCTGATCATTTTCCTCCAATCAGATACAGAATTGCGATCTCTGCAAATCCTTTTAGTTATATCTTTGATCATCGTGGTCAGGAATATCTCCCTGACATTTGAATTATGAGGTAATTAAAATATAATTAGCTGAATCTCAAACTGTGCCAAACTCAATAATATCAGGAGAAATGCAGGGCCTAGATTGACCATTGGGCAAACCAGGCAAATGCTAAATGACGTCTCTAACATACCTTTATTCTACTCACGTGGCAGATCCTGTCTTTTCATATGCTCGTCACTGACTACAGGTATAAGAGCGTAGAAAACTACTGCATGTATCCAGAAGGTGGCCATGCTAGTCTTAGGGTGGTATGGACAATCTTAGTCCCCCTCTGGCTTTTGAGAGGGTTCTTAAATTTGACTGGGTACTTTTCACATAATACTGTAGGCGCGCTTAGTGATCCTGTTCCTGTATTTCCCTAACTCTTTAATGTACCTGGCTTGTCTGCCTAATTGTGCCGTGAACTGACCTCTGACTATACATTTAGTGTATTGAACCTGGCTATGTCTGACCATCCATTCTGCATTAAACTCTAGCAACCTGTGTCACCCATCTGTGACGGCAACCTGTAGTTTGTCAGGCCTCAAGACACATAGCAATGCAGGTTTTAAATGATACGTTTGCCAGTACATATGTGGATCAGTCTGTTGCTATGTGAACTTTAAAATATCTATATATTAAAGGTTGAAAACCTTTATTGGGAAACAACCTTTGCATTCTTTCATGATACATTAAAAGTGGGGTGAAAATTAATCCAATGCATTTCTCGTGTGTATTTTTGGCCTTTTTTACAAAACAGTTATGCAAGCATGAAAAATATGCATTGAGTCAGGAGTTCTGAAAATTCCTCTTTATTCTTACAAAAAAGAGGCATTTTACAATGAAAGCATGTATTTGAATGAAGAAATGGGGATAAAGGTGGTGCATCTGCCTTAAGTATAAAACAGGGCGATTATCTATTCTCTAAGTGACACTAAGATAGTAGACTAACCGTCTTTGTCTGACACAAAAACTAATTAGTTTCATTTACATGCTACATCTACTTGTCAGGCTGCATTCATGAGCTATTTTGAACTATCGTATGTGCACATCTTTCATTTTAAACAGTCTAAAATTAAGTAAAAACTAACATTGAGCAAATGGAAATTTATTCTCTGGAATTACGGAAATGAAAACTCTTAAAGATGGATGTCTCTGCTGGAGCACTTCTGTACTCACATACCACAAAAAATGGAATGGCCAATGAAGTTTAAACAAATTTCTGAATTTAAATGGCTTTTATGTGATGTCTTATAATTGGCCTGTTGATAAAATCTGCACTACTCATTATTATGTATGTTCTTAGGTTTCATTTTTCTGCATGTATATATGCATTGTATACTATGTAAATACAAATTTAAAAAGTAATCTTTATTATTATTTCGTAACCTTTTTTTTATTAGAAAAAGAACAAACAACCTAATGGGTTTGTTTTTTTCCAAACAAAGATTTTGCTGTTTTATTCTACTTGCAAGGCATTATGTAAAATGTTATCTTTGAATATTCATTCAGAAATAGAATAAGGAAAGCAGTGCTTAGCGCAAGATACTAGTAAGGCAAAGTAATATTTTAATGGGTTGCGATTGATAAAAAATAGAACAATGTGAAGGGATAATGTGGTAAATTTTTTTGAAATTATAACATTGCCCCAAAAAGCCTTTGGTAATATAATATAAATGTAGGCCATAACATAAACCTGCTTATCCTTATATACCTCAATTTCCCTATTAGACAATACGAGATTTAAAGAAAGAAATCAACCTGAAGCAGATTTACATTATGGAGACTTTTTCCTCTTTTTGAGGCACAATTGTCAATCACCTCAGATCAGGGTATTTGCCTTCTGTATTAACAATGGAGATGAACTTGATGCACTTGTGCATTTGTAACATACATTGATGTTATTGTGATGTCCTGTTGTGTGCAAGAGCACAGATTCCAGCATCATGATGGTTACTCAAGAATTCATTTCAAGAATTGATATCAAAATGGCATTTGCTAGTAACTTGTTTACTTACCAAAGCACTTGCTCAGATTGGTCTGTTTGTCAATGAAGACTTTTGCAGAGATAACATTTCCAAAAGGCATGAACATCTGAAGAATGTCCTGGTCTCCAAACTCTTGGGGGAGGTGGTAAATAAATAGGTTTGCACCTTCTGGGCCTTGTGAAGAAAAAAAAGAGAAGCCTGACTTCACTATAGTTAGTCTTCTTTTATAGGTGCATGTCAAAATTTGTAAAGGAATATGATATTTGTTGCCTAATTGAAATTATGTAATAAGCAGCAGTAGAAACTAAAATATACATAGAAATCTACATTTCCCTTGTCTGCCACTGTAAAGCAAAGGTTATCTAGCTGATCCTCAAGCCAGATCAAACTTGAGATCTTTACTTTTCTTGAGCTTTGCATATATGTGATATCACCATAATTTTTCAGATGATCATATTACTGAAATACAACAAAATAGATCTTCTAATATATGAATCCTATACTAGTCTGTGCCATAGTTACCCACATGATGAACATGCTGAACTTCCTATTCACCCTTACCTTCTTTCTGACTGCCGGCAGCACTCTGCTGTTGTAGCAAACTCTGACTGTATAATGTTGGCAGTGCTGCAGCGGCATACTGCTGAATTCCTGAGTATGCTTGCGTAAGGGCATCCATTGTACCAGCAGTTCCATTCGTCAATCCTGTCGCTCCAAGTCCTCCATTCAAAGCTGCCATACCTGAGAGCATTTGAGCAACTTTACAAAAAACCCAACAATAGAAAAAAGAAATTGCACTTGTTCATTAGTGCTTTCTAAAAAATATTGATTATTTACACCAATGATGACTGCACTGCATGCAAATGGTAAGTTCAACGGTCAAAACTGAAAAGAACTAAAAAAACAAAATGAACAACTGGTCACATTTTTTGGTGCATGCATATTTTTGTGAGAAAGTATTTTGCATATAATGTACAATCCTCTTTTTTTGGAACATAAAAAGATCATGCAATGTAACAGTATTGACACTGCACGGGAAGAAACTATATACACTGAACACAAATATGTATTAATGTGCTTTCCTCTGGATTGTATGGGCTTCGTAACTCTCAACTTTAACATCTATCTATATTTCTATATAAACTGTTCAGTTAAATGTAAATACAAATCATAACTATGCAGCTACATAATGCAGATATGCATGTGTATGTATGTGAGATTGTTTTTAAGATATATTGTAAGGACTTTTTTTCTTATTTTTGTAAAAATAATGAGATATTATTAAAAAAAACTATATCAATGTTTTTGCATACCATACCAATAATCCCTAACCTAACACGTTTTGAAAGCATTGTATTCTCTTAAAGCACCAGTTCTATCATTTGTTTGTAACGACTGTCCTGGTATTAATTGGATTTGTGTCACATTTACCTGTAGCTTGTAATTATTTAGCTTCTGACATTGATTTTCTTTCTTTTTACCAATTTACCACATATGTTGGACTGACTGCGGTCACAAGCAATCAATATTGACCACATAACCAATCAATTTATCATTTAAATAATGATGTGTACCTTTCCTACAGGGTGAAACAAGGTGGCTGATGGCTTAAGATCAAATAAATGCTATAGGTGCATATAATTATGAACAGTGACTGGTTGCTTTTCTGGGCCTCTATGAATACATCTAGATGAGGCTTTGAACGCTTTGTAATTATTATGTGTCATCTCTACGAAATAGCTAACATCAGGAACGCTGCCTTTGGAGATACAGTACAGCCACACAAATCAAATGGAAAATGCCATCCACCACAGCACTAAATACTCACTGTTTACGGTACCTGCTAGTGCATTAATATTGTTCAATCCCACGGTAGCCCCAGCCAATCCCTGTAGCGTGCCCAGAGAGGTCAAAGAATTCATAGCTGCTCCAGCAGAGGAATTTGCGGTTGCTCCAGCCACTAGAAAATATATTAAACAATGGAAGGTTTAATTCCTCTGGGGACGCAAATTGCATTGGACAGGCAGACCTGTTGTGTCAATTACGCAGTTACAGTGCGAAGAATACATTCATAACAGAACAAGGCATGCAAAAATTGAATTCGTTTGTATCTGTGTTGGATACAATATAATGCAAGTTGTGCGTAATTCTGGCTTCAAGTTCTAGATTCCTTCATGACATACAGTGTTCTAAAATCAATTATAATGAAGAATAATTCCTCAATTATATTTTAAAGCTAAAATTATATGTACATTACACCCTGTATGTACATAGAACAGGCATTTTGGACTGAGCTACATCTAGGTGAATTCTGCTTGCATTTTATACTGGACAAGACCCAAAAGAACAGCAAGGTTTCACCTGGAAATCAACCAGTTAACTGGTACCTTGGCTGTGGTTTCTGTAATCCTTGCCAGGATTACTTGTACAAAGCATATTGTACAAGGGATCAAACCCACAAAACATTTGAATAAACCAAAATGAATATCTCTGAAAGACAAGAGCTTGCACTGCAGAAAAAAATATAATATAATAAAGCTTTGCTCTTTTCTCACAACACAAAGTCAGAGGTACCATTCAGAAAAAATATAAAGCTGGAACAAGGAACCTCTTTCATCTTCAACATTCTTATCAATTTTCTGCCCTCTAAGCATCATAAAAGGATCACATTGTTAATGTTATCCAGTCCAATTGAAATATAGGAAAAAAGTTCTTTCCACATCGACACAGGGTCATTTCATTAATAGAGGGTACTTTTGTATGTGAAAAATGTATCCTTAAATATTGTATTTAACATACAGTGTGTATTTCACAGTAGGCCACGACACGTAACCTGGCTTTCATTTGATTTGTTTAATTTCTAAACACAAAACCTACTCTTTTAGCATGGCTCTGTACTGTACAAAACATCAGATTCTATTAGTTATACACAGTATCTGCTTATTATCTAAAATGCCTATATAAAAAAGTGCCAGACTGAGATATTTATGAATAATTATGTAGGAAACTGTCAGTTTAATGCCAATTAATCATAATTAAATTAAATAAGGTTGTTGTAGATTATAAAATCACCATAGAAAACATGTGGTAGTGTTCCAGGAACTTAATGAGGATGAGAACCATGCACTCTTATAGTGTCCAGTTACAGACCTGTAGGTACAAAGACACAAAAGGTATTTTGATACCTAATGAGTTTTTCAAGATGTGCAATGTTAAATGTTTGGTTACTTGGAAAACATCTCCTACAACTCTTACAGGACTGTGGTCCTCTAGGTATGAGCTGGGCATTACTGTACGTTTTAAGGCCTATATCTGTATGGGCACAGGTTTCCCAAAAATGTCACACTCATTTTAACTTGGATCCATACTGACCAATGACCCACTTCCTTTTAGAGAGCCATGCAGGAGTAAGACTTGAAGGGTGTTGACCTCAGTGAGCATGGGTCATCACTACCATTAGTGAAGAGCTGATATGAATGTGACCTGCTACCTTTCCATTTTTTTTTCATAAGGGTCACCATCAAGTGTAACATTATTTATCTTGTGTAGTCTACTTTATTGCTTACTGTCCACCAGAGAATAACATATTTTTTTCATTAATGACTAATTATTTCTATTATGGCAACTACAAGCCAAACACACACTATTTATACATGCTAGTATATCACATTCATTTTAAAGGTTTCGGATTTATGAAAAATTTGCTTCCATAATTAAATTTGCAACATGCTCCATAGTTAAACCATAAACATTTAAAAATCACACTGTACTTAAAAATTAGTAACAAATATAGAATATACATAACAAGATTTTAATCAGCAAGCAATAATTGAAAAACATTATTGTTTTTGTGCTTTGGCACAGATGTGTACTTGTTGTCTATTAAAGAGTCTACATATGTCAGCGCATTCAGGAAAGCTCTTGGGCTCCACAGTTATGAACCTTGATGGTAACATCAGTGTCTTCTCTCTGCATGCTTTTATTTGATAATTATTGTTTTTCCTGTCCCACTGACAAATGCCCATTGGATAAAAGCAGAACTTATAAATTGCATTTCTTCTGCAGCTCCCAAGACACTCATGTAAGTGTAAATAACTATATTGAAATTTGCCTTCTATGAATTGCTGAGCATCATAGCATATTTCAATAAAACCACAGTTGGCCTTGTGTTCCCCACAAAGTGTGGCCACACTGGATCTCATCATTTATTCATAGCAGCTTAACCAATGCCTCTGTTAATGCTGCTGGTGTAATAAAAGACACATAATGAAATATTTCTCTAATGTTTTACCTTCACATGGAGCTGCACCGTAATGTGACAGCTAAATCAATATTATTTATTAAATATGGAATCCTTAGCTTTTTAATAGATGATTGTAATACTTAAAAGCACAATAAATGACCAGAGAAATAGACAAGAAAATACCTAACTGATATGATTTACAGAGCATGCAAAGGTTCATTATGTCAAATGGGTCCATGAGATCCATGTAGGGCATGATGCATTAAATATGGCAACATAGCCTTTCTGTGAGCTCCAAAGAAGAATGTTATATCACTGCTATAATGTACCTAACTGCTTCCCACCCAATTAAAAAAATGGACAACACTAAGGGGCCTTGTCACTAAGACATTTACACAAGCTAAATGTGGCAACTAAACGTACTGGATATTCGTAAAAACTGGGAACATGTCAATTTTATTGCATCACAAAATTGGCCAGAGTTTTAGTTGGAGCTTTCTGTTACAGATCTTGGAGGCTTTACTGGTTTTTTTTAAAGGTAAAGTCTGTGGTCCCTTTTTGAATTCCAACTTCTTTAATACTAATAATGTTACAAGGCAAGGTTGCCCTTTGGCTCCTCTTTTGTATGGATTAAGTACTGAACCACTGGCCAAACTAATCAGAAATAAATCTATTGTTAAGGGTATAGAAATATATGTTTAAACATATAAGATTTTCCTGTACATGGATGGCGTTCTGCTCTCTTTTTTGTAAAGATTTTGTAAAGAATTCAATTTAACTTGAATTACAAATTAAATGTATCAAAATCCCAAGTAATAACGTTTCACCTATCTCAAGCCCAATGTAAGGAGTTATTGAAGTATAGCCATATCAATTGGTCAAATACAGAAATCAATTATTTAAAAATCCAAAATTTGCTCAGTAGCTTAACATTTTGGGAACCAAGTATTGGATTTTAAATATTTGTTTTCAAGTTGGAAAGGACTTGAAACATCTTTGGCTGGGCTGCATTAATATATTAAAGGCTTATGTATTTCCTAAACTTTTATATTAGTTCAGATGTATTTTAACATGTGTCCCCTCACAATATTTAAAACTATTTCCTTTGCTTTTCTCCTCATGTTTGGGAATCAAAAAACAAAAGTGAAAAACAGAATTCCTTCTAAGCTACAATATTTAAAAGACAAGGGTCTTAGATTCTCAGACATGTATAAACTTCATGAGATTTCTCTATTTGCCATTTCTTGGCTTGACAACATAAGAAAGATTAAAAGCTGCTTGGTATTGCATTGAGAAAATAGATTGTCATCAAATGAATCCTTATTTGTTTTATTGGGCTGATCTAAAATTTGATAAGAAATTCACAATAGAAAAAAACAATAATAACCAACATTATCAAAGCTATGTTTAAGTTTAAAAAACGTTTTTCTATCTCTCACTGTATTACCTTGGTATTTACCTGGACCATAGGAGCTAGTTAAACCCAGTGTGCTTTTGTGTACTTATTGGTCATCATTAATTATGCTTTTTTGGGGCTGTGCATCCATTCTGTATATTTTTTGTTTCTACTTATAATCCACATTAAATAAGGACTCCACCTAGGACAACTCTACAAAATTTAGGACAAGTGGATTATTTACAAGACTACTTAAGTTTAGGACCCTTTGGCAATTGTTGGGCCCTGTCACAAGCCTTTGCAATTATTTCAAGTGTTATGGATACCAAGTCCCCTGATTTAAATTCATTAATGGTGCAAATAGGTGGGTCCTAATTTGGCACCTCATCTTTTTCTTAGTCCATCTTGCCATGGACTGTTAGGAACTGAATAAACAGGGAATTTGCTTTCCCCCAAAACAAACTTGAGTGGTTCTATAGCTAGCTAAATGTTTGGTTTATATTCATCTGTGTGAATGACTTGCAGATTAGCTACAACCAGTAAAGAAGGCACGTGTACCTTACACAAAAGAAACAAATATAATTATTTTCTACACTCGGTGCAGCACTAAAGTTTTGGTATCCGCTGTTTTATCATCACCAGACTGACCTGTCTAAGTGACAGGGACAAGAGTAAAAGAATGTTCTGCATGCCATGGTTGCCTTATACATCTAATATATGCTGGGATAATGGTACAAACTGCAATAATTTGGGATAAGATGCACACAAACCTTGAAGACATGAAGCATATTAGCTGTGTTTACCTGGTACTACAGCAGTAAACATCTCCAGAATCATTAGGATTAAATTGCAGCCTTTTGGTACATATATCTGACATATTAACACCAACGCAACAAAACGTTGAAAAAATGATGTGTTTGAACTGGCAGGTGAAAAAGAACAAGGGCAAAGAAAAAAAATGAAATTGAAAAGAAAGAGTCAGCAAAGGTATCATTAGAACAAAATAGGTTAATAGGAATGAGTGCTGTTAAAAGCATTGCCCAAGGGCCTCTCTTTCAGATACAAAGAGGAAAATATTATCTTATAACTCAAGTGAAAAAAGAAAAGAACAACGTGAAATGGAAATATAGGAAGAGGATATTTTAGTATACTGCTCTAGTTTTATTAACCACTGCATTCCAGACAGTAATGAGCTTGTAATAATAATTTAACAACACGAATTTGAAGCACATGAATGAAATGACATTTTGCAAGTTCTTAAACGTGTTCAACAAGGTGTAATTATTCAATTTTTTATTGTCATATTGCAAATTATTTTTCTTTAGATTTGGACTGGTAAATGCTTGAAATAAACCCAGAGTTTGCAATTCTTATTTCCTTAGCCTGTCTGAGAAAAAAGTTAACTAAATAATTGTATAAATCAGTTGCTATTATATACAAAAATTTCAGAATAATACATTTCATTTTAATTAAATGCACATTATGATTTTATGTTCTATTAAACGGGATTTATTTAGATTACCATACATGGCATTTTACAAAAGATGTTGGTTCATGACCAATATGGCAAACAGGAGACTGGTTAACTTAATAGCCGGATAAAAAGAAAAATAGTGATTTTGTGGACTATTCCAAATCCCCTGAATACCTCCAGTTTTAACCTGGTAAAGATGATTGCTAGCAAAAAATATTTATTCTTTGTTTTGCTTTTTTTTTTATAAAAGCACCCTTTCTAATTTATAATATCTTTAAACTTAAACTTAAACTAAGTCACTATATTCACAGGGATACATTCTGCATGACTAACATTTTCTTACAAATTCTACTTGATGTTATAGCTGACAAAAGATATTCTGATATCACAGAGGGGTAGAAGTGGTATTGTAGATGCCCATGGGATGTAACTAACTGTTCTTCTATTTAATATGCCTTGTAGTTAATAAAACAAGTCACACGGGGAACCCACATATAGAAGAATTTACAAAATGACAGGATATGTGACAAAGCCATAATGTTCATAATAAACTCAGCAGTTTCTTGTACGTAGATGCAGGGAGGAGACAATCAAATTGCTGTGATAGATATTGCTGTTTTATTATGGCCTAAACCATTGGAATTTTCTGAATACACAAATAATGGGAAAAAAACAATTAAGTGATGACAGAAGAATAAAGATTATTATTAGACACTAACCAATGTAATATATCGTGTTTCTTGTCCCATGAGATCCAATTATTTTGCTACAAAAAAATCTACTAGTTTTCACATCTTCCTTTAAGATTTTGTTTTATTCTTGAGCTTTTTGGATATTAGGGTTTGATAAATTATTTTACATGGAGAAAAGAGAAACATAATTTTTACAAAACCTATGAATATTTTATGAGAAAATAGATGTGACTAGCATGCTGTAAGATGTGATTATGTTGGACACCAGTGCAACACTTACTATATATATGTGACAGACAGGGAAGGGCTGGCAAGTGGGCACAGAGACAAATGATCCCTGTGCTGTTGTGAGTTAAGTATTTTCAGTCACTCCCAAAAACGTTTCTGTTCTTTAGTTATGTGTTGTATATGAAATTCTACGTATAGCCACTATGTGTCTGGCAACAAGTCTATATGCCACTTTCACAGTTGTTTCTGTGCATCTTCTAGAAGCTTTACATGTACCAGAACATGCTTGGTGACCCTGTGTTGGACATTACTGGGCAGTGCACATTAAGCATGTTGCCTACCAAATCTGTTACAGACAGCACTTTCATCACTGGGCCACATGGCTGAGCTTGCCGTTGTTGCCAGCCTTCAAATAGTGATAGTATATAACGCATTCAATTCCATGAGACAAAATGGTCTTGTTTCTATTTAGCAAAATTACTCACTCCTCTAACTTGTAGAGCAATATATGAAATATATTATGCATCTGCATACCTACCAAGTGTACCATTTTAAGAGGTCTGGATTTTCAGACATTGTGCCACTTTTGCTGGCAGTGGGGATTATGGGTGGATCAGACGATCTAACCCGACCACCCGCTCAGCCAGGAAATTTATCAAGGTCTGTGTTTTTGCAGCATATTTTAATCACAGTTCCCATCCAGTGCAAGATGGATCTATGGGTAACATAGGTAGATGGTCCTGCCCCTGGTTACACCTCTAACCTCTACCCAAATACCCCCCCCAAAAGGTCACCCACTTTGGACACTTGAAATGTTGGGCAGTTCATATATACATATTTGTAAGTATGTCCACATTGTTGCTGCCTCTTGAAATACATTATGGGGCAATGTGTCAAGGAGTGATTAAAAGATAACAATTTTTGTAATCCTACTTTTCGAGATGTCAGTGAGGTAAGAGAGAAACATGCTGTGGTGTAAATATTTAAGGCTCACGTAGTAACTTGACTCCGTAGCACCTTAGTGCTTAAACATGTACGGTTAATGTAAATCATTTGTTTGTAGTTTGTATTAAACGGACCTGGCAGAGATTTTGATTATTCTAAGCACTTTTGCAGCTCTATGGTACTGGGGGCTGTTTATCAAAGATAGCTGTCTGCATGCCTTGTGCCTCAAAAAAACAGATATATATATATCAAAGGAAAGACTCCCATGCCCAGGCTAGCACTGCTTTATTGTCTCATGCATTTAGTACAGTTTTTCCACTGTTTGGCTGCTGGGGCTTTGATAAATAACAATAAATCCCAATAGAAACATATTCTTCTCAGGGCTGTACAAATCCCTTAATGAAAGCATTCACTATTTTATATTCTGCACTTTTATGAGACTGATCAGATGTAGATTCTATGACCTAAGGGGTCATTCACTGTAAAATATAAACATAAAAAAACATAGTGTAGCCCTGCTGATCTTAATTCTTGCACAATATAAAATATTATGCATCTATAAATTAAAGGCAAACAAATTTCAAGATAACAAGAAAAAAAACTATGTATACTATTTAACCTTGCAGCGGTTATTATTACATTCCTGTTAGCAATACTTATCATTATAGAGTAGATCAGGTAATGATACTTTGTGCTGCCCAATTCCTGCTTAAAATCCCCGAACTCACAGAACAAGAACCCCTGAAAAGATGTAGAATGTGCTACATGAGAGGGCAGGGGACTGTAACAGTCTATTACTGTCCAGATCGCCTTTCTCAGCCTGGGCTCTGCATTATTATATATTTCAAAGCAAAGCACACCAACCACCAATAATTGCAGTGCCACTTTAATGATTTAACTAATTTAATATTTTATTATTTTGGTTATTTAACAGATATTGTTGGTCACTCTTAAACTGAAAAGAAAAAATGGATATTGTTGTTTTAGCCCAAGGGAAAATGGAGTCTAAGCTGAAGTTGATACCTTTTATTGGGTCGACACATAAAAAGAGGGAAAATGACATAAACTTAAACAAACAATGATAAAGAATTATTTATTCCCAGAATATGGAGTGAAACCTATTAAATCGTAACATCTTCATAAAGTTGAGAAATAATAGCTAAATGTAAAGAAAGCCCTACTTCTCATGGAAAAAATTATATATCGTTTGGTTTGACGTGAACAAAGCCTATGTCCTAAAATAATTATTGCTAGGTTTGAGCCTTCAGCAGTAGAACAAATGATGTTTTAAAGGCTACATTTAGGTATGAAAGTCAACAGAGTGGAAGAGTACCTTTAACCCCTTAACGACAATCCACGTACATGTACGGGGTTGCCGTGCAACAAGATAATGTCAATGCCCGTACATGTACGGGCTGCTGTTAAATAGCTGCATCGCTTTGCAGCATCCACAGAAGCCTCACAAGAAGAAAAATGGCCGCCGCCGCACCGCTCATCAAAGATTGATGATGATTATCACCCGGCTAAAACAGCTTAGGAAGCGATCGGAATCGCTTCCTAAGCATAAACGGTGTTGCTGACATGCCTCGATATCGAGGCATGTCAGTAACACTACCCCACTACCCCGATAGCCTTGTGATTGCTCCGAGGAGCAACCATTAATGCCATCCTGTGAATGACGTTGCGTCATTCACTGGATGGCATTAACAATAGATATGAGTTCATAGAGGGTCTATCCAGACCCTCTTGAGAACTCTCGAGCTCCTCCTGCAGGTTAAATGCAGGTACTGCATCCAACCATGCAAGGTCAATGGAGCCCAGCTCACTAATGAGTGATTAGTAAAAAAAAATAAAAAAATAAAAAAAAAATGTTCAATTTTTTTTTTAAAAAATAAAAATAATATGGTAACATGTAAAAATCCCCACTGTCACCAAAAAAAAAATCCAGCATGGAAAGAGTTAAAATATTGGCATTACAAATGCCCATAGGGTGTCTCGTTTTAAAAAATGCATGAGTGGATGGGGTAAATTGAATTGGCCGGGTTCCAAGATGTCCCAAATATGGGACAAATATTTAGACATCAGATGTCTAAATGGCATAAAAATACACACCTCACAAAGGCGGCCTTTTACCTCCCAAATAACCCTACAAACCCATGCATGGGGGGTATCACTGTGCTCAGATGTTACTGAACACATATTGGGGTGTTGTTTGACACGGACATATACCAGGAGCGATAAATCTATACTTGAAGTACAACATGTGTGGAAAAAAATAAAAAAAATGTACTACCATAAAGTTTCACAAAGGCTGGTGGTAAAATTTGTGCATGGAAAGGGTTAAAATACCAGCATTTCAAATACTTTGGGGTGTCTAGTTTTTAAAAATATATGATTTGATGGGGCAAATTGCATTGGCCGGCTTCAAAGATACCCAAATTACCAGATTTGGAAAAAAAGGTTTTCAAATAGCAAAATGCTACCTGTACTTATTGCCCTATAACGTGCAGAAAAAAGCAAAAAAAACATAAAAACATTGGTTATTTCTAAACTCAGGACAAATAGTAGAATCTATTTAGCAGGTTTTTTCATTCGTTTTTGCAGATGAGTAAAAGTTTTTTGTTTAAAAATTGAGAAAGTAATTTTTTAACAAAAAAACCCCCATATTTTATCATTTTTTTAATAGTAAATTAGATGATATGATAAAATTAATGGTATCTAAAGAAAGCCCTGTTTGTCCTGAAAAAAACAATATATAATATGTGTGGGAGCACGAAATGAGAAAGAGGAAAATCATAGCTAAACAGCAACACCGAAAAATGTTAAAATAGCCATTGTCCCACAATACACTATGAGTAATAATCCCTATTGTCCTTAAGAGGTTAATAGAGTTCATGCCCAAAGAAACACTCTCTAGCACTCCTAATGCCTCTCTTTTAAATCCCAACCGTTAAACCTACCTACATGTTTTCTGTATTGATGGCATGAATGGGGTAGAAGTGCACCACATAATTCCATAATAGACTGACCTGAAAGAGGGCAAAGCACTAGAAGTGCATGACCCAGGCAAGGTGTTGTAAGGCACCCAATTATAAGAGAACTTGCAATCTTCTGGTTTGAAATGCCACTTGGATTACTGTTGGGCAGTGAGAGTGTAAGTAAAACAAATGTATTCTGCATTATTATTCCCTGAAAAGATAGAGTTTTGCAGGTCTTAACTAGGGATTTTGGTCAGCCATACTCAAGAAAGTACTAAAATGTGCTGGTGTGGGCAGGAATGATTTTAACAAGATTATTTTCATTTGCTAATGCAGCATATCATCAAGTGTTTATAACTTTTTAAGGGGATGCATTGACCAGTTTCAAATGCATGGTTCAAATGATGAAACCATTAATGAAACATGCAGGCCACACAGAGCACAAAAAATGCTTGAAAGGTGGGAAGTAGACAAAAGAAGAACCCATCGCACAAAGCGGTAATGTTTTAATCCAAATTTACAGTTTATATTTTACACAAGGCTCCCAGCTTAATGGAAGATGCTGACCTCTCTTTAAATACTTCAGTGAAGTACTTTTAAAAGGTTTTTACAAATTGTACCTTTGGAACTGGAAAAGTTATTAGTGTACAATGGCCTTGTTTACTAGAAACACACATGCAAATAATAAAATTATGAATGGGAAGCTAAGGATTTTGCAACCTGGAAATAAGAAGTTTCTGAATCTTCAGATCTGCTTTAAAGGAAGAAAATGAGCATGATCTTGAATAGATGCTAGAAGGCACTAACCATCTTGAAAAAAAAGATTTATCTATAAACATACATGTCACTTTTAATTTAATATTTAAAGTCCTTTCACTAGAGGAAATGTAAGTCATCACTATACTACTTATTCTCCTAAAGTTCATATAAATTCTGCTACAATCTCTCCATGATGTTCCCAGTATTTAACATGTTGAGTGCTAGACTTGGTGCCATTAAAATTTTTCTTTTAAATCCTAGTTTAACTAAATTGGAAGAAGAATGCTGAAAATGAGCCAGATACTTACAATACGGATATTTAGAGCAATGATGATTTTAAGACCAATTATGCAGGGTTGCAATGATCCAAAACTGTTTGCAGATGTAGATTCTTTCATTAAACTGAATAATTTATGGACTTAATAGGGGGATAGCAGAAGGAAGGGGAAATAAGGACAGTTCAGCTAAATTATTACTTTCACTGTTGCAAATGTCTTTTGGGTAATCACCCATAGAGTTTAATGAATTAGGCGTGTGACTGTACATATATCATAATGTGGCAGTATATTGTTTTATAAATAGCCCACAAGTTACAATATAGCTTCACGCAATATAAATTAACTGACCTGGATTATTTTAGACAATAAAACTTTTATGTTGGTCAATAATATAAATATTTACAATATAAATAATAAGCCTGTTAACCTTTTTTAGATTATACTTTCAGTCATAATCCTTATGTTCATATAATAGATAATACATATAGTACATGTATTTATATATGCTAAGTTATTAGTGATGTTTCTGTTAATGGACATTTCTGCATTTTGAATAATAATAATAATAATAATAATAATAATAATAAATACATAGAACAATACTGCCAGACAGGTAGAGTGGCAGGGAGATAACAGACAAATAGAAGTTCCCTTTAGATTAGTTGTGCAGCCTACAATTGTGGAACATTTCAGAATAGGAAACCTATTGCTGTGCTGCTTTTGACACTTTTCTTCTTAAAGGGACAGTTTATTGACCTGGTTTGCTAGTCCAAAGAATAATACATTTTAAAGTACTCTCTGAGTACTTTATTATGCATTATTGAAAAAGTTTAAAATAAAATGTACTCACCCTAGGTAGAAGCTGCAGCTCCCAGCCTCCTCTGTTAGCTGATGGTTTTTGCTTGATGCCAATCAGGGACAGGAAAATACTCCCATCATAATCAATCTAAAATCTCATTAGAACACCCGCAATGTCCGCCGAGCTAGTGCTGGAGCTTACTGGTGGTAAGTATGTACGTATATCATGAGTCAGGATATGTGTGCAGCTGAACATACCTGCTGCATGGAAAATAGCTGAGGAGACACCGTGTAAATTTAAAAGGATCTCTCAGCTATTAAATAGATTAAAGTGCATACGATGGATGGGATGTC
This sequence comes from Spea hammondii, assembly GCA_029215755.1. Classification (NCBI taxonomy): domain Eukaryota; kingdom Metazoa; phylum Chordata; class Amphibia; order Anura; family Pelobatidae; genus Spea; species Spea hammondii. The sequence goes on from JARDYJ010000004.1 coordinate 69,695,453, forward strand.
CCTCTAACTCAAATATCTTCGTTAACAATTACACTACTTAAAAAACAGTCCACGCTATAGTAATTTATGTTATTTCTGACAGTTCCCCTCTAACCGTTCTGGTTTTATGGACTACAGTGTACTTTATAATAATATGGTTTCTTGTACTGCATAAGGGTTAAGTAAAAGCTGTGCATGAATAAATGACAGCACTCTGTATAGCTGTACTTGTACTAACTTATTCTAGGAAAGGGGACAGGTATTATTTTTAGCCTCATTTATCGGCACAATTGTGCAGTGCTGCAACAATTCCCATACGGCCCTATTTAATTTACAATAGGAACATTTCACATCATGAAACTGCTAAAGGTTTCCATTCTATATCATTAAAATGTCTGGAACCATTTCAGATGTGAAAAAAGTTGCATGCTTTAGCAGCCATATGCTTTATACATACAATTTACTGGCAGCAACCAAGTAAATAAATTATTTCCCTTCAAAAATGGAATTGTGCTAAAGAGACGCACCCCTGCAGTTACTTGTTATGGGAAAATTGCCATTAATAGATCACCCCAGGGACAAAGTGCCAACACATCGATCTATAATAAATGTCATCAAGACTGTTGTAAACAAGTGATGTCCTTCATAGCTAAAAAATCCAGCAAGGATTCCAGAACGACCTTTGATATCAGAATTGTCGTTCTGTATGTGAAACCGTATGACATCAGTAGATGGTGTACAGATCTATGTAGCAATTAACCATAAATGAGTGAAGCAATTCCGAGTTTCTTTTGCATTCCTTGTCATCGTGGGTAGCCGTAGTGGTTACAGAAAATTCCCTCTACATAAATCGTAGATGATCTGCCATCAAATGCTGCCAACGATTCAATCATAAACTAACAAAGGGCACCTCAGTCAGCTATGAAGCTTTATGTTTCCACATGCTTGCTGTTTCTTCCAGAGCACACTTATAATGTAAGAAATACCACAATGGTTTTTCAATTGCAGAAGACAGATGATGTGTTAAATGCTTCCTGACCACAAAAGGCTTGGGAGTCAGCGGCAGGTCTGGCCTGAAGCCTAATTTAACACCTACCCAGGGCTCTCTGGCAGTGCGTAAAATATGTGTCATAATAGTTTATATATAAAAATAAAAATTATGCTTTCCATAAAACTACTTACTGTTTGAATGTTGCTTTAGTGATTTAAAAATTATCGATTATTCATTTAAATACCACGTTATTATAGGTTATTTGAACAGAACCATTATATTCAGTGTCTCCCTTGACCAAGCTATAAGGACAACCTAACAAACCTGGGAAGCTAAAACATTATATTAAACAAGCCACAATTCTTATTTACCTGGCTCTTGAAAGAGACAATGTGATTTTAATGCAGCCTTTTTTATGGAATTTCCCACTTCTGCCCTTACGTGTCTACGATAATTAAAGGGGACATTTGCTTTATCCAAAGGCAATTTAGAAAAATTCTACTCTAATTTTTTCAGACTATGAAACAAAGGAAACAGCTTATTGCCCTAGGTGTTCTTTTTCACAAAGGGAATCTCACCTTTTAAGTTATCAACACAAAGTTCCGAAGGATCACTTAAGGGAACGCTATTGGGAGATATTTTCGAAAATGAGCATGCAAAGAAACAAGCGAGGCAATGTTGTCACGATTTCAGTTTAAACGTTTACCAATTTTATTAGTCTCTAGTGAGCAACAAGTTGATATTCCATTTTCATGTGTAATATAACAGAAAATAGGTCAACTCTGTATAAAAGATATTCTCCCTTAAAGGAAAAGAGAATAAAGGGAATTTTTGATGTATGAGTTGCATCTGATACATAAATCAGATGACATATTATATAAAGAATAGTAGCAATAGAGAGTAAGAAATATTGCGCGTGCAATACAATATGGATATATATATAATATATAATATGTATACAGTGCAATGCAATGTATAATAAGAACAGATATAGTGTATGACAGAGTAAATAATTAAACAATACTTAAATATTTTAATGCATTTTCTGTGTATTTTTTTATTGAATAACCAAATGGTTTTACGTATAAATATATTTATTTGTAAAGTACAGATCTGTGTATGCCAGCCCTCTTGCTTTTAGATACTTGCTTCCTTCGAAGAGAGAAACACTCTCCGGTGGTGTAGCTGCAGTACACAGCTAAAGACCGGATCGACGCTGTCTTGGAGGACCACATACTTTTATTGTGCTTCATTGTGAGCTCTTGTATATGCGATCTCACATATATGTTCATAATATATATATATATATATATATATATATATATATATGTAAGCCCCAGTTACTTTTTATAATCCTTATTGCTTCCTTTCTTTTCTTATGTTACATACTGATTGATATTATATTTTAATCCTTTTTTAAAAAATGGCATTTAATGTGTCTTTGAACAAGAATCCTACAAGAAAAATATGGTTTAATTATTTACACTGTTATGGGTACACTATATGTGATCTAATTCTACATTGTATTGAACAGTATACGTATTCTAATTCCACACTGTATACTGTATTGTTTTATAAACTAAGTACAGTTGGTTTTTTTTTACACAAGAATGAGCTGCATTTTATTAAGGGTGATCATTAGAAACTTTAGTTTTTAACATTATATATAAAGGCTAAAGAAAAATATATTAAGACAGTTGGCCTGTGGGTGGTATTAAGGGTCACTAGTGGTATATATTTTTTTGCATCAAAATATTTTCACTAATAAAGTACATAGAAGCTTTGTTCTATGTAATAAAATGATACGTACCATTCAACAATGCCAATAACCAAATTCTAATAAAAACATGGTTAGGAATGATACTGCCATTAATGTGTAAGCACATTCATAATACTGTATTCCTTTGTTATTGTTAATTGCTTTTCTTAACATGTTGTATTTTCATTATCACCCCCTGCTGGCCCTTAGTGGAACATATATCCACAAATCAATTACGCTTCATTAAATGTACGCAGTGCCTAGGCTCTGATGCCACTATTGTTTTTCTTAATAAAAACCAAAAGATTGCAAGATAACCAGAGAAAAGCCTTAGAGTAGGGTGATCAAATGCTCCCTTTAACTGGGTACATTTATTAAAGAAGTGAATATTGTAGAGCTACAAGGATTTTAGTGCAATCCTGCAATATACATTTTCCATTACTGCACCACAGGTTAAAAATATCCTCGTTTAACCAGATTTAAGTAACATATACGAATAGTAAAAAATCAAACAGTACCATACAACATACATTACATTAATTAATCCAGATGCTCACTGATTATCGGATAAATACATAAAAAAAAAGTTCCTTACCACTGAAAAAAGCAAGTTCCATTCAAAAGCTATTTTTGAAAGGCCAGACCTTGGTGGTAGCCCAGGATCCTCAAATAATACAAGTGATATCAGAACAAAGATATAGTCAAAACCTGCAAGAATCAGCACACGGAATGCTTTTGATATCGACACTAAGCTTTTACTTTGACAGGGGCCCTGCTAAGCTATAACTTTTTATTTTTAATAGAAGAAAAGTTCTGGCACAATGTTTGCCATCTTTTTTCCCCACTGAAATACCATCTGAAGAGGCCAAAGTGACAGTTTCCCCAACAAAGCCGCACATCTTCAAGAACTAGCCTTATTTTAGCCACAGGAAAGCAAGTTTAAAGCTACTATTGATGAAATCCTAACTGAAGCTCAATGTGAAATTCAGGCAAAGCTACTTTATTTTTGGCACCCAGGATGTGAGCATTGAGTCTAATGGGGAGAAATGGGAGGCTGGAAACGTAAGAGTGGAAACACTTCAATAGATTTTTACTTTGAGGTTTGAAGAGGTGGGTTGCTATAGTAAATTTGGTAAAGCCCAGTATAAGGAAGACACAGTGCTTAGAAAAAACTATACACTCAATTTTACAAAGACAATGTATGTACATTATAGTTTTTGTGTAGCTGTACAATACATGTTTCATTCTCCTAAAGCTTACTGTGCACTGTAATTATCTGTAACTGTAAGACATGTAAGTTGGACAGTCTACATGTTCTATATTTGTAATTCTACAGCCTGTCATATGTAATTTCTGTATGTGGAAGAAAGCATGGTGGCAACCACTGGTATATGCTCATTGTCTAGAAACCGTTGACATCTTTTTCCAGATAGCATCAAATCATCATAACATCTCTCATGTTATGCTGTTACTCCAAAATAATCAACAAAATCTGTTAAAAAAGCCAAAACAACAAAATCTTTAAATGTAACTTAGTTAAAAAAAAAAAAGAAGACGGCAATTATATCACTGAGATGTCACACGCCATGTAGGTACATAAATTGGTCCCTCAGATGTAGACAAAATATATAAGCAGAGTTCTTCAACAGAAAAAAGGAAAAAATAGAAGATAAAAAAATGGAGATGAAGTTTAAAGACCTGGAATAGTATGGAATGGGTATCTGCGTTTTTCAAGTTGCAGGACACAGTTGCTACTTTGGAAAGCTAAAACGTATAGCCAAAACAAAGCCCCTTTTTCTAAGTTGATAGCCCGTTTTGATTTTTAGAAAAAATATTCCACTAAAAAGGAATGTACCAATTATTGCAATTGTGGTAGAAAGAATAAGAATAGTTAAGAGATGAAAAAAAAAATGTGTTGATGACATTGTTGGTAGAAATCCAGAACAGAAGGTAAGAATTATGTGCAGCCATGTCCACCAAATAAACTCCAAAGTATATAGAACAATGGGAGGAAAAAAAGACAACTACAATGGAAGTGAAGAAGTTGATGGTCATGCTCTTTGAATGCTTTTAAATTAAAATAATAAGACAGTTGGCGACACAAATGTTTTCTTTGAACATCCTCTTGGAATGTTCTGTGTGACATACAGAAAACATGTCTCACCCGGGCTTGTTAGCGCTCCCAGTGCGCTAGTCGTTGTGGAGAGAGGATTTGCATTGGTGGTGGTAGCTGAGGTTTGGGCTGCGGCTGCTGCAGCTGCTAAAGTAGCCAAATTCTGTAATTGCAAAGCATTCATGCCTGTGTAGGAGACAAAACAAATCTTCAGCAACAATGTCATGAAAGAAGGAACTTGTCTGGCAGATTTTTTTTAATCCGGTATTTCTGGGTCATGCATTCTTTTTTTTTAATGGTAGGTGGATATAGGTAAACCCTATATAAAGCGAATGGATTTAAGAAATAAAGTCTGTATTAGCCGTAGGAATTCAACTCAGATTTCCGGTTGCTCTTCAAAAAAAGATGATAAAATCATGCACCATGGGAAAACAAACAAAAAAAATGACAGCCATTTTGTATCTTAAATAATGTCTTAAAAGCAGAAGGATAGGCCAAAAAAAACATGTTTTGAATGTAAGCAGAAAAAAGTGGAATAAGCAAAAGGCAAATTCAAAACAAAATTTGAACCCCAATCAGGTATTTAGATTTATATTTAAACTCTATACCATGTATATACCATTTAAATTATTTAGGGCTATCATATAGTTTTGTTATAAGAAACAAATAAAATAACCATAACGATCACATTCTGTCCAGGACAGTTCCTGTGAAGATCTTTTTTGATGACATGACAGTGGGTAAGACATGTCTTGCTGCCACCCTTTTAAAGGTTTTCTCACTTTAACAAAACCTTCATGAAACCTATAGTTGTAATATACATTTAAAATAAATGATCATCAAATGGCTCTGAGAAAGCTGTGTGTAGAGTCTGTGTTATTTACTACACATATCCTGGCAAAACGCCTACCAAGCATTCTGATCACATTGAGCTTACTACGGTAGATCTGCAGCTTAGACTAGCAATGCAAATCAGCTCATTTACATACATTTGTAATGCAACATTTGACCGGACTTTGTTATTGCATTATTTTACGCATTCCTGTTAACATTATGTTTTTTCATTACTGATTTTAATACTCCTATGGCCAGGCCAAAGCCGTGGAGAAGATCTAACCTGCAGAGCGCAGTGTGTAAGAGTTGATCTTTGTAACTACCAATGATAGGGCTGGTCCTAAACCAAACTGCATTCCATCCAAGAACACTCTCTGGCACCTTCCAACTTCAGAGCAGGCTATGGAAAGGTGAAAATTGAGCCAAAATTCACCATGCATGTTTGTTTTTGTACTTAATGTATGTAATAATAGAAATATAATTAGAAATATAGTAGCAAAAAAAATGTAAATGAACCCTTTGGAAGTACCTGGTTTTCTGCATTTGCACCCATTAAACACTCACAGTACTGGTAGAAAAAGTAAGTGGACCGTTGGATTAAATAACAGGTCAAACCTCCTTTGGCATCAATAACCTCAAACAAGCTCTTCCTGTAGCTGCAGATCAGGCCTGCATAACGTTGAGGAGGAATTCTAGACCATTCTTCCTTACAGAACCGCTTAAGCTCAGCCATATGTCTGGTGTAAACAATTCTCTTGAGGTCCTTCTACAATATCTTTAATGGGCTCTCACTTGGTCACGCCAAAAGTCAGATTTTCTTTTTTTAAGCCACTCTGTATTCAATTTACTTTGATGTTTAGGGCCATTGTCCTGGTTCATCACCGATCTTCTGCTAAGCTTCAGCTTTGTGGACAGCCATCATGACATTATCCTGTATGATACCTTGATAAACTTGGGAATTCATTTTCTCAATGACAGAATGGTGTACAAGACCAAAGGCAGTGAAGTAGCCCCAAATCATGATGCTCCCTCCACTGTACGTCGCCACTAGGATGAGGTTTACATGTTGGTATGTGATGCCCTTTTTACACCACACATAGTGCTGTGTGTTCTTCCCAAATAATTCAACTTTAGTTGTATCGGTCTACAAAATATTTTCCCAGTAGCTTTGTGAAGTGTTAATGTGCTCTTTGGCAAATTACAGTCATACAGAAGAGTTTTCTTGGAGAGCAGCACCTTCCTCAGTGGTGTCTTGCCATGGACTCCATGCCTATTCAATGTTTTACATATAGTAGACTCATGAATAGAGATGTTAACCAGTTCATATGACTCTTTCAAGCCTTTAGCTGTTACTCTATGGTTCTTTTTTACCTCATTGAGCATTGTGCTTTGTGCCCTTGGAGTCATCTTGGCTGGGTGCCCACTTCTAGGGAGAGTAGGCGCAGTACTAAATCATCCCCATTTATAAACAATTTGTCTAACTGAGGACTGATGAATATATCTCTTTAAGATTACTTTGTAACCCATCACAGCTTTATGAAAATCAACAATTCTTGATTATATGTCTTCTGGGATTTATTTTTTGTGAGGCATGGTTCACATCAGCAGTTGCTTTTTGAGCACAAACTCAAAATGTTTGAGTGCTTTTTATGACAAATTAGCTCTATACTACACCTCCAATCCCATTTTATTGATTGGACTCCAGGTTTGCTAACTCCTGACTCCAATAAGCTTTTGTTGAAGTGTTTAGACTAGGGGCTCACATACTTTTTCCAACACACACTCTAAGTGTTTGAATGATGTATTCAATATGGACAAGAACACAGATTGTGATTCTTTATTATTGTAACTTAGATGAAGACCATATTGAAGATGAATTTATACATAAATGCTGGTATTTCTAAAGGGTTTACTTTTTCTTGCACTGTATCTAGCGCTATGGGAAACAGCAACAAGGAAGTGGTTGATGCCCTTAGCACTGAATGTATAACTCTGCACAATTGCAGAGGAGCCAGTCTAAATAAATAAATGTGATAAAATATGGAGTCAGCTATGTAAGAGGATGAGGGCAGAACCCAAACAGAAATAAAATGTTATGTTGATGTTCTCAATATGCAAACACCTATTAATTGTATAACTAAATAATAAATTCAACAGCTTATGATTTTTTTACAACTTTGTCTCAGATAATGGATGTGCCTGCACTGGACCTAAAGTTCATTCAGTTTTGTGTTCTGGAAACTATGCCTAGGTTAATTCAATATAATTGTCATCATGGTCATAAGGGGAAGATTGCTCGTTCTGACCAGTCCACACTTTAGGTAATCATTTTTTTTTCTATGACAGGTAATATATACCAGAGGAATCTTGTCCACGGGAATCTTCAAGGATGAATATAGGGACAGGTAATGTACACACACACGCACTCATCTTACGTGGCTCATACATAGGAACACTGCCTCTTACACACATTCGCAATACCGCAGGGTCATCTGATGCCACATTATGAGACTGTTATGTTAACATACTGAGAATGCGACTGGAAAACAGAGCAGTTAAGTCCAGTTTCTTTATTCTGGGACTGGAATAGCTGCAAAACCTTAGGCCCAGCATTCACTGGCCCTCACCACTGATATAAATATAGCAATACATGGATGTAGTGTGTTTAAACATTCTTTTTTTTGTTATCTCAGTAGGATTAAGGCAGTTAGTGAGTCAAATTTGATCTGGGTATCCTCCCTAAGGTTTTGTAAATTTAACTTTTTAAAATTTTGTAGAAACCATAATAAAGGAGCATAAACTTTCACCACTAAAATATTGTTTCAGTTGTTTTATTAAACAAAAAAAGTCTATTAAGGTATATATGGTATACTCTCTGCCACCATCATGTCCTTTATGTTTATAGAAATGTTTAAAGGCATTTTCTTCTTCTTTTCTTTTTATTCGGGTTTTTTTCTAGACCTAGCCATCTTTTGTATTTTGAAAAATATATACGAGATGGCTAAAACATTGGTAAATCTCTGTATATTTGGATGTTTCAATAACGTCACACTCTCCCTTCTCTGCTTCAGGCTATACATTGTTGATGGCAACTTTTATTTGTCCTTGACATGTCATGTTTGTGTAATGCATTTTCTATACAAACGTTCAGCTACTGTTCATCAAAATGAACAGAGCTGAAACATAGAACACACGATACTAACAGAAACCAACATACTGAAAAATACTGAAACAGCACTTTGCAACACTTACTAAACGAACAGTAAAGTCAAATCTCCATTTTTCTAGCAGTGGGGCTAATTTCTATAACCCATCCTCTAGGCTGTCCAGATTTCTCATATAGAGTAGAGAAAATTACTGTTCTTTGAATGTGAAAACCTATTAGTAATACAGATCACATGCAAAAAATATAATAAATAATTAAACTAAAAAAGTTAGGACGGGCACCTGTGCAGGGCTCAGTATAGAAACCCCGGTTAGTGAATTTACTAATTAAGACTAATTGTCAAATTAAACAGCTATCAGTTACCAATAATCATTTTCATTAAAAAAAGGGAATTTTAACCTTGATGTAAAGTAACTGGATGTACAAAATGAATAATTTAAAATAGTCCTGTATGAATCATAGTTTAATTTCCGAAAGCATAATGAGTAATCAATTTATGTTACATAAGTGGTGACCGAGTTTCTGATTTTTCATGCTTTTCTGATATTATAAATTTACCTTGGTGTTTTTGGCATTGCGCATTTTCAACGTTTCATATTATATTTATATGGTTACATTGAAATTTATATGTGGCTTATGTAATGCTAAAATAAGCAAGTGTCAAGGGGATATATATATATATATATATTGTACATTATGCCTTCAGAGAACAAGGGGAGTATTAACCTCATATTATAATCTTTGTCAGGAACCTTTACAAATCAAATTTAAGCTTTATTACAGTATTTACCCTCAATATTTTGCTTCTAATGAATACTCCTTAAATTAGAGGCTCTTGAGAGGGGGCATCATTAACTTGTATTTTCTGTGTCCCTGTCTCTCTGTACGTAAGCCCCTATAATCATACAGTACTGTTTTCCTGATACCCTTATAGTAGAGACCGATACTACTGATACACAAGTATTAGGGTTGCACACTCCAAATATGTTTCCTTAATAGCTGGTAAGGAAACTACCCTGCAGGGTTATGTGACAATACCACAAAGCCTGAAAATAGAGTCGGAAACAGTCCGAAATGTCATCACTGTTCTTATAGAAACATGGTTCAATACTAGTTAAAGAAAACATAAAAAAAATCTAATACTGACCATTCTCTATTACTCAGAACAACATGACATCCTACCAACACAATACTAAGACCTTTTTCAGTGTTAATAAACTGAGATCTTCTTAAACTAGCCCATTTATATTCTATGATTGCTTCCCGTGCCAACATATTGTAGAGCACTGGAACATGACATTATATGTCAACACTGCACAAAGTAGACCAGAAAATGGTAGCTCTGCAGAACGACTGGAAGCACTGCCTTTGGTAAGGCCTTGGGCTGCAACCCCAATGGATATGTCACTGACTTATATATTACTAAGAGCCAAGACTGGTGGGCTAATCCTGCAAGAAGTTGAGCTGGACCTGTATAATGTATACTATACTCTATACTCTCTATACTCTCTCTATATATGTGTGTGTGTGTGTGTGTGTAAATAGACATACAGACTTAACTCACCTTTTTAACTTTGCAATACCAACTTCATGGCTTTGTTTTAACTTAGAAATGGTACAAAAAAGTAGTTTGGATGGCTAAATCTGTACACGCAACACTTGAAAATTAAGTGCACTACATAATATAGTTTCCTATTATTTTATTTTAAGACTAGGCGCATGAAAATTGAACATTCACCTTAGGTAATCTAGCGTCTTATTGTTCATAGCCATTATCATAAATCTGCATATCAATAAGCAGGAACAGATGTCAGTTGTTACAAGTGCTTGCCAATCAGGCCTGTTAAAAAGTGACAGATGGGTGGTTTTAAAAACATCCTCACAAGGCCTATTAGCACATTCACAGAAAATTTGGGTTGTAAAGCCTTATAGTCACAGATGCCGTCCTGTGAAAATAAGGACCTTTTTGCAAGTACGTTATGTACATTTTCCATGTCGGGTGACACAACCCATGCAGACATGTTCATGCAGATTGGAAAGTAATTATCAATTTGATTAGAATTTCGTTTTTCTCTATGAGCAATAATATCAGTGGTTCTAGTGTGACAGAAGGCTCTAGAGGAAATGTTCCGGTATTTTTTTAAATGAAGGGACAAATACGTTTAATGATTTAATTGCAGTTGGAAGATAATAATATTCCATATATAACATAAATATGGTGATATGCACTGCAAAATTAAACTACTGGTACAATTGTCTATGAAAAAAACCCAACAAATCTAGGAGCTCATAAAAATGATTTTATATTTCACTGGTGGCTTGTAAACACATGCTGTAAATATTGATATGATACTTACTCTGAGATGGAAAAGCTGACTGGAAATTATATTTTAAACAGGGAATGAAGAGTTGGCGTACTAGTGTCAGAGATGTAGTTTTGGGATCAGAAATCAGAAACCATTTTTTTTTTTTTTTTAAACCTTGCAAGCCCAATCCACTCGCATATATTTTTCAGTAATGTAACAAAATACAACTTTATTATGGACTGTTTACATTTTGCAAGTAAACTGGTCCAAGATAAATCTATATAAATGTTGCAAACTAGACTACTGTTAGAGAGAGAGGATGGTGTCATACAAGCCAGTAGAATAGACAAGTTACTTTTATATTAAAGAAAAAAAAAATGGAGTAATTAAAATTATAACTTCAACACAAATTGGTTTGATTACAGTTTCATTTTTAAAGATGATGAAAGCTGCAAAATATTAATGCTACAAGTCGACCAACCGCTGCTAAGTAGAATTAATATATCCATTTAAATCTGAACAGCTACAGTTGTGCTCAAAAGTTTGCATACCCTGGCAAAATTTTAAAATGTTGGCATTGATTTTGAAAATATGACTGATCATTCAAAAAACAGTTTTTTATTTAAGGCTAGTGATCATATGAAGCTATTTATTATCAAACAGTAGTTTCGCTCTTTTTAAAATCATAATGATAACAGATATCACCCAAATGGCCCTGATGAAAAGCTTACTTACCCTTGAATGTGTGGCCTTGTTAAAGACACGCAAAATGACACACACACACATGTTAAAATGACAATTAAACGTTTAGATACTGAGCCATTGGGAGCAGAAAAGAACTGACAAAAGACCTGGGTAACATCCAAAAAGATGGAAAAGGAAATAAAAAGATTTCCAAAGCCTTGAAAATGTCAGTCAGTGCGGTTCAATCACTTATTAAGAAGTGGGAAATTCAGGGATATATTGATACGAAGCCAAGGTAGACCAAGAAAGATTTCAGCAACAACTGCCAGAACAATTGTTTGGGATACAAAGAAAACCGCACAGGTAACCTCAGGAGAAATACAGGCTGCTCTGGAAAAAGACGGTGTGGTTGTTTCAAGGAGCACAATACAACGATACTTGCACAAAAATGAGCTGCATGGTCGAGTTGCGAGAATTAAGCCTTTACTGCGCCAATGCTACAAAAAAGCCTGGTTACAATATGCCCAACAACACCTTGACACACCTCACAGCTTCTGACACACTCTAATTTGGAGTGAAGAGATCAAACTAGAGCTTTATGGTCACAACTATAAGCGCTATGTTTGAAAAGGGGTGAAAAGAATGCCATCCCCGCTGTGAGGCATGGTGGCTCCCTGATGTCTTTTGGGGGCGTAAGCACTAAAGGCACAGGGAATCTTGTGAAAATTGATAGCAAGATGAATGCAGCATGTTATCTGAACAAATTGGCAGACAATTTGAATTTTTCTGCACAAAATCTGCACTTGGGATGCTCTTGGACTTTCTAGCTCTACAATGACCCTAAACACAAGGTCAAGTTGACCCTCCAGTAGTTACAGCAGAAAAAGATGAAGATTCTGGAGTGGCCATTACAGTCTCCTGACCTTAATATCATTGAGCCACTCTGGGGAGATCTCAAAAGTGCGGTTCATGCAAGATGACCTGGAGGCATTTTGCCATGATGGATGGGCAGCTATACCACCTACAAGAGTGTGAGGCCACATAGACAACAATTACAAAAGACTGCACACTGTGATTGATGCTAAAGGGGGCAATATGCGGTAATAAGAACTAAGGGTATGCAGACTTTTGAACAGGGGTCATTTCATTTTTTTCTTGGTTGCTGTATTATGATTGCAAGACTCATTGGCTTACTGTATAAGCCTAAACAAGTAACTTTCACTGCACAATCTGTAAAATCTAGGTATGAAGAAGAAAAAAAAACAATAGGTGTGATCAATGAGCAGGTTGGGGAGGCCAACAATTTTTCTTGTAACAGGCCCATTTACACTACAGAGAAGAGCACATAGATGGCTCAGCCTCCATAGTATTTCTTCTCCCTAGATGGTATTCTGAGGTAGAGAGTTGTCCCAGCACTCAGCAGACAGGTGGCAAGAGGACGATAAAGGGTATATCCTGAGGGGTAGCATTGGTTTTTGCCCTTAACCAAGCCTAGGCAGTGACTCCCACATAGTGCCAATGAGCTCTCTCTGGTAATAAAAAGGTTATATTAAGTACAGCTACATCTATATATAAGTAAGATAAGTCTCCAAGCTTTTTATTACTTTTTTTTTGGAATAGTTTCTTCATTTCAATTTTATAAAGCCTATTTTTCTTGAAGATCATATTTATTGATTAATATTCCCTATCTAAGGTGGGTTCCACAGACATCTCTCACAATTTTAACCTTTAAAACACCTAACCCTCTGAATGTGGGGTTAGTGATCACTAGTTATATGAAAGTGGTTTTCTACTTCCCTGGTATTACTTCCTATCATTACTTATATATTAAAGAAAAACGAATGCCAAGAAATAACTTAGAAAAAAATATCAACAGCCCGCAGGTGTTACAGTGAGAAAATAATTCAGTGATCCTTATGTCTCCAGGCCAATTCATATTGTCAGGTAGCAGCTTTAGATTACTCAAAGATGCCAGTACAATAATGAGTTGCTGTAACAACTGATCGCAGAATATCTGTGGGGAGAAACTTGTACGAGCAAAAATATTGAAAGTCTTATTGGAACTGAAGTTAGAATCTAGAAAACAATAAAACGCACAGATGAAACCCTCAAGTGATATACTCTCGCTTTCCACAGGAAACTACCATTAAAAACAGTTCTAGACATTTTAAGTCCCAGTTTATTGTGCTGTTCAATGCATTAGCATTCCACATTCTGATGTCTTTTTTATACATTTGAAACACTATATTTTATATAAAAACAATTATAAACAAAATTTTAATGTTAATTGTGCATATTTCGTAATGTAATGTCTTTTAGAAATGTACGATTATAGTTCTAAATCTAAATATATTTGGGTCAACACAATGGAAAGCCCTCTGAATTTTTGTTGACTGTTGAGGAGTACAAAATTTGTTGAGCAGAATATTTAGACTTAAAACTTTTATTTCTTGTTTAGGGGCAGTTTTTGGACCTTGTTCTTATGACTACTTTCTTAAAGACGTATTCAAGAACATCAGTAAACATGCCATATAAAATGTCACTCGATGTCAGGGCTGAGCGTTGTTCTTTTGTCCACCCTAACATTTATATGATTTGAGCTATACAGTTGCCACAAATCCAACCCAACCTGTGCAAAGGGAGTTGTAGCCCAACACCTTTGTGTGCAGGTTACCCACATCGACGTCTGTGATCAAGGCACATTTGCCTGGTGGGCTGGTTGCTGAGAGGCCCACATACTTACTGATACTGCTGCTCAAGCTGCAGATCAGGTCCCTTAGTGTGCGGCCACATGTATCCCAAAATGGCACAAAATGACCATAGAAAATCACCATGTTCTATGGCCAGTCTAAAAGCATGGCATGAAATTGAGTAAATAAATATTACATAGCAGAGACAGAAAAAACAGCACTGATTTAAGAAGGTCATCTCATCTTATAGTTCTAAACACTGAATGTTTAAGTCGCTAGTATTTTGCAAAACTTCTTGATTTTAGAGCAGAATGCTGCTTCTTCACATCCTAAAAACATCAATATTAAGCTAAATTTTTCACTTTTAAGGGTCATCAAGTCATCTTTTCCTACTGAATGGGTAGTCAGTGCCATCCAGCCTCTGCTCCAATTCCAAGAATGAAATGCATGGTGATTTGTGTTTAGTAAATGTGGCTTTTCCCAAAGGTGTTAGAAGGAGCGTTAATTAAGCAATGAGGAATTTCTAAATAATTAATATTCCTTTCACAGAAAAATGTAGCACCAATAAAATGCAAAAAAATGAAAGAGATGCTTAGCAAGCAAGGGCAAATGAACGTGATACATTTTGCCCAAACCTTTTAACAGCTAAATCCTACAATAATAAAGCAGGCATAACGCTGAATGCCAGTAATGTATGACACAGTCCAGAACCGAAAAGCAGGGACATTTCGTCCTTGTTGCACAGATTACATATTCATTGATGCAGTGGGGGTCATGATTAAAAATAAAATACAGCCACATTAATGCTCCAAATTGTTTTGCTTTTGCATCAAACAAAGAGAAAGCTTTCTGGTGGTTTCTCACGGCAGGCATAATGGGCATCTGAACTCTGATTTACAGCACGTCCTGCCTTCTGTAGCATCATGTAAAGTTACAAAATCAGCATGGAAGGTCACACAGTAGGAATGACCTTTCACTAATCACTACACATCAGCTACTACAGGCAGAGCTCATTATAGAGAAATTCTTCAACTCACTGCCTTTCAAATACAGCCTCCTTTGATTTTCTTTTTTTTCTGATACTAACAGATTATTTTATTTTGGGGGGAGCATTAAAAAATACACACAAGAGACAAAAAGGCTTTTGTTGGGTAATTTTGCCATCTGGATTTTCTGTGTAACTAGTTCATTTTGCAAGGTTTCAAAGACATTTTACTCCCTTATTGACTCAATGACTATAATCTAAGCTTGTGCCAAAGAAGGTCAGAACATTTTCCTTCCTAGTATTCGTTGCTATCTGTAAAATGCCTGAGTTGTCACTAAATTGGTTGCCAGGACGTTGCAATCTCCAGAGAAGTTAAAGCCGAGATCCTGTGGTTGTTTTGTCGTCACCTTTATTAGAATATGATGGAGCTGCGGGGACTAAAAGCTCTCCTGCCTTTTACAATTGGTTGCTTAGGACAGATGGCGGGTGACTAATGTTAGATAAACTACTTGTTCAACCTCGGAGCAGTTGGTTCAATTTTCCATTTCTAAGAGAGCAAGTGTTTCAATTGAGTATTTAACAGAGGGGTGTCGCTTTTTAACAGAACATCATTAGTGCAAAAGAATTTAAGAGCCAGAGAAAATAGGACATAATTGGCTAAAATTAAATGTTTTTTTCTCTACTTACCAGCCATTTGCTGAATGCCACTAAATGCGCCCAGGTTACTGGAGGAGGTGGCTTGCTGTAGGAGCTGTGCATAAAAGAACAAGAAATCAAGCCATGAGACAGCCACAATGAGACAAATAGTTCTTTGTGCGCATTGCCACATGTTTTTCCTCCTCGTCATATATCCTGCTGCTCAAAGGTTCCACTTAGACAAAAACATTCTCTGCATTCTTTAGTACGCTCAGTAAATACACCTTTGGAGAATGTCATTTTATGCTTTCCTCTGAAGGTTTAATCATATAAAAACAGCAAAAAAAACTTTTTCGAAACTATTCTAGGTTTTGTGGGGACAAAACATCAGTGCCTGATTTTGTGTCACATGACAATAAAGTGTTGTTGGCAAAAATGATGAATAACTACACATGATTAAACAATTATTTTCTAGGGTTTAGGTATTCAGTCGAATTGGAAATGTTGCTTGAAATTATACGTTTAGTTACAAAAGTGTTAAATTAGGCAAATGAGGTAGAACAGCACCTTTAAATAATTTTTTTTGCCAACTGACAGAACGCACATTCGCTGTAGCCTATGCTGTAAATCTATATCAATGTCTAATCTCTGCAAAGAAAGGAGAACACACTAGAGGGACTCAATAACATGACTGCTTTAAAAAACAATTAATCAATTTAGTCTTTTGAACAGCCAGGTGTTAAATACATTTAAACTGACACAGCATGACTAATTAAAGCTCTCAGTAGTATTGTAGTTACCATAACTCATCTTTTTAGGTTCCTTTTGTTTTTTCTACCATAAAGAGGTTTTTCTTACTTTCATGCAGACACTCATACTTATCCCAAAGAAGGAGTTACATGTTTATACTGCACATATGTTAGATATATTTCTCATTGGCAGTAGCCCCTTGAATATTTACTCAACTCAAATTGTTATACCAACAGAACCTAACAAGTAGCCCATTGGATAACATTATTACTTACTGCCAAATACTGAGGTGTTAGTCCTCCAAGTCCGGTGAGATTGCCCCAAGTGGCAGTGTTAAGCTGTTGCATTTGCTGTGCTAACTGTTGTTGCAGACGTCTTTGCTCTTTATCCTTCTGGGTATCAGCAAACTTCACCACTATTGGTGAAGAGCAGCCCTAGATTGGGGAGATTATAAAATAGGGACATGAAACCAAGTACACAATTGTCTTTATTCTTGCCAGTTTTATTGAGTTGATTCCGCATGAGCTTCTTTTCTTTGTAGCTACAACAATGTGGATACCATGCAGAAGAAATAATATCAAACTCAACAGACCAACGTCTTGAAGTACTATTACTTTTCCAGGGAAAAAATGTCCCAAGATATAACAAGGTAAATCACATTTGATCTCCATGATGAGTAATTTTTACTGAACCATATTGACATTATTTATGAAACCCTTTTTGGTTTGAGTCTAAGTGCCATTACCTAACATTGTAGAATTAAAAACCGTAGTATTAATACAATGATGTACAACAAATTCAAATAAAAACAGCTGCGATTAAAAAGAGGTGATTCCATGAATAAACCCCTTCACTTTGGATTTATAGGTGCAATGTTATTCAAGTATTTACTAAGAAAAAAATAGGAACACTAGCAAAAAATTGTTCACCCATATAGCAATTTAAAACTATGAATTGTGCAGATGCAATGGATGCGAGGGGGGAGGGGGATAGCGTACATTTTGATAAGAGACAGATGGGACCATTCTAGATTGAAACGAAATAAATCATCATCCATATAGTAAATTGAAAAAGAATGCCGTTTGCCATGATAACTTTACTGCTGCCTAACATTCTATTTTTTAAACTGTCTTTTTTATTGGACTGTATAAAAAAACAATTTCTGTATTCTATGGCGGTCTCATTCTTCTTACTGTGCCTTTTCCGTGTCCCGCAAGTTGGTGAATTCAAAAGCAGAAGCCATTATCAAAATAGTAATGATATGAGAAAGTGGTCTCGTATAAGATGGGGTTTTGTTGTTGAATGAAATGTGTTTAGTGGTAAGGAAAAAATAGGAACAGCATGCCTAGCACACACTGCACCTTCATGTTTAAGTATCATAAAAACAGTGGCATTGCATTTTACTTTTCCTATTTTTTAGTCACGCACCTTATTTTAACAAAGATTATAGTAAAATGATCCAGAAGATGTAAATTATGTGCACATTCAACTTGAGCTAAATTCAATAAATGTAGAATTGGGTTTAAACATATTATCATGGCTGTCTTTAATGATTATAGGGCCCAAGCATTCATCACCCAGTGTACCCTTGTGGAACAGACTATTAGGGCTAGAAACAGCGATGTTTTGAGTCCTGAGCTTCACCATTATCTTCAGCAGATAGCGGTGTCTCTTAAGCTATTAAATATTGTTTATTCTAGATGCAACTGGGAACAGAGTGGAGTTGCTGCCTCTGTCATCTGTAATCTGGAGTCACTTCTGCCCACAATCGGTCAGAATTGCGGTTATAAGGGGGTAGTGACAGGGCGAAACATGACATCATGAATAGTGGAGCAGTTTCAACCTTGTGGTTGAACTGAAATAATAGAATCTAGATGAGTAAAAGTTCAATCTCAGCTGAGCGCTCTTTCATCTGAGAAAGTGATTGAGTATTGGGATGGTGATTGGGATACAGAAAAAAGTTATGGTGTACTGAGAAAAGTCACTCCCGAGAGAAAGAGAGAAATGCCACAGTTTTACTCTGGTAAGCTTGATGAGATACACACTACTGTTCAAACATGAAGGGGGTCCAATACCTGTTTTCATGGAAAACAAGGACATTTCCCCAATGTGACCCCAATCTTTTGAACGGTAGTATACATTTTCAAAATGTTTGGATATTTTCATTTGACCTTTGGTTCAACCATAACAGGAACCTGTGATTTAAATCATGGACCTGCTGCTATATCTCTTTTTTAGTCTTTTAGTTTTTTGTTGAAAATGTGTTCAACAATTGTAGTGCCATAAGATTGTACCCCTGCCAACATTACACAAAGCAGGCAGTCTGAAAAATCACATGGCACACTTGTCTCTTGAAACCTTATTTTACTTAAGTGCCCCATATTTAGAACTATGTCCCTTAATTTATTTTTGAAACGTGACACATATCACCAAGATAAATGACGGACCACATGGTGTTCAAATGTGTCTTGGACAGAAAATATTTTTAATAGGAAATGGCTAGCCTCCAAGGGGTTAGTTGTACTGTATTATTCACTGCAATTATCAATACTAATTAGCGCTTCACATTAGAAAATGCCATAAGTAAACACATTTAATTAATTCCCTGTTAGCTAGATGTAATTTCTCATCTCCAATGGATCTTCTGCAGAAAACTGTGTAAACTAAATAAAAAAAAAAATATTGAGCATATATTATTAACCTTTTTTGAAATGATACCTATGAAACAACAATTTTGTCGGGAAATGCTACATTTTGCTTTAATTTAAAATGCTATTTAAGTTAAGAGCACCACTTTAATGGCTATGTCTCAAAATGGTGAAAATTACACTGGAATAAAATGGCATCCTTATGACATTTAATGCTGATGTAACTCTACTTTTATTTGCTTTCTTTTTGCTGGCAACTATGACTGTTGTGTGTCACTACCTGTACACTTCTACCTGTTTTTATTTCTTGTAATCAGAGCACAAATGGCTAATCTGTATGAATGCATCATGTTTTAGACCGTTTCAACATTAAAACACTTAAGCATTTAAACACCAGGACTTCTCGAAATGGTTGTATGGAGAAAAATCTACTTCCATTCCTGGACATTCTAGATAGACTATGACATTTCAGATAAACCAAGTTAAATGTTATTTAGTTAATCTTGACCCGGTTTCTCATATTTTAGTTAATTGTGATCTTGAAAACCTATTGTTTGTGTAAGAAATATTATAGATTGTAGGGACTCAGTATATATCAACATGTCCTGGATGTTGTCCTGGAAGGAAAACATTTTGATTATAAGTTCAAGAATATCAACCAAAGTTCAAAAGTGCTGCTTACAAAAAGAAGATAGATTTACGATGCCAATTTGATTACATCTGGAGAACGGAAAACAATTAAGTTATGACATTTTTCATGCACTGCGCTTTTCACCTCTCATTTAACAAAGCTACAGATTAATGGGTCACAACATGATGCCATAATGATGATTTAGTACCCAACATGCTTTGGGGAGAATAGCGTTGGAAATGACAGAAAGTATGAGAGAAAGAGAAAGTAAAAGAGCAAAAAAGAGAGAAAAAGACAGAGAGAAAGAAATATGTGCAAGACAAGTTTTGATTTCAAAACACTGCACAGAACACCACAATGTCATAACCAAGAAATGTAGTATACACAGTTACAGTATACAGAACACAGTATTACATGCATGTCGAAATCAACCAATAACATAAGCTCAGGAACTTTTTTGTGCAAAATACTGAAAGAACATGACAAAATCACAGACTAAATAAATATAATGTTGGTGTATATCTTTTGTATTGTCCCTCTTGTGACACTGTGTTGGTGTTTGTGAGTTTTCAGTAAATTAAGTAAAACCCATATTGGTCTGCGAGGATCATGTTAAAGAATGAGACAGATTACTGCAAAATAATCAATAGAAATGAATGTAATGTACTGAGGTGTACTAGAAAAAATGATGAAAATATATCCTATGCTTATCTTTGTCATATGGAATTTATGTCGAAATCTCTGAGTGCCAAACTTTTCTCTGAGAAACTGAAATGCAACTTAAAGGGATAGATGCAAAGCCCCTAGATTCTTCCTGGGGGGGGGGGCAATTATCAGCTCTGGAACAGGAGAATTCCTAAGTAGAATTATGACATGGGCTCTGGGATTTCATGCTACAGGAAAACGTAAATGTACCTCAAACATGGAAACTACATGATATCACTTTCATTGTAACCGATCGAGGGGGCTGGCATTTAGCTGGTAGGCTGATGCCAAAAGGTTTTCTGATGTGTTATTTGAGTGAGTACATGCAGTAGGTGACACCAGAGGAATAGGTCACCTAGGGTGCTAGAAAGCCAAGAGCCAGTAAGATCAAAATATTTATTTTTGATATTTAGTGTGCCATTATATAGCAAACTGGAGTTGAATTTCACCTTATAAATGGGACACCTTTCAGAAGCTATGTTGGTAAAGATTGTGCTGCAATATTATTTGTTGACAGGGGATCCAAGTGTCCAGCATTTTGATACGTATATAAAAGAAAAATTAGCACTCTTGGCAGGTGACTGCTTATTTTGCTGGAAGTGTCGATTTTTTCTCCATCCTCCTAAACCTAAAGTGTTTCAAGTCTCTTTTCTGCTGAAGTAGTTAAAATGATGTCTTAGCTTAGACAGGTTAAATATCACTTTGATAAAGTGGGAACCAATTTTCTGTGTAGGATTTCAAAGATATAATTGCACAACCACAGCGGGCCAAGCTATAATTTTAGAAGTCAGTGCTCTGTATCAGAACAAGCCTTTCTTTTTAATGTTTAGGATAATTGTGCTGCAAACACATGTGGTATTGTAGCATTGTGGCTTTGGATTTGTTGACATTTTATATTATGTTCAAAATCAACAACCTGTTTTTAAAATTTTAGGTCTAGCTTTTTGGTCTTCTTCCAATCAGAAAGTTAAGCAGGGGATGGAATTAGATATCTGGGAATCCTCCGGGTCGAGGGAGCGGGGTCTTGACACCATTAGTGAGTTATAACTTTGTGATGCACTTTTAACGTATTAATACTTGAAGACACTCATTTAGAAACTTCCCATCTACTTGCTTCCATTTGAGCAACCACTAAAAGCTAGTAATAACTTCCACAGAAGCAATAAAAAGTGTGAAAGAGGGTGCAAAGCTCCAGTTCTCACCCACTGACATCACACCACAAGCCAGCATACTATATAACAAACGGTCAAGTGATGTATAGATTGGTTTTCATGTTTTTTTGTACAATGGTTTTCAAAAACCCTCCATTTTAAGAGATGTATGAGTTCTTATGTCCAGTTCTAGGTCTATTAACTAAATAAGTTGAGGGTAAATTGCAGTGTCATTAAGAATCTTACCCCAACATACTAACTTTATATAATTAAAGGCCAACTCTTCCAGGTAATCATCTCAGGGGTTGGCCATTGAAAATAAACAACTAATGCAGTGTGTCATACTATATCACTATTATTTACCACTGTTTGTTGTATAGCTGCTTCAGTGAACAATAATGCATTGGCTTATCTTGTATCAGGAAAAATATGGGTCATTGTACACATCTTGGCTTTGAATTAGACATTGAAGCTGTGTAGAAGACAACTGAATAGTGGGACTCTCTATTGATTGTGGCTGAAACAAAATTTCATAGGGCACTGGCAAAGCCTCTATATCCCACTGTCTTTTGCGTGAAATTAATGTGGAAACCCTTACAGGATTTCTAGTACCTGAACTAATCTACAACATGTAGTGGTGTGTGTGCTGGGAGCTCTATCACTTGCTAAGGAACAGTAATAATGAATAGCGTGATAAGTGCCATTGAGTTATCTAAGATCTTTACATCTGTGATTGTCATGTTAACAGTCTGTACAGGAGAGAATGGATTTTGCTTTTTACCCAATCATTTGCACAAAGAAAACAAGAAAGGGCAGATGATACAGTACCTCCATGGTCTGAGACTGGTGCATGGCTTTGATTGCATTCTGTGCCATTGCCCTTGTAGAAAATGTAACAAACGCACAGCCTGTGGGGACAAGGGGACAGGGAGCAGGAAAGACAAAAAAAACAACAAGACAAAAGGGTTGGACGCTTGTTAAACCAACACAATCTACGAGAACGGCCACAAGACGACACTGTTCTCAGTAGTACATAAAAGTAACAACTCCTTGAATTTTTTTAGCGGTTTGGTACTTACAGTGCTGACTTGCTAATCCGATCATAGAAGAAAGAAAAAAAACAAAAAACAAAAACAACAAAAACAAAATGGGGAAGCGTTCTTTTCAGCCATTTGTTACAAATACTTAAAAATAGATCTACACATATTCAGTCATGAATTTAATCTTAACAATATACAATAAAAGGGTCATTTATACGGGCACCACTTCTGCCAGTCGCAAACGCTATATATTGTGTTTTATAACACAAAACATTTTTTTGTGGGCCTTATTGAAAGAAAATTATGTCAGGATAACACTACTACTACACTGAATTTGCACATCAACAAAAATATATAACAAAACTATTATATATTTCAATTATATAATCAATGTTAAAAAAGCAATATACGTTGGGCTGTATTATGTCCGTGAACTTGTATTGTTTACCCCAGAAAGGTACCTCTGATGGATTTTAATATTATGATTTGTAAGATTAACTGATGTTTATCATGTTAGATTTAAAAAAAAAAAAGTCATGGTGTGTTTTTGATATTTAAATAATCTGTTAACCTAATGTGTTTTTATGGATTCATCAAGAACGCTTTCTAAAGAAAAACAAATATGGTTACAGTAATTTTAACTGTAGTCAAGCATGTAATATCAGACCTTGAAATAGAATAAGCTTTATAAATACACACTACAAAATAGCAAGACTGTTATGCTGTTAATGGATGCCTTGTGTCCTTTATATATGACCCTGAAAGTTGTAATTGTTTTTATGTTCTGCACATCAAGCATCTTGGTAATGGTAACAATTATTCCTTATTCATTAAAATAGATTATATGTAATTCAGCTCAATAAAAAAAAACAAAGGGCAGGTTCATGGCATCCCCTTAAAACATTGTTGTTTTCTTTAATAACATCATATACAAAAATACAGTGAAGTAAGAATATTTTGATATGCATCCATACATTGTTGGCTTAGAAAACCCATGTGTCTTACATGCTTAAATTAAATGCATACCGTATAATATTAGTGCTCAGACAAGACAATATAGATTCATGTTAGCTTAAAGGAAGACGATACCATTCAGTTGCTGGAATTTCATTGACATTTAGTGCCCTTCTTTTAGTTTATGAAAAAGTTGATAGAACGTGCAATAAGATTGAGGCTTGATGATTAACTAATACATATATTAGAGATCAGGTTACAGGTCGCATTGTTAGCAATTGTGAAAATTTAAGAACACAATAAAATCCTACAGATTGCATTAGATGGATCTCTTCCAACATTAAGTAGCATTAAAGTTGTCAGGCACCTAACATTTATATTCCTAGAAAGCACTGCAAGCCTTTATTATGCCCAAAGTGTTGAGGGAAAGGCATCTCAAATAGCACAAGCAAAGACACTTAAACAAAAGCATGTATGGGGATTTAAAACCAAACTATATTAAAGTTAATGAGCTATGCCTATTTTAATATAATTATTTTCCGTTGCAATTAGCCTTAGCCAGATCCGCTTTTTATTTGTATGTGTACCTTTAAATGGAGTGGCTTTGGCATGCGGAATATGGAATGCTACCCATGCCAGGGGATGGTGCCTGTATGGGTCAAATGTGGCACTTTCAAGGCTCATTGCCTTCCTAAGTAATAAAAAACACTGCCTTTTGAAATTTCCATTTTATTCATCAAGCACCCTTGGGTATCTTGAAGAAAAAGACTGTGAAATGAATGCAGATTCTGGCTGATTTTGTAATAATACTATGGCACACTAAAAGCTTCACAAGAGTAACATAGACATGTTTGATTCGTGCTCTCTAATGACTTTAAAAGTACATTGATTTTCAGCTTCTTTAGCCGAGCACAGTTTGAACTCGGGTTTCAGAGAATAATTTAGTGTTCCACTCAATTTCCTCAAAACATTATTATTACTACTTAAAAGATTTCCAAATGAAGCAAATCTAAACACTGAGTGGTTCCAGCATATTGTCATTTCAGAGCTAATGCACAAAATCCCTTTCTTGGCATCATACGTTTAGCTGCAGCCCCAGTGGCCAGAAAACATAATGAAACAGTTAATTATTTATATACTAGATTTTCCAGCAACTAAAGGATTCGTAGATATGGCCAAATCAATCAGTACGTTTGAACACATGGCTTATCTCTCCTCCCTGTTTTCACTTGTGTACAGCTGATGTAATTATCAAATCTCCTCACCATGATAATGACAAATGAGAAAGATAAAACCCACCCAACACCAACAATACCATAACTATAAAATGAAGGCCTGTGGTCTCATGCAGATAATCTATAAGATGATTTCCTAAAGCAGAACTTCATGTTTTGGTTAGCTATCACCATTGTACTTTTGGTCAACAAAATGAACTAATCAATCCTATAAATTCTAACACATAAAAAGTTTTAAACAAGGTAGTCTATAGTGTCATGATGATGATGATGATGTTGGCTAATTCAAAGGTGAACCCTGTTTTTTCCCTTAATAGGCAAACAACTACACTACTTGAATATTTATACAGATATTAGGGGTTTGAGTTACAAAATCAGTATCTTTTAGAAGTGAAAAGCTAACAAAAAAATTCTGAAAATTATTATTAGCAACTAAAACTTAAGATTCAAAATGGTCATTTGAACGAATGTAATGAATACTGCATTTTCATTCTATCATTCATGACCCTAAAAATAGGACTAATCTTTTAGGACTAATCAATTTCCCATTGCAAGATCACATGTGCAACCTTTCATGTACACTAAACAAATGGAAATGAACTAACTACTCACATGAAGTTTTACTTGAGAAAGGCTTTGCATGTGCATATAAATAAAACCACATTCTTTTCTTCATTTTTTCATAGTAAATTTCAATTTGTTTCATAATATGAAAAAAGATAGTAAGTGTACTACTTTTGGAACAGGAAATTGTAATTTTAAGGAAAGCCAAAGAAATGTAGAAAAATAAAAATAAACCACTGTACCTCTGCTAGATTCCATATTGTTGCTGGGCACTAAAATTAAAAAGGGCTCACGTTTATAATCAAACTCAAACTGAAATAAACTTAAGATACTAACATCCTTCATCAGTTTTTTATACTAGACAAAAGTATCAGGAGCATCTCTACCTTAAGCACCAGTCCCTTTAAACACAAATCAAGATAAGGATAAGCTTAAATGAACAAATATTTAAAAGAGAAAACAAACATTACTAACCATGATGTGGGTGATATTGTGATTTACTTTTCATTTACTATTTGTTATAGGTGTCAACTAAACAAAAACTGTAATGTTCAAGGAAGTGCAGATTAGGAAATTTGTAGATTGGGTTTTTTTTTTATACATGTGCAAAAATATGAGCTGTTCTCTAAATGTTCTCTTCAGTTGTGAGTACGGAATAAACAAGTTTATTTTACCAATCTGGTTATCAAAGCAGAACCAGGAAAAAAAACATTCTATATATACTGTTTCTTTGTATCACTTTTTATATTGCCTCAATTTTCCATGGACTTTTACCCAGAATGTCTGTAAAATGTAACAATGATAGCTTAATTACAGATATTATTATTATTTTAATTTCTATATAAAATTACCAAATAAGTTGATTCTTATCCAAGAAATGATTCTCACTGTTATAGTAAAGGCGGCTAACAGTTAAGGGACTAGCAGGCAGACTAGCCCCCCCTCACTACCCCCCCTCTCTGCCCCTTCAAACTACCCCCCCTCAAACTACACCCCCCCTCTGCCCCTTCAAACTACACCCCCCCCCACCCCTTCAAATTACAACCCCCCTCTACCCCTTCAAACTACACCCCCCCCTTACCTTGTTGCCGGAGTCCTGCGGTGAAAGCGGGAGGCATCCGTCTTCTCACTCTGCCGCGGTGCCGGCATTTCATGTTGAGCGCCGGAATAGTCATGGAGAGTAAGGGGCGCCGAGCGGCTGCTGAGAACTTCACGAGCAACCGGGACTTTAAAGCATCAGGTTTTTGTTTTTTTCTTTTTAAACTTTATTTAACATAAATGATGTTAAATAAAGTTTAAAAAAAAAAAGCAAAAAAAAACAAACGATGTTTCAAGTTAAGTCCCGGGCAGGCGCCCCTGCTACCATGGCGCCCTGTGCGGTCGCACAGGTCGCACACCCCTAAGGCCGGCCCTGCTAGCAGGCTTGTAGATAGACTGCCATTGAATCTACTGATTTCCACCCTTCAATGTATTTTTTTTTTTCATGGCACTGAATAACTGGTAGTTTGTAACCATTGGCACCTACCCAATCCTTTAATGGAGGAGGGTCATTCAATCTATATGAAGAACAACATGGGGTTTTGTCAGCCTTCAGTACTAAGCTCCAATTGTTGGTTTAGATTCCCTTTGAAATGATCATGGAAAAAGCTTTAGGAAAATAATAGGCATGGTGGAATTAGACGCAGTTAACATAAGAGCCTTATATTGCAACTAGGGGCTATTCTATTGTTAATATGTTCTTATGGGGAATCATGCATGTAAATGTGGACAATGATTGAATGTTCACACAAATTAGATTATAGATCACAGATTAGATCACATATGGATACTGTGAGTGTGGCTACAGTATGTATGATTTATAAAAAGCACTAATGCTTACTCTAGCACATTTGTTCTTGGCTTGGTTCTCTTTGTTATACAAAACACTTGTATTGCATATAAGTTATGTTTTTTAAAAACACTAGAATATAGATCATGCTAAATCTTTAAATAAATGTTAAATAATGTTCTAACAAAGAATATGTTTCCATATCATGATAATACGAAGGATATGAAAAAATGACATGGAAGTCTTTAGAAGATTGTGGGAAACATCTGTATTTCAGTGTCTCAATTCTTCATTTTTATATGATCTGCCCTCTGAGAATGTAGACTGGTATTTATGACTATAAAGAAAAATGGTTTATGTGTAGGAAATGTCAAATATCCTAAGCTCTTCCAGGATAGAGCTAACTAGTTCATTTAAGAATTCTCAAAGCTTTTAAGTCGCCTGGTAGAACGACCGGTGGATGGAGCGGTGATGCTAGGTGCATAGTGGGACAACCAATGGAGCAACATGAATGCATAAAGCAATGCAAGCAAAAGAGAGGATGTCCTACAACATCAAGCTGGTTCAACTAGAAAATTTGTGATATCTGTTTTATAATATACAATACAAATCAGTCATTAAGGTTTACAATCCTTTCAAATTCTGAAGCATAAACAGAATTCACACCTGATGAT
The DNA here is from genome assembly GCA_029215755.1 of Spea hammondii. NCBI lineage: Eukaryota > Metazoa > Chordata > Amphibia > Anura > Pelobatidae > Spea > Spea hammondii. Next base: position 69,723,776 of record JARDYJ010000004.1, read on the forward strand.
CTAGAATTTCAATGTCAGCTATGTAAAACCTGAATTAGAATCATAACATTTGATACATTAAGTATGCACCATATATGCATTATATATGGCATACATTTGAAACATTAAGTATATGTGAAAGGCTTAATAAATTATATATTTTTCTCAGTTTAACACAAGGTGCAGGTGCTTTAATTTAACTCAGGATACAGCACTTAGAGCTTCCATTTCTTAGCTCCTGATTTGAATTTGACGAACATTATCTTATAGTGGAACATACACAAAGTACATTCTTGAATAGCATGGCACTCTGTTGCCAAGGAATCCTTTTAGTTACCTAATTTGATCTTATTATCCATAAGTGTGTTCCGTACTGGCAATTACTAAACAGAGGTTAAGAATACATAAGAGGCATGTAAAATGTCAACAAAAATCAATAAGGCACAGTTTATGCATTTACACCAATTTTCAGTATGCTAAAGAGAAGTTACAAGGAGATGTTGCAATTAGTTGGTCTTGGAGAAAAAAAAAACGTAAAAGTGCTATCTGAACAATGGAGAAGCTTTTTATGCTACGAATGTGGACATCCTTTTAACAACTCCTTCATTCTTATTTACAGATCAATCAGTATTCCATTTAGTATCTAATGCTAAGCAGAACACCTCCTAAATTCTGTCTGAAGATTTTGTAATTACTTTCAAGTAGATCTCTTGTTGAAAGGATGTCTGTTATCTTTGTTTTAAATAAACACAAAAATATAGATTTTGTTTTCTAACTTAAAAATATGGGACTGTTTATATAAAAGTTGTTCACTGTCAAAGATGCATGAGAGGTGTTATCATTATAGTAACCAATGGAATGGCTCAATCAAATTGTCTATGGCAACAAAATCACCTTTTCTACATTCTTCCATTCCAGATGGCTCATCTACTTTAAACATCTGTATTTCACTACTTTTTCAGATCACATTGCTTGCTATTCTGAAACATATTAGAATATCTTGGAGATCTATAAGTCATTTTACTTAGATTAGTAGTGTGTTGCTTAGACCTCTTCACTCAAAGGCTTATTGACCTGAATGTGTGCTTTTTCTCATTTCTTGAAATCACACTTTCACTGAATATATTACTAAGCAATTTTGCTAATGAAAAGGCACAAAAAGGGTCATATTTAATGAACATTAGAGAAGATGAACTGAGGTGGATTGGGACTTGCAATAATTAGTATTCTGCATCTCCAAAGTATTGATGAGCTCAGTTGTCACATTTGTGGGTAGTTATTCTCACCGACAATTATGCTAATACAAAAATGACATATTCATGGGTGTTACAGAAACACATGGTGATTTTCCATGTTAATTGGTCCCATTTTCTATAGAAGGCAAAAGGGTAGATTCTTATGGGCAGCTGCAGGCCTGAGCAACATAATTGTGCATCTGAGGCCAATTTTATCAGTATACATATTGTATGATCTACATATTCTATTATAATATAGATCATTTTAATTATTTTAACATACATTTGTTTATATATTGGTAACCCTGCATTTGATATTGTATGCCTAACATGATTCGCACCCTATACTAACAGCAAAGAAGTTGATTCAGAGAAACTAGTTAATTTGTAACATTGACACCGTCACCTGTATTTGTATGTTTGAATTATTTCAATAAACATTTCTAGATGGATTTTCATATTAGCCATTTGTAGATATCTGAGATATATACAACAGCCCGTACAATGTGTAAGGATAGCAAGCTTAATATGTAACAGAATGCCCACCCCATGGTGTGCAGAGGGTTAAAGCTTACATGACACTCCAAGTTTAATAATCCCAAGCAAAAATAGTTATGTAAAATATGACCCCAAATCAGTCACTTTGGCACTAACAACAATTTCCATCAAACTTCGTCTGTTATGCTGTTTACTGCAATCAAATATATTTACAGACATCTTTAGCAATAACCCGATTTACCCAAGATTACAATCAGCAACACACTTGAAGTATTGTCATTAAATGCATAAACCATGTCCTCATTGTGAAATAAAGATTGGACACCTGTGGTTGACTATCAACTGATCTCACTCTTAAAAAGCCTCTCTCCTTATTGATTTTTTGAAAGCTGGTGTAGTTTTAGATATGCTTTTGCAGTAAAACAAACATTATGTGTTTTTTATATACATGACTGTCATATTAATTTGTAAACTACAAGTGCAGTACATTCACAAAACAATAAACGATAAATGAAAAAAGCATTGTTAAATAATGGAATTATTGTATTGTTTTTAATGGAATGATCATGCAAGGAGGGAGGGACCTGATTAGATTATAATAATTATTATCATTATTTTTTTAATTAAACTATTTTAAAGGAGAAGCCCCATGGAAAAATAAATATTTTATTTAAGGATTAAATATGATGCGTGTACAGTTGTGTACATAGCTTTGCATTGAAGAAAACTGGGTTTATTTGTTCAGATAAACTTCTTTAATCTGCAGTTTTGTAGGTTGCCATTAAAGGCAGTCATGTGGCAATATAGGTGGGTTTCCCTGCTTAACCACCACACTGAGCTGATTCTTCACGACACTGCTAATGAAAACGTTTCCTTTATATTCTTTCATAAGCCAGAGGGTCCCTCTGGGTTTTTAAGAGTGAGCCATTCTTTTGTTCACCACAAGACCTGTGTTAAGTCAGGGTGCTGGTCTAGTAGATTGAGCTACGGTAACAGAGTTAGAACACATACACAAGACTAATAGCAAGATATCTAAAATGATTGTTTTTTGAAGTACTACACATTTGTTTGCCATTCTACTACATTATGTTTATTGTCCACAGTACATAACCCCTGTTTAGGTAACCCAGTTCTTTGTAATAGGTGCTATCTTGAAAGGCAAAATAAAGAACTACATCTTTAAGGAAAAATGTGCCAAATATGATGCAAAAATGTTATCAGAAAATAAGTAAAAAGCAGAGTTAGGGACTGGTGCTTAAAATTTGTCTCCTTAAAAACTATACACATTTACTGTTCCCAGCTGGACCATGAATACATGAATTAATGCCAAATAGGTTGTTCTGTTAAAGCCCAAAAAAAGTTGCTTATCCCAGAATGCTTTCGAAAAGAAGTTAACAAGAAGCTGATTTGAGTGCATGGGCTCAGCTGGTAACATTGTATATGTTGCAATCTTGCACTACTAAAATGCTACATGTGAAAATAATCCTTTAAAGAGCTGCAATCGCTTTGTACACAAGTGAACATAACTGGAGACAAATTCTTTTATTGTACCCTTGGTGCATGGTAATAGATAAAAATCCAAGGCATGCTTTCCGTAGAGACCCTTTTGACTTAACGTCTTCACAATGCCGTAAAAAAAAAAGATCTGGAGAGTAACTACATCACATGAGAAGCAACAGCAAGTGACCTCTGGCCCAACACATCTGCTGCATGTGACATATTGCTCCAATTAGCTCATAAGCAAGAGGTCCTTACAGACAGCGCACTCACCTCGACTTAGACCATCAGGTCCCCGTAGGATTCTGCATTCTTCTATCTGGCCAAATGGAGAGAACATCGCCCTGATATCATTCTCGTTACACTTCTTCGAAACCATCCCTATGAACAATTTTCTGTCTTCCACGGCTAGAAGATAAAAATAATAAATGAGCAAGGGCCATTTCATCTTTTTTTTTATTCCTGTGATCAATGCTTCATTAGCACATCAAAAGCAGCTACGATCATGTGGGCTTTGGTATATGCTTTATGCAGGTCCTATGAAGGCAAATAATTACTCTTTATTTCACATTTATTTTCACCCCTTAATTTTTTTGCTGTGAGACTACCACCATTCACAGTAGGTTAAGATGCCATGCACTGAAATACATTTATTTAAGCGATTTTGATACCGCTGTAATGTTACACATACGCATGTATGGAGAAATATTTTAAGGCGCATTCAATGAAGGCAATTATGTAAATCACAGCTGTCAATCATCTATCCTGTTGATTTACAAACAAGGCAGGTTGTTTGGATAATACAAGCTTATATATATCTACAGCCAAATTAATTGATGAATTGGTTGAGTTAGTATAAGTAAATCAAAACATGACATCAGGGCAAATGTCCTGATAATCACAAATGGAGAGGGCTGCATTCTACCTATATAGATAAAAAACATTGTTCCATCTTTGTATACAAAAAATAAATTGACCATTACAAGCGTATGAATGGGATGAATAACATGCTTTATTACACGCTGTAAAATATTCTGCCTTTTATCCCTGAATGCAAAGATCCCTTGTTTAATAATATTATATTGTATTTGGCATCAATTGCCGATGTCATTGGCTTAACCTTACTTTTTAAGCCTAATTCAAAAATACTTTCATAAAATACATAGGTGATGAGCTTCAATAACAGACCCCGGGGGCCATTGTGCTATCATACATAGGACAAATGGTGGGAAAAAAACCCAAAACAGTTTAAACAGCACCTTACATGTCAAAACGAAATTTATATTAACCCATAACACTCTTTTACAAACCTGTTTTAGAGCTCACAGACAGAAATCAATATTGTGCCGTTCCCAGCAACTATTTAGCTAATTCTATTGTTTTTCCTTACATTTCGGGTTCTATGTTGTTATCTGACTTTTGTACTGTTTAGGGAGTATAATGTGGCATTGCTCTTTTAACCTCTTAAGGACCGGGCTCATTTTTCGTTTTGTACCCTGTGGGACCGAGGCTGTTTTAATACTTTTGTGGTGCTTGTGTTCAGCTGTAATTTTCTCCTCACCCATTTAGTGTACCCACATAAGTTATATATTGTTTTTTTCAGGACAAGATGGGCTTTCTTCAGATACCATTATTTTGATCGTATCATCTTATTTACTATAAAAAAAATAAAAAAAACATGGTGAAAAATTGAAAAAAAACACATTTTATGACTTTTATTTGAAAAATCTTTTACTCACCTAAAAAAGCAAGTAAAAAAACTAGCTAAATAGATTCTACTACTTGTCCTGAGTTTTTATGTTTTTTTGCTGTTTTTTGTAAGTTATAGGGCAATAAGTACAAGCAGTGTTTTATGATTTCCAAATCTTTTTTAACAAATCTGGTCATTCTGCCTCCATCTCCTCTTTGGAACATCTTTGAAGCCGGTTAACTCAATTTAACCCATTCAAACCATATATTTTTGAAAACTAGACACCCCAGGGTATTCCAAATGCTGTTATTTTAACCCTTTCCATGCACCAATTATACAACTACACTTTGTCAAACTTTGTAATAGTAATTTTTTTTCACACAAATTGTACTTTAGTTATAGATATACAGGTCCTGGTATATGCCACTGTCAAACAACACCCCAATGTGTGTTCAGGAACATCTCCTGAGTGCAGTGATACCCGACATGCATGGATTTGTCGTGTTGTTTGAGATTTAAAATGCCACATTTGGGAAGTGCGCTTTTTTTGTCCATTTTGGAAAGTCTGTACCTATGCCCTATCTTTGAGCTCAGCCACTCCAATTTACCCCATCAGCCATTTTTTTTTATATTAGACACCCCTTGGGTATTTGAAGTGTTTTTATTTTAACTCTTTGTTGAGATTTTTGAGAAATTTTAGCACTTGCTCAAAATAATAAACTTTATTTTTTTATTTTATTTTTTTATACTTTTTTTTTTTATTATTTTTTTTTACAAATTTTGCTGGATGGTTCATCTAGTGACATCACTGCATAATTATTTTTAAATGTTAGCACTTTTAATTTTTTCCATATTTTTTTTTTTTTTTTAATATTTTACTAATCACATTGTGATTAGAAAGCTGGGCTCCATTGACTTGCATGGTTGAATGCAGTACCTGTATTCAACCTGCAAGTGGAGCCAGAGTTCTCTAGACCATCTAGCGAACTTTAAAAACTTGTTTGTTTCTTTTACAGGGCGGCCGCCATCTTGTTGATGGCGAAGAACACCGGCAGCTGCGGCTGTGACCGCTCTCCGGAGCGGTCACAGCCCACCCAGAGGTAAGTGTTTGGTGTCGCTGGATGCCTCCTGATCGAGGCATTCCCGCGACACCATTTAAGTTTAGGAGGCGATCGTTGATCGCCTCCTAAACGCTTTTAAAACGGGCGTCCGCCGCCATACAATGTATGGCTGTTGTTGACGCCTCGGGGAGGGGCCAGACATGGCCCCCGATGCCGATCTCGGCGTTACTGAATGCCTCGACATCGAGGCATTACAGTAACGCCGTTTAAGCGAAGAAAGTGATCGTTGATCACTTTCTAAGCTTATTTTACTTTTTGACGGTTCAGGACCGTCAAAGGTCATTTAGTGACCTTCATGTCATGACGGTCCTGAACCGGCAAAGGTCGCGAAGGGGTTAAGAAAGGACTGAAACCTGACAAAGGCAGTGTATTTATTTATCAGTCGACCTTCCTGGTATTCACTCGTATTGTTATCACTGTATAAGTCCCCCTAGAAATACACATTGCTTTAGCAAATATTTACTGTTTCCTCTTATGACCAAAGGAAGAAACGTTCTGGTTTTAATTGCAGCTGATCCCATCAGTATAAGCCATCATTACGTCTTTGTTAAATTTCCAATTTAGCTTGAAGGCTGAATATCATGGATAAGTGCGAATTCCTTTACAGCCATCTCAGGAGTTACGCAGACTTTGAAACTTTAGACATACATCAAAAATGTAATTATTCCCCAGAGCCTCCTAACATAATACCATGGATATTAATAACTGCTAAAAACTGTAATGCAATGCTTAGTTCAATAAACACTTATTTATCTTAACCTAAACGCTATGATTATCAAGATAACATGACTGCATGCCAAAATGGATTTTCGCCAAACACAAGCCAGGCATGTAGCATCTTTTCACAGTTAAGTAGACAGTAGCAAATACGTTAGTGATTAGTGTGTTAGTTGAAATTATACAATTAGAAGAACAGAACCCCATCAAGTTACCTATTTTGACGCCATTTGAAATGTATAAGCAAACCCACAAAACAAACAGGGGGTTCTTTAGTCAGGAAAACAAGAAAAAATTTACCTATACAGCATTCTATTAAACAATTTGCTAATCAAAACTTTCTTTAATTCAATAAAATACACTATACAAGTCAACTGGCATTGCTGAGGTCAATTAATTGAATATAGTAAATGGTAGGTGAAATGATGCAGCACTTAAGTTAGAAAACACTAAATACTCTGCATAGGTATTCATTTATACTATTATTTCATAAACACCTGACCTCCACTGTTCTTTTCATTCTACTCCTAATTCTGTATTCTTCCTCATTTTAAACTACTCTTTTCTAAACTAAAATATTTCATGAGCAGTATGATGTCAGAATAGGAAAGCCTGGTCATACGTATGTGACTAGAAATTAAACCCAGAATTTATGTAAAAACATTCAAGGTCAAGAGACAAATTTTCCAGGATATCTTAAAGTAGATTGATTCATCATTGCATATAAATTAGATTATGGTGTGGTAACCCAATCAACATTTTCACAACGTTAGAACAAACAGTATTCTCATAGACAGGAAATTAATGTATACCCTTTGGGAATAGTTGTGCCATACAACATGTCAAAGAAAACATTTATTAAAAACAGAAAAAAATAGTGCTTTTATTATTTTACCTGCCGTATATTGTTGCTTATATCCCTTTACACCCAAGGGTTCTCACTTTCATTTCTTCACATCTCTCAATGAAATTCTTACAGACTGGTTTCTCCCCAGCTGTCTTTTCTATCTGCATCATGGGACTTAAGTCACTAAATCTTGAATTGTAGGTAAACATATTATCTCAGTGGCTTAACTATGTATTATGAAGGGCCCATCCCAGGCAGTTTTGCAAGACGAGGCAATCTGGCCCCACCAAATGTATAGTTAAATCAGTGAAAATATTTGACTACACATTCAGTGGTGCTATCTCAGTACTTTTTTTTTGCATTGGCCATTTACAATACATAGTTAAGTTTATAGAGTATTATCTGAACTTTATAACATTAGTCCATACATGAGTGAGTTCACTTACTGCTGCCATGTATAAGCACTATTAGAGGATGTAGGAAAGGGTGATCTGTGTCGCCAAAGGCAGAAACTATCACCACCAGAAAATGGCCTGACTCTCAACCTCTTCATGAAAAAAGTATATATGTATGGGGGTTGGGATGCGGGTTATAAGGGACAAGTTGGCATTTTATATATCATACTTTGCACATCCAGCCACCTACCTTTTACTACATAGCTTGTACAAGGTCCAACCCCACAATGCCATGCATGCACACGTACACTGCATTTTACAACCATTCCATCCAAGGACATTGTTCTGCCTGCTAGCTCTCACCAAGGAGCACTTTAATTGAACAAAATAAATATATGTAATTTAACCTAATTTTATTTTTAATAAATAATAATGACTGCTAAAGCCTGAAGGAGCATTCAGCTTTGTCCAGTGCTACCAAATGTGGCCATCTATTCCTTTTCCAAACAGTTTCTGTACCTGGGAGAAGCCTCCCTCATTGGATTATTTGGAAACATAAGAGAGCTCTATTTTCACAGCAGTGTATGCGTGAATGAGGAGTTACAGCAGAAAGAGGTTTGTTTTGGTTTTATTTTTTGTCTGTGACCAGCCATAGAAAAGTATTACCCATTAAATGGAGTGCAAGTAACAAGGGAAGTATGATATCATACCGGTGTCTCTGTTGCTTATTTATACAAGAGGGTCATTTTTCCTAAGGTGGTTAAACACCCATCTGAAATAAATGCTCCATCTGGGGACTATACATTGCTCTCCAAGAGCTAATCCTTTGATTGGTAATGATCCTGAATTGGTTGGAAATAAAGCAGATGCTCTTGTGTTATCAGTGGGTTATTTTATCCTGTACCTCTTATAGTCAGCAAAATGTAGGCCATCACAGCTGACTGTTGTCGAAATGACCCAAGTCAGAATCACACACTGTGTATTTACTGAAGCAGTCACTGCAAGTGGATGTGGGATTTACATTAAAGCTGCTTTTGTAGAGTATAGAGTCTGCTGACTGATCCACAGTTAATTCAAACTGAAATCTCTTTTTTTAAATGCACAAGGTACTCAGTATTCTCCTTTTTCATGATTTCATTCCTCCCCTTCTCTAAATGGCATGCAAATTCAATTCATTGTTAATGAGCAGGCTGTCAGAGTACCTTCTGAAGTACAGCGATGAAATCAGAATTTTCTTCCGCAAGACTCTACAGCACACATATTTATTTTTATTATTGTGCAAATCATTTTGGTAGAATCGGTGTATTTACATTTTATGTATATGCCGTATTTTTATTTCCTATTTGTTGGGATATGTTGGAATAATAAAAAAGACTAATTCCGTTAGATGCTAAAAATGAATTTGTTTTAACAATGTCAGAAATTTTGAACAATGTGTACTTTTTAAGACATTTGTGCAATATTTAGCATTTCTATTGCATGCCTCATAACATTTTTATATGTTTATTTGATATTAAACCCAAATGAGAAAAGAGGATAAGAAATAATAAGCTCCATCTAAGCAAATTGCTTGTGTTTTTTATAATATGCAAGTGAACGATGAGAAACCATCAGTTAAGTGGTCTGGGGCATTTTTTTATTTTTTTTTTGTTAATGTACTTTGACTACTGCAAAAACAATGTGGATAGTTACCAAGGAAGGTATCTGCTATAAGCAGTAGATTAATTCTAGAGAAAGGAACAAGAAATCCTCTAAACAAGACTTAAGAATTAAGCTTGACTGCAAGCTCCCAGACACATTTCTACATAGATAAAAGAATGAGATAGTTTAGAGTCAATACAACTTGCTAGAACTGTCCAGGGTGCTGAAGAGTAGCTCTACAGCTAATGCAAAGTCACTGCCGGTGATCCATCACAGAAATAAAAAAATATCCAGCTTCTGCAACCAGCGTGTCAAGCAAACAATACCTTATTATTTCCAATATACATAAAACTACTTAAAAGTCGATATAGATTTTAATGGTACTGAGTAGCTTGAGAAACATTCTTTTATATTGGGGATGCATTTACTAAGAGATAAAATGTTGATGAGTACATAATCCATGGTTGATCTCTGGAACCTGAAGAACAGGGTTTAAGGTGGACATTTCACTAAGTGGCCCATTGGCATTAATGGCTTCGACAAGCTTTGTTATGGAGAATGGTGGACTTGCCTTGGAGCGTGCTTTGTATTTGAGTTTTCATTTCTCAGTGGGGATATTTATAAATATGGATTCTTGTGCAAAAGTTCTTTTACCATCACAGCTGAACAATCAAAGATCCTGCATTTTAATTGTTGCTAATAAAGGACTAACCATGTAACTGCTAAAGCAGAGAATGGTATTAATGTTTTGTTATTGTAGTAGTAAGAGAAGTAATGGGCCATTTCACCTGGCAAGAATTTGTACGCTGTGCTCACTTGCTGTCCTCTGATCTGCTTACAGATTCCAATTGCTGGTATAAATAGCTATTGTGGTCTTTAATCAAGGCAAACAACCACAGTGTACGGTTTTGCATTGTTTTTTGCACAGATCTCAATCCCTAACACTCACGGTTATAGCATATGCCTAGTGGGTCGTATATTGCCCAGGTCTGCTATAGAAAGATTGATCCTACTATTAATGTATATATACTTATTGTTTCTATTTAATTTTGGAACATCTTTGTTTAATATTTGATATTGTTTGTCTCATTCTAAATAAAGAGTATTCTGAATACTGAATGCACATCGGAAGCACCTGCACATTTTGGTGAATGCGTATGGTATTTGATTACGTCTGGACATTTTTTTGTCTGAGAAACGAGAAAATCATTTACAACAGTACATCTTTTAACACCCTTGTCTGTGATTTCAGAACTCACCCCTGGATAAAACATTTCCTGCATTAATTAACAACTTTCCTATGTGTTGGTGTGAGCATATGGCATTTAATTACCAGCTGACAAATCTGCAATTCTTTCTGCTTAGCATAGCAGAATATGTTGTCCACAGTTCAGTAAGATAGCAACTGTCTATCTAAATATTTCATTTAACAAACAAAGATCTGCCCAAAACATTTTAAGCTGTGCCTAATGATCTTAAGACAAGATTCGCAGGATAAAGGACACAATTTGAACTCTGACTGGTATACCACACAGCCTACAGCCAATGGTTTTGGCAGAACATCATGGGGGAAAAAACCTGTTTGTTCAGGCACACACATATACAGTCATTTAGCAGCATTTAGGTTTCTGTGTGATTTTGCATTTTCTAGGTGTATTTACTAACAAAAGAGTTGGCATGAGAGGGGGAGTTGCAGTTTTCATCTTACTTCACTAAACATTATGAAGGGAGGTAAAATAAAAACATGGATGGCATCTCTGATAACTCCCAAGGATGCGATGAGCGATGACATGTAGGCAGGGAATGGCAGGTTCCATACACAGGCTGCATGCCACACTAAATAAAGCACTGCATGCATTTTGATGCCATGAGCGGTCAAGTGATGTATAAGTCATGATGTACAAGTTGAAAAAAGCTCTTACACGGGAACAAGATTTTTCCTGCCAGTGTATCCCTGTGGTGGAAAGTGCTGGAAGAATATTCTCGCTGAACTCTAGTTTGAATTGTTAGATGATAGTTGTAAAGAGTTCTTTACAATACATTCGGATTCCAGGAGTTCCAGTGTATATTATAAAACAATCAATGTGACAAGAACAGCACAGGTCAAAGTATTACTATGACAAATACAAAAACAATATGGGTAGGTGCCAAGTTACATGGAGGACATGATGCTTTATCTCTGCTCAAGCTAGATTTGAGAACTTCTGTGCTGAAATTATTATTGTGAGAATCCAGAGATAATGTATATTCTCAAATATATAATAAAGTAACATTTCTCAAAGGAGAATGCAAACATTATCCTTCTGAGTGACTGTATACCTTTAACAGAACAGTGACGAACCTTAAGTCACTGGTGTTATGATCTAGTTGACTGGTTATTTTCCATGTCTAGTTTTGTTAGAACAGTGATGTTAACAAAATGGCAAGGGATATTTCATTACTAGGCCATTCATATATATTATTAAGGCATGATGTAGTACATGTCCTCTTTCAATACACTATTATGTACTGATTATTATTTGACCAGATGTACATCTTCAACATATCCTTCTTGACTGAAATCAATACTCCGCATTAAATTGCCATTTTGACCTATGGTCCCCAAATCTTACCGACTGTGGTTCTTAGAGTTTGACATCCTTGCTTCACTAAGCATTTCTCTGTGAAAACTACTCCAATTAACGTCTTTCTGATTTCCTACTTGAATTGAAATATTTTCTACAATAAAAATATTTACAGCATACTTTTTATATTCTCTAATATAACAAACTGATTATATAAAATTTTATTTAATATAAATAACAATTTTATGGAAGTTTATTTTTAGAATGTATCTGCAGCCAAGCATTTCAGAAAATTAAAGCCTATGACAAACTTCCATATTGCTGCTTGATGCATTACATTAAATAACAAAATCTCAAATGAGAAATTCCTGATTTAGTCTCTAGTACAGCTGCAGATTTTGCAGAGCAACAGCCAAAATCACCTTATGTTTTAAGACACCAGCCCTGTGTATAGCAATTATGAAAAAAAACTGTAAGAATTCAAATTGCTATGTGTGACTCACCTATGTGATAAAATCCAGAAGTATTCTAAGGGCTCATTATACAAGCTTGCTACATACTATTTACAAGAGGGCTTTCAAACTGTTCAATGCACAACTTTTGTTATAATAAGTCCATTCAAATTTCATAATTAAAGAGACATATTTGTGTCCCCTGGCAGCAAAACAGGTGGCTGCTGTCATTTTAATAAGAAGATTCAAATGAACTTAGCTGTGAAGCACATTGTAAATACAAAAGGTTATAATTTATTTATACAATCCACACCATGTGCATAATACTTTAGGATACGAGCCCACAGGCAGAACCCAGGAAATAACATCCTCTGTGCTGTACATGACAGAGATTGAGTGGGAGAGGACGCAAATGCTCAATTAAACCTCCAATCTGTGGTGTTACTGGAGTGGCATGCGATTCCGAGGAAATAATGTGAGGGGGAGGCCAGAAAAACAGCCAAAAAAATAACAGGCTTAAATGTGCTCATACTTTCCACAAGATTTGTCCCGCTTTCTTACAGTATACCCTGTGTTCTGTCTTTCTGGACTTTATGGGCACATAAAATTATTTTTCTATTGAAAAAATCTGAATCTACCTGGTGTCCAGTATTGGAGTTCAAATTGGTATGACATCACATTCCAGCCCTCCACATTATTCACACCTGCAGAGGTCATGTCCATGATGTAGACAGAGTCCCACTTGCCCCTTCTTAAGGACAATGGGAGCCCATGCGTTTTTTTCTGCCCAAGGCTCTGCAAATTCCAATTTAGGGCTGGCTCTAGAGGATTTTCACATTGCATTGCACCTGGCCCTGCAGCACTGAAGTGGCTCATAAAGTGAGCCTGGTCATGTACAGATCCCTTAAATGTCCTGGACAGTCCCCTTGCTCATGACCACACGTTTTATGATCAGGAAAATAGGGAGAACCTTGCGTCCTTATCATTGTATGATCTGAAGGCAGGGATATTAGAGTTACAAAGGAGATGAAGTAAATAAATAACTTAAATTAAAAAAAATGCTTAAGGGGAACTAAAGGTGATGTCACCAGAGTCACCAGGGTTTCCCTTAAGCATTAAGCGAGAACACTGGGGTTTAGGGATCTCCAAATAAAAAGTCAAAAAATGAAAACAAATTTTAAAAATATATAAAAAAAATACTTACTCAGCCCAGCAGAGTCATATTTTGATCAATATCTGAGTTTACATTTGGTGCTTTTTTCACTGGTATATGAAATCTTGCTTGAATACTGATAACAAATCAGTATATCTTCACCTCCTCACATTTTATGGTTTCCATAGGCTCTCTTATTGGAACTATTTGGCTGCAACCATTAGAATTATTGTGATGGCCTATTAAAAGTTTTTTTTTTACTTGAGTATACAGTAAGATGATTGTCAAAGGTAATGAGTATGCTGAAATTAAGTTAATTACTGAATTGTTGCTACTAACATCACTTCATTGTTTTAGTACATACTAGCGATTTCAAAAGAAACCAATATCATATTCCTGTGAGGGATCTAATTCTAAAGAAATAGATCACATGATTGCAATCATTTGGTAACAGTTTATAAGGTGTACTTAACTACATTAGGTAATTTTCCTAATGTTCAACATGGTACATGCTCCAGGTAATACTTAAGAATCCCTGACTGAGCAATGAGGTTTATTCACTGCACAGGGAGTTGTGGTGATGTTAGAAATCTCACCTCCCAACATAACAATACAACAGCCCAAGACAGCCTATTATGCAAATGAATAAGCACCTGCATGTGACTAGTGGTGTATTTATACCAGGTGTTGCTTTAAGCCTGCCCCAGGGCAGCACCCACAGCAATTATGCAGCTGCAATCCATTTTAATTAGTGCTGAAATATGACATCATATACTGACTCTCCCTCTTTTTTAGGAAGCGTGACACTGACAGTGTGTTACGGAGGCAGACCTCCCTAGTGTTAATGGGTTAGCGGGGGGAGATCAGAGAACTCCCTTGTAACTGTGCCATTGAGTGGTCTGATGGCTCAATAGGTTGATCTACATGTCGTTTTGTGACAGAGGAGCTGCCACCCTCCTGGACCTGCCACCCTAGGTCTAGTAAGCCTAGGCTAGAATACACCACTGCATGTTACTAATTCAAGTGCTGTAAGCTTTTAAGGTCTCTCCTTAGTTGGAAATTTTCTTCAGTCTCTTTAGAAACTGGAAATTTACACGCAGTAGAGTATTTCCCTTAGATACATAGCAAATATCTAACCTCATGTGAATTGAACGGGTTTAAAGTTTAATTCTAATTAAAATGACAATTTGGCTGTATGATTTCATTTACACTTCTCATAACTGAAAAAATGTTCTTGGTTTTCCTTGACCTTTGTGACTACCTTTATTCTTCCTCTAATGCTTTTA
Organism: Spea hammondii; assembly: GCA_029215755.1. Taxonomy (NCBI): domain Eukaryota; kingdom Metazoa; phylum Chordata; class Amphibia; order Anura; family Pelobatidae; genus Spea; species Spea hammondii. The sequence continues at coordinate 69,738,851 of JARDYJ010000004.1, forward strand.
TTACAGAATTAACCAATTTTACCATGACAATGTGTTCAATAAAAAAAATTTCTATGAAGCTAGAAATTCTAAAATTAGCACAAAAAACCCCACTGAGAGATATAATCCATTCATGATTTGCATTTGGAGATATACAGATCTTTAAAAGCGCTAGTTACTAATTAATGATGCTGAGAGATATCTTATAGTAGGCAACGGGTCAGACCATTGGAACTTTGAAAAAAAATATTCTTGCATGGCTAATTTGATTGAAAATGAAGGTACCTTTCACTACAAATTGTACATTCATATTATTATAACTGCCAGAGGAATCTTTTAAATACAGTACTACTGGAAATAGATTCAACCTAAGGACCATCTGGACACCTTTCAAATAAAAAGCATCACTTAATGGAAAAGAAATATTTCTTGTGTAAAAAATACAATAGTACCCATGTTTAGGCACCATAAATCCATTTCCCACAGACATTCGAATCTATATTTTGGTTCTTATTGTTCATGGGGATAACAAATGATAAATGATTGTTTATTAATAATTATTATTCTATATTTTATTTTTTAATTAGATCATAGTAATCTATCTTGTTATTATTTTACATACAACTTCATTATCATACTGCTTTTCTAGGAGCTCAGAATGTTTATTGTGTATAAGTGTTTCACCACCCTAAAAGTCCCAATAAGTATATAGAAACAGCATAAAATGTTTATAAAGAAATTATGTAAAAAATACAATCTGAACAAATATGGGCTAACACACTTCAACAATATTTTTCACCATAAAATATGATTTATATCTCATATGTTGTTACGGGCCACATATGTTTTTACAAAACAAAGGAAAAATATGAAATCAGATTTACCGTTGGACTTTTCACTGTCTGCAGGTTTCATCTGAATAGGATGATGCATCTGAAATAGAATGGGAGAACATCATTTTGTTAATATTCCATTGGACTTTACTACTCATGATTAATTGAGGTTACTAAGAAAAATTGCAGTTTGGGAAAAAACATTTTGGGTCAGTATGTGTAAGCACATGTATTTTTGTTTTTTAAAACATATTTTAACGGAAGATTGAAAATCCTAAACTTTAAATATTATATTTATACCATTTAGCTACAAAATGGTCCTCCATAAAATATACATTTTAAGAAGTTTCTTTAACTAGAACAGATATCTCAACCAGATATAGATCAAATTCCAGCTGTTTGTAAATAGGAAACAGAGTCAGGTTTTTGTTTTGTACATGACCTGCAGGGACAATTTAAGATTAGCTAAAAAGGATCAATTTAACATTTTTAGAAACTATACTTAATACTAGCAAGGAAGTCAAACAAAAAAAGCCAAATTTAGCATTTACAAGGTTTATCATCCAGATCGAAACACACGCTATCTCTCAATCTGTACAAACTCCTGATTCTTGGAATAATTTAACTTCTGAAGGGGGAATGATATATGCACATGTACTATTATATCTATTAAAGTACAAGACAGCCATGGTATTTTTATCAGCGTTTCAATGACATAGACAAGGATTCCCTAGTTTCATTGATGAACCTTACTGCAATCGGGAAAGGTCTTCTTTTTGCAAAAAAAAAAATGTAGCGTATGTAACTTACAACTATTTAACCCTTACTAAAGGATTCAGCAGATTTAACAGAATCTTCTGTTAAAAGTTTCAGCACACTGTATTTCAAAACATAATGTGTGTTACCTATACAGCTAAGACAGTATTTCTTGAAACGTAATGGAAATATATATTATATATATAATATTCAGTAATAAAGCAAGCAGGATCTAGAAAGACGAGGATAACCCATATAACAATACCTCCTTTTCCATTTTTATATTTCACCATATAAAGGTAGATGGCACTTTTGATTAAACGACTTTTTATGTCACATCATCACTTTGTGTATTCCAGATATAAACAGCTACTTCAACATTTCTTACCTAAATGTTACACTTGCAAACTCTCCAGAAGAACAGATTAGATGAGCTATTTCTCACTTGTATGTGAAGGGGAAGCATTTATCTTTTATTTCAATGCCCTTTTCATTTTCTTTCTCAGTGCACATCTCTATTATAGATTCATTTCTTTTTTTTCCTCCCTAATCTTTACATTTTTATGGGCTCTGATCTGATAATATGTCATATGATTCTTCATTCCCATGGGTGAGTATCTATCTACAGAATTGTTTGGCATTCTCTGACATAGTAAAGTAGGTTTTAATTAAATCTATCTGCAAATAAGTGGTGGTTGTTTGACCTGAACAACCAGATAAAGACGAATCTGTTGGGTAAACTAGTAGAGGATAAAATTATACGGTATTTCTATTGCTCTAAAATAAGTAGAAATTGGTAATATGAGAGTATACTATTAACATCCCAAGACGCTACACAGTTTATAAAGAAGACACTTTCTTTTTGTGTGTTGTCTTTACAGGACAAAATAAGTCACATTTTAGTTAGAAGCTTGGTACATCAAAGACAGAGGCACTTTGAAGTATGTAGCAACTGCTGTAACAGGTGTTGGCCCATTTAAAACTTGGTAGATGGGTTATGCCATGTTAACTAAATACAGGACTCTATCCTAGTGGCTGTATTGCCTTCAAAGTTTTTAATGCAGTGAAATAACAGTAAAACAAAGCCGGATTTATAGAATAGTCTTCTGGAATCTGGGTTTATTGTGGCTTACAAATAATTATTTGTCACAGATAATTTGGTATGACAGGACCTGTAAAACACTGCCTAGTTATGTGTATTCACTGCTTACTATGCTGTGAGCCCTTGTGATGGCTATAGCACCATCTCATACAATAATTTATCATTTGTTTACTTTGAAAGGCTAAAGAAAAGAAGATGGCCTATGCCAAAAACAACATACAGTACCTATATGATGGGAGTACATTCCCAAAGCCATGCACGGTGTAAATAACTTAGTTTTAGAAAAATATGTAATGTACTAATATGTGTGCTGAGAATATTTGCTAGTCATTTAAGAGCTGTTTGACTATTGCCGCTTGGGAGACTGGATGTTAGCTTGGACACTTTCAAAATAATATCTCAATTTAAAAAAAATAAAATGGATTGTATATAAAAATAATACTGATGCAATGTTTTAAATGTGATCTTTTGAGTACAGCAGCCGATCAGCGGGAACATTTTGTTTCAAGAACTGCCTTCCATAGGGAGCTGTCATTTCAACACCACTACATAATGCTACATAATACCAAATAACTGATTTAATATAACTCACAGCCATGTTCAAAATTGTATAGAAATGTATCATAATTACATGTGTCAGACTCAGCATCCCTAACATTCTCTGATGCCAGCTGACATACATCTTTGTCCTGATCCTATTTGTGTACAAACAGCATGCTGGCAACCATACATTTTCCCATAATCCATTGTTGTTCATTTCAGTTTTCTTACATAGTAAATGAGGTTGACCAAAGGCGTATGTCCTTCAACTTCAACCTTTCTAAGACATCCCTCTATATGTTGATCCTGGTGATGGCAAAAAAAATCCCTTCCTTCAGCTAATGTTATTTTTTCCATTTAAGTCAACTATTCCACTAGCAATAAAGTTCAGTTTTACAAAAACACAACCCTATAATTTCTATAATGACTGTTACCTGTGCCATTTGTATTAGTTAACCAAGTTTTAATTTGCACTCTATATCATATTGCTCATTCATTCATTTTCAGTTCTACAATCTGCCTGCTAAAGAGATGGAAGAGTTCAACAATTTCTCTCTAGAAAAGTAAAACTGCACAAAAAAAAGTTTCATTTCCTAATAAAATGAGAATTGGAGTTGCATCAGAACTGTGTAAATGACAATAAACACATTGTCTTTGGCCGTATATCATGCTATCCAGACAAATAACGTGATAACTAAAGCATAACAGCTACACAATGTTAACTGATCATTAACCAAAAAGCCTTTGCAGCACGTCTGCACTTCATAACTCAAAGGTATTCCCTTTGTTAAGATATTCCAGATGCAGAACTCTGATAAATCAGCTTAATAAACAGCTGACGATTTGTAAAGCGTTTCTCAATGCTAGATTAGTCTATGTTGATTAAAAGGGCAATTAAACTAAGGACAATTCTGTTTGTCTCTTTTTGACCAGGAATCCAGTAACATATACATAAGAAATAATGGACCATTACTACTCATTGACAGTCTTCTGAAGTTATGGGTTCATAGAGTGAATATAGTCAGAAATGGATCTGTGTACATGTGTAAACTGTTTGTGTATGAGTGTGTGCTCATGTTCTTACTACCCTGTTCATGCAGCTGTTACAGATGCCAAGGTAAAGAGATTTGGGTGCAGATATCAACAATGCACAGATGATACATACAATTGGAAGATGAAAACTCAATTTAAGGTACACACAGATCCTACAATTTGTGAAATAAAAAGTAAGAAATTGTTTTGGATTAGGATAAATGCTGATCTGGTGAATATATTGTATTATTTTTGTGTCTCCGGTAATGAACACTGAGCACTGGCACCAAGACCAGGTTGGGGTGTTATGGTACTGAACAATTATCTCCTCTAATGTGAATTATGAAAACGGTTACTTGTAGGGTGAGGGCAACAAAAAATCTACTAAGATGATATCTCAGCAATGCTTTCCAGAAATGCTCACTTAGTAATGTACATGTCCAGATGAGGAATTAGTTGGCACTAACCTGCAGTGTTGTACAGGGACACTTTACAGATCTGTGATGGCACCTAACATACAATGTTATATACAGTACTGAAGAAAGTCTCCAGAACCTGTCTACAGAAACATATATTCTTGAGAGAGTTCAGAGACCAGCTACTAAACTGATGAATGGTTTGAACAAAAGCAAAAATGAAGGTTCTCAAAATGTATAGCTTGGATGAGAAGCAAGAGAGATTGGATATGATAGAAACAGATTACAGGAGGAAGTATAAAAAGGAGTATGAAAAGGAGGATAAATGGTAGGATAGAAATCCAGACTAAAACTAGAGGGTGAGAGTCTTAGATGTAATGTAAGGTAGGTAAACTTCACAGAGAGGGTAGTAGATAATGACCTAGAGGTTAATACAGCGAGGCAATTTAAACATGCAAGGGATAGGCGTAAGGTTATCTTGAATATAACACAAGACCAAGAATCAAATAAGGTTAGTTAGAGCAAGAAAGAAGAGACAAACTAGAAGCAACAAATAGTTCTTATCTGCCCTCAACTTCTATATTTCTATAACTTTATATGGAGCACTGTGTCAGACAAAGACAAACTGATGCTTGTAACTAGCATAATCTAATTTTTAAATTCTACAGAGATAACAAATAATGCTACTGCATACCTTTGCTAAAAATAGAGTAGAGAAACTGGTTCAACCTAAGTGGAATTCTGTCTGGGAATTCTGTGTCTGTCTGTGGTAATAAATTCATCATTTCTGTCAGATTCCTCTAATTGGCTGTCAAATGACATTGCACAGTCCCATCTGTGACTTCATCTTATCTGTGCTGGTACATCTGATGTAGTAATGAACATAGACTGGGAGTGAAATTCTCCACTTATGTCCTAACATGAGGCATTTGCAAATGGGAACATAAAATGGTGTATACACTATACACTGAGTGAGAATAGCCCGGCATGCGTTTCGTTCTTTAATTACTGTTGTAAGCCATAATTTGTTGCTACTCCAAAACTGAGGTTTGGAATTTCAGACCAAAACATTGAAATAGAAATAGTCAAAAATTACTGTTGTTTAAGTAAGAGTTGGATACATTTGTAGATTTGGTCCTAAGAACCTCTTTCAAGTTAAAATTATTGGTAACAACACAGAATATATTAAAGGGGTTGTCCCTTTGCTTTACAGCAAATTGTTATAAGTCATCAGTGTAACAAACGGCATAGCTTGGGTTACATTTTTTCAAATACCTTGCATAAAAACTGGATTGGTCAAAAATGCAAATAACATCCAATTAGACCTATTTTCTAGTAACAGAAAGACACTAAAGAAACTTTCCTTTTGTCATTCAAAAAAATGATTTCTTTAGACTTACTTTTCAAGTAGTGTAAATAATGACTACATTTTGAAACTGTATTGAGAGCATCAGAAGTTGCTAAACTTCCCCTGAGATGAAAAAAAAAAGCTCTTGGTATAAAAGAGTCCTTGCATGTCAGGCCCACCGGTGAGCTTCTCCTCAAAGAAAGGCCACATTGGCCTACATACTGTATGTTTAAAGTTGAAGAAAGATATTTTTCTCAATCTAGGCCTTTTGTAAATAGAAACTTAATTAATTGACATGGTGCATTTCATAAGATTTGACATTTAATAGATATAGCGCTCATGAGCATTTTAAGTGAGAAGAAGCCAATTAAGGTTAGTATGTCGATGTGTTAATTTTAGGCTTTCTAAGACAAAATAGCAAATTATTCAGTCACTTTGATAACAACATGAAGATGCTTGCGAGGTGAGGTGCTGTTGTGAGATAACACCACAAAAGAAAATCTTGCAAATGAAGCAGAGTGCCCCAGGTGTCATCTTATCTTCCACCTCCTAATTTATGCCTAATGAAGTCATTTATAACAGGCTGTTCTTTAAATAGGTATCTTCCTCTGTTCTTTAGCAGTACTACTTTTCTGGTTAAAATATATACTTTTTATTCATTTTGTTACACAAGACGCAATGTCCCGGAAAAAAAGGAAGCATAACTGACAAAAGTCTAATTTATCACCATTTACATTTTTTTTATTGCCATATCTACCTTTTTGCCCACACAGTGAGATCCTTTTTCATAATCTGAGTGGTACATTATATTGATGCTTACTAAACATTCCCATTATTAAAACTGTATGCAATTCTGCTACAGCCTAGATAAGAAAATTTCTCTTGTTTGCAGTGTGATTACTAGTTTACAACATATTCATACTCTTTTGATATGTATGTGTGTATAAGTATGTGTGCATGTGTCTATATGATAAAGCTGGAGTTCTATGTCTGTTATCAGCTAGTGATATCCCACTGGGTGCCCAATCCCTCTTATCAAACTTTCAAGCTTTGCTCAATTTTGGAATTTGAGCCTCTTTCCTGTAGCTAAATGTTTCTTATATTAAAGCTATTATACCTGAAACAGAAGGAGAAGATCAGAGGAGGGCTGGCAGCCTTCAGCCCAGAAGGAAAGTCCATCCACATGTTCCACTGGTAAAAAGCCAAAAACACATTTGGAAGACAACACACTCAATATGTGTCCAAAAAAAAATTACTGAAAGGGAATGCATGAAAAACAAAAGGGACAGGCTATCATGTAAATGCTGCCTCGTGCGCTGGCTACTTTAGATACCCTGGTGGTTGTATGTGAAATTGTAAGTAGAACACAAGAAAATGCTTCAAACCCTAAACCTAGATCTTTACATTTAGAGCAGCCTAGGCAGCAATGCTCCTCTTATGCACCATACCAGACAGACCAGCACCCCCAGCTGCTCACTGTGGTTGCCATTTTCACTACAGGGCGACGGTATATGTGTCTTAGGTATGCAGCATCTGGCTTGGCACAGCCTCCATAGTGTACATGACACAGTAGGGGAGCTCATGGGGGAGCAGCACATGGGGGCCTGATCACCCTGTACCAGCCTGGGACATGATTCCTCACTGACGTCACCCCTCCCCAGGAGAACGTGCAAAAATGATTTTGAAAGGTCCACAGCTGCCTACTCTACAATAAGGTACCAATATAAAAATGAACAGAACAATTACATGGGGGTTTTGCATGAGCTGTACAAAATGCCAAACACACTGTCGTAATACTTTTGTATTGTTATTAAGTGATGATGAGATCCAAAAGGAGAAAATTAGTATTCATTAATATGGTAGCTTTCAAATACGTTTTATTACTATGAATGACTCCAATTGCTTAGTGTGTGATTATGTTCTTGTATTAATCTAGATGTGCACCTCTACATATAATGTCAAACTACTTTAGCAGAATGCAATCTCTGTTAGCCCTGCTGATGCTTCTCAATTGCTCTTGAGAGAACATACTTATTATACAAAGTCCAGCTGTTTCCTCATCATTTACCACCACTCTAGACTTCTGTACACTTGAACTCTAACAATGGAAGCCCATTCCTATCTTTTTTCCTGTAATTAGATACATCATGTTTTCAATGTCCAAGCAATTATTTTTCCTCATAACTTCTGTTGTAACAGGCATTGTTCTATTAAAGTATGAATGAAAAGGAGACAGAAGTTATTCTTGACTGATTAAGTCTAGGGCCACTTGACCTATTGCAGAATATCTAAGTCACATTAAATAATCTTAGCGTACATCTATGATTTAATTGAAAGTGGAAGTTACAATGTATTACAGCTTAACATAGACCATGGAGCCAGTCAGATGTGGATAAAAACATGGTTATGTGAGGAGCATATAAGGTTTATATAGCACTGGCATTTAACGTCTGATATATTTTTTAACTTTTATAAATAACACTTACTGCTTTGTGAAAATGTTTTTAAAAAAAAAGTCTTATTTTAGCAAGCATCTATTCTAAAAATCACTCGTAAATGTACATGCTGTCCCTATAAGATAATATTTCAGACTATGGCAACAAAAATGTTTTAATTATATTATGTGACCGCTTTATAGGAGGTTTGCTTAACATTCTGAAATTATTCAGCCTTAATTGGCGCCTTTCTTTGATATGCAACTAAAGCATTTGGATGAAACAGCAGCCACAAAGGCAGTGGCACTGGGTGTAATGCTCCAGTTCAGTCATCAGTCAGTATTAAAACACATACTGGTTTTACAATGCAAATACTATCTGCAGTTGAATTAAACATATTTGTGAGACACTGATATATAGCTGAGGAAGAAGCAATATATATATATCTCAAAGAAATGTTTTTTTTTGCTGTTAATATTTTAACAGAGCTGTAAATAAAAAACATGGTGACTGCAGGAAGGTCAGAGGTCATATCCCAAGCAGATGTCACATCCTTAACAAGGAGGCACAGGGGCGCTGCCGTCAAGTGTGCCTCTCACCTTACAGCATCTGCCCCTCTTGCCCCATGGAAGCCACAGACCTGTAAACACTTGCACTTTCACCTCCTGTGTAATATACCCCTATCTTCTACATTATTTTCCATTGTAAGCTGATTTGCACAGGTCCCCTTGTTTAGCCTAATGTCTATCAGTCCAAATTGATATATATGTAAGTATATATATTATATATTTATATATAATATATATATATATATATATATATATATATATATATATATATATATACCATATTTGCTCGATTATAAGACGACCCTGATTATAAGACGACCCCCCAAAATCTAAATATTAATTTAGGAAAAAAACAAAAAGCCTGAATATAAGACTACCCTATAGAAAAAAAAGTTTTACTAGTAAATATTAATGCATGTAAACAATTTTTTCATATCTAATAAAAGCTATGATTGAGAAAAATATATATTTTTTTTATTTCCTTTTATTTACCAACCTGCCCCCCCAGTTATGCACATCTGCCCCCAGGGTTGCCACTGTGCCCCCAGAAATGCCTTATACCCCCTATTGGCCACTCTGCCCCATGATGTGCCTTTTAACCCTCTATATGCCAGAGTGGCATATAGGGGGTTAAAAGGCATTTCTGGAGGTATATATATATATATATATATATATATATATATAACTGCTAACAGCAATCACACTCCTATTAAGCCAAGGCAGCCAGTACATGCTGGAACCTGGGGATGATAGGAGTGTGAGTACAGCCTCCCTATGCCATGCTACCACCACCACCCCCCTTACACATCCATGCTATCATACACACACTCATTCACAAACATTTAAATACTCATTCATTCCATTAATCACACATACTTCACACATTAATCACAAAAACCCTCCCCCACCCCCTTACCTGAACTGCAGATCTCTCACTCGAAGACTTCTGCAGGGGCCCGGCTGTGCAAGCAACTTCTCTGGCCCCGCCCCCAGAGGAAGGAGGGGGGAGGCAGAGTTATGTGACACCCTACTAGCTTCCTGTTCTCCTGCTGCTAGAAGAAGAGACGCTGCTCGCGACCAAAGCACCGGTAATCAGCCTGGCAACCTAATCGAGGTCTGATTAGAAGATGACCTCGATTATAAGACAAGGGGTATTTTTCAGTGCATTTGCTCTGAAAAAAACCTCGTCTTATAATCGAGCAAATACGGTATATATATATATCATACATTATCATGTCTTGTTTACCCATTATATATTCAGTAGCGCTGCGGATTATGATGGTGCTACAAAAATAATATTAATGTTCAAACCTATATAAGGGGAAGACTCAGCGTGTTTATCTGTAGCCGTAAATTCATTCCACTGTTTCAGTTCTGTCATAAAAAAAAGAAATATGAACTGCGGTCAAAATAACTGACCTTTGCAGCAGCAAAGATTTGGTCACACATTTCTTAACAAGGACAAACACCACTGAACCTATGGCTTTACAAATGAATGCATGTTAAGAGAAATCCTACTATAGGTCACTGTTCACTGACCTGACCAGGATGAGCTGGTAGAATATGTTTTACATTAGACACTATCTTCCACTGCCTGCCAGCAGATATTTTAACAAGGGGTTTTTTTTTTATCTTCTTTGCTAGATGTATTTTATGAGGATTTAGCACTGTTATATAAATCCTGTGAACAGACCAAAAAAATGGCATGACTGCATAAACCTTAATCCAAAATAGTAGAAATGTAAAAAAGGAAAAAGTGGCTTTTTATCCTTGTGTGCGTGTAATCAACCAATACTGTTTTTATTGTATTTTTATGTAGATTGTTACCAGTTCAGCATGTCTGTTTATTGTTGGTAAAACATCAAATATATATCACTATGGATAAGGTGTGTACTATGGATAAGGTGTGTAATTATATTAAAAAACTGTCATATGTAATTTACTAGGTAATATTTGGGTCATCAAGAACCTACACCTGAGAGCCCGACATGTACCAAAATGTTACATTAAATATGCCATAAAAAATGTCTCCTGTCTCACATTAACCAGATTATGAATTGTTACTATTGTCATAATCTCATCAATGCTACCTATATTGGTACCTCACATTCCAGAAACCTTCCAACAGTAATGCCCACCTTATAGGTCTTTTATAGTAGTACATATAGAAAATGAAAAGACTGTGAACAATGAAATTAATATAAGAAAACATAAAGGGACTTCAAGGATACCGCCTCTGCAATATTACAAATGTGTACTCTGATATTGTAGATGCAGTGCTATTTTGGACCAATTCCTTGCTGTAACAAAGCTCCACTCTGTAATAAAGCTCAAGGTAATGCAATCAATAGTGGTCGGCAGTATTTGGCAGCCAGCAAAAAAAGTCTACAGTTACACAGACATAAAAGAATATTATTATGCTGGATTGATCTTAATACTGTAGCAACCTGGGGCATAAATAGTGACCATTTACCGATGTCTAAGTCACGGTGTAGAGTTGAGCAAATCCTCTACAGCAATATAGAAACTCTGCACAGTTTCCTAAACAAAGGGCACCATGTAGTCTATGAACAGCTTCTACACAAAGGTTCCCAAATGTCCTTTAATATAGATTATATCTAAATTTTTGTTTTTGGATTTATCTTTAATAAAGAGGGACATTTTTGGCAGTCTTAATATAAACTACTGTTCAAAGATTTGGGTTATTGGGCTGTTTTCATGGAAAACAGGGACATTTGTAGCTGTGCTACCATAACTGCAAAATAGTTTTAAAATAGCCTTTTAAATTTAAACTTGGATTAGCTAACACATTAACAATGGCTACTCTTTATTTCTTTCCAAAACAAGGATATTTCTAATTGACCTTAAACATTTGAATGATAGTATATATATAGTATATATATATATATATATATATATATATATATATATATATATATATATATATCCTTTATTCTTGGTGCTGTAATGTACAGAAGAATGGATAGATTGAATAGGCTGGAATCCACACTTAATACAGCATCAGATGTCACCTAAAAATCACTTAAAATAGCTATATAATCTATTAGCTATATTGACAGGAAAAACTGTCAAGCCTCACATTTCTTTTCCATGATTGTTCTTTACAATAGGCCTAAATTAACATATAGCATATAGCAATATACATACACTTTCCCAAGGCAGCATACCAAGACATTTTACAAAAACCAAGGGATCATTTATAGCAATTTTACATCAAAATGCAATCAAGCATAATTTATAAACACACATTTCTAGATTTTCAGTTGGCCAACATATTCAAGGTGAAGTGTTATATGACCTGTAAAGATCTCAGAGGGTATTCTTAAAGCAAAACCATTGTTGGTTCTGTAATTCTACTATAGCTTGTTCTATAAAGATTTTGGACTACTTTTAGTAGTTGGGCTACTTTTAGTTTTACTTACAGAACATATTAATAATTAATATTAATATTAATAATTCATCTCAGATGTTAGACAAGAAAAATACAAACATCACGGTAGGCATATTGTTCAAGTGGTATGGGCCAAGTTACTTGTGAATACAAGGTCCTGCTCTAATGGAAATTAATGATGACACCTTGGAATTGCATTTGTCCATTATCTGTAGATGCTTTAAATCTCATGGACCTAGTGGGAAGAAAGCAATTCCCCTCCAATAGTTGTCTTTTTAGCACACTGAAGTCAATAGTGGGAAATAGAAACCATGTTACGGTAAAAAGTAGAGAAGACAAACAATGGGGTAAAAAAAGTGGGAACACTGACTTTAGCAGAAAGGAAGCATGACTCAGAAAATGGGGAAAAAATTGTCAGAGATATAAAGGCAAACTTAGTGAAAAAGAAAATGACACCCTTGAAAGCCAGTCAGGCACAGATGAATTCGTTTGTTCAGCTGATAATGTGTATCAGACTTGGCTAAGATCCAGAGACACTTTGCTTTGTCCCTGGTGACAATAGACGCCAAGTTGTAAATGGCACAGAAAACCAGAAATTCAAAACAGCCAGGAAGATAAAAGTCCCCTGATAGACCTTGCAGTACACCGGACTAAGAAAACAGATCGAGAGTGGGAGCATGCAGGTTCAACTCCCAAAAAATTCCAGAAAAACATTGCTCTCACCAATGAATGATGCATTTTCTTCATTAAAAACAACCCTATAAAATAAAATGTATAGTAGCTTCTGTGTGATACCATACATTTTACACATTTCAATAAATATTTTATAATGTGTGCAATTACAATGAAGGATTGGCTTATTCATTCACTTGACATAAAAAACCCAGAAGAAAGGACACAGGAAATTGTATTTATTTAACCTTCGAGCTTGACAGCAGTATTATTGTAGCGCTCCCTTTACTCTCAGGAGATCTGCAATGTGAGTGTCTTTAATAGCTCACTAGGGCCTGAGTTCAAGTTCTTCTGGCTCATTGACTTCCTAGATTTGAAATGGGTAAAGTGTTTAAATATTTACATCACATAAATAATAAAATTGAAGTCACAGCCTTTACACGTGGAAAGTATTTTTTGCAAAAAATATTCACTGCTTTGAAACATGTATAAATCCGAGGCATAATTCTAACGCATGTTTCCAAGCCCCAATACCTTTCTAACAAAGAAGTGATTTAAACATAATGACTTTCCGCATTGGCCTGTACGGTGACTCAGGCTTTGATGAGTAAAATGACTTAATATGCTGACTTTTTCAGTACCATTTAGAATGAATATTGGTTGAAAACCATTGGTTGAAAATAGCATCCATGGCTTGTGTAAGACTACCAAGCAGGTCACAAGCTTATTAAGGTTTTAGTATGGACTAGTAAGAAAATGAAAAAATAGGCAAATGCAATGTCAACCCTGTTTATTCAGCATTGTGCCAATCTCTGACTTCCACGTCAAGTACCTCATAGAAATACTGAATCATATGTTTCAGTTTCATGTCCTAAATATAAGGGAAGATTGTTTTTAAAGAGTTTTTTCTGACTTAACCTTGCCTTATTTCTATAAATCATTTTCTATGTTTTTCCTTTGATTCAGACACAGCAGAAAACCCCCCAAAATCACTAACTCTGTTGGCTTATATAAAAACAAAGCAAAGAAAATGTTAACTCTATGAGATTCGTGCAAAAGCTGTCATTTGTTTCTTTCTATTTTGATATTCTAAATTGAAGCTTTCTTCTAAAAAGGCCTTATTAATGTCTTTTTAATTTTATAATTTTATAATAATAGAAACGCAAGTCTTTTAAAACAGTAGTGCTGTAACTTTAAATTACCAAACTAGCGTGGTATTTAATGAGAGATTTAGCACAGCAAGGCACCTGTTAAATTAAGTTGTGCCTTCATATCACAGTAGGGAAACAGGTGTATATTGGTTTAGAATTATGGAAATGTTGACTAATTTTGAAGCTTGTAATCAAACGGACGGCACCCTGCAATATTTTCTTCCAAGAATCTGCATTAATCATTTACCCCCTTCCCTTTTTAGTTTGTGTCCATCACAAAACATAATCTAAATCAAAGGTTTATCTAATGGGTTTTGATGTTGGCCTTGACAATGGTGAATTCTGGAATGAGAGCTGCACGTGACAAAGATGTGGCAAATGGAGGAATGATGGTAGCTCATTAGGAGGAAGTATCTGCGACTCAGCTGCTTTTCCCTTATAATGGAAGGGTACTAGACCTGAACAACATGGATTATACTGGAAATGGGTGGAAGTTTAAAAGGACATGCATTATTTCATGCTCTTGAACTATCCCAAAACTAGGTCTGCATGAAATATTAATAGGATTTTCACCAAAATGTCATACTTAATGCATTTCCTCTATAGTATAGTGAAGTAAACACAATGTAAGACACATGCTATTTGGCACTTTGCTATCAGACCATCAAGTATATGTGAATATTTATGCCTTATTGCTGATGGTTATTTAGGAATATTTATGCATAAACTAGGACATTATATTCATATTCTAAATGTGAAAAAAAGTAAGCAAGTGGGTCATGGAAATGGTAGAAATTGATTGGAGATAAATGCCTAGACCTTAAAATACAGCTGGTTGTGCTTATTTTAGTGCACCTACAAATTCTATGGTGAATATGTCACAAAGTCTCTAGGAAGTATGATTGCAATTCAACAAGCAACAGCAAGGCTGAACTGACTAAGTGGCACACAGACACAGAACATGTGAATGTACCCTGAAAATGTTACTCCCTGTAAAACATGATCATCACAGAAGCTGCACCAGACACCAGAAGCCATTTATTTTTCCTCAAATGTTTTTACATCAGCGGATCCTCATTAATGGATGAAAGAGTGTGCTCTGTATAAGCAGAGTGGGTCATCTAACACACAAAAGGAAGGAAATGCTCTGAAATCTGTTTGGGCAAGCAACCACCTTCAGTGTAACCAGTGCTTGCACTGAGCAACATTAAACTGAATCTGTTCACTGAAATCCATCAATGATGGCTCTTGCTGGCAGCTCTCTCTCAGTGACCCTGGATGCGATTGACACTGCTGTGATGCCTTTAATCAGTAAAGTACCAGGTTTGTCTAGAGTCGTATAAGACCAAATGTATGTGAGAGTTTAAAAGAGAATAAAGAATGGTGGCCCAGATCTAATGGTAAAAGGTAATCCTTTATCAAGAGGATGGGGTGGTTTGCCAGAAGAAATAGTGACGATTAATAAGGGGAATTCAAGCATGAATGGTATAGGCATAATTCTACTTTGACCAGAAAAAAAGACAGGATATGGCATTATAGCAGGTCGAAAAATGGCTAAATAATGTGCCAAATGTCTTTTAGCTTATTTATCAAGATTTCCTTTTTCTTGGTTTCAACAAATGGTTATACCACCTGTGAGTGACAATTTTGTGGCCTTATACCTGCTCCAATATGCGTAGCCTTTCAATAGTCTTCTTTGGTTCATTGTGTTACTGGCCCTCAGTATGCGGCAGTTTAAGTTGCAAGGTCATTAATCAATCTAAGAAATGTAGGTTATATATAAAGATGCACTGTACACCTGTACACCTGACATTATATTAGTAATCTTAACCAAGTGTGCAGGGGATGAGGACTGTTTGCTGATAATTCTGATTGCTCACATATAGCATTTCTATTCTAATGAGCACAGAGAACATTCTGCTCTACAGATTAAATATTTCTATTATATCTTAATTTTACCCACTTTGCCATAACTGATTAAAGAAGTGCACTTATTGCGGAAGTGATGTGGATTATTAATTGTGGATTATATATTCAATAAAATCCACAAACCTTTGTTTCCAATCACAAATCTTTGTTATATATTAGTATTAACCAGCAGTTTTCTTTCTTTTTTACCTTTTTGTAGCACATGCATTTTTTGGAATGAATGCAAAAGAAATCAACGAAGAGAAATGTGACTCAATAGCAATGTAAGGATGGAACTAATAAAAATTTAAGACGCCTCAATGTTTTTTGGAAATACAAAACATAAAACAAATATTGTGAAAAGGAAATATGATCATCTAATACAGCAAATTAAACTTTGATTAACAAGAAAGGTAAAACCAACCTTGAACAACTTTATAATATATATAAAACACAAGTGTAAACACTGGACCATTTAAGGAGCAGATTGGACAGGCAATCAGTGAAGAGAAAGCTCACAAAATGAGTAATCTATTGTCCTGTTTATGTAAATGAAATGATGTTGCTTCATCATTTGTGGAAGAACCTACATCATTTTTAATCTCATCAAGAGGTGCTCAAAGGGTGATGAGACAAATGGGAAATTAATAAGATACCAAGCCCTAATGGTATTGACCCAAGGGTTCTTCAAGAGCTTAGTAAGGTAATGCCAAAAAAAGAGATCACAAACACAAGGGTATTATGGACAGGTAAATTATTGTCCAATTACTTGAAAGAGTAATTCAGGATGCAAACAGAATTGTCTGTCTATCTATCTATCTATCTATCTGTCTGTCTGTCTGTCTGTCTATCTATCTAACTGTTATCCATAAAAACAGATCTGCCTTAAAGAGAGAAAATGAGAACCTCACATACAGGACTCTTTGTAATTATTTCACTTAGCACTAGGCTGGAGTGCTTTATGTGCTTAAAGTATATAAAAGTGTTTTATGACAAAGTAAACACATTAGAACCGTATGAAAACTGTATGAAAAGCAATAACACAGCCACATATGCTTAAAATAAAGTCCTTAATTAGAAAACATGGGAATTTGTGTGTATGAAAATGTGAAACATACATTATTTCATTGATTGTGCACAATCAAACCAATGTTTTTTTACATGTGACATTTAATTGTTTAAACAATGTTATCTGAAGGGAATAATACAATGAAGTTGGCAGTAGTAACATATTCTCATTTAGGCATAGGGTTGCAGATTTGAGGTTGGCGACATCCCCTGAGCCCTTTTACTAGACGAGACTCACTCTATTGCGTTATTAGCCTCCTAATGTGCAACAGCTCTTAGTGGGCCACTTAGAGAGAAAGATCCTCTTTTAAAACCAGCCCGAATATGCTGCAGATGTCTTAGCATGACCTAATGTGAAGCACTGAGATATGATGCCATGCCCTGGCATTCTGCAGAATAAGACACAAGATATAGGTAGAGGCCAGTGGTCATTGATAAATACATCACTTGCAGTATGTAGTGAGACATGTACATACCTGTAAACTGACGCATCACTATGTTGGCAGTTTGGTTTGCATCATGGGGGATAAAGGAAGTAGACCATGTTTATTTCGAAACACATCCATCATATTGTTTTTATGGCACGATGTAGGAACTGGTGTGGATATGACTCAATTTTTTTCTATTCTATCCATTAATAAGAGAAGATAATAAATTCAACTAATACTTTCACTATAAGGTCAGTGTTCAGTGGAAATATTTATCGGTGTATTAAAATTACTTTTTTTTATATATAGATCCCAGTGCTGATTTTGACTTCATCACTCACAATACTCACATACTAAATATTAAGAACTACTATTATTAAACTAAACTACTATTTGTCTGTAGAAGCCATTGCAATAATGAGAATTCCATCTTATTACAAATTCTAAATAAAAACTGACTATAAAAAAACATGATACAGTAGATTTAAGTCCACAAAGTAAGCTTGTACTGCACAGAAGACCAAATTCCAGTGCTGCAGGCTTATAAAAACCCCTGTCTGTGCATTTTGGTTGTCTAGATAATAATTATTCTCAGAGGAAAATCATCAGGTTTTAATATCTCAAAGGCTTACTAACCCAATTAATGCTGCTCATGCTAAATTATCTAATTAAATGACATTCTGCACGGCATCCATTCTAAAAAACTGCCACAATTATTTATAAAATAAGCTACTGGTCATAATAGAAATTAACAGGGAATCTGCCCATAAAGTGCTTGCTGCAGGGATTGCTCATTTTTTAAATATATTTAAATGTGAGTATGCTTGTTATATAGCACTTTATCCCAGTTTTGAGGCAATCTATGTCTTACCGTTTATGATATTTTTGCTATATACATGAATATGGAGATAAAGGTCAAGTAAGGTCAAGTAATAGACTTGAATCAAACAAACATGTGGCAGTGTCACAGCTACTGTAATAACCAAGTGACACTTATTTTTATTATACTCATAAAATTTATATTGCACAAGCAGTAGTAGATCAATTATATTCACTAACTCCAGAAGTTGGTGGCCAGTCTCCCATGTGTAGAACATGTGTTTTGTTGAACTGCTTCAAGATGTCAATCAGTGCCACAGTATGTCATACAATGGAGGGGGACGAGGAGAGTATTATTTTTATTTTTCTTGTAGGTTAAATCAATGCATATGAAAGTACTTAAATGTTACTCGTGTGCTCGGGGGGCTCTGTGGACCACTGGAGTGTCCCCTTAAATTAACAGTTTATGTTAAAAATATGCTGCTTAGGTATATAATACCCCTAAAAACCCTAGAGCTGACCCTGACACTACTAAGTATAAAATGCTGTGTAGGCATTTTCTCCCAGTTTCCGTGGGATTTTCAAGTGGGCAAGCCATGAAAAATATATCAAATTGGTACATAGTCTTTTACCTTTAAAGTACTAAAGTCAGAGAGATTTGCAGGTGAAGCCTAAGGGAACATTCAGTTCATTGTTGTCAAAACCATCTTGTTATTAAGGGATTAGCTCCACACCATGCATCCATTTCTGTGACTTCGATCTCTATCCCCTCATACCCATTGTCTTTCATAAAAGATAGCTATACCCTAGCAATAAACAGAACAAATAAGTGACATTTCATTGCAACATAGTGTCAAGGATAAAAATAATGCACTCACCCCAGGTAAAGTTTTGATATTGTGCAATGCGTTCTGTGCTTCCAGTGCAGCTTTTCTTGTATAAAATGTTACGAAACAGCAACCTGCAAAGGGACGGAGAGAAGGTTTAGGTACAAGCGATAAAACATGTTCCAGAAATAGGCTCTGTAATGAAGACAAATGGTGCACTGGACATAGTGGTTATGAACATAACATTTGAAATAGCATTAAAGACCTTCTATTAACCCTTTACGTTTGAAAACAATTGAACTGAAATATGAAATCGGATAGAATGTGAAATTGGTCACTCGATTGGGTACAGATGCATTTGCTGCCCCTTTTGCCCTTTGTTATGAAAAATAGAGTAAATAGGGCACAGTTATATTACATCTGTTTATATTTGCCAACAGATCCTGTAGCGCTTTACAATCATAGTCGGTAGGAAGGATTTAAAATCACAAACAATAACAAACTGGCACAATTTAGTTGGTTGAGGGGAAGTGAAAAAGGAAGAGAGGACTGCTTGGATGAGTTGGTCAAAATATGAGAAAATAATGTGTTAACCTTTACCAACAACATAACAAGCTTGTGGCATACTTTAATCGTAGGTCCATTATCGGACGTAAATCCTGAATAAACGCGTCAAGTGTGCTCGATGATGACACAAGACATATCGTATGCCATGATAAGTCTTATTTTTTTTACCTAAGTTGAGAATACAAGAAGAAATTTATTGATCATTTGGGTTCAGCAGTGGAGTGTTTTGTTCAGTTTTGGATCTCAGGGTACATTAGCTAAATAGCTATGTATATATAAAAAGTTACCACTTGAAAAGTGGCAACCATTGAGCTGATCTGAATGGCTGGGGCATTTCAGAGGCTGCTGTAATAAGATTGCTCTTCCGATGTTGCACCAGAATCCTGCTATATTAATATTATACAGGTGAGTGTAGCAATAATATAATGAATATTTTCGAGGATGAGCAATGTACATCTCTACTGTGTATACACTTAAAATACTATTGTTTTCCTTTCTTAGGCTGTACGAAACATACAAAATTAGCTGTTTCACTTCCTGAAGGTGGCTCATGTGAGCTAAATCTCCAGTCAGTGCTCAGTCTAAATGCAATGCTTATTGTTTCACATAAAATCAAACTAAATATAGCAAATGTACATGTGTTTTGCATACAGCATAATGTGTTTTATTTTCCTCTTTACTCGATTAGTAATGCCATGTGGGCTTGTGCTTGGTGATTCTGGTACTAAATGGATTAAGTATATACATTTATTTTTGTTAAAATTACATTTGGGAATAACACCCCATCTTCTCAGTGGTAATTTATTTAATTTGACGGGGTGTTTAAATGTGACATGCCTATATTGTTAACATCATCTTCTCCTTTCTATTTGCCTAAAACAACAAATGATGTCACCCCCCTGATGTAATGCAAAAAATAAAGTTGTTTCAGAAGTTATGTGGCATCACAGAAGTAAAATATATATAACTTTATTTTGCAAACAATGCCCTTTTAGGGAATGACGAAGGTGGGTGTACAACAGATACTCAAATATGATTTAGTGTCACACACACAAAAGTGACTATTCCTGCGACTTCCCTTTACAACAGCAGCACTCTAATCATGTGGTTTCCCTTCCACATACAGTGTCAATGGCACATAAAATAATATAAAACAAAAGTGATAAGTGCGCTCAGAGTAAATCTATCAATTGTACAATAATGTTACAGAACCTGTATTTGCATCTTGTACATAAATGACTTCTTAGGACATAATATCTTAAAAAAGAGAAGAAAAGCCCATAGTGTGATACAGTTAGGGTATATTTAACCCTATGAATTTGTTATTGCATTATATGGTTTTTATGCCTATAGTTTAGTAAAAATATTGCAAAATATATAAACTGTACCATAAAGATTTTTATAAATACACATACACTGTAAATTATATATATATATATATATATGTTATGCTTAACATGTTATAAACAATAGGATATATTACTAGTTTTATTACTACAAGACACAAGTATACATGCACCATACATTGGCAAATTCTAAATATATATAAAGAATGATAATGATTTCAAAAAAACCTTCTAGGCTTATAAAGACATTTATGATGTTTAAGGTAGTTGTCAAGTGTACGGTCCATTTCAAGAAACTGGATGACTTGTCTGTGACTGTCAAACTGATCATTCAGACCCTTTAAGATAAGGGATTATATAGATGTCCTGGAATTTATATACATATTATAGATGTATATACAAATGGTGTCTTTTGCCACTTTTAGTGGTTTCTGCATATTATAGATGTCCTAAAAATAGTTAATGTTTCTTACACCCACTACAAAAACGTGTCAGCTATCCTACCACTTTAAAGACATTTAACCTATTACGATTGTTGGTCATTTTCCTGTAATTGAAATGTATTCATTGTATTTTGTGTCTGCAGGAATGTTTATTGGATAAAGAAAGAACATTAAACTATTGCCATTATGTAGTAATTTGCTTCTAATATTACAATTTCCCTCCACGTCAAAAAAGTTAAACAGGTCAGAGACCCCCTTCTACAATGAAGATTTCCCCACTTCTGCATAATTACGAGTAATTGCAGTAGAGATATTGAAGGTCCCGTTTGTATTAACACAGATCAACTCAATTTTATAGTTTAATATACTAAAAATGGAGTATATGAAAAAAATTAAAATCAAATTTATTTCACTCATTTAGGTATCATGGGGTCAGTTACAGATCACCGGATAAGCTGATTAAAATCTTTCTATGTGATGATAAATGCAGTATGTTAATTTCAATCCGCAAAAAAAGCAGTTTATTGCATTAGGATTGGTTTCTATACGGAGACTGAATGGTTTAAAATAAAAAAAAATACATCAGGGGGTCCTTCTCAAGGCAGCGATTAGCGTATGTGAGGGATAAGCCAAATAATTAAAAGAACAGACACATTATGGAACACATATGGGAAATGCCATGAAATGAAACCAATCAACCATGTAACAGGCTATAATAACTCATTCACATTTAGTATCTATTTAAAAAAAGAAATATATGCATATAGAACTATGTGCAATTTATCATGGTAAGTCTTCTTGAAGGAAATCGTACAGGTCTCTTTTTACAGAAATGCTTTAATTTATTTTATTTGCTCATTAGGGATTCTGTTTAGTTTATATTTCTCATTAGTGAGTAGTTACAATGTACTTGACGTGGTGTGTATGATTGACAGCTAATCTGCAGGTAGAAAGGTTAATCCCAGCACTCATATATCTATGTCACTCAGTAAAAAAAACAAACCAGCTTTCTGAATTCATAGACTCACATTTCATGCCTCCGCTCACTTAGTCATCTACTCATTCACACTTTTAGCATCTTTAGCCACCATGTTAACGCTGCTTATTGCTATATCGCGCTACATATGGCATTCACCTTTCCACAGAGCCTTGCCTGGACTAGCCATCTGGGACACCAGGAAAGATGCCTGGTGGTCCCCTGGTCGACAGCACCCTATACTTACCCCATCTGCTGCTCCAGCGGGAGATCAGGTGCTGGAGTGAGCTGCCTGCTAGAGATGGCTGACTCCACGCTACATGAGCATAAAAACATAACCTGTGGTCTGTCATATCTAGCTGTCGGCCACACTTAGATCATTACGTCTTAAAATGCCAGGGCTGCCTCGTCATCCCCAGTCTGGCCCTGCATAGAGCTGGACGAAAAGGTGAAAAATGCTCTTCTAGTAGTTACTTTGGACACAAAACAAGTCGGCTCTCTGCAAGCTTTGACAAATGTTAAAATGTGCAGGAACCATAAACACCTCATGTCTGTGACATATACACCAGCAGAATCAAAGTTTTTTCTACAGGAGCTTCTACAAAAGTGCTGCTTTTCACCCATTTTTGAGATGGGTATATTTTTGCCCTAGCTATTCCTTTGTACATAGACAACCACTGCCTTATTAAAATGGCCCCTTTTCCTACACATTCATAAACTGCCTTATGTACTTCTGCCATCATCCACACATCTATTTGTATTGGCCAAACCACCATGTTCTTTTTCATTTAGCTCTGCACACAATATAGATTAATCCTTTCACTTCCAAACATCAATGTATACCATTTGCATGTTTATAAAATACCCTTCCACTTGCATTTTCACCCACAATGTGACCCCATTTCAATTCTCTGCCCCCTCACCACTCCATTCTCTGTTTACTGCCATAAAAATGAGTGTAAAAAAAGTATTAATGTAAACATTGCATTTCTAAACTAATTTAAGGTTTATCAAGCCCAATAGACTCAGCTGAGTAGAACAGTGTTAAATTAACCAGACCAAACCTTACCAATGTCCACCTTGGTTGGCAAGAGCAAGAATGTATACTAGAGATTTCTCAAAGCTGGTCATAATGATGGATTTGACGGTATGTGGCTAGAATTACAAATTCACTAAAATATTTTATAAATATCCCTTTTATGTCATATTTAAAATAGGGTAGACTAGACTAGAGCTTAAGCAAAGGTTTGTCAGTGTGAGGTTTATTAAAAGAGCATTGAACATATATGTGTGTGTTTTGTACAAATGACTTAAATTCTAAATTAGCCTATGCACAATGAAACAAACTATTTAGACTGTTAAATCTATATTCTTATTTTCACTCTAGTTTAACACATTAGGAATTCAATCATTCTAATAAACTTGAGAAACCTGGAAATAGTGACCCTCCATATGCTATGCATTGCATATCACTTTACAGCTGCAAGAATTCAGCGAGTGTTAAGGGGGGGAAGTGAGAACTGAATAATTATATTTGTGAACAAATCCTCCTGCATACCAAAACGGATCTAGTTTAGGCAAATGAAATGACACAATATAAATGCAAATTATTATTATTACAATCATTTCTTCAACCTGCCCAATCAATTTAGGAACTGTATAATCTGAACTCACTTCCCATAAACAGTATTATTATATGATGTTGATTAAACCTAACAGAAACAATACTCAAGGCTTCATTCTATCTGGGGGGGGGGGGCATCATGTGCCAGTATTATAATCGAACAATGTGAAGTCACCTCAAACAAATCCCTTTTATTAAATGAATTTTTATTATTATGCTTAGAGTAGCCAGGTGGATTAAACTAAAAGCAAATATGAAAGGCCACTGTGTTTTCAAATCCAAAACTGCAATTACAAACAGCTACGCCACTGGCACACAATAAAATTGATTAATAAATTGCCTTAAAAAAATACAATTTTACATTAATGTATCTTAATTTACTTGTAAGCTTTCATTTCTCTCTTGTGTTCAAATCTAACAAAAGAAAATTGAACCGGCCACAAATACAGAAACACATACTGGTGGTTGCCATACATAATTACAATGCGGTATTGCAGAAGAACTATAGCATCAGGTGGTGTGTTAATAAAAATATATTAAAGTCATTATTTTTCCCTTGTTCCCATTCACATTTCTGATTTTTTTTATGAATTTGGTCTATATTGTAGCTGTCCAAATTCCAGTCTTTGATCGCCATAGACATGTAGAGTTTATAAAATAAAAATCACTCTATTTTCTATACTCTATTTGCTTTTTGGAGGAAAAAAAGGTACCCAAGGAATTATCAATAAAAATATAAAGAAACAGCTGGTAGATTATATCCTTCCCCTAGTTTTTTTGCTCGTCAAAGCATAATATGTGTTATAAACAGGTGCATCTAATTCTAATACACCAACAACCTTTTTTTCAGAATGTCTTTGTAAAGATAAGTATTCATTGACTTTATTGGACAAATAAAGTATCCTTCACTTCTATACCAAGAAAAGAGTATGTTAGATACAAAAAGTCCCTTAACAGTCATGCACCAAATTAAGAATTACGACTCTAGTGCAAGCTCACTGTTAACCTAAACATAAAATATTTTATGCATCCATTCAGAGAGATTTACTTGGCACTTTTTATGGAGAAACAAATAAGGGGTGCCTTTAAACAGATAAAGAGTTGCACAGGCCTGTTGAGTCAAATGTTATAAATTAATAATGTCCAACTGTAGGAGTTGAGTGCTGCAAACACAACAGGTCATCAGGATCATATACATACAGCGCATTTCCTGGAAATGCCAAATATTAATTATCTGATGACATTTTAACAAGATAAAATCCCCAAACCCTGGCAGGATTGTGTCCCCTTGAGAACAGAGGTGGATTGATAGCTATTTTCATTCATTCATCAAAGTATCTATCTCAACCAGAGACAAGATGTCTTTACTAGCATATTATAGACTATATGACATATATGTGAGGTCAGCTCTTTGATTGAGGCTGAGAAATGTGCTTAGGATAAAGAGGTAACAGAAATTGACAAAGGGACGAAATTTAAGGTGGAGATCAGAAGTTGACAAGGGTTGAACAGATCCCTATAAAATATTGTTGTGGAGAATATATCGATTTCTGCTACTAAGGTTAGCTGGAACAATATGTGGCTTTACGAGGTAATAAAGTCATTTCAGGAATTTAAAAAAAACAAGACACAATTTTGGTAGAAGGGCAGAAGATGCATTGCTAATTCATCAATGATCAGTAGCCTGGACATTGTCTTACCGCTCAGCGTGAATGGTAAGCAGGAAAGACCGATAAACTTAATGTATAACCATTAAAAAACTCAGCAAACAGATGTTCAGCAGTGACATGGCTAATAATTTTGAATACTCTGTGCAGTGGACTTTTCATAAGACAATTGTATTATCCGATTAACATAACATTGTAAGTTAATAGGAGAAACTAATATGATCTACACAGTTCTAATAATATAATACGATCACTTCATCCACTCAGATACACAATCCGTTTTTATGTACTTATTTAATTATTTTCCAGATGATATGACATGTGATTAAGTGCATATCTTACGGGTATTAAAATAACTGCTCTGAATTTTATTCTGTAAATGTGGCGTGTACTATGTGTTGTACACGTCTAATCAACATGAGATATTGTTTATTATTTATGATATAAAAAATACTAATAATTCTGTATATATATATATATATATATATATATTCTACATTTAAAAGTCTGTTGAATCTTATAATCACATACTTTTTATATTCCAGGAAAACCTTTGCTTCTTCCATGTTTTACAAAAGGCTTCTGCTTAGTATCTAGGTATGTAATGAATCTGCTTTTGGCTTTCTATGTACATATGTTGTTTTGTTGGGTAGGTCCCTTGGACAGTGTTTTAATACTATGATTGAGGCATGTTATGGTTCACAGTTATCTTAAAATAACACCTAGAATATATACAAGAGAGAGAGAATAAAATTAAAATACTATGGGAAGTGGCATAGAGTCACAACTACAAATATTTTCATTTAAATTGTAGAATGCATTCATAGCAAAGAAACCCATCTGGATCAGAGCAAATCTTTTCAAATCACATCTGCTGCACTTCTCAGGGAAATCTTTACCAAACACCTCTGGAGAACATTGTGAATTGCTGCAGATTATCGGTTTCTCAGAGATAACCTGCTTACAGATGAAGCCTCAACAGACGATGCAGGGAATGTTTTCCTAATACAAAATTATTTAAATACTCTGTCTCTCACAAAACTAATTTTGTGTACAAGCGTTCTGCTCATAGATGGATACACCAGAGATGATTCATTAGCTTGGAATTACAAAAGAGTTGTATAAGGTAAATCTTCTGCTTCCTAGTGATTTAATATTCAGTGTTTTTAACATGTTTCCCTTATACACCTCTAATAAAATAGAAACGCAGAAACAAAATTTGACAGCGGATAAGAACTATGAGGCCTATCTAGTCTGCCCATTTTTCCTGATGTAAGAAAGCCCTTGATTTTCTTCTTTTGAAATTATTCCTCAAAAAATAATAACTGCTGTCACTGTAGTGGAATGTTGGTATGATATGTCTTCCTCTACCTAGTTCTTACATGTGAAAGTCATAAAATATTTTGCACTTTTTCACAGAAGCTTTGATGTCATGGTCCACTGAACATCATTTGTTTGAACTCTATACCGGAACTATTTTTTTGGTGAAGAAGTTGATAGATTTTAGTTATGTTTAATTTGAACTCAAGTAAAAGTGAAACACTTTACAATATAAATACAAATGTGTAATAAATAAATAAAAATATTACATCATCTTCAATGCAATTCTGCATTTGTGTAAAATATTAATATGTACCAGTGACATCATTCATATGTTTTTTAAGTTTTTGTCATTACTTCAAAGGGCTGGTACTTTCATTCTTCAATTTAAACAGGAAACATCAATTTAAAAATGTCCTATAGTTGAAAGCATTATCATCTTGTGCCAAGGTCTGAACCCTGTCACAGGATGTAAGAAAACACTAGCGTATACATCAGTATGCCTTTCAAACCCTTCCGTGGCTTAAAAGTCTGGAATCTGCTTCACTTTCCGAGCTAATAAAATAAGCACTTCAAAACAGACGTTATGATTATCTGATGACAGGGTTCTGTATTCTCTTAGCAAGTAATAGAATCCTAGATGACAGATTCAGTGTTAAGATATGTTTGTGTTGCAAACTGAAAACTCAATTAACCCCTCTGCAAAAAGTAGGGGCTTCCAAATTAAAAAACAAAACAATGTCTCATGGCTCCCTGGATATCAACGGGTTACATTGGAATAGGATTTAAGAGCTGACATAGATCAAGAAACTGCAGTCCCAGAAGGCTAAATGAGAAAAGTCCTATGGAGTTGTTTCTTCTTTCTGTGAATGAAACACTCCTTTGTAAATGCATTTGCAGTCAGATCAGGTGTCTACTTCACACGGGCCTGAAATCTCAATTGGGATATTGTCATCTTGTCAATCCACTGCAGTTCAAGAGAGGCTAGCAAGAGGCCAGTTATACCAGGTGCTTCCTCCCATTTAGAAGATCAAAAAGAAACCTTTAGTAGCATTAACCATATTCAGCTTGAAAAAAATGACCTAAATGTGAATGGCACAGTGTATGAGCTGTTTGGTATGCTCAGATATATATGATACGGGTTCCCAATATGCTCATTATTTATAAATCAGAATAAAACTCAACATAATTAATGTATTTTTATTTTCTCCCACAAGACAACGGGAGCATGGAATGTCTGGTTAGTTACATTCTACTAAACTTGTTAAAAAATTCATACAAATGATTGGTTGTTTGATGATATAGTGGAATCATTTATAAATGAAATATATGAAATTACCCTCTGCTTTAGTTATAATCAATCACAGTGTGTGCGTTTACGATGCCATCCCAGAATTTGGTGATGACCCTCCTAGATGAGCTTACTAAAATCCTCTATATGTGGCACCTCCAATTTCAGCTTGATGTCCTTAGGTGGCTGACGAATGTCCCTTCTTGCTGTATATTTTCCTATTAAACTATTAGATGACCATCAACACATGACACGGTGTCATGTATTCCATAAAAAAATAAGCCAAAATGGAGAAGCCATGTGTGAAAAGCTTAGTGCGCCCTTACTGCTTTCATAGGAATTAACATGCTAAGTATGTTGATTAATGGCCTTGATTAATTGATCATCAGCAACTATGACCACCTCTATAAAAGCTGAAGTTTTAGCAGTTTGCTGGTCTGGAACATTCAGGGATGTTAACATAATGCAAAGGAGGAAAGACATCAATGGCCTTAGAGAGCAATTGTTGCTGTCCATCAATCTGGGAGGGCTATAAGGGTATTTCCAAACACCTGAAAATCCATTATTTTACAGTGAGAAAGACTATTCAAAAGTGGAAAACATTCAAGACAGATGCCCGTCTCCACAGACTGGCAATGCTCAGAGAAATTGCAAAAAAAAACCCAAGACTTACATCTGACTCTACAGGCCTCAGTTAGCATGTTAGCTCATGACAGTACAATTAGAAAAAGACTGAACAAGTATGGTTTGTTTGGAAGGGTTAGCAGGAGAAAGCATCTTCTCTCAAAAAAACAGCGTAGGTTTGCAAAGTTGCATCTGAACAAACCACAAGACTTCCGGAACAAGACCAAAGTGAACATGTTTGGCCATAATGCACAGTGCCACATTTGGCAAAAAAACAAACACAGCATATCAGCACAAAAACCTTATACCATAAGTCAAGCACAGTGGTGGAGGGTTGATGATTTGGGCTTGTTTTGTAGCCACAGAGCCTGAGAACCTTGCATTTTTGAGTCAGCAATAAACTCCTCGGTATATCAAAGTAGTCAAATGTAAGACCCTCTGTCTGAAGCTAAATTTTCAAAGACGAGTGGGCCAAAATTCCACAAGGATGCAAGAGACTGATACAGTCATACAGAAAATGATGACTTTAAGTAATTGCTGCTAAAGGTACATAAGCTATTGAATTATAAGGTTTGCATAGTTTTTACACATGGCTTCTCCATTTTGGCTTTATTTATGTTGATCATGACATGAGTAATATGTCATGTGTTATAGTTCATTTGAGGTTGTATTTACATAATTTGTAGAGCTGCTAAGGAACTGACGATTGTTATTATATCCTGATATGTAAAACTATAGAATTCAAAGAGAGTATATTTTCGTTTTCACCCGAATGAGAGGAATCATATTTTCATATTTATATTTTATAAGGCATTGAGCCTTTAATATATATTGCTTAATTACGATATTACTAATGAATCCACTAATATGCTTATGTCTACCTATCTATCTAGGACTCTTGCTGCCCATGTTAAGATACACTGTCTTGCTAGATTTCTAGATACGCTTGATGTAGGATAATTGGCAACAAGACAATATGTCACAAGAGTTGCTGTGCAGTTTAAATTAGTTGCTTTTAAAATCTAGAAATTCCAAAACAAAAATATAACATAAAACTAAATTTAAATGTGATGTGACAACTGAACACATTATATTGACAATTCATTGCAATAAGATAACTTGTAATTCAGTAATTATAACTCAACATTAAATTTACATCTAGTGATCTTGGTCCAGATGACAATGTGATACTTTCCACTAAGCTCCAATTAACGCAGCACTTCCAGAAAAAATGCAGATTTAATTTTAATGTTCTGCAATCAGCAGTATGTTGTCTCTTCAATAATAACTTTGCATAGTTTGTTAATGAAAGCTGCATCCTGATTCCCATCTCAGAGGCATTATCATTACACACTCAATTTAAGATTTTATATATATATATACCCTTTAGTACATTAAACATTATATGTATAACATACACACAGATTTGCATAAACATTCATTTTATATACCATATTTCCCCAAGTATAAGACGCTCCCTTGTATAAGACGCACCCCTATTTTTGGGGGCCGAAATTAAAAAAAAAAATATTACATAAAGTTATTGTACTGGCTGACTGGGCCTGATATGAGTGTGATTGATGTTAGCTGCTAGCAATTGTTAGCAATCGCACTCCTACCATGCTCAGGCAGCCAGTACATGCACATCACTTTCAACCTGCCTATGCCATCTCCCTGTGCCCCCTCCCTGTGCCCCCTACACACGGATCCATGCTAACACACACACATATATATACATACATACATACATTTACTCCCCCACCTTACCTAAACTGCAGATCTTTTGCTGCCGCTTGCAGACTTCTGTGGGGGCCGCTGTTTCCCCTCTGCCTTGCTCGAGCAATTTTTATATACATGGGGAAATACGGTATATATATATATATATATATATACACACAAATATAGTATCTCACAAAAGTAAATATTGACACTCTGCTACAATGTAAAGTAGTGAGTATACAACCTGTATAAATTTGCTGTTCCCTCAACACACAGCCATTAATGTCTAAACATTAGCCATTTCCCCTCCCCAGTGTCATGTGACTCGGTAGTGTTACAAGGTCTCAGGTATGAATGGCGAGCAGGTGTTAAATTTGGTGTTATTGCTCTCACACTCTCTCATACTGGTCACTGGAAGTTCAACATGCCACCTCATGGCAAAGAACTATCTGAAAATCTAAAAAAAAGAATTGTTACTCTACATAAAGATGGCCTAGGCTTTAAGAAGATTGCCAAGACCCTGAAACTGAGCAGCAGAACGGTGGGCAAGACCATACAGCGGTTTCACAGGACAGGTTCCACTCAGAACAGGCCTCGCCATGGTCGATCCAGAGGTTGTCTTTGGGAAATAGACATATGAGTGCTGTCAGAATTGCTGCAGAGGTTAAAGGGGTGGGGGGTCAGCCTGTCAGTGCTCAGACCATACGCTGCACGCTACATCAAATTGGTCTGCATAGCTGTCATCCCAGAAGGAAGTATCTTCTAAAGATGATGCACAAGAAAGCCCGCAAGCAGACTAAGGACATGGATTACTGGAACCATGTCCTGTGGTCTGATGAGACCAAGATAAACGTATTTGGTTCAGATCGTGTCAAGCGTGTGTGGCGGCAACCAGGTGAGCAGTACAAAGACAAGTGTGTCTTGCCTACAGTCAAGCATGGTGGTGGGAGTGTCATGGTCTGGGCCTGGATGAGTACTGCCGGCACCGGGGAGCTACAGTTCATTGAGGGAACCATGAATGCCAACATGTACTGTGACATACTGAAGCAGAGCATGATCCCCTCCCTTCGGAGACTTGGCCGCAGGGCAGTATTCCAACATGATAACAACTCAAAACACACCTCCAAGATGACCACTGCCTTGCTAAAGAAGCTGAGGGTAAAGGTGATGGACCGGCTAAGCATGTCTCCAGACCTAAAGCCTATTGACCATCTGTGGGGCATCCTCAACCGGAAGGTGGGGGAGAGCAAGGTCTCTAACATCCACCAGCTCTGTGATGTCATCATGGAGGAGATCTTTTGCTGCCGCTTGCAGACTTCTGTGGGGGCCGCTGTTTCCCCTCTGCCTTGCTCGAGCAATTTTTATATACATGGGGAAATACGGTATATATATATATATATATATATACACACAAATATAGTATCTCACAAAAGTAAATATTGACACTCTGCTACAATGTAAAGTAGTGAGTATACAACCTGTATAAATTTGCTGTTCCCTCAACACACAGCCATTAATGTCTAAACATTAGCCATTTCCCCTCCCCAGTGTCATGTGACTCGGTAGTGTTACAAGGTCTCAGGTATGAATGGCGAGCAGGTGTTAAATTTGGTGTTATTGCTCTCACACTCTCTCATACTGGTCACTGGAAGTTCAACATGCCACCTCATGGCAAAGAACTATCTGAAAATCTAAAAAAAAGAATTGTTACTCTACATAAAGATGGCCTAGGCTTTAAGAAGATTGCCAAGACCCTGAAACTGAGCAGCAGAACGGTGGGCAAGACCATACAGCGGTTTCACAGGACAGGTTCCACTCAGAACAGGCCTCGCCATGGTCGATCCAGAGGTTGTCTTTGGGAAATAGACATATGAGTGCTGTCAGAATTGCTGCAGAGGTTAAAGGGGTGGGGGGTCAGCCTGTCAGTGCTCAGACCATACGCTGCACGCTACATCAAATTGGTCTGCATAGCTGTCATCCCAGAAGGAAGTATCTTCTAAAGATGATGCACAAGAAAGCCCGCAAGCAGACTAAGGACATGGATTACTGGAACCATGTCCTGTGGTCTGATGAGACCAAGATAAACGTATTTGGTTCAGATCGTGTCAAGCGTGTGTGGCGGCAACCAGGTGAGCAGTACAAAGACAAGTGTGTCTTGCCTACAGTCAAGCATGGTGGTGGGAGTGTCATGGTCTGGGCCTGGATGAGTACTGCCGGCACCGGGGAGCTACAGTTCATTGAGGGAACCATGAATGCCAACATGTACTGTGACATACTGAAGCAGAGCATGATCCCCTCCCTTCGGAGACTTGGCCGCAGGGCAGTATTCCAACATGATAACAACTCAAAACACACCTCCAAGATGACCACTGCCTTGCTAAAGAAGCTGAGGGTAAAGGTGATGGACCGGCTAAGCATGTCTCCAGACCTAAAGCCTATTGACCATCTGTGGGGCATCCTCAACCGGAAGGTGGGGGAGAGCAAGGTCTCTAACATCCACCAGCTCTGTGATGTCATCATGGAGGAGTGGAAGAGGACTCCAGTGGCAACCTGTGAAGCTCTGGTGAACTCCAGTGCTGGAATATAATGGTGGCCACACAAAATATTGACACTTTTGGCCCAATTTGGGCATTTCCACTTAGGGGTGTACTCACTTTTGTTGCCAAGGTTTAGACATTAATGGCCGTGTGTTGAGTTATTTTGAGGGGACAGCAAATTGACACTGTTATACAGGCTGTACACTCACTACTTTACATTGTACCATGTTGTCACATGAAAAGATATAATAAAATATTTACAAAAGTGTCACTTTTGTGAGATACTGTACATATCACACACACACATGTGTATATCAATATTTCATAGTTTTTTTTCCCCATCTTAGAATGTACTTATTATATTATACATGTTGGGAATCCCAAAAGCACACACCTCATTAGTGCCTTCTGCTTCTAATCTCTTTCTCACAGAATGATAAGACCTGCCTTCCAGACATATTGCAAAGTGAGTTATTTCAGCAATAAAGAGGGTGAAATATATTGTATTAGTCATGCTTTTAATTTTGTAAAGTTCAAATACATGGACTGTGTAAATTAACAATTTTATTACAATTATTATAAAAGTTGATGAGCCCACAAAAACATTGTATAACACTTAATATTTTAGAAGACATATCCCAAAGTAGGTTATGAACACTCATGAATCATATTGCTTATAGTGGCATTGATTGAAAAAAAAATAGTGACAATAATACTCCAGTAGTACATTTCTCTACATGGTGTCATATCTTGTCATTTGATTGTTTTGAAGTGTACCATATAGTAAATAGATTTGAGGGCTAAGCTTGTGAGAGAAAATGTTTAACAAGACCCCTATAAGTAACCTTTATAGGCAAGTCATGAACATGTTAAATTATAAGAAACACATTGTATTGAATCATACCATTCTCTGTGAGCTATGGACAAGTGAGTAGCTATCCATTTACCTGGTGCTGATTGTTACAGCAGGGTGGTGCCTTCAGATTCACAAGAAACTAGTCTTAAGCTATAAATCTTCACTGGTTGAATTGATGGTGTGACAGTTTTCATTACTGCCTTATAGGCCAAAAACTGATCTTTTTTTTCCTGATGCCTTTAATATCTTCTTACAAATCCTGATCCTTTGATCCTGTGCTGATGCAATTTGAAACACATTTTTCTGATATTTGGGAATATGAAAAAATGGTATGATCAGAAAGGGGTGTTTTTATATGTAATGCAGATGCATGAGTTAACCTCTTCATCTTATAGTGTGGGTTAAAAAAGCATCTTGCATATCCAGCCGGATATCTAAACATCTCAGAACAGAATACTAAGGAAACCTGTCCAGAACCCTTTTGTATTATTAAGAGTATGCTACAGGCAACCTTCTTGGTTATGTTGAATGACCCATGTATAACTTGGTGGTGGCAGCAAATACTTACACCTTATTTACCAGTATACTTGTTTACGTCAATGTCACATTTGTATTTTGCCCTTCTTGTAATAATGTGATGGACTGGGCATGTGTTTTATAAATAAATAATACATATTAGCCTTGGCTGATCAAGTTATTTTCTCTATACAACATTGTTCAGACATATTATATCAAAACCAATGCAGTTTGTTTTGCAATCTGATAAAATATAATATGTGAGCAACCAAGAACTTTTTCGTCCATTGGTTGCTGTGAAGGAAAGGCAGAACAACTGCTTCTATTTCCCTGACTTAAATACATACACTTACTCAGATGAATGAAACAGTAGCTCCTTTATTAGTGACTTACAACCTTAATGTACAAAGAAAAATATTTTTATCTGGCCACCAGCCAGGCCATTACTGAAAATGATGGCTGTTCTGGTGATAGAACCATGCGCATAAGAAATGGTCTATCTGATGCCTGTGTTTATCGTGCGACTGCATTGTGCTTGTAACACTAAAATAATAGGCTTTCGTGCTATTAGTGTCATCGCGTCATCCTATAAATTTTGCATCAAGAGAATAGTAAATCTCAGGTCTAGGTCTGTTGAGTAGCTAAAACGGAGGAATCATCCCACAGTGCACAATTTTTGCCTATGAATCCTGAGTGTTATGACTGCATTCCTGTTAATTGGCCGCAAGTCCAAGTTTGCTGTCAGCCGACAACTCGATTGGGGAGTTCTGGCTGAAGAGCCTCGCTCTGTCATCCCCTCTCTCTAGTGAATACAAATGCTCAGTATAAATGCCCGCTGCCGTAAAAATGAGCTCTTTTTTTGACTGGGATTGCTTAAGTCTGCTGCATTTCCTCGCCTTTTGGGAAAGTAACTAACGCTGGTACGTGTGCTGCAACACTTTCCATCATTATTATGTAAATTCCAGCTAAAGTGCGGCACAGATAGAAAAGATATCAAGGACAAAATTGCCAGAGTCTGCTTCTCTTTCTCTCAGAAGTAAGCCACTTGCATTAAGCAATTTGAAACATCTAATGGCTGTAAATGTATCTGAAGAATTTTAATGTAATTTTGTCATATACTGTAAGACAATCGTAGCTTTTAGCTGCTTCTTGAACTCCAGTGCTGCATGCATAATAAATGGAAAGTTTACTGCTAATGTGTTGCCACTGGAAAACACTGGCTTATCTGCATAAACAATGACATTGTTAAAATTAACCTCATTCTGTGTTTTTTTAAATTCTGGACATATACGACAG
This sequence comes from Spea hammondii, assembly GCA_029215755.1. Lineage (NCBI taxonomy): Eukaryota > Metazoa > Chordata > Amphibia > Anura > Pelobatidae > Spea > Spea hammondii. The sequence goes on from JARDYJ010000004.1 coordinate 69,774,928, forward strand.
TATTCCTCAGCGGGGGGAAACTAAAACTCAAGGCTTCGAACGCTGACAAAATTAATAATAAATCACCAAATATTTCTCAAAGAAGCATATCAACTAGCTGGTTGGGTTCTTTCCATACAGCTGCCTATCTGTGCCTCACCTAGCTCAAGTTGTTCTCCCAATTAAACCCTACTCTAGCTCTTAAAATGGGTGATACATTCTAAGCAACATTTGCGCCTCAGGCAAGAATAGAAAAATGTGCCCCCACACTTTATGGAGATTATTTTAAGGAAAATAAAAAAAATAACAAGGAGGTTAATGATATTAGACCATCTTACTTGAGTTACATAAGATTCCTAAGCATATGTAACTTAACATGAGTAACTTACTTGCGACAAACAATCATCACAACCTGCATACAAAACAAACTTAGGTAAATAAGGTATCAAAAATTACAAATGTACACAAAAATGAACATGCTCTCAGTAATATTCTGTGTTCGCTTTAGATTGTATATAAACTTTAAATTGAAAAATTAAAGTGTTTTTCATGGTAATCCATCCCTCGGAGATGTAACCATGTTTGAATACTAAGAGAAAATACTAAGCTTAAGAAGGAGACAGGGATCTGTCTATCTACCTTTCCCCATCTTTTACCTTGCAATCTTTGTTCATACAGACCTCAGTGCACCATTGCGGCATCGTGACATCATATCCCAGTGCTCAGCATCAATGGCTGGCTCACATTGCGAGGGAGCTGTAAAAAAAAGCTCTCAACAGGCCTCACACTTTCTTTATTTTGGGCCAGCCCTAAATGCGGCTCTTGACTGCTTCAGCTTCACGCGCTTCTGTCACCCCTCACAGCTGCGCCTCACTCACCTCACCCGTCCTACAGCACTGATCATACTGCTCATTCGCAAACCATTCATCCCATCACACTTCAGAAATCTTTATAATCTGCAGATTCAAGCTTCATCATTTAAGTGTCATGATCTACTTTTAGCTAGTCCATGACACATGGCTATTCATACCCATTATAATATAGGTAGATAACTGTTGACTAAGCTGTAGACCCAAGCTTCATCATTTAAGTGATATGATCTACCTTCAACTAGTCCATGACATATGGCTATTCATACCCATTATAATATAATAATATATAATAAATATATTATAAAATAAATATATATAATATATATTTATACCGATGGTAATTATTTGCATGCTTTGGCCTCTCTTCATTTTGATTGTATTCCTTTTTTAAGTGCCACAATCATAATGTGATCTAGTTTTATAGCAAGGAAAAACATTATCTCTTGTTCTTGTTCTTGCACATGATTTGCTATTCAAGTACTATTAATACGTGTGTCACTTGTTCTCATACTTCCTGTAGAGATAGCTGTCACAAGACAAGCCTTTAGTCACGATAAGCAAAGCGAGCCAATTTGGTTCACAGTGTAATTTCACTAAAATTGGTTATTTTACATGTGAGGATGGTTCCAAAATTAGGTATATGAAATGTGTAAGGATTGAGTTGGCACTAAATTCTGATATAGAGTAGAATTTCATATCATGTTTAATGAAATGTTTATAGAGGATAACTGATTAGTAAATGTGCTATGTTCATTGTTTATGATAAGGAAGCTTTACTTTCTTGGGTGGTAAACTTATAAACTTGATAGACGGTAATACAAAAATAAACATGCAAGGCATATGACTGTAATGTAAGGCCAAGGACCAAATAGCGTCCAACAGCAATACATTGCTGATTGGTTTATATCTGGAGTCAAAATCTGTTTCTGTGTGAACTATTTCTAAATTATGAATGCATTATAGTTACATGAGAACATGATACAAAATTCCATTTGGTACAACAGAGGGAAAAAAGGTTAAATTCTTCCTCAATGCAGATGTCAACAAGTGCAAAAATTACATTGCAAAAACTGGATTTAAAATTAATGGGTTTGTTGCTGAAGGGTCTCTGATATAGAGAGCTAAATATACTGGCTTATTCCATACCTGGGCAGCTAAAGAGACGCTGAACATTCCAACTCCTTGACGTCGTGTTTCATTATACAACGCATCAGAGCAACATTCTGTAAGGCCAGGTTTCTAGACAAGCACACTGGGGTTAACTAATAATAATGGATAGTGATATGGAAGATTTCATATGGTCGTGTTCCTTATTGTCGCTACTAATGCCATGGATATACCAAATCTGCACAGTCCAAAGGGAAATCATCTTTTTCTCAACAAGTACAAGACCTAGTGACTATATAATTGTGAAATGACGCTAAATATATATTCGGTTTTGTATAGTTCATAGAAGAAAAATGGGTTATCAAATATTTTACATTGACCATAGATTACCAAGGGGCAAGTTTAGTTTAATGGACAAGTAGCCCAAGACTTACATCTTAAACAATTTCAATATGATATGCCCCATCCTGTCTCAATTTATGAAAGGTAATGCATAGAAATCTCATAACAAGAGCATAGAAAGGATCCAGTCAATATGTGAACTCAGTCTAATGTACTGGTTACTCTAGGCACCTGATGAATACATGTGAAACACGAAAAAAGCTTTCAGATAGTGGCCCAAGATGTTGAAATCAGTGCTGATCAGATAGCAAATACTTTGACCCAATTGCTAGTTCTTCGCTGCTACTAATTACTCATTCCCAAACATATCGTTCTATTGACATAAAAAGTGAGTAGTACCACAAACGAAAATTACAAAGTATCCCTGAAAACTGGCATAGGCCTAGGCAACTTTCACCATTTCATTCCACATCAAAGAGACAAAGGTTTCAATTTAATCAGAGAGGAATGAATTGTTGGAAATGTCGCTATAAGAAATAGATGAGCCAGGTTCTAGCTCCAGGGACTTAGACTGATCACAAATGGAGGTATACATTAATAGTTGAAAAGGTTTATGTGGTAATTGATTGAATTTATAATATTCAGTGCCATGTTCCCTTTTCTTTAACACAGGTGTTAAATAAAAGTTGTAATACAGTGAGGGAATTTAAACATGCATGGGATAGTAATAAAGCTATCCTGAATCTAGGACAATACTAAGGACTGATTAAGATCTGAGTCTCTATTGCCGAAAAAGACAGGCAGACTAAATGGGCTGAATGGATTTTATCTGCCATCAAATTCTGTGTTTCTATAGATCAGATCCATTCGTTGTATTATAAAGCAATGGATGGAATTAATCTTGTGCTAGATGCAACAGAGCTTCCAATGTTAAATGCATCAGTTGTGTTTTCTAGTTATATGTCTTGCATTAAAGCTGCAAAACCGATAGAAGAAAAGCTCTACTTTTCCTGTTTACATTCTGGTTTTTATACTCAACTTTTTATACTCAACATTTAATGAAAGAGATCTTCAAGTTTCATACATTAAACCTTGGCATAGAAAGCTCAATTTGCATTTCTTAACAAAGAAAATGGCACAGTCTCTGTATTTCTTTTTCCATACTTGTGCCTCAAGCATCAAAATCAGATTGATTTGGCAGAGATGTTCCCCAAAAAAACCCAGTATGTGTGTAATGGTAATAATCAACAGTTTTTTGTTGTTGTTGTTGTTTTTTTAAATCAAAATGTATAATTAGTAACTCTAATTGCTATTAAGTCTAATACAGGTCCAGGAGTTTTCAAAGTGTTGGGATCTTTTATGTGTGTACTGAAAAAAGGAATGGCATGCCTACTTTCTGCATTGACAAACCGTTAATAGTCTCTTAATTTTCATTTGTTGTTTCCAACAGGCCACCTGGAAAATCAACCCGCAGCTGAGAAGGCTTTCATAGCCTTTGAAATACATCAATAAATATGAAGTATTTTCTTCTTCAGGGCATTTTCTGTATTCCACTTTCACAGAAAATATCTGATGGAGCATTTTAACTTAAAATACCCTTATTTATCATTATCAAAGTGCTTGTTGTTTTGGAAAGCAGCCACGGCACTGTCGTGTTTGTATAAACCTCCTTGATGTATGGATTAATTTCATGCTGTGGCCACAATATGCACTCTTTTTCATACAATGCGGTTTTATTCTGCAATGCTTGTCTGTTGTTGCTATGCAATACAACAGAAGCTTTGCAAAGATCTGGAAGCAGAACTTAAAGGAGAACCATACCCATTAAGTAGGCATTTCAAGCACGTTCACATTTGTGAGGGCACAAATACCATAAATATGATTCTTGTGCTTTTGTAAGATTGTAAGCTTGCGAGCAGGGCTCTCTCCATCGAATGTATCGGTTTGTCTTAGTCTGTCAATTCTCGTCTTGTAATATAGCCCTGGAATATAGGAATATATGTATTGTATTAAGCGCTGCATACATTTTTGGCGCTATATAAATAAAAGATAATAATAAGAACCCTGTTGATGCCATTGACCCGGAGCCCTGTAAGACACCCTGTGGCAATCCCATGAGGGAGGTTCTTAGCAATTATGATGTTTTTTTCTTTTCTTAGAAACACTCTGCAGGGTTGGAAGGATTATTTATTTTTACTTTTTGAGCATAGAAAAAGGCTTGACTGTCATAACTTGCAAATATATTGTGTACATGTATTCACGACTGGGTTTTGAAACGGATCTTCCCTGCAGATAGACTTCAGCAATGAGCATACATAGCTATAGTCTCAGTGTATAATAACATTTCTGCTGAAAGCAAAGGGGGAAAAAATAAGGCTTTTAACCCCTTAAGGACCGGGCTCATTTTTCGTTTTGTACCCTGTGGGACCGAGGCTGTTTTGACACTTTTGTGGTGCTTGTGTTCAGCTGTAATTTTCTCCTCACCCATTTAGTGTACCCACATAAGTTATATATTGTTTTTTTTAGGACAAGATGGGCTTTCTTCAGATACCATTATTTTGATCGTATCATCTTATTTACTATAAAAAAAATTAAAAAAACATGGTGAAAAATTGAAAAAAAACATTTTATGACTTTTATTTGAAAAATCTTTTACTCACCTAAAAAAGCAAGTAAAAAAACTAGCTAAATAGATTCTACTACTTGTCCTGAGTTTAGAAATACCCAATGTTTTTATGTTTTTTTGCTGTTTTTTGTAAGTTATAGGGCAATAAGTACAAGCAGCGTTTTATGATTTCCAAATCTTTTTTAACAAATCTGCTCAGTCTGCCTCCATCTCCTCTTTGGAACATCTTTGAAGCCGGTTAACTCAATTTAACCCCCTCAAACCATATATTTTTGAAAACTAGACACCCCAGGGTATTCCAAATGCTGTTATTTTAACCCTTTCCATGCACCAATTATACAACTACACTTTGTCAAACTTTGTAATAGTAAATTTTTTTATTTTTTTTTCCACACAAATTGTATTTTAGTTATAGATATACAGGTTCTGGTATATGTCACTGTCAAACAACACCCCAATGTGTGTTCAGGAACATCTCCTGAGTACAGCGATACCCCACATGCATGGGTTTGTCAGATTGTTTGGCTGGTAAAAGGCTACTTTTGGGGCATGCGTAATTCAGGTGGTCATTTGGTCATTGTGCCTCCCTCTCCTCTTTGGAATATCTTTGAAGCCGGTTAACTCAATTTAACCCATTCAAACCATATATTTTTGAAAACTAGACACCCCAGGGTATTCCAAATGCTGTTATTTTAACCCTTTCCATGCACCAATTATAGAACTACACTTTGTCAAACTTTGTAATAGTAATTTTTTTATTTTTTTTTTCACACAAATTGTACTTTAGGTATAGATATACAGGTTCTGGTATATGCCACTGTCAAACACCCCCCCAATGTGTGTTCAGGAACATCTCCTGAGTGCAGTGATACCCGACATGCATGAGTTTGTCGGGTTGTTTCAGATTTAAAATGCCACATTTGGGAGGTGCGCTTTTTTTCTCCATTTTGGTCAGTCTGTACCTATGCCCTATCTTTGAGCTAGGCCACTCCAATTTACCCCATCAGCCATTTTTTTATATATTAGACACCCCTTGGGTATTTGAAGTGCTTTTATTTTAACTCTTTGTTGAGATTTTTGAGAAATTTTAGCACTTGCTCAAAATAATAAACTTTATTTTTTAATTTTATTTTATTTTTTTAATACTTTTTTTATATTTTTTTTTTACACATTTTGCTGGTACTGGATGGTTCATCTAGTGACATCACTGCATAATTATTTTTAAATGTTAGCACATTTTTTTTTATTTTTTTTTTCCATATTTTTTTTTTTTTTGAATATTTTACTAATCACATAGTGATTAGAAAGCTGGGCTCCATTGACTTGCATGGTTGAATGCAGTACCTGTATTCAACCAGCAAGTGGAGCCAGTTCTCTAGAGGGTCTGGAGACCCTCTAGCGAACTTTTTCGTCTCTATTGTTTTATTTCCCGGGCCGCCGCCATCTTGCTTGATGGCGAAGATCACCGGCAGCGGCGGCTGTGACCGCTCTCCGGAGCGGTCACAGCCCACCTAGAGGTAAGTGTTTGGTGTCGCTGGATGCCTCCTGATCGAGGCATTCCAGCGACACCATTTAAGTTTAGGAGGCGATCGTTGATCGCCTCCTAAACGCTTTTAAAACGGGCGTCCGCCGCCATACAATGTATGGCGGCTGTTGACGCCCCGGGGAGGGGCCAGACATGGCCCCCGATGCCGATCTCGGCCTTGCTGAATGCCTCGACATCGAGGCATTGCAGCAAGGCCGTTTAAGCGAAGAAAGTGATCCTTGATCACTTTCTAAGCTTATTTAATTTTTTGACGGTTCAGGACCGTCAAAGGTCATTTAGTGACCTTCTTGTTATGACGGTCCTGAACCGGCAAAGGTCGCGAAGGGGTTAAAGCAACTTAAAGGCAGACTCCGTCCATCATATGCACTTTTGTGCATATTAAAGCTGTTTCCTCATTAAATTTTCATTTGGTCCCCCTTGCAAGTACATGAAGGATTTCTTCAAAACCCTATACATTTGCTCTTTTCTCACCTGCCAGCTCCTAGCCTTGTAGAAGATGTGTTTGACTGAACACATTTCTTGCAAACCAAAGTGTACATGTGGTATACCCATCACTGGCCACATCCAGTGTTGGCCTGAGCATGAGTTCCAGGGGGCTTAACTAGATGCCCACTGTCGCATGTGCAGAACTCTCTCTAGCCGCTTAGTGGGAGCAGTGCACAGAAGCTTCTCCTTAAGGTAAGTACTTTATTTTTCCATACACATTGAAAGATGCATATTAAAGTACTTAGATAGTACATTCTTCATTGGTGGGTAAATGAAGTAAATTGTCCCTTTAACGAACTTGGATTTATTTTGGTATGACATAGACGTATAATAGTAGGAGTAATAGAATAGTAACTGTACAGCAACTGTTCATTTAAGATATAGCTGTGTGAGTGACTGGTTTTTTTATTGTCACAAAAAGAATTAAAGAGACATAAGCCTACGATCAATTGGTAAATGAGACCTTCAAACTTCAATAGCTACAAATTCAACAATTTTAGTCTGCCATAGATACAGATCCAGTCTAATTTTCCTAGCCAAACCACTCACTTTAGGTGTCACTTAATTGAAAATAAAATAGCTAAAAAGTTATTTCCCCATCTTTGTCTTAACCTTTATTGTACACTACTTTCAGAAGTAAATGTGTTTTTAGATAGCAGAGGAAATGAAAAACAAGCAATTATCAGATATAATGTTATGCCAGCCAGAGGCTAAAAAACTATTGATTATCTTTTGTTAAAGAACATCTAGGTGAGACACTGAGTTAAAACAAAAAACAACAAAAAGTAATTACATTGTAAGCTAAACTAGCAAAATGACATTATACCAAAAATATGCCAGTGGTGTGAAAGCACCACCTTCAACCTAAGTAGACCATACCACATACTACAGGAGAAATTGGGCAGACTTGATGGGCCAGCGGTTCTTAGTTGCCATTAAACTTGGTTGTTTCAATGTAAATAAGGTTATTAAACAATACTTTGTAAATAATGAAATATGACATAAATAGATGTATTCTCTTAAAACCTTGATTAAAATTGTTCTAATGGATAAGGGTTGCAAGTGACCTCTTGCCAAAATCTATTTTGATTCATATATTTGGTAAAACTGCCATATGAAACAAAATAGTTGCAGGAATTGATTAATATTAGTTTGTTGATGATTTGTATGGCAGATATACATTCTATACCACAAGACATAATCTTTGTGCCGTGTTATTTAAGGATTTAGTATTCTTAACAAACCTATGATCAACCAACCTGTCAGGACTCGGGTGATCAGGTCAGGTAGGAGCCCATGCGCAGGGGATATTTGGGGTTCAGTATGTAACTCACGGTGCATGATTATGCAAACAAAGACACCACAAACAGAAATCCAGGTAATGCAGTGTATTTCATGTATATAACAGGACCAGCAAATAAGGGTAATATAGTCTAAGCAAGTAACCGGACGTATGGCAAAATAAAATACAGGTAATAAGTCTTTTGGCAGGGAGCCCGCTTGGAAGGGCGCGACAGACAGAGAGCCCGCTTGGAAGGGCACGACAGACAGAGAGCCCGCTTGGAAGGGCACGACAGACAGAGAGCCCGCTTGGAAGGGCACGACAGACAGAGAGCCCGCTTGGAAGGGCACGAAAGGCACACAGCCCGCTTGGAAGGGCACAAAAGGCACACAGCCCGCTTGGAAGGGCACGAAAGGCACACAGCCCGCTTGGAAGGGCACGAAAGGCACACAGCCCGCTTGGAAGGGTACAAAAGGCACACAGCCCGCTTGGAAGGGTACAAAAGGCACACAGCCCGCTTGGAAGGGTACAAAAGGCACACAGCCCGCTTGGAAGGACACAAAGCAGGGAGTCCACTTGGAAGGACACAAAGCAGGGAGTCCACTTGGAAGGACACAAAGCAGGGAGTCCACTTGGAAGGACACAAAGCAGGGAGTCCACTTGGAAGGACACAAAGCAGGGAGTCCACTTGGAAGGACACAAAGCAGGGAGTCCACTTGGAAGGACACAAAGCAGGGAGTCCACTTGGAAGGACACAAAGCAGGGAGTCCACTTGGAAGGACACAAAGCAGGGAACCAGGAACAGTACAGGTGCAGAGCCACAGCAGGAAAGTCCATAGACTTCAATACAAAGGCCCTGATTGAAGGGCAGGGCAGGTTCATAAAGGCAGGGCAATCCAGGTAACAAGGCCCAGCTGGATGTAGACTAGGGCTCAACCCAGGTAACAAGGCACACCTGAGTTCTGAGTGCTCCAGAGGGCAGAGGGTGGCCACTAGTGGTCGCAGATGTAAACGCCACAGGTATAAAAAAGCCATGGTTCAGGTAGCGAAAAATTGGTTCCTGACAGTACCCCCTCCCCAAGGAGCGGTCACAGAACGCAAACAGTCTGAACAAAATCTGTACACCTTTAAAAAACTGAGCAGGAGGGTGTACTTAAAGTGATTTCTTCTTCTTCCTTTTTTTCGGTAAAGCTTGTTCGCAGATCTCCAGGTCTTCCTTTCTGATTATATTGCCATTAGAGGTAATAACACAATCAAAGGAAAGGTTATCTGTGGTGCAATCGTAGGTCAAATTAGGACTGGATGCTGAAGAAGTTGATGAGAAGGTATGATTCAGTGCTTTCTCTTTCCATGTACCAGGGGTCACATAGCTGCCCTGTACCCAGGGCACTACTGGGGGCAGGGGGGTAGTACCAGAACTGCACTGGTTCAAAACAGGAGAAGCAGACTTGGTATGGGAAGCACTGATGGAAGGCCCCTTCTTCCTCAGAGATGGAATAGGGTCATGCATCTTTGTTACCAGTCCAGAGGAGATATTAGGGGCTATGGTAGTCTCTTGTGTATCACACTTTGCTGAGGTAGCAGTGATAGGAGTTGCAATCACAGCTGAACAGAAAGCAATAGGAAGTTCATCCATATAGCGAAAAATTGGTTCCTGACACAACCTTAAATTCTTAGATATTATTCCATACAAACAGTGGTTACAATTTTATTTTCCTACCTCATTTCTTAATTGCAGTATTTTAGGAGAATCTGCTTGTGTGAAATATTTAAATTGTTAAGGCAGACAGTACTAAGAATGTCAGTTTACTCAGGGACAGGAAAAAAAGAAGATCTGGATATATTAAAAGAAAAACAACACAGCTCCACAAAGGCTTGTCCTGTCAGAGACAGCCCCAGTAAGTCAGATCTTGTGCAAGAACTGAATCCCAAAGATTTGCTGAATGCTGCTTTGCATCCAAAGTGTAGCATTAGTAATAAATGATTACTATGATGCTGCAGAGGAGTCTCAGTGGGGAACTGCAGGGCTTCTGTAAAGTACTAAAGTGCCTTATAATAAGCAGTCACAGAACTACAACTTAATGATAAAATGAGCAATGACAATGCTTTTAGTCGATAAGAGTTTTCACTTTCACTGAAGGCATAGCTGGTAAAAAAAAATGTTAAATTTTCTTATGCTGGGTTTTCCATTCTTTCTTCTGTTTGGACATGGACAAGTAGTAAACACGTTTGCACTACAAGCTTTCTAAGTCCTAGTTAAGACATAATTATTATTTGCATAATCTGTTTTCTGACGTCAAACATAATAACCATGCATGGGGAGCAAGCATCCTCTATTAATCACAGTAGAGCTATGGTCAGAGCATAAATTCATACACTTAATCTTCAATATTTACTTTATGCAAGTAAATGCTGTTTGCTGTCCTTATTAGTATTAGTATGTATATATATATATATATATATATATATATATATATACACATATATACATACACAGCGGCAAGAAACGTTAGTGAACCTCTAGGCTAATCACTTCAGCAAAAGATAATTGGAGTAAGGAGTTGGCAAACCTGGAGTCCAATCAATGAAACAGAATTGGACGTGTGTTTTAGAGCTACTCTGACATAAAAAAAAAATACTCAAACATATTAAGTTTGCTATTTTCAAGAAGAATCTTCTGATGTGAACCATACCTCACAAAAACTAAATTCCAGAAGACCTACAATCAAGAATTGATGATTTGCATAAACTGGAAAGGGTTACAAAATAATCTCAAAAAGTTTACATACTCATCAGTCTACAGTTAGACAACTTGTTCATAAATGGAAACAATTTAGTACTGCGGCTACTCTCTCTAGGACCTAGCCAAGATGGTTCCAAGGGCACACTGCTCAATGAGGTAAAAATAAAAACCCTAGCGTAACAGCTAAAGAATCTGGTTTACATCTCTGTTCATCAGTCTACCATATGAAAAATACATATGGAGTCCATGACATGGAGGAAGCTGCTGCTCTCCAATTTACTCCACTGTTCACCTGATGTTCGCCAAAAAGCACCTTGACACACCACAATGCTACTGGAACAAGGTTTTGTGGACTGATAAAAATAAAGCTGGATTTTTTGGGAAGAACAAGCAGCACTTTGTATGGAGTAAAAGGGCACTGCATACACACATGAAAACATCATCCAAATGGTGAACTATGGAGGAGGGAGCATCATGAATATAGGGCTGCTTTGCTGCTTTAGGGCCTAGGTAACTTGCCACCATCAATGGGGCATTGAATTCCCAATATTATCAAGGTAAAATATAGGATAATACCTGGCTGTCCTCCGGCTGAACCTTAGTAGAAGTTGTGCAGTGCAGCAGGACAATGACCCTAACCATCAAAGCACATCTGCTACAGAATTGTTTCAAAAACATAAGGGTGTCCTTTGGAGTGGCCAAGTCAGAGCCCAGACCATAACCCATTAGAGATGATGTGGATGACCTCAAGAGTGCTGTTCGCACCAGACATCCTAGGAATATGGCTGAGCTTAAGCAGTTCTGTAAGGCAGAATGGTCCAAAATGACTCCTTAACATTGTGCAGAACTGATCTGCAGCTAGGGAAGCAATTGTTTGAGGTTGGACCAGTTATAAAATCCAAGGATTAACTTTTTTTCCACCAGCACTGTGAATGTTTAATGAGTGTGTTCAATAAAGACATGAAAGGTTGTCATTGTTTATGTGTTATTAGCTTAAGTACATTGTGGTTTTCTATATTTGTGCACTTTTTATCCAAAATGTATTTAACAAGACAAAATGTGCATTGTGAAGCATTCTGATAAAACAATATTTTAGTAAATATAGGGGTTAACTCTATGTGCCCTTTGATTCTTGCTCTATAATTTGCTACTTCTTTTCTCTACAGAAAACACTGTACTGTAAAATAATTGTTTCTGAAACACAATAATGCCAGCTTCCAACATTACAGACATCATAATCTCCGATACAAAGAGATAAGTAAATGATTACATGAATACCTATTTCATTCTGTTGCTCTTAAAGGAATGGATAAAGAGGCTTTCTGTGTGCAACAGCAGGCCTCAGATTAGCCCAGCAGAGTTCACAAAAATGGAGAAGCAAATATCTGCTGATTGTAATTGAACCAAGGAATTGCTGCTCAATATTGTTAGTGTTTCTCAGTGGAATACATTTACAAAAGCTTATGCTAAACGCTATTCTGCACTGGAAGCAGAGGGAATACAGAAGGATTCAGATTAAGAAAACCCCAAAATACAGAGTGGGTTTAACCCCTTCGTGACAATTGCCGGTCCGGGCACGTCACTGAAAATCGTGACGATTATGACAATTGACGTGCCAGGACCGGCACGTCTTTAAACGGGTGAAAAAATCGATCCGTGATCGATTTTTTCACTCAAACGGTGTTGCTCTAATGCCTCGACATCGAGGCATTGAGCAACACCAAAAAAAACATTCCCGCCCCCCCCCGATCGCTCCTAGGAGCAAAAAAAAAACATGTTTGAAAGACTGCACGTCTTTCAAACATGGCGGCGCCCGCCGCCGAAAAACGGGTTTAGGAAGCGATCGCGAGTCGCTTCCTTTGCTTAGCTGGTGTTGCTAAGATGCCTCAGTATCGAGGCATCTTTGCAACACCTGTTTAGCAAAGGAAGCGACTCGCGATCGCTTCCTAAATGCTCAACTTACCTTCCCGGTGCCGGTGTCTTCGAAACACACGCGGTGTTTCAAGATGGCGGCGCCCATCAAGCCGGGGGGCGGAGCCTGCTGACATCATCGGGGGGGTGTTGCTGGATGTCATGGACATCCAGTGAATAACACCCCTAGTGGTCAGATCACTCATAAGAGTGATCATGATTTGATAAATCAAAGGCAATGTTTTCTAAACATTGCCTTTGATCAGTATTGGATCTGCCCCCCTCCTTCACTTGCTTCTAGTGAGGGAGAGAGACAGATCGGTGTGTTCTGGTATTTCAGGTATTCCCTAATAAAAATATATATATATTGATCCAAAGGCTCTTATAAGAGCCACCCATATAATATTAACCCCTTCATTGCCATTGATCACTGCATAAACAGTGATCTTGCATAGTGGCAATTGTTTTTGGGGGTTTTATTTTTTTTACATGTTTTTTTAGTTTTTTTTAGTTTTTTTTTTTTTTTTATTATAGCCATTAACCCTTTCCTTCCCCACTATTTTTGCTGCAATTCTTACCATGCAGCGGTATACGGCTGAGGAGGCGTATGCCTTTTTGGCCACAGATTCTGAGGCCACTGATACAGCGTCAGATTTTGACGTTGGTCAGTTCACAGATACATCTAGTGATGTATCTGTGGCTGTTAGGACGCCTACCACACGTAGTCGTGGCAGTGCACCAGAGGCATGGGTAGCGCCTAATAGGTACAAGCCAGCTATCCCTCCTTTTTCTGGAATTCCTGGCATCAATATTGATGTTACAGGATTCACTCCACTGCAATTTGTGCAGGTTTTTTTGGGAGACGATGTCTTGGGAGACATTGTCACACAAACAAACATTTATGCCCAGCAGCACCGTGCTGCTAGCCCTAATTCTTTTTGGGCAAAACAGCCATGGACTCCCATTGACGTGCCAGAATTTCTTAAATTCTGGGCACTCACAATGTTAATGGGCATTATAAAAAAGCCCTCCATCTGCTCCTACTGGAGCACCAGCCCCATCTTTAGTACCCCCATTTTTGCCCAAACTATAACTAGGCAAAGGTATGAAATGATTCTTCGTTTCATGCATTTTAGCGACAACAGCCTGTGCCCCCCTAAGGAGGACCCCCAGTTTGATAGGCTGTACAAAATCCGCCCCCTGATTACCCATCTCGCTGCCAGGTTTCCAGAGGTTTATACACCTGGAAAGAATATCTGCGTGGATGAATCCCTAATGAAATATAAAGGAAGGTTGGGATTCAAGCAGTATATTCCTTCCAAGCGCTCCAGGTATGGAGTGAAGGTGTATAAGCTCTGTGAGAGCGAGACAGGATATACTCATGCCTTCCGGGTATACGAGGGTAAGGATAGCTACCTTGACCCTCCAGGTTGCCCAGATCATCTGGGCACCAGTGCCAAGATTGTTTGGGACCTAATATTCCCCCTTATGAACAAAGGCTACCACTTGTATGTAGATAACTTCTATACAAGCGTCCCTTTGTTCAAGCTGCTGTATTGTTTCGATACGGTAGCTTGCGGTTCTATAAAAAAGAACCGCTTGGGTTTCCCACAACGCCTGGTACGAACCCGGCTAGGAAAGGGGGAGACCTCAGCTCTACGCCAAGAGGAGCTTTTGGCATTGAAGTTCAGGGACAGAAAAGAGGTGTGCATGCTGAGCACCATCCACGATGAGAGAACCGTGGAGGTTTCTGTCCGTGGCAGAGCTGGGGTCACTACAAAGCCAGTGTGCATCAGGGCCTATAACAAGCACATGGGTGGAGTTGATCTGTCAGATCAACTCCTACAGCCCTACCTCATTATGAGGAAGACAAAGGCCTGGTACAAGAAGGTTGCAATTTATCTAATGCAAATTGCAACCTATAATGCTTTTTTGCTGCACAAAAAAGCAGACACTGGGCTGAAGCTGTCTTTTTTGCAGTTTCAGCTCGAAGTAATTTCAGGTATCTTGTACCGTGATGCACCTGGTCCCCAAGTAGTGATGGGAACCAACAGAATTGGGGCTACCCATTTTATTTTTAAAATCCCCCCTACAGCAAAGAAGCAGAATCCCCAAAAGAGATGCAGGGTATGCTACAGCAGGGGGCAAAGAAAGGACACCACATTTTACTGTCCAGATTGCCCTGGAAAACCTGCACTCTGTGTCGGTGACTGCTTCAAGCTGTATCACACAGTTTCCCATTTTTAATTTTTTTTTTGTTCCTGCTCCATTTTTGTATTTTTTTTTAATTTTTTGTTACATTTACTGTTTTTTAGCTTTTATTTGCTCCACCATTTTTAAGCGTTTTTATTTGCACTGTCAAGTGAACCCTGTGTCCATTCCGTGGCATGAGGGACCACTTAAGGTGCTAGATCAAATCCCTTCTTGGAGATAGGCCAGGCTTTCTTGTAACCTGTCCCTACTGATAGTTGGGTACAAGCATTTTTCTTTACCCAGATGTAAAATTCCTACTGAATTTGAATTGCTCATGTTCCAAATGTGGCCCTTTTGCCCCCAAACAATCTGACAAACCCATGCATGTGGGGTATCAATGTACTCAGGAGATGTTGCTGGACACATATCTGGGTGTTGTGTGACAGCAACATATACCAGGAGCTGTAATTTCACACCTGAAGTACAAAGTATGTGAAAAAAACACCAAAAACAATTACTATCCCAAACTTTGACAAGGGTTGGTGGTAGGATTAGTGCATGGAAAGGGTTAAACTATCAGCATCTAAAATACCCTGGGGTGTCTAGTTTTCAAAAATATATGGTTTGGTGGGGTAAATTTAATTTGCTGGCTTCAAAGATGCCCCAAATACCACATAGAGACAGAATTACCAGATTCAGAGAAAAATGGTTTTGAATTAGCAAAACGCTACTTGTACTTATTGCCCCATAACGTGTAGAAGAAAGCAAAAAACCATAAAAACATTGGGTATTTCTAAACTCAGGACAAATAGTAGAATCTATTTAGCAGGTTTTTTCAGTAGTTTTTTATGATGAATAAAAGATTTTTCAAATAAAAGTGAGAAAATGTGTTTTTTTTTCAATTTTTCGTCATATTTTATTATTTTTATTATAGGAAATTACATCATATGAAAAAAAATTTGGTGTCTGAAGAAAGCCCTTCTTGTCCTGAAAAAAACAATATATAACTTGTGTGGGTTTAGTAAATGGGTTAAGAGAAAATTACAGCTAAACACAAACACCGCAGAAACGATAAAACAGCCATTGTCACGAAGGGTACAAAAAGTAAAATCAGCCTTTGTCACGAAGGGGTTAAAGGCAAAGGACAATGTTCTGCTGTTAAACGTAAAAGTTCTGCAGTGAAGGGAAAGCATAACCTCTCCCATAAATAGTGTATTTCTTCTAATGAGTTACATTTTATTCATATGCAGATACTATTAACTCATGAATTATTTGGCCACGTTTCTTTCTTTCTAACTTGTGCACTCTTTGTAAAATATATTTACTTTACATTTTGTATCCCTAGTACTTTAAAAACACTGACTACATCTCTTAGAAGTAATAATGAATGGGAAAGTAGGTGGAAGAACTTTGTTGGCCAAAAGTGCATTTTCACACATAGGAGAATCCCCCCTACATTCTGACATATTCATTTTCTAAAAGGTACTAGGTTCCTTAATTTTGGCATTGACTCACACATTAATCTCTAACTTGGTTGCCGAGTTGGGGGTGTATCCACTAAAGATGGAGTTGGCAAGAGAGTTCCGGTATTATTTCACTTCACTTTATGAATGACCAACCCCAGTCAGCTTTAAGAATAGCTTGTGTGAGATGTCTTTGAAATTCATCTCACTGATTAAAATATGCATTATGCATAATATGTTAAAGCATCGACAGATAAATGTACATTTACCACCATTTGGTGCCCATTTTCATTGTATATCATGATGTCTGATTGTAGGTACATTGCAAGATTTTCAATAAAAATAAGTTAACAAAGTGTCAATTATGCACGGCCAGTTCAATCCTTCTTGGTGAAAACAATTGCTATGGTTGGCCCTTTATAATACATAGTGATCTTATGGAATAAAAAACAAAGCGCTGCAGGGGACCTGGATCCTCCTTTCCGGCTGGTGGGCGTCTGTGCAATGCAGAGAACCCCCACTGCTGCCGGCACTTCCGCCAGGGCTTCTATGACAGAGCGCCGGCATGCCATGACCTCCCGGTGCTCCGTCAAAGAAGCCCCGGTGGCACTAACGGCCAGCAGCGATATGCGCAGATAACCTTCGCTGATGCTGACACTTCCGCCGTTGCTTCTTTGACTGAGCGTCAGCATAGAAGCCCCGGCTGAAGTGCATTGGTAAGTCTGGGGGAGGGGGGCAGAGCGGCATATCAGGGTGGCATAAAGTATATCAGAGGGCAGAGTGGCAAAGTGGCATATCAGGGGTTATAAAGCATATTAGGGGGCAGAGTGGCATATCTGGGGGGGCAGAGTGGCATATCTGGGGGGGCAGAGTGGTGTATCTATAAGTAAGGTGCATTATAAATTAAGGGGAAGGACCATAAAATGGCTATTGGCTTTTCAAATTTCTGTTTATATATAACATATGCTGTCTAACTGCATAATAGACACCAAAATGATAAAATACACATATTCCTGTTCATTAGATAAAATACTGCTTTACCATTCCACTCATGTGTATTTTTTCTCTAAAAATGTTTTTCTTTAAAACAGCACCAAATGGCCTGTAATCGGGTGCAGCCTATAATCGAGCCAATACGTTATATAGGTATTTTTTATTTCAGAAACACATCATATATCATGATTTTGGGCTTGGCAGAGTTAAAACTGGATCATGTACATCTACTTTTTATATTTTGTTATTTTTTTAGTTTATTTATCTATTCATTAGATACATTTCTCTCTAACCCTCCTAACCCAAAATGTAAAAAAAAACTATTTAAGCTTGAAAAAACAGTAGATATACAAAGACTGCTGATAACATTATAATAGAGTGATCAAGCAGCTAAAAGTAGATATTTATTGTAAATAAATATATATATTTCCCCTATCACAGTGTTCTATGCCTCACGATCAATGCAGCTAAAAGTAGATATTTATTGTAAAAAAATATATATATTTCCCCTATCACAGTGTTCTATGCCTCACGATCAATGCAGCTAAAAGCAGATATTTATCGTAAAAATATATATATATATTTCCTGTATCACAGTGTTCTATGCCTCACGATCAATGCCAAGGGCAGTGCTTACTGTCGTTCCCCTTAGCAACATGCATGTGATTGGCTCCCTGAGCAGTCACATGCACGGAAATACCCCCTATTGGTTGTTGCTGGTCTGCCTGTTTCTCTAATTATAATATAAGCTTGTGAGTCCCCCAACATTTTGTGTTGCACCTATGTTATTCACAACAGTATCTACAAGTTCTATAACAGAGAAGAATCATTACTACATTACATCATCTGTAATGATGAGAGGAGACAAAGGAATGCTTAGTAATCACATTCATATACATTGCAAGCCTGTATTCTTTTTAAACTCATACCTATGCTCCAAATACGAAATTGTGGTAAGAAGAAATATACAACATTATTGATTCACTAATATGCATTTGGTATAATGGTGTTAGAGGCAGCTGTCTAGTGAAGCGTTATTATGGCAGGAAAGCTTGCAACACAGATATAAATTGCAATAAAACTGTACAACATTAAGGGACCTCATAGATACATTAAACTGCGCAGAAGGAAGTAATTTAGAGTGATAGTCCCCTTAGTAATATGTATACTAGTCTCGGCAATAATGAACTATTAAATGAAAGCCTTATTTTGTATTGCTTAAAACAGGCCATTAATACTTAGTATGAATGTATCTCTGAATGAGACATTCAAAAAGCCATTATGTTTTCAACATAGGTTAATAATAGGACCATTTTTCCTCCCACTCTTTGGCACAGCTGCTGCGTTTTGGGGCTGAAGTGGGAGGCAGCGTGGAACAGAGATTAGAAAGACAACTTATAACTAACATGCTATGCCAGTTCTGATAAAATAATACCAGATTGGAAATGACTGTTTACTCTCTAAGTGATTATATGACTTTTTATTTTTTTGGTAAAAGATGTGTTGTTCTGTAATAATTCCTGCCAATGCAGCTTAGTATATATTAGTTTGGTTAAATATCTGCAGCATTGTACAAAGATGCTTTCATATTTATCTAATTTTGCCAGGGACATCTAACCCTTTGGATCAGTCAAATGCATCAACAAATTTGATATAAAATACATTATTTTTAATTACTGCTTATCTCATTTCCTTAATACAAAGCAAGGTATACTATGATGGAACATAAGGAGCAGAAACTTTTTTGTTTGCCCTGGGCACGGGGCACTTACAATTTTTTTTCAAACAAACTTCCTTTGCATTCAGATAGAATACGTCTATGGTTCAGGGGTGAAACAAAAACATATATATATATATATATATATAACAGGTTCAGATCATTTTGACAGTTGGCAAATGGGAACATTAACACAGTTATTTTTCAGAATGAGCAGTTCCATCCAGACGTACCAATTATTTTGCTATTTCTGGGTTATGGAGTATTTAAAAGTAATATTGGGTACCAACTATTTGATCTTGACATGCACCTGAGTTGCTGATATAATAATAATTGTACAAATATTAGATAACAGACTGAGGACGTAAATGGTGCATAACGCAACCCCTTAAAAACAGGAGAGGTATGCAATGTATGAGAAAGTTATGTATTAGTCATTCCGATGGCCCTGGAATGTTGGCCAAGTTTGTAAATGAATTCAAGCTCTTCATTTAAAGGGATACTTATGTAAATTAGCTAATATCCAAAATCTGTGTTTCTAAGGCACATTAAAAAGCAGTGCACATTCTTTGGAATTCCTATAAAGGTTGCCTGTTGCAAATAAACAAAGGCCTTATTAAAACATCCCACTTTGTTTGCATTGTTATCCCGATGAGTACAGTCATCCTATTTACAAAGCAGTACAAGATGTCTTTGACAGTAATCTGCTTTAGTGGTAATTACAAATGTCAAGCCACTAAGCACCAACTAGAAGAAAAGAAAGTGAGTGACTCTTGAGTGAATCAAGGTTCATGGACTTACAGCAGAAACTAGCACTTCAGAATGTTGAAGTCTGCTCTATAAACCTTTCCTTTCACTTAACTAATTTTATTAATGTATCAATGGCCAAGTCTGATGAGTTTCCTGGCCTTATATAATGCACAGTTAATGGTTAATGGATTTAACTATGCATTATGCAGGACCAACTAAGCAATTCTTGTAGGACAACATCAGCTCTGTTGACACTTCATAGTGATAGCTGGGAATTCTCCAGGTTTGACCCTGAGTGTCCAGTGGGACCTGCATTTAGTCATGCATACCCACTTCCCCTCCTACTTAAGACTATCTTGGGCCAACCTCATCCAATGTATGACTAGCTCTGCCTAGATGGTCATCCTGCCATGCCCCTCACAAAGCCATTCCCCCAGAAGAGGGAGAGCTTCAGGCCGCCTACCCTGGGAAGTTCCCAGGTATGTTTGTGGTGAACATAGTGAGATGAATAGTGAAATGAGTTTTGGATAGCCTAAATTTTACTACAGTTCACTGTTTTACTGCATAGACCTCAGTTTGTTCAATTTAAAACTAGTCCAAACTTTACTTGTCCTAAAGCCAATTCCTTAGGTTGTTGAGCAGGTGGTGGGTGCCAATACCAGATTCTGACCTGGTATTGCAGTTTAGGGCTATAACAAAACACATATCTATGATAGTAGGTTATATTATGGCTTACCAATTCATAATACACTTGATGCTTGCAACCCTTGCTTTTTCAGAGTTACAGCATGTTAGACAAATATTTCAGACTGCCAAAACAATAATATTATATAAAAAAATGTATATGATGAGTTTCTGGTTTGATTTCTTTATTTACTCAGTTTTAAGATAAATTAGTAACTTTCTATGGACCTATGCAGTGAGCATTTTGGACAAGCATCTAATCTATCTCCTCTTGCCCTTTTAGGACCATTTATTAATCAAATTTTAAAGATTTAGGTAAATAAAAAATTATCAAGCAATGAGGAGGAGATGGCCAGGTGCTTGATAGTAATTATGTTGTAAGCACAAGAGACAGGAAATAAAAATGCAAATGTGCTATTAAATCATCTTCATTTAAAAACTGCTGAACTATTTTAGAAAATGTTAATATAACATAGTTTTTGTGTTCTAGCAATTAATTTAAAGATGTTTTTGGTTTGTTGGTTTTCTTTCAGGTGATTGCTTTGCCTTGAGTTAGTAGGAAGTCTATAAAGTAAATCTGGCCTTAAAGTTGCTAAAATATTTCCCTTGAGCTATTGTCTCTTTGTAATTTCATATTATGGGTTCGGAGTCAGACAGACATGACTGCAATTATTCCCCGGTAGGCTCAGGTGAAGCGGAGCTCTGTCAGTAGCTCTGTGTCAGGGGGTAATAATGTTTCATGAATCCTGACAGAACACAGAGAAATAAAACAGAACATACCCTAAAACAGTATAAAAGGAACAGAAACAAACATTTTTATAGCAATTTACATGGTAGCAAATATACCATATAAATGGTCAACAATACATAATGTTTTAGGTTATCTGTTTAAGCGAGCCTTCAATGTCTTTATGATTGTGGGTTTTTTCTGTTTTTTTCCAGAGATATAATATTTGTTTCCTAAGAAATTCCAATCTCATAGAGTCTTGTGTTACTTGTATTGTTAAGATGCATGAGCCCAATATACCCTTTGCTTTATTTGTAGTATTGAGGGACATGGGTTCAGTGTACCCTTTGCTTTACTTGTAGTTTTAAGAGACATTGGTAAAGTGCACCCCTTGCTTTAACTGTAATTTTAAGGTCCACTTTAAAAAAAACAAAAAACCTCCAGCCTTGTATCATGTCTTTGTTAAATACTTGTGTTGCATGTTTGACTAGCTAACTGTAGCCAGTACAGAGGGAATATAGCACCAGCAGTACACATATCAATTTTATGTATCGAACAACCAATAAACATGTATCTATTAAACTGCTGTATAAACTACTACTGTATACACCATTATTCAGAGAACTAAAAGGGTACACTGCCACTGGTACCATGTCTAAAGCAGACACAGCAGTATAAAAAATGTCTCCTTCTCCTTAGTGTTAAAAGGAAGATGTCACCTGTCAAATACCTACATGTGTTAACATTTAGGAACTTAGATTACATCATATGAATTTATGCTTTCCAACCCTGGAAATTGTCTCTAATAAAAAATGTATATATATAATTTGTTAAGCCTTTTTTAAATATTACAAAGTGTGTCCTGCACCATTCCTCAAAATAAAGACATTTTTGATTCCAGGGTATATAGTATTTTATGATAAGGGGTCTTCACATTGCTGAGGAATATTTCCATGACTGCAAATGGCAAAGTAAGCAAAATACCATATTGTAAAAAAACCAAATAATTCTGAAATGAGTACAAAATGAGTCTATAATTCTGTTGAGTTCAAACAGTATAGTTATGTAGATAAAGAACATAATCTGACATTAACACAAATATCAAATGCTACTAAAAAATGAATTGCTGGAGCTCAAAATCTAAATTGGACTTCTGTTGTGAATAAATGCTATCACACTGAATCTTCTACAGAGGTGAAATGCATTAAAACAACTGACACGGAATTAAATGAATCAATCAGATTACACAAAATGCAGTTCGCTAAGCACAATTTTTCTGCAGCTTGGGAGTGGAGACTATATTCTGAAAGATGGATTTCCCTTACTTTCAGATAAAATCACTTTAACCATTGTTGTGATTCCAAACTCCAAATGGAAATATAATACACACAATAAAACAGGTCATTTATGCAAAATACACAAGGCATCAAATATAAGAAAGATTGATTGACCCTTGGGACACCAGGTGGAATGGAAGGGGATGCAATCATATCTGTCCCAGTCCCACATGTGTATCATGATGGGCACATCTGGCAAATTGACTTTAACCCTTTGTCTGTTGTGGTTTATGGTACATTCACCTTGCAGGAAAACTTTCCATTTGTGCTTTTGGAAAAAAAAGAAATGTATCCAGTTCTTATCAGCTTACATATATTGTAAACAATGTAATTACCTTAGGCTATCCCTAAGAAGTACCATGAAGTAAGCAAATACAGTGTATAAACACCATGATGGGATGCACAGCTGCAGTGCAGTTTTCCATATGCATCCTACTCCTGGGATTCTAACCTGGATGGTCTACCACATAGTGCCTTTAACTGGGGTGCCGCATTAAAAAAGCACCATGTGCAACTGCTCTGATTTTAACAGGGTCCTGCTGTGTAAATATTCAGTTAGGGATACAAGAAAAAGGGAAATCATGGGACTGCTCTGATAGAATAATATTTCTGCAGATCTAATTGACAGTTCTGAAATGGAACTTGTGTTCCATTTTAGACATGTACATTTTATCAATGTTATAGAATCCAGTGTTAATAATTAATTGTCTATTACATACAAAATCATCACACATATTGAAAGATGTATAATAGTTAAATAAATTAATTCATGTCCCATGGATGATAGCATTTTCAACATCATGATGTTTATAACATGAATGGTTCCTTTTAGTTATTGCATAGTCCCTTGGTATAATAATACTAACTAAATATTTATTAAAGAGAGATTAGTAGATACAGAGAGGCATAAATTACTAGTTTGATAGAATTATCTACAACCTAAAAAATATTTTTAAAAATGTATGTGTGTGTGTGTATAAATATATGGTGTTCATATAAGGTGTATACTTATAAGGCGTTCAATAATGACCATAAACCCAAGGCTTTTGAAAAGAAAACCAAAAATGATTAGACAGTTTTAGTATTCATCTTGGAGATCCTACTTTTGCCATAAAACACAGCTCATTTTAGGTACGGTACTTCATTTTGTAAGTTCATATCTTATAGAATCAGGTATGTATACTAAACACAACAACAACATTACATGTCACATTGCAGGGTTTTTTGTCTTTCATAATAAAGGTTGGATTCCATTACCTGAGACAAATATATCCTATCTTCCTGTATGCCAAAATACAAAATTTGGAAGAATGAGAAACATCAGTGATATATTTATCACAAGTCTGGGAACTGCCATTAAATAGCTGGGGCTCTATTCTATTACCTGTGATAAATGTATCACTAGTTATATCTTCAAGCTCCCTACAGGCTATAATGGAAAATTTGGAAGAATAAAAAAATTATATATTTATCACAGTAAATAGAAGCCTTAATATAGCCTTAGCTCTGCAAAGGGGTCGGTCTCACCCAATTCACAATTCAGTCAGAGAACATGATAAATATGTTTCAAGTATTGGACTTAAGGGCATTTGAGTATAGAAAAACTGCCCAACCTACCTGAAAAAAACTTAAAACACACACATACATGAAGTCTGGGGTCACCATGGGCTTGTTGTCTGCTCTTATCAACCTGTTCTTATTCTTATTCCGGGAAAAGGAGAGAAACCAACTGAGCTGAAATGAATCAGATTCTATTTTGTATGTTTAACCAAGAAATGTGAATAAATAAATATGGTTTCCACACATAATCTTAACCACATTAAAACATGTAATACAAAATAACCACCATGTGAAGCTATTGGATTATTCTCACGTTAACATAGTAAGTGAAAATTATAATATCATTTTTTTGGCAAAATGTTCCCCTTTTGTCATTTACTTGTACTCTGATTTGCTCTCTGCATTGAATGAGAGTTGAATTTTAATGCTGACTTCTAATGAGGAAAATCTGGAGATAGAGGAAGTGGATGGGGTCAAGCCATCTTCCATTTTATCTCAGACACTTGAAATTATAGGGCACATTTATTTCTACCCTTCCTGCTCTGTGGGTTAAAATGGAAATGAGAAATAACAAGGTTAAGCTTGATGTAAGAAAGATAACAGACCTTGTAAGTCTCATGAAAGTGAAATGGGAGATGTCAATAT
The DNA here is from genome assembly GCA_029215755.1 of Spea hammondii. Classification (NCBI taxonomy): domain Eukaryota; kingdom Metazoa; phylum Chordata; class Amphibia; order Anura; family Pelobatidae; genus Spea; species Spea hammondii. The sequence goes on from JARDYJ010000004.1 coordinate 69,799,891, forward strand.
CTAAAGCATGCCGCTCTCTTAATCTCCTGGATAAACTAACAGGATGAAGAAGGGCTATCATCCATGAGAAAGAGCACACAGATGCTGTAGTGAGGAGACAGGATATATATCATCCGGCCCTTATCAGCTATGTCCAATTCAAATGGACTACAGCTATAAGTCTTTAAAAACGAATTGTGCATGCTCTTGGCACCAAAGGGGTTAATGTATTTTGTCAGCATTCACAATGGTTTACAAGTTAAAAGAAAGCAATTATAATGGCGATACATACAAAACAAGAAAAAGAAGGAGAGACACGGATTGATAGATAGATAGATAGATAGATAGATAGATAGATAGATAGATAGATAGATAGATAGATAGGGAGATAGTATGATAAGTAAAGTAGATTCTATCTAATATATATATATATGTGTTACATTTTTCTGCTTTTTGGCTTGGAATTTGATTTGCACAACATTAACACTTCTTGACTGCAACTCCCATGATGTTGAGCAAGCATCTTTGCTGGTTGAATTTTATGGGACTAGCAGCTATTAACAGTAGGTTGGGCTTTGGGGGGCTACATTAGGTCTACAGTACAAACACTAAGCCAGTCGTATTGCTAGCTGAACTTCATGAGAATTGTAGTTAAAGGCTTGAGTTGTGATGCCCTTTAACACACACTAATTTTTTTTTGTTGACTGCATCTCCTATGATATACAATCAACTATTGCAGGGTGAACACCATAGGAATTGTAGCTTGAGGTAGTTGTGGATAATTTTTATCACCCAAAATAGTGTAAATTAAATTTCTCATGTTGCGTAGGTACATGCTGGTCTGTTGGCTACAACCATTGCCATATAATTTTTCCTATTAATGGATAACTAATATTTGCCTCCCATCAGGAAACAACACTCTCATGCCAACAAAGGTAGGCAATGAGGAGGAGGTACTGGGGTGAGGAGGATCTTTTTCCTCCTGGAAAAAATCCTCTGGATACCCATGTATGAAAACTGTAGAAATATAATGCTATAATATAATTTTATAGAAAGACTCAGAAACCTTTAGTGTAAACTGCAGATGTGTAAGATCGCAGCATGTGTATAGGCATATGTTTCTGGTTGGTTTTACTCCCCAACATGTTCCTAAAGATGCCTCAGAAGAAAGGCAAGGCCTACTTAAGACCTAATGAAATGCATTGGGGCCCCTCTTCCATGTTTTTATACATGATGGTGGCCTTCTGCATGTAATAGCACTTTGACCACTAAACTGGCTAATAGCACATTTGGTCCCACTAGCTGGACATTTGCTCCTTTGCAGCAGTGTTGTGTATTTTTAGGATATGTAGAAAACTGAATTTTATTTGCTTTGTGAGTACATTTTTTTGTTTAGTGAAGTCATTTTGTTGCTGTACGACTGGCAACTTTTGCCTTTTATTCAGCAGTATGGATATGTACATTTATTAAAGAGCCTTAACGAGTGAACTTGTGAGTGTATGGCACAGGTATTCCTTGTGTTTGTGCAAGATCAAACTGTACTATGTATTTTCAAATATTTTTCGCCTACTGACAAGTAACAGTTTTTGTATTAGGACCATTAGTAGAATTCTGTATCACCATCAGCAGCAAATTGCTGCATAAAATCTTGGTGACAAATTACTAAAGGGTTAATATTTAGTCGAAGGATCAGCTTGTTTATGATGTATGCTATAATTCTGGAGTGGTCTTTACATTTTCCATAAACAAGTACATATATACAAAAAAGAAAAAATTGCTGAATGCTTTGAAGACGTTTAAATAATAAGGTACCTAAAAACATAATGTTATGTATATATCAAAATTCTTACCTTTACTTTGGGGTGGATTTTGACTCCTGTCTCGCAGGACGTTGATCTGGTAGACAGCTCCGTAAGGCTCAAAAAGATCTTTAAGTTCCTTTTCTGACCATGACCGTGGGATCTGACCTACAAACATCTTAATGGAATCTGGGTCTGGCTGGTCTGAGTGATCCAAAGCTCCATTCATTTTGTTGGTTGTACCGTTACTGTTGAAAAAAAAAAGTACAAAACATCAGGATCACCAAACAACAGAGCAAACTGCAGCACAAGGGCTTGTAAAAAAGTCTTAATAAAAAAAAAAACAAGATTACATTTTTATAGGTTCTGCTTTATAAATAAGTTTGCAAACCAGGATACCAAGTGCCTAGAATTCAATAATAACAAATATAGGGGCAAACAGTGCAAAAAAAGTTCAGCTTCTGATAATAATAACGCCATGCATTATTCTTGTTTTTCCTGTTCGGCAGCGCTGATTTGGGCAATAAAGTCATGAAAAGAATATGAAACACTAGGCAATCTGTCAGATGACTAATGCCGGATACCAGTGATAAAACTGTAGATTGTGTTAAGCTTCCATGCATGCCTCAGATTAGTATAGCATTGCTCTACTAAATGTGGCAGCTTGCAGTAGATCAGATCCCACTCCCAAGGAATGAGGAAGACTGAAAACTCAAGCCTACTGTTACTATTCTGAACAAAGGCTTTGATTCACAAGAGCAAGTATTCAACGCAATGATAGCTTCATATGGCATGCCAGAAAACACTCATGCCTGCACTGGATTAATTACTATTACATTTGTCCTTTCCTAATCTTTAGTCCATTTATTATATTTAATATCTAATCCTGTATGTATATATGTAATAAATGATGGAAGCATTGATAAACACTAACTTACATCCATCAGGCAAGTCTGATTTTTTTCTCCAGAGAAATCCTGTATTGCAGGGGTAGGTATATGCAAATCAGGTTTGGATCCTGCCCTGGGTGTGGCTCAGGGTAGGGACCCCATTTTACCAGCATGCTCTCTGCTGCATTCTTGGATATAACATTATTATATGTTTTTTATTACGCCACCTAATTTCCTTGTCATTATCACAAAAAGTACATGATGGGGGTGGACTGGATTATTGACATAGTCATAAATTAGAACATATTAGCTATTTAGGCAGAGCTGGAGACATATAAAGACATTTGATGTGCCTTCTACTGATTACTTGTTTAAAACACTTAACAACAGAGGGATGTATTTCTGCATGTATTGTTCACTATGCTGTTTTTTGAATGAGTACAACTACTGATCCCTGCAATGATCGGATCGTATCGGGCTCTGAACCATTTTATTAGCTTAACCGTGTACTTCCTGTGCAGTATTCTCTTTTGCTAGCATAGTCTCTTTTTTTTGGAACATACATAATAATGGTTAAACAATAGAAGAAGATAATAAATGCTGGGACTCTTAACGTTTCTAGAGTACATAGTGTTTATTTGTATCTGCATATCCTTAGATATGTATATGCATTTGCATCTAAGGATATGCACGGTATCTTTTCTCCTTAGGCTACATAAGTAGGAAGCCCTGGCCCTTGCACAGAAGACACCATATCTCATTTTCATAATGTATTTTTATTATCAAAATGACAACTGCCATGCATAGATTTACATTGAACATGGGTAGTCATGGGTAGTCAAACCTTCAGATGTAAATATAATTCCAGTTATATTGTATATAAGTACTATAAGCATTTGCAAGCCATAAACACGGAAGTGGCTACTGTTTGACAGTTAACAGTCAATACCAAATAAAGGATCCACAGAAACTATCCTCACATAGTGGCCAGATTAAAGAAATGGGATAACAAATTGACCCAAACAATGTGAATTTTGTATTTAAAATGTATGGCAAATTTGAAAGTCAGTTCTGGGTATTAAGAGTATGTGAAATGCATACTTACAACCACAACACAGAACAATAAGAAGAGAAAATGGGAATGAACTATTTAACATGTTTTCCCTAGCCCATTATGCATAAACTGTTGAGTACCACGAAGTGTGAAAAAGACAGAGAGCAGTATTTCACGCAGCTTTCTGATATACAAATAGTAAGAGGTTCCGATTTTTCTTTTTTTCCAAATGGTAAAACATTTCATACATTATTGACCATAATATTTACTCCATATTATTCTCAATGGTGCTCGCTATAAGATGATTAGTTCAGTACTGGAGCCACACTTGGATAAGTTCCCTGTGGGCTGATCAGACACAGCCTTGCTAACTCAATCCTAACACAACCCATACTGTTTGGCACACGTGTGTGCACAGCCCACATGTGCTGTGAAGTGTATATGTGTGTGTGTGTTACTTGCTTGCTTTTTAGCATTTTAGTGACTTCTCTGGCACAAACCTACTCAATAGCATGTAAAATAATTGTAACAAAAAAGAAACATGTTTCAGGTTGCATAGAAACAACTGGTACTCATTGATACTCTGTGCCATGAATTTTAAATCCATTTTAACTGGTTCAATGATGCACAATTAATTGTAGACCACGATTATCTTATTCGGCTTTCTTCTAGAAATCCTTTTCATTTTTCTCCATTTTAAGTAAACATATGTTTTAAATAAATAATGAGATAGCTATGATTCCCTTGCTGTATTAAATATATTGAAACCTTAAGTACACAAGAAATTCCAAATACTTTATATTGCAAAATAGAAAATGAAAATCAATAGAACAAGTAGCCCCTGTTTTTTATAAGATCTGTTCTTTATTAGACAAGATCTAGGCAATTTACACAATCTATATACTCCAGCTTTGTTTATCAGAAAGATTTCCATTGGGGTTAGCGTTATTGAGACCATCGATCGACTACAGGAGTGAAAGAGAGTTCCGCAACCTTCTTATTTAGATGAATACTGGTTATTAGACACATAGCGAAAAGAGAGAACAAATAATAATCTGTTTGTCCAGCCTAGTTTGTCATTTTCTACTTGCTATTATTGAAAGAAAGGCCAAGAACACGGGTCACTGCTCTGAGTTCCAATAGTGATCTCTAAACAAAGAGGAAACAACTTTGCTAGCTAAGACTGCATTAAAGAGATGTGCTGCATACAAGAGCTGGAATTCAAAGGGTTACAAAAAGGGCAACAAATACAGCGTCGCCAGCCTTAAAAAATAGTGCCTGTTGTAATCTGTGTGGTTCTATGCACAAATAATAATAATAATAATAGTTTTTTTTTAAAAAGATGGGTTGTATGCTAGGATTACAAACAGATTGGCAGAAAACAAACACATGAAATAAGGTGAATATTGCCCTGATTGTGAAAACTTCCAGTCTTGCCAGCCTTTATTAGTGTATAACAACTGCAATTCTAACAATCCTAAAGCAAATAATGTCCATATAACTAGTGGTTTAGGATCATGGGAATTATAGATTATCAAAAAATTATTTTCAACCCATGATCTAGGCTAAATGAATGAGGAGCAAAGAATTTAAAAGTGGAAAACAGACAAATGTGTGGTAACCCGAATAGCTTTCTGTGATTGTTCAGAATCTATGTGATGCTTTTCAGATATATTCTCTGTAAAGTAACGTGCAAAGAATCAGAAACACTCATAAACTAGAGATGTGTAGAAAGACTTGTTCAGATTCTGCTATCAACATCTTTAAATGCGGCCAAGTCACTTCATCTTCTTGCGCCTAAGGCAGAGAAACACAGATTGTATGCATCGTAGGGTTGATTGTAAAATTTATTCCCTTTACCCAGCACAGTGTGCCACTAACTATATTGTAATTGTAAAGCGCATTGAGTCCCATAGGAGGCTATTTAAAATAATTTATACTGTTAGTTAATGTTGTAACGGATCCAAACTTAAAAGGACAGTGACTTCAAGTGGTATGTTTAAATATTATGTATCCCATCAAAAAAGAATATATTCTGTGCCTTCATATCTACAACTCATTTTCTATGGGGCTGAATATCCCTAACCAGCACATTTACTAGAAGTAAATGTGTAGTGAATGTGGTGGCTCAGGGCACTGCCCTTGGTAAGGCCTAGGGCAGCATTCAAGGTATCGCTGCATGTTTTTCCAACTTAAGTGTCATGTGTCTCTAAAAAGTGATATGAGTGGAAGTTCTAATCTATCAACATATGTTTCGGGTTCCATTGCTTTTGTGAAAAGCTACAATAAATATGGTCAGGTATGTTGAGAAGATGAATAACTCCATTTAATGAGGGACAGATTAAGCATACTACCATGATAATAGCTTCATAATATTTCCTCGACCTGTTAATCACAGCATTAAATATTAAGAAGAAGACAACAATGTCTATTAGCTACATTTTACTAAATAAGGGAAATTCACAGTTGAATGTCTTTTTATTCTGTACTCCTTATAATTAAAGGTTATACAATTACATGTATAGTGTCTCTTACTTTCTCTTTGGCTCATTGAACAGCTTTCTCTAGCACATGATTTTATGCTCATGCCATCCATATACACTTGTGTAATCCCTTATCCCATGGCAATTAATGTCAAGGCACAGATGATTATTTATGAGAGAAAAAGTGAACTGTGAATCTTAGTGCCTCTGTGTGAATGGCAGGCTTGAGTCAGTGGCCAATTTAGCTTGGTGGACCGCAAGTGACCCAGCACTTCATCTTAATAACTGACAAGCTATCATCTTTATACTGAAGAGGAACTTGAGGTCACATCTTAAGATAGTCAAAGCTTGGCTCCCTTAGGTCAGATTCAAATATTTTCTGTTATTTCTAAACATTTGAGACAAATTGCACAATAAAATATAACCATGTTTTCTTTGCAGAATATTACCAATGTCTGTTTCCTGAATCACTAAGTGTACAATATATCAAGGTATTAGGGAAACATGGGACATAATTCTGTTGCTAAGCTTAGCACTTAACTTTGTCACTAACAAAAAAACTCTATCAATATCTAAGGGCCTTCAGATTAATGTCAAACACATCTAACACTGGATGATTTATTAAAATACACATATTATCTTGAACACACATTAAACAATAATTTCTAGACCTATTACTGAGAATTTGGCATCACTGTTATTTTCTCTAATGGTATGAGGAATGATACATAGAAGATACTCATTTGGACCTCGCTAGAAGGGTGTTGTTCAGCATGGTGCTGACATACACTGTTATCTGGCGAAATCAATCATTTGAATTTAAATGGGGAAATTATACACTGTATAAACACGCAGTTTTTGTTCCCGCCTGGACATCAGTTATTATTTGGGCCAATAAGGGCAATGTTGGGGTCCATAAAAACAACCCAAAAGCTGATCCGTTCAGTCAATTGTAATTGGGAGTACAAAAGACATGGATTTTTATGTCTGTAAAAGCTTTATTTGAATAAAAAAATGACAGGCTGGGCTCTGCCAAAGGAGAGTCCTGAGCTTTTTCCAAATTAAGGGGTGAGAATTTGGATACAGCTAACATTGCTCAAAGCTTTATTCCCATTTTAGTATCTGAATCATTGCCCGGTGGCAGCTGGATTTTAAGCTACAATTCAGAAATCATCTTTTGCATTCAGGCCCTGGCATTATGGAACAATAACCTGCCATGTTCTAATGATATATAGAGTGTGGATTCCGCTGTAACAATGCAGTTAATAAGAGCACGAGAGATGCAGCTAACTAGGACGATAGTATTCTGCACATCACTACATAATTATTCTTCAGGTAGTGGATGCAAGTAAAGGTCAAAAAGCTAGAAAAAAAATAAAACACTACATTTACAATAAAACCCTGTAGACTGTGTTCATTAGGTTTTACCATTTCACTTTACAAATCATTAAAAATATACTTATCCACACAAACCAAATATTTTTAATCCGTTTAGTCGAAATGGATATATTATGAAAAGTAATAATGCTTTAGGCCATGTGAGAAATACCAGCTGTAGCTGAGGAAAATAGGCACCTGTCAATTACTTGAATTACAAAAAGAAGTGATGAGGCAATGATAAACATATAAAAAAAACGCCAACATATCTCCAAAATTAAGGTTGTTAATTTACAAATCCCAGAGTTTAAATATCTCATTATGGGGGTTATTAAATGTCTTGAGAAGTTTTCAGACGATTTAGATTAGAAGTCACTTATTTTTTATCTAAATCACGCAGGTAGATTCTGCAGTACAATAAAAAAAGGGATTTTCACATAATAAGCAGAGACAGAATGTGTTAAGGGTATGAAACTGCTTTTACTAAAGAATATTAATAAAATAACTGCGTAAAAGCATATATTTTTTTATAATTTTGAGTGAATGTTCCCTAGAATAACCTGCAGTGATTTAGATACAATAGAAATTGTCTCAGGTTGGCAAAATGAAGACCTTAACCTTTAAACAGACTAGCAAAGCCAACTAACCTTATTTTGCCACAATATAATGAGCCTTTACAATATATATATATATATATATATATATATATATATATATATATATATACACATACATACTGTATATATTTATTTGTAGAATTTTCATTTTTCCAACTACATCACCTCTTTATGTCACTGCACAAAATATTCAATATAAAGCTTTTAATTGCCTGTCACTATAAATACAGCCCATGCAAGTATTCTGCCTGATGCGCAGCAGCACTTCAACACAGACTAAAGTCAAATATGACCTTTTCTGCCTAGCAATTATATGCATAGAACATTTTTATGGAGAAATAAAAAAGGTGCATGAATATATTTAAGATTACTTAGCTTTCCTGCATTTTGTACAAAACATTTGTTTTCTATAGAAACCAATGCTTTGATATTTATATATTTATCACACACATGCATCTCATTAAAAAGCAGTGTCGCTCTTAAAGGATTTCTTAATGAGCTCTGTGCATATGATAGATTTATAAACACATTGCTTTATTGGATTCTACAAATTCACCATAGTTTGACATTTGCCTTTTTTTTTCTAGAATGAAGCTTACACATTTTAATAAACATAGCACTAACAGGTACTTCTATTATTCCAGGGCTGAGATAATGAGATTTATGTGATAAAGTGGTAAAAATGGTGCAATCAAAGATTGCAGAAACATTACATTAGTTGTTAGGAAGATGACTTTGCACCAAGCTTGTACAAAATGACAGTCCATCCACATTCATCTTGCGCTGAACTATTCCTAGAACTTGTGTTGGGGTGAGACCTGAGAAATAACTGATCACCTCCATAATGAAATGGAAATTATGTTAAATTTCCATTTTTACCCTTCATTTCAACCTCTTATCTCTAGGTTGACTGCAATATTTTTAGAAATGCAATGGCTACAGGAATGCCATCCTTCATACCCCCTGTTAATCTGTGTTGTATACGCTGAGTAAACAGAGATCAGATGTCCCCTGATGGCATTTGGTAAATCTTTGAAAATGATGGCCTTCCTTAACTCTACCCCAAAGCATTTTCTATAGTATTTTCTTATTATTATGATTCTGCATCTGGTATACCGAATAAGTACCATCGTTTGTTTATATATCTGTCTTAGTGCCTTTCCCAAATATAGCCAGATGGAGGCTTTCAAAATCAAATTAATTTCAGATTAATTCATGTTTGGACACACTCCAGTTTTCTGTGTCTCTGCTTTCAGGCACTGTGTTAATTGGGTTGGAGGCATCAACCTTAAGTCACAGGACATTAGTGGGGGGTGGTGGCGTACATCATCACATATGATCACAATGTATGTGCATGATAAGAGCACAGTCAAATTAACTAATTGCCAGCACAGAGACGTATAGACCTGTGAGCTTGTTTAATAATGTAGATAATTACAATTCTCCAATTACGATAGCACTGCAGAATATGCTGGCACTCTATAAAAGCGTAATCTAGTATGTTATCTACTATAGGTACATATATAGCTTTTTTGTAGACATGTTCTATAACCCTAGGAGGTAGGTGCTGTGTATGAGCCAGTGAGCCATTGTGCTTTTGTCTTTTTAATATTTTTCCTCAAAAACATTATGTTTTAATTTGTTGATATCCCATGAAATGGCTGGTGTGTTGGGTTTTGTGTTGTGTTAACCTAGTGTAACCTAGGTTCACAATTTGTTACTAAGTATTCTTTACCATATAAGGTCCTGGATCAAACATCTGTACATCTGTAAGGGCCCTAGGGAAATGATTTAGGGAAGCCTATCCGAAGGTCAGCTGAAAAAAGGAAATCATAATTAAATTATGATAAATTATTAAAAAATATATATTAGTGATTTAAAAGTAAGAAGAATATGTGCATTACTCTTACATCTTCTTTTTTATATAGTAACTCCATGTCTGCATAATCCCACAGAAAATAACGGAAGGAATATATCTACTGTAGCGCTTTATCAAATTCATGAGGTCACTATATGGTCATTTGGTATGTTTAGCACTAGCAAATCGTATTTTTTTTTAAAGATTTTGGCAAATTTGCCCATCCTAAACTGGTTACAGTTTCCCTTAATGGTAACCTCAACATTTTGGCTAATTGGACTGATGGAGATCTTTCTTTGCCAAGCTGTAGCATATTTTGTTTTTTCATGTTAAGTACCAGCCTCATGTGTAATGGATTTGTCACTGTGGCAGTCCTATATTACAAAGGTTTTCATAGATGCTATGGCTATGGAAAAAAAAACTAATTCATACACAGTTACACATATTTGTAGGTAATATAATCTTATGTAATAAGAATTTTCTGGAATTATGGCAACAGGTATGGTAATTGCTGGCTAAATTCAATACATTTCTAATTGAGCTCAATAAAGCAGATGTCCTTTCAGTTTACTTTAAGAACTAGACCTATTGTACACATTTCATTCCATAACAAGTAGACACTTAGCGTCACATTGACACATTCACGTACAAAATTCTTTAGAAGCTTCCATTAAGTAGAATTTGAAAGCAGTTACTTTATTGTACAGCTTCACACTCTGTTCATTGTGCAACTTATTCACATAGACTTATTTCAAAAGAGAAGTAGAATACATCCAGACATTGCAATTCATGACGATCGTCACCTTTGCCTAATGTCTCGGAGAAAAATCCGACAGCAATGTTTTCTTGTTAAAAAGCTTTCTGACTATACTTGGTTCAATAAAACCTGGACTTTTCTGTATTGTCACTTTCAACGTCATGTGCCAGAGAATTGTTGATAAACTATTGTTAAGTAAAATTGTTAAAATGAATAAACTTTCGAGAGATTGCATCACGTCTGGGCCAATTATGCCAGGGAGCATGAGAGCAATGCTTTTATTTTATATACGTTACCCGGTACATTACATTTATTTGTATAGTGCCAGGTGATTCCGTAGTACTGTTGCAATAGAGGACGAAAGTAAATACCTTTAACAACAAATTTAAAATTGCCAATAACACCAAGGGAAAGTGGTCGGTGGGTAGCCTTAGTGATTTTCTGGACTCAGTTTGGATGTTTATTATTACATTTTGAGAACTCTGTTAAGCTGATTGCAGTAAAGTTCCAAAGGGAACAACCACATAACATTAAGAACCACCCTCTCCTGTTAACTTCCAAATCCACATATGTTTTCCCATTACTATTTTTAGATTTTTCATTGCTATTTGCATTTTATACCCAGGGTAAAACAATAGCAGCTCCGTTAATGATCCAGAAAATCATATAAAGATATTATAATTATACATACATACAGTTACATACATACTCATTCATTGAATGATAAATATATACATACTCTTCCATTAAATGATAGGATATGGTTTATTAACGTTAAAGTATGGGTGGGGGGGTATTTTAAATACTTAGGGCACTAACTCATCTTGTGATGCAAATGTCAGGCTTAAGAACTGTCAATCTCATAGGATGCCTTTATTATCTTACTTGTTTCCTTGCAATTTGGGTTGCCATGGAGATGTGACAGCCAGTTCCAGAAAATTATAAGATAAATGTCAGGCAGTGATAACAGTGTTAATGAAGCTTCATTGACAAGCAGCTTCATGCTTCATATAATAAGCTTACTTCCATTAGCATAAGCCTAGCTATCAAAAAATGAATAAATAAAATGAAATAATATATATATAAATATATATATATATAATGCATATGTCCACAAACATAAAAAACAAATATACATATTCATGAATACAAAATACATTAGAATTCAAGATTAATATTATTAAATATTTGAATACCAAGGATAGGATTTAAGGTACTTGGAATTTTTATGTTTTTAAATAATGCGGAAAAAAGCACTGCTCTTTGATTAGACAATGGTGTATAGATAGACAGTTGATAGACAGAAGGTCTGTTGGAGTAAATCAAACTATTCAGCAGTTTGTTGGCCAGCTAACTGGTAAAGTCATGCTTCTTCGTGGACGCTGCGACTTGGGCACTTGCCCAAAATTTCAAAATGATAACATAACTAATATCATGTAACTTTCTTCATTGCTTCAATATCCAATAATTATCCATATGTAATATACCAGAGCCCCCTTGCAATTAATAGATAAACATAGTATAGATGTGGGAGGCAAAGCTCATTTAATACCAGATCAGACTCTGCATTATGCAATTTCTTGTTTTTCATAAATTGCGTTGGTTTTACAGCCAAGTCAGATGGAAAATGATTTTTTTTTCTAGCACGCAAACTGACATATACAAGTATGAAACTTTTCTTTATTGACAGACTGCATCTGATAGAAAATTGTCCTATTCATTCCACTGTAGCAATTAACTTGCTTCTTTGAAAGGATAGTGCTTTAATCAAACATACAGAATTACTGTCCTACCCATCGCTCAAGATAAAGATAATACAGGATGTGTCTCCTCTATATACAGCATCTACAGAAAAAGGCTGTAATTCCAGATTACGGATATATCTAACATCAGTTCTGACCACTGGTCCTGGCTAATGTTAGAAACTCAACTAGCTTTATCAGATCCATTAACGCAGCAGGATACTGACTTAAACTGGCAAGTCTGCATGGGCTTAAAGACCTATCATATATGTATTCATTTTTAAAAGTGAAGTACTGGGGTTGTTATAAGCTTTAGACATAGAAAACAAAGAGAAAGCTGTCAGGCTTGATTTTGCTCCCGTACTCAGTATGGCCTCAAGATTTAATTAGCTCCTAGAAACATATCCAAAGGACACACTCATTACAGGGAAATAATGGGATATAGCACAGTAGCTATGGAATAGCCTTAATTGCCATAATATTACAATTTGCATTATAGTAAGAATGCAAGAAATTTGACAGATCATGTTGTAATGTTGTGTGTTGCTGGATGGATAGTGGTGTTGTGGTGATAGAAATGTTCATTGATGCCATTAGATTTCTGACACTGGGGAAAGGTTACACAGTACATAACATTTCGTTACTACTGCTGAAAAGCAGATAATCTAAAAAGAACGGTGTGCTATAAGGGTGGTGTAGATTACACTAAGCGATATAAAAATTTGAAGCCAATGGTATCCTGTAGCAAGTCAATGGTTTAATTGAACACTGAATGAAAAGTTGAAGAGATGGACTGTACAACATCTATGAGAAATAAAATGTGATTGACAGTTTTAGCATTTTCTCAGATTACAACTAAGAATCAATCATTACAATGCCAAAGGTTTAAGCAAAGTATTATTCAGCGCTAAATTGATTAAGAGACTGAAATAGTTAAGAAACGTAAGAATAAAACATATTTATTATAAGCATATATAAGAATTGACATGGAAGTGAGGAGATATATTTGATTAATGTTCATATATATATATATATATATTATACTATAAAATACATAAAACACAATTTTTTTTCTATATGTAAGACATGGTAAAACTAATAAGAGTGTATATTGGGATGTTGAACATATTGTTCTTCTGAAACCCACCTCATTCCCTACTCATATTACATTTTCCACTAGGCACATACTGGCAAGCTGGTCAGAACTGTAACTGGTCCTTAGGTTCTTTGGATTTTAATAATTCTTGTGACCTGGAACAAGTTTCAGCCTGGTGCCAACATCTGTAGCTCAGCTGGACTCTTTCTTTCTGTGGACTACAGATATTGGAACTACAATTTGCAGGTTGAGTCTGCTGTGTACAAGATGTGATTCTTCATATCCCTGTTCCTCTTTCCCAAGCAATCAAGAGTTATTAATTTGATATTCATGCATAGCTGTGTTTAAATATAGCTGTATTGGTAAATCTATTATGCCATTATAAGGTGAAAATGTGAGCTGCGAGTTATCTGTATTTGTCCTTGAATTTCGCAAGTAATAATGATGAATAGCTTCCACCTGGTAAAACTGTTCACTTGTGTAGCTAGAGAGCTGGGCTCTTCTGCTGACTTACTGGTAATTAACACAGGTGTTGGGATGAGCTAACATCCCATTATAGTAATGGTCATCATGATTGAGATTGATCCGCTTTTGCTGTGTGTGGCTGATGTTTGCCTTAACTTGTTGCTCTGACATCCATTCACCTTCTTTTAATAGCACGGCCCTGTACATAGCTATACTAGTGTGTTGCTAACAGAGCATGGATTTATTTGGCATGTCATTAATCATGGTGTGCAAATCAGCTTTAATCCTCAAAGGAAGTTGTCAAAATGTGGTTCAAATTCTACACGGTTTTAGACAGTGATTCCCATTTCATTCTGTCTCGCAGGCCTGGGAAGCATATGGATTATTGGACTGTGTATATATCCATATATTTATAGAGCCACGTAAAGCTATTTTTAACATGTTCTGAAATCCTTTGCCAGTTCAGAATGAAGACATATAATGTTACTTCACAGATTTTAGATCACAGTACGGAGTGTTGTTAAAGTTAAAGGGGAATTAGTGCTTGGTGAACCATACAAAGTAGAAATACATATTAAATATGGTATATATTACTATATGGTTCAAATTTTAATAAATATTTTACAACTCATCGAGGGCTCTTCTACTACCTGGGGTAACGTAAATTTACAACATATATTTACAAAAAAAGTATAGTTTGTTAATTTCTTGGTTCGGCGTAAAGACAAATTGATAACGATGAAACCAAAGCTAGGGGGTTAGATAATGTAAATGCTATATAGTAATAGGCTTGTAAATCAGCAGTAATCACACCTATGAATATTGCTGGACCTCACTTAATGTTAACTTTGAAAAGCAGACCCCGGAGAGATTGTTAACGTTAAAACAGCTGCTCCTGACTGTTAATTCTGCTCTGCGCTCTAGTCAATAAGCCTCAGCAGTAAATTGTTATAAATGAGATTTCAGATACACACAGATGAATGGTGGCACGGTCTGTATGCTGTGCTGTAATATTGATAAACATTTCTCAAAAGTTTTCTAATGGACTTATTTACAAGAGGACAGTTAATGCCTGCTATTTATTTCTTGGGAGACAGAAGAAAGGTTATGCAGCCAAACAGTCACATTATAATCTCAGCTCTCTGAGTGTGTGTTGACAAATGGGCATTTTTAATTTTGTAGCCATCATGCTGAAACAACACCAATTACTGTTTGCAGCGTGTAGCAAAGCTATCAGAACATTATCTTTTCTTTTTTGTTTTCATAAATGATCCGTTTCCACCTACAGAAACTAATGATCCAGGCTCATCTTCTGTTGCCTTTTTACACTATGGATCAAACATGACCCACTTTCCTCTAATCTTTTCCCTGTCAATGCTTCCTATTAGTCATGAGCAAATGGAGGAGGGGTAGAAAAAAAAACTACCAGAAGAGAAAAGAGATTGCAGGAGAGAATAAAAGGCAACAGTAGCAGATATCTATTGTACACATTCAGAGATCTAGAGAGAGACAAAAAAGAAAGGAAGAAAAACAAAGGTAGGTATAAGGAGAAAAGGAGATTCCAGGGAAGATAGGAGAGAGGAAAAAATGAAAGAGACAAGAGAATGAGGCAGATAATGCAAGTGTGCGAAAGACAGAGGGCTTGAAAAGAAAAAAATAGGTGCCACAATATAGACCAGAAGAATGGTCTTTCAACTTATCAACCTTCTCATCCTTATGGCACTCATAGGGTTGATTGTGGACTGTTTATATCTATTAAGTAACTCCAGGGAAAAAATCTGAGACATAAATTAAACCAATAACATAATAAGTTAATATGTATTGTCTTTTGGCTAGCGCTATTTGGAAGACTCTACTTTATTGACAATGTAAAGTACAAACAATAAATAAATGTTTTTGGAAATGTGTTTTTATTTCTCAGACACTGTTTGACTGGTGCCAAGGGCTACGAAGCCTAACTAATATTTATAAGCTTTCATTCTTCTTCCTTTTGCAAATGTTTGTATATAGTAATGATTTCCATTTATATTTCCTGCTTTTTTTAAACCCTGGGGATCTAAAATAGTCCTTTTTTCAAGCTCTATTCTCTTGCCAGAGAACAAGATGATTAAATGTTTTTGGGTTAGAGATCCATTTTTATTTAACAATTTGCTAGTTTTTCTATTTACGCTATATTGTGTGACTAGAGAATCCCGTACTTTATACAGCTAAGCAATAACAATGACTCACAAAATAATACATTCAAAGGAAACCATGTGATGGTACATGCTTAAAGATACGGAAATACATTTTGCAACCTACAACAAATCTGCCTAATAAGCAAATGGGCAGATAATGTTTGAAATCTGCTGACAAGCAGATGTGCAGGTATTATGCAGCACAGGCTTTGAATTGTGTAGTCTACAAGGCAAACATACGCAGGTACAGCCCTGGGCAGACAATGGGTTAAGCAGTCACTACAATACACAGTAACAGGCCAAAACTAGCTTTTGCTTTATAGATGTATGATTTTGTATGTTTTAGTATGAAAACTACACATTGGCCAGTTAGCTCTTAATGATCGTTATATATATATATCCAAATTATTAAATAAAACAGTATTCACTGACTTATCTTTGGTATTATTACATTAAACATATTGGCAATGTCTCAACACAACACTAAGAGGACATATTTTCTGCTAATGTTATTGCCCTTTGATCGCATACTCCAGTGTTGCAACCAATGTCAGATATCAGCTCTGTGATAATATTGTTTGGTTACTATGTGCCAAAATATATCACTGGTGATCCACCAAGGGACGGACTGGAAAGTTATCTAGGGTATTTAGGTGATCCTGTATCATTTCTTATTGAATGGGATTATTCTATTTAGATTAAGAAATGTTACAATGAGAATTGTTTACCTCCTAAAACCGTTAGGACAGACAAGACATATTTTTTTGCCTAGAAGTGACCTAGAACAAAGTATTGTGAAACATCTTTTCGCCAAATACAATATTATAATTTGAGGAAATGTTCACTCCAGTGGTATGTGCCTCTGTCTGTCTGTAGAATGGTGATTTGAAGATGTGACTTGATATCCATATTTCATCATTATGATTATAACGGTAAACTTGTTAAAAATTAGGACAATTCATTTTACCATATTGAATATTCAGCTTTTACAAAAGTGTCATGTCTTGTACTGCAGCTGCAGAATAAATATACATAGTACAGTAATTCCCAAACTGAATTTCCAAGTCCATCGTCAGTGACATCTATTCCCTTTACAATACTTTATCTGGCCCTCTGCTATCCATTTTTCTTGAACACTGATCGAGGTGACAGGTTTTTTTCTCTCCCTTTATGCATTTTTAAACAGTTCTCAGTAAATAATTCTTCCCTGAACTAAAAATGTCTCATAGCATTCATGCAGTTTGCTACATAAAATATTGTCTTTTGTGACAAGCAGGGGCAATAAAAAAAGGATATTATGACTGAATATATAAATTCAGGACTAGCCCATTCTTCAGGTCTAGTGCAGAAGGTATATTTGGAGCTCACCATGGCAAAAAGAGCTTTCATTTGAGGGGAACCTAATCCACAGTTTGCCTAGGGCATCAAAAAGGTTTGTGCCGAATAACCATACGTCAGATCCTCTTGTATCCTGGACACACCCATCAACGTCATTTTTGTGTTGTATAGAATCACATTGTTATTTCCCGTAATTAACAAATAAAAGGCAACATAAATTAGGTACAAGTCAACTTAATATCATGAAAGTGAAAAAAGTGAAATATTGATTATCATTAAACCATTAATATTCATTCTAGTTCTATTTATGCGAGTGTATAAGAAATAAATATTGCATGCTATTCTCAAAAGGTTTATATTTAGTAAATGTAGTAAATAAAATTTTGCCAAATGGTTTATACATTCACTGCCGATTACTTAAAATAAACTAAAGGTAAAGAATAGTAAAACATGAATATTGCTACTGTGTTATATAGGTTTCCAGATAGTCACATCATTCATAGCATTACTTACAACACTTGGACACCATAGCAAATTCCCTGTATTGAGCCAAATAGTACAAGATCTTGTAATTTATCCACACTGCAGCTTGATAGTATTGATTGTAGTGTATTGATAAATTATTCAGTGCCATTGTCCAGCTTAGCGAAAATCCAACTAATTGGCTACATTCATAGTACTTTGAAACATGCAATTTGTCACAGGAAATTTATAGAACTCCTTACATCGAAAACATGGCTTATCTGAGATCCTCTAACAATAATGGTTTTCTTCATATTTATAGCACAGCTTTGAGACTGATACTTAATATCTTAGTGTCAAAAACTGCAGCACTTGCTATGATTCATCAATTATAATACAGTGTTAAATCACAAAAAAACATATATAATCAAAATGTTAAAACATTTTTTACCAAAAAAATAATAACTAGAGAAGAAATTTAAATGTTTAGTCTTTTTCAGAGGCGTCTCCAGCTTTCATATCTAGGGGGGGCACATGGGGGTACAGGAACCAAAGTAGGGAGGGCAATTCTAAAATGCTATATATATATATATATATATATATATATATATATATATACATATATATATATATATATATATATGCATTACACATGCATTTAACTACATCATATGTACTTATTTCTTTGAAGTAAAGACCGTGATTGAAATATGATTTCAAAATTACAGCTGAACTGGCAGTTAGTTTTCATTCTTTAATATTAGACTCTGCTGCTGATATATATAAATATTAGACCCTGCTGCCAATATATATAAATATTAGACCCTGCTGCCAATATATTTTATATTGAAAAAATTGGACCCCAGGAAAGCATTTCATTGGGCCCCGCTTCCTGCTCCCTGGAATGCAATCACTCCCGCCGCTACCACACCAAAAAAAAATACTTGCCACACTGACTGCAGATTAGGGGAAGACTGTGAAAGTAAGTGCAGTTTTCCCTTTTTCTGACCATGACATTGAGAGGTCCTCTCCCCCGTAATCATTCCCAGAGTCCTTTTGTCTCCTCATTCACTAAACCATACCTCTCTCCCTGTAGTTCAAGTATAGATCAGATAAACAACACATGTAAACACCACATGCATGTATAGAGCAACTGAATAAGACATAAAAACCCTGTATTTGCAGGTATACATAAATAATGTATGGAAACATAGCATAGCAGATATGGATCAACAGAACCCCCCAAACCCCAGCTTTGCATGTATAGATCAATTGGAATTCACATACAAACTCAGCATTAAAGGTATAGATAAAAAAAACCCTAAATTATAGGTATAGATCACAGGTTGCACACCCCAAAGGCCAGCCTTGGCGTCCACATTGCCCACATAGAACCTGACCATCACCCAGATTACACACATAGGATTACCCATCTTTGTCCCAGCCCAGCATGAGTCAACTTTGTCCCCAAACAGCCCAGCATACGACATCTTTGTCCCCAAACAACCTGCTCTGTGCCATGTTTGTCCTATAAATACCCTACCTGTGCCATCTTTGTCCCATAAACTCCCTGCCTGTGCCATCTTGGTCCCCAAGTCCACAAATCAATTCTAAATCTATCATACACACAAACACTTTTATAGTCACTCACTAATCCACACTTTCATTAACACAATCATTTATTCTCTCACTCATTCATGAATCTCTCACTTCACACATGGATTCCTACTCTCACTCATTTAGACAATTCATCCACACATTAATGCATCTTCTCACTCATTCACACAATTCATCCATACATTAATTATTTCATCCTAGCACTCATTCACACTCTTTATTTATTTCAAGTCTTATTACCCTCCTTTTTTCACTATCTACCCTTTCTCCCTTTTCTCCCAATGTACCCACCCTCCTTTTTCTCATTATCTACCCTGTCCCCCCTTTTTTCACTATCTACCCCCTTTCCTCCCTTTTCTCACTATCTACCCCCACTCCTCCTTTTCTCACTATCTATCCCGCCCCTTCTCTCACTATCTACCCCCTCTCTCCCTTCTTACATCTACCCCATCTCCCACATTCTTACTATCTACCCCCCTTCTCACTATGTACTCCCACTCCCCCTTCTCAGAATTTACCCCCCCATCTCACTACTCCCCCATACTGACACCACTGGTATTTTTCTGTTTGGCAACTTGATGTTCTGTTTCATTTAAAGCAATTTATCCTGTTATTATTACCTAGGACTGGGCTGACTAAATTAAACACAGGTGCCACTTGACTCTACGATGTATTTTATACATTTCATTAATTATTTCCTTCTTACTCATTTTTGTGAATTGAATAAATTGAAAGTCCAGCCATTTTACACTGGCCGAATACCTATTCATCCACCTGATTTATGTGTAACGAGAAGTTGTTTGCGTTTCCAAAATGAAGTACTAAAGCATAATGGTTATTTAATGTATATATATTTGGAAGGTTGAACTGCATAGCTGATAGTTTGTTAATCTTCATTTACAACACAGGGTGCAGGATGGATCTGTGTTTCACAATTATACTGTTGTCATTCAAAGGTTTTAGAAGTAAAATGTAACATGTAACTATGGAGCATATTTACGAAGTTCTGTTTAGACCCTGATTTGATATGTTAAATTTAGTAGTTGTTGCTTCAGTTAATAACATAATTTCTCCTGCAGAGTGATTTCCTTACATAGAGAGAGCTGATATTTTGTTACAAATTACTGATTTTGAGGGCAGTGGGGATTATTGGTCAGTTGGGCAGGTCTTTTGATCTTTCCTTACTGGCACAGGAAGCTGTAGAATCGATGGAAGTATGTGCTGAAACACATTATAGCTCTCATGTGGCCACCTTGTAGCATTCTGAAGCTGGGCACCACAAGGTGGCTCTTCTGTCCCACCATGACCACAGCCATTCACATTTCTAGCCTTACTTCTTAACATAGGTGTCCAAGTTTGCACACCTAAAATGTTGGAGAGGTTTACATTCTATAAAGGAACATGCCAGGTACACCTATATCTCTTGGGTTCAAACAGGTTACTTGACAATTCCCATTCAATATGCAATGAGGTGATACCGTTCATAACAGCTTTTTACTCTAGAACATTATTCTGAAAGTTAGGTTTTCTATAGATTAGATGAAGGAATTCACAAAATTGCACAGTTATGTGACAGGTAATTCGACTTCTGGAGCAGGTCTATACAATACTCGTGACAGTGAGGCATTGACTATTTCAGCATTATATTTTCCTTTTAATTGCCAAGTTTCATTTTCAAAAGAAATTTAGTACTTTAATTCTTTAGAAAACTTGTAGACAACAGTTTTTAAAATAAATGCTAATTTGATGTTAATGAACATGCTGGCAGGGCTGAAGGAAACTTAAAATAAAATGCCCGCATGAATGAGATAGAAGGTTGGCTCGAGGAGTGACTGACTGTGTCTCATGATGATGTGACAGCATGCCTGTCACAGTGAGACAGGGAAATGCTTTCTGGATACAGTGATATAAAGCCCTATTTTGAAGCCATTGTGAACAAATGAAAAATGTTCTCCTTGTATTCAGCTGTCAATTATTTGCTATGACCAAGCTATGTAGAATTACATGGACCAGGTTTATCAAGGTGCTAGACCCCTCAATTGCATATTTCAAGAGCCTGCAATAGCCTTGCATGGGAGTGACATCTATAATAATTTCCATGCTTGCCTTTTTTTTTAAAACCATTTCACTGTAGAAAGCCATCTTGCTGCACAAGATGTATGTGCTAATGCAGATTTGTTGATTGCTTGGAGATGTCACTTGAAAATTAACAACTAATTTGTGTTCTTTTTACATGTCGCTTTCAAGGCAGGGGTGCAGCTGGATAGAATCAGCAGAAAGAGAATGTAATTTATTTGGTATTAATTCTTACTTTGTTTAACAGGCAATTTCAGAGCATCATAAAAGCCTCTTTAATTTGTCTCTCTGTAATATAAAGCAGATGTACTCTGCTAATAAACTGATTCGTTAAGCAGTATACATTATTTGAGCACTTTTCTTCATTAGAAAAGACATGTCAGGAAAGATTGTGTTCCACACTGATTTAAATGAAAAACTGTCATTCTGGCAAAGAAGCAGGAAATTTTTTGCGGAGCATCCAACGATGCCCTTCCAATTAGAGAGAGATACCAAAGGCTTCTTTTAGACAGGCAGAACTGAATATTCTCTGGATGCTCTCATATTCAGAGAGTGAAAGGTTATACATTGTGCAAAGGACTGTTGTAAAGAATACTGATGTTTTTTTGTGTTTGGTGGAGCCTGGCTGGCAGAACTGGGGAACAAAAGGCCGCCCTGGCACTTTTAGGCTAACTCCTGGGTATACACAGCAACATTTTCTGCTCAAGTATTGTGTGGCCGGTCATATCCAGCCATTTCAGCATATACATAGTAAGCCTGATTGGGACATCAGGTATATAGCATCTTCTTACTGGTTGCATTCTTATTATAATTCCAGTTACCCACAAGCATCCAACCAACAAGTACACCATGCTATCTAGTGAAGTGCAAAAATATATTTTTTAAATGGTGTATGGTGTAAATATTAGTATATTAAACATGATTGGAAAGGCATATGGCTATTCAGAATCTAAGATGAAAGGATTGATTAAGATTTACAGGATTTGGCGGTTAAACTAGTGATTTTTCCAGAAAGTGGAAAGGAAATGATGTGATAGAATGGACAATGCTATTGAATCAAATCCACCACCAATGTACTATGGAAAAGGTTTTTTCACAGTAAGACAGCAACTAAAGTCATTTTATAAAATCTGGGGCCATGGTTGAGAACACCCTGCACACATTAAATGCATAATTATAAGTTTGGGATAAATAAGAGTAAGAATGATGTAATCAGAATATTAACCATTATGATACTGACTCTCTGATAGCAATCTCTTCTTAAATCACTCAGCCCACATGTTTGTTTTTTTATTGTCTTCTTTTTTCTGTATTCCTTGGTAGTTTTTTTTTATTATGTCTTTGTATAAATAAATGTAATGTAGTGTAATAAGAAAAGAAAAAAAAGATTTACAGGTCTTTACATCAGGAAAAAACAGCAGACCTGATGGGCTGAAGGTTTTTTTATCTACCATTCTATGTTTCTAGGAAGGAGAATAGTGTGAGGTCTACAGTAAAAATACAGTAAAAGATCCATTTGAATTTCCATGACCTTCTTTTTTTATTCAACTATTCTATGCTCTGGAAGGCGCTATGGAAGTATTGCACATCACCTGAGTGTCAGAAACTCCCCCCCCCCCACTCTGCAGGACAGTGCTTTTGTTGAAGAGATGTGTACTGAGAATTCTAGATCATGCTAATTGATTTCCAGTGCCACAATGGAAATTTCCTTCCTTTAATGTTGGCTAGATGAGAATACTGCCAAAAGCTTCCCAATCATTAAATACTTATGGGATTTAAAAGTAATAGATATATGTCATGTTTATCAGATACCAACTGTTTTCTTTTTTAGATTTTACTTTAAAAAAATGCACTGCAATCCGAGATATTTATTTGTGACTGCTTATTATTTCAGTTTCTTTATTGCCATATTTTTGTAATTATCCTGATAAGCAAATCTTATAAATCATGACTGCAGTAAGTGTATTTATGAGTTACTAATCTTTGCCTAGGAAATTATTCAGTCTAAAAGAAAAGGGACAGCATCATTTTTCACTTATTAAAATCGCAGGGGGTGAGATCCGACAATGATATAATGATGATGACATTATTTCTCTCTGGCTGTTTTTACCATGAAGCTATTTATAGCAAGTCATTGGTATGCCCAGGGACAAGAAAATCACTGTAAGATGCACACACAAACACACATACACCAGAAGGAATCCAGAAAAATGCTTGATTGATCTAGACTATAAAGAATGTGCTCAAAGAAACTGTAGGCACTGCAGAAACCTGAAGTAGTTTAGTAGGGTAATCTCTCTCCACAAAAATGGCTGAAGAAAGAAAGTGCTGCTACATTACATAGTCACCCAAAAAGCTTAACAATTCTAATAATGTTTTTTATTATTATTTCTTAAAAAAAATTATTAAATTGCACCCAATCCATCGTACTATCAAAACCAATGCTACCCAACAAAAATGATGTGCCAAACGTCTGTCATATTGAAAAGGAATTGAATTTCTATATTATATTTATAATATAACGAAGCAGCTCATAATGGTGTGAGAACGTTCTGTGAAAAGTTGAATTCTGATTACCATTAATAAGTTATGCTTTATATTATTTTTTACTAAGGAGGGGGCAGTGGAATTTTTTAGACTATAGGGGTTGTTGGTATGTGTTTATATTTGTGTGATTACACAAGTTAGCATAATCTGCAAAACTATATTTTTAGTGCTTCTCATCGTATGAACCACTCATTTTATGATAAATATGTTGAAGTTTGTTTGGATTATTTTTTTTTCTGACATGGGACATTCTTATTTTGCTTCTTTTTTATAGTTAGTACAACTTTGAGGAAATGTGGTGTTTCCATGCCACAGAGAAAAAAGTCACCATCTGCTTAGGAGCCTCAAACTCGACTACTGTCCATCCACAGCAGTGAAGTCTCTGCACCTCAGCATGTGGCCACAGCTCCACCATCCCACTGCCAGGTGGTTAGAAGAACGGTGGGTCGGTGGAGAGCCCTACAGAATCTCTTTGACTAAGGAACTAAGTCATATTTTTAAATGCTAATAGTTATCTAACAGGAATAAGTTTCAATAATAGCTTGTCTTGCTGACAGTAATTCATTAAAATTATTAAAAAGTTTTAGCTGTAGTTGTTGGTTATTTCTTATAGTGTGACCATAAGACAAGATGAAGAACAATATACTAAATAGTGAATTATAGAACAAAATGTTATTATTTATTTATTAAGCACTAACATATATTCTGTGGAATACAAATAGAAAACAAAGAAACACATACAGATACAACAGAATTAATGAATTATGAGTTATGGTAAGAGATGTGATAGTGACAGTTCCTCCATTTTCTGGGGGGAAAAGTCTTCAAAAATGAATAATATTCTATTTGTGAAAGAAAGGTGTTCAATCAATCCATTACGTTACATCGTCATATACTGCAGACTAATTGCTGGAACTTGTTCCCTTTGGCCTAAATTAAATTACAGGCCTGCTCACTCTGGGCAATGTTATGTATATATGCATATAAAATCATATTTTATAGGTAATAAATATGTTATTATTACTAGCTTTACACCTCTACTTCCAATATGCCCTACCACAATTCTTGCATTCAGAGAGTTGATGATAACCTGAGTGCAATCTGCCAGGAGGAAGAGTTGAAAGGGTTAAAATCTATATCTACTATTGCCCAGTATATATGTACAATACATTTGTTGTGTAGAAATTTCCACTTGTCAACAAATTTGACCTGATTGTGGTAACCTTTTAATACAGACGCTCCTGGGTATTGCTCATACTCTAAACAATCTTTTTAGCCTTCTATCTGTGAATATACTCTCAAGAGGAATTATTAGAGAGATGAAGGAAATTTTTAAGTTCTTTAGCACAACTACTTTGCTAGTATTATACCTACTGTATGTCCCAATTATTAACTATAGCCATGATTATTTTACTGATATAATATTTCTTTTACGGCAATATTTGCTTAAAGGAACAGTTAAGTCTGTCCACCCTCTCTATTCTGCAGAGTGTTTCTACGTGTAATTAAAGAGATCAGTCAAGCAAACACTGCTTGCATCGCCAATGCATTACTGCCCCTTTTAAGAGGTTAAGCACAACCTATAATTGGGAAAATATTGCACATACATATATTAGCCCTCCAGGGAAATGTATGTGTTAAACATTTAGGGGAATATTTGCCTGAGCTCTCTCTTTATCAGGTAAACAAGTCTGTAGGCTGCTGAAGAGATGGAGTAGGTAGCAGTGAGTCACATTCGCCCACATCCTGTTTTTGCATCCTGTTGAACAGCCTAACAACACTTTGCAGAATTTACAAGGCCAACAATTGTTGTCTGCAACATTCAGTGTGAGAGTTGAGACAAAGTGCTGCTGAACAGCAAAAGAAAGAGCTTTGTGTTCCCTCTCTATTGCCATCCTGAAGGCCAACAAAGCATTGAATGGATAGGGAATGTTTTTTGATTAGCAAGTTGAAAAGTCATTAATTGAATAAGAGGTTTGAGTTGAAAAATCTGCCTTTTCCTTCTCTATCTTAAAGAGAAACTAACACATACGATATGTTTATTTCAATCATTAAATGATAAAAAAAAATGTACTTGTAATATTTAATGGTTCAGAATTTGGGAGGTTGGCTATGTGACATTTCTTTATACTCAAGTTCACAGGAGTTCAACAATTTTATTAACAGTACCTGTAGTGAAAATTATTAAATAACTGTTAACACAGTATGTTGCCATTTTGTATGTTTAAAGATTAATATTAGGTCTCTTAGGTGACTTATTCAACTTAGCAAGTTTACTCAAATGTCTTCAAATGACTTAACAGACATTATATCAAGACCGATTCTCATTGCACAACAATATTTTCCCCATTGTAATGAAATTACAGAAAAAAAATTGTAACACAAAAAGGTGTAAAACAGAATTACCAATTAAGAATAAAAAAAATGATCAGGTTTAGAAACTGGTTTTCATTTTCTGAATGGGAATTCTTTTGAAATAATATTGTGTCAGTGCATCTATGCGTGATTTGATGAATGACTTCAGTAATCAATCATAATCTATTGTCTTTACGACATGATCATTTGTTACTATAATGCTGTAGTTTGATTGATTTCCTAAGGAGAAATAAGCAATGTATCAGTCAATGGTTATTTTTCATTCTTCTAGATAAATTACTGATCACATATAATCCTATGTTTTTCTTTGTTTCTTCTTGAATATGCAGCATAGGCTTAAAGTGTGTTTGAGTAATGGGATGGGCTAATGATCTGTGCATGGAGAAATTACTCTTTTCTCTAAAAATAGCAGTGACTGACGCCACAGCCTAACACGAGAGATGAATAGTTAAAGAGGCATACATGTTTTTGAAACTAATTATATATAAAATTATTACCTACTGGTCCAAAATTTCATGGCTGCTCATTCATGGTAGCGCCGATCAGGGCCAGACTGGAGATAATGAGTCAGCCACCAAAGAAGTAAGTGTGACAGACGGCTGGATATAAGAGCCTGCACATTGAGTTTTTATGTTCATGCAGTGTGCGAACAAGACATATCCAGCCAGAAACCCATCAGACATTTGCCCAGTGTGCCAGTTGACCAGTCCAGGCTTGGTGCCCTGTCTGTAGGCCTTGCTGGCTCATTGTTTTGCTAGGTATTTTAGATATCTACTTGTGTATATATATTTCAATAGACTATACAAGAGCAACTGATTTTTACAAATTTCAGCGGCACAAAACTAGTTGCCAAATGGGCAAGGGCCTTACTGGGCAAGTATATTTTCTACACACAAGAAATAATGTAAAAATGACCTACAAATGAGATCTTATTCTTATTACAAAGATTATTTTTCTAAGATGACAGATCTGCTTTATGGTATAACAGAGAGTAATTATTATGATTATTACTTATGGATTTTCTATAGCACCATCATTGGTGCTATCACCAGTTGTACAATGGCTAAACAGCACATAACATGTAGTTCATCACATAACTTGCTACCCCTCCCTACATCTTATTTCAAGCTATATTTATTTGTTTATTTTTTTACCAATGCTAGGACCATGAAGGGGGCTGTAATCCATCATGAAGTAAAATAAATGAGTTTAAAGCGATTTTTGGATTTATCATCAGATTTCTTAGAAACCAAATTAAAGCCACCTGTTTACATTGACAGTTTTCTGTTCACAAATATTGACTGCCTTGACACTGGGAGGGAATGAAAAGCATTTTATAGCGCATTGATTCTGTAACATTCTCTGGTACAAGATGAATGTTCTAAATTGTGTGCTTATAACATTCATTCATGGTCAAGGCTGAGAATTAATTTTTACATTTTCTAGCTTTCATTTAAATAGAAAAGTAGTACTGGAACATGAGCCAGCTGTCTTAAGCCATCCTGTAAGTGCATTTTACTAACATGCAGGTCTAAATGGAATTTGATATTCAGAATTGCCTTGTGTTAACTGTTAATACAAGGTGACCATACGATGTATATATATATATATATATATATATATATATATATATATATATATATATATATATACATATATGTATAGTACTGTGCAAAAGTAGGCAAAAATGAAAAATGCTGTAAAGTGAAAATGCTTGCATTTTGTTAATAGTTAATTGTACAGAAGAACAATCTAAATCAAATCAATATTTGTTGTGACCACCCTTCAAAACAGCATCAATTCTTCTAGGTAAATTTGTACAGTTTTTTAAGGAACAGAGCAGGTAGGTTCTTCGAAACATCTTGAAGAACTAACCACAGTTCTTCTGTACATTTAGGCAGCCCCGGTTGCTTCTCTCCCTTCATGTAATCCCAGACAGACTTCATGATGTTGAGATCAGGGCTCTGTGGGGACCTTACCATTAATTGCAAGACTCCTTGTTCTTCTTTATGTTGAAGATAGTTCTTAACCCCTTAATGACAAAGCCCGTACAAAATGCATTGTTTTCAATGGGTTTTGGGACCGCCCATTGTCCTTAAGGGGTTAATGACTTTGGCTGTATGTTTGGTGGTTGTCATTCTGCAGAACACATTTGGGGCCAATCAGGTGCCTCTGATTATACTGCATGATGGATGATTATCTGCCTGTTCATCTCGGCATTGAGGAGACCATTAATCTGTGAAGATTACTTCTGACCAGACTTCTCTGGACAGTGGATGGGAGTACCTGGACCCTACTCCGTTCTGCCAATCCTGAGTTGATCATAGTGCTGTACATTTTCTGATATTGAAGGGAAGTAAGGTTTCCTTGGCTAACCACTGCATCTATGGTCCTCAACATTGCCTGTTTCTGTCTACAAAATCCCTGACTCTGTGCAAGTGCACCCAGAAGAATTGATGCTGTTTTCAAAGCAAAGGGTGGTCACACCAAATATTGATTTGAGTTACATTTTTCTTGTGTTCACTTTGCATTCTGTTAAATGTTAAAATAAACTATTACCATGTCTATGTTTGAAAGCACTCTTTACAGCATTTTTTCACACCTGCCCAAAAATGTTCCATAAAACTATATACACTTATAAATAGATAGACAGATAGATATGCACACTGTACATATTTAAACAATTGCACATTTTCCTAAAATAAGTAGAGAAATTTGTTCTTGACATTATTTTAATATAACTTAATGTCGAGATAAATTATACTGCAGGCTGCTAATCTGTGCCAATGCTTACAGCCTTCATATAGAGCTAGGTAGTCATTGGGTGTCCAGTGGCAGCACTGCACCACAGCCGGTGTAGGCTTGGGGAATAGTAGACCTCCCTGCTAATGAGTCTATGGTTAAAAATTGCAGGCATGATGTTTAGGGTAACATGGCAGCTTGCCATGTGCCCCATTATCATTTAAGATGGTCCTGTACATATATGGGGAAAGCAGAAAGCTATTTATTTATTTATTTCTATTCATTCTGTTAATATTTGGAAAACACAAACAAAGATCATATATTTTTATAGCAGAGTTTGCAGTCCCTTGTAAATGGTGAAAAGATAAAACCAACCGTGGCAGTATAAAGTTTTAAAAGATTACATTTTAAAAGTCTTAAAAGATTTATAGAGTATGAGGAATTAGTGCAGACAACGTCAAGTAATCACAAGATAATAGGACTGTATTTGATAAACAAATGCTATACTTAAACACAAAACAAACAATGTTTCAAAATAAATTCAATATAAAACAATGCAATACAATGCATATTAACCCCTTAAGGACAATGGGCGGTGCCTAAACCCATTGAAAACAATGCATTTTGAGCCCGTACATGTACAAGATATTTCCTCTTCAAGTATATAAATAGAAGGCAAAATTACTGTTTTACCAATAAGTTGTAATCAATTTCACATATAGTCTTAGAAATTCGGCTACTGAGCTACCCTTCTCTACAACAAAGCATTTGTTGTTTTCCTTATGCCCTGCAGGAGAGGGAATCAAAGGAATTAATACATTTATGCAAACTCAGAATATCTAGCGGGACCACTGAGATCTGCCTATTTGGGTTCAAGGCCAATGGCTGGTTTGGCCCAGATTTTAAGCATAGGGTGAGTGAGTCCGATTATCTCATGTTCCTGCTCTGGTGTGTTACACTTGCAAAAAAAAGCCATTTATCCAATAAAGCAACTAAATATAATTTCTCCTATCAATATCTACTCTTTTCTGTCCCTTGGTTATGAAGTTAAAATATTTCTTAATGCAATTATGTGCCAAACACAATTACAAGGTTTGAACCGCCATGTGTTTACCCTCCTTGAAAAAGGTGCGCTGTGCCATGACTTTATATCCCCGTGCTCTGTGTCTTAAAGGCATGCAGCCACTTCTAATGCAGACAATAGGGCTGTGCTGAGTCGGCAAAGCCTCTTTAGTGTAATGGCCTAGGCCAGAATGTGTCACTAGGTTTTGGACATTCAGCAACAATGCAGATATCCTTGAGTTACCTGGTTAAGACAAGCACCTACCCAAGACTACATATCCAAGCAATATAAGAGATGCAAAAGGGTAACAAAATGGGCAGAATTCACTGTCTGCATGTTTCTTCTCTACCATCAAAATACATATTGCTAACAAATATGCATATACTTGTTGGATAGTGTTCTCCATAACTGATAAGTTATGACAAACGGATACCATGCTAAGAGTTAAATTGCCGACTGGTACTCTCCTGTTTATGGACAGCTGCTAAACACGCAGTTCTAGCTAGAGGCAAAATGTTGAAGAATATGATGGATTAGTTTCTGATTGACAGTGCAGGATTATAATGGCTTTCAGCAATGCGCCAAACGCAATAAAGGAAATGTAAAAGACAAGAGATTTAACCCTTTGTGCTGCCACATAGCCATCGATCCACTTATTGCATATCAAATGAATCTTTATCTAAATACAGATGTAGCTTCAATTCACTTTGTTGGCAATGACAGTTAAGATCAATATTAGAGACCAAATGCCAACCGTTAAAGGGCAACGTCCGTCAGTATTTCTCTGACTAACTGCGCTTATCTGAGGTTCTCATGCTCTGCTGACTGAAAATACTGCCATTGATCTTACTGTCACCGTGCGCATTCCTTTTACATCAAACAACATTTTTTTCACCATTGAGTTTCAAAGAATCTATTTTTTTTATTTTCAAATAACTACCATCTTGTAAATCTCACATGAATGAATTTACAAAAGCCCTAGTTTACTGCGTTTGTGTCTAAAAAAATAATAATGTGTGCCTCAAAACCTACACAATAAAAGGCATTTAACTGAAGCATATGTAAAACTGTG
The DNA here is from genome assembly GCA_029215755.1 of Spea hammondii. Classification (NCBI taxonomy): domain Eukaryota; kingdom Metazoa; phylum Chordata; class Amphibia; order Anura; family Pelobatidae; genus Spea; species Spea hammondii. The sequence continues at coordinate 69,831,478 of JARDYJ010000004.1, forward strand.
GTACATTACTAGTGGGTACAATCAATAGACATGATTGAGGTTTTTTACATTTGTGGTTGGATCTTACAGTGTCCACATTAAAATGGGAAAGGAAACTATTGTTTAATTTTGAAAATGCTATTTACTTTGAATATGGTAAAAGGTCAAATAAATGGTCTATAGGACTTATTTTGCAACTCACCTTCACAGAAATACAGCAATACCTACAGTATAACGATAGAAAGGGTTTGTTGGACAAACATATATTGCTTATAAACACACACATTATATATATATATATATATATATATATATATATATATATATACAGTACTGTGAAAAAGGCAGAAGAGAAAAAAATATGTAACCCAAGAATGCTTTTAAAAATAAACATGTTAATATTCAAGGAGTTCTGCAAGTGATGGTACGGCCCCCACGGAGCCCTGATCTCATCATCATTGAGTCTGTCTGGGATTACATGACGAGAGGGAAGCCACAAAGGAGCTGTGTTAGTTCTCCAAGATACCTGCCGAGTTTCTTAAAAAACTATGTGCAAGTGTAACTAGAAGACTTGATGCTGTTTAAAGGCAAAGGGTGGTTACAAAAAAAATATTAACATGTCTATTTTTGAAAGCATTCCTACTTTACAGCATTTTTTCACACCTGCCTAAAACCTTTGCACAGTAATATATATATATATATATATATATATATATATATATATATATATATATATATATGTTATGTATATATAATATTATACAATTTATATATATGTTATAAACACAAATAAAAAAATGCACCCAAATAGATTGGGATCCACTTGAGTAAGTCTGTGACACAACTTGTTTCCATTGACCCCTGGCACAGATGTGCAAGTGCACTGACTGAGGGATGTGGGAAATTATGTTATTCATTGGCATTATCCATCACTGTAACTCAGGACTAGTCAATAAAGTAGTTAGATGTGTAAAATGCAGGTGCGAATCACATGTCTCCATTCTAGTGACTAGACCATCAGTATACCCGATTCAGCGGTATAGATCTGCTGGTTGCTTATCACTGATTCTAGTCACTTGTGAGCCTTATGAACACTTTAACTCCTGTGGGAATCTGTATCTTATTCACTACATATTGGGTACTGAAAATCTTTAAATAATCAAAATTAACAACCAATAGTATCTCATGCTGTGTTCATGCAATGGATCATCACTGCCATGATTTGCTCCTTGAGTTTGGCCAGTTTGCATGCTGATGTATGAGTAACCATATTACATGGTATAAGCCTAGTATAGGTATCCATGTGATGGGTACTTATTGTAATCTGCTTTAGGCTACTGTAATAGCATTATAAGGAACAATGGCTCTTTACTGCATTTACAAACTGTAACATACAGGATTGTGTGCATTGGCAATACAATGTCGGGCTGCTTGGCAGAAATAAATATGCTAATTTCATATTCCAAAATGTAATTTGCTGACATGGAAAACTTATCTGCAAAAATAGTGCTAATGACATTAATGCAAGGCGTTAAACCCATTACTTTATTTATATATATTTGTACAATGGAGAAATGATCAAATCAAACTATATGGGACCTGCCTCTTCCATAAACCTATTCAGTTGAGATTGGGGATGGACTGTATTGTCTGTGTATACCTGACACTGCAGTTGTGTTGTTACATGCCTTTTCTGTCCGCTACACAATTCTTCACGCTTCACTCACCTTCTTATCAAACAGAGGGCAATGCACACAGACACTGTGTTTGCAATCTTGACATCTGTGAACACAACTGGTCAACGCTCTTAACATGTGAGTAATGGGTGCAACAAGATCTATCTGGGTGTCAAACAGACATCCCATACTAAAGGTTGTGAGGAATGTGCCCTCAAGCCTGAAACCGAGAAGGTGTGCAAGTAGCTGGAACTGTTTTAGGAATCATAAACCCAGAATATCTTACCAAACTATGGCGTGTTACCAAACTAAGGCGAATACTGAATGTCATGAAATATGTTGTTATATTGAAAATGTACAACAAAAGTATCCTTTTTATATTTGAGAAATAAGTATATTTAATGGATGTAAATTATATTTATGCTCCATTCCTATCAATATTAAGAATCTGGACTGGATAATTATTACATTGTTGACCTGTACACAGGGAGTATATTAACAGAGCAGACTGGGTAGGTGGCCCTCCACCATTTGCTAGCCCACAAAGTTTGTGAAGTATGAAAGTCTTATCTCCCCTAACACAAAGAAGAAAGAATGTGATTAACAGTGAAATGCATTGTTTTAGTTATTAGTCCTTTCTGCCAGTGAATTTAATCAGTCACACAAAAGATCCTTTTATCAGTAATTCCTTTATGGAAGATTTTGACAACGGATTTCTTCCTTTGTTTATTAAGAGCACGTTAAATTGAAGTCAGAAGAGCTAGATTTCTCCCACTGGAAACTATTCTTTTCAAGGAAGCCTCAGCAATGATGAGATTTTTTTTCTTTAACAATTATCCAAATTGTCAACGATAGTGAGTATCATTATATCTGTATGGGAAGTAGTAAAAGTTTAATAGTAAACTAGATTGGATCCCTAAAGGATTTTACTCAGCAAAATTATTCAAGGCAAGGGAAAACTTAGGCTGCACTGGTATGTAAAGCAGAATAGATTCTATTTCCTCTTTGTGGCTCTAAATAGAGAGAGGGAGATGAACATTAGCAAATTCTGCTCCGTGCACATAGCTCCCCTGATATCCCATTGATTTGTTACGACTTGGATATATTTTCCCCGGTTATTTAAAGGCCCTTTCATTTCCAGTTCTGGTAAAGAAAAGGCTACTGTGCATTGGATGGCATGTGTTTAGGTGCCTGTTTTAAAAGGACAGCAGCATAAAATATCACTGATTTTGTATGTGATTGTAAATATTAAACAATATTGGATGGGGCCAGTTCTTCTTGATTGCATCACCATGTCACACATTGTGTAGTCTTATTTTATCCTGGGATAGCCAAAACATATCTACCCACCTGTCATAAAAATAAACTCCATTACATGTAAGGTGTTTGCTAAACACGTATGTTATAGACAGCTCTCGTGATATATATACTAAGGGCCTTCCCATAAAACAGTCTGGTTTTATGAGAATAACAACCAGATGTAATTGGCTTTAAGGTTTTTCTATTGCTTGATTGGGTATTACAATAGCCACTGTTCAATAATTAATCTTATCATCTGATAAGCTTGATTTAAAATACTGGGTAAAAAAAGGGGAAAATGTGTATGCCGATTACATATGTTGTTGAAATAAAGCATCGATTGATGCCAACAAAATATCATGAGGAAGAAATTCTAGCCAAACTAAACATTACAATTTAATGAAGTATCATTTAGGGAGCTTAGGTGAAATCGGTTTTGTTGATATCTTTAGATGGGCTTCACAAGACATGTTCTTAAGTAGACTGAGTAAACTTGAGGAGACTGTGGAGTTTCAGCTGATATTCATGGGAACTACTATAGCCCGTAAGAATCACAACTGCAAGTGCTGTATAAAAAGGCAGTATATACCGTATTGGCTCGGATATAGGCCGCCCCCGTATATAGGCCGCACCCTAAAAGTTTGGTGCTTTTTTAAAGAAAAAGTTTTTTTCTTTAAAAAAGCACCAAAAAAACATGCTGCCACTCTGCCCCCCCCCGAGATATGCTACCACTGTCCTCCCCCCCGAGATATGCTGTCACTGTCCTCCCTCCCCGAGATATGCTACCACTGTCCGTCCCCCCCCCCGAGATATGCTGCCACTGTCCCCCCCCCGAGATATGCTGCCACTGTCCTCCTCCCTCCCCGAGATATGCTGCCACTGTCCTCCTCTGCCCCCCGACTTACCGGAGCTGACTCCCGGGTGTCTTGCGAGGCCGGCAGGGGACATCTACGCAATACGCGTATACAACTTCCGGTGCCGGGAGTCTGCTCCGGTAAGTCAGGCGGGGGGCCAGAGGTAAAACGCATCGTGCGGTTAGACAACCGCACGATGCGCTTAGACAACCTCCCGTGCCGGCACCCCCCCCGTGGGAAGTGCTGGCAGGGGAGGCTGTCTGAGCGTATCGGGGAGTAGGATGCAGGTCCCCTGCACCGCTGCGGGGGATCTGTATCCTAACCCCGCTGCCTGCCCGGCGCCCGGGACTGCATGTCCCGGGCGTCGGGCGCTAGACCCCGAATATAGGCCGCACCCCCACTTTAAAGACTTAAAGTGGGGGAAAAAAGTGCGGCCTATATCCGAGCCAATACGGTATATATATATATATATATATATATTGTATGTATATATATATATATATATTTATATATAAATATACAATTATTAAAAGGGCTACATGCAAGTACTAAATAGACCCATTTCAATAGGAGTTCCCACAACTACAATGACCACAGCGGTCGCAACTGTCGACGGGGCCTGTGCCTCTGGGAGGCCCGGGGCGACCCATGCGACCCTTTGTTCCTGTCTCCTCGAACAGGTTCAAAATTGTTTAGAAGGGCCTTTCTAAACTATTTTGAATTGGCACAGGGAGACAGGAACTTAGTGAAATCAAGACTGCTTGCACAGGGGCAGGCGAGCCAGAGGGGGGTTGTTTGTATACATGTAGGTAGGTGAGCATGGATGTCTTTGTATAAGTGTGTGAGCATGGATGTCAGTGTTTAAGTGTGTGTAAGCATGGATGTGTAATTGTGTGAGAGTGCATATATAATTGTGTATGTGTGTGTGAGCATGGATGTGTAATTGTGTCTATTGTTGTATGTATGTGTGTATGCATGTTGGAAGGGGGGCAAAGGGCAAAGAAGACACAGACATGTTGTTTGTGGGCAATGATGGCACAAACAAGCTAATTGAGGGCAATGATGGCACAGACTAGCTGTTTGGGGGTATTGAAAAGCTGGGACAAAGATGACACAAACATGCTGTTTGGAGGCTAGGATGGCACTGATAAGCTGCTTGGAGCAAAGGCACTCACAAAATGTTTGGGGCAAATCTGGCACTGTGGGGAATGTTGCTTGGTAGCATGTCGCACCAGGGCCCTGCGGTTTCTAGTTATGCCCCTCCTTACAACCCTTATTAAATCAACATAAACAGGGTTATTTCTAACATTAAAAGGTCAGCCAGCTACACCAATGTGGTATTTAGTTCTGTATACATGTATGTTGTCATTCTTCACTTCACACATCAATGAGGTGGTAGGGCAAGTGTTTCCACCTTTGTGGTTGAATAAGTGTTAAAGGAGTAATGAGATAACCCATTGCAAAAGTCAAAACTCCTACCTGAAAATTACAAATCTATCTGTTAAATAAATCATTTTTCCTGACTTAAGCTGGTTATGCCTGCTTTTTTTTCCTGTGACAGTGCCTGTCAAAGTTGTTAGATTGGTGCTGGCGTGCAGTGGCCTGTAACTGGGCTGAGATAAGCAGGAGCCTTAAACCCCTCAGGCAAGTGGGAGATAGAAAAAACTTATAAGAACTGCTGAAGAGGAAGAGAAATGTGGTTTGTACTTCTTTACTTCTGCTTTTTTTTCTTTTAAAAGATTACAAACTTTTTTGGCAGTTTGATCCAACCTACTTCTGCTTTCACAAAGAGACAACTTTTATTTATTAACTCACTTATTTTTTAATACCAGTACACTAACATTGCTTAGATATTCCTCGGAATAACATTGTGGAACATCCTTTTAGCAATATTTTACTTTCCAGTCACGTTGTAGAAGAATGCTGACACAAGAGTGCCAGGGCTTTGAAAGGCAAATTGCTAAAAAGCCAAGCCACACTCAAATAGTTTAAGGGCTTTAATGTCACAATTTTATTTTTTATATTAAATTTTGAAGTATGTATTGGCACACAGTGAGAAACAAATCCTATCACTGTCAGCTGGCTAAAAGATGATGTCAAAGATACAGTTCAACATGTAGGTTTTTTGAAGTACATCACATATAGATCAAGCTAACCATATGTAAAGATCAAGGCTGTGAATGTTATTAGAGTAGCAAGATGTTATTTATATGCCTGTCACTATATGTTTATGTATATGTATATAATGTATATGTCTTAAAGTCTCTATTAATACAAAATCATCCACATGCCCGGGTACTGTTCAGCGAAAGTAATTTAACTCACTCACAGGACTGCCAAGTCAGGAAAAAATACCATTGTACAGTGCTATACAATATAATGGCGCTATATAATCCGATAAATAATAATAATAATAATGTTTCAGCTCTGAGACTCTTTATCAATGTATCTCAGCGCATTTCTGTCTACGCGTCAAGACAAAAGACCATATTCTCAATCAAGAGAGTCAGAGGCTTAGGTGTAATTTAGGGACGTTTTACTTCATCAAGATGGTGATAGATAAGTGGAATAGCCTTCCAGCAGAAGTATTAGTGGCTAACACATTGAGGGAATTTAAACATGCATGGGATATATGTATTGGTACCTTGAACATAAGACAAGAGCAAGGACTAAATAATGTTTTAGGTTTCTTACAGCAGGAAAAAAGGCTGACTAGATGAGTTGAATTGTTCGCATTTGCCATTTTATGTCTTTATGTTTCTGGTGCAATATAGATCTTGATGTGCACAGTATGTAACATTAGGTGACTTCCCCTAAAGCGAAAAGGATTGACTTTACAGGAAATGTTTTATAAAAAACGGTGAATATATTTTTAATGGCTAGATAAGTTTCCTAATGTTCCTATTGTTGATAATACTCTCAAACCAACATGCTCTTTCTTTTCTGCAGACAAAAACCGTGCCTTCAAGAAAAAAAATAATACAATAAAATATAACGTACCTCTCCATGAGCCTCCGGCGTTGGAGTGAAAAACAGGTTCTGTCCTATAACGAGCAGCTTCCTTCTCTACAAGTTTCTTTTTTAGATATTGAAACACTTTCAAGCTTTTCGAATACGATTTGTCAGTTTCGGCCCAATTAGTTGGATTTCCAACCACAGTCACAGTGTCTACTAATTAAAAAAATGACATTGCTCTCTGTAAAGAGCAGAGCTACAAGAATATCATAAATAGCACAGCAGTGAGAAATGATGAAATGAGCAGATCCGGTTGAGTGAAATGTGGTTTGAAATTGCCTTGCACAACGGATATCCTTTGTTAAACTTTTTTTGTCTGTGTTACTGTTATCTTTCTGTAGCCTGTAGCTCATCGCATCAGATTATAACATTAACCCATGTTGTGTACAAAGTTAATTCACCGAATGTTTAGAGAGTTAATAATTCGTTTTTCTCTTTTTGGTGGGGGGGATGTACTAAATGCGTTTTCCAAATTATCCAAATTCTTAAGACCACAAATATTTAAATGTTTTGGCTGAAAAAAAATATTATAAAAACAAGTCCCATTCAGTATTTATATAACCTCTTTTAGCTTCAGTATTATATGACATGAAAGCCAATATTTACATATTGGACCATAAACAAAGTTCATGGGTTTTAAATTCATAGATTGTAGCGGAGCCTTTTCCAAAACATGGTTGTTAACCACTATATCGACATATAAAACCAGGATTGCTAACATTCCTCCCAGGAGACGTAAGAAGCATAAATTATATAAGTGACTTTAGCACAAGAGCCTAGTTGAAACGCACAATATAGGTAATGTTGGTATTTTGTATGAATGAGTTTGTGTGTGATAGCATGGATGTGTAAGTGAGGGGCAAATATGGCACAGGCAGGCTGTTTGGGTCAAAGATGACACAATCAGGCTGTTTGGGTCAAAAGATGGTACAGGCAAGCCGTTTGGGTCAAAAGATGGTACAGGCAAGCTATTTGGGGTGAAGATGGCATAGACAGGCTGTTTGGGGGAAAAATGGCACACGCAGGCTGTTTGGGGGCAAAAATAGCACAGGCAGGCTGATTGGGGCAAAGATGGCACAAGCAGGCTGATTGGGGAAAAGAAGGCACAAAGAGACTGTTTGGGGAAAAGATGGCACAGAGAGGCTATTTGCGGCAAAGATGGCGCAGAGAGGTTTTTTGGGGGATCAAATGCGGAGTCCTTTGCGTTCAGTCTGGGTGTTAGGTAGGTCCTGTGGATGCAATCTGGGTGCTGGCACAAGTCCTATGTGTGCAGTTTGGATGCCAGAGCAGGGCTTGTGATCTATGTCTGCAACTTAGGGTTTAAATGTATTCTTTATTTGATCTATACCTTTAATGCAAGGTTTTCTTGTCATTTTTTAGTTGATCTATAGCTGCAAGTCTGGGTTTGTATGTTATTTAGTAGCTCCGTATCTGCAATGCTATTTTCATGTGTTATTTAATAACCCCTTAAGGACAATGGGCGGTCCCTAAATCCATTGAAAACAATGCATTTTGGGGTTAATACCTCCAAATACAGGTATGACTTATTCAGTTGATCTATACCCGCAATGCTATATTTCCATGTGTTGAGTTTTTTTATCTATACCTTAACTACATTAGCAAAAAAAAAAAGAGGTATGGTACAGTGAAGGAGAGGACAAAGGGACTCTGGGGGCTCCATAGGGGGGGCCTGCACAAGGTGCCTAAACACCTTATGCCGGCCCTGATTACGACTTGCACTCCATTCAGGGCACTAACAGCATAGTCATGTAGAGTATTTGTACCTACCACAGTGGAAACAGTGGAGAAGCGAGGAGTATAAAAATGTTGTTAAAATGTGACTGTGACAATTAGTGCATTTCTTGGTCCAATATAGTTTTTCAGATGAAGCCTTTAACTTTAGTAACACCACACAAAAAATAAAAATATAACTGGTGTAATAAATTATAAGAAGTAAATTAATACTGCGTTGCTGCATGCAGTTTTTGAAAACAAGTAAATGATAGAAAGCCTTTACATTTCACTTCTTGAGTTACTGAATACAGACTAGCATGTTTGGAATGTGCATCAGGAAAGCCGGACATATGCCAGTGGGCTGGAGCCAAATGGTGCCGCTTATTTAGGTTTACTGCCAGTCATGAAGAAAATCCAGCCTTTCAGTGAGCAGCTACCTACTAAATACATGCAAGCACAAGTACGTCTTTTGTGGGCAATTGGCCTTAAAAGCACCAAGGCCCATTTTCATTCCAGTCTGCCCCTGTGCCCTACAGCAAACATGGGAACTGAATTGTTAACATACGATCACCTTGTACCAAAATACAAACAAAAATTCCTATAAAATGTCACCTATCACGTGGCCACTACATTTTCCGTGTGGATGCACAAAGGTGGCAAAGTATTTGTAGATATTTTTTACAACCCTTACAATTAACAGTTTTATACAAAACAATAGCTAATTCATTTTGTCCGATTTACTATTGGGTACATGCAAGATATATCTCAGTAAGCACAGGCCATCCTAGACAAAAAAGAGGAACAGAAATATATGTAGCACAATAACTATGTTTTTGCTGCCATTGGTGAATAGCTTGGTTCAGTGACTGAGCCCAACAGCCTGCAGAGAAGGTTCATCTGTTTGTCAGAATAATATTATTGAAGCACGTTCACATAAACAGGAGCTTGCTTCTCCTGCTGTATCCCTCCTCCCATGAAGAAAATGACTCTTAATCAGCTTGTCATTCTTTACAACAACAGTTTTTATAATCTGTGGATGGTACTGTACAGCTCTTTTATTGCTTCATGTGATTTTAAAGAAAACTGGATTTAATTTACTCTGTGCAAAGATGCAGACAGCTGCTGCCTCAGATTCCCAGTCTTCAATCTGTGTCCTATTGAAGTACTGGAATTGGCTTCAGGTAAGAGATAAATACAGCGGTTCACAGACTGTTATAAAGAAAGGGGGGAAAGTGAAGTGCATTAAAGGTTCAGTCGCTGTTCCTTAAAACCCAACTAGATTTTTCTTAAATAATTGAATTAAATGTCTGTAAATAAATCCTCTGCAAATTAAGTAAAAAGTGGCTGTGGTTAATTGAATGGGCTGAACTACAGGCCTGGAAGGCAAATTCTACAATTTGGTAGTTAAATAATAGAAACTGGTGTATTACTAAATCTAGAAGGACCTTCTGTGTTTGTTTCCCAACATTGTTCTGTCATCTTTGTGATTGGTTTAAAAATGTACTGGCATTTGTAAAAAGGACTTGAGAGAGAGCATGAGCGAGAATGTGAGAGAGTATAAAAAAGTGAATGAGGATGATTGAAAATGGATTCAGCTTAGAAATGGAAGAAGTCCTCCCCAAATTTGTTGTCAGAAAACAAATGGACTATTTTTGGTCCATTTGCACAACTCCTCTACATACATCGATTAAAATGTATATTTAAAGCGGTGCACATACCACTACAATGTTATTATTAAAAATAAAAAATTAATTTGTGAGAAGTCTACCATCTCTCCATCAGTAGGAAAAAAACTGTTTAAATGATAATAGTTTGGCGTAAAACACATATCCATTAAAGGTCCACTGCTTTCCATGGGAATTGGTGTTGATCTCAGTAGGAAATGCCATAAAGTAAGTAAACCCTTGAGTCTTTTAACTCCTTTTGCTGCTTTACCTTATGTATATATCAGCACTTGTGTGGATCTAAAAATACACACTGCTCAGTCTAACATTAAGCACATACTTTACATTAAGAAACCCATTACAGACAATAATAAATACTGTGAGAGGATTGCCCTAGGGGGCTTACTAAGCATAACTACATAGACGGGAGAAGATTAATATATACAGTGACACCTTTAAGCCCCAGGGAGATGTTGTGCATGGATGAGGTGCAAATTAAGTGTGTGGGTCCCTGGGGTGATGCATTTGGACGGCACTTCAGTTTTTGCAAGAGACTGGATAAATGCATGATCTAGTCCAGGATTCTTAAAACGCCTGCATCAGGTACAGGTGATGTACATTTAAACTCCCTCAAGGAACAGATGCAGACGGACTGTTGAGGGAAGAGAAAATTCCCCCCCGTGCTCCCAGGGTAAGGAGAGGCCCTGAAGAAGAATCCGTGATCCACATGTGGCATTACCTGCCTAGACCTGTGTGTGCTGTCTGGGGAGTGTAATATTGTCATAGACTGCAGACACTCAGAGATGACTTTTAACAGCAACTTTCTTTATTTTGTTTCTTAACATCACCATATTCCTCCTTCCATGTCCCAGCTCCCAGCAAGCCAATCCCCCACTTCCTGTTTCCTGTCCAGAGTCCTTAAAGGGAGAGAGATGCTTGCTGTATGTTACAGGGAGGTTTCCCTGAGGCTGGCTTAGCTGGGACTAGCAGGGAGGCTGAAATAGGTGAGCGTTAAAACTAATTAATCTGGGCTAGCAGACTATACATCAGAGTGTACTCTAATCGGGAGCTAGGCTTCGTATCAAAGATTTTGTTGTTGGGTTTTTTCATGTGTAAATAAAGGTCACGGTACATAGTGATAGAGGAGACGGTAGGAAATGCAACCCTCAACTAATTTATCAGATAATATAACTGCACTGTCTTTCAACTTCACCTCTTGTTGCCTTTACCTTTGCAAAGCCTCCACACTCTAAAGTGCAGATGTGGTATGGTTTCTAATGTCCAAAGTTTGAATGATACGTTTTTATGAAAGCAGCTCCCAAATACCTCTCATCCCTCAAATACAAATCCTTCCCACAAGAGAAGTCTCACATCTTTGCCTTTAAATGTCTTTATAGAACTGCCACTGTCTTAAGGCCTTTACTAACTTTCAGAGCAGACAACACAAAGCACCAAACTCAAGTACTTTAAGTTCAGCAAATGGTCCTGCTTTCTCGTACTGGTACTTTTTAAAGAAGAAATAAATAAAAAATAAGCGTACAATCATGGGTACATCACCACCAAATACCAAATTTTGTTCTCCACGATGACTATTTTATTATTATTTTACATAACGTGCCTCCCAATTACACAACCATCAGTTCATCTATATATTGTAATATAATATAGTAGTTGTGGTGCATGTTTCTGTATATTAACATCTATATATGCAAATCACATAGTTTATGTTCTGTATGTGATATCTGTTTTTTATTTGCCTGTGTATCAGCTTGTTGGATGTATTCATTACAAACATTTACACATTTGTTTTATCTTTTTCTTAAAAAAATGATTTCCTAGAAAAGTGGTAGAGTGTAGCAATGAGGGCCATTACTGAATTATTATCATTTAAAATGCAATAATTGCAAAATATATTGCCATGAAAGAAAGCAATGATCCTCACTGTAGCCATCATTAACTTGAGAAATGGTGTTTATTTTTTGACACAAAACAGAAACACATAGGCCTAGATTAGCCTATCCCATTGTATCCAGTTGGACCAAAGCCTCACTTATTATTTTTGAACATGAAGCATAAAAAATAAATTCCATATACCTCTGTGTCCCACTATTAAATACAAGCCACCATACCTGCTTACGTCTATTCAAAATGTCTTACTTCGAAGAAAACTTTAATATAACTATATAACAAATAGAGCCTCCTTTTCACCATAGTAATACCACATATATAAGATTATAAGAAAAATGCTTAAATTACCTTGTTATGCCCCTACTCTTTGGCGTTTAATATTTTATCAATTTGAGTATTTTTATCTCTCCCACTTGAAAGAAAACGAGCCCTACATTAAGATCAGTGTACTTCTCTAAGTCTTAACCAAGGTGTACTACTAAGGATTATACAACATACGCTTGCTGTCTGGCAGTGAAAGTAGTAATATTTCTGTGAAGGGGGTCCAGTATAGTGTATCTATAATTATCATAGGTAAGGCAATATATAAGTTTGATCTTTTAAAAATAATTGCACAACAGGTTTGCATATGCAAGTTCTTCACACCTTCTTCCCAAAACAGAATTATATACTTTTAGCACCTGTGGCCAACAGCGTGTGATATGCTACCTGTCATTCAAACCTTCGAGCTAGTAATTTTACTCCAGGGTCCTACAACTTTGATGTTGCTGACTTGGGATATCTGATACTAAAACTGCACAGATACGAGCAGTGGGAAGTGTATATATATATATATATATATATAATGAACTACTTCTAAAAGAATGTGAGCTTCATCAGTTCCCCACTTATGCTTTTTTATGTAAAAAATAAATTTAACTAATCTATGTCTGTTGCACGATACTAAAATATAACAACCCAATAAAATTACAAGCAACAGATTTGGTTTCATGCCCTCTTGTGGATTTTGTCTCAAATAAAGCAAATATACAGTGACACTTATCTCAGTGCTTTGTCTTATCAATAGATCACTTTGCTACGTAACGCTTGTACTATTTAGATTTTAATTGGGACCTTCTTTTTGCTTATTATGGTTCTGGGTTGTTTGTGATTTCATTTTCCTGGGACTGTATAGATCATGTACCTATTATTTTTATGCTAACTTTTAGGTATTACTACACACAATGGGGCTGATATAATAACTTTTTGTAAATATATGTTTGGTGCAGAAATTGCAATATGAAAATAAAGGGGAAAAAAGGTACTTTAACCCCAAAGGTAACTACTGTTTGAAAAATACCAGGCAAATTTCTTAATAATAGTTATTGTCCTTTCATTTAACTCCACGTTCATTTAGATATTACTCAAGGACTGTCTTATTTTATTTGTTAGCACACACTGTATAAGAATCAATTTGCCTTGTAGGTAGCTGTATGCCATGCATTCTCATGAACTATTTAAAATATATACTATTGTTGAAAAGAAAGCACTTCACAAGGAAGTTTTTATATATGACAACAAAGAGTGTCATCTTTGTGACAACTGCAGAATTCAAGGACACATGGGGACTACTGCTTGGAGAAGGAAAGCAGAGGAATCACAATCCACTACTTGTATTCACAATACAAAAACAAAATCAAAGTGACTCAGAGAAAAGGTATTGCTTTGTAAATAAAAACAATTATTGAATTTCACATAAAATGTGCAGACATTTAAATGTTCTACAAAAATTTAGAAAATCAGTAAATTATTTTTTAATTTGTAAACGTGTTAATAGACTTATAGAAACTTTCAAAGAAATTAGTGACGTTCATTAATTTTCTAGTGGGGGAGGACATCTTAACAGTGTGACCATTGAACTAAGTTGTTGTTCCTGACCCTATATAATTATTCTGCTGCTTTATCCAGTGTCTCAGATGGACTAAGGAACTAAGGTGTCTTAATACCCTTTGGGAAACTACTACTAAGATGTCTAAGATTTTGACCTCAACTTTGCTTTCTGTTTGCTTTATGACTACCAAAGGCTACATTATAATCCCAGTGATTCTTAACCATAACATATTGGTATTGAGTGTTTCTATTAGGTAAACATATCACTAGTGGTACTTGATTGGGAAAAAAAGGTAGAAAAACTTGACTACTACACAGTACTTGAATTTAATAGACACAGATAATATCTCATGGGCTTTCACTTAATGAAGGAAAATTTGGCATACAGTATACTGTAGATTGCATATCAAAGTTTTATTTATGGCCAAAACATAGCCATAAAGCATGGTGCTGTAATGTTTTGTACAGGTTCGCATGGCTCATGATAACCTCACACTGCAGTCATTGAAAGAAATTACATTGCAGAGTACATAAAAAGTGTATGGTAGACCGCTGAAAAATACTCCTTCACGGAGAGGTGCTTAATACTTAATTATGGTACAGGGAAAAAAATCTCTTATGTTAAAAGCTAAACAATATGTTTGATGTACTGGCATTTGAGCAAATGCATTTAATAATATATAATGTGCCATGGCCATCAGCATGGTCGCTAGCGTAGAGGAAAGACATAAAAGCTATATAAGCAGTATATACACTTTTAGATATATGAAATTTAAACATAGCAAAGCAAAAAAATACACCTCATTTTCCTTTTCAACCACATAAAGGTGTGAATATTCCTTTGGGATTTGCACATTATCTCAGCTGGAAAGAGCAGAGTAGCTGTGATATATTTTAATCAACACTTTGTGAAAGTATAAAATAGCATCAGGGAGGCAGATTTCATCTGAAAGACTGACAGTGACCATAACTTCCTAGGCTTTCAAAGTCAGTTTTCCATTCCCAATGCTGCATTTCCCCGCACACAATTGATGCATAGCAACTGAAGGACAATTACAAGTGACTGCATATCACTTTGCATCTATTGGCAATGGCACGTTAATTCCCTGACAGATTAAGAAATTACTGCTAATGCCACTCACTGCCTCTGAGTTTAACGGAACAGTCTGGCACTGAGAAGTCTCATACTGCTCCTTACTTACAGGGAATGGCGCTTCTTTATAATCAACCATACAACCCTGTCATCTGTATTGATTATGGGTAAAATGAGATCATATGGGGTATGCATGTGATTGTCGTGCTTTTACTTTCATTTTCCCCTCGTCTCACATTCTTAAAAAAATCTAAATTTGTAAAGCTCTTTAGCTTGCCAGTGTCAGTAATCTGTTTCACTGACTAAATGGAGGAATTGAATGGATTACAAAAATGTCTCATTGAGAAAATGATTTCCAATATAATCTCCTTTCATTTAGTGAGTACTTCCAAATCAACCAGTTATACACATACCCGAAAATTTAAATGGCTTGTCCTAGAGTCTCTAGGTAAAATGCTGCCTCCCCGGGACTCTGGGTTAGTTGCTTCAAACCTAGCATTATCAGAATCAAGAATACACCAAAATAGTCCTCTCATATACAGAAAATGTATGTTAACTTTGACGTAAAATTCTACAAAATTATGTATAATAACAAATAAATTATAAATAACATATATAATAACAAAATAAAGTTGTGTTAACTTGTTAAAACCCTGAATTGTACAAAATGTTTCATTTTAAATATAGTTATTGTTCAGCTCTATGTTTCCGTCACATAAGAAAAGCAAGAAAAGTAGGAACTTCCTACCACTGATTATACAAATGATTTATTTAAATCTGCGAAGAAGAACTGCATAGTCCTAGATCAGGGGTTCTCAAACTGCGGCCCTCCAGCTGCTGCAGGACTACATCTCCCATAATGCTCCTTCAGCTAAGGGGCTGGCTGAGGAGTATGGGAGATGTAGTCCTGCAGCAGCTGGAGGGCCGCAGTTTGAGAACCCCTGTCCTAGATTGTTTAAATATAATTCCGAACACACATCAGTATATTTTGCAGGATTCTCCCTAAACACCATACATCAATTCTTCTAAATATTTGTCGTGTGCTGTGTCAGATTTATTTTTCTGAAATGCGTTTCTCTTACTCTCCCACAACAGGTTATTAGATATCTTTTATCTGTATGTGCATAGATAGGAAGAAGAAAGTGATTTGTGGAGTTATCTATTATGTGAAATAATCAAGATTAATGAGTCCTTGGGCACTTACTGAACACCCTGAAAATTGTATTGTTCAGGTTTACCACACTGCCTGTCTGAAGAGGCTTGTTAGTAGCACAACATTGTATATTAAAATAGAGATATGGGAAACAGAAGTACTTCAAAAACTAAGCTCTTTATTATTTTTATCTAACACTTTGAAGAGACTGCTAGTAACATTTGTATCCAATGAACCCAGAAGGCGGATGAAGCATGGACAAACTGTTCTGTACCTTATGAAATCACCGTAAAAAAACCAAAATCCTTAGATTATGTGTATTATACACTTGTATAAAAAGTCATTATGGATTTTTGAGTAACCCCCAGAGCATTTTAATAAGTTGCATATACTGTTAAAAATGTCTTATGGCAAAAATCATCTAGAGGATGATTAAAGCTTCATTAAGGATACTTACAAAGTCATATGATCTTTACTATAATAATATAGCAATATATTCTAAACATTCTACGTGGTCCCTATTTGTTTAGGAAAGTCCCAACTAATGTCCTGACATTATTCTTTCGTAACCAACCAGGTAAAATGTTGGTAAGTGTGGAAGAATGAGCAATTAGTTTATTAACCATGTGTTCACCTCAAAGGACTAAATATTGAAATCCATTTTCTAAGGAAAACTATGCTACTTGAAAAGACATCTTGTGAAATCTAATGAAGTATTTTAGTCTTTTTAAGCTTACATGAAACATTTTTGTGTTGCTGGACTGATGCAGCATTTTTGTACTAAATGTCTACCTCAGGGTACTTTTAATGGGGCCTGGAGGTGCTTGGTTTGAACACCCTTTTACAAGGGGTAATTGGTTGGAGAAAGGATGGCAACAACTGATCTAAGGAAAGTATTTGCCAATAAACAACAATAAAAATCAATAACGGCATCCTCAACTGAATAATTATTTTCTGGTATATAAAGACATCTTAAAAAGAGGAAATAAAATCAACAGGACAGTACAACAAACAATGAAGTTACAATTGAGCAAAATAAATAGCAGAGACATAATAAATATTATCCAATAACCTGCTAGTAGACTCATCAAGTAAGATTCAGGAACGTTCCTCTGGGAATTTTGGAATGATGAACAAAGATACATTTTTTTGCCATCAGCTCATTTTAACTCTTGGGTTCTTAAGTGGTTAATGAGCCATCTTGAAGCTTCAGCGAGCTCTATCTGTCTGTATTCAAGATGACACCAATATACTAACTACTCATTCTTTTACCCTTCTAAAAGGGTCAATGACAAGCTCAATCATATGTTCATCCAGCGTTTAGTATTCCACGCCTGTTATTACTTGTTGACTTTTTGTCTTGGTGGTAACCTATAATTTAATTTTCACTTTGCTCTGCAACTAAAAAATATAAACAGCTTTTCAAATATGTCATGTCCTTTGCTGTGAAGAAACTGAACATTAGCTTCTTTTGTTTTAGACATGAGAATAAAAGTTTAATCGAAAGTTACTCTTATTTTCTGATATATCTCTTCTAGAAAATAAGACTTCTGTATAGTAAGTGTTTTGGTGCAATATGAAATAAATCCCTTTATATTATGTCTAAAGGATAGACACAAGGGTATATTAAATGAATGTGCTTTATAAGGTATTCTATTCTAAGGGATCTCCGGGACCTTCAACGCTATTCTTAGTAAGGCACTGAAACCTATGTATATTCACATCTTGCAAAACTATCGCGAGCAGCACCTCCAAGTAAACTTGGAAAACAAATTGGATCACTTTATAATGACTTATAATGATTTCGTATTTCTACCCACACATTCAAGCAGCTGAGAAGGGACTTCATTTCTTTGTTAACTCGATTGTAAATGAAACAATAAATCACATGCTAAGATAAAAGTATTAATGTAATACAAAAAGTATGCAGAGTGCTTAGTGTACAACATCTAGAATTATTAGACATATTTAGCCTTTGGCAGGGTACATTCTGTGACATGCATTCACAGTCCAATGGCTAAGATATGACTCAAGCGCCAATACTGAATGCAGAACTACCTTCCTGTCACCTTATCTAAACTTGATTGTCCTTAGGAACATGACCATTCAAGGGAATCCATCAGTATCAAATTCTGCTTGGTTTTCCATGTGAGCTTCCTATTTACATAATATCCTGTTTTTGTCCCAACATTTTTGTGTGTGAGTCCCCTATGCATTAGTTGCTTTCCTTGGGGAACCACAGGATGGTTTTTAAAGGTACACTCTAAACATATGTATTTTAATGCAAATAATAGCAGGAGATGTGTTAGCAAGGTGATCACATGTCCCAGATTGCCTGGGACAGTCCTGCAATGGCTTGTATATTCCCGTGGCACTTTACACTGAAAGTTATTGAGCGCATGGGTGTAATTCATTTTCAGATAGACGTAAAGTGGTTGGGAAGCTGTTAGGGGACAAGGTCGGCAATGGCAAGTGAGATACATTTTTAATTTACTATATTGTTAGTATTTTTTTTTCAAGGATATATTTACAACAAAATATCTTTTATTTATACATTAAGAAATGTGTAAATCTTTTTGCAGTTTATTATATATGGTTAGTAATTTATACAAGTTCTTGCTCATTGAGAAACAATAAAAAAAGAGATGTCTAACATGTATAGAAGTATACCATTTTTATGTTGCCAGTGAATGTTTGAATAAATACTGAAAAATGCGCTGACAAATAAGTTTTCGCCAGTCCCAAGCATAACTCTGATGCAATACCTCTGGATGGCAGTTAGGAAATGTGGTTACAATATGGGGTCACCATATCAATACATCCCCAGGCATGTGACATACTATACTTACTGCCAGTCAGCTACACTGCTGGCTTGGTAAACATTGTGGGAAGGGGGTTTGTTCAAACCTCCATTTGCATGCACAGAAAGCACTCTGATTTCAATGGGACCACTTTCATGCTACTGATTGTTTGCTTCAAGCACCTGCAAGTCCTTCATTTTTTTTTCTTCTTACTTTAATATGCACTGCTCTTTAATGTTGCTGTCAGTAAACTGTCCCTTTAATAAACAGTGATTCCAGGTCTGTAAGATCTCTAAAAAGACTACACACTTGCTAAAACCCCAGAAAAATACTATCAAGGACTATTTCCAATAAAAATATATTTCTGCTATAGATTTTCTTTAATCAATTTTCACTTGCATTCCTCTAGCACTTTCCTAAAGTGGTTTGATTGGAGGGTAAATGTCTTATGCACAATCTTATCTGTAGTCATACTATTGATTTATTTAATGACGTGTTTTCTGAAAAATCTCATCTGAATCTGGCATTTGGGAATGAAAATAAAAAGACAGTGTTGCCTTATGCAAAACCTTGTCTATCCTCCGCCAGGGACACTGGTTTCCACCACCACAATTTGTGGCATCCGTCCACTCTGCCTGCTTTTTCTAGAGGCGGACTGGACTGCCCACCGCTGGAGGCGCAGGGCCTGTTGGGGAGATCAAGGATCTTCCTCTAACCAGCCCAAAATAAAGGAAGTACAAGGTCTGTTTCTATAGACCTCCATTTCACTGGTCCCTCTCGAATGCATGCCGGCAATTGATGCTGAGTGCCAGTATCCTATCTCATCGCTCAACACTGAAGCTGCATGCACCACAAAGGAGCACTGAAGCAGAGGTCTGTAGGAACATTATAAACTCTTGAATCCATATATGTTCACTTTGAGACAGGAAAGAAATACAAATACATTTTAGTATTGATATTTTTGTTGCAATGTCAAATATCTCTTTTGTAAAGTTATGCTGCCCTTGGTTTTAACAACATTATACGCATGGTGAATAGTCAAATCCTAGACACTGAAAATAGTTTTCTCAAAACATCTTAAGTTCAGATAGGAAGAGTCACCATAATATCTATCTGTCAGAGCGATAATGGTTCTTTCATCATCTCCACTTCTTGTTTAAGTACAGAGATGTCAGCTGTCAACAGCCTGGAAGGGATGAACAAGACGGTCATTGTGACCTACAACCTTTATGTGTTACACAGATTAAAAGAAAATGAAAGGGTTGGAGAATAATGTGCATCTCATTTTACCCTGCAAGGTTAGTCCTTCAATACCCTTTTTTAATTTCTAATACCTTTTTTCCAAGTTAGATGGTTTAACATCAATGTGAAAATAAGGTTAAATATATCATAATGGTTAGAGAATGAGATGATTCAGTCATTGTGTGATATTTACTTTGCTTCCTTTTTTTCTGTGTAGTAGGCATAAGAGAAGAAAAATGTTTTGGAGATGCAACTGAGTCTGCCTAAATAAACAATTATATGAATAGAAAATAAATAAAGAGAAAAAATAAAGAGGGAAAAAATAAAGTAGTGGGGTCTTGTAGGGCATCAATACAAGTGAAAAAATGTTCTTTCAACACATATTCTTGTGTGCAGTATATATATATATATATATATATATATACACACATTTATATATCACACATTTGATATTACTTAGTTATCTGTATGTTTTAATGGCTCTTTAAAGTGCAGAGTTTTTAAGCCAGAACAGTGTTTCCTTAAGTCTGAAAAGTGAGCACCCATTTCCACCGTTTACAGAAACTGCCAGCAAGCATTAATCTTTCTCATCTCTGACATCTTTCTTTCAGTTGCATGTCCATTGTATACTATTATTTATATGTCCTACAACAGTGTATGATTTTCCATGGGGTTTCAGTTCATTTTGAAGCAGTAGCCGGCAATGTGAGCCATCCTAGTTGTTACCAAACTGTAGCTACTATGACTTAAGCCATCCATTGAATACATACTGCAAGAGTGAAGCCAATTGCTGAACCTAGGACGCTCACTACGTATTCCATGTATAATGAAGTTAGTGAGTTGAAGCTACAAACTCTTCCCGAGTATGCTGTAACTAAAACTAATGGCTCTTTGTATATGGAAACTGAAGTTGATCTGTATGTGGGTCTCTCTTTGAAAGCATGAAATAATAAAGCAAGTATCTTGCATAGTATAGAACATGACAAAATGTATTGTGTAAATGTTTTAGTAACTTGCAGGTCTGTTCAGTGGCCGTTTAGCTGATTTAGACGGCCCCTCATTACACAACAAATGTTGTATTATTTCTAATACCGAAACTACTACTTCTCTGTTACAGTGCCAATCCTAGCTGCATTTAAAATCAGTTCTCGCAAGATTTTTTATGCACAAAGCTGGTTATTTTGTAATTTCAGTTCAGCCAGGAACCACAAGAGAATGGTGTGAGATGTTTTCAAAAGTAAATCCCCATGTAATTTCATTTCAGGTCAAGGAGGATAGAAGGGCATATTGGTGTTTTACTTCTTCATTTGTAAAAATGAATTAAAACGAATTGAGCTGCTACAAAATGACTTCCAGGACCATTAAGGTACTAAAGAAAAAAATCCTTCTGCCAGTTTCTTCAGGAGAGACTTTTTAAAAAAAAAATTCAAACGTGCAGGCGGAGACTGAAGTGACATGCATGTTTGCATGTAGTAAAAATGATGTACACGTTACGTAACCTCAACATTGTTTGAGCAGACAAAATACACTCTATATTACTGAGTCTGTTAGAGAAGTTGTGCCTGAAAACCATGGGTCTCTTATGCAAAGAGTTACATGCATAGTAAAAGATGCTCTTTATTATGGTCTTTTTGATGTAGATGTTTTCAGAATAGCAATTAAAAAGCAACTGAATGAAAATGGAATGTGGACGGTAGTTGGAACTGTCCTGGAGACAACTCACTCCACTCTTACAGGCGAAACATAATGGCATTGGGGATTTGAAAAAGTCAGACAGAAGTTGCTACATTTTATAGGCCTAACATAGAGAGAAAATATAGGTTTCCGGGACTTAAGAGGACTCTTCAGTTGGAGGATTATAAGAACTGAAGAAAAGATCTTTGAAGTCCCCAAAATATATTTTACTTATCCTTTTCTAAGATGAAAACATCACAAACACACAATTAATGGAGCCAGGAATTTTATTCTAAATTACAGAAGGGGGTGGAGACCATCAAGTATAGAATTATAGAGGTGGAAATGGTCACATTTACAAAAAACAGCAATGATTGGAGGTAATATAGCCCTTTTGTATATAGTGAAATAAATGTCCATAGATATGTCTGTAGTCATTTATAAAAGTTGAAAGGTGTAGGTAATACAAACAAATTGAATGTTAGCTTACACACACTGATTTTGTGCATGACAGACGTTTTTTTAGAAACTATAAAATGCTGACTTATTTCAAGGCATGATTTTTATAATCAGATGTATGAAAATAATTCTGCTATCATACTAATCAACTCTCTAATGAGCTTGTCTGAATATGTATGAGCTTATTATAAATTCTAGGGCAGTTTTTGTTTTCCCCACCATTTTATACTAGTTTATTATGTTAAAATAGGTTTGTATATTGATGATCGATTCATATGTATGGAATTTCATGCGCAGAAAGAAAAATAGAACAACAGATTTATCTTAACTAGGCCAAGATGTGAATACTAACTATATAATACAAGTTGCTTTTCTTTGATTTGCAACATGAATAATAATCATAGTTGGGCTAGATGGCAGGACATCATTGTGTTTTCATCTCTCTCTGTTTTACTTATGCAGAAGACCTCCATATTGTTTAAGCACTAAAGATGCATCTGGAACAGTTATCCCATCTGCTTGAGTAGACCCTCAAAAAGAACAAAAGATGCAATAAAAAATATATCGTTACTCATACCAAATTCTCTTGAATAGATACTCAACCCTGCAGTATAACAGTGTGTTTGTGGGTGTGTATATATATATATATATATATATATATATATATATATATATATATATATATATATATATATATATATATATATACACTTTGTATAAACTTTGTATTTGCTATGATATCAAGACTGTCAGTAATTGTTTTGGTACCCTGGCCAAAATGCTGTTCTTGGGCCCTATACATATACCCAGTGCACTGGGGTGCACAATACATGATAAATGAAAGCTTGTTTTTTATGGTAACTCACACCAACTTGTTTTATTGTTGAGAAATAAAATTGTATTTAGGCCCATTTTAGTTATTTATAACTTAATGCAATTAAATATTTCCATTTGCTGTGACCATCTCAAACAGGTTATATATTAACTTGTGAATTTACAAAGCACAATAATAATAAGGCAAATATACTGCCCTCACTCATCTGAATTTGAACACACAAAATGAGCATTCCCTGGTCACATGAAGTGTCTTTGGAACAAGCCAATTAATCTCAGCATAAGGGGTTAGTCAGGCTATTAAATGATCATCAGTGGGGAATAGGTTGCTGTGGACGGGCCCATGAGGATACTTGGGCAGTGGATAGCTGCCCACTTTGCCCTGTGGTAAGGACGGCTCAGTGTGATGGGCTGTCAATTTTGAGCCATCAGTATATGCTGAAAACATTTATAAATAAATTTAGTGGTCAGACAACCTGCCTCAATTTAGATTGATTGGCTCAGTACATACTTATTTATATACCCACCCACCAAAAGTATATCTGTGCTGAGGGGAAGGGCACAGGTGCAAGCTATGTACATGGCTGCAGTTTACCTCCTTCTCCTATGATGTCCCTAGACATGTGCATTCGTTGTCTGAAAACAAATGGACCAAAAACAATAAGAATTTGTTTAGGTTCGTTTTTGGCCCATTTGTCTTCAGATAATGAATTCCGTTTCCTGCCCTTGTGTCACTGCTCAGCTTCATGTCTAGCACCCTCTTCATGTCTTGTTCTTCATCATCTTGTTTTTCTCTCTTCTGTTTTCCATCTTCTTTCTTCATCCGCATCTCAGCCACTCCCGCCTCCCACTCCAATGGGAGCAAAGTAATTTTGCGGAAGTTCACTGGAGATTATCTTCGGCGAAAATGGTGGAGCTTTCGGGCACACTCTCAATCCCGATCCTCCAATCGAAGCTCCACCAAGTTCACCGGTAGATCATGTTCGTTTAGAAGCAGACGAAGAAAGAAGAAGGAAAAAAGCAGAAGGGAGAACAAGAAAATGCTGGAGAAGTAGCAGAGCTGCGAGATATGGAAGCAAAATTAGTTGACGGAGAAGTTAAGGAGACATTGAGAGAGAGCATAGGAGAGAGTGAATGAGAGTGTGAGAGAACGTAAATGAGAGTGTGGTAGTGAATGAGCCCACAAAATTCGAATCTGAATTCAGAGGCTTTTCAAACCTTTAGCCAATGAGTCCTAAATAAATGCTCATAAGAGATCACAAAAATCCAGTGGCTGAATACAATACAATACATAATACAATAAATTGCATTGTGTTAAAATGCACAAGTAAAGCTTGTTTCATAAACAATTTCCAGTAGGACATACGAGCTAATTTTAGACATAGTGGCCTATGGATTCTGCAATGCACACAGGCAGTCCTGCTCAATCAACTGACTTTTATCTCTATGACTGCAGGTCACATTATCTCATGAATGAACTGCTATGTAGGTCAGTCTGAATCTTCTTCTAATTGAATGCACATTTTAGCCATGGCATTCATGCTCTAAATATCAGGATCCCAGATAATTGGTAGAGAGAATGTTTAACACAAGAAGGACAAGACAATTTTAAGTATTGATTTAAAAACACCACACCTGTTACTTTTACTTAATTTTGTAAATTATACTTGTAAAAATGTATACGGATTCTTATTAAGATGTATGTGAGCTATCATTCCCTAAATATTTTGTTAATTAATACACCAATATCTGACCTATTATTATGGGTCTAAGGAAGGGTTAATTTGAGTTTCTAACAGTTCTGTGATGATCAATTTAATTTGACAAAATAAGCAATATATTCATATAAGTCTAGACATTCAAACATAGACATCCACATAAAAAACCCTAATAAACACTATTAAAAACCACTGCTATGAAAACAACGTAACCACACTTAATATCTATATTGTGGTTTAGCTATTGTCATTTTTTTGTCTTATTTTGGTTTAGATATTTTTCAAATATATCTATACATTTTTTACAAATATTGATGTTAATTCACATAAGAAATAAATTAAACTAATTTGTTGTAGGTGACATTAAGGTATATATACCTCTGATAATCAGAACTAGCCACTCGCATATGGTCCTTGGAGACCAATTAAATAATCAGTGCTAGTGTTTATTATGATAGTCTCTGGAAATTGTTTAGTACTGCAGATTATCTAGATACTTATAGCTAAATAGTGATACATAAAAGGAAAGAAGAACAAACTGGTAGCTCTAAGTCCACAATAACTTCCTTTTAGCCCCGGGAGATCTGTCATGACCTGTACTTCCACAGTGTTGTCATTAGAGGAACCCTGAAGCTAGCCAGAAGGCCCATATGTATATCGAACTAGTCCTTCTCCAGCTTGTCCAAGCGATTGATATGAAGATGATATAAACAGGCAAAAGGCTGCAGACTCTAGCCAGTGCAAGAAGCACCAGATGTTTCCAGGCAGTTCTAAGCTTAATTTGAGCCAAGCAGTAACAAAATATGACACAAAGCAGAAAAAACTATTAACTCTGAACGATTGATATATATATATATATATATATATATATATATATATATGTAGTTGGTGATGATTTAGAATGTTTTTTTATTCAATGTATTTTTGGCAGTATACTATATTATAACTTATGTATTTGGCCTGAATACAAATCAATTTATATTAACGATTACATAAAATCTAAAAAACACATAACCACACTATATTGCAGATCCTGCACATTCAGCTAACAAATATAAATTATCATTTGCTTTCCCATCTTCCAAAATCTAGGCCACAGAACAGGATGTCGCTGTTAAGATGCTACAGAAATACCGTATTTGCTCGATTATAAGACGAGGTTTTTTTCAGAGCAAATGCTCTGAAAAATACCCCTCGTCTTATAATCGGGGTCGTCTTATAATCAGACCTCAAAGTCTGACTATGAGATGACTAAGATCCAGATCCCCCGCAGCTGCAGGGGATCTGGATCCTCCTGTCTCAACCCCCCCGCCCCACTTACCGGTACTTCAGAGTCCCCGGTGTGCAGCTGTCATGTAGCTGGGGCAGCGTGTAGACTCACGCTGCAGCCGGAAGAAGGCGTGGCTAGCAGCAGGGGTTGTCTGCGTGCATCGCGCAGACATTCCCCGGCTGTCAAAGATCAGATTTCGCTGCACCGGCGCCGGCGCGGGGAACTCTGATCTCTGACAGCCGGGGAATGTCTGCGCGATGCACGCAGACAACCCCCGGTGCTAGCCACGCCTCCTTCCGGCTGCAGCGTGAGTCTACACGCTGCCCCAGCTACATGACAGGAGACTCAGAAGTACCGGTAAGTGGGGCGGGGCAGGGGAGTGTTAAATCGGGGCATAAGGCATTTCTGGAGGCAGGGTGCTCTGTGAAATGCCTTTTAACCCCCTTAATGCCACTCTGCCTCCAGAAATGCCTTTTTAACCCTCTATACGCCACTCTGCCTCCTGAAATGCCTTAAACCTCCCTATATGCCACTCTTCCCCATAATATGCCTTTTAACCCTCTAAGTGCCAGAGTGGCATATAGGGTTAAAAGGCATATTATGGGGCACAGTGGCATATAGGGTTAAAAGGCATATCATGGGGCACAGTGGCATTTAGAGGGTTAAAAGGCATATCATGGGGCACAGTGGCATATAGGGGGTATAAGGCATTTCTGGGGCAGATGTGCATAACTGGGGGGCAGGTTGGAAAATAGAAGGAAATAAAACCAAAATATTTTTCTCAATCATAGCTTTTATTAAAAAAATTGTTTAAATGAATTAACATTTACTGGTAAAACTTTTTTCCTATAGGGTGGTCTTATATTCAGGCTTTTTCTTTTTTTCCTAAATTAATATTAAGATTTGGGGGGTCGTCTTATAATCAGGGTCGTCTTATAACGCCATAACATTCCTCATACTTAACACTGAGATTATTGTTTGGATGAAAACAAATAGATGATGTAGTTTTACAGAGAAAAAAAATTCAAGGGAGTTTGTTAATCTGGAGATACCTGTAACGTGGCAAGCCTTTATCAAGAGAGTTATGTTAAGAGATATTATTTACTTACAAAAAGGATGATAAGAGGCCTCACCCATTGCCAATACAATGCATTATTTAAGGAATGTTTTCAATGTATCTCACTTTGTTGGCTATTTTCATTGGGAGATTAATACAGTAAAATGGTTTGTGTGACTGGGAGGAACAAAATTCGGCGCCTAATTAATGTTATCATGTAACATTTTAGCATACATAGGTTTCATTTCATTCTCATAATAAATAAAGAATGCAATCCATTAATGGTACACCGTTCTGTTTCACAAGCAAAGCTGCACTGGTGCAATGCATATCTCATAAAACCACCAACACAAGAGAGGTTTAAACTTAAATAAGCAGTCTAGTGCCCAGAATTATATTTCAAATGCATATTGGAGTCCATTTTTGTGCAGCTTCCAAGGTATTTAACCTCATGCAGAATGGTTCATGTATTGTTTAGTTATTGGAGTTAGAAAATCATACTTCTTCCCTGGCTGTCTGTAGTGCAACTAGGAAACATAAATGTATAAACTTATTGCACATGCTCACAAGCAGTAGCAAAGGGAATATATATTACCAAAACACCCATGTTCAAATACCATATGTATTACTGGCTGCTGCTTTTTCCATAGATTTCAATGGGAGCTTAGCTTACTGAGCGTGTGCAAGGAGCATATTAAAGTATTCTCTCTGTTTTCAGTAACGTTAGCTGGGGGAGGAGTTAAGTGAGTCTATATTTCTAATTTAATAACTAAGTTAATAACATGCTAATAATACATTATTCTGGACTATATTTATGCAAGTTTGTAAGCCATACCAAAGTCTTGAGCTTTCAAAAACATTTCATGAAACAGATGGTTTACTTTGGAGTTCATACATTCATTTTGAATATTTGGATATTCAACATAATCGCAGAAAAGCGATTATGTTGCAAAAATGTTCCTTCTGATTTCAGGCATATGACATGTTCAAAAAATGTTCCTATAAACATGTATTAACTGTGATAGAAACTAGCAAACCAAATTTCATCCTGAGGTTTTTTAATCATTGAGGTGATAAAACAATAAAATACAGCCTGTGTTGTGTTTCAAATCTAGTATAGTAATAGTTGAAAAAAAGGAGTCCAGATACAGTTAGCTTGCTAAGTGTTTTGTGAACTAAGCTAATCTTAGTATGTTATTATGGAACACCCTACTTGTCAGCCACAAGGCTTGTAACTTGAGTTCTGGGGAATTTGAGGTCAATGAACAGCCTCAGGCAATCAACCTTCTCTAGCTATGACTTGCTTAACGCGTTACCTATGATTGAAAGTTCACCTTGTATATTAAAATATAACCTTTTTTGAATACTTCACAGCCAGAAATGTAACCAATGGTTCATTTGAAAATGATTTCAAAGAAATCAAGGAAGGCCAGCATGTTTTACTAATATGTAAAAATAATTGTCTCGCATATTGAGTATTCATTCATTTATCTTTATCCGGCACGCTTGCTCAATCTGGTAATGGTAACATGTAATATAATGCAATTATATTTCTATTAGACCAGTATAAAATGGTAAACTGATTAAATTAAGCATTTATTTGCAACATCATCTTAGTCCCTTCTGCAGATTTATTATCATTACAGTTCTTTGTCCTACATATACTGTAAATATATACTGTAAATATATATATATATATATGTGTGTGTGTGTCTAATCAGATTATATCAGCTTTCTGCCCTTTCCATAAACAAGCTGTAACATGCCTCACATACCACAACAAAGCAATCACACCTCCAATGTATACGTAATATAGGGGGAAAGCTAATAAATTTCAGTGTAATATTAGACATGCCAGCTTTTACTGCTTTAATCTTTGAATTTCCTAGTGTTTTCCTCTTCTCTGTCCTGACAGCTGTTGTGTCTTCAATTTCTTCCTTCTTTTAGCTATTCAAAATTTGCTTCATTCTTAAGCCTCTTTCTAAAGCTTATCAAAGAAGAATAGAGAACCAGCCCAGGAAACTGGTTCTGTATTCCCTCTTTCTGTTCTTTTCATTTGAGCTGTACTTTGTCCAACAACCAACTAAGAGGGGCAGGACAAAGTACAGAAATAGAGAAACATGATTGTCACAATGGCATTGCATCTTCATTCTGCCCCATGAGAATGCATATAGTGACACAATGAGTTATACAAAGAACTCTCAAATCCTTGAAATGGATACACTGCAAGCCAGAGGGACATAATAAATACCTGGAATTTCTGTCCTTATGGAGGTGATCTAGCAGTATGGAGATGTCCAGGTCACATAAGAGACATCCATTGAAAAAAGAAGAGATTGCTACATTTCAAACACAGGAGTTATCCAGTGCGAAACTCTGGCGTGTCATCTTTCATTTTGGTATTAGAATGCATACCAGATGTGGGATATGAGGAAAATCTCTATAACAGGATATGGCATATAAACTATTAGCCAACAAATCACAACCCTATGCTGCCTAACAGCCACATAACCTCTGTATAGGCCTTCCTCTCTTCAAAGGATTTCATGGAAGAAAATGCTGTTCCGTAAATACTCATGTTAGAGGGAGCGAATATACTGTATTTCCTGCCATATATACAGTCAAATATAACCATAGATTTCTGATTGTCAAGACTAATCTCCTTTTGTTTGGTTATTGCACAGTTTATTAAAAAGCGATGCACAAGTGACCTATAAAGCACTAAAGCTTATACGGAATTATTATTTCATTTACAAATTTTATGTTGTACTTCCATAAAGGATAGATATTCCTTTTGGATTTGTTCCTAATCAAACTGAATACTTCCAAGGCTTGTCTGCCCAGTATTCTCTCCAAGAGCTCCAAAGCCAGAGATTAGTATTATATCAGGCTACCAACCCATAGCTCTTCAGCTGTTGTTAAACTTCATCTCCCTGATTTATGGCCAACATGTTACAGGCTGCAGTCCCCAGCTTTACATCATTTTATTGGGCCATCTCTTTTACATTCCAAAAGACATTGGATGCTAACAATGTGTATATAGGACAGTCTGTCTTTGTTTTTATGAGGCTCAGGAATCAAAATATATAAGCATATACCATTCCCCTTTAGTTTACCTTACAGGTAAACTAGACAAGGCCCAGTCAAATAAAAATAATGTATACTACATTATAACGTGTTATATGCTGTTCTGCTCCTTCTCTCTCGTCTCTGTCTCCTATTTTTATTCTCTCACCTTAGCAGACAAGACTTAATATGAGAGAAAACTCAACAATGCATTAAATGAGGTTTCACACACTGATACAACAGTCCATTTAAGTAGACTAGTTATAATTTTACAAATAAGAAGACATAGTAACTTGCTATGAAATTCCTGGCTTCTCTGCAACAGGCAGGATAAACCTGGATGGCTTACTCACAGTCTTTAGGACATTCACATCTGATGCTATCTAACAAGTGGGAGGATCAGTGTCATCTAAAGTTGTTTTTAGAAAATAGCAACAAAA
Source organism: Spea hammondii (assembly GCA_029215755.1). NCBI lineage: Eukaryota > Metazoa > Chordata > Amphibia > Anura > Pelobatidae > Spea > Spea hammondii. Next base: position 69,862,283 of record JARDYJ010000004.1, read on the forward strand.
ACATCATATAGTAAGTATGGAAAACAATAGGTTAGATGATGAATCCTATTTATCTAGCTACATAATTTGCCGTTCCCTATATTTCATATTTTTTCAAAGTCTGACAAGCATCCAGCTGCATGGAAAAATGTGTCTTGGCTTAAGGGGATGAGAACTCACTATATTTTTTGTATAATGATCACAGTTATTCTGACAACTCTTTGGAAGTTAAGAATATACTTCCCTGCTTTTTTTTCTGTTGCATTAGTTTCCAAGAAGCATTTTTCCTTACTGACATAACAAACTGAATTCTCAATTGTCCTTGCTGAATTAAAAACACATTTGCTGGAATGTTAATCATTATGCTAGGGGCTAACTGCATTTTTATATTTTGCCAGGGAGATAGCTTATAAACAAGGGCCGGGACGCTAGCTAAATTGAAAGCCTAATTCAGAAATACTTGCAGGCTGTGGCCAGGTGGTTATCCTTTACCTGACATGTCTATATAGTGACCATACCTGGGAAGATCTCCTGCCCCTGCTCCTTATAGGGCATGACTGGGGAGGGCTCCCTGAGCATAGGGACAGGGATAGCCCCAGTTATACTTTGAAGGTGGTGGAAAGTTGGTGAAAAGTAGACAGAAGTGTACAGAACCTGGGTTGGCTGACCGATTGTAGACGTTTACACAAGCCTAGTGGAATCAGTACTAACCCTTGTGACTGAGATCTGGTTGTGACTCAATGATTGAGGAGGTTGCTCATTTTCTATATATTTTGGGGAGATTATTCACTTTCTGTGTCTCTGCAAAAGTAAGCTACACTCAGGCTATATCACATGCCAAACTATGTTTGTTTTCAAATAATTCCTTTCCATCCCTTGATCCAAGTTTAGCTTAAGTAAATATTAGCTAATTTAAGGTGATAAGTATTACCTAATAATTATTAACTACACCCACCCTAATACCCTAATATTATAATTGCCACACAAATAATATCACATTATATAGGGACTTTGGGAGTTTTGCATAAAGAAAACCCTCAGGCTTAGAAAAATGTTTTATCACTACAGCAACCTCATAGCTAACAAGACATCTTCAGGACCACATATGGTGATATAAGTATAAAGGTGCAATCATGGACGACCATAATTTGGTACATTATTACTATACTATCAGTACTATATGTTACCATTCTATATATACAGTTTCTAAGTTACAATACAATTCATTTAAGTGTAGTCATTTTATTGACTACCTGGTAGCTAATATCCTCTTATATTGTGGTAACATTTTCACTCAAAAAGCATTTATCTTATGATGTTATTCTGCATTAATCGGTTTTTAATGGGTTGCAGCATTATAGTTTGCATAAATGAAAGTGCATTTTACTTATTTGAGCCATTAAGGCCATTAAAAGGCATTATAAAGTAGTCTGCACACAAAGTTTAATAGCAAGGAAGCCATATGCAGACAAAACAGTAAATGGCCGATTCCTGTAACTAAAGAAGTGTTTTATTATTGTGCATGACTAGTGCCAGACCATGGAAACAATTGCTTAAATAATATAAGAAAAAAAAATTCCACACTCTAGATCCTTAATGTAGGTTGAGGGCACCAACTATCATTATTTATTTACTTCTATTGAAGACCAAAGTGGTTCTTTTCCGCTATGTGGAAGGGACTACAATAAATAAATAAATAAAATGTATTTTATTTTTTTTTAATTAGGAGACTTTATCAATAGTGTGTCATCTTGTGTGGAAATCTATTGCACACAGTTATCTGTCACTTCGACTTGAAGCATAGAGATTTTCTAGATATTACAATGTAGCAGGGTAAACTGATGAAAGGAATGTCGAATTTTATTGGTAAAAAGGAATGTGTACATATTTTGAGTTTGTAAAGTTAAAAACCAAAAATTAATTCACTTAGGACATTGACATAATCAGGATTGTTTAATTTAAAAAAGTACACTTGGGAGGTATGTCATAAACTCATACTTCTAATTTAAAGATTCTTTTCAGACACCTTCCTAGCCATAGAATAGGGCATTAAACAACAAACCACTTTTTTTTTTTTTTTACCCCAAAACACTTTGTATCAAAGTTTAGTATTGTTCAGCTGCTCAGAAAAGTAAATCTGCAGATAGTTTTTTTCTAAGGAAAGAAGCAGGCAATATAATAACTTTAAGTAGTATGAAATGTAAACTATACTAAGATGTATAAGTACAGTATATCATAAATTCAAGGTTACCAAGTTATGCTATAACGTAAAACATCCTGCTTCTATGGTTTCAGTCTCTAACAGTACAATTTTGAATAAAAAAGAAATATATTCCATTAGTGTACACAGAGCATTAATTCAGTGTCCTGGTTGGATAACTATTTATAGAGTTCAATGGCTGAGTTTGTTTGAGTTTTCATTGTGCAAAGAAAGCTTTCTAATCATTATTTGACTTTTCTCACTGTCTAAGGTGAAACAGATTTTGTATCCTCTATTGATGACATAGTAAACTTAAGTAAACAGACAAATGTAGAAGCGCAAAACCTTCAACATATAGTTACAGTAAATGTGACAATGCATAATATTAGAATAATTAGTTTAATGCCAGTCCTAGTAATTTTGTCTTCAACGTATACAAATGTATTTAGAAATTAAAATGTAAAACTAAATTTATTACCAAGGAAGACTGGGCTGCTGAACCAGGTAAATTGAGTGGTATATACTGTTTTTTTGAAATTCACAAATGACTGACTAATCTGAGAATGAAACCTCCATATGTTCAGCATTCCAGGATGCTGAGGACACAAGTTATAAGAACTTAAACTAGTGTGTGGAAAATAATTATAATATTTTTAAATACCACATTTTGGAACAGTAGCCAAGCCATTATCACATGCTGGTTGCAGGGCTGGCTTTAGGGTTCCTATGCGATCTAGGTGTAGCACCTACTCTATGACCTCAGTACCCTAGATGGTCTCATAAGTTGCCTTGATGGTAGATAGGGTAGGGTGTTTCTATAAAATACTTTTTCAAAGTCTCTGTAAAGGCAGATGATACAAGCACAATTCATGATATTTGTAGCGCTATTTGAGATAATATATCAGCTAGCACACCAATTTTATGTATCTTACTGTAAGACTCTGTGCCATTTATAGTGCATTTAAAGTACCAATGAGTCCAATGATTCAGAGTCCAATGTTTCACCATAAAATTGTGTAACTTAATGGTAAAGTAAAACATAGATCTGGCTTATCTGAGATGACCAGATATAGGCTATTTGTTGTATGTAATACTCGATTACTGAGGACAATAGAAGATAAAATTTAACAGCAGCTGAATCTCTAAATGTTGCCTGACCATGATAGAAAAAAGACAGAATAAGCATTAAGAATTTTAGCATTAGTATGCAAGAATGTGTCTTTAATGAAGTTACCAAGATAAAAGATTTCAAATCTAGCCATTATTAAAACAACAAAAGTGGTGATCACTGGCTGTAAAATTCCTCATTCCTTAATTAAACAGCTCATTAATGCATTTGGAAAAGACAGCGGTCATGACCAGTCTGTAAACTGTTGACTTGTAATGGTCTGTGCACAGATTTAACGGCGTTCATTTCAAACACGAACTTCCCTAAAGTAATTCATGGTTAATTGCATCAAGCTATATATATAGTCCTGATCTCTCTATGAAATCAACAGGGGCACACACTATAGCCAAAAACTGAACAACCTTGGATGAAGAGTACCAAGAACCGCATGCCTATGAGTAAGAGATAACGCTCGAGATATGTTGGACTATGCAGTTTACCTAGACTTAGCATGTTTGGACTGTACAATAAATGGTATTCAAGAAGAAGGACTCCTAGAATTGTTTTGGACCCTGAATGACTTGGTTCTGACTGAGGTTTTTTTCAGTTTTTGTCTATGTTTTCCGGTTGGGGACACCATGACAACTAAGCCATTGACACTAACCAGCTGGTTTATTTAATTTATTACATTCGGGTCTGCTCCATTGTTTTCACACACAGTAGTATAGAAGCAAACTTCAAAGGGCCCTGCTTGAACATCACAGACTCTTTTTTTCCCCACCATAACACAGCAAACTAAAATATTGAAGGCAAAGGATTGGGTAAAAATAATGTAGAAATAATGCCTGAAAAACAGCTGAATTAGTATAAATGAATATTTTCATGGCAACACCCCCTTGTAAATATTGCTTATTTATTCAAAACAAAAAATAATTACTAAATGGCAGTTTTTTATTATACTTTTTTTTTACTTTCTCTGTGATCGCTGAAGCAACTGAGTTTGGCTTGTAAACTAATCTAATGTGTTAAGGGTCTGATTTAACTAAGGATAAACAAGCCTGGTCTCCTATATACACATTGGAAAGCCCAAGCTGAAACAAATAAGTTTTGTTTTATTTTAGTATTTGAACCTTTGGACGCCAGCAGGTGTTTACTCAGAACTGGACGATTCCAAACCTTGTGTTTATTATTTTGTATTTGTTTTGCTGAAGATCTATACAACTACTAAGCACTGCATCTTTATCCCATGATAAACCACAATCAGGAAGCATCATTATTAGTGATTTTGAGGCTGTCACTGCATGTTCTTAACATAAGCGTTTAGGAACAAGAAGGCCCTTAGTTGGCTTGGCAATATATTACATGGTCTATTAAGAGTCACATGCGTGTTGCTGAAACTACATAAAAAAAACAACTGAAGTCTATTTCAGGTTTCCACCTTTGTGATAATGTGAACAAGCCACTTGCGATGAAAAATGTACAGGCACACGCATTTAGATCATAAAGCAGTCACCTTAACATTTTGTTTATGAGTTAATGACAGAATCCTATTGCATCGCGCAACGATGTAGCTATAACACTGGAATTCATCACAATTATGCCAGTGGCTGTGGAAATGAGATAGCAATTCCAAACACATCTGCTTCCTCTGCTTTTTGTTTTCTCTTTTGAAAATGTGACTATTAAACTCTAAAATGTATGGAAATAAAGATTTAGACCATAGATAAACAGTAGTTGGTCAGTATTGAATGTCTGCTATTTACTCCATAAAAACAAAGCCATTTTGAATGCCCCTATGACCTTTATTGAAAGTCTTCTAAATGTACCTATTACTTCTTATACCGGTATCTGTTGTTCTTTAGTCAAAATTGCTACATTTTATTAGGTAAACAAAGAAAAAGATGTAACATTACGTAAGCTTTCATGACCTCATAGGTCAATTTTTGAAATTTTATATAACTTTACTTTTTCAATGTTGGCCCAACTTCAACTAAAGACTTCATTTTTTCATTTGCTAATGTGAATTTATCCATTTTTTATCATTCTGACAAAACGCCATATCTAATTGCTAAGTGTAACCCTTAAATTATTGTATGTCCGGCTCTCTTCAGAAGAAGCATTATCATAATAACTTACAACTTCAGAGGTCTATAGATATGTATGAAAAGGCTTCGCTGCCATTTAGACCAAATATTAAGTAATATGAGAAAACATGCAAATGTAGAAGATATGATTAGAGAGTAGAAAGTGACAATTTATGAATTTACTCTTTTTTTAACACATAAAAGGCTACTCAAGACTAAAAGCTCAAACAAACAAATACCCCTATCATACTTACCCTTTAGAATACTGCCTGCTATGCTTAATATTTTGGAGTCTGAAAATACCCATAGTTTTGTGTATCTTAAAATCTGCTTGACCCCCATTATGTTTTTTATAAAAATACAAACAAACTAAAAAAATTTATTAGTCATCCATATTAGAATGGGTTGAGGGTTTGAACAAACACGCCATAACAACTTTATTAATTGTTAAAAAAGCATTGCATTTTGCTATTGGTTGTAAGCACTTGTAAAGTTATAGCAAGATATGCATTTCATAATATGTCGTGTTATTATTTTACAGGCATGTTGCTGAGTTTCTGGCACAGAAAAATATACATTTATTGCAAGCAACTGAATTCCATTGTGTATGATTTTTTTTCAACAAAACGACTATTTGTACTCACTTAAAAATGTAATTATAGATAGTACTTGTATGGCCGACAAGAAAACAATCTGCTCATGGGGCAGAACAATATTCAAACCAACTGTACAATTTTTGTCCTGGTATAAAAAAGGCATCAAAGCAACAAGATAACATTCAATATGCAATACCAGAGGAGTTCAGCTAAACTGCCAATGAATGGTCAGAATGATTAACTGTGTAAAAGGGGATAAAAAAAGCTGTGATAGTATGCTATATAATACCAATGTATTATCATAACTGAACTTCCTATCTTTCTAACAACAATGTTAATAATTATATGTCAATATAGGTAGCAATACGTTTTCTGTACAAAAAGATGCAATTGTAATAATGGTTTTAATTGCAGTGCTATAAAATAAGGTAATCCATTGTCTTTTTTTTAACACGTTATTATTTTAAAATAAAAAGCAAAAATATGAAAGCTATATGTGTTTCCATAGCAGCAGTGACAACGTCAGCCCCTACCCTTCTTCATGCCCGCTAGAGATTATTTCACAAGCTGTGCATAGTGAATACATGCAACCATTGTGTAAAGGTTGAACTGTAATGGAGAGAGTGACGTGTGGGTGATGCTACAGTAGGAAGCATTTAATCTTTGATGTGGCATATAGTATATATATATACACACACACACAATGTTTACACAAAACAAATGTTTATATTTCACATATTTTTATATATATATATATGTGTGTGTGTGTGTGTGTAATATAAACATTGGTTTTGTGTAAACATTGTGTTATTGTACATCTGGGAATGATTAATTTTACATGAGACATATCCTTATTTTGTCCTTGGATTCCCTAAATTCTGAGTATTATTAAGTATAGTGTATATATATATATATATATATATATATATATATATATATAATATCCTGGTATAGATTGGTGGTAGCAAAGATTTGATTGTACCAAGTCTTCCCAGGACACCCCAGGCACTCATCTAATGTATATTAAGAAGTGGCAGACGACCCATCACTTTAGATGGCCAATGTGACAGTACCATAAAAATAATTTTAGGTAAACCAATATCCTTTTTTATAGGTATATTTGTAACAAAGTCATGTACCACAAGAATAAAATGTATTATTTCCCCAAACCTCTCTGTAGTGATATAATGATGCATAAAATGTATGCATAATACAAAAAAAAACCTGCCTAATAAAACTACATATGAACATCTTGCTTTAAAGACATATGTCCATAGCCATAACCATTGCAATGAAATTACATACCAGTCTAGCTCCCATCAACTACTATAAATACCTGGAAATGCGCTTGACCCATACCTGACATTTGGTTTCTGGACTGATTCACTGACATCTGAATTATACACCAGGCTGCAAACACTTTATAGAAGCAGACCTTCTATAAAGTGCAGAGGGTTAACTGTGGAGAAATAGTGGTTATATTTAAAGAAGAAAGTAGCAAAACATATACAATCAGCAGAAGCATTCTGTAGGTTGCTATGGTGATTGCATACATTTTACCAACTCTGTGCTAGAACCGTTCTTTATAAATAACCCCATAATGTTAGAATATGGACTCCAAACTCACCTTTGCCGATGAACCTTTGTTCTACATATTCAATATGGTAGCAGATCATTCGCAAACAATTCTACATCATATCACACTGAATTATCTTGAGTAATGAAATATCTAGATGAAGAATGTTTATATATGGTTTATATATTGAGAAACATTATTAACCTTTGAGTGGCAACAATCACATCAAGCTTTTGTTGTCAGATGCATATATTATGTTAATCTAGCACTCAATAACACTGTAAATCTGTTTTATGACAGATACATTACAGGGGGATGTATGACTTTTACTAGAATGGTTATGTGTGGGCCAACTTGGAATGCTGGTACAGGTAGTTTCAATGCTATGAGTATTTAGATATAACAGAAGGTAACATTTGCTATTGTAAAGAGAGTCTTGGATTGTTCAGCTCCTCTGAAGGTGTGCTGTGGTATTTGGCACCAAGACATTAGCAGCAGGTCCTTTAAATCCTGTAAGTTGTGAGGTGGGGCCTCCATGGATGCATCCTGGTCCCATGTGTTCTCCAGGTAAGCTACGCACTTAGCCATCCACACGATGTAAAAGAAAACATGATTTATCAAACCAGGCCACCTTCTTCCATTGCTCCGTGGTCCAGTTCTTGCTCACGTCCCCACTGTAGGCACTTTCGGCAGGGGTCAACATGGGCACCCTGACTCGTCTGTGGCTGGGCAGCCCCATGCGCAAACTACGATGCGCAACAAACTACGATGCACTTTTCAGCAATTTGAGCTACAGTAGATTGTCTGTTGGATTTGACAACACAAGCCAGGCATCAATGAGCCTTGGCCACCCATGACCCTGTTCAACGCTCTTCCTTCCTTGGACCACTTTTGATAGGTACTGACCACTGCAGACCGGCAACACCCCACGAGCTGCAGTTTTGGAAATGCTATGACCCAGTCGTCTACCCAACACAATTTTACCCTTGTCAATGTCACTTAGATCCTTACGTGCCCATTTTTCCTGCTTCTAACACATCAACTTTGAGGACAAATTGTTCACTTGCTGCCTAATATATCCCACCCACTGACAGGTGCCATAATAACAAAATGATCAGTATTATTCACTTCACCTGTCAGTGGAAGTTTTTTTTTCCCAAAGAGATATTCTTTTTTAGATTATCATATTAGTGGTGCATTAACTCTGTTTATGATACATATGGCATTATTAAGTAATGTTTACTCCCCCCTCCCAGTACTGTACTTTCACTATATGGTTTCAATCTCTGCAGCAGAGGTTAAATCAGGATTATGGGAAACATATGTCTGTGTGAGAGCCAATACATGTGGGAGTCATATGCTCCTGCTTTAAATTGTGCAGCCAAATAAATCAGTTTGTACCACACATTATCTTTGGTATTCTCTTTAACACAAATAATATAAGTCATGGTGGGGGGAAAAGTGTGATAGAAAATCTCTCTACTAAAAATTAAGAAAACACTCATTTACATCCATCCACTAAAAGCCAGGCGACTTGCTTTTCCACGGAATTCTTGTAGTGTTAATACCAATGCAAGTGTAGGCGCATGCAAACAAGGTTAACACTGATCACCTTTTTGCCTCTATATCCACTTTATACATGGATCCCTTTAGGGCAAATGTCTGCTGTACCAAAGTATGAAGACTGATGAACTAATAAGACTCCTGAGGCAGAGGCAAGCTTTTTTAATCTAAAGGAGCCAGATATGTATTTCAGCCAATGGAGATACTATAGCAATATTCTAACGTATATAAAAGCAGGTGGTAATACATGTGTACAAAAGTGTAACACTGAAAATTGCACCATGTTGGAATGTTTTAGGAACTTTTGTTTGCACTTGCATCATCCTTCTAACCTTTATTTCTTACTTTTCAATTCTGGGTCGCTTACAGGCCTAACAGGAGGGAACACTCAGTCCTATCTTTCTAGTTAAATCGGTCTCTGGCCTGGTATAGATTGGTGGTAGCAAAGATTTGATTGTATCAAGTCTTCCCAGGACACCCCAGGCAATCATCTAATGTATATTAAGAAGTAGCAGACCACCCATCACTTTAGATGGCCAATGTGACAGCACCTTTTTTATAGGTATATTTGTAACAAAGTCATGTACCACAAGAATAAAATGTATTATTTCCCCAAACCTTTCCTGCCTATAGTACTATTGTGGGGCACTGTTATACACTCATATAAATGAAGCAGGACAAAGGTATTTGTGTCTCAAAAACGACCACTCAATATAATATATTGAATATATAACCATTGACGTACAGTATGAAGCTGCATATGCCCCACAATGATTTTACCTAGGAAACCTGTTTTTGTATTTAAAATAACTTCACTTCATTCATAAAAACAGGTTTTAATTCTGTGTGATAATGTTCTAATGGCTATACAGAGGCAGGTCCGTATTCTACATTATGTATTCTAGCCTGTCCTTGGCTGAATTTTTTTTCTACTTACTTCTAGGACCATAACCTGTCATTAAATTTTTCCCTAACCCTCAACTATAAAATAATGAATGACTTTGAAGAATAAGTCCTATGTATGAATTTCAATACATCTTTGCAAATATCTACTCCTGTACCAAGGAGAAACTCTTTCATTATATGCCTGTAGATAAATTAGAGCCTGGACGAGGATATTCCTCTCATCTTAAACCACCTTTAGAAATTGTCTTTCATTTTAATGTCAAAGAGAAATCTCTCTCTTTCATAACTGCAAGAGCCAGCAAATTTGAATGTAAAGGAATTCTTGCAGAAACCTTCAAACTTACATTAATAAGACATGCAAGTTCTTTTTAAAGGGGTCTCACCACGCTTAGAGACATTTACGGAAGATGACTGTGTCTCCTGTTCTGGCACATATGCTTACTGCCCTGTTCTAGTGTTTTGTTGAATAAAACCTTGGCTGTACTATAGATATGGTTGGTTGTGTATCTGATTCATTCATAAGCCAAGGATCATTGGTTCTGTCCATCTTGTCTACAGTCTCTAAACAATGGTTTATTGGAAAATGTTAAACTTTTAGTTATTACAACTGTAAATCCCCAAAGATAAAATCCTTAAAATGGAAGCTGGTACCACTTTTCTTTGTGACAAAGCAGAAGCACCTTCTCATTCTTTGGTATTAATGTAAAATAAACCAAGACACTAATGATCATGCAACTGACAAACTGAAATATTACATTTATACAGGGGTATGTGAAACAGTAAATGCTGGGATCCACAGACTGAAAATGCATACTAGAAAAATTATGTTTCTGTTAAAAAATAAATTTTTTTTACTTAATTTCCATCATTGTGGCCTTGAACTTACATCTTGAATGTTTGTTAAACAATAAGTTAAACTGGCTAAATTCATGCAAAAATATATACTTTATCTAAAAAAGAGCATATATATTAACCAGATATCTAACCCAATCTCAACTCTATTATAAACAGAACTATTAATGTTGAAGACTCCACCATTCTGTAAAAGGCATAAAATGACATTGTGCCATGAGTAAGTACATACTGTACGGGATTCCTTGTGATGTTCCCATACATTACCAGTAAACTTCTAAAAGGCTTACATCATTAAACTATAGCCCAAAGAAAAGTCTAAAGATTTTTTTATTAGCAGCAAATTATATATATTTATAAGAATGTTGTGGAGGACATTGAAAAAGAGAGTGTGGAAATGTGATTGATCTAATTTGCTGAATTGCTTAAGTTCCTAAGAGCCAATGACCCAAAAAAAAAGAAATGAATTGAAGGATCAGGAAATGATGGGCTGTTGAGATTTCTAGAGGAAATCATCCAATGTAAAGAGACTGCTGTTTAACACTACATTTAGTTAATCACTGCATTCTATATGTATAAAAAGCATTGCAGGTTGAGTTGTACTGTGGGTTTTGTAATGTTACTCATCAGTAAAAGTCTATGTAATAAAATGTTGTTTTGTCACAGTTTATTTAATAAACCACGAAAACAGTTGGGTTATGGTAAATATGTCTTCAGATGTATTGACTGCCAACTGATTAAAAAGGCCAATCTACCTCAGAAGGAACTCACCAGGATTGGCCATCTACATTGGGCCCGCACTGTTAAGTAAAACGGAATGGCTTAATCTCACCTCAAGTGACCTGCAAGCTCACTTTTTAATTAAAACCCCAGGGTGAAACTTTACTACAACCTCAGTAACAATTTCAGAGTAAGGGTTTTTTGAAAAAAAATAATTTACAAGTCACTATACCACGTATTACTTTACTGCCTTCAAGCAGGATTTCTATTTAAAGAAAGCTGCTACACCAGGTATCTCTGTACTTATCTGTATGACTATATTGTCAATCAAACCAATTGTAGTAAAAAAAAAGTAAGCATCAAGTCCCCTGCCTCTGAAAACCCTTTATACACCAACCTTTTGTATATAGGAAAAGTCACTCATATTCTTTGTATAAGGTTACATGCAGTGACATAACTATAATTTCAAAATTGCATGCATTATTCTTTGGCAAACTGAAAAAGCAAATTTTAATTGAAAAAAGTTCCTGTTGTGTTGTAAACATGATTTGGCATGAGAAATCTTTGAGAGAGTGGGTGCATAAAAAGAATGCATAAAACTATAAAAAAGAAACAATAAAAGCTATTTTAAAATATTACAAATAAATATATAGCCTATATATATTTGTTGTTATACATTATATATAATGTATAAAGTCATATAAACTACTTTCATGAAAATGGCTGAGATTAATAGTTAGATATAAAGAGCCCACACATTCTGAAGTCCTATACCATTTATTGGGGTTCACAAACAAGTGAATCTACATGAAACTTTACAATAAATAAAAGTCCTGTTTACATTTTTCATTATAAGGTTCCTAAGTTAAATAAAAATATATATTTTTTAAGTCTTCAGTTTATTACTTTTTTACTTTTTGTTTTAAAGAAAGGTTCTTTCGGCAGCTTTCTGATAAAAGTAGCTTTCAGGTAAAATCTCTGAAATAGTATAATCTGCTTCTATTTCGGTATATCGTTTAAGCAGACACTTTATTTTAAAATCCCAAACACGCAAATCTATGTTTTTCCTTTGCATTTAATGATATATCAAATAGGACCTTGAAAAGAACCAACAGCATATTGCAATGTACTTCAGTTCTGACATTCAAGATATGGCAGTTCACCTATGTCAATGTGAATCTCAAACCTTTGGCAGCTTGTGTGAGTGCTGGCGGTGAACAAATAGAATGTCAACTTGGAGGCTTTGCCAAGATTTAGAAGGAATAGCAAAGCTATGTATAACACTGCATAATCTATTGCGGGAAGTAGAATCCAAAGAAAATCTCAGCATAGCAACATGTTTGCATGTACGCAACAATGTAGTTTTTGTCTTTAGGTTTCTTTGATTTTTCTGCAGAAAAGAATATGGTAGCCAAGCTAATGCGGACGACAGCCTGGCTTGGCATATGGAACTGGGTGCAGCTGCAGAAATGGACACAATGAGTTTTGTCAGCCTGAAGGGTGTTCATGCTTACTGCTGATTTCAGCATATTTCCCAATGGCTGACCAAAAGCATAGCATGCCTATGAACACATGAATTTAAATGATACTCTATTTGGGACAATTATTTCATAGAATATGGGACATATTTATCAAGCAATCAATAGTAATTTTGGTGCTGTGTTAAAGATTGGATATTAAAACTAGTATTTACTCAGTTTTATGAATTAAAAATAATATGTAATTGAATATAGCTACATAGTGGCACATAGCAAACACCTGAAATGTGCAGAAGCTCATAGTCATAGACAATCTATAGCGTGCATGTTAGCTAAGTTTAGGTCATGGCTTTCCAAATATAGCTAAATAACACCGTGAAAGATAAAACCAAAAATACGTGCTCTTATAGTGAACAGTAAAATAAAAGTGATACTTCCCTGATTTGGACCGCAGCACCCAAATAACACTCTCCTCCAAGTGTTGAAATATGAAACCAACGAAATTTAGATGGGGCGCAGGTACATATAAAGGGAAAAAATAATAAAACAATATAGTGTAGATGATTTGTTCAATGTGGAACTTAAGTGATATAATGCACTCACAAATCGAAAAAGTGATTTCAACCCATCAATAGGACTGTATATAATCTTTAATGTTCTTCTTGAGAAAATCTAAAAAACAAACTTCAATGGTGCAGTATTCCAAAGTCAAATGTAGAAAAATGGAAAAAAATGGAAAAAAATGGAAAAAAATATAGTAATTCAATTTTGATGTTTTATCTTTTAAAGCTAGTATAGGGTATGGAATGTGTAGATTAGACACCTTGTTCTTCTTTTATTATGAATGTATTAAGACAACTATTGAAATAACTGGACATTTATATTCTAAAAATTATAAATAAATATTAACCATTTTGGTATGTTAAATGATCATAATGATGCTTTTGAAAAAGCAAGAAAGTTTAATATTATTATTAGTTTATAGTCAAAGTGTACCTTCCAATCCAAACACGATTTTAAAGGACAAGACTGAGCCATGCATTGCACTGCACAGCATGATGGCAAAGTATTTTCATTATCTTTTGTGTCTTTTATTGTGCTACAGAATTTATTAACAAATATATATATATATATATGATGGCAGTGTAAAAAAAATCTCTACCTCTTAAAGCTGTTGTTACAAAAATGTAAATATCACAGCAAGGTGAACTGGTCACAGCGGACATGGACATACTATACACTGTGGGTGCACAACTAGCCACAATAAATTATTCAGAATAAAAAAAAAAATCTCGATAGTGTCAACAGTATAGTAGCAAACTAGGAAAGGTAAAGATTGATTATCTTCATGGGTGCTTCAAATATACTGATTTCTCTAAAATGTTCTCAAATTAAAGGCTGCTTAACTAAATTTGGGTCCATTCTTACATCATAACCTGATTTTTGGTAAACATGGCAAAGTTTCAATTAAAATATATTAGGGAAAATATAAGGTAGCTCGAAGCTTTTTGGTGTCTATGTTTCATAACAAAAAAAAATATTTATTTATATACATACATATTCCTTTACATATGGTTCCTAATTTACGGTGATCCTATTATCAACTATGCAGTCACATTTATGATCGGATTAATCATAGCCCTTAGCCAGTGTGCTATACAGTACCAACTTCTAGAACATTATAAGTAGAGCTTGTCTAAAACAAGCTATAGAACAAATACAAGGTACTTAAAGTATGAAAAATTAAATAGAGAGAACATTAACAGAAATAATAAATTAAATTAGCAGGAAGCTATTATTCTTACAGAGCGTTGAAGTTAATAACCCACGCCTTAATAGGTATTACATTTTATACATATTTGTATTAAATAACTTATAATGTTTAATTTAGCCAAACTAATTATTGGATTTTATAGCCTTCTAATTATGCAATAATACCTATAAGGGAATTAAAGTAAATACGCTAAACTTATGTGTAGATTTAATGTACCAAAAAGTTATTCTGAAATAACGTAAATTTATTCGTAAATTTATATGTAGTTCATTTTTTTTTCCTCATCTTCACTTTGTACAAGAACATTCTATGCTTTAGGACAAACTTCTTTTGCTGTCCACAGCTCCTAGCTTGATGTTAGAAGAAGCGCTGACATGTGGATTTTAAAAACACTCAAAAGGTATGCACATTTTTAGACACTTTGAACCTGTGCATATCTGTGTTTATTTCATATTACACAGAGGCCTACATGAGTAATGCCTCAACACCTGGTCATAGGACATTAACAGTAGTTATCCGCAGTTAAGCATCAGAGAGTCTTTAACTCAAAACGCATACCCATAAATCTCATTGGATTATTGTACATGAGTTAGCATGATAATGTATGGTAGAAACACATACATTTGTGCTCAATTCTATTGTGTTTCTGTTATTTGAATGCAGATACACATATAACATGTATTTCAAGAAAGAGATGACATTCAATAACAGGAAAATCCCTAAAGATACACGCAGATCACAAGTGGATTATGTATGCAATTCTGATGCAAAGAGGATAAAAGTGATCCATTGACCATAGCAACCAATAGGATGTCCCTGCTGATTGCTTTACTTTTACCTCTGTAGAGCTGAACTGCTGTTTAGACACATATGGGTCACACAAATGTGTGATCTATAAATGTTAATGTCTCAACGTGGCCTAAATAATAATTATAATAACTATGAAATGGCATAGGTCGCGGTGCCAAACGGTGGACACGGTAGAGAAACGGGCCTCATAGCTTTCTTTGATGTTATTTAACAAAGGCTCTTACATTTATATAGTTTATATATTTGCAATGTGCCTGCTTTTCTAACAGAACAACATACAACATACATCTCTTGTGACTATGTACAATGGGTTAATTAATTCCCCTTTATGTTCTTTCTACTATAGTAAAAATATTCTGGTTCCAGAGAACAACACGAGTACCGAGAACAGCTGGCCATTTAAAAGATCAGATGTTTCCGCAATTTGCTAGGCTGTTGTGAAGTAAATCAAAGCCCAGTCGATGAAATTTATTCGTGAACCTGTTCATCATAAATATAGGTTTCAGGGCAGCAGAGGAAAAAAAATGTGATTTGTGGCGTTTAGAGATAGAAACAGCTGCATGAAATCTCAAAGAACTTACTTTCTAGAGTGCTGGGAATGTAAAATAAATAATGACCCACTCTAATGCCAGAGAGGTTTTATCTGGAAGCAAAGGGCTCCCCAAAAAAACTAAATAATCTTTCCCTCCTCTTTTATCGGATCTGACATGGTGTTATCACTAAGAAACAAGACAGCACCTCCAGAAATTTGATGCAAGGTTGCCTATCAAGTTTGAAAAATGAGGCTTTTAATATATATTAAAATGGCTGCATTTTCAGGATTTGTATGGTACATTTCAGCATGAATTTAAAAAAAAATCATGCTCCACATTTTTTACATTTTTCCTTTATTTGAAAAAAAGGAAGGAAAATCATTATTATGCTATGCATTTTCATGCATTCGTCAAATGGAACTTCTGAAATTTGTGAATATGTGTTACAGACACTGGTACCAACCTTGAAGAGAAAACAAGGGGAGGAAAAAGGGCTGCTTTAGATCATTTTGTTTTAGGGTCATCAATTGTTATTCATAGTGGTTATTCCTTTCATACTCAATGTTCAGCAGAAGAACTAAAAATGTCCCCCTGTCGAGATTTGAATATATGCACCATTATGGAAGATCTTCAACAGAAATCATAGAATGGTTTTCTTTTAATATCTACTTTTTTTTTTGCCTCAATACAATACAGGGGAAAAAATGATGGTGGTAGTTGGAAACGTAGAAACGAGCAAAGACGAAGATTATCATAACGGTGCATTCTAGCTACTGCAAATTACATTTTTTTCTGGATGACAACTGCTGTCAACAGCATATGACCCAGTTAATCTCTAAAAGCATTCGCTTATAACCACCACTAGTGTGCATGTACAAACATAATCAGAAAAGATACTGCGTGCCATCATGTATACACATATAGGTGTACGGCCATCAGTAAGGAAATATTCTGAACACTCTGCTGATACATATTTACAGAGATATTGCAGAAAAACTGCACTAGTTTCAAATTTAGTCGGCATAGTTGTGTGTCTAGATGACAAATGAAGCATTCTCTGTAGCTACATATCTTCAAAACTATTTGGATCATCAGCAAAGAGCAATGTTCACATTAGCCCTAAGATAACTTCTTTAGGGAGATTTATTTTAGGTGTCCATTGCAATTTCCAGAGGTATTGGTATGAAGCAATACAACCATTAACTTCACGAACAAGTGAACCAAGTAACTAAACACCATTCTACAAATGCTTTCTGTCTACAACACTTATTGGAGAGGACCCACAGTTAAAATAAAACCGGAACCACCAGCATTTACGTATAAATGCTGTAATAGGGATTTGTATAATTACTAAATAAGCATTGATGACATGGTGTATATGCAGAGTTCATGGAGTTAAACGCACTTAAGAAAGTTATCTCCAGAGTTAAACACTAAGCTATGTAGAAGTGACCTTATGACCAAAGAAGCTCATCTTTTGAGATGCTTCATGAGCAATAAAAGCCACCAATATGACCAGTATATTGAAAACAATTACGCAATGCCGTTTCATCAAATAAATCTTATCTTTTTTAATATGATGTATATATAACATTTCCAAACTGGGAGAACAAATAAAATAGTAATGTCAATTATTCATATAACAGTTTTTAGTAATTATTTACCATACAGGGTCATCTTAATATTCAACATGAAAAAGTAGCGCAATCTAACCCTACTGTACTTTGTGATAAAAATAAAAAAGGATATAACATAAACATTATTATCACTGTTAGTCTTACTTATTCTTCAACATTTTAATCAAGTACATCACTGGGCCACATGCGTGCATCAAGTAAATTCAGTTCACTAGAACCTCTAGTTACAAACCATTCTTAAAATTAATATTAAGTATTCCTGGTTGAGGATGGAAATATAAGAAGCAATTTTTTATTATTTCTCGCCATACCCAAACAGATAATAAAAAGTAGCAGATGAACTCTGAAGGAGATGTAACATTCAATAAAGCAATAAGGGAAAAGGGAATACCAAGGCAACACAACAGACACGTCCTTGAACCAACTTGCAGATGTAAAATACTTAAACTATAGAATGCATGATCACGACCATTATTAAAAACAATTATTTTTTAAACCATTGTTGACTGTCACACCATAATGGAAGGGCACAGCTCTCTTGGGAATAAAAGCAGGGGTGACATGCTTGGCTCTCTCTGTGCTCATCATTTAAAACAAACAGTTTAGTATACTCTACATTATCGACACCAAGGATTGTATGAATCGAGTTGGCCAGCATATGAAAGAATTTAGCTCCCCACCCCCTATGGCTCAACAGCTTAAACAATAGACTTGTATTGAATTGCTCCACTCAAAGGCTCCTTTTTCTAATATGCTTAGGAAAGCAGTAAGCCCCATTGGGGAAACTTTGCTGCCGGTAAAATTGATCATAAAACTCAGAATGGTTCTTCTTAGGCTTTGTGCAAAGACATAAAGATGAATCACGACTGGCGGTTATTAGAACATATATCTCTTTTTATTTATAGAAACACTTTAACCCTACAAAATGATTTTCTGTTTTGGATTCTCTTGGTAAGAAGCTATGGAAACAAATGATACAAACATGCCTGTAAAAGGCAAAATAAAACTTAACAGATGTGGTTGTGCATCAAGTCTTATTTAATAACTTTGTTTTTCTTGCCTTTGTGCAATAACTTTTCCGAAAAAAAACTCATGTGTGGATGTATGTAGCGGACACTGATTAAACAAGGATGTGCAAGTATCTATTTTTAAACTTGGAAATTGTAAAATTGTAATAAAATGAAAAAGATGGCTAAAATTCTGTTGTGTTGTCTGGGTAGAGGACTGGGTGGCGGGTTGTAATTCCCCTTAAGCACCCAAAGAGTTAAACCTACATTCCGCTTATCAAATCCCATAACATAACAAATAGTTGTTCTTTAGTACCTTTAAATATCCTATGCATGCATTATAGAGTGAAACTATAGGGCATATAAGCTGTACAGATCGCAAATCCCTATTGCAAATGGAACATGAAGGTTAATAGGTATTATCATTTTATCACTGTTAATAGACAAGCAGAATCATGTTTTTTTTTATTCAGTTGCATAACTGAAAGGCACAAGCATCACCTCTCTACCTGGACACAAGAAAGAAAAAATGTCTCGTAATTCAAGGCACTAGTGAAAGGACAATGATTTATGCCATTTTTCCAGCATGGAAAGAGAAAGTAAAAAAAAAAAAAAGAAAAAAGGTATTTAAAAAAAAAATCTTTTTGAGATCATCATATTCCTTATGCCAATTAGCAGCCGGATCATTTAAACGTTCAAAAGTGATTTCAAATGCTGGGAAAAACTCCAGGTACCAGAAAGCACAAATCACTCCCTAAAACTCTGTAGCCTCGGGAACTACTGCACAGTGAGCTAACGTGTCGTTGCTGCATACACACGATCAATGTAACATTAATGTAGCCTAGCACAGTTCAGCAGCTGTCGGATAACTGTATCCGTACTTACATTCTGTCAGAAACTAGCAAACGGCTATCGACCATCATATCAGGAAGAAAATCCAGCTTGAATGAAGAAGTCATGTTCTTGCTTCTGCACGCTGTTCTGCTCTGGCAAATAAGAATGTTTCTCTGCTTGTCTGATTCAACAACAGTGCTGGCCAAGAGACAGGCAGGGACAGGTGCGGGAGGCCTCCCCAAGGCAGAAGCCAGACCCGGCAGTTGTCACATTCTCTCCCCCACTTGTTTTCCTCCAATCCCTTCTGAAATCGACTGCTGAGGCAACTGTCTATAGAGTACCAGGTGCTGAAAGGGTAGGCGGGGCTTCGTTCATACTGCAGCTCAATTTAACCCCTGCATCTCTTTTGTTCCCATCACTACATTTTTTTCACCTTATACTAAACTAAAACCATCGGAAAAATAAACGTAAAATCATTTTAAACCTGAATTCTGAATATATATATATATATATATATATTACAGCGGCATCCATTTTTTGCAGTACTTATATATAAAAAACTATACCTTATATAAAAAAAATAACTATTACAATTTAAAAATGCTATAAAAATGCTATACGTAAAAAAGGGATTATCCATAATAACCTTTTCACTGAAACGTGCAACAGAAATGAAAGGATTAATTGTAATAAGGCTTACACTGTTAATGTGACATTCCGACATCATGCTAATGCATGTTTTATTTAAACGTTTATGTATTTCTCTTTTTCGTTAAGACTACATGCTGTACATTTATATTTGTAATTTTAAACGCGATAAATTAAGAACAGGCTGGGCAAATTTAACCCTCCCCCAGGTTAGATTTATTTTGGTATACACATTATAGCAATCAATATATGCTATTTGATAATATATGTCTACATGGCTTGGATACACAAAAAATAGATATATGACACAGTAAGTGCAATATTCCAGTGATCCTCAAAAATCTTAATTTAGCATAAAAATGGCATTTGTGTTACAAAAAAATATTTTTTTACAATCTAGGAATGACCAAATGTGCACAATTTATGTAAAAGTGCCGGGAATGATATATATAGAAAATAACAGTAGATTTCGCCCCTTATTTTTACGTGGTGTTACACTTAAGATGGACGTTACATGAACTCTCTCTTTTTTTTAACCTCCCATTTGAGATGCTTTGAAGTTGTTTCAATGCACCAGAGAAGATAATCCTATCCACTTGAAAGAAGCTAGGACTTTCTCCAGTACCCAAGCCTACATATTCATGTAAATATGTTCCGGCAGAACCGAACATCAGACCTGGCCCTCAGTGTTGGTAAAAATTCTCTAAATTTGTCTTTGTAACATATGTCAAGAATATCAAGCTTCTTGTTCAGTAAAAATGATGAAGGAGCTTGAGCTTCACAGGAGTCCTAAATTGTAAGAGGAATCAATAGCAGGATGAAAAACCTACTAATGTTGCCTTATAGGTCACTAGTAAGACTGTATTTAGAATACTATGTCCGGTTCTGGAGACTATGGCTTCAGGAACACATAAATAATTTAGAAAGAATTCAAATAAGGACCACTAAAATATTATCTGGTCTTACAAACAAAACAAGAAAAACTTTGAAACATAAATATGTACAACCAAGAAAGGCAAATAAATATTCAAATATGTCTTCGGATTGATAGAAGATCAAGAGGGATGCATTAAATAAATAGAGGAGTTCCAGAACCAGAGGGCATGATTTATACTTAGAGGGTAGGAAACTGAGTGGCAACGTGAAAACATTTTACTTTGCAGAAAGTAGTAGATACATGGACTAGACTTCCAGTTAAAGTAGTTGAGGCAAAGGAATTCAAGAGTGTGAAATGTGCATAAATGGTCCTAGTGAAGTAATTCAAAAAGGGTTGACTAGATGTGCCAATTGGTTCTTTTCTGACATTACTATCTATTTCTATTTTCGTCTTTCAACAATTTAAAGCATTGTGGGTTTATAAATGGTGCATTGTGCATACATGGATATGCATAATGCATAGCTGTGGTTCAGCTAAGCTTACTAACAAACAACTGAAATAGCTGAAGACGGACAATTTTTCTTTACGGGATGTGGCCTGAGAGGCATGGCTGGGGGGGTAGGGCTTTAAGAAGATGTTTTATATGATCAATTTATGATAATTTACAAACACAAGTTCTGCTGTTTATAAACACTTTTAGGGTAAATAGCTATTACATACTCATATACACTAAACTTCTTGAAAAGGTGGACTCATAAAGAGAGAAGGACATGGAGTGTTATCAGAGGGACACTTTTGATAAACCTAAATGTTTACATAAAAACATATACAGCTTTAGATAAAAACCAACCTTGCCCAGACATTCTGTAGGAATTCACCTGGAACAAGGCATTGATGAACTTTCTGTGCCTTTATACATACATGTACATTCTTTTATGGCAGACAAGTACTTAGTATAACCTGTGGTGCTGTTTGCCAGGAATAGGCCAGCACCCACTTGAGAAGTACTCACTCTGAAACACTGCTTCTTAGCAAAAAAAAGGCCTCAGTGAAGCAATCACACTTTGCTTCACTCATTCCTGAAGGAAAAAGAGGTATTACTCTTGGCAATGATAGGAAGCAGAAAATACATACTTGGCATTGTCTTTTTGTTTAATGAAACTATGTTTCAAAACTGTATATACCAAAGAAAAATATACGAAGTGCCTACTAATCATACCTCTTATTTATTTGGTATATCATATAATTAAACACAGTGATTATTTTCTTAGGCAAAAACCAGGGACACCAAGACAACATTTCATTTTCTGTTGTATTCTGTTATTTTGCCATACGATGGTTTAGTGGGTTTTTTTTCCTGATAATAAATATAAGTAATACTGAAATGGTAAGGGTTCCCAGGACAGACAACAGGATTATTAAATGAAAAACCACCGATTCTTCTAAGTACCATTTATTCTTTATAGCGTCTACTACGGTCAATTATTATTAGAATGAGTTTGTGTGAATAAAAATGTTCCATGTTAAGTTCTTCAGTTCTCTACCGATTTTTCCTATAGTGGAAGAAGGACATGTGACTTGATGGTGCATGAACTAGATCCTCCTTAGATCCTTTTGGATCTGTATATCAGCTTATGTCAGCTTCATATTTTCGCATTTTAAGTATATAGTTCTCAACATTTCAGCAAACATAAAACTGTTTGGATCCAGTGTCATTTTAATGGTACAAAGGTTTCTGTATATTATCTGATTCCAGAAAGAGCTGTTTAAGGTTATACGGATAATAAAACCCGAACTAAAGCTTTTTTGATTAAAAATAAACTTTTATTCTGCAAGTAACAAGAACAATGGTGAGATAAATGTTGAATACTTTTATTTCACACATTTTCTTCTCACTCCGAGATGTTATTGCTGTAGAAAAGATAAATAAGCATTTGATGTTGTTTCTCTATTAAATTATTAGTCAAACATAAAACCTTCCCTCTCCTAACCCCCTTAATTTACAGTAAGGCACATATCTCCAAAGCTGTAGTCATCCTCATTACAGAAAAATTGCAAGTTGATATCAACGGGCATGGAAACATCATGAAGTCTATATTTTTTTTATCATTATCCAATCCAGCACAAAACAAAATGATGGTAATAGCAACTGTGTGGGTATGAATATTATTGAAATTTGGTTCTACCAAAATCTTTTTTCTAAACCTGGACTTGTTACAATATCCTAACTTTTAACAGATAATTACCAACCCTAGTACAAAGCAGATCAGATATGAAAGATATATGTTGCTAGTAAAGGGCTTTGTACAGAGCATTAATATGTGCTATAAAGAACAGCCCTTTAGAAAGCATGTACACAATATACCATAGCATTGTGCATTTTCATAATTCAAAACCAGTGCATGATGGAGCAGTGATAGAAGGGACTAATATTAGATCCTTAAGAAAGTATATATATATATTGCATGGACGCCATCAATAGCACAATAGCACACATGCAACATGCATACTGTAGAGCTACCAGCATGGTTTGTAATATAAAGGTCCTTTAGCTTTTATCATGTAGCTCTTAAATCACTGAATGCTCATTGCTGGTACCTTGGAATGCTATCGGGATTATTTCATGAATATGTGTCAGTTAAATCTGCAATATTTCTGAAAGCTTGGAGTAAAGGTTTCCTATGACAGAGAAAAGAAAGCTCGCCCGCATGTGAACAACAAATCACAGCATAGTGAATCCTCCCCATAATGCATTTTACATTGGAAGCACACACACACATCACAAAATCATTGTATTTTAATAGTGACCCCCAGTGACTTTTCCTATTCAGCTTATATATATACTGTCTATACCAAAGGTGAAAGGAGCATGAGGTCTGTACCCATAGACCTCTGATGTCCTATTCCAATGCTCAGCACTGAAGCCGTGCGCACTGCTAGGAAGCACAGAAACAGAGGTCTGTAGAAACAGACCTCATGCTCCCATCACCAGGACCAGCAGGGTGAGGACAAAAAGAGAGAAAGGGAAAGAAAGAGTGTGAGATAGGCAGAAAGGGGAGATATGTTAGGGTAAGTGTGTCTGTGTAGGGCAAGTAATCATGTCTAAGTGCAAGTGTATGCTAAGTTGTTTGTGTGTAAGGATAAGCATGAATATTTGTGTGTATATGGACAGGCATGTGTATGGCCACTGCCTGGAAGATTTTTAATTTCAGGGGTCACACGTTGTGCTGTTGTTGTTCAAATAATTTCTGTGTATGAGGAGGGTGCTACAAAATGATCAGCCCCGGTTGTCAAATAGGTTATGTCTACCACTGCTGCAAGAACTTTAGTTTCCAAGGCCACCCAGAAATCTTTAAATTTCTCTCCATCTCAAGATGTTTTGACATCATCCTGATACTGCAACATACAGCCCCTGCACAGGAGGATGATAAGAAGAATATGCTAGTACCTTCCAATAGAAAGCTCTATAGGTAGGAATATGGCTTTGTGGGTGTGACTTGGAGGCTATGGAGGAATGACGGTGGCTGTGGAGGGGTGACTAGGGGGCTGTGGAGGAGTGACTTGGAGGCTATGGAGTTTGTAATTATCATTATAATCTTTATTAAAATGTAATCACAAATTTAGTAAACTATAGCCCTATGTATACACCAAGAGATTTTGTGTTTTTTTTAAAGAAGAGTACTGGGACCTTCTTTTTTTTTTTAAAAAACACACCATGATTTAGGTAGATAGCAGGCTGCACGAGAAATGTGTTTTGCTGAATTTATGCTGAATACACCACTCTCTGGAAAATACAATACTATTTGTGCTCAAACAAGCTTACAATTAAAAAAAGACCATTTTTGACTGGTAAATTACTGACTGAGTAGGCTTATTCTGTATGTGCCATGGCACTACCGTCCATTATGAATGGAACTGGTCCTTTCTGTTACTCACATGTAATGTACGATATTGCTGGGAATTCATGTAATCTGTCTACAAATAAGAGCATGTGGCAACTAAAAAGATGAAAGGAAAAACTCTCAAGCTCAGGGAAAACTGACGTGACATTCCAAATCTGCTTTTTTGGGGAGTTTAAAACTACAACTTGCAATCAGGATATACACTTGCTTTCTATAGCTGTGCATGTAAGATGAGATGTGGTGTTTTATAGTTTGTTAGCACTGCTATATTTATAAGTCATATGTCTACTGCCACTATTACTATCTGAGTAAGAATCAGAGTTTTAGTGTAAAACCCTACATACCAATAAATATTTGAAACCCGAGAGAAGCTTGACTAAGCAGCCCTTAAAAAGATATACTTATCTTTATATAATATATATATATATATAATACAAATAATAAAATTGTAAAGTGCATTAACAGGGAAAGAAAATCAGCACAGAAAAGTACATTTATGTGTATAATTCTTTTAGCACTGGTTGAAACAATAGTGAAAAGGCATCTAAATAAATGGGCAGTGCCTGTTTATAGGACATGATGTCAATATCAACCTCTGAAATGATTTATATTTAGAAATAGATATGGGCATTTAAAATGCTATATTGAAACATGGGTTCTTTTGAAAAATGTATTTTCTTTTTAATTACATGTGAATTGGCTGGAAGAAGCTGCAGGGAAGCCCAGGCTCTTACTGACTTAAGCCTTCTCAGCAGTTTGTTAAATTCTAGCCTCAAATCCCTGGAGGGAATGGTGGATTCAAAGCAGCTTTTAATCATACCACAGGGAGGGTGAAGTAGTATGTAAGTAGGTCATATAGAAAGCATTGAGAGTGCATAGGTTACGGTTTTATTTAACAACTAGTGTGTAACAGTTTGAATGCACCTTTACCATAGACATTTATAGAAGATGGTATGACTGGGGTCATACACAACGGGATATGTTTTATGAAAAGAAAAATCCCACTTTAAAATTGAACATTTGATTCTCTCGATACACAAAGGAATTTATCTGGAATAGAGTCCCAGTATCTACTGACCAATTTGGTGGTAAAGTATATATATATATATATATATATATATGTATATATATATATACATATTATTAAGTTAACAATGTTTAACTTTTTACAATTAATTCCAGCTCACAAAGGGTTATCAGCATATGTTAGGTATAGAAGAAAAAAAAACTTGCTGTGCTTTCATCTATTCAATGCAAGCCTAAAACGTTAAAACTGTAATGTCAGAGGATAAAAAAAAAAACTCCTTGACTTCCCAATACGGTAAAAATATATTCTTTAGAAATATTATTCTATGGAGCAGATCTAGACATGAATAGACCCTTTTAAAGCTAACAATGTATTAGAAATCAGAAATTCTGCAAAGCTCCACTTCTCTATTGCAGTCAGCATTTGTTTCAGTCAGCATGGTAATTCAGAAGCGCTTCTTAATGCTCAGAGATGAATTTTAATGTTCTAAGATGATAGCCCAGCCCAGTAAAGTAAACATGCTCTTACAAATGCCAACATCCTTCCTTTTTCTAGAATCACTTGGACAATAAATTCCACTCATTGTCCCACTCATCTCTATAAAGAATTATGAGTTATTATTACCGTACTATTGATTTATAAAGTGCCATCATATTCCGCAGAGCTGTACAATGAGTTATGCAAAAGAATTCCTGGAGTTGCCTCTCTCTTTTCCTTGACAGTTACCATTTTTTTGGAATCAATGGCCTATTAATTATTGAGTTGAAATGCAAGTGGAGACACTTCACAGAAATGTGTCAAAATGGGCTTATTTCCTGAGAAGCCTCTAAGGCAGAGCACAGAGAGTTCACTTTATTCTTCTGAATTTCTTATCCCTCAAGCTCCAGTCAGTGCTATTTCAGCTAGACATTGCCCGTGGCACTCCAAAAAAGATGCCTAAGCTCCATAGTATGTAAAAACGTCTAAGCTCTGTAATACGAAAACCAGAGCTGTGAGCCTATTCAAAGTAACACCAGCCTTTTCTGACCTAAGAGACAGGGTAGTTACAGAGTCAGCATTCTTTCATTTTGTGAAATGATTTGATGCCTAATGCCAGATGTACTGGGAACGATGGCTTAGTTTTACTGAAAGCTATCTTGGAAAGGAAAACACAATCACACCCAGAGAGTAGAAATTCCATTTGTGTTTATCTTTTGCTTTTGACTTTTTCAGTCCAGATATCACCATCTTGGCATGTTCCAATTATATGAACTTCTCAGTATTTTGCAAAGCCTTACATATTTGTATGCATTCATATCTACCGGATCTTGAAGAATGCTCTGCCAACTGTATGTTTAGTGGGCATTTGGAATGCTAAATACAGAATCAAAACTTACTGGTTGAGATGAATGCATAAACAATAAAGTGCACTGTACCTTCAAAAATCCAGTCAGCTGGGAGATTGTATAGAGGCAAGTCTATATTTTCAAATACACTGTGGTTATGTGGCACAGTGATAAACCGAACACTAGTTACAACACCTCATTTCATTTCCTGCGTGACTTGCTTACATACCTAAGACGTTAACAAAAAAATTGGAGAAATCTTTTAAGGACAGAAAGAGAAAAATGTTTCTTTTGTTTTATATAAGATTATGATGATTATTACTAGTATAATATCTGGAAAGGGAAAAAGGAGGGGAGAGAGAAAGTAGGATTGAACTGAGAAAAGAGAAGGTGGGAGGCCGGTAAGTAGGTTACTGCAGTAGTCTAGATGGGATATTACAAGGGAATGGATTAGTTGTTTTGCGGTGCTGGCAGTCAGGAATGGACGAATTTTGGAAATGTTGCGTAGTTTGTTATGGCAGGATTTAGAGAGTGATTTGATGTGAGGGATAAAAGATAGGTTTGAGTCTAGGGTCACTTCGAGGCAGCGGACTTGTGGTGAAGGAGAGATTGTGGTACCGTAAACAGTGATAGAAAGGTCAGAAAGGGGAATAGAGTTAGAGGGAGGGATTAGAAGGAGCTCAGTCTTATACATGTTTATCTTGAGGTGGTGAGAGGCCATCCAGGAAGAGATACCAGATAGGCAGCTGATCTGACAGATGCAGAGAGATTGGGGGTGGAGAGATAGATTTGTGTGTCGTCTGCATTGAGGTTGAAGACAAAGCTGTCGATACGTTTACCAGGTGAAGAATGAAGACGTGTAGATGAAAAATAGTAGAGGACCCAGGACAGAACCTTGAGGTACTCCATCAGACAGAGGCATTGAGGAGGAGGAGTCCCCAGAAAAAAACAGAGAAGGATCTGTTGGAAAGATATGAGAGAGCAGTGTCATGGAGACCAAGAGAGCTCAGAGTCTGTAGGAGGAGGGAGTGGTCGACTGTGTCAAAGCAGCAGAGAGGTCAAGTACGATTAGGATAGAGTAGTGGCCATTGTTTCTAGCAAATAGAAGATCGTTTGTGACTTTGGTGAGAGCAGTTTCAGTTGAGTGCTGTGGGTGGAAACCAGATTGCAGGGGGTCAAGCAGGGAGTTTGAGGACAGAAAGTGGGTTAGATGGTCTTAGAGTAGTTTTTCAAAGAGTTTAGATGTTATTGGAAGCAGTGATATGGGGCGGTAGTTAGCAGGGGAATTTGGATCAAGGCAGGGCTTCTTGTGAGTGACCTGTGCATCTTTGAATGAGGATGGGAATATACCAGTAGAGAGTGAGGAGTTGAAGATGTGATTGAGGGCAGGAGTGAGGAACATGGAGACCATGCACTGGAATGTTGTTGCGGATGGATTGTGGGTTTTTTTGGAAATAGTCTGCAAGATCTTGGGCACTAAAGGCAGAGGAGGGAGGTGGTGTGAGTGAGGTGAGGAGAGAGTAGAAGGTGGAGACAAGTTGTTTGGAGGAAAGAGTTGGGTTATGAGGGAAGAAAAGTATCTTTGTTTAGCTAGCTGAAGGGCAGACGTGTAAGCGATGGGGATATTGAAGTCACCGAGGTTGAAAGGGTTTGTGACAAATAGGTCGTGCACGGCTGTGAGTTTGTTACAGACTGAGCGAGCATTCCAGAGGGCACAGGAAAACACATAATCTGTTTACTGAGACATTTAAGAAATCTTCCTACAGTACCTAAATGTTACGGAAGGCCAGGTCACCCCTCAATAATGCAATGTAGAGTCATCATAGGAAAATGCAACTCTTCTACAAGCTCCTGTTTAAGTAAATTTTGTGAAAATATAGACACACTTTAAAGGTGTACCAGTACAGGTTGGGTACAATGATATTACTCCCTAGTAATTATACAGTTGATCAAGTTTGATGAAGATAGGCTATTGTGATGCTAAGAGGGAACTGGATACAATTGAGAGTGCTAAAATAAAAAATGTATTGTAATATGCCGATAATTAAAATTAATATTCAATCTATTGTATGAATATATTGGCTGAAGATAAAGCTTATGAACTCTCTCAATAAGCTAACTTTCATGTCATGAAAGCTACATAAATGTCCCATCATTCTTACTACTGGGGTTAAGGGGGTTGCCTTTACCTAAATGTGGGCATTTGACACTAGGGCTTTAAACCCCTTAATGACAAAGCCCATACATGTACGGGCTCAAAATGCATTGTTTTAGGGACTGCCCATTGTCCTTAAGGGGTTAATGTTACATAATGGCTTAATGAGAACTGCAGCTTTGCAGAATTTTAAAGCCTATAATATGGCCAGTTGTCTGGCATAGAAGCACTTACTGGCAAGGCCCTCATGTAAATAAGATATAGCAGCTATAGATGGGTTTAAGCCAGGGGCATAAGTGAGCATATTGACTAGGATTCAGATGTTGGTGACTAATTAAAATCATTGTAGCTGTTTAAGTAGACATTCATATAGTTTAATTCAGCTAGTAAGGATTGTAGTAAAGGACAACACTACATTGTGTTTCCCTAGAATCACGTGTCCTGCTCAGTATGCGTTAGACCACAGTGTGCATGAAACATCAATTAGCTAGTGGAGACCTGTCACGTTTTGTTTAGATAACCACTCCTTGTCATATAGCACCGTTGCAGCTGTTAGTAAACTCTAATGTCCATGATCCAAGTGACAGTATAATTAAACAAGACATTATAGTGTATACCATGAAATCTTAAGAAAACCCCTTATTTTACCAACTATTCTTTTTTTGGGTCTCCTGATTTAAAATCAATAAAAAGAAGCTATGCAGCTATTAAGTCAGAATAATCATTATGGGTCTTAACATTGTTTTAAGGCAGATAGTTATTGTGAATGGAACTGGCTGTTAATTATAGGATGTTTATTGCATGGAACTGGCTGTTAATTACAGGATGACTGTCAATTTCATCCTTTCCTCATTTACCAACAATGGGTTTTATAGTTAAAATAAATGTTGCTGTTTCAAAGTGTTTTTAGTTATATGCAAAAATAAGTATACTACTATAGGTGTCAATGAATTACCTAAAAAACAAACCAGAAAATGTTAACCTTGGCCTAAGTCTGAATGAAACTTGAAATGCAATCAAAAACTAGACAAATGTGACTACTTCTATGATTCTAGACGTGATTCCCTCACTTTGTCTCAATCGATGCAAAAGATACAGAGTGGCTTTTATTCCTAGGTTTATTCTGTAATCTTAATAATTCTTGGAAGCTATGTTTGTTCCCCTCTCCCATTCTTTTTTATGGTTTCTTCCCTAAGGGTTTGGCCCATAATATTTGGTAATATATAGTTACCATTCGAATGATGGCAACATCATCATCAGAACATCTATCTGTCTTGTAAGGCTCATGGGTATACACAAGCTGGGGTCAAAGTGTTGATGAAATACAAGAAAAGTAAACTACTGCTATAATTAAAAATTACAACTGCTTATTTTCTGTTAATAAATGGACAAAAACTAACTATTCTATGTTAACTTCAGTTAGTATGATGGCATGAGAGCCATACTCATAATAGTATGAAACGTTAACTTATCAATTTTTTTTGTATTTGGACCAAATGCTGCACCTATGCAAAGATAATTATTGTGTCGCATTTTTGACCTGTCAGTCACAAGGAAACATTCATTAAAAACCTGTTCTTGTTCACAATTGTGTATGGAAAATATGGTAACATTTCCTCTACCTCAAAGCCTGCTAAATATCTAAAATGACTGCTGGACTTACATCTAAAGAAGGGTTAAACTGCCTTTGTTCGTCCTTCTGCAAACAGGCAGAACCATATGATCAATCCTTCTTTGAATGCTCCCTTGAGATCTTTTAATACCCACACAAATGCAACATAAAGTCATTTTACATAATGGTATGTGATTTATACTGTGGCTTGAGAAATGTACTGTATTTCATGGCATAAAATGAATTTCATCACTGAAGCGTTCTTCAGGTGGAACAAATTTTGTCTCACGGATCATGTGAGTGATGATCCTGAAAATGAGTTGAAAAGTAAAACACAGATTTCTATCTATCTAATATTCCTGATAATAAAACAACACCTTGGTGAATTTCAGGTGGCAGTAAATCCTTTTTATTCTTCAGGGTACAAAGGAGTACTGTTCTGCAAATGATGATGATATTATCTTTATAGTATTAGCTATTAACTGATGACTATGTTAAGTTTGCACAAGGCAGTGTTGGCATGAGCCCAATGCCTGGAATAAGAGTAGGGTACAATCATGGTTGAAGAGATTTCATTTTGCAGTGTCTTCTCAGCAAATAAAGCAGCATGCCAAATGGGCCTTAAACTATGCTTGCACAATGGCTCATTCCCTTTTAGAGCTGATCATCCCTCCTCTATTTATAGCTCAATAACGTTAAATTTAGAAATCACAATATTGCTCTTTAGTTAGAGCTCCTTTTACCTTTTTTTGTGTGCAGAACCTAATCTGTCTTCCTAGCATTGGACTTTTCCACTCAATACTGATTCAGAACTATCCATGCTTGTTATGCACACACACAGTATCTCTTCTGGCTTCTGCAATCCACCTACTTTATAAGGTTATTATGTCAGATAAACTAGTTTTCTTCAAAAGAATGTTACGTTTAACATCCAAAAATAATACATCTGCCCAGTTCTACCATTTCCAATATGTTTACTGGAGTCTCTGTTGCATCCACAAATGGAAATCCTAAAGCTTCGTCTTTCATGGGTCACTGGTTATAACACAAATATTTTAGATCATATGCCATATTATAAGTATATTTTATTGTAATATTATCTCAACACACCAAATATGTATTAGCTGTAGGTACTACTGATTGGTGCAATCTAGATATTAACATGTGTGCTACACTTGATAACATTATCCAAAATATCTTTTCAAAAATCAATTTAAATTATCTATTATTAAGTGGATGTAAAATCATTGTATTTAAAAGTTCTGATTTATGTCAGGTTTTGCTGTCTGATAGAATAGCTTTGTGTTCTTTATTACTTATTTCAAACTAATTATTAAATGGCACTTAGAGGTTTTCCATTGTATGCAAGTCAAAGGAAAGTATGGATGAAACTATCCTGAAATGAACAGAGAACAATATGTCTTATTTGCTTAATAATTTCATTACAAATGTTTGCTTTTTTAACAGGATAATCTTAATAAAACAAAAATCATTCCCAGTCCTGACAGTGATTTTCTTTGCATTTGCTTAAACAAGAATAATATTACAATTAGGTTCCCTAATACTCAGACTTAATAAAAACCATGTGCTATAGTCAATATAGTGTAGATACCGGCAAAATGATAACATAGAGCCCAACAAATGAATAGTCCAAATGATTTAAGTTATTAGAGCAGAGACCCATATCTTTTAACATTAACAGTGTACTTAAAAGTTAATGATTACCAATTTGCTTGCATCCATTCAATTTATTAACTTCCCTGGTCACCTACAAGTGACACAATGTGTTTTAAAAGAAAATATTGGATACTTTCCAACAATCTACTAAAAAAAACAATTAACTAGTGTATCACATCTCGATAGGTGATGGTAAGTCAATTCACTTGTACACAAAGTAATGAATGTTGTGAACCAGCTAAGCCTCTGATTACATGCTGTTAGGAGCAGGTGATGTTGTTTGGATTTTCTAACCCAATGGATTGCAATCTTTTTTTGTCTTGATAACGTTTATGGATTTCTTTTTTCCAATTTAAATCCATTTTAGTAGACACTATCTGCAAGGTAATAAGAAGTGGTGATAAAGGTAAAAAAGTTGGTTGCTGAAATTGTCAGAGAACGTAAGTGTGTATTCAGTTGTTACATATGAAGGTATTACACAATAATATTAGATCTATATCCTAAATGCTGTTCTGTGCTTTGGCAGTAGGGTGGTGTTGATATGTACAGTCTCAATGGTCCTTGATATAACAATCTCGCTTTACCTTAAAAAAACACATCTTAAAAGTGTAATGGTTAAAATAAAACCATAGTTTGTTCCAGAATGGAAATCACCTATTGTTTGTGTTCTTATTTTTATTTAAAGTTACCAAAGCTATAGTAAGGAACCTATCGTAATAATCCTTCATTGAAGATTGTATTGGAAACTCACTGTCAGGCTATGTAGGAAGTTTTATCACACTTGCTAGTCTATACCTGAATATCTTCAGGAGGCATATAAGCCTCTGGGATGGGGTAGGGAGAAGAGAGCTAACTTATGTTCAGGAAGTTGACTACATATGATATTTTTGCCACAGATCTCAGCTTCCATCAGATTAAATAGCTTCCAGCAAATACACAAATTAAAAAAAAGATAAAAGTAGTTTGCAAAAATACAGTTTTTTTATGATAAATGCTATAATAGCAACAGTCCTCTCATCTCCATTAACTATAATAAATATATCTAAATATAGATGTGTTGACTTTTTATAGCAGCACGTGTAAAAACCAGGTTGGGAAGCATAATATAGTGAAACTCTTCTAGTACTGACTATTGTCACATTGGCTAAACCGAAAAAACCTTGACATGCAAAAATAGTGATTTATTTTGTGATAGGTCTGGAACAAAAATGCAAACATTTTCGTGTATCCTGCATGGCAGCTTTTCTGATCCAAGGAATGTAAATGGATTACACCTGCCTGGCAGTCCTAAAATAGGAGTGCGGAATGGACAGGTATTGATTTTTCATCCGATGCTCAGTGAGTTGTGAATTTGTGGGGCTCTTCTGACTTAGCAGAAGTTGGGAGAACAAATTTGGCCACTGAATAGACTACCTAAAATTTAGAGAAACAGCATCCTTGAAACTGTTATCGAAAGAAAATACCGTATTTGCTCAAATATAAGGGGACCCTGATTATAAGACAACCCCCCAAATCTGAATATTAATTTAGGAAAAAAGAAAAAGCCTGAATATAAGACGACCCTATAGGAAAAAAGTTTTACTAGTAAATGTTAATTCATATAAACTATTTTTTTAATAAAAGCTATGATTGAGAAAAATATTTTGGTTTTATTTCCTTCTATTTTCTAACCTGCCCCCCCCCCAGTTATGCACATCTTCCCCAGAAATGCCTTATACCCCCTCTATGCCACTGTGCCCCATGATATGCCTTTTAACCCTCTAAATGCCACTGTGCCCCATGATATGCCTTTTAACCCTATATGCCACTGTGCCCCATGATATGCCTTTTGACCCCCTATGTGCCACTCTGCCTCCAGAAATGCCTTATGCCCCCCATTTAACACTCCCTTTCCCCGCCCCCCCCAAACTTACCGGAGCTTCTGAGTCCCCTGTCATGTAGCCGGGGCAGCGTGTAGAGCTCTACGCGATTCGCGTAGACAACTTCCGCTGCAGCTGGGAGGAGGTGCGGCTAGCAGCGGGGGTTGTCTGCGTTCATCGCGCAGACCTTCCCCGACTGTCAGAGAGAATTCACCGCACCGGTGCCAGGGAACTCTG
Source organism: Spea hammondii (assembly GCA_029215755.1). NCBI lineage: Eukaryota > Metazoa > Chordata > Amphibia > Anura > Pelobatidae > Spea > Spea hammondii. The sequence continues at coordinate 69,897,259 of JARDYJ010000004.1, forward strand.
ATCTCTGACAGCCGGGGAAGTCCGGGCAGCCTATAGAGCTCTACGCGAATCGCGTAGACATCTACACGCTACCCCGGCTACACACCGGGGACTCAGAAGCACCGGTAAGTGGGGGGGGGACGGAACAGGAGGATCCAGGTCCCCTGCAGCTCTGCGGGGGATCTTCTGCGGGTGATCTGGATCTTAGTCGTCTCATAGTCAGACCTATTTGATGTCTGATTATAAGACGACACCGATTATAAGACGATTATAACCTCGTCTTATAATGGAGCAAATACGGTATATAGAAGCATACATAATATATATATATATATATATTTGTTGCGTTAGCATGGAAATGAATGGGCACCATGTGTAATTGCGCAAGATGGAATATAGTAACTGTATTTGGCAGATATCACGCTCAGTATAGGTATACCTGTATGGACATTTATGCATGCTGGGGGCTGCGCAAATATTGACACTGCCCCCAGACAATTGTGAAAGAGCCCTTCACTTGTTCTGGCAGTGCCCATTTGTACAGGCTTTGTTGAGAGCTCTGTACCTGGAAATTGAGGACTCCTTTGAGAGAAAGTACTTGTCCTACCATTCCTACTTTATGGACTTTTTCCAGGCACACGGATGACCATGTGCCCACAGTCTACACACCAACCCCAGTCACACCACCATCCAATTCCCCCAGATCGTTTTCAATGTGTCACGTTCCATGTTTCTAGGTCTGGAATTGTAATTGTACACTGCTATTCTGAGCATTCTGTAAATATGTTGTATTGCACATGTATTGCCCTGCGGTGTGACGCAGTACATGTAAATTATGATATAGTCTAATATATTTCTTGAAAATAAATATTTCAATAAAAGCATGGAAAACTTTTTTGTGTGCAATTTAAAGTAAAACAAGCATAAACCTCTTCTGGCCCAAAATCTTCATGCAACAGCAGTCCAGAGGAACACTGCTCCCTTGAGAGCTTTCTGCTGTCCAGTATGTCAGCTATACCCAAAAAACTATGTGCCACCTAATTAACCCTGTCTAACAGCCAATAGAGGCAGTTCATTCTAACAGGTGTTCTCTGTTGCAAGTAGTAATTTGAGATTTAACCCATTCACTCCCTGGGCAGCAGATTTACAAAAGCAAACATTAGAGTTAGCCCTGTTAAAACGACATGCATGCATACACATAATTCGTCATTTTTGAACCTCAACATTACCACATACACAAAGAAAATGCATCCTCAAATGAAATAATGAAATGTAAAATGTACAAATATACGTCTGCCTTATCTTCAGCATTCAGAAACATTTGAAGCATACTGCAGAGATAGATTCCAGGTTCTAGCTTCTTTGTAGAGACGCCAGCACGCAGATACACAAACTATAATGATTTCTACAAATCCCACATAGCCCATCACTGCACGGGTCAAGCAGAAATGGGCTTTAATGCCAGCAGCCCAAGCTGCCCTTCTAATATATGTCATTCCAGACATAGTGACATGCATTCTCCCAATATGCCATTTTCACTTATCCATTATAGGACTGACACACAAGTAAATCTGTGCAAACAGTGTGCCGAAAATCTAACACCTGCAGCTGATAATCTGTCATGACAGCGTGAGGAGGGGTGATATCAATTTCAAAGGGAGTTTATCTCACACGTAAACCTAATGAAAACCTATTTTACGACTTTCCTTAGCACCATGTATCCCTGGATTTACTGGGATTGCAGCAGGCAATTGTTTTTCTTGGCTGTCATGTACAGTACACCAGACATGAAAGCTCATGGAGGATCATTTAATTATATCCTAATCTGAACAAATCAAAACACTTCTTCACTGTCTAATTCTCCAAAAATATAAGACTGGTTGAGCTAAATAATGGAGGGTTAATGGTTTTGTGGTATAAACACTGACCTCTGAATTTTTTTTTATAATTTCTGATGAATCATTTACCCCTGTATTTCAGAAAGGAAGTTCTGATCCAGACATAACAAACCTAGAATATTCTATTTTCCTTCTTTATTAACTGGTCAGTCTACATCCACTCAAGAGGCAACATTACTAATGATGAACAGAAGTCCCTCAAATGAATGTAACTTACGATCATTTAAAAAATTATGGCATATCCTGCTGGACAAAACAGATTTTCAGCAGGTCGGTCAGGCCACGTTCCCATCACTGTTCAGGGACAAACTTGTAAAGGGCATTATCCTTTCTCCCTTGGAACCTATGGACTTCTCTTGAGTACCAGACTTTTTTTCCACTTGGGACTAAACAAGTAACTTGAGCCTAAATAATACTGGTGGACAGCCCAGGATTAGGTGACCTGGTGCGTTTTGGTTCATAAAAAACAGGACTGGTAGAGTTGTAGGGAGCAGGCCTGTGGAGAGATAACTCAAGAGGTGTAGAGCTTCATACTACATAAATTCATCAGTTACCAGTAAGACATAATGACAGACCCTTGATTCAGCTGAGAATGTATAGCTTACAATTAAAGAAATAATGAAAGCAGTTGTAATGAATAATATAAAATTTTATATAAAATACAATATCTAAGAGTTGATGCATAAATTGTTAACTCTATATCCATACAATATAGTAATATTTGTGTAAGTTCAAATAGAATTAAATTATACATAATATAGCATGATTTTAGGCAGCTCAACATTAGACATTTATATGTGTTCTAGCTGTGTTACCTGACTCCTTATCATATTGCCTGTGGTAGAGAATGGCTCAGTTTTAATGTCCAAACCAGGCACTTTGGAGAAACACTACTTTATAAGCATTGCCATAAAGAATCAGCTCAGTGTGGTTTTTGAGCATGTATTTCCACCCAAAATATCATGACTGACAACAATGGCACTCTCCAGGTCGGAAGATAAATTATGTTTACTAGAATTTTTTTTTTTTTTTAAAACACGGTTTTTTTGTTAATGCTCAAGGAGATTTTCCCCCCATGTGACTTCCCATTTAACAGTCTAACTAGTGACAAGACACTTATTGATTTCAAAATGTGTCTCATTTGTTTTTTTAAAAGTTGAAATAAGGTTCACTATATGATGCTTATAGGAGAAAAGAATAGCCTTTGAAAACATCAAAGGTGATTATTGCCTCAAGATTAACAAGTCTACATGTAACGGACTGTATATGGTTGTAAGAACTCCTGCCAAGTGCTGTAATAAAGAAGAGATAATCTATTAAAACAAAAATTGCTTATTTGGCAGTTTTATTATCATAAAAGCATTATCATCCCATATTTTCCTAGATAATTCCAGACAGATTGAAAAAATACTTTATTAAACTTTTTATCTCATCGAATTAAAACACCGTTTTAACGTATCATGAAAACAAACAATGCAGTTCAAGTGTTTGTCTGAATTATCGGTATGTTGCATTCATTTTTTTGCTTGTTTTTTTTTACCAATTGCACTAATAACAAGAGCGGACAAATAATTTGCCTTGTCTTGTAAAATTGAAGCATCTTTTTTATTTCAGCAACGTTACAATACCAATATATTTCTCGCATATAAAAAAAAAAAAGATTCGGCAGCCAATTATAGCAGAAGATAGCTGGATTTCACTTATAGAATAACCAAAGCTATATGCATGCTACTTCAATTAATCAATGCATGTCATCAACTACAAAATACCATATTATTCATTAGATTACAAGTCCAGCGTTTCTGCGATTACTACACTACCATGTCTGACTGTAATAATATCCTCTTTGGATTTGAAAAATGATTGTAAATGTCTTATATCTATTTGCAAGGCTCAATGTACTTTGATTCTGCATTTAAATAAAATAAATGTCATTTTTAAATGGGGAAAAAAATATTGCTAACCTCCTCTTTATAGATCCATCAAATTGTAATAAAGGTGCAAGTATCTGCCCTTTTCAGCACTAGAGTATAAATAGATCCTCATGAGGAACGCTGGGAAAATTTAGCTTTATACGGTTTTGTAATGGCCACAGAGATCTCACAGTAAAGCTTTCTTACAGTACAACAAAAACTGAATTATTTGAAGCATTTCTTCCGGAACAGGCCCTCAATGACACTTTGTAGTCTAGAGACATAACAAAATATTATACATAACTCAGCCCAAGTTTAGCTGTATTCCCCATAGGGATCATGGGTATACATATTTATAATATTGCCTGTATAAATAGGTTTACTGGGTCACATACATATGTTTAATACAAACAAAATCCACAATCGTCACGGTGAGTCTTTATTACTCTTTAAAGGAACAGTATTCCTCCTGGATTTGAAGATGTATATTTTCATAAACATTGGATAGCTGTATAATGGGATCTTTGAATTGTTTTTACTGTTTTACGCTAGAAATTTAAATGAAGACAGTCAGCATGATAACATGATTTCATTGTTTATGTTTCATTGATATAGTAACTCCCTTGAGGCTACATTTTATAAAGATATGTATTTCTGTTACAAGGCAAGAAGGAAACAGTTAATATGTTAGAAGATGGAGAGAATTGGATAAATTGCTTTCCTTACAGTTAAAGTGTTCAATACAGACTTTTTTTAAGAAGAGGCAATATCATTTGTTTAGTGAAACAGAATTTATGATTAGCATGCACAATGCATGTTTGCCCTAGTTGTTTTCCTGGCATATGTGTGTGTGTGTGGGGGGGGTTGTTACAATTTTATTTAATAAAAAGAAAAAAGTATTAAGCTGTCACTTTTACTCAACGAAATATTTTGCAGAAATGACATTTCCACTAAGAATTACAAGCAGCAATCTTAATTAGAACAAGCTTCTAGGCAGAGTGACCATTCTGTGTGCACAGAGCATGGGATTTAGGGAAATGTAACCTCTGGGTGCTATTGGATAGCAACTGTCATTAGCCTCAGCTTGAGTAGTCCTATCAAGGTGATGATTATTGCAGTTTAAAATCAGTTACTGGTACAATATAAAAAAATAGATAAAGTATCGCAAATTTGATATGGCCCATACTAAAATAATCTGTTTTATAGGATCCCAAGCTGCCATTTAAAAAGATGATTTTTTTCCATTTAATGATAGTGCATGCCATTCTTACTTTCATCAAGTTAGGTGTTTTCTAGGCTACAAGCAATGAACTTTCCATCAGTAGCATCTTCAGCTAATTAACCCCGCTGATTACAATAATTAGTATTGATTCACTCCTGAACGACTTCCTAAGCATCCAAGCCCAATCTACACTGGCTGAAAAGTCCTGGGTATGAATGTTAATTTGATGTTCCTCTTTGTTTTGGAGCCCCAAAGGTATAGTTTGCAATCTTATACACTTCAATTTGATAACAGATGTACTTGAGTTTTATTGTAATTTAACAATGAGTGTGTGAATACATTAAGGCACAGTAATGATATTGCATAATGTTGGACTGGAGATGATCTAACACTGAGATGACATGCGATTTGGTTTATTTACTTCCATGGCAATCACATGAAACTCACGTATGTTCATATATCTCAATTTTGGAAGAGTTATGTTTATTAGGGATACAATTTTTCGTACTTGCTCACTGAAAGACTGACTTACAACAATGTACAGAAGAGCATTATAGATTACCCCTTGCTGCAACAGTTAAAAATCATGTTTTGTACTAGCCTGATCCCAACCCAGCATATTATAATCAGACATTAAACAAATTAACACTTTCTGCACTGTTTATATTAGTAAGTCCCAGGTAGGGGTGAAGAGAATCAAGCTTAACCAAAAAGGTGAACTTTAACCCTTCTCCCATGAAAAATGGCAGATCCCTATGGCAGTGACATGGTTAATCGGCTTGATCATGCTTGCCATATTCTTTTCTTCTTGGTAGATGCTGGAGGCAAAATGTAAAACAGCTCAATCACATTTTGTTCACACCAAGCCACAAGAGACCAGGAGCATGAAAGGCCAAAATTAAAAAAAGCAGATAGACAACTGCTAATGTTCCAGATGCTTGGGACTACTAGTCTCATCACCCATCATTCTCTACCATAAGCATGGAAGATCTTTAGCTGGCTTTCTACCCAAAGCACACACTATATTGTGGTTCCACTCATTTAACTTATACCATAGCAAATACACATTGTCACTCTTCCCATTCTGTAGCTGCCAGTAAGCAGCATTCCACATCTCAGTTTAACAATGTTTTTTCCTCCTATGCAGGCGCAGGTTGCTTTGTTATTTTTCGCTTTCCTTTGCTTCTAATCATTGAAGGATCAACTACTTCACTTCCTGCAATTTCTGAACTGGATAACTCATTGCCTTCATAACAACAGATATTGACAAGTTTGCAAGCGTCAAACTAGCACCTTAGTCTTCAATTTCTGCTATTCACGCCTTTTGGCTTCAAAGGTCATTGTGTTATTGTAGAAAGGTGCACATCTCTGCTTAGCAATAAAAAAACCTGTACTTTCCATGAAACGCTGTCCTTTTTTTTTCAGGATCATGGAACGATTTACCATTGTAAGTAATAGGTGAATAGGAACTATATATACACAGAAAGCAAAGCACATCCCTCCATAGAAATATTTGCAAAACCATGAAATAATGCTTACAAAGGTTTTCCTTACTATTCACTTTATGTTAAAAAAAAAATTGCAAATGCCTGTTTCCACAAATTTGCTGCAAACCTCCATCAAATCTAATGTATATATATATATATTTTTTTTTTTTGGGGTGACTTTTTGTACAAGTATGTTTGCACGTGACCTTAACAATCTAGAGGTCTATTTAATGTATTAGCAAAACAGCTACATTTGGGAAGAGTTCCAGGTAATTCCAAGTGAGGACTGGTGAATAAGGCATGAGATACAGGTGACACTTTGGTCTTTAGCAAAGAGCTGCAGCTGTCTCACTTCCTCAGCACTATCTTTTGACTGATTCATGAAGTGGCATTTGCATTGGCTTCACAATGAGGCACCTTGCACACCCTCTCAGTAGGTGGCAATGAAATAGTGTAGTGATGATAGCAGCTGCTAGCTAGCAATAAATTAACTGCCCTGTGCTTCAGAAAACTGTGGCACACACAACAATTCTAGGTTTTCGTACTGCTTTATGGAAGAACGGCAGCCAAATGCATAGAGACTGAAACACAAGTGCTACTTGTATTACATGAGAATTAAAACCAGCAAAATTAAATATAAATAATAAGAAAAAGACACCACAGTATTGCATGTGCCATGCAGCATATAGCAAAGCAAAGATGTAGCTAAACATTGCAAAAAGAAACATACATGCACATACATACATTCTTTAGCTGTCAGATGAACCCATTATGGCTGTAGAATTGCATGCATAGCTATTCTTATTGTTAAGCCTTGGAGACAGAAAATATGGGATGTGTGCATAACCCTGTGAGTGCTGGAATAATACTTACTATAAGAAGGTATACATTACATGTAATATATATATAATTTCATATGTAATGTATTATATATACAAATATATATATATATATATGATATAAAACCTACATTTCAATAGAAAATACATGTATGTGTGTTTGTTTATATATTATTATTATTATTAATATTATGTATGCGTGCATATCATAAACGCATACTTGAGTGCTGTACCAACATATTTCTCTTTCAGTGGAAACTGTGTTTTAGGGTCATGCAGGGACAGTTTTGTTTTTAAAGCTCCCATGCTTTTCTCTGTCAAACCTTTTAAAATTGCAGGCAATGTCATGCTTCAACAAGCTGTTTAGAAAGGCTACCATAATTTTCAAAATAAAATATTACACTTTAAACAGAATATAATGTATACACATATGCACACAACTACAAATATAGTTGTCTTAAACAATGTTTCCCTTAACCATTTAAATACAAGAAGACACTTCTATAATTTGCTAAATATATGTGGATGGAAAGTATATTTAATTCATGAACTGCATCTAGGTAACATAAGTTATCTTAAAAGACGAGTATGATAATTTTAAGTCATACTTATAGTGCAATTTAGGTTTAAGCAGGGAACAATGAGCGGAGAATAAATCTTTATATTTTTATACATATAGTTTATAGATTTTATACAAATATTTATGGAGAGGCTCTGTTTGTCATTTTATCGATGACTAGGGTGAGACTTTACATTTAATATTTTTATTGAGATTTTTATATAGAGACTATAAAATATTTAAAGACAAGACTAATAACAATGATGTATGTATATATATATATATATATATATAAAAGCTGAATGTTCTTGGATATAATTTCTACTTATTATTACGATTATGAAGCCTGATTACAAAAAACTTTTTGTTAGCTCATTATAAAAAACATAACCTGTGACCAATTGATTGTCACCTACCATAAAAACAGTGCTTTATAATGATTAAAATAATATTATGATCTTATAACTTGATATCTAACATCAAAATTAGAAATGTAAGATGATGGCCATAAATTAAATCCAGAGGATTCCTTTACCCTTAAAACAAATGTTTGCCTGGTTAATATCGGTATTAAAACATCAATAAATTGTTCTACATGGTTAATGAAAAGCTAAGCAGTAAATCCTCAACAATAGGAAGACTTAAATATGTAAAATAAAAAGTACGGTTTAGCAGAGAATGGCAAATAATAAGAAAAAAAAATATATAGCTGTGCTGACATTTCGTCTGCACAAACAAGATTATAGAACTGAGAAGATAATGAAGACGGTTGAAGGGGAAAAAAAACTACCCCAGACATGCATTAAACCACTTTGACAGTTCTATTGTTTGGCTGTCCCATTGTCAGCCCAAAAGATGCATTCAGTGATACAATATCTACTAACAAATAAACAAAAGGCTGTTTTTTTTTTACCAAAAGCTAACACGGATTGGCAAATGTTTTCCTTGCAGTTTTAGGTCAAAATGTATCCTTTTCAACAACTATGGTAGAAGCCACGTAAAAATATTTTTTTAAGTGATCCAAACAAGGCAGAGACCTAATGACTGTGTTTAGGTAGGCTAAGTCCAGCTTAGAGAGAGGTATTTAGAGCACCGTGATATCACGTCATAGCTTTTTTTTTTTTTAAGGATTATTTGTGCATAACAAGTAACAGCTATATATTAATGGATTGATGGAGGGAAAGAATGCTTGTCTTTTTAATGTCCTTCCTGCCCCTGAGATCAGCTCTTGCTGTGGAGCTAAAGCAGTGCTAATGTAGCCTCATCCACAGCAAAGAGAGATACTTATTTACACAGTGTGCTGATTGTCAAGACCCTCCAGGACAACTACAAGGGGGGGGGGAAAGGCATCTGTTAAAACAAAAGAGTGCACAACGTACCTTAAAAGCAGCTCCTCATTTCTCATAGTAACTGCAGATTTAGGACAGCGCATGCTTTCTACAAAGATATTCTCAACAAAAGCCGGTTTAGAAGCGCGCTCAAACATCAATGCCACAGTAGCTACTAATGTCTGTGGCTAGTCCCTCTTCTTCTTCTCTCTCTCTCTCTCGCTCGCTCTCTCTCTCTCGTCAATGCTGAGTGGTGAAGCAAAGGGGCCCCTGCAGATTCACTAAGCAGAAATAATCCTCTCTGACAAGTTATGTTGTCTGGCCATAATTTACATTAGTGCAGTGTGCTGCCTATGGGGGCCTTGTTTGATTTTGCTCTTTGTTGTCCTTAATGTGTCCTCAATTTCCACTATTAGTATGTGTATATATATATATATATATATATATATATATATATAACGCTGTGGAATTTAACGATTAACAAATCTCTCTTAATTTGTTGTCTTGTTTTTTTAGGTCATATAGTGGTCTTGTAATTAAACTGTATTATTTAATTTTTCCACATTTTATTTCTACTATATTTAATAGACGTATACAAAGTTAACACATATATTAAGGGGCCAAATTAAAGTTTTATTGTTGAGACTATACTTCTGGTATTTTTGGATGTTTTCATCTGTGACATGAACCTGTAGGAATGTGGTGCTGACATATACCACGGTAAGGTATGAAAGCCAAATGTAGTTCTAGAATGTTTTAACCTGATGTAAAAAGAAAATGCACTTTTTTTCTATTTGTTTTTTTATTCTGAATATTTCAGCAAAACTGTTGTTTTAAATGGGTTTATATAATGTTTTTATAAATCTGGAACTTATTCCCTACCCAGTTGCTGCTGCTCCAGTTTGAATCTTTGAATTTCCAGGGGGAAATCCCTCCTTAGCATGTTTAGTATGTTGACCATGGTACTACAGCCAGCCATGCAGGTCAGTGGAGCTCAGCTCACTAATCACTATGTGATCAGTAAAATAAAATAAAAAAATGTATACAATGTGTGTGGGGGAAAAGCGCAAAAAAAATATATGGTTTGATTGAGGTAAACTGAATTGGCCTCCTTCAAAGATGTCCCAAATAGGACAAAGAGTCAGAATTACCTATAACTTGCAAAAAATCAATAAAACATAAAACATTGGGTACTTCTAAACTCAGGACAAATAATAGAATGTATTTCGCAGGTTTTTCATTAGCGTTTGTAGATGAGTAAAAGATTTTTCAAATAAAAATAAGAAAAAGTCCTTCTTGAAAGAAATTTCTCCATATTTTATATTTTTTATAGTAAAATAGCATTATTTTGATTATATCATCTATCTAAAGAAAGTAATTCTTGTCTTGAAAAAAAACAGTATATAATTTGTGTGAGTACAGTAAATGAGAGAGAAGAAAATTACAGCTAAACATGAGCACCGCAAAAATGCTAAAGCATTTGTCACAAAGGGTACAATTTTTTTTTAAACTAGCTCTGTCCTTAAGGGGTTACAGCATTACAGAAATATTTAGTTGGTTATTCAATACCAACCAATACACATGGTGCATAGTAGCCCTTATGTTACCTAATATTCACTGTCACCTGCATCTCTGACAGCTCTGAGCCTTCCCCAATAATGTCTGGTGAGGTTGGAGAATACATATCATGGGATCTGAGACCATTCCTTCATACAGAATCTCTCAGGATCCATCAAATTTCGATAATGACACTGGTGAACTCTCCTCTACAGTTCACCCCATAGGCTTTCTTTGGAGTTCAAGTCAGGGGACTGAGATGGACATGGTAGTATCCTCTTCACACTGCATTGGGACAATATAGACACATGTCCTCTTACAAGTTGATTCATAACATCTTAAGTTTACTGGAACTACTTAATTGTTGCCCTGATGGTCGAAATGGATAACTAAGGGATTTTGGCCTATATGTTTCCCAATATTTATACCCCTGTGAAACAGGAAGTCATGATTAGACAATTTCCTGTTCCTTGTCACCCAGGTGTGCTAAATAATGTACCACACATGTTTTATTTTTTGAATAAACCTGTCTTGTGTTCGCAATTGTTTTATATCCATTAGAGCAGAGAATTCTTGTGTATTTTGTGAAGAAAATATGAAAGGGTTACACAATAAAGACAGCCTTCTTTGCTCATATTTACTAAGGGTGCCAATATCAGTGGATGGCACTGTATTAATGTCTCTGTATTTAGAATGTGATGTAATAAAAGTCCCTGTTGATGTAATTATTATTATTATCTTTTCTTTTTATAGCGCCAACAATCTATGCAGTGCTTAATATAATACATATATGCAAGGGGTATGACAAGATGTGAATTGACAGACTAAGACAAACCGATACATGAGGTGGAGAGAGCCCTGCTCGCAAGCTTACAATCTTGAGGGAATGGCCAGCTGTCCCAATACTTTTGGCCATATAGTATATTTCTAAGCATAAAATAAAAACAATATATTTCAAGTTACATTGTCAATGTGGACAGTAAACCATGCCATATACAATCCACATGGATAAAGTGTTGTGCCTTAAAATATTCTCAAATACATTTTGTGAAGACATATAACCAGCTTAAGTGACATTTTCATTCCCTTTGTAAAATGGAATAGAGGGTTGACTTGCTATAGCACCATACATATAACAAATGTCCAACTGTTATATAAGAAAAAAATATGAGGAAGTAAAAGTAGTAACTATTTACTAACTACAGAAATATAAAAAGAATATATAATATATATATACCCAAAAAATCAAGGCTATGTGGTACCATGCCATATTTGGTTTAATATTTCTTGCAGACAGACAGATCATATAATATATACACCTTACAACATCCGTTTGGAAAATTGAAAGTAGAGTAGGTTACAAGGTGGGGAAAGAAAAAGAAGCAGGGGGCCGAGATATATTTGCAATAGATATGCAGAAAGGGAATGTAATTCAGGAACATATTAGAGGGATTAAACATATTGTTGCTTCCAGTCTGTCCCCCACTCCATGACCTTATCAGCACCCTGAACAGCATGTTCACACCATGAAGTAAGTACACCAGGCAGATGTCAGCAGAGATGTATTAAAAGGGCCAAGCCCTGCTCAAATCATGGCTTCTCCTATTATGTGAATATGGTCTGCTGGGCAAGGATCAACTCAATAAATTAACACAATAAATGTCACAGTACAATGTAACCTTAAATTACACTATATTGAGAATAGATATAAATTTACAGCTTTTAGGTGAGCTTTGTGTAATGTATATACCCAAAGGTAAATTTCAAGTCGTCACATTTATTTCAGACACATGAAAAAGATAACAAAATAAAGAAATTAAAAAGATAGTAAGAAAAATGCTGAATATGAGAATTCATATTAACTAATGGTTAGACGTAACCAATCCAGCTGATTTCGAACAGAAAACTAGATTGTTACGGGACATGTATAACATGGTTATACTGAGAATCTGACATTTATTGGAATTGAGAAAATAAGAGTTGGACCTAGGAGAGGCAACATGAACCATAAAATGATTCAGAGGAAATCATGGTGGATTTATCATATGAACACTCTTTTTTCTGAATGGTCTCAATGAGGGCTATAATTATATTCCCTTTCTTAAAGATTAAATAAGTGGGAATGCCTTTGATAAGATCTACACAGAGATACGATGGAATGGTCAGAAATTACTACTCTTTTATTAACTTTGTTGCGATTTGTGCATGTTCTGAATACATACGACATTATTTCATACAGGGATCCCCTTGGTGAACCATTATATAATATCTAAATCATCAGTATGAAAACATCATACACGAAAATACATTTTCATTAAGAATTTATTTAATTAAAAGTACCAATAAATTATTAATCAATTTACATGGATTATATGATTAACAAATGTATTGATTAAGAAAATATTGGTAAATTTTAATTTTTTAATTTTCAGAATTTGATATTAGGGAGAGGCTCTACACTAGTTGATGGTTTTCACTATTGGAAAAACAGTGACACATCTCTTGACAGTATACATATCTCCCCTGTTTAATTAATTTAATTATTCAGCAATTAGCTGTTGATGCATTTTCATTCATCTGGTCAGAGGAAGTACTCGATACGTAGACCTTGAGGGGCATGCCTCCATTGTAACCAATCAATGTAATGTGGGCCCGTCCTGACCAAAGTGTCTGCTCCCTGGCAATCAGCAATTTCACTAATGTAAAAGGGAAGAGAAGAAGCCTTAATTTCACGCTCCCTTTTAAAATCTCACTCAGGGAACACACACTCTTTGTTTGCCCCCAAAGAAGCTATCCTGATTGCCAGCAAAAAGCATGTTGGGCATATTTAGCTTGGAGCCTATCCCACACCGTGAATACTTTTTAGTGACAGGGAATTCATTTATTTTTATTAAATACAAGGGAAGACCTTGGACAGGACTATCAGGGTTCCACCATGCCAGCCCGGACTATGTGCTAATTATTTATTGTCATGTCTACCTGCAGCCACTAGTGGCCACCCTTCCCTCTCAGGAGCACCCCTTTCTAATTACTTGGGAAAGCTGAGCCACGTTACCTGAGTTTAACCCTGCCCATTTATACCTGCTCTACCTTCAGTCTGGGCCTTTGCATTACAGTTAATCTGCCTGTTGCCTGGCCCAGTTCTCCTGCTACAGTATTCTGATTAACCTGTTGTGACCCGGCTTGCTTTTGATTTGGTGATGATGCCGTGCTTCTGGTTCTGACGAGCCTGCCTATCTGAGGGCTTCCTAGCCGTGTGCCCTGCTTGAGGGCTTCCTAGCCGTGTGCCCTGCTTGAGGGCTTCCAAGCCGTATGCCCTGCCTGAGGGCTTCCAAGCTGTGTGCCATGCCACTCTGGTTTTCCCTGTCCTCGCTACAGGTTCCCTGTCCTCGCTACAGTTCCCCTGTCCTCAATACAGTTCCCCTTTATTCTTTTACTCCAGTTGTGTGCCTGTCTGTAGCTACCTACCAGTCATGATGCATCAAGGGGTACAGACAGAGCCCCTGGCATCCCCTGCAACTGGGCTCCTACCTGACCTGCTGGCCCAGGTCCTGACAAGGACTTTGTTTCGGGGACTTTTGTAGGAAAAGTAGGCACTAGCTTTTAGCTATTTTGTGGCTATTTTAGGGATCTATATAATGTACATAGTATTTTTATGTAATGTAGGATCACTTAAGGTTATGCTACTGTATGAATTAAACTATGTAGACGTTTTTAATCTTAATAAAAGTAAAGTTTTAACCATTTCAGGTTCATATTCAATTAGATTTAATATTTTATATAAGATAAAGACATTAATGGAGAATAGCAGATTGTATACTGTGTGTGCATCTTATCTTGCTGTACAAAAGCATTTCAAACGTGAATTTATTTTGACTTTATCAATAGGCTGTGGATTTGCAGGTGAATTGGTGTTCAACCAGCCAATCAAAGCAGGGCCAACCCCGACTGAAAATGTTTAAATAAATACATTATGATTTTACACAGTTGTTTGTTTATACAATTTTGTTTATAAACATTTTTCTTTGTTTAAAAAATATTGTGATATTTCCGGTTGTATCAAATCCACCAAGAAATCAGTTTGAGTCCTCCGCAAGAAGATTAAGAAAAAGGGGATTTATCTGCCCCTAGTAAAGCAGACCAGGAACTGCCACCACTTCACACTTGTCTACCAAGAATAACCAATGCCCAGTGCCCCCTGATTCAGGCACCCCAGGCCAATGCCCATAAACCCCTAGATTTAAGCACCCCTACATGGGACACCTGCTCCCAAGTCTAGCCCTAAATTAAAGCATGCATCTCTGCCCTTTCTACAGGAAGAACACACCAGGTCACAATGCATAGAACCGTCACAGTGCTAAAAAAAATGTTTTAACGCACCTGCAAATTCACAGTTAAATGTATAAACCCAACTATGTAAATTTTGTAATATATTCATTTCCATGAACGTTGTAGATTATCCTACAGATTAAAATTGATATATCATTAAATATAACAATATAAACCTGTTTACAACATCACTATATATCAACAGGAAAAATATGATCTATGTGGTGCTTGGTAATATTTGTTTTGCTGGGCTGCAGCTATGTGATGTAACCAATAGTACACTGACCTTCAGCTTATATTTTAATATAGTATCTGAGATTTCAGAACAGTATCGGGCCCTCCTTTCTGAAAATGTTATGTCACGTTCTATTACATTACATCTAATGGTGCTGTCATGTGAATTATAGTCTTGTATTTGGGCCTTGCCATGACTTTACCTCTTCAATGCTAGGGAAGCATTGGCTCCTATCTTACTGATGCTGTGTTGTTGTGCAAGTATGTAGCCATAGTCCCCAGTAATGAATGAATTACAGAGTGTCATGTAGCAGTAGCTATTTTCTGTGAACTCAGTGAGCTTCAGATAACTCCTTTTTTTAAAAATCCACTTCTTTGATCTACAATACTGTACTGAAGGAGTTAAGATTTCTGTTAAAAATACATGCTTGCTTGCAGCATTTTTGCAAAGAAGGAATTTAAATCATATGTGCTTATTTTATTAATGTTCTTTTCTCGAATATTCGCCCGTTCCTGTGTTCGTTTTGGGTGAATATTCGTGTACATTATTCGTGTTTGTTTCTTTTTTCTTCCTTTTTTGCCATTATATGTAGAAGGGGTTAATACGGCTTTAACTACGCAGCAGCTTTGGCGCCAGGATTTTAAATGTCCGTAACTCTTTTGGTTACCTGCAGGGACCTCCTCTGCCATCAACCAATGAAGTACACGTGTACTTCAATGAAGTACACCTGTACACCTGCAATTTTTTTGTATTTGTATGTTTGTAAGGTGGTGTGTGTATATGTGTGTAAAGGCAGTCGTGTGTAAGGGGCAGTGTATGTGTATATGCGTATTAATGGACAGGTGTGTGTAAGGGCAGTCATGTGTAAGGGCAGTGTATGTGTATATGTGTATTTATGGGCAAGTGTGTGTAAAAGCAGTGTAAATAAAACAGCTGGGGGGCACAATTTTCCATTCTTGCTTCGGGTGCAAAAGGAGTTGCTACGGCTCTGCAAATCTGTCTTTGCATGTGCCGTTCAACTCCCTTCCGTGGCCCTGTAAAAAATACCTTACGAGGTTCAGAAGTCTATCCTTTCATAACTGCACCTATTACAATGGTCTTGATTCTAAATCTTAACAGGTGTTAAGGGTGGTTACAAATTCATAATTTTGCATGAAACCCAATCTCATTGTGCAAGAATAGTATTGTGAATACTGCAGTTTTCCTAATATGTAAGTTTGCATACCATTTGGAAAACATTTGAGATGAAGAAAGCATAAAGATTAAATAACCAAATAAAGGGTTATACAACAACTTTACTGAAAAAATACTTGATATTTACTGTTATTTTAATGTACATACATAAACTAAAAATTTCTGTGCACATTCATATACTTTGGATACTTTTCCTAATATAATCCTCAATGACTGTTTAGGCCCATACTTAATATCCAAAACCCCAAATAATGACATATGACTATTTGGAATATGGGGATTAGATAAATGAAATAAAAACTGAAGGTGCTAATTCCCTGGGGTGGGATCAGCCACCACCAGGAACCACCTCCACTAGCTAGTTTGGACATGTAATCAGCCGCTGTAAATGAGCCAAGCTACCCATAGAGGTAACTTCACACAGAGGCCAGCCTTCATGACTCCCTTGTATCTTTGCCGTGGTCAGACTAGAAAGATTTAAAAGTATGGCTGCTGTTAATAGGTATACCCTATAATCTCCTTTGCTGATAATCAGTCAGGTACACTAATAGTTACCTATTTCTATCCTAAGGCTTACATAGAGTAGGTGAAATGCAACAGACAGATGAATAAAATTGACAGGCTTTTACTATACCTTTTTTGTTGTATATAAAGATCTACTTGTGACTGTGATGGTTTTGTATAATTACAACTATATAGCAAATTACCCACATAAAACTAAATCTTAGTCTAAAATTAAATCAATTTGATATAGTGAATTTTTTGAAGTAAAAATGTGCAGGGAAAGAAAGAGGGATATGGTAAGTACAATGGCTATGATTAAGATGGTGGTGGAAGGGCACTAGGAAAGGTAATGTAGGACATCTCTTTAGAAGAAATCAACATGGCTTTATTTGCATGCTTTCTCTATTTTAACCTACACCTATTCTGAGAGTAAATGGATTAAGATATTTGCACTTAATCCCCAATTCTATGTTTGTAATTAAATATAGATAATAATACTATTTGGAGGCACTTGTACTATGAAATCCAACCAAGACTACTGCATAAGTCATTTTTTATTAAAAAAAAGGCCAAATCAATTTTAAATAAATTTTTCTCATAATAGCAAAATAAATTACCAAGCACTGAGTACAATGTTTTGTTGTTAACATTGTCAGCATGCTTTTCTTTCCAGGGATTAATGATTTTTTGTGCAGACATTTTAACTAATAATTTGAAAGAATTTGAAATTCTGGTAGTATTGATATTCTTTTTGAACTTCTGCTTATTTATTGGAATTAGGTTTTTGAGGTTTAAAACAAATGCCCAGCAATCTGTCCCTAAATTATAAGGGAAATTATGTTGAACATATGTTGGGACAAAGAATTAGTTAATATACAATCTCCTTTTAATTGGTTCTGACTTTAAAGAATAGACCTGTTTGTTCCCTAAATACCAAATTTTACTGTTCTGTTATCTGTCTGTTTATTTTAGATGACTGCTTAGGAAACATACATGTTTATATTAGGATTAAGGCAGTTGATATTCTACATAATTGGCTGTTTTGGCCTTCCCATTCCCTAAATCCCCTTT
Source organism: Spea hammondii (assembly GCA_029215755.1). Taxonomy (NCBI): domain Eukaryota; kingdom Metazoa; phylum Chordata; class Amphibia; order Anura; family Pelobatidae; genus Spea; species Spea hammondii. The sequence continues at coordinate 69,915,374 of JARDYJ010000004.1, forward strand.
ATCTATTACTATTGTCTTTGGAATGCTTACGCATAAAAAATTCAATAGCATGAGCCTAAACAGCCATTACGTCTCGCCCAATGGAAAATTGGTTATATTAAAAATCCAGTTTATGGTGTAATGACTGATTTTATAAATCACTAGTGCTGGAGTCTGAACTTTATAGCCACACACACACCAACTTGAGTAGTAATGTGAAATTCACAAATAAGATACTATATCAAGTAGCACAGTTAGGAGTAGATGTAACCTACATCTAGAGGATCAAGTCCTTTCTTCCAATAAAAGTTATCTCCACAGGATGTGGTAGTATTAAAATGGCCTTTAAGTGGAGGGTGTAAATAATGAGCTTGAGTTGTGACTGTCAATTCACCTTGAGAATGGTGCTTTGTGTGCCGAAACCACTCAGTGTATGCTGGACTGTTTTAAAAGCTTGAATCAAACATACCTTTTTATACTACAACATAGGAGTACGTAATGGGGTACATTGTATAAAATATACATACTTGCAATGTTACCATAGCTATTTTAGCACTACCACACCCTGTAAACAGAGTAGAATTTAAATTTGTCAAATAATGCTAATAGGTAGACATACTGGCAGAAAGAACTTCTGGCCACCCAAGGAGGGATAGCAGAATTAGACAGCCTAATTTACAACTGAAAGCACACACTTTACCGCAAAGAAATGTACAATGAAAATCAGGGATTGAGCAACATCTGACAAAAGACATCATGGGGATCATAATAAATCTTGTAATCCCAAACTGATGAAGTGCCTTCAAGTTTTCCACAATGATGTACAAGATGATGTGAACATCATTAACCAAGTATAAGGAAAGTCTATAAACATATACAAAAATATGCAAAAATGCGTCACAATCATGTCTATAATAAAACAAGCTATTAAGGACAGTGAACCTATAGATTGGGGGTTTGGAGCTATATGTCTGCCGGCGTTATGTTTTGACCTGCTTTTAATTTTCATACTTTTGCCATTTGCTGGACTCATCTGTCGGAGAATCGGAGAAACTGCAGGAGCATCTGAGTAACACTGGCCCTTTTGCATTTGGGGCAAAATAAGGAAAAAAATTTGTATAATGCCAAATATTATGACAAATATGTGACATGTGTATAATGTTGCATTCCCAAACAGACTTGTGCAAACATCTTAAAAGCTCATCTTAAAAATTCTTCACTGAGGAATTGTCGATTTTGTGGGCCTGGATTTCCAATACCATATCCCCCAAACACAAAACACATGGACACAAAACTGCATAATAATTGGTCACCAATTTTAATATGTATGGGAAACAAAAACGATTATTAACATAATAAAGTCATTGTCAGAATTGTCACCAAAAGTGCATACATTCCCCCATTGTTTTCCAATTATCTCCCTGACAATGACATCTCCCTTTCCATACATATAACAACACCATTAACCCCAACAACAAAACCAATCGAGAAAGAGCATACAGAGATACACCTTTCTCACACCAGGTTCTAAGCCACAGACCAGCTCGAAACCACCAACCAAACCAGACACCCATAGCCGGCTAGTCCGGGGAAGCCTGGTTAGGGCAACCCGTACTAGGGCAACACACAATTTCCTATTAACAAACCATTATTCCACCCCCACCTTACACTGACCAGCCCCGCCACTGTGATACTGATGAGAAGATCCTACAAATAACAGGAAGGGAGGATGGTCGATTCAGGTAAGAAAAACTGATTAAAAGTCATAGTCACAAAAACTAGGGACCTATTTTTACAGAACCTCCCAAAGTCCCGTAACCAATGTCCCTAAACCCTCACCCAGTCAAGGCCCCTTCCACTTAGCTGTGCTGTTCCATGGGCTACATTATTTCCACGGTACAATTGTTTCTATATTATTTCTTACATAGTACTTGAATTTCCATTTTTTGTTAATGGGGCTGTATGGAGCTCTGGGATGTCCATTTAAACTAGAAACACAGGTTGTCAAGTTAAGGAGACACTCCAGCCATCATATGCACATTAATGCATATGTTAGCTGCAAGGTCCTTTTAAATGTTCATGGTCACTACCTTGCAGTTGCAGAATACCCCCATATGCATTTTCCTTTGCTCCACCCCCAAGCTATTTTCCGTACACAAGATGTGTGTGGCTGAAAACATGTCTATGAAAATGATATACTTCACATCCCTGGCTTGGTGAATGCTGCAGGTGGGGGTCTATGCGGACTCCCATATGCTTGTGCAGAATATGCATTCTTAGAGGGGTGTACAGTAAACTCTCTTTTTAGCAGTGTTTACTGTATTGTTTTAACCTTTTTAGGACCTGGGGTTTTCATACCTAAATTAGATTTTTGTCATTTTTAACATATGTTTGTTAAATTATGACTCCCCTTTCTATAAAGTATAGATTTCTTTGTTCAGGACAAGCAGGGCCTTCTGTTTAAACCATAGAAACACATAAATCATAATAATTAGTCATAATATAATATGTAAATATATATATGTAAAAAAAACCCAAAGAAAACCCCCCACATTTTTTGCAATTTTTTTTAGGATTGGATGAACAATGACCTAATTTATGTTTGACAACATCCCCCCCACACATACATAGTTTAAGTTCAGCATGGCTATATTCACCCTTTACATATTACCTTTTTTTGCACTGTTTCCAGTGTGATGTCTATAGAGATCCTTTTGGCAATCTCTCTTATACCTTACAAATTCCAGTAAAGTCATGGTGACATTACTTGACTCCCTATAAAGTTTTTTTTCAATCATTAATTCATTTATATTTCATCACTGATTGCAACCAGATTGTATCACCGTTTGCAACCAGGGTGATCAGCCAGCCAGCCATTAGAGATCCTAACAGGGTCTCTGCTTTCCTCTAAATACATTGAGGTGAGTGTCAGCATTGACACTTACTGGAAAAGAATGCCCAATCACGAGATTGGGCATTCATATTATTGTGGTGTATCGGTGCTCATGCTGAGCAGTGTTACACCAGATATGTAGCCAGTAAGCCAACAATGCTGTCTTCTGCTGACAGGGAGAGCCCAGGCTGTCCAGTCACGGCCTAAGATTAAACATGTCTATAGCAATGAAGAATGGGTAATTTGATTAGATTTTATGTGCTGAATTCTGGTCCCTGGGATAAATAAAGCTCTTATAAATGAATAACATTTGTCCCATAGACTGCAATAATAAATTTTAGTCATAATTTTAAGCCTTTTGTGGTAGAATTATTTTACTTCTATTGAGGAAAATACAAAAAATGTCTTTGCTGATATTTTTATCATGTAAGCTGTTGACCTTTTTAGTAGTCATTTGTGTACTTTCTCCTGAATATCTTTATCTTATTTATTTATACAATCCAAACAGAATCCACAGTTATGTACTACAAACCTACATATAAGGGCATATTTAGACAGAGAGTGACATTGTGGAGGATCCAGCTTGCTCTTCTCGAGATGGGGTTTCTAGGACTGTAAAACATATTCTAGGTGAGGTTGGATCAGTAATCTAGAAAATACCATGAACATCTCCCCTCTTTTTGTTCTGCTACCGCTGCTTGCTAATCAATGTTATTTTGCATGGATTTTGTGCTGCATTGATACGCAACCTTTAACGTGTATAAAATAGACTCCCAATAGCTGTCTCTATTGATATCTCTACGAAACAGGTTGAGTTTTAACATTTTAGGATATGTGCTCCAATTTTGAGTTCAATATAGTTCTTCCTGTCTTCCTCTGGGATGAGTGCATAATGGCATCCTGCATTGCATTTTAGTTGATACATTCTTGAGAAGTCTTTCGAGACCTATAATATTTTTAAATTGGCTCATCTACTCTATGGAAGCCATTAAGAATATAAACGCCATTGCAAGTTATCTGCAAAATGACAGAGTTTCATTTCCATGCTATCTATAATGTCACAAATTAAATCAATAAATTGGACTGAGGTAAAAGGCACTTCATTGGCTACCCACTGAGCCAGAAGCATTTCAAATTATTATTATATTACATTGTTCTAGCTCTCCAACTTCGAACTATGGTTCGCTTTTGTAAAAGTGTCACAGGTTTTACATGCGTAAATTACATTTAAGCAAAACTATATATAGCTTTGTACATTTGTACGACTTATGGCATGTTTTGAAAAATGAGAGAACATTCATATTGCTTAAGTGTAATTAGATAAAGAACACCTCGATTAAAATAGAAAGGTTTTGTGTGCTTAATTTCATATGCATCATCGAGAGATCACAGTTTCAAAATAACAAAAAAGGAACTAACAATTAAGCTTCAAAATATTCAGGTACCCATAGGAATTTTCCACACAGTATCAATAAATTTAATTATTTTCTCTATATCCTCTGCTTGGTGAAGGAATGTGACATGTAATTAGGCACTAAGTAGCATCAGTTTCCTTCTGGTAATTTACAGCAGCTAATTTTGTTAATAAGACTGGTAATTGTTTTACGCTCATTCAGTATGTAAAGTTTACCCAATACTAATGCCAATCCAGAGCTGAAAAATAAAGATATTTTTCAAAAAATCAGTACCATTATTAAACATAATAGGAATGCAGAGTCAGATGAGCGCAAATCTCCTGTGGGCTTATTTCGCTTTTATATTCATGGCTGGGATAAGGTTATTATGAAAGAATATTCGTGTGATGATTGAAAAAAAAGCATGCACTTGGATCTAGAGCCCTTGCTGATTTTTACAGATTTTATGGAAATTACCTCTGAGTTTCATTTGCTTTCTACAGATCATTAACCCCTTCAATGTCTTAAGACATGTTAAATGATATTTCTATCAACCACAGAAAAACATTGCTGCATACAATGTGATACAATTACTGATGGTTATACTCTATTTTTCATAAAAAATCGTAATATTACTGATTCTGAATCAGTTTATATGCAATAGTAGTTAAATATGTGAAACACTATTTGTAGAATTATAAAAGAGCTGCTGGGTCCTAGTCACAACAGTTCTAAGCATTGGTGTTTGTTCTTGTATTGGAAAATCCCGTATTATCTTTCCACATCAAGTCTACTTCCAGAGGCGGCAGACCAGACTACGACAGACTTGCAAACAAAAACTTTTGCCTTGGGTTGGGATGCTTCATTAACAGTATCTTGTCATAAGATTTCCATCTACAAGATTATGAAAATTAAATATTTCTCCTACTTTATATGCAATAGACATCATTCAACACATGAAACAGATCTTCGAATTAGTATTTGGAGAGAGTTGGCTTAGTAAAGTTACCTGAGCCCCATCAATTTATTCATCACATGTGTGTGCTTTATACCCTACTTGGGTTTGGTGGATTTCGTTTTTCCGACATGGAAATGGGCTTCTCCCTTTGTCTCTTTCCCTATGTCTTCAACTAAGCATGGGTATTTATCAATATCAGCACAGATACTCTACCATTTGTATTTGGATGATTATCCAGGGGAGCGTAGGGTGCTCTCCATGGACTGCAGGGGGACATGGAAGAGATCACATCAGGATGGGATCTCTTGCACTTGGATCATAGTCTATCTAGGACAGACCTTGTAATGAAAGCAAGCCTCTGAGATTCCTGCTATACACTTCCTGTCAAAAGTAAGGCCTGGCAGGGTTGATTTACTGAATCTCTTATGTTAGAAAGCATTGCTTATATCAGATTAAAATGTGAATCAAAACAGAAAGAAAAACATAAAAACATTGTCTTATTATAACCATGCCCCTTTTGTTTTAATACTGAGATTTTCATAGACTACTTGGCAAGCAAAGTATGTCAGCCCTAAACATTTTGAACATTTAATCTACCACCTGACAATGTTCACAGTTCAAATGAGGTTTGGGCATGAATGATTAAGAAAGAGACGTAGTGGTTTGATAAAGGTGTGTTTCAATGCTCTTCCCACAACATCAAAGGGCAGACAGTGGAGCTATATGCAGTATCTCAATATACTTTTTCAGTAAAAAGGGTGAAAAGCAGTATGTTTTTAAAGACCATTTGTGTTAGGCTGTCATGAAGGGTTTAGTTTCTTTCAAAGTCTGGGACCTTAGCATTTTCTGCAGAGTAAATCTTAAGAAGTTATAATTGAATAGATACTTTAATTAGGGAAGTGGTGCAAAATTTTAATTCACTTTAAACAATCACTTTTTATGCATTGGGGCTGTAAAAGAACTTGAAATTGACATGTTAAGTAGTTAAGGTCCTGACATCATAAGCTTGGAAATAATACTTTGATAATATAATAAAATCTAAAGCTTTTTTCAAAGAAAAAAGTTATACTATGAAAAAAAATGTCGAGAGTCAGATCAACTGTAGTGGCAGGTCAGGAAACTGGCTTAAACTAACTAATAACAATGATACAGCCCATATATCCTAGTTTGCAAACCCCCGCAACATACTATGACTCGGTTATACACTGAAGCACAAAGCCCTGAAAAGGAATGATTAAATTATATTCATCATACACAAAGGCTCTGTGTGATGTGTGGAACTGCAGGTGATAGAGAAAAGAGAAAAAAACCCGAAATATTTTTAAAAATTAGAGGAAAATAAAAATGACATGCACACAGATTGTTCTTTAAAGTTATTTTATGTGACTGGATTTTCAGCTGTGCTGTTTGTTGAAACACCTTCACAAAATCCTACTTAAGAATAAAATAGCCACTACCTACTAATTCTATTGAACAGGGCACATATTCATATTCACGGGGGTGTTAAACAATGTACACCCCATTGCTAGGATTTTAATTTAGCTGCTGTTACTTATGATGGTAAATTAAATAAGGAATATTTTTTCTCAATTTACAATTACATTTAAGTACATTAATGGCCTTTATTATTTCTGCTTCACTTCTTGCATATGATACATGTTGCTCATGTTTTAGATTCTAGATTTTTATTTTAGATTCTGCTCTGTATTCTGCAGTGTATTCAGTTGGTTTAGTATGTGATATGTTTTCATTCCTTTATAGATTGCTGTGGAAAATTCTACATATAACACAGAATGGAAGAATTACAATGTCAACGAAAAGGATATTACTATATATCGATTCACTCAGCGTCAAGCTTCAGCACAGTAGTAAGCACTTGAGAAATTTGCCCTCTGGGAATACTGTGGGTGAGATAGTTTAAGAGGCTTAACTCTAGGAATATGAAAAACTTAGAAGAGGAGAATCTATAAAACCAGCACAACACTTACCATTTCACTTAGGTATGTTCAGCTTGACCAAGGTAGAGCCATAGGCAACAAAATGTTTTTGGGGTTTTTTTTTTTAACTGTCAAGGGACAGTTTCAATATTTATAAAAGGAGATCTGCTCTTACATTCCCAACTTCTTCTTCTGAGAAAATGTTATGTCCCAAAATAATTCTAAGCCTCTACAGGAGCTAAGAAATGAGAGAACATTTCAACCAACCTATTACACTATTCATTATGAAGCACCGAAATCGGTGAGCATGCAATGAAAAAAGGGCTGAGCTGGTCCTATATACTGCAGTTATTATTAGACTTGGGCGCCGGCCAACTCTTCGTGTTCGTCTTTGTCTTTGTGGGGTCTTCGCCCTGTGTTCGGTTTGGGCAAATATTCGTATACATTCTTAGTGTTGTTTTTTTTCTTCTTCTTTTTTTGCCATTTTTTGTAGAAGGGGTTAATATGGTACGCACTACACAGCAGCTTTGAAGCCAGGATTTTAAAGGTCTGTACGAGCAACTCTATTGGTCGCCGGCAGGGGCCTCCTTTGTAATCAAGCAATGAAGTGCTCCTGTTCCACATACAAGGTACATGCCAGAGAGCAAACAAAAATACTGTATCAGTAGCATCAGTAGAATCACATGGAGAATCACATCAAATGCCAGGCTTCCATTCATAAAGAAACTCTCATTCAATCATTGAATGAGACTTCTGGCATAGGGATAGTAGAGTCCTGGAAACTATAGTGAAAGGGTGCATGGAGATGCGTACATAGCAACTTTAATCATGACGCTCCATTCCATGATGATAGGGTTTTTGACATATGCTTTCATGATAGCAAGGAATGTCATGACGGTTTAAGGGGTTAAACAGACATTTTTGCCATCACAGCCACTTTAATTCATATTTAATTCAGCTGAATGTCACCTTTTTTCCCCTGCAAATATATGGAAGGTGTCAAGCATCGAAAATTGTTGTAAAATACCAACAGCAGAGAGGGTGTAAAAAATATTAAAATTCTGAAGCTGCAGCATTTTACCACCTTGATAAGGGTTGTATAGGCTATTAGACTGCCCTTTTAAACTACTTTTTCTAGAAAATATGTTCTAGAAAAGCAGTGTGTATTTTCATAGATGTCAAAATGCGTTTTTTACATATTTTTTAATTGGATCTTATTTTGTTACTGTATATAAAAAAAATAGAAAAAAACTAGTGCTACTAGTCCTCTTTCCTCACGTTAGGAGTATATCTACTAATTTCAAGCATGAGGACATAACATTTTAAAATTAAACATAAAGGATGTTAAAAAGACCTTAGTTAGTATAGAATTTTTTTTTCTAGTTAATCCATTGTCTAGATAGAACAACACAATTAAATAAACTAGTAAAAGAGACTCTACATAAAACAACATATAAGACATCTGGTTATAATCTATTAAAATAGTGGTATGATATACCTGTGAACATCATAGTGTAGGCTACTCAGAGCTTTCTCTCTGAGAAAGTGGCTTCATGAAGGGGCTAATCATGCGCAGGAAAGGTGTTAGCCCCCGCTTTTTGTGGAAGGGGAGTAGGTGAGAAATGGATGTGAGCAAACACTGCTCTCCTGCCTAGAGAAAGCAGCGCTTCACCTGGGGACCAGAGAGATCCCAGGAGTGGTAATCCGAACTATATCATCAAAAATCTTTTAATTCATCTAAATTTATTTAAATGTTTAATACATAGTTTTTACTATTTTCTGGTAGTATTCTGGCGATGGGAGTTTTATGTCATACAAGTAGGGATTTTCCTATTTAGATATTTGTATCATTGATATATAACATCATGCATACATATCCTTACAATTGTACATAGGCAGTATTAAGACTTCCAGTTCCCCTGCAGATATGAAATCCAGAATTTGATGAACTAGAAATATTTGCTAAGCTTTTCCTCAAGGGAAATGTAATATCCTGACATATGTCATACAATATCCAGAAAAATGACTCAAAATTATACATATCTCAGAACTACTGCCCGGGTAAAACATTTCTACTGTCTGACAATTGTAGGTTGCAAACCAAGATAGGTTAAACACATACAAAGCGTTCCACTAGATTGTTACAGAAATATGCAATTCAGCAGAGCATATCACCATATACAATAAAACAAAATCCACACTACAGTATATAGAAAAAATATCTGTTTTGTTTATATAATTTATAATTTGGAAGACCCACAGATCCAAGGATCGGTTTTTGGTAAAAGGGCTATTTTATGAGCAGTTAGAAGAGAAATGGATGACTGCTTAAACACTTGCCCCACATCCAAAAGCCAATACCCAAAACACACAATTCAGTTTTTTGCCACAGCAGGGGCATACCTAGAAGCCATGGGGCACTGGTGTGAGAATTGTCCCAGGGTCCCCCAACTTCAACAGCTAGTCTGTGCCATCATTGCCCACAAACAACTCTGTCTGTGCCTTCATTGACCTTTGCTCCCCCTTCCAACATACAAATGTAAACACATACATTATACACACTTACTCATACTTACTAACACACACTCAATCTCACCCCACTTACACATAAATGCTCACAAATACCTACACAAACATGCTCACAAACACCTACAAAGTACACATGCATGCTCACACACACAATACACACACATAAGTACAGTTCCATGGTCACATCCATATATACTGTGACAGGGAACAGGGCATTGTGGTGGATAACATGTACATTTCCCACAAAATACTGCAGTGCAATGTATTCGATAACCCCAGGGAGAATGTTTTGTTACCAACAAAATAATGGTAAGGTTGTAGTTACGTTTGGGTCCCTGGGGTGGAGCATTTGGAGAGAAGGGAGGGCCAGTGCTCCACTCCACAGTTTACTTGCAGCAGGTGATGCAGCCAGTCCAGGAGTTCTGGTTCAGAGATTAACTCACCTGTTACCAATGAGCAGCAGGGGGCTGCTACAAAAAGGAGCCCTGTAAGTTAGTCAAGAGAGAAACATACAAGCAGTGAGTGAGACTGCATTTTCTCCTAACAAATCTGCTGAACGGTTCCTAAACGAAAAAGGTCTGTGCTAAATGTTTTCTTTGTTGGTAGCGGGTAAGCCGTCCAACGATAGTTAGTTGTTGTTTGTCAGTAAGTGCTCAGAGAGCAAGGCTTTTCTTTTTGTTTGTTTTATTTATGTTTGTTTACAGACCTTTTTAATAAAAAGGACTACAATTCTAAAAATAATTCAGCCTTATGTGGTATTTCAAACCTTAAGACTGTGTGGTTACATGATCCCAGCTCACATATGGTGGAGAATGCCGGTACCACATTGATAGTCTGGAAAAGGAAACAATACCACAAAACATAAGCATGGAGGATGTTATTAAGGCTTTACTACAGGCAGCAGCCACACAGCAACAAGCTACAACTGCCCAGCAACAAGCTACAACTGTCCAGCAAGAAAATATTACAGTCTTGCAGCAACTGGTGCTTGCACAGAAAGAGGAGCAACAAAATGTTACTCGTGCCATGCAGCAGGAGATCCAGGGCCTATCTGAGAGGCTGGCCAGGTATACTGCAGAAGTGCCACATAGTTCTAAGACTCTGGGAGTGAGTAACTATTTGCAAAAGATGGTGGCTACAGATGATGTAGAGGCTTACCTGATGGCTTTTGAAAGGACAGCTGAAAGAGAACATTGGCCTGAATCTGAATGGGCAAGCCTTTTAGCACCGTTCCTGAGTGGAGAGCCTCAAAAGGCATATTATGTTTTGGAGCCTGCAGAAGCCTGTGACTACGGTAAACTGAAAGCAGAAATTTTGGCCCGCTTGGGAGTCACGATAGCAGTTCGGGCCCAGAGATTTCACTCCTGGACTTATAATCAAGACAAAGCGGTACGGTCACAAATGTTTGATTTAATACATCTGGCCAGGAAATGGTTACAGCCAGAGGTTAACTCATCTAGCCACATCGTGGAACAGCTTGTGATGGACCAGTTCCTGAGAGGATTGCCTGTTTCCCTAAGGCGGTGGGTCAGCCAGAGTGATCCTAAAACTGCTGATGAACTAGTTGCCTTGGTGGAACGGTATGTGACAGCTGGAGAATTTTTGCAACTCCCTAACCAGGAGAGACTTAGGACCCCGAAGATCCAGAGTCCCAGTAAATTGGGTAAGACTGATCCAGGGAAAAGGGGGTCTCGGGAGGAGCAGATGGGGTTTTACAACCCAAGGGACACTACAGCAAAAGGCAGGAATTTTGTGAGGCTGGAAGAGACCACACCATCCTCAAGAATAATGCCTAATTATACAATTAAGTGTTTTCAGTGCAAAGAATATGGACATATTGCAAAAGACTGTCCTGAGAATGTTGTTGCAATGGAATGTAATGTTGGTGATCAGTGGGGTGCTTATTCACTTTTCTCTCGCTCCGTATATACTGTCACACAAAATGAGTGTCTGAAGGGCCATCCCTGGTGTACTTTAACCCCTTCGTGACAAAGGCTGATTTTACTTTTTGTACCCTTCGTGACAATGGCCTTTTTAACATTTCTGCGCTGCTCGTGTTTAGCTGTAATTTTCTTCTTTCCCGTTTACTGAACCCACACACATTAGATATTGTTTTTTTCAGGACAAGAAGGGCTTTCTTTAGATGACATTGTTTTGATTGTATCATATTATTTACTACTAAAAAAAGTATAAAATATGGTGAAAAATTTAGAAAAAAATGACTGTTTCTAACTTTTAGTTGAAAAATCTTTTACTCATCTATAAAAGGTAATGAAAAAACCTGCTAAATGGATTCTACTATTTGTCCTGAGTTTAGAAATACCCAATGTTTTTATGTTTTTTTGCTTTTTTCCACCCATTATGGGGCAATAAGTACAGGTAGCGTTTTGCTATTTCAAAGCCATTTTTTCCAAATCTGGTAATTCTTCCCCCCATATGCCATTTCGGGTATCTTTGAACCCGGCCAATGCAATTTACCCCATCAAGTCATATATTTTTGAAAACTAGACAGCCCAGGGTATTCCAAATGCTAGTATTTTAACTCTTTCCATGCACCATATCTACCACCAGTTTTTGTCAAACTTTGTGGTAGTCATTTTTTTGCATTTGTTTTGTCACACACATTTTACTTCAGGTATGAATTAAAAGGTTCTCGTATATGTCACTATCACAAAACACCCCAATATGTGTTCAGCAACATCTCCTGAGTACAGCGATACCTCACATGAATGATTTTGCCTGGCTGTTTGGGGGCAAAAGGGCCACATTTGGGGCATGCGCATTTTTCAATGTTGAACTTTGGCATTTGGGGATCCACTGCCTATGCCCTATTTGGTACATCTTTGAGTCGGGCCATTTCAGTGTGCCCAACAAAACCATATATTTTTGAAAACTAGACACCCCAGGGTATTTCAAATGCTAGTATTTTAACTCTTTCCATGCACCATATCTACCACCAGTCTTTGTCAAACTTTGTGGTAGTCATTTTTTGCATTTGGTTTTCCACACACATTTTACTTCAGGTATGAATTAAAAAGTTCTCGTATATGTCACTATCACAAAACACCCCAATATGTGTTCAGCAACATCTCCTGAGTACAGCGATACCTCACATGAATGATTTTGCTTGGCCGTTTGGGGGCAAAAGGGCCACATTTGGGGCATGCGCATTTTTCAATGTTGAACTTTGGCATTTGGGGATCCACTGCCCATGCCCTATTTGGTACATCTTTGAGCCGGACCATTTCAGTGTGCCCAACAAAACCATATATTTTTCAAAACTAGACACCACAGGGTATTTTAAATGCTGGTATTTTAACTCTTTGCATGCACACATTTTACCACCAGCATGTTTTCAAAGTTTGCAGTAGTATTTTTGTGTGTGTATTTTTCCCACACACACCTACTTTATGTATGAATTTACAGCTCCTGGTATATGCCGCTGTCACATGACACCCCATAATGTGTTCAGCAACATCTCCTGAGTGCAGTGATATCCCACATGCATGGGTTTGTCATTTTTGTGGGAACTAAAAGGCCACATTTGGTACGTGTGCATTTTTCTAATTGGAAATTAGGTGTGTGGCCATCCTTCCCCCGGTGTTAATTGGGACGTTGTTGAACCTGGCCAATTCAATTTACCCCATCAAATCATACCTTTTTTAAAAGTAGACACCCCACGGGCATTTAATATGCCAGTATTTTAACTCTTTCCATGCGAGAATTGTTTTAAGCTAATATGCTAATTTTAGGACTTGCTCACAAAAATATATTTTTTATATATATATATATTTTTTTTGTCTTTTTTTAAAAAAAAATTTAACATTTTTTTTCAACTTGGAGGTTCCCCTGATAGTGACATCAGTGGGAAATGATTTTTACATTTTACTAGTTTTTTACTATTTTTTTTCTAATTATTATTAATTTTATTTTATTTTTTAATTTATTTTTACTAATCACACTGTGATTAGAAAGCTGGGTTCCATTGACTTGCATGGTGAATGCAGTACCTGTATTCAACCTGCAAGTGGAGCCAAAGTTCTCTAGATGGTCTGGACCATCTAGCGAACTTTTAAAATTTGTTGGTTCCTGTTACAGGGCAGCGGCCATCTTGCTTGATGGCGAAGATCATCGGCAGCTGCGGCTGTGACCGCTCTCCGGAGCGGTCACAGCCCATCGAAAGGTAAGTGTTTGGTGTCGCTGGATGCCTCCTGATCGAGGCATTCCAGCGACACCATTTAAGTTTAGGAGGCGATCGTCGATCGCCTCCTAATCGCTTTTAAAACGGGCGTCCGCCGCCATACAAAGTATGGCGGATGTTGACGCCCCGTGGAGGGGCCAGAGATGGCCCCTTCGTTCCGATCGCGGCGTTGCTGAATGCCTCGAGGTCGAGGCATTCAGCAACGTTTTTTGGGTGCAGAAAGCGAAAACAGATCGCTTTCTGCACCTGTTTAAAGACGTGCCGGTCCTGGCACGTCAATTGTCGTAAAGCACATGCTTTTCCGTGTCGTGCCAGGACCGGCAATTGTCGTTAAGGGGTTAAAGGTAGAGGGAAAAGAAGTAAATGCTTTACTAGATTTGGGGAGTATGGTTACACTTCTAGACCAGAGTCTGTTAAAAAACACTCCAATAGATGACTCCCAGAATCTAGAGGTTGCCTGTATACATGGGGACATACACCAGTACCCCACTGCTGAGGTGATTATTGAAATGCAAAGTGGTACTGTAAATCATAGAGTTGGTCTAGTCAACGGATTAGTCCATGAAATGATAGTTGGCAGGGATTTTCCTTATTTTTTGACTTTATGGACAACTGCTGAAAGGGTTAACTCAGTACCAGTAGAGGGCGCTGTTAGTGACTTTCCCTTTTCAGATTTATTGGGGGATGACTTGGACAGAGAAGCTGCTGCTAGGAACAAGCCTTCAACCCCTATTGAAACCCTAGTGGGGAGTAACACTGAGCAGAGTGAGGCAGGTCCTTCTAATATCACGGAGCCTGATGTAGAATTGACTGACCTAGAAGGTAACCTGGGTAACTTCAGAGCTGCACAGTGGGAGGACCCCACTTTATCTGGGGCAAGAAACCAGATCACTATGAGGAATGGGACCCCTGTTAATCCTGGAAAAACCCTGACTTATCCATATTTTGAGGTAGAAAATGATTTACTGTATAGAGTTGAGAAATTAGAGGTGGTTAAACAACTATTGGTACCCCAGGCATACCGACACACAGTATTAAATCTTGCACACAGCCATATTCTGGGAGGGCACCTAGGGGTTGAAAAAACAAAAGAGAGAATCCTCAGGAGGTTTTATTGGCCAGGTGTAATGGCGTCAATTACAAATTATTGTTCCTCCTGTCCTGATTGCCAGTTAACTGCCCCTTTTACAGCGTACCGTAGTCCATTAGTGCCCTTACCTATTATAGAGGTTCCATTTGAACGCATTGCTATGGACTTTGTGGGCCCTCTTGTAAAATCTGCCAGAGGACACCAGTACATATTGGTAATAGTAGACTATGCTACGCGTTACCCTGAAGCAATACCTATGCGTACAACTTCAGCAAAAGCTATTGCTAAGGAACTAATGTCCATGTTCAGCCGGGTTGGGATTCCCAAGGAAATACTGACAGACCAGGGAACTCCATTCATGTCCCGAGTTACAAAAGAATTATGTAATCTCCTTCGTATAAAGCAATTGAAAACCTCAGTATATCACCCACAAACGGATGGTTTGGTGGAAAGATTCAATAAAACCCTAAAGTCTATGCTTAAAAAAGCCATTGATAAAGATGAGAAAAACTGTGACTGCCTTTTGCCTTATTTAATGTTTGCTATTAGAGAAGTCCCTCAAGCCTCTACTGGGTTTTCTCCTTTTGAACTCTTGTATGGTAGACACCCTAGAGGATTGCTAGATATAGCCAAAGAGACTTGGGAACATGAGTCTACACCACACAAGAGCATCATAGAGCATGTAAATCAAATGCAGGAACGGATGACAGCCATTATGCCCATTGTTAGAGAACACATGAAGAATGCTCAACAACGTCAGCAGACTAGCTACAATAAAAATGCCAGAGTCCGCACGTTTAAACCAGGAGATAGAGTGCTAGTTTTGGTTCCTACTGTAGAGAACAAATTCCTAGCAACGTGGCATGGACCTTATGAAGTCATTGAGAAAGTGGGAGTAGTGAATTATAAAGTAAGACAGCCTGGAAGACGAAAGGAGGTACAAATTTACCACATGAATCTACTTAAGCCATGGAAAGAAAGAGAAGTGCTTGTGACCATAGAAGCATCAAACCTCCCTCCAAAGGATAATGACCCTGCTGTCATTATATCCGAAACCCTGACTATACATCAGAAGAGGGAGGTAAAAGACTTTATTAGATTAAATAAAGATGTTTTCTCCACAGTTCCAGGGAGAACTGCTGTAATAAAGCATGATATTGTCACTGAACCGGGGAAAAGGATCCATCTTAAGCCGTATAGGATACCAGAAGCTCGTAGAGAAGCAATCAAAGCAGAGGTGAAGAAAATGTTGGACCTTGGGGTAATCAAAGAATCCCAAAGTGACTGGTGTAGCCCAATTGTGCTTGTACCAAAGCCTGATGGTACAATCAGATTTCGCAATGATTACCGGAAACTTAACACAATATCCAAGTTTGATGCATATCCCATGCCGAGGGTTGACGAACTTGTGGAAAGACTTGGGAAAGCCCGGTATCTCACCACACTGGATCTAACCAAAGGCTATTGGCAAGTGCCCCTCACAGAGCGGGCAAAGGAAATTACTGCTTTTTCTACTCCAGATGGACTTTTTCAATATAAAGTGTTACCTTTTGGTTTACATGGGGCTCCAGCAACATTTCAAAGAATGATGGACCGAATCCTAAAACCACATACCCTTTACGCAGTGGCTTACTTGGATGATGTGGTTATACACAGTGAAGATTGGGAGTCTCACTTACAAAAAGTGCAGGCCGTCCTTAATTCCATACGAAATGCTGGCCTGACGGCACACCCTAGTAAGTGTACTATTGGCCTAGAGGAGGCTAAGTATCTAGGGTATTCCATTGGGAGAGGGTTAGTCAAGCCACAACTTGCTAAAATTGAAGCCATACGGAATTGGCCACGGCCATTGACTAAGAAACGGGTCAGAACATTCCTTGGTCTTATTGGCTATTGCAGGAGATTTATTTCCAACTTTGCAACTATAGCTGGTCCCTTAACTGATCTCACAAAAGCTAAAGCCCCTGTCATGGTGAAGTGGTCCCCTGAAGCTGAACAAGCATTTCAAAGTCTCAAGGAAGCTATTTGCATTCAACCTGTACTGGTCACACCGAATTTCTCAAAGGAATTCATCCTACAAACCGATGCATCTGATGTAGGATTGGGAGCAGTCCTTTCCCAGATAACTCAAGATGAAGAGCACCCAATCTTGTACCTAAGTAGGAAACTTCAACCCAGAGAAAAGAATTATTCCATAGTGGAGAAGGAATGGTTAGCTATTAAATGGGCTGTTGAAACTCTGAAATACTATTTGTTGGGCAGAAGGTTTAAGCTAGTGACCGATCACGCACCACTAACTTGGATGAGTCAAAACAAGGAGAAAAATAGCAGAGTTACACGTTGGTTCCTTAGTTTACAACCCTATCATTTCTCGTTAGAGCACAGGGCAGGCTCTAAACAGGGTAATGCTGATGGTCTTTCACGTAAACATTCACTTATGACCGTGGTCGCTCACCCCACAAGGTTTGAGCTGGGGGGGAGGATGTGTGACAGGGAACAGGGCATTATGGTGGATAACATGTACATTTCCCACAAAATACTGCAGTGCAATGTATTCGATAACCCCAGGGAGAATGTTTTGTTACCAACAAAATAATGGTAATGTTGTAGTTATGTTTGGGTCCCTGGGGTGGAGCATTTGGAGAGAAGGGAGGGCCAGTGCTCCACTCCACAGTTTACTTGCAGCAGGTGATGCAGCCAGTCCAGGAGTTCTGGTTCAGAGATTTACTCACCTGTTACCAATGAGTAGCAGGGGGCTGCTACAAAAAGGAGCCCTGTAAGTTAGTCAAGAGAGAAACATACAAGCAGTGAGTGAGACTGCATTTTCTCCTAACAAATCTGCTGAACGGTTCCTAAACGAAAAAGGTCTGTGCTAAATGTTTTTTTTGTTGGTAGCGGGTAAGCCGTCAAACGATAGTTAGTTGTTGTTTGTCAGTAAGTGCTCAGAGAGCAAGGCTTTTCTTTTTGTTTGTTTTATTTATGTTTGTTTACAGACCTTTTAATAAAAAGGACTACAATTCTAAAAATAATTCAGCCTTATGTGGTATTTCAAACCTTAAGACTGTGTGGTTACATGATCCCAGCTCACAATACATATATACAAACATATATTTATATAGAGAGAGAGTATCTCACAAAAGTGAGTACACCCCTCACATTTTTGTAAATATTTTATTATATCTTTTCATATGACAACACTGAAGAAATGACACTCTGCTAAAATGTAAAGTAGTGAGTGTACACCCAGTGTAAATTTGCTGTCCCCTCATATATAACTCAACACACAGCCATTAATGTCTAAACCTTGGCAACAAAAGTGAGTACACCCGTAAGTGGAAATGTCCAAATTGAGCCCAATTAGCCATTTCCCCTCCCAGGTGTCGTGTGACTCATTAGTGCTACAAGGTCTCAGGTGTGAATGGGGAGCAGTGTGTTAAATTTGGTGTTATCACTCTTACACTCTCACACTAGTCACTGAAAATTCAACATGGCACCTCATGGCAAAGAACTCTCTGAGGATCTGAAAAAAAGAATTGTTCCTCTACATAAAGATGGCCTAGGCTATAAGAAGATTGCCAAGACCCTGAAACTGAGCTGCAGCACAGTGGGCAAGACCAAAATAAACGTATTTGCTTCAGAAGATGTCAAGTGTGTGTGGTGGCAACCAGGTGAGGAGTACAAAGACAAGTGTGTCTTGCCTACAGTCAAGCATGGTGGTGGGAGTGTCATGGTCTGGGCCTGCATGAGTGCTGCCAGCACTGGGGAGCTACAGTTCATTGAGGGAACCATGAATGCAAACATGGAACAAACAAGACAAAACGTGTACACCTACTCCCTCTACAGTAGGAGAAATTACATGAAAGCATGCAAAACATCATCCGTTAGCGCTCTGGCGCTAACGAATGACACTATAAAAAGGAACCAAGCATTACACTCATTGCTTGGTTATACCAGCTTCCCTGTGGTTGTGTCCTGCTATCCTCCTGTCCCTTATACTTGTATCCTGTTCCTGCTTCTTTACTAGACTTGTGCATTTGTCTTCGGGCGAACATGAAAACGAACACGAAGAGTGCGTTTTCATGTTCGATCCGAAGACACGCCGAAGAGAAGACAGCGGCGGTAAAACGTAGGCGAAGACACATACCACGAAGATCTTCGTGATCGTCTTTGTCTTCGTCTACCAGTCTCCCTCCCCTTACCTTGGCATCGTGGCAGTTCACGGAAGTGGAAATCCGCAGGTTCGCTGTCACGGGTTACAGGGCAGTGCAAATGAGCCTATTGGTCGCCTACAGGGACCTCCTCTGGCATCAACCAATTGGTTGATGCCAGAGGAAGACCCTGCAGGTGACCAATAGGCTCACTCGCACGGCCTTTGTAACCCCTGACAGCGAACCTATGGATTTCCGCTATGGAAATCCGTAGGTTAAAGGGCCGTGCAAGTGACCAATAGGCTCACTCGCACGGCCCCTTAACCCCTTAAGGTGCAACAAGTGCACCAGAAGCCTAAAAGTCTGTACGAGCGACCAACAGAGTCGCTCGTACACACTTTTAAAACCCCAATGCTGCAACTTACCCTGCAGATCCTACTGGTCTCCCTGTTCTATCAGTTAAATGTCCGTACAAGCGACTTTATTGGCCGTTCGTACGGACATTTAACTGATAGAACAGGGAGACCAATGGCATCTGCCGGACAAGTTACAACACCAGGAGCCTAAAAGTCTGTACGAGCGACCAACAGAGTCGCTCGTACAGACTTTTAAAACCCCAATGCTGCAATTTACCCGGCAGATCCTACTGGTCTCCCTGTTCTATCAGTTAAATGTCCGTACAACCGACTTTATTAGTCATTCGTATGGACATTTAACTGATAGAACAGGGAGACCAATGGCATCTGCCGGACAAGTTACAGCACCAGGAGCCTAAAAGTCTGTACGGGCGACCAACAGATAATTTTTTGTAAATAGTATAAATACATTTTAATGTAGCATTTTCAATCATCACAGTCTGTTTTTTTGGTGTACAATTGTTGCATTCTGACATTATCTGCCTAAACATTTACATTCTTTACCCTCCTGTTGAGATTTTTTGCTTTTCACAAAAATCCTCCAGGATTATTTTTCATACATGATGCTACAATCCAACTTGGTTTACCACCACAGTATGTGCAATTAAGATACCTCAGGCTTTTATTTTTAAGTAATACAGTTGTATCTAGTGAAAAAAAACGAAAAAAAAACTAAACCTGAAGTTACTGTGGGCAATGGTGGTTTTAATTTGTGAAACCCAATTAGATACAATACTTCAATCTACTTAAATGACTACGAGAAATGCTCTTGTCAGTGTCCTTCTATTCATGATAATCCCCTTTCCTACTCAGGCTTCTTGGTGGAGATTAGTGCCAGCTATTTTTTGTGCATTATAAACTATGTTAAGAGAGCAGGCATGTTGCAGAAACCTTATCTTTTGTCACATAATAAATGAACTGAGGAACACAATATTTATGTTAACAAATTTGTTGCAAACAAAAATTCATAAGTGAGGTATGTAGGAAATCGGTGTCCCAATTGTCTATGTGTCTGCCTTTATCCTCGAAACTATTGGCACGTTTCTTTATCCCTTGAGTGCCAGCATGAAATCTTAATAAATGTTACAGAATTAAATTTATTTTATAGATAGATATGCTGTTCTACAAAAGTATCAGGGTATAAATGATACAATATTAGAGCAAGTAGAAGTTCACTGTGCATGCTGGGCAGCCAAAGCTATCACAAAAATTGCAAAAAGTTGCTAAATATTTATTAAATGTTTTAAATGTACACAACGAGTCAACAGGTGCTTGGGACCGACATATTAATAACAATATACTCAATCAGTAATATTAGGCATGTAGCTAAAAAATAAATAAATAACAGTAGTAAGCCCAGTAAGCTTAACATCGGTAGTGGGGAAATTATTTGAAGGGTTGCTAAAGGTATACATTCAAGAACATATCTTGATCCATAATCCAAATAGTAGAAGTCAACATGGATTTGTGAAAGACAGGTCTTGTCAAACCAACCTGTTAGCATTCTATGAAGAAGTTAGTAGGAATATAGATCTGGATGTGGCTGTAGATGTGAGTTATCTGGACTTTGCTAAGGCATTTGATATAGTTCAACATAAAGGCTACTCTACAAAATTACTAAGGGGATTGGGAGATACTAGTTAAAATTATACACTGGAAAAACGGCATCTTAGAGGGGATATGATAACAGTGTATAAATAGATGCAGGGCCAATATAAAGAGCTCCTCAGTGACCTGTTCATTAACAGATATGTGCAAAGAACAAAATGTCACCCTCTGAGACTGGAAGAGGGGAGATTTCATAGACGACAAAGGAAGGGATTCTTTACAGTAAGGACAAAAAAAGGTATGGAATTCACTGCCTAGGAAGGTGATGTTATCAAATATATTAGATGCCTTCAAAAGGTGTCTGGATATTTTTTTTAGAAAGGCATGACATACAGGGCTATAAATAGAATTAATATTTTAGAGCTTCTTGATCCAAGGAGAAGTCCGATTGCCTTCTGGAGTCAAGAAGGAACTTTTCCCCTGATTGCAGAATTCAAAATAATTTAATTTGGTTTTTTTGCCTTCTTTTGGATCAAGAGTCGGAAGGATAGGTAGAAGGGTTGAACTTGATGGACTTTGTTCAACCTTATGTACTATGTAACTAAATAGGTGGCAGATGCATTAATTTCACCTGACAAGCAGGAACTACCCAACATTTTGATTTAAGTCATTTTTATATGTTTTTGTGCTACATAGTAGTGTGGTTATTCAGGACTGTTTATTGCACAAAACCTTGCTGCATATTGCATATTGAGATTACAGTATGATGTGACCTGGGAAAGTTTAATTTTGCAGTCCTGTTGTATCGTTGCACAAATCCAATAGAAACATGGATATTAAATCAACCTTTTTCTTGTGGGGTCCTACACTCTACTAAATCTGGGGCCATTTTGTTTCAGATGTCTGGGGCCATTTTGTTTCAGATGTCAACTAGAATGATACAGTAAAACTATGGCATATAATACTGAATACGCAGGAGATTGAACTGGAACGTTATGATGAAAACAGAATGTTTTAGAAGATGTCAATTATAATAATGTTAACTACATTAATACAATATAGATTGGACAGACATGAAGGATATCATGATAAGGATTATATTTTTTTATTTACAATCTAAGCTATTAAGTGTCCACTTTTTAAAAAAATATACATAAAAACAAACTGGTTCAATAAATACTACTGACAGAACACCCAGATATCAAAGGGTTTGAATATACATTACACTAATAGAAGTTGCCAGTAATCCAATATTGGAGTAGGATTAGTACAGGTTTAGTCACTTGCACAGTCTGTTAGGAGGTGTTAAGAGTCCCAGCAATTACTGATCCTTTATACCCTGGATAGGGTATGAATTTTTGCTCACCACATTTTAAAATTAAGAACACTAATAAAACATATATATATATATATATATTTTTTTATATATATATATATATATATATATATTTATATATATATATATATAATTTTTTCCCTATTAATATTCTTGTACTTTTCTTAACAATGTACATATATGGCGCATGCAAAATGCCTTTATTACACAGTAACACATACTTAGTAAACCAAAGCAATGCAGAAGTTTGCAAATACAACCAACACATGCGTTGTTTAAAGATATATCAACAAATAAAAATGTTTCCAGAAACATTAGCTCATGTGGATGCCCGTTAATCTTTTACTCCATCATTCATACCATATTGGAATGTTATAAGACTGCATATCTATCTTGTATATGACACTATACAACACAGGTGTACAAAGATTTGTTATTGGGTTTTTTTAAGTTGCTCACAGCTGAGAATATTTCAGTTCATGCCCATATAACAAAACATGGCAACAAAGAAAAAAATGAATTGTCCCCCGTTCAAAAGTCTGCATACCCTTAGTTCTTAATGCTGTGTTTTGCCACCTTTAGCATCAAGTACAGCATGCAGTCTTTTGTATTAGTTTTTTATGAGGCCCAAAATTCTTACATGTGGTATAGCTGCCCATTCCTCATGGCGAAATGCCTCCAGGTGATGGAAGTCCCTGGTCGTCTTGTATGAACTGCAGATTTGAGATCTCCCCAGAGTGGCTCAAAATTATTTAGGTCAGGAGACTGTGATGGCCACTCAAGAATCTTCACCAATTTTGCCTTAGGGTCATTGTCGGGCTGGAAAGTCCAAGAGCGTCCCATGTGCAGCTTTTGTGTGGAAGAATGCCTTTAGAGCTAACCCCACCCCTCAAAACATCAGTCAGTCACTACCACGCTTCATAATGAGGATGGTATTCTTTTCACTACAGGCCTTGTTGACCCCTCTCCAAACATGGCGCTTATAGTTGTGAACATAAAGCTCTATTTTGGTCTTGTCACTCCAAATTACAGTGTGCCAGAAACTGTGAGGCATGTCAAGGTGTTGTCGGGCTTATTGTAACCAGGCTTTTTTGTGGCATTGGCTTCTTTCTGGCAACTTGACCATGCAGCTCATTATTGTTCAAGTATCATTGAATGGTGCTCCTTGAAACAACCACACTGTCTTTATCCAGAGGAGGCTGTATTTCTCCTGTGGTCACCTATTGTTTTTTCTTTGTATCCCGAACAAGTCTTCTGGCAGTTGTGGCTGAAATCTTTCTTGGTCTACCTGATCTTGGTCTGGTATCAAGAGATCCCTGAATTTTCCACTTCATAATTAGTGATTGAACAGTATTAACTGGCGTTTTTAAGGCTCTGGATATCTTTTTATAGCCTTTTCCTTCTTTATAAAGTTCCATTACATTGTTACGCAGGTATTTTGCCTGATCCCCATGGCACAGTATCTAGGCTGCTCAAATCATCCATGTGAGAGCTAACAAACTCATTGACTATTTACTGTATTGGCCGGAATATAGGCCGCACTTTTTCCCCCCACTTTAGGTCTTTAAAGTGGGGGTGCGGCCTATATATTGTTTTTTCTTCTTGCTGCTGGTAAGCAGCAGGGTTAGGATCCAGATTCCCTGCAGCGCTGCAGGGTACCTGGATTCTTCTCTCTGGCAGCCGTGGACGTCTGAGCGATGCTGGAACTTCTGCCTATGGTGGAGCACCGGAAGATCATCACGCGGACGTCCACGGCTGCCGGAGAGGAGGTTGCCTACGCGTATAACACGCAGACGTTCATCTCTGATCTCTGGCCGGTGCATCTCTGACGCTGAAGTGGAGTCTGGGGGTGCATTTGTAAGTCGGGGGGGCACTTCTAGGAAGCAGAGTGGGATATCAAGTGGGCAGAGTAGCACTTCTAGGGAGCATAAATCATATCTAGGGGGTAGGTGGCTATTTCTAGTGGGCATAAAGCATATCTGGGGGGCAGGTGGGCATATGAATTAAGGGGGGACCTTAAAATAGCTATTGGGTTTCTGTCTGTATATAATATATGCTGACAAACTGATAGATATCAAAACTGTTCAAATACATGTATTCCTGTTCATTCATTAGACAAAATACTGTTTTATGATTCCACTAATGTGTATTTTTTAAGTATTTTTTTTGTTTAAAATAGCACCAAACTTTAAGGGTGCGGCCTTTATTCAGGTGCGGCCTATATTCGAGCCAATACGGTATACACAAACACTAATTGCAATTTAAAAAGCCGAAGTTGTGTGGGAAATTAACCTTTAATTGCCATTTTAACCTGTGTATGTGACCTTGTGTGTCTGTGACAAGGCCAAACATTTAAGGGTATACAAACTTTTGATATCTGTTATTATGATTTTAAAATCATGACTTCACATGATCACTAGCCTTAAACACTTCACAATTTCTGCCAGGGTGTGCAAGCTTTTGACACAATTGTAGGTCCAGACAGCATGTAATTGTAAATACAAGAGGCATGAACCAAAATCTTTCTATTTGTATAAAACATAGCTTTTATTGCTCCATTATAAAACTTGTTGAAACCATGTTTCACCATGAACGAAACCAATTTGGTCTGTGCAAATATTCTAAGGGAGGATATCCTTCAATCTGTCCAAGGTTTATAGTTGATTTATTGTTGTTATTGTTGTTGGAGGTTTGGAACAAAATTAGAATTGTACTCAACTACAACTATGTATCCAATTTTCCATAGCATTATGATCACTGACAGGTGAGGTGAATAACACTGATAATTTTGTTTTCATGGCAACTGTCAGCGGGTGGCATATATTTGGCCTCAAAGTTGATGTGTTAGAAGCAGGAAAAATGGTCCAAGGAAGGAAAAGCGGTGAACTGGTGACAGGGTTATGAGTGGTCAAGACTCATTGATGCATGTGGGGAGCAAAGGCTGGCCAAATCCAACAGACAAGTAGCTCAGATAGTTAATGCTGGTACTGATAGAAAGGTGTCAGAACACACACGGCATTACAGTTTGTTGCATATGGGTCTGCATAGCTGCAGACCAGTTAGGGTGCCCATGCTGACCCATGCCCACTACCGAAAGTCCCTACAATGGGCATGTCAGCATAAAAACTGGACCACAGAGCAATGGAAGAAGGTGTCCTGGTCTGATGACTCACGTTTTCTGTGTGTGTATTGCTTACCTGGAGAAGACATGTTACCAAGATGCATCCATGGAGGCCCCACCTTGCAACTTACAGGACTTAAAGGATCTGCTGGTAATGTTTTGGTGCCAGATACCACAACACACCTTCAGAGGTCTAGTGGAGTCCATGCCTCGATGGATCAGGGTTATTCTAGTGGCAAAAGGAAGACCTACACAATATTAGGCAGGTGGTCATAATGTTATGGCTGATCAGTGTATTGTTTAATGTATTGGTCGCTGGGATGCCCTAAAAAAGTAAATACTTTGACATAATAAAAATCATTTAAATAAAACAGTTCATGTTAGTGTTATTCCTCTCAAAACATGTCAAAAGATACTAAAACATGGTGAAAGTCTCCAAGAGATAAACATTAGCTCTTGCTGTTAATCTTCAGGTACCTTCAGCAGTGCAGGTCACAGTATATCTCCCTAGTCAATATAGGTGAATCAAAGCAAAACACAGATGTGAGGTGATGTTGGGCCTTTGTCAGATGTGCCTGAAAACCATAACTACCTTTTACTGAACATCTGTATATCATTTATATTTCTGTGGATCACAAGTCCAAAACATTTTACATGCTTTTTAACAAAAAATTTAAAGTACACAAGGTTTTTTTCCTTTTAATGTATTTTTACATCATGAGAGTAGATGCTTACTAATAAAATTAACATCATTAAGAATTTGGTACAGTGATTTTACAAGAGAGTGAGCTTAAAATGTAATTTATATGTCAAGGGATAGTGCTAGGGAAATCCACAGTATGCTGATTTAATTGTGGATAGTGACTTAACTGTACATTAATGTCCTAAATAATTGTTAATTTTTAACTTGAATAGTCATTTGTGGTTGCAAAGGGGAAGTAAAAGTAGTTTTGTAAAACGTAAAGTACCTGACCATTGACATTCTAACAACAAAAAAATAGATGGTGGCGGAGAAATTATAAAGGAAGCAAGGATTCTGTTCTGTTATCTAGCTGTTAAATATTAAACTAATCTGTCTTGTTATATGGTATGAATTAATGTTGGTCATCACAGAGTTAATCAAACAGCATATTACTGAAGAAAAGGAAGAAAATGTAATGATGAGAGGGTTAATAGTCCTTGGTGGCAAACAAAATTGAAATATGTTTATTATTTGCATAAAGAAAAAATGCAGAGTATACCTTTTACAAATGGGTAGTTGTCTATACATTTTCTATCAATAATAATCTATCTATGGTAAATGTAATCTGTTTCTCAGGATCATATAGTATTATGATAAGATATTGTTATGATTATCATGTGCAGTGGTTCTGGAGTAAGATTATCTACAATGCAAAGTTGGATTCTTAATGTGGATAATAATACTTAGTGACATTATTATTATTATTATTATTATTATCTTTTATTTATATAGTGCCAACAATTTACGCAGAGCGGGGTATGACAAGACGAGAATTGACAGACCAATCTACCCTCTCCTCAGCTCTTTTGCATAATAGACAAATGGAGTGCAAAAATGGTCACTAATGAGTAAGGAACAACAGGAAACTGGCAGAGGAACCTTGACAGGAGTCATATATAGCCAGAAGTCAGCAATCATGTTCCAGTAACTTTGCAAAATCAGAAACTGTGATCAAAGTCAGGCAGTCAGGAGCTAGCAACTGGAATTCAGATGCATTTGGGGCAGAAACCTGGCTAAGGCTTGGACACAGTCTGCTATGCTGTATGAGGACAAACAACTAAGCACCTTGAGTCAGATGTTAATATAGTTAGTAGACTTGTGGATTCGGATTTGTACCAACATGTTTTTAACAAAAAAATAAGTTTGTGTGAATTTCCGAAAATGAGGGCGATCACAGATGAAACTGACAAAAAGGAATGGTAAAACATTTCATTAAATTTTGTTCATCTGTTTGCCTGCAATTGATGAGTTATCTCTCCCTTTCTGAGACATTGCCAGTAATTCCAAGATGTTGCTTTATTTGGGGTCATACAGGCTTAAACAAGGTATGATTAGCATTTTTGGAAGCATTCACAGAAAATGTGGTTTACAGGTTCAAAGTGGGTACATGTGTTTATCATTCAGAACCCAATAAATCTAACCGGTGCTGCTTATTGAGTATTAGCAAATGTAAACTCCACAGAAAACAATCAAGGCCAGGGTTCAAAAGCTTTCTAACAGCAAAAGAAAAAGACTATAGCTAACCATTACAATGCCAGAGATATCTTTACTGAAAAAAACTAACTTGAATCACTATATATTAATAATACTAACCAAAACACTAACTTATATTAGAGAGGTGCCAAGATAAAAAAATAAAAATAAAGATTTCAGGTTCTGTGGACCTCAAGTTAATTCCACTGGAAGGCTGGTCCACATATTCACTCCCCCAGTAAAGTAACTCTTTCTTGCATTAACTAAGACTTTATTACATTAAATAAAAGTACAAATCTCAGGGGTCATGTAGACTTCAAGTGTCTTATGTTAGGAGGCTGTTCATCACCCTCTTATTTAAGCAAGTCTTCCTTATATTAAGTAAAACTTTATTGCATTAAATAAAAGTAAAAAATCTCAGGAGGAGCATAATTCATATGCCAATGACAATTAACCATTTCAGTGTCTGTAAGGAAAGCTGTGCATTTTCTATCCCCTATAGACAAGCATGGATTTTATTATAATTTAAAGCTGCTTCTATTGCAGACAATGTGTGTGTGTGTGTGCACTACACTCCCCTCCCCTTTCTTCTGTAGTTTTTCAATGAAGCAGGACACTGTCTCACATACTGACACCCCTTCCCTGCTCCCTGTCCGTATGGTCTCTGCATCTGCCAAGAAATCAAAGGAGATCAAAGGGTTCTCTGCTAGGTGCCAAAAACAGGATTGACCACTGTCTGATGGAACACCTTATCTGTTTGATGGGGTGTAGTTCTATGTTATACTTCAACATATCCTCGCATTCCTCATAGCTAAAAGAACCCAAATGATTCATAGGAGCTGCATGATGATACTGTTCTTACATAACAAAGAGAATTCACACCATATATGTAAAACATGAACTATATTGTATTAACATGCTATTGCAAACGGACATTGTAAGAAATCAATGTTATGCTTTTATTCTGTTCTACACACTTTAGGCCTGAATGCAACTTGAGTGCTAGGAACATATGTTATCAATTATGTGATGTAGCTTAGAGGGTCTTCTGTAGAATGTCGGTGTATCCTATGACTGCTCCAATAGGATTCCTTAAATTCATATATTGCCCATATATAGTAAGAACTTATACCCTAACTGAAGGTAAAGGGGTATAAATACTCATGGTTACAAGGGCAAGGTTTCTTTCTCCTCCATCTCACCAAGAATACTGAGCCTACAGTACCTAAGACCACCTTTTGTATTGTATGTATACTACTTTGTTCTAGCGAAAAAACATACTTAAGAAGACTTAGAAGCTGTGGTCTTGATTGCTTTTTTGGTCACTAGAAAAGTTTAGATATTTAAGAAAAAAGAATATCTAACAGACATGGAGTGGGGGAAGTAAGAGATATTGCATTTCCACCTGTATAGATCACTAAAACATAAAAAAGAACTGATGCATGACAATGGCCCTTAGTTTCGCTTTTGTCCTGGACTATGTGATTTCCTTTGCAAATCCCATGTGACCAAGTAGCAAATAATGAATCAGAAGTGGACAGAACTGCAGTGTGGAGGACACACTAAGGTGTCTCTTTGAATATAAACAGGATAGTTGGTATTAGCACAATTATTTATTTGTGCATTTGACTGGGCTACTTTCCACACCTTATCCAAAAATACAGAATGTTGTTTTTCTCTGTTCCAAAAAAAAATTGAAATAAATACAGTGTTATGAGCATATTTTAAGGTTTTTATTTGTACAATATTTCTTATAGATGTTATTTTTTTCAATTTGCTCTATACAGCAGTATTGTTCTTTTACATATTGAACTCAATATCAGTATCCTCTCAATAATAAAAGAAGAATATCAATGGATATTCCCTTTTGCTGTCTAATTTAGCACACATGCCATTTATCATGGGTTTTATTATACAAAAACATTTATTAGCATTATAAAGGTTGAAATAATCAGTTAAACCTTCTAGTAAAAACATCTCAATAGGGTCTGAAATGCATTGCTTGCGTCCGAGAGCCAGTATATAGTGAGGTCTGCCTATATTTCATGGGTATTAAGGAAGTATTTCCATTTTATATACTGTATATGTATGACAGGAACACATTGCTAAGCTGAATTCCTGGTTAAAGCGATCTCTATCCACCTATCCATATGCGTGTCAAATGTGTTTTGTGAGATAAGTACTTCACTATTATTAAGGGATACAGCTATAAATAAGAAATTTAAAAAAAAAGAATGCAATCACTGTAGCAGCCATCCTGATTTTTGACGTACTACCATTCTATGTCAGAACTGCTCTTTACACACTTATTACTCCTTTATAACCTATAATAGAGTAAAATAAAATTAAAAAGTAAAATAAATTATTTTGGATTGCCAAAATCCATGGGAATATTGATTGAATCTGTATTTTTAATTAAACTTTATTCCAATTGAAACAAATTTTAATGCAACTTTAGTAGTAGATAATACTGTAAAAAAATGTATTTATAAATAAAGGTACTATGTATGAATCCTATAATAATAATAATAATAAAAAGGTAGCAATAACAAAGACATTTGATTCTGTTAGCAGGTTGTTCTAAACATCGTTATTCATGCTCATATAATGGCAGTTGCATTGGACTACCAAATGACTTCTTTTAAATTGCGTATCTTAAATAAAGACGCACCCTTGCCAAATATATTGTGCATATTTAGCATAGATTAGATAGGAATGCTAGAGGTTCATGCGTTAATCCAAATAACATACTTTCTGTAAAATAAACATTGATTTTAAAATCAGTGTGTGTGTGTTGAATCAGACTTTGTTTAAATGTTAATCTCCAGGTACCTCCAGCAGTGCAGGTTATAAGGATATCTTCCTGTGAGTACTGCTGGATCAATCACGGTTCAGTCACTTTGACAGATCCACTTATGCTAATGTACTCAAGCAGGGATACCCTTCAAATCTACACTGTTGGGGGGAGTCGAGGACTGTAGAGGAAACTCTTGTGTTCTGGGAATTTAGTAACTGAATTAAAAAAATCAGTCCAATGATCAATGAAACAGAATTGTGTGGGTGTAAAAATGCATCTGGACTCAAATTCTGATTCTAGGTTCATTCCTTGTTGTTTTATATAATAAACCAGAGTACACAGCAGAAAGGTAAAGCAAAAGATAACACCCTGCATCTTGCTAAACTATAACTCCTATGATACTCAGCTAGACACTGGCTATCAGACATATAACAGAGATTTATGGGAGTTGTAGTGCAGTAGCATCTGGCTACCTGTTGCCAGCCCCATGATATAAACAAATGCAGTAATCAAACATTATACAAGTATCCCCCCAAAAAAACCCAGTAAATTACACATCTGCAAAAGTGAGAACTAACAAATCCATGCCCTGCCAAATTATGTGCTTTAATTTGCATTTATTTGACTACAAATATAGCTGCTTAATAAAAATGGTAAATTACGTCAACCCCACATTGAAATTCCACAATAGCAGATGGAATTTGGGACGGAGGATTTGATCTTCATGCATTTTAATTCACAGATTCTTGGAAATAAGAATTTTTGGCCTAAAATGCATTTTTATGTTAAGGTTCGGAAAATATGTTAATATTAATTGCAGAATTAATTGCAGAATTTTTAAAATAGTGAAGAATTTGATGCTCTTTCTTGTCATCAAATGTATTCATTATGTTATTCATGTCTTACTCATTATAAGACACAGAAACCCAAAATTGGACGAAAGGGGATAACCATTCACCCATCTAGTCTGCCTGTTTTTCATGATGTAGAGACTCAGACCTTAATCAGTCCTTGATGTTGTCTTACATTCAGGATAGCTTCATGTCTATGCAGTGAATGTTTTCACTTCTTTACTGTATTAGCCTCTACCACTTCTGATGGGAGGCTGTTCCATTTATCTACCACCCTCCAGTAAAGTAAAACTTCCAAACATTACATCAAAACATGATCAAAAGCAGGTACTAAAGCTGAAAGTAATGTGAACAACATCCTTGATCCTTAGTCCATATTGGTTAAGATATAGTAGGATACTTAAGCAATACTTTTTTTTAGCAATCTATTGACTAGGTATATAATTCTAAACAGTTACTTATCAAGGGGTATCCATAAACATTTTATATATATATATATATATATATATATATATATATATATATATATATATATATACAGGGCCAGAATGACCCGCCGGGATACCGGGAAATGTTCCGGTGGGCCGGGCGGTCCGTGGGCCGGGCTGCTGGCAGACCAACATTCAAAGCAGCCGGCGTGCGTGCAAAGTTCAAAACAGCCACTGAACGGGATTGAAAGCGGCCATCGTGCGGCCACGTCTTAAAAGGGGTGGGACGAAGAGCTGAGGCACGGCCATTGGGTGGCGCTGTGCATGCACGCAGCCACTTTAATTTCATGAATGCTGGCCTCCACCCAATGCCCCCACCAGACACCAGGGAGTCAGAAGCAGTGGTAAGTCGGGGGGGGTTATATGGGGGGGTATAAGGCTTTTCTGGAGGCAGAGTGCCCCATGATATGCCTTTTAACCCCCTTTATGCCACTCTGCCTCCAGAAATGCCTTATACCCTCTATATGCCACTCTGTCACATGATATGCCTTTTAACCCAGCAATTACACTCCTATCATACCCAGGCATACCCAGATTCCAGCATGTACTGGCTGTCTGGCATGATAGGAGTGTGATTGCTGGGTTAAAAGGCATATCATGGGACAGAGTGGCTTATAGTAATCATATATATTTAATATAGCAATGACACTCCTATCATGCACAAGCAGCCACAGTAGCAAAAGCTAGCAGAAATTACACTTCTATCATGTCCATTGGTAATACTTACAATTTTTTTTTTCATGCTCTCCTCCGAGGAACACCTTCTGTGGGCCCGCCCCCTCGAACGTCACGTGTTCAAAACAGCCGGTCTTCCAGCCGCACGGCAGTGCTTTGAACTTCGCAGCTGGGCGGCCACTTTGAATGTGGAAATTTCCCGGTGGGACAGTCCGGCCCTGCTCACTCACGCGGGCTGCACCTCGAAGTCCGGCGGGCCACATTTGGGCCACACGTTGGGCGCCCCTGGACTAGATCATTCTGTTTGAGATTACATAATGGTGCCCTAATTTTTCTTTTTTGTTATATATAAATATATATATATATATATATATATATTATTTGTTTAAAAAGATACTCTAGCCAAATGTATAGGGGGATTCTGTGGAATCTCTAAAAACCTCCCATTTTGTCAAAAACTTATTTCAAAACTGCAACACATGGGAAGATAATAAAGCTTCAAATATACTTTCAAATGTTATAGATGTCCAAGTTCATTAACAGAAATAATCATACCAAAATAACATATACACTATTAATTAATGAATAGAAATTTGAGAAGAGTAATAAATGACTTACATCAACATCCCTTAGTTTAGTTAAAATTAATTTAAAGCCATTTCTTATTCCTTCAGGTAGTTAATATAATACTCCACTGATTTATGGTACCATAAAATAATGTATTAATATTTTGAAACTTCTTTGTAGAAAACTCTGATAAGACTGTTATTACAAGTATTAATTGTTGCTTTATAATCATAATTAATCATATTTTTAAAGGCAGCTATGTTTCAAGTTTAGGCAAAATTAATTTTATTTAACGGCCAAACTATCCAGTATTTTTTCTTCCACTGATAGCCTATGTACATAGGAGGATTATGCAAAAAATAAAACAAATAAAAATTAAATAATGTTATTGAACTATGAAATACTGCACAGTTTGACTATATCAGAATTTTGAAAATGTTATATTGCTTATCCATCGAATGAATTATTTTTAGTGGCAAATTATATTTGCAATACTAATTTAACATGTGACTGTATTAAATTGTATTGTAACAATGCCAAAAATTAACCACTAAAAAATGCCAACATGTTTAACAAGTCAAGTTCCATGCAAAAGTTCAACATCCTAGCATTTTATGTAAATTTAAGAATAGCGCAAGTACTGTAGATCATTTTGTCATTTGTAATATATAAAGAATAGACACAAATTGCAATTTCACCAATAATACAAAAAATGTAAATGCCAAATGATGGCAAACACTAAGCAGAATAACATAGACATAAGGGTATGTTATATCTCAATTTAACTTTAATAATTATTTTAGAATTAGCCCTAGCTGTAAATAATGATTCCTACTATATCAATGGTGGATAGGTAAATTGAGTATAAGGTGTATAGTGTTCTATTTATTTTTATATGAAAAGAACAGTA
Source organism: Spea hammondii (assembly GCA_029215755.1). NCBI lineage: Eukaryota > Metazoa > Chordata > Amphibia > Anura > Pelobatidae > Spea > Spea hammondii. Next base: position 69,949,427 of record JARDYJ010000004.1, read on the forward strand.
GAACATAAATATATCATAATTTATGGCGCAAGAACTGTGCTCTTCAAGGCCTTCACTTGATATGTGCTAGACTTCTATATTTAGTCTACAGAGAAACCACCTCAAATATTCATATTGGTTCTGTTTTCCACTAAATGGACTCCGCTGTAGTTTGTGCAGATTTTGAGTTAATGTCTCATTACTTCACGCCAGTCTTTTACCAATCATTCTATTTCATGTAATCCATGAGCATTGCCTTCCTATATTCTTTCTATGGTCTATGGTGGTCTATCCAAACCTATTGGTCCGTTTAAGGCATCATGGGCCCAAAGATTGACACCAATACTTTAAATCACCATAAACAATGTAATTTGTGTTTATTACCTGTAATCACCAAAATAGCCTTAACCTTGAAACTTTGCAGTAAACATCATGTAATGGAATTCATTTGTCCACCCCTCCTTGTCTTTAAAATACTACTAAAATATGTTATGTGATAACCAAAAGTTGAAACTGGATCATAAGTTTTGCAGGCTATATACACAAGTGAAATTAATATTAATCATAACAAATAAGCCAACGAGATTTTAGTTAAAAGTGTGACTGTTGCTACATGTTGCCACATTCAAATAATTCTATATTTGAAAAAAAAAATATTCCTTAAAACATGTAATAGCTATTTTATAAATGCAATGTCTATGCACAAGCCTTGTATTATTACAAAGTCAAAATGGCTACTAAGCCTTTATTCTGGAAGTAGAAATCCTTGTTTTCACCTAGACACACATACAAAAATGACCCAGCACTTGTTCAAATGTACTGTATGCGACTACACTGAGAGCTCTGAGATGGAATTGCCTCTATGCTCCATTGTATTTAAATGCCTGGATGAGTGGCCTTCAGTCTGGGCTTATTGAAGCAAGATATTTGGCAGACTTCGAAGAAAACTCCACTTATCATGCACCTGGCAATGTTTCAAGACTTCACATTCTAAGAAGCACTCTTTAAAGTGTGCAAATTGAAATTTTACCCTTTTGGAAAAAGGAATCCATGAACAAACCATGCCCTTAACATTTAAAACATTTCCTTGTCAATTAAAAATGCATTTTATTTAACTACGAGCTCAAAGGAAATCCTTTGAAAAAAGCAAGGATTTTTTTCTTCACTTAGTATCATGTTTATCCTGGTCCCGTATGTGTTTATATCTATCTATCTATCTATCTATCTATCTATCTATCTATATATATATATTAATATTCTTTACACATCTAGATAAATAGATACAGTTTGTGGGTCACTATTCCATACCTTCTTGGTTTAAGCGGCTAAAGAGGATCTCTGAGGTTTTTTTTGAGTGTCGTTGGAGGCATGGCTAAGGGTTTACCAAGACATTTTATGAGACTTTGTGATCAATTAATGTGAGGGATTTAGAAGGAATATAATGCAGTTTTATATAATTTAATTCATAGACTTTTTTTTATAAATATTATTGCTACTTTTAGGGCTGCTCATATACCACAATATCTCGGTTACTAGAAATTAGGGATATTCTCTTCTAGGTGGGAGAGAGGGGGATTTGGTTTCCAAAAGAAGGCCCTACTCTTAAACATGAACACTTGTGTACTATTTTTTTGTTAATCATTACAATTAAAGGAATAGTCACCCTCACGCATACACACGCCTCAGCATAATGCATATTGAAGTTAGTTTTGCATGAAATGCATTTTATCACATGAAAATCAGTTAACTAAGAGTTGAACTCCTATTGATTTTATTTTCAAATTTCTCTAAAAAGGAGGCATGCATGGATTTACATGCTAAATATGCAACAGAGGCCATGTACAGTGGACTCTAGTGTTCTTTAGAAAACTGGATTTGAGGGTCACTTTAAGTGTAGTGAGATTCAACAAAAATGAGCTGGTAAGTGCTTGAGTAGTTTATTGAATTAAATGTTAAAATTGAGGCTTTTCAGAAGTATTGCAGATGATGATTTAATGTGTTTACGATAATTAATACTTGGATACATTTATTTTGGTGTTCCTGATTTTTTTGAACTTTTGCAATGACAAGGGAAATTAATGTCAGCATTCTTTAATAATCACTTAGCAAAGAAATTCTATATCTTGCATATTATTTATGTGCCTAATTGTAATAGTAAAAGTATAGAAATGTCCAATAAATGTTATCTATTTCTATTTCTCCATTTTAATATGGAGCCGTACAAGCTCGATTATAGGCAGGGCTTCCCCCCCCCACTTTAAGTATTTAAAGTGGAAGTGCTGCCTATAATTGGGGTCTAGCGCTGGAATGGGCACTGGGCAGGTGTTTTTTCTTTTCTTTTTCATTTAGGGTTAGGATCCAGATTTCCTGCAGCGCTGCAGGAGACCTGTATCCTCCTCTCTGGCAGCCCCCACTGCTGCCGGCACTTTTGCCAGGGCTTCTATGAAGAAGCGCCGGTGTTACATGATCGGCTTGCTCCACCATAGGAGCCCAAGCGGAAGTACCGGCCAGCAGCAGCAGGGATTGAGGTTCACTGGCTGCCAGAGATGAGGATCCCCTACAGCGCTGCAGGGGACCTGTATCCTCCTCTCTGGCAGCCGATGTACCAGGGAGTCTGGGGATGCATTGGTAAGTCAAAGGGGGGCAGAGTAGCATATCAGAGGGGCTGAGTGGCATGTCAGAGTGGCATATCTGAGGGGTATAAAACATATCTGAGGAGCAGAGCGGCATATCTGGGGAGCAGAGTGGCATATCTGGGGAGCAGAGTGGCATATCTGGGAGGCAGAGTAGCATATCAGGGAGCCAGAGGGGCATATCAGGGAGGTAGAGGGGCATATCTATAAGTAAGGTGCATTATGAATTAAGGGGGACCTTAAAATGGCTATTGGTTTTCCAAATTTCTGTTTGTATATAACCTACGCTGACTAACTGCATCATAGATACCAAAAATGTTAAAATACATGTATTCCTGTTCATTAGATAAAATACTGTTTTACCATTATACTCATGTGTATTTTTTCTCTAAAGTAAATTCAGGACTATGAACATGCTATGTGCTGCTCTCAGACAAATACTTGGTTACAACATTTTACTGCCATAGAGTTTCCTGATATTTTGTACATTCAATGAATTGCTATCCCATTAAAAAGAGGCGTTAGTTTTTGTGTATGTTATGCAATTAATATTTAAAACATAATAGTTTTGTCTGTCAACATCTGAACATCTCATTAAACTTATTTGCTCATTTACTTTCTTATTACTTAACTATGAGTTTCGCTCTGTCCAGGCCAAGACTGGCCATACCTTTATTGTAGCATGTGAAGAGAATTCCTCCCTTATGGTTCATCTGCCTAATGGATAAAAACAATGCCCAGTCTAATCGTGTCTAAACAGGTAGTAAACACACCTTTACTGATGAGGCCTATGATAAGCCAAAATCATATCATAAACCTCTCATGCAGAGTAAATAATGCTTAGAATTTCATATCTTGCACTTTTATTCTGCAAGCGATTTAGAACTCATTTAAGATGGTCCATGCAGTTGCCAACTTTATTCCGTGTCTCTCCCATTTTTAAAGAGGCAAAATACAGAGGATATGATAGATGATTATTAAAACTTTTTAAGTATTGTCTTTCTAATGGAAAATAGAGACGAAGCAAGTGTTGGAGAGGTCCTAGAAATTTTCAGAGGTCCTGGAGTGTGTCCAGGAGCACCTGACACTGAATCCACCAACAGAAATAAAGCTACAGAATCCAAAACTGTTGATCCAATGTTTTTAAGTGTTTAATTCATATCCACATGGATGAAATATATACCACAGCAAAACAAGTTAACCATAACTTTTCCATAGTTCTGAAAAGTGTATTGAGATACCAAATAAACTTGCACTTCTGAATCTAGGAAAGCCAGCCTTTCTAATTTTGAGCAGGACTGTTTAATGACCTTGTCTGATATATATATATTCTTTGAATGTACAGTTTTTGTGATATAGCAAGCTTATGTCTAGACACAGCTTTGGAGAGCAACAAATGGTTGGAAATTCATGCACACAAGGTATGGGAGTCCAGGCAACTATGGATAAGGTATCAGAAAAAAGCATATCCTGTGCCATTTGGTGAGTGTCTTAATCTTAGACTTATCCACATTGGCATAAGTGTATATTATTGTGCCAAAAGTGCTCTCTGTGGATGGATTTGATTATTTTTGTTTCTCAAAATAAGCATACAGAATTGTTTATATTAAGGTACACACACAATTTTTTTTTGTAACAATAAGTAACACTACCCACCAGCCCATATCAGAAAAAAATATTATTTTATATACAACAAACTAATTGCTTTGTATTCTAAAAGAAATAACATTTTAGGCGCCAGATAACCTTTACAGCTTAATTGCGCCTTTCATAGGAACTTACATTTTTTTTCTCCTGACCTTTTGGATCTTTTCTTAAGAAGTTGCATAGAGTGTCCTTGACTTTGGCCCCATTCCTGATCCCAGGCTAAGATTCAATAGTCATTATCCTTATATTTGTGACATAGGTCAGAGTTACTTGCGCACTGCAATAAATAGATGAGAAAATACAAATACAGCTATAAAATTGAATTTACAGAATCAATGCAGCTACATGCATGATAATGTCAGTGTGGTGTGACATATTGACTTTGAAAAACCTAATGGCTGTTGTTAACTCTTAGACAAGAGGCACAATGTCTCTCCAGGCCACTATAATATGGTGTAATTTGGTTGGGAATGATCCACCAAGCCAAAGTAGCCATTCCTCACCTACTTTGAGGTTTTGAGTTTATTCCATTTATCCTGAAACAGAGCTATGATCACTGGAAAGAGGTTTCTGCTGTTTTCATTTTATTGTTACTTGTATAGTAATAAATTGCTTTATCTGTCAATTGTTTTCCACATTCTCCATCCCTGTTCAGTTTAATCACAGTTAAAGTACCTTTAAAGTAAATTGATAGATACAATCATAATAATTGCAGTAATAATGACAATTTTCTTTCTTGCTGCCTTGTTATCTGCTTACTGCACCCAACATTGATTAAAATGCATCAAGCAAATAGCACGGAAAATATATTCAAATAAACAAATCATGAACTAGCATCAATACATTGCTAAAGGAAAATGCCAAGCCCACGTATGCCAGGACTCACTGCAAACTACTATTCATAACTGACATTTAAAACCATGGCTGTGTTATTAAATTGTGGCACTATTTAATGTTCATGGAATTTTATAAACTCTGGTTTTATGACAGTCTAGCTGTATTTTTTATTTACATGCCATATTGTTTAATGATGTAGACTATAAATCTGTCAGAAAAGTATAAACTGTTTCTATTCTGATAAACAAAAACCCCTATAAAATAGTCTCCTCTAAGCGTAGTATTAGTCCCTTATATGTTCAGTTTGGCAAGTAAAATGTTCCAAGTGCTTTAATCCCAATCATCACTGATTTAATCAAGCTACACATTATTTTTATTTTGTTATATATTGGTAATATTTTCCAATTCTATGTGATGGGAAAGGGGAGGGGTACGATTGTATGATGAATTCCAAAAATACCATCTTACATGAAGCACACTGGCAGAACTACAGGGGTCACACAGGGAGACAGGAACATATCAGGGTCAAGTGATGTCACGTGACCCGCGGTGAAACCAAGGCTGCTCGCACACTGTATACGTATATATCTATATGTATAGATATATATATATATATATATATATGTGGATATAGAGATATATATAAACGTGTACTTGTGTGTGTGTTTGAGCATGCATGTCTACCTCTGTGTGTGGGAGCATGCATGTGTACTTGTGTATGTGTGTGTGTGTGAGAACCTGGATGTGTAATTGTGTAAGTGATGTGAGATGGAGTGTGTGTTAGTGAGTATGAGTAAGTGTGTTTACATATGTTAAAGGGGCAAAGAAGGCATAGACCAGTTGTGTGGAGGCAATGATGGCACAGACCAGTTGTTGAAGTTAGGGGGCCCAGGGCAATTTTTCACACCAGGGTCCGTGGTTTCTAGTTACGCTCCTGATGGGGCAGTTAACTACTGAAAATACTGACCACGGCAAAAGCTTTTCAGGTGTTTGTAAATGGTGAATCCTTCTCTGGATGTAAGATCCATAAGAGTTATGGTGTTGGGTTTTAGAGGCTTATGTAGATACCCCTGAGAGCTTGTGTAATGTCTACTTATGTATAGAGACATCAAGTGATAAAGATATCAAATATGGGCTAGGATATTATTAAATACCTATTTCTGTGCATTATCTAATCACAACTTGAGGTTTCGAGGGCCACAAATAAGCCATGAATTCTGTGTATATTTGCATGAAAATAAGTAGTTTAATCAGGCTAGTTTCTAAAAAATGATGGCCTGTTTGCGGCCCTCGAGGACTGGTGTTGTTCTGATCTAGGTCTATATACCTACCGACCATGGAGTGGAACCACATGGGTAAATTGTGTGACCTTATGTGATTTTTTGGGATATTTGCCATTTTCCTTTGGCAGTTAGCACTACTGTCTGTAGTCCATCTATAATCATCACAATACAACACAGTTGTGCAAAAATGCAAGTAGCCTTCACACTACCACTGTGAATTTTCTGTAAGTGACCAATTATTCTACCAAGTATATTTATGTTATTAATATGACAGCGGTAACTACAATCTGGAAAAACACATATAAATGCAGGCTGATCTTTTCAGGCAGAGTGACGAATTATATTTTGTTCTTTGCATGTTAGATGTTTCACCATATACATTCCTCTAATGTAAATTTACATAAAGAAAGGTAAATATAGTACCAGGGACAAACCCCTGTCAAAATGGCGTTGCTTCCGGTGCCCTAAGGTGAAGCAAGGTGAACTTCTGTCAAGGTGAACTTCTTTCAAAATGGTGGCGCTTTTGCTGACATCCTCTCCCCTGATCCTCCAGTACACCTTAGGGCAAAATGGAGGTTCTTTTGGTGACGTTCTCTAGACATCACCGGAAGGGCCGCCATTTTGTCAGAAGTTTGCACCAGGTTATGTCTGGGGAGGTGAGGACATAGATAGAAGAGAGACTATAAAAGAGAGAAGATGAAAGAAAGACAATAGAAAATGTTAGAGAAAGTGCCGTCATTTTGGTGAAGGTTCACCTTATTGTAAAATCGCGGCACTTTCGAGGACGTTCTCTCCCTTGACTGGAGGATCCGAGGAGAGGACATAATTAAAGCGACATCATCTTGGCAAAAGTTTGTGCCAAGTTATGCACCCTGGGAAGCAGACCGAGATAGAAGATAAGAGAGAAAGAGGTACGAGAGAGAAGATGAAGAAGAAGAGTGGTTGGCAGATGTGGAAGTGGTCAGCAGAGAAGGTAGGGAAAATTTTAGAGAGTGTAAGAGAGTGAGTATCAAATGGCTGATCCCACAGAGCTGTCCTTCTCCACATCTGTTTGTGGGTGGGAGTAATGGGTCCAGTAATGTATTGTACTGGACAGATAAGAGGGAGCTTCAGGTTTCCTGCAGCACCACCACTCACTCAATGCACTGATTAAAGAACAGATCATTGCTCTCACAACGAGCCCATTAACACTATGGAAGGTTATGTCTAGTTGCAACAGTCCTCCAAAGTTTCCTCCTGTGCTGCACCTCGTTTAAAAGTAGTATAGCAGGATAAATCGTCATATCCTGATGGCCAGAAATAAGGACATCAGCATTTGGGAGTCTGGCACAGAAAGTTCTAAACTCACAAACCTTTTCTTAAATCCCTTTCATTAAAAAGGGGGTTTCCAATAAAATATAAGCCAGAACCAACATAACTACAACAATTTATTCATGTTCATTTCTTATAATGATTTGTAATGGTTGAATAAGAAACATACTCATTGTGATTGATCATTGTTCTTCCAAATTCCATTGGATTTTCATTTGCTTCAACCTGTTAGCAAATGTAATGTCTGGTTATGCTACATGTCAAACACTTTCTTTTTTCTTATCTACAATGTGTACAGTCTTCAGCTAAGTACCTTTATCACTGACTCAGAAAAGTAATAATTTCTAACGTATGTAATCTATCACAAAGGTATCTTATTGCTTTGGAGTTTTATTTACTTTAACCAGCTCAAATTATTTCTTGTGAAGCAGCGGTACTCTCCTACTATAGTGGGGCATATTACCATTGGTAAAAGTTCCTAGCATGCTATTTAAAATACATAAACTGATTTTATGAATGTATCTAAATCATAATATACTACCCACTCTGCAACTATATCACCCACATAGATACAGGTATGTTAGTGAGCAAAAATGTTATAATCTGACCATTCAATTAATATACTTTTCATCTATTATCTAACAAGCCCAAAACTATAACTTTATTTGTATATAACTACAGTATTAGCTGCTGACATGTTTTATTGTGATGCAAAAACATAGACCACAGTTAAGAATAAGATATAGATTTATTGGGTCAATATAAAAATAACAGAGAAGCATTTAAATAGGAGCATGTATTGTACAAATCCTTTAAAAGTATAGGATTTGGTTGCTGAACCAATGTTGTAAATGATTACGCTTCAGAAGCATACAGTATTAACCCAATAAAACTATGGTTGAACATTATAGCGAGTAGATGAAGATATTTATGTTTCTTTCTAAGTATGATTTTTGTTGGCTCATTTATTGGCACATTTGCATTAAGTGTAATTAGCTTTGTAATTTATTTTAACTTCTAATTCATCCATCTCCATCGAGACTAAAAATGTAAACAATGCATCCACATCACTAAAGGAGTCTAAACTTATAGACAGAAGTGATCACAGAACAATGCTTCAATAAATGATTTAAGCTATTTTATACTTAAAAAGGTGATAGGCAGACACAATGAGAGATACATTTATAAAAAAAAATTGATATTGGGGAAAGCATAAAATACCGGCAGTTTGCCTCAGAAGATTGTACTCCAGGGGAAAGAAACATACAGGAAAGATGAGCGAACAACAAGTGAATCATTCTAGGGATCGATGACTGAGTAACGTTGTAAACTGCTGCCTGAGGAAAGGGACTTTTATTTGGTCTGCCACCCTTAAAATGACCTTACTCCTCAAACAGTTTAAAAAACCAATGGAATTTAATGTGGAAATATTTTTTACTCTTGTATCCTATGGCAAACTGTGCTGTGGTCAATTCTTAGAAACTCTAAAACACATTAGCAGGTGGTTAGCTGGTTTCTTTAAAAGCAGATCATAAACAATTGCTCTTTTGTATTTCTAATAGCAACTTTTATTGATCTTCTGTATTTGAAGATATTAATAGGCCCTGCAATTACATTGCTTGCATATTAATGACATATATAAGTTAAGAGAAAGGTTACCAATCAGTTATCAGGAATTGGCATCAACAACATGGTGATCATTTCACTAAATGTCTTTGGATAACTATGACTTCAACAAGCATTTTCATCACTGCCAGCATCCTAATTTAGTATTGTTTAGTTAAAACTGATTTAAAATAGTATGCATTACTATACACATGATTTTTTGTACTGCCTGTTCTGCCAACACTACATCTTGGTGGGCCAGGAAAAATATCTATATTATTTTTCTTAAAAATATGTAACAAAAAACCCCAGAACCTTTGAAATATCGTAGTTCAATATACAGAAACAACATATTTATATCAGAGCATTTCATGGAAAGTAAAACTAGCTTTATTGCCCCTAATAGACAGGACAAACAGCAGTCTCTGTTTTTCCCCACAATATTTACATACTATGATTGTCAGTCTGCACTGCAAGATGCAAAACACTGGATAGTTTGTCAACATGCATCCATAAATAGTTTAATTTTAACCCCATTGCCCATGGGACAGGTGGTAAGGGTAGAGACTTTTTTTAAATTAATGTCATGGAATGTAATGGTATACCTTCTAAGCAGCCAATTACAAAATTAAAACTCTCAAACAACTTTGTGAGTGTCATACACAGCATAGGAGGAGACACCGGTATCAGGCAGAACTACAAGGAATGAAGAATCAAAAGGATTGTGTACAACCGCCTCATTAACTTCCTCTCCTCTAATTCCCTCCTTGACCCTCTACAGTCTGGTTTCAAACCCCTTCACTCTACTGAAACAGCTCTAACAAAAGTCTCCAATGACTTGCTCTCTGCCAAAGCAAAAGGTCACTACTCTATTCTAATTCTACTGGATCTCTCTGCTGCTTTCGATACTGTTGATCACCACCTTCTTCTAGACTCACTTGCTTCTATAGGCATTTGAGATACAGCTCTCTCCTGGATCTCCTCATATCTGTCTAACCGTTCCTTCTCTGTCAACTTCTCTGGCAAGACATCATCGCCCCTTCCACTTTCGGTTGGTGTCCCCCAAGGTTCAGTCCTTGGCCCTCTGCTGTTCTCTCTTTATACTTCATCTCTTGGCAAACTAATCAACTCATTTGGCCTCCAGTATCACCTATATGCAGATGATACCCAAATCTACCTGTCTTCTCCTGATCTCTCTCCATCTCTCCTGTCCCGTATTACCAATTGCTTGTCTGTTATTTCTTCATGGATGTCACAACACTACCTGAAACTTAATCTTTCTGAAACTGAACTCATTATCTTCCCTCCCTCCATCTCCACTCCACTACCTGAATTCTCTATCAACATTAACAACACGACTATCTCTCCTACTAACCAGGCCCGATGCCTTGGGGTCATCCTTGACTCAAGCCTCTCCTTCATCCCTCACATTCAGTCCCTCGCCAGATCCTGCCGCTTGCACCTAAAAAACATCTCTCGTATCCGCCCATTCCTCACCCAAGAAGCCACAAAAACCCTGGTTCATTCCCTTATCATTTCCCGTCTTGACTACTGCAACACTCTTCTGGTTGGCACTCCACTGTCTCGACTCTCTCCTCTACAGTCTATCCTTAATGCGGCTGCTAGGCTCATCTTCCTTGCACGTCGCTCCTCTTCTGCTTCCCCCCTCTGTGAAACCCTCCACTGGCTCCCAATTACCTTTAGAATTAAATTTAAGATCCTGGTACTGACATATAAGGCCATCCATAATACTGCTCCTCCGTACATTTCTGACCTCATTAGCAAATACTCTCCTACTCGATCCCTACGTTCCTCCCATGGGCTAAGGTTCTCCTCCTCACTCATCACCTCTTCCTTTTCCCGTCTACAAGATTTCACTCGAGCTGCCCCATATCTCTGGAATCTTCTCCCAAGGAACCTTCAGCATTCTCCCTCCCTCCCAACATTCTAAAAACCCACTTCTTAAGAGAAGCATACCATCTTAGCTGCTAGAACTTCCTTGTCATCGATACAACCCCCACAATACCTCTCACCCTTTCTCTATGCCTTATGTTTGTCACCCCATTTCCCTCTAGATTGTAAGCTTGCGAGCAGGGCTCTCTCCACCAAATGTATCGGTTTGTCTTAGTCTGTCAATTCTTGTCTTGTCATATCCCTTGAATTTATGTATTGTATTAAGCGCTGCGTAAACTGTTGGCGCTATATAAATAAAGGATAATAATAATAATAATAATCAAAGTCGGTGACTAGCCAAGGTCAGGTCAGGGTTCCAGCAAACAGGAACAACGTGAAACTAGCCGAGGTCAGGGTACCAGAAGTCAGCAACAACAAATAACAAGCCGGGTTCGACAACAAGAGAGATCAAACAGAACGCATACTGAGGATAGGCCAGGGGCGTACCTAGAGTATTTGGCACCTGGGGCGAATCCTGTATGCACCCCCCCAACACTTTAAAACTGCATAGCTTCTATGGTTATGTACTGGCGCAGACATTGAAGGTGGTACAGCATTATTGTTATCATTATATACTGAGGCAGACATTGACGGTGGTACAGCATAACACCTACCACAATATACTGAGGCAGACATTGACGGTGGTACAGCATTACACCTATCACTATATACTGAGGCAGACATTGACGGGGTACAGCATAACACCTAACACTATATACTGAGGCAGACATTGACGGTGGTACAGCGTAATCCCTATCACTATACATTGAGCCAGACACTGATAATATGGCAGCATAACTCCTATCACTATATACTAACCCAAACATTGATGTGGTGTAGGCCTACCACTTCATGCACCGAAACGAAAATTCTGGACTGAAACCGAAAATCCAGCATTTACCTGTCCGAAACCAAATATGACGCCCACCAAAAAAAAAATCTCACACTTTTATTTAAAGTAAGTAACACAGCAAAAAAGCACAAAAAATTAAATACCAATATTATATATATATATATATATATATATGATTAACAGCAATCATACTCCTATCATGCCCAGGCATACCCAGATTCCAGCATGTACTAGCTGACTTGGCATGATAGGAGTGTGATTGCTGTTAGCAATTTATATATATATATATATATATATATATATATATATATATATATATATATAAATATTGTTATAATTATTGTTCACATGTGAACTCCGCACTGGAGGCATAGAATCAGACATACAAATCTCGTATTTGCAGGTATACAATAATAATGTATGGAAACATAGCAAGAGATAAAACTACAGGCATAGATCACAGGTTGCACAACGCAAAGCCAGCTCTGGCGTACACACTGCCCACATAGAACCTGACCAGCACCCAGATTACACACATAGGATTTACCATCTTTGTCCCCAAACAGCACAGCATGAGTCAACGTCGTCCCCAAACAGCCCGGCCTGTGCCATCTTTGTCCCATAAACACCCTGCCTGTGTCAGCTTGGTCCCCAAGGCTCAAACATCCTACTTGTGCCATCTTTGCCTTTCCACAAATCAATTTTACATCTATCATACACACAAACACTTTAACAGTCACTCACTAATTCACACTTTCATTCACATAATTAATTCACACAATCATTTATTCTCTCTCATTCACACAAATTTACATTCATTAATGCATTCTCACCACCTCATTATTTATCTCCCTCATTCAGACAATTCATCCACACATTCATTCATTCTCTCACTCATTCTCACTATCTACCTTCCCACTTTTCTACCCCTTCTCACTATCTACCCCCTCTCCCTCCCTTCTCACTATCTACCCCCCCTCCCTCCCTTCTCACTATCTACCCCCTCTCTTCTCACTATCTACCCCCCTCCTCACTATGTACCCCCCTCCCTCCCTCCTCACTATATAGCCCCCTCCCTCCTCACGATCTACCCTCCCTCCCTCCTCACTATATACATGTTCGGAGCGTAGTACTAAGCCTTGGCTAAGTCTAGGTGTTAGCACTTGATATCCAAGGCTTAGTACTACACTCTAAAGCTTTTTTTTTTTTGTTCCCCCCACAGCGTAAATATTTGCGCTCCTTATCTTGGGTTTAGCGCCCTTATTGGCACAGTTACTTCATAACATGTTATTGTGTCTGGACCCCTCATCACTATCTTCCCCCCCTACCTCCTCACTATAGTGGCTATCCACCCCTCTCTCCCCCCTCATTATCTACCCCCTCTCCTTCCCCACTATCTACCTTCCTGCTCTGCCGCTGCTTCCTGCTCTGCCACTGCGCTGCTTCACGCCGAAATATTTTGGCGCTCAGCATGACATGCCCGCACCGAGCGGTTGCTAGACGCCCCTCTCTCCTCCGTGTAAAAAAAAAAAGTGACGAGGCTGCCGGGGATCCGGGACATGTGGTCACCCTAGCCCGTGGCACCCCCATGACGAGCGGCACCCGGGGCGGACCCACCACCGCTAGGTTTGCTACTGGGATAGGCACTATAGTACATAAGCAAGACTATCAGAAGGCAAGGTACAAAGGTTTCTGAGGAAGGTTTTGACACCTATTTTGAATTTGGCTCAAAATTTCAAAAGTCTATTCCGTCACTTCTGTTTCGTTACATTGTGCGGCCATCTTAAGTATGGTGATCATGTAACCACCCTTTGTAAGCCGATGTAATATCCGTCGGTTCCGCTAGGGGGTGCGTGGACACAAATGAAGAGGAGGCCTCGTGGATGGAACGTGGTCTTCCTCTCCTCCGTGGCAGTGGTTGCGGCTGTTGCAAGTTGGAGGTAAGTCTCCCCCTCCTTTGCAGTGGCTGCAGCTGTTTGCTGTTGGAAGGGGGTCTTCCCCATTTTCCCAGAAGCTGCTGATGCTTGTTGGAAGTGGGATTCTCCCACTACTTCACAGCGGCTGCTGCTGTTTATCAGAGGAGGGGGGTCTCCCTCTCCAACGTGGCAGGTAGGTGACAGGGAGTTGCTATTTTTTTTAACTCATATCAACTGCAGGTGTGCTGCAGTCGGGTTGATTCTGGTTGACTTTAATGTTAGCTGAGTGTACATATGAGTCAACTAGCCTTCACTTGCTCTATCATGACCAGAAATGTGTTTAATTGCGCTTTACTTTGTAAATGCTAAGATCATTTGTGTTGAATTGTGTAATTGATCTATCCGAATAACCTGCAGTGTGTGGCAACACTGGTGTGGCATTTTATACTCAAAGACAACTGTAGGACCAGTGCTTATCATCATTGGCTATAAAGCCTTGAAATAACAATGCAAGTTTTAGTTTTGATTTATTGATAATGAATATCAGCACCTATAAATTCAGCCTGAAGAAAAATTATATCTGACTTTTGATAATTGTTTGTGCCTTAGGCAGTAATCAATTATTTTGAAGGTTCCCGTCTCTATGAACTCCATATTCCTCTTACCTCCTGTCTGCTACTATGATCCTTTTTATGTATCTCAGTCTTGTAAGAAAGAAAAAAGAGCTGTGATTGTATAGATTGAAAACAGGATATTTGGTTTTTTTTTAAGAATAAAAAGTAGGACATCTGGAACGTGATTAAGAATTGCCATATAAATATTAAGTAGGTACCAGTAGTATGAATTTTTATCACGTAAATGTCTGTCTGATATATATCTCCACTATCTACCCATTTAGATAAATACAAATGTAGAAACCTCTCCTTAAGAAACTAAAGGGCAGCGAGGAACTAGGCTAACAGAGGCAGCCATCAATCATAAGAGAAGATGAGAAAAAACAAACTCTTGTTAAGTCTTGGTAAGCAATGTAGCAATGAAAAATTAGGTAGGACTTACCAAACCTGGGGTACTTTCACATAGTGGCAGACTAAGCAATATATGGGCATATAGCGTGACTGAATCCCTGGTCAATATTATTCTAGCAGCAACCTAGGAATCCAAATGTTTTGTTTTTTAGCTGGATAAGATGGACTGGACTTGTACACTTCATATCACCCAACATTTTTCATGTCCAAGTAGTAGCATCTTTTTTGGGGTGTATGGCTAAAGGAAAGCAGGAATAGGAGGGAGTCATGAGTAGGTACGGTTTGAGTTATGACCATCCCCTCAACTAACTGAAGAACCATATTTTTAGTAAAATAAAATATCTAAAATATTAAGGTTACAAAAAATAAAGGTTGCAAGTTTTAATTTGATACAAGAGTTATATTGTAGGTCATGCTTAAAAAAAGTGTATCAGTTTGATTTTTCATATCTATTAATGTGTCAGCTACTAAACACCATCTAGAACGTAATACCATCAGTGTTAAAGAAAACACAGAGAAGTCCATGTTTAGAAACACTGTATATTAATTTGTGTTGATATTCATTCCACAAGATTATTTTGCTCCTTTTAATTTTTCATAAACTCATAAGTAGTAAAGACAAAACACTGTCTTCTTAGCAAAGCTCTTAGTTTTGTTATAACACTAAGGTTTTCCCCTACAAGTCTGTCAAAAATCATTATGCCAATCTTTTCTCCTACCGTAGAACAGCCAGAGCTGTGTTAATCTCGTTTAGGCATCACTACAGTCGGCTCATATAATTACATTCCGGTTAAGTGAAAAGGTTTTGAGCCTGAAAGTCATCAATATCTCATTTTAAGCCGAGCTTCAGACATCAGGGGACTGCATCATTACCCATTACTAATAGTTACACCATTGTGCACACAACCCTAAGCTCAATGTTCTGATACATAGTGGGGCATTCAATAGGCATCTATCTGGCAAGCTGGACCTTCGTTAACCTTCTAAATGGGGTCACTGACATTAGGAAGGAATTAATATGAGATGTTAGTCTGTAATAGGCTTTTGGTTGCTAAAGGATCGATTGAACAAATTAAGCAAATTTCTAAATGATGTATTTCTAAATAGGACTCGCTCTAGAGCAACATCCCGTTTTTATACTGCTTATCAAATTTCATTTCCTATCCTACAGAAGTTTAATAATTCAGGCCACTATAATCTAGTGAATGAAGATTTTTTTTCTGTCAATTACAATCGACTTTTAAGTGTTCTCAGACATAGAACTTATAAGGGTAAACATCTGATTCTCAAAAAGAAAAGTTTTGGATAACAAAAAAGTATGTAACATCCAAAAATAAACATAAGAGCTTTTAAAAGCACCAGGGAGTGACTGAAAGAGAACAATAAAATATAGATTTCTTCTACACGAAACATCATTTTGTCCCACTTGCAAATAACCATGTAATTGTAGCTATATCTTTATAGAATCTGAAATACATGCTAATAATATTTGCTGTTCTTAATCAGCCAGGGGGAAGCAATTTTCTTCTGCATGCTTCACTTCCTGACAGTTTTTCTTCCTTAAATCTCACATTCAGAAGCTTGTCAGCAAGTACACCTAAAAGGACAGTGCTGGGAAAATAGAGATAGAAGATTTCATAACATTGTAAATTACAGATTTATTTTTCATTTCATGTCTCAAATAATAGATGCCTGTCTAAATTGCTGCATTAACTAAGCCATAAATGATATAAGGCCGTTGTGGTTAGCCTTATGTAATTTATTTATGACCAGATGTAGGTCACAAATAACTAACACACAATTAGAATACAGACATGCTGTATTATTATTATGTTTAATTTACGCAGCGCTTCTTACGGTGGGAGAGATGAGGTGAAGACAGAAACAAGGTATAATGAAAGGGACATATAGTGGCATACAAGACAGTGGAAATTGTATTGGTGGCTTTGGTTTTTCTTGAATATTTATATTGTGTTGTGTTTCTTATAATTTTCTATAGTTTTAGTTACTTGAGGTAGTATTGCTCACATGCAAAGCCACCAAGAGAAGAATAAAAAGCAAAACAGTTTAAGAAGTTACAATAGTTAAAACATGAAAAGCAGTCAAAAGGATTGTTACAGCAAAACAACCATGAATCAAGCCACTCTCTTATGAAAGTGTGTGGCTCTGACAAAAAAAAACACTTTTTGCACATAAATAAGAATTCTCAATGAGGTAAACTCCACAGTAAGTTATTCTATAGAGCTTTTGGTGTTAAGCGATACAATATGGAACAGCAGGCTTTATAGTCTACAAAAACCATTGAGATAAACCCATTCTTCTGAATATATAATATTTACTACATGTAACCTATTATGACATCCTGGACTCTGACCTGGGGAACTGGCCTGGTTTTTGTGAGAGGAGACAGATCCCTATAATTTACCATGTTAATATAACTACCATCACTTTAGCAGGGGTGTTTTAAAATCCTCAGTTACACTGTCTGTTTCCAGAAACAATACTATTTACAAACTGAATCCCACCTGCCGAGTTCCTTAAAAAGCTGTATACAAGGGTACCTAGAACAACTCATGCTGTTTTGAAGGCAAAGGGTAGTCACACCAAATTTTGATTTGATTTAAATTGTTCTTCTGTTCATTCACTTTTGCATTTTGTTAGAAAATTTTTTAACATGTCTGTATTTGAAAGCATTCTTACTTTACAGCATTTTTCCCACGTGCCCAAAACATTTGCACCGTACTGTCCATCTACCCAATCATACTTGTGGTCTCCCACTTATCTTTTATGGGTTTTGTTTTTTAACATATATATATATATATATATATATATATATATATATAAAACTAAGCTGCTTTGGATACTCCCCTTCTATGTACATGAGAATTAAGTATAATACACCTTTGGTGTTTTTCTAAGGTCCAATCGTGTAGCATACCCTACAACTCTGTTTGCTGTATATATTTTATGTTTGTCCTATACCCTACTTCCCCGGAGCTACAAGCAGGCAGGTTTTTTCTTATTAAATTTTATCTTTGTGCAAAGTGTTACTGTTGCATTGCCTAAAAATAGAATAGTTATTTTCTGGAGATGTGCGACTCTAGAATAGAAAAAAGCAAATAGCAAGATTTATTTGGTACTTTAGTCACTTCTAACTGCTAAAGACACCCTGCTGTGTCTTAATATACAGCGTTCCTGAAGCAAATTTCTCTATTGCAAGCTTACCTGATGTATTAACTAGTCAGCTGAACAGAGTCTTTATACTTTGCCTTGCTGTGATTTTGACCTGCGAACTTAAATGTTGGAACAACACTTTATGTGCTGTGACTACAAGCGATGTAAAGTTACAATTCTTTACACTATCTAACAATGGTGTCCAAATTGAAAAAAAAATCACAATAGCAGCACTTTAGCAAGCAATTTTAGCACTGTATAAAAGTTAAGAGAGAAGTAGGATTTGTATTGGATATCTTTACTTTTGATGTCATAGATACTGTATATTTTCGATCCTGTTTATGAGGAATATGAAAAAAAAAAAGGAAAGAAATATGTCTAATCTTTACTGGTAATTGTATATATTCCGAACAGCTACTTTGGTTTACCTGCAAGCCATAAGTATTTATTTTAAAAAATTTAATCATAAATGTATTGTTATTTTCAACATGGATTTGACTACTTTACTCAGAGTCTGCTTGCAAGGACTGGTACCTTCTGGACTGAGGGACCCCTGCACTCCCCATGTAACAGACAAACCAGGCCGGTGGGGGCAGGGCCAGACTGGGACTGAAAAGCAGCCCTGGAAACATTTGGAGACCAGCCCCATATAGTTTATCTCGCGGTTGAGCTCTTATACCCACACGCACCCCTTATACATACCCGAGTCACACTATTTGCCGTACAAATAACTATAAAACATTCTTTTTATCACATTATTTGTATTAAAATGCCAGAAAATAAAGTGTTAAATAAAAATAAAGTGTTTGCTACTGCAAACATTTTTAGATTTTTAGAAAAAGTTCCATTTTATTCAGTGGAACAAAACAGTGATCACATTATTCTTCACGATATTCTTGTAAGAAACTTTTATTTCTTTATTAATTCATGTAAACTATTTTTTCATATTTAATAAAAGCTATGATTGTGACATTTTTGTTTTTATTTCCTTTTATTTGCCAGCCTGCCCCCCCAGTTATGCACATCTGCCCCAGGCTTGCCACTCTGCCCCTGATATGCCTTTTAACCCCCTATATGACTCTCTGCCTCCAGAAATGCCTTATACCCCCTATATGCCACTCTGCCATATACAGTGGGGCAAAAAAGTATTCAGTCAGCCACCAATAAAAAGTTCTCCCACTTAAAAAGATGAGCCTGTAATTTTCACCATAGGTACACTTCAACTATGAGAGACAGAATGGGGGGAAAGGATACAGGAAATGACATTGTAGGATTTCTAATGAATTCATTGGTAAATTCCTCGGTAAAATAAGTATTTGGTCGCCTACAAACAAGCAAGATATCTGGCTCTCACAGACCTGTAACATCTTCTCCTCAGAGTCTCCTCTGTCCTCCACTCGTTACCTGTATTAATGGCACCTGTTTGAACTTTATCAGTATAAAAGACACCTGTCCACAAGCTCAAATGGTCACACTCCAAACCCCACTATGGCCAAGACCAAAGAGCTGTCGAACGACACCAGAAAGAAAATTGTAGACCTGCACCAGGCTGGGAAGACTGAATCTGCAATAGGCAAGCAGCTTGGTGTGAAGAAATCAACTCTGGGAGCAATTATTTGAAAATGGAAGACGTACAGGACCACTGATAATCTCCCTCGATCTGGGGCTCCACGCAAGACCTCAGCCCGTGATGTCAAAATGATCACAAGAACGGTGAGCAAAAATCCCAGAACCACACGGGGGGACCTAGTGAATGACCTGCAGAGAGCTGGGACCAAAGTAACAAAGGCTACCATCAGTAACACACTACGCCGCCAGGGACTCAAATCATGCAGTGCCAGACGTGTCCCCCTGCTTAAGCCAGTACATGTCCGGGCCCGTCTGAAGTTTGCTAGAGAGCATTTGGATGATCCAGAAGAGGATTGGGCGAATGTCATATGGTCAGATGAAACCAAGGTAGAACTTTTTGGTAGAAACTCAACTCGTCGTGTTTGGAGGAGAAAGAAGAGAAAGAACACCATACCTATGGTGAAGCATGGGGGTGTAAACATCATGCTTTGGGGCTGTTTTTCTGCAAAGGGACCAGGACGACTGATCCGTGTAAAGGAAAGAATGAATGGGGCCATGTATCATGAGATTTTGAGTGAAAACCTCCTTCCATCAGCAAGGGCATTGAAGATGAAACGTGGCTGGGTCTTTCAGCATGACAATGATACCAAACACACCACCTGGGCAACAAAGGAGTGGCTTCGTAAGAAGCATTTCAAGGTCCTGGAGTGGCCTAGTCTCCAGATCTCAACCCCATAGAAAACCTTTGGAGGAAGTTGAAAGTCCGTGTTGCCCAGCGACAGCCCCAAAACATCACTGCTCTAGAGGAGATCTGCATGGAGGAATGGTCCAAAATACCAGCAACAGTGTGTGAAAACCTTGTGAAGACTTACAGAAAACGTTTGACTTCTGTCATTGCCAACAAAGGGTATATAACAAAGTATTGATATGAACTTTTGTTATTGACCAAATACTTATTTTCCACCATAATTTGCAAAGAAATTCTTTAAAAATCAGACAATGTGATTTATGGACTTTGTTGTCTCATTCTGTCTCCCATAGTTGAAGTGTACCTATGGTGAAAATTACAGGCCTCTCTCATCTTTGTAAGTGGGAGAACTTGCACAATTGGTGGCTGACTAAATACTTTTTTGCCCCACTGTAGGGGGTTAAAAGGCATATCATGGGACAGAGTGGCATATAGGGGGGTATAAGGCATTCCTGGAGGCAGATTGGCATATAGGGGGTTAAAAGGCATTTATAGAGGCAGAGTGGCATATAGGGGGTTAAAAGGCATTTCTGGAGACAGAGTGGCATAAAGGGGGTTAAAAGGCATATCATGGGGAACTCTGCCTCCAGAAAAGCCTTATGCCCCCTATATGCCACTCTGCCTCCCTGATATGCCTTATACCCTCTTATATGCCACTCTGCCCCATGATAAGCATTTTAACCCCCTATATGCCACTCTGACTCCAGAAATGCCTTGTAGCCCCTATATGCCACTCTGCCTCCAGAAATGCCTTATACCCCTATATGCCACTCTGACATTTAGGGGGTTAAAAGGCATATCATGGAACAAAGTGGCATATAGGGGCTATAAGGCATTTCTGGAGGCAGAGTGGCATATAGGAGGGTATAAGGCATATCAGGAGGCAGAGTGGCATATAGGGGGGCATAAGGCTTTTACATAAAAAATATTCTACAGTTTGTTCAAAAAATAAATTAGTTTAACGACTTTCTACTTCTTCCACTTTGGGGCTTTTTCATCTTGACCTCCGTCCTTTGGTAGCTGCAGACTGTCGTTTCCTATGCTAACAGTACGTCACTGACACGACATCCGGTGCTCCTGCAGTCTGAGTGCGAGGGGGCGGAGCTTTCACCCCTCACGCTGCTCCCATCACTATGAGGCCATTAGATTGCTGGAAATTTAATCTAAATGGCCGATGCGTGCTGATGCTCTGTGCGAGGGGGCGGAGCTTTTACCCCCACGCTGCTCCTATTACTAGGCGGCCATCGCACACGGCCGCTGGGTGCTAATGCCGCCGGCCGGCGTTACTTTAATACTTTTTTTTAAAAATGTTATATGGCAAGCCGGTCTGCAAAACAGTCAGTTAACGACCTATCACATGCCTAGCACGTCATGGAATTAAATAAGCTTATGAAGCGATCTAATATCGCTTTCTTCGCTTAAACGGTGTTGCTGTAATGCATTGATGTCGCAAGCAGTGGCCCTGTGGGCAACATCCGCCATATATAAAATGTTGGCAGACCCCTGATTTAAAAGAGCTTAGGAGGCGATCAATGACCGAAGAATGGTAAATTAAAAAGAAAAATAGTTCAGAAAATAAATACAAATTAAGTTCCAAGAAAACGTTTAAAAAAAGTCTAAAACTATAAAAATGCATAAATAAGTAAAAAGTTTATTTTTATGAGCAAGTGCTAAAAATCCTGGCATGGAAGTAAAATATTAGCATTTCAAATACCCATTGGGGTCTAATTTACGAAATTAATGGTTTTTTTTGTATATTTTTTAAATATAAGTGAGAAAAATTACTTTTTTCAATATTTCACCCTATTTTATTATTTTGTTATATGAAATTAAATAATATGATCAAAAAAGCCTTTCTGTTCTGTAAAAAAACATGTATAACTTGTGTGCGGGGCCGGCCCGACAATGGAGCCAAGTGGGGCAACCGCTCCAGGCGGCACTTTTTAAAAAGCGAAAGAGAGAAAGGGGCGCCGAGTGGTTTTCGTTTACCACGCTGTAAGTACCCGCTCGGCGCCCCTCTCTCCTCTGCGGCGAGTCTCCCTGTTCGGTCTCGGTGCCGGCTTGTAATGCTGAGTGCCGGAAGATTTCCGGCGCTCAGCATTACAAGCCGGCACCGAGACCGAACAGGGAGACTCGCCGCAGGACTGCTGAAAGGTATGTACAGGGGGGGGGGGGAGAGCAAAGGTAGATAAAGGGGGGGGGCGGCATTTTAAATTTCGCCCCAGGCTGCATTTTGCCTTGGGCCGGCCCTGCTTGTGTGAGTACACTAAACGCGAGCGCCACAAAAATGTTAAAACAGCCTCGGTCACGAAGGATACAAAAATTGAAAAATAGCCTGGACCTTAAGGGGTTAAAAACAGGAAAGGAAAACAAATTATAGATATACTGGTATACCTGCCAGTCATATGCAAGCAGGCTGTGTTTGCGATTACTGATACTATGATATAAGCCATGCTGGTGCTGTTATGTAAAAGGTAGTGTATACCAATTACCATACCATTTTGCACAGATAATGGCGATAATTGCATTGAACAAGGTGGGTTTGTTCGATAGTGAGAATCTCATTAGATATGTACAAACGATGTGCTGTTTATATATGTTTGATTACATAACATTGCCAATAACTAATCTGGGGACAACACACAGACAGACTTTCCAGATCAATGAAGAAACACATTACATGATACACTTAAACTGGAAAGTGGCAGATAGCCAAAACACATTTAATGGAAAATAAAGCTTTATTGTTGTGCAAACACTAGACACTTCCAATAAAAAAGGGATTTGATTGCTTTTCCTGGTTTCTTCCAAAACACAGCAATCAAAACCTCTTCATGTCTTACATCATTTTCATGAAAAAGCATGTAATAGCTGCTTTTCTGTTGGCCTCCTCATCTTTGCATAATAATTATTTCAAATGCTAAGGTTTTCATTATTTTCTGTGAATATCCTTTAGGAATAGGCTTGTCTAGTGGACGGTATTTGACCAGCATGAGATTTTTTAAACCTTTGAGTGCCAGAAGTCAGAACACATTTTTCCCTGTTGGAGTCCGGGACAATTTTTTGCTATAGTTATATTTAGGTAATAACCTTAGAATTTGCATACACTTAACTAGAGAAATCCTACTTGTATATTTTTTTCAGGACAAAGTAAGCTATTGAAAGATACCTAGTTTAGAACAAATCATGCCTAAAATAGCACAATAGTGGTAAATATCTAAAAGATAAACCCTCCCTCCCTATTATTCCTTGTAAATTCAAAACCAAATAGCAGAAGTAACTAAATAACCCCGCTATTAGTAAATATAGGCAATGTATGTAGTTGTAGATATACATCGATTGCACACACAGTTCATATAGGCCACAGAAAACAAAATATATAGGTAGGCACATATAACAAGGGGTCAAATTCCATGGCGGTGCTAAAGAAACATACAGGTCCACAAGTATGGCACCAATTTTTACACTCCGGGTGTACATGCTTTTGAGTTTCACAGGTCCCATCATCTCTATTCTGGCTGTGTGTTATGAGAGTTGTAGTCCACAACCCATTTCTTTGTGGCATCTCCATGCTAGCAGGGATCAGAGCCTTTTCAACAGCTAATCTCACAAGCTATTATGTATAACTCATATGTAATAACTCTCACGCCTCATAACTTTTATATATAGACAACATGTTTATAGAGACTGCTGTTGTATTTGTTGAAATACATGACAGTAATATATTCTTCACTTACAACACATTAAAAGTGTGTAGATGCAGCCTTCAACCAACTTGACTGCATTTCAAGAGCTAAACGGTTTGTCTTTTTGGATAATTAAGCTTGTGATCATTTGATGTGTCGATGTGGGAAGTTGATTACTTATGGTCAACCGTTTCTTAAATGTGATTAATTTTCTCTATCTGCTGTTGTAATAAAATGATCTGACATTGAAGCTTAAGCTGTAACATAAGTGGTGCAATAACATTGACAATGAAAAACAGAGAAAAATCTGTGACAAAACGACTAATATGTACATTAATTTCAACCTTTATCAAATGCTTAAATGTCTCTGGATTTCTAGAGAGCTATTTGCATTATTAAATTTACATTAGTGCAGTTAGTATGATTTGTCAGGGGTTGTTTTACGTATAAAGAGAACCATAATGTTAAAATATGTGGTAGGGGGAATTTCCTACCTTTTTAAATTACATTTAGCCCGTTTGCATTACAAAAGCTCAATAAGGAGCATGATTATGTAATCATAGTCCAACATTTAATACAGTTTTTTTATGATATTATTAAGTTCCTTGAGATAATGTGGTAGACCAATTCCTTGCATTATAGTGAAAGGTTACACTTCAACATCAATGTTCTCTTGGAAGGAAAGAGGCAACACGGTGCTCTGGGAAAGGCTGTGCTTGCATGTGTATGCACATGGGTGTGAGTACACCCCTCACATTTTTGTAAATATTTTATTATATCATTTCATGTGATAACACTGAAAATACACTCCGCTACAATATAAAGTAGTGAGTGTACAGCCTGTTTAACAGTGTAAATTTGCTGTCCCCTCAAAATAACTCAACACACAGCCATTAATGTCTAACACCTTGGCAACAAAAGTGAGTACACCCCTAAGTGGAAATGTCCAAATTGGGCCAAAAGTGTCAATATTTTGTGTGGACACCGTTATTGTCCAGTACTGCCTTAACCCTCTTGGTCGTAAACTTACACTGTTATACAGGCTGTACACTCACTAATTTCCATTGTAGCAGAGTATCATTTCTGCAGTGTTGTCACATGAAAAGATATAATAAAATATTTACCAAAATGTGAGGGGTGTACTCACTGTAGGTGTGTCTATTTATGACAGCCTCATAAATCAACTCCTGGTGCCTCCCCAGGCCAAGTTTGGGATTGGGAGTTAAAGGTCCGTCTAAGCGACTCTATTGGTCCCCGGCACTGAGCTCCTCTGGCATCAACCAATGAAGGGCAGTTCCGCCGTGGTGAACCTTGCCTGCCTTTTGCCATGGAGACTGAAATCCCTGTTCTTCCCAAGCCAAGATACTCAGGGCAGCTGTCTGAGGCTTAGACAACCACTCTGAGCAACTTGGCATCAGAAGAATGGGGATTTTAGTCCCACTGGCAAAGCACGGGGCAAGGTACAGCTACAGTAACTTGGCCTGGGGAGACTTATGGCTTCAGCGTCATGAGTTAAAGGTACATAAGAGCAACTCTATTGGTCGCCACCAGGGGGCTCGTCTGGCATCAACCAATGAAGAGCAGCTGCCCTTCATTGGTTGATTGTAGAGGAGCCCCCTGCCAATGACCAATAGAGTTGCTGCGTACTCATTTTAACACACTCCCTCTCACACCACTCATGCTAACACACACTCCATCTCACACCACTTACCCATTCATGCTTGCATACATTTAAACATAAACATCTGTGCTCACATACACTTATACGTAGACATCCATGCTTACATGCATACAAACATATATACACCATCCTACATAGCTGGGAGTCTAGGTGTTAAATTTAGTGTCTTTCTAGGGTCATAATTCATTTGTACATCTATTTATTCACAAAAAAATTATTTTTCTCACTTTCTCATAGTTTGTACTTGACATGCTTGATTAATCTTCCCTAGGCTGATTGTATGCATCACATTTATTTAATCTATATGTTGATATTTAGTTTTCATTGCCTAGATATTATATGAATGTATATCTTCACCTATATCAATAAGATGATGTTAAAAGGACATTAAACACATTTATGGATGTTTATATTTGAATACCACATTTTAAACAACGCTGTCATTATATATTTTTTTAATGAGAACATCTCACAAGCCATTAAATATAGATTTGATAAAAAATAGTGGCTACAAATTTTGCTATCCAAACCAAATATATTCTCAATACGCATAGATTTGTTACATTGCTGAAATTGGGTTTTGCTGACATTTACTGATTTAGTCAATAGATTAAATGGAATCCTGGTGGCTGGATACATCAATCCCTCTATGTCAGGGTAACTTTAGCTAAATCAGACCAAGTTAATACACCCAGCTGTGTCACATCAAAGGCTATTATATACTAAAATGCCATAATATCCATTGGGCTCATTGACTCCTCTGTCTGTCATTCATCCTATATTTACCATAACATACATTATGGAATATGGTATTATGTGTTTACTGATGAAGCACACAGAATAGCACATATTCTCTCCAATTTTATTCCTGGAAATGTCTTATCCACTGACCTCTCTATGATATCGCATTAAGTTTAAAATCTTACACACTCCATGGGGTCCTTTCTTTGTAGCCCCTCACAGTAATGTTTAACCACACAGTATATTATTCATCTAAATGTCAAAAAGGTCAACAGGTCACATAGACTTGTTTTGAGGATAAGGCAAAAATACTGATTTAAACCTATATAATTTACACATATGAACTGGGTGTATTATTTGCAGAATGGGACTGATTAAGATCAACTTTTTCAGACAAATTTCTCCCACAAGGCTATCTTATATATTAAAAATACATTAAAAATAAGGTATATACAGTGCAAAAAATATTAAACTCTGTTACCCTATGTCAGTTGTGCTGGGGAAATGAATTTCAATGCGTAAACTGTGGTCACAAATCTACTTATAATGTGTTTATTGTGTTGTTATCTATTAGGACACAATAGAAATAATAGAGATCTTTCCAGAAAGAGGATCAATGAACAGTTTATATTCACTCTGGTAACCATATGAATTTACAACCATATGCAAGAGTATGTGAAGAAAAAAAGCTGAGAAAATACTAGGAACAGTACAAATAAAAGAGTTTGGAAATTAAAATATGGTCTGTTTTCATTTCTGATTTGACATTATCTTGCCACATTTCATTCTCTTCGAGAATCTGTCACTTAGTAATGAATCTCCACTTCAAGTGCAAGAAATATCTGAGAAATAAGCTGAAAAATATGATTAAATGACTCCTATCCTCAGTGATCAAAAACCCCAAGGGCCTATTAAATTGATGAAGTTAAAAACGACAGCCTTAAGTGCGAGATGTTAGAAAAAATTGTTACACTGTTGACTAAAGTAGACAGAGTTACTTACAGGAAAGGCTAATCCATTCGACCTGCCAGGGCTGTGTTTCACATTTGATTAAAAACATGCCAGTCTTCTCACACAGAAAAGCATACAACACAACAAAATAGACCCACTTTCCAGTGAGTGTTTTCTGTGAACCTGTTGGGGCTTGGCAGAAACATTAATCTTTTCTTTTTCCCCTCAACAGTAAATCAACAGCAAGAAAAACATTCTCTTTCCAAAGACCCAGGGGGAGATATCCCTGCTGAGGCAGAATAAAAGAGCGGTACAGAGGAAATAGCATACTGGCTTATATGTGTTCATCTGTGGCTTATTTCCAGAAGGGCAACAGAATAGTCTATTTAGCACCATTCACTTTTTGTTAAAAATATGGAAAAAAATAAACTCGATAAATAAGGCATGTTTGTCTTTCATATGAAGTTTTGAAAAACAAAATTTTATAATTTAATCAAAGTCATTAGGGGTGATTTAAAAAAATGTTAAAAGTATTGCTTTATTTTTAGCTGTCTTTCAGCATGGTGCTTTCTTTTCAACTGCTTTGGTTCTTACTTAATTTTGTTTTACTATTGCATTCAACATTAAAAAGAAGGAGAAAAATGTGAATACAAAATAAGAACACAGCTCAGAAAATACATGAAAGAATTCTAACTTGTCCCTTCGAAAAAAATATAGTTTAATTATAGTTTATTGTGGCATCTTATCATACATATCATGGGATATTTATGATTTACAGAAGGACCCATAAGAAGCTTATATAATGAGAACTGTACAGATACTGGTGCTTTAAAGCTTTTTGGAAATAATGTGGTTTCTGTATATTTTAATACGTGATGCAAATCACCTGTTGACAATCTC
The DNA here is from genome assembly GCA_029215755.1 of Spea hammondii. Taxonomy (NCBI): domain Eukaryota; kingdom Metazoa; phylum Chordata; class Amphibia; order Anura; family Pelobatidae; genus Spea; species Spea hammondii. Next base: position 69,977,919 of record JARDYJ010000004.1, read on the forward strand.
CTCTTCAATTTAAAGTCTAGGAAATATTGCATTTTGTCTACAGTGGCTGGACTGTCAAGTATCATTAATGTCCATGACCACAAAACCTCCATCTGTTGATGAATCAAAGACATTGTATTTAAACAGTTGTCTATGTAAAGGCAGTGACTTCTGAAGACGCAGTTTGGTCCATGTTCAACAACTCAATATGTTCAATCAATTACCTTCTTTGTATAAGACTACAGTTTACATCAGACTTGATTTGCACTGGTAACAGCCTCTTAGGCCCATTATAAAATACACTATAACGTATTTATATTTTTGTATAAAAAGAAGCATTGTGTCTAACTGAGCTTTAACATGGGCTATAACATTTATGTTTCTTAATATCTACCCTTTTTGTCATGGAAATCACAACCCTTCAAATTCCGGGGGGGGGGGGGGGTTATCAAGCAATTGCTAAGCAGCAAAGGCCAATTAGTATTTAAATACAAACTCTCTGTTACCATCTAGAAGAATATACACCATATTAGCCCAAGAGATGCTGGCTTTCCAGTTGCTATCCATTAGCATAAAGCTGACTGTGTTGAAGACAATGCAATAAAATATGGACGGACAACCAACTTCCCAAATTCCATCTGATTTGGAATATAATACTATCCAAGTATAGAGACCAGCAGCATAAGGGGCAGTGGTTTTATATCCTTCTTCAATGGCACAAAATAAGACCAAATATGAAGAAAAGTGCTCTGAAATGTCCATTCAAATAAGATAACAACAGCGGACTATTATAATGTTCTTTATTATAGGGAAAGGCTTAAATACCCAAATGAAGCACCCTTGATATAATTTGTTACTTTTCTCAATTCACATTCTTCCATATTCCCATTATTATTTAAGAACTGTTACCGCAAATGTAACATACTTTAGTGGTAACTGACAAGTACAACAATATTTGCTCTCCTTCCAGAATAAACTAGGCACATTTTAATGGCAGATAGAAAAATGTTCTGTTAACAGTATTGATGTATAAAAAAGTATCCTTTTAAAATACGGTATTTGCTATCCAAAATGAGGGTTTGTTTGCATTCCAGTGTAGGGATAAGAGGGCATTAGTACCCCTGCATATACTGTATAATGATAAGTATGAATATAAGCATTTTTAAAAGCGAGAAACATCTGTTATTCAACATTTAAAAAAGAACAACTTCAGTGAATTAGAAAAAAGTTCAATTTTTAACCACGTTCTACGTTTATCCAAACACAACTATAGCACAGTTTGCCTCAAAAGACAAGATAGAGGACTGAACATTTAACTGTTTTATATTTGTATTATATGAAAGCATCCAACCGATATTCTGCTCCATTCTGGCATGCATGGCAATCATCATTGCGATGATTCTGGGCAGTTTGATGGTTGTTTTACTAATATAAAGAAATCACAAAAATATATGTATATGACATTGGTGTGTCCTATATATTAAGACAAAAACAGGTACAACTATATACTGAGCTGTTACATGCAGACAACCATTTGTGTAAACCACTACAATCAAATCTTCTATTGAGGTCTCACCTCATGAGATGATTATTGGAACCAACTTTAACCATATGTTAAGAACATGTAATTAATTTGATATATCATCTAAAATTGCACAACCCAAAGCAAGACAAAGAACGGAATGAGTAGTATTTAAAATATATATATATATATATATCGTTCAATGCACATTGTGTATAGTGAAATAGCTCCACGTACTTAAGCAAATAACCCATGAAGAATTTGGCAACACTGGTCGTTTGAGGATTACGTTTGTGTGCAGAGCATAAACACCCATATCTGTAAAATTTCTGCCACAAATTATTCCCTAACAATTCTTAATTTCTAATCTAACCTAATGAACATCACTTTTTTCTAAGAGGCTAGTGAACTATTTTGTTTGGAGCTTGTTCACATAGAACATTTCCTCTTGTTAATTTGTTTCTGGCAAGTGAGTGGAATAGCTAGATTATAGCTCTGCACTAACCCACAATTTGACAACAGTGAAAAATACATTGAGCGGTAAAAATTAAAATGGGGTCTTATCACCATAACAACCAATGGAACATTCCTGCTCTTTGGTTGCTATAGTTGCAACACCACTTTAAAATTCCACACCAGGGTTGCTTTTCATATAAAACCCACATCCAATGTGAATGCCTTTCCATCTCAGCTTGGTTTAGGATACCTCAGGTAATTTGCGTAATATTTATAACCATAAATAACAATATAAAATATTATAACCAAGTGTCCATCAATCAAATGACATGCCTTTTTCCCCTCTCTCCCTTTTTCTAGGTTCATTACAGGGGTGGGCTGGCCATAATTTAAAACAGGGCAGCCCTCCTGTGAAGGCAGAAGCTCAGTAGGTTCACATAAACCAATGTTATTAGCATGGCTGCTCACACAATCTGACACACGAAGTTAGTGTGTGGTACAGTGTGTGATAGAGAAAGTGTGTTAGAGTGAGTATATTTTAGTTATGTGGAGAGGACAGAAACTGGGGGACTCCTTGCCCATTTTCTCTCTCTTTTTTTCATTCCATACAACACTATCCATGAGCCACTCACTCTAGTTTGTATATAATACAATCTGTCAGTTCCCCAATGCTGTCCAACAGCCCCTTCCCCCTCACAACACTATCTTGCAGTCTCATAGCACTATCTTTCAACCCCCTCCACAATACTATCAACCATCAGCAGCTTCTCCTGCACACACAATTCAGAAGGCCCCTCTCCTTCCAACACAACATCCACCTTAGAGATACAGAAGGAAAAGGAAGAAACAAGTAGAGAAAAATATTACTCCCCAAGGGAATAAGTACAAAAAAACAAATCCTCATATAGGAACATGCATTATAATCAGAGGCCCTGATATTATGATCCTTATTAGTAAATGGGCACATTTGGGAAGAAAAAAACAATTTAACCCCTTAAGGACCGGGCTCATTTTTCGTTTTGTACCCTGTGGGACCGAGGCTGTTTTAATACTTTTGTGGTGCTTGTGTTCAGCTGTAATTTTCTCCTCACCCATTTAGTGTACCCACATAAGTTATATATTGTTTTTTTCAGGACAAGATGGGCTTTCTTCAGATATCATTATTTTGATCGTATCATCTTATTTACTATAAAAAAAAATAAAAGAAAAATTGAAAAAAAACACATTTTATGACTTTTATTTGAAAAATCTTTTACTCACCTAAAAAAAGCAAGTAAAAAAACTAGCTAAATAGATTCTACTACTTGTCCTGAGTTTAGAAATACCCAATGTTTTTATGTTTTTTTGCTGTTTTTTGTAAGTTATAGGGCAATAAGTACAAGCAGCGTTTTATGATTTCCAAATCTTTTTTTAACAAATCTGGTCAGTCTGCCTCCATCTCCTCTTTGGAACATCTTTGAAGCCGGTTAACTCAATTTAACCAATTCAAACCGTATATTTTTGAAAACTAGACACCCCAGGGTATTCCAAATTCTGTTATTTTAACCCTTTCCATGCACCAATTATACAACTACACTTTGTCAAACTTTGTAATAGTAATTTTTTTTTTTAAGGTTGATCGCCTCCTAAACGCTTTTAAAACGGGCGTCCGCCGCCATACAATGTATGGCGGCTGTTGACGCCTCGGGGAGGGGCCCCCGATGCCGACATGGCCCCCGATGCCGATCTCGGCCTTGCTGAATGCCTCGACATCGAGGCATTACAGTAACGCCGTTTAAGCGAAGAAAGTGATCGTTGATCACTTTATAAGCTTATTTTACTTTTTGACGGTTCAGGACCGTCAAAGGTCATTTAGTGACCTTCATGTCATGACGGTCCTGAACCGGCAAAGGTCGCGAAGGGGTTAAATAGGAATAAATATCAATATAAGGAGTAGGAAAATAAAGCATCCAATTAGAGAGATAGGAGGAAACTGTTAGATAGGGGAGACAAAATTAAATAAAATCTAAGTGATATTCCTAATTTGATCTCCATTAACATCAGGTTTAAAATTTTAACAGACTATCCCAAAAAAGTAACATCACTGCAAGAAGAAATCAGCCCCTGTGGAGCAGAAATATAAACAAACGGATAGGTAGTCTTTTTAACCTCAAAAAACAACACAGTCAAAAGGATAAGAAGTCCAGAGGTACTAGAGCAGAACCTAAAATACAAGAAAGGGAGTAAAAAATCCACAATTGAGACAGATATAGGTATTTTTAATCTTAGCTCAAACACATTTTGAAGACGGCTTTAAATTTGCTCCTACCAACTATTTTAATTCCTTTTCGGTCTATATTGACGTATGTAAATTGATTAGTAAATTTTGTTTTAAAAAAACATTTTTAAATTTAATTCAATAATTCAAAAAAATAGAGGTATCCAAATTTGCTGACCCTTCATACAAGTGTCCATTTTTTCCCTGCGAGATGTAAATGTAGTGCATTGGAATTATTCCAAGAATCAGTATTTATGGATTTTCAAAAGGTAAAACAGCCACATAAATTCAAAAGAAATTGTAGTTTAAAAAGAGTTAAATGCATTAAGAGAATTACAGAAGGATCCTGAAATAAAACCTACAGATAAGGGTGGTGGAGTGGTTACAATGTGTCACACAGTTAAATGATACAACTACATATATCATCTTCAAAAAAGATCTATTGAACTATTGACATAAAAAATAGCCTTAATGTTTAATGTTTTAGATGTTTTAAGAGGGAGGAAATCTTAACACAACAGGAATTCCAATAATTATTTCTACTTCCTCCAAAAAAATCATATAGATATTACTCCTCAACATGGTAGAACCATTGTATCAGCGATAGACTGAAGATTATCATGTAGACATACAATTACAACCATATTTAGTGAAAACTAGATCTTATTTGAAGGGTACATCATATATTTTACATTTATTATAAATATAGAACAGATTTTTTTTATCTCTAAACATGATAATAAAACACAGTATTGTTTTTATTAAGGTTTTATTAAGAATCGGTCAGCTACCAGCCATATAAGAGCAATTGCTGGTATTTTTGAGGAAAATCTTAAAACAAATATTCCACAACTGACCCTCTCGTTAGATGCCGAGAAGGCTTTCGATAGGGTCAGTTGGAGGTTTATGGCAGGATTATTGAAAGCCTTTGGATTTCAAGGACGAATATACCATGCAATAATGGCTCTGTATACTAAACCAATGGGTAAAGTAGTAGGTCCCGGAATTATATCAAAGTGGTTTCCCTTTTTGAATGGCACTCGTCAGGGCTGTCCTCTCTCCCCGTTACTATATGTTTTATCTTTAGAACCCCTTGCTAGAGGGCTGATCAGAAAAAATTTAACTATATGCAGACGATGTGTTACTGACAGTTAGGGACCCAGTAAACTCTACAAAACATATCATTAAATGGATAGACCAATATAGTTTGGTCTCAAACTACAAGTTGAATATTGATAAATTGGTGGCTCTACCTTTTAATTTGAATTGTATGCAAAGACAATATATCGAGACATTGGGATTTAAATGGGTTAAATATAATTTTACCTACTTGGGAATAAGAATTAACTCTATACCTAAATCTTGGATGGAGATTAACCTTCTCCCCCTAATTAGAGATATGAGCCTTTCTTTTAAAAACTGGAGAGGATTATACATTTCATGGTGGGGGAGAATAAATGCGGTTAATTCATACATCTTGCCTAAATTTATTTATATCTTTAGGATGGTCCCTCACATGGTTCCGGTGAGTTGGTTAGAACAAATCCAACGATTGATTAATAAATTTATATGGGGAGCTAAAAAACCTAGACTGAAACTTCAAGATATTATAAAAAATAGAAACCAAGGTGGACTGGGAGTTCCCCTGATAAGAGAATATGCACAAGCGGCATTATTTATGCAGGCTATCTTAACACAAGCGAATAGTGCAAAGCAGGAAACTTGGTACAAAGGGGAACTGCCGAGCAATAACTCATATGGGGACTTACAATATCTGTTCTGGATCTCCTCCAGGAAAGCCATTGAATTGACCACAACAGGAACTAGTCTAGCATTGCAACATATAGTAAGAAATTGGCACGGGATTAAATCGAAATTGGGACTAGAGGTTGTTACTGGCTAGAGACTCACAGATATCATTTCTGTAAGTGTGGATACTTTTCTTTTATTCCTTTGATATTTTTTTATTAAAAGATTGCTATATTTTCTATATGCAGTGTTGTTTCTGGTATCTTAAAGCCGTTGTCTCTTACCTGGGTGTTTTTAATACTTTAAAGTGCTTACTTTTTAGTGAATGGATTTATATTGTCTGTATTTGATTTATACAGGATATAAAACGGATTGCGCTATGCGATTATCTCTTTATTATATTTTCATATACAGGCCAGTTTAAGGACATAGTTGCAGCAAAACCATTTCCCTTTTTGCGTACCCTCGCTTTGTAAGAATGGACAGTTGGGCCAAAACTATGTCAGCATCTTCATCAGACAAAACCCTAGAACACTCCTCCTCACTGCATCAAATACTATATGCAGCCCCCTCAGCTACACACTGTGGGGCAGGTTCTCTCCTACCTTTACACAACACTATGCAGTAGCCCCTCTCTTCCCCACACACCATACTAAATGACAGAGCCTTGGTCTCAATTCTCAGGTGAGCTGGGCATGCAGGTAAGGACTAATCATAGTGCTTTTAGCTTTAAGCCTCACCCAGTGCATCTGAACATTCAGATGGAGACAAGCCTTTTATAGAGAGAGAGAGAGAAATACCTCTCACTCTCCAGTCCCCAGATTCAACACCACAAAGACTACTCACTGTACTGAAACAAGATCTATTGGCTCAATTTATTTAATCATGTATGTACAATTTGCTCAGCATAACACTGTATTTTTTGTGTAATACATTTGTGTAATAACATTGTTATTTTATTAGCACAGATAACACCACTAACATTTGTCTGAGCTCAGTGTTTAAGAACTTGCAATTAAAGGACGGAGTATGTGGCCTGTGTACCCATAATGCTTGTGTATAGGTCAATAAGGAATCAATTTCCAGCATCTGTCTCAGGAATTGTTTGATGGATTTCTAGGCATCCCATTGTTATCTGTCCTCTACAGTCCTTTTAACTGAGTCTGCTTGTTTAATGACACTAGCACTATGACCTGTTTGTGCCACTGTAGGATTGCATTTTTATGTAATTTAAAGGTCTCTCATTTGTCTGTATTGCAGCCTTATATAAAATATATTTCCCTGTCTACATAGTTACTGTATAGCTGAATATGCTCAGAAGTAGTGTCAATCAAGAAAGAAGGAATCCTTTTTATCACACAGTTAATTGTATAATTTTGCCATCATTACATGCAACCATACATTCCAGGAATCATTAGGTGTTTTGTGATAGATTTATTTTTGACATTTGGATTTCAGGTATTATCTGCAGGTGGCAATAAGAAACAATATGGTACGCTTTATCGGTTCAGCTACAGAAACAAAAGCCAAGGTAATTACTGTCATTCTAAGCAGCCAGAGACATTTCAGGTTGCAATGGGGATCCTGACAGCTCTGTCTACCTTACTCTGGGTGATATCTGCTACACTGAACAAAGTAGTACATTCATTGGAATCTTCAGTAGAATACATTAAAAAAAATGTTTGACATGTCTTTATGCCAACCCAGTACTATGTATCCCACTTAAATGTGTTCTCTTTGTTCAGGATTTGTATCCTTCCATATTCACAATTAAATATGATATTTCTGCTATATTAATTATTTTGTACTGTTATTAACATTAAACAGTATTTACATATGTTTAAATGCATCAATAATGAATCTGTATTATAGCTATTTATATAATACACATTTTGCATTTTGAGTACACTTAATTTATTATCTTGTTCATTCAAGACAGCAGAATGCCAGCTATTGTAAAGCTATTTTGAGGGCTTACCTGGCATGAATAAAAAAACAAAAAGATATTTACAGTGGATAGAACATTTTGATATAAGCTATAAGTTGAAACGGATTAAACACATTACTGTTCTTTAATTTTGGAACCACATGTATATCCGTTATATTGTATATTATAAAGCTTTTTAAGAATGTATTCATTAATCAATGTGTCTGCTGGAATGCTAAAATATTTCATCTTAATTGACAATTAGCAATATAAGGTTTTTGTTGCAAATTTGAATGAACAAGTTTGACCAAAATCAGTAACTTGCATCTTCAGTAAAAGTAATTTATATTAGCTTGTCTCTGTAACAGTTGAGTTTTAAAACCTTAATAAAAAATAAATAAAAATAAAACAAAGGCAGCTTTTTTTTTCTAGATAGAAAAGTACAATTTGCATGTGTCAAATGTCTGCAGAAATATATAAAGATCAAGTCATAAAATATTGCCTATAGTTGTGGGAAGCATTTTTACTAAAGATGAGTACCAAAAGCTTAGATTGTGAATAAAACTATCCTTAAGGATTAATAAAAAATAAGAGATTAAAAATGAACAGGCAAGATTGCCAATTGGTTCTTTATATCTATGTAAATACATACCTCTGTGGTGACTTGGAAACTGCAAATAAAAAAAATAAAAAAAGCATATTAAAATTATATAACACTGGAGGAGTTAGAAGAGCATCATTGGTCTGTTCCACTTGCTATTGTGCATTGCACTTGGACGAAAGCCTGACCAGGTGATGGAGCAGTGCTAGTCCTACATCTTAGTAGTTTCAATACATACAGTAGTTAAGATATAGTGAAGAGCTATGCCTTGGACCATACATCTTTTCTTTATAAACCCTATAAGCCTCTGGTACTTCAGATGGTTAATAATATATTTAGTTTCCCTGTAAATAAAGTTAGTGAAGGGAATCTATGACTATAGTGGCAATATGATTACTACAATGCAAAAAAAACCAAACCAAAAACCTCTTGTATGTACAAAGGCATTGTTTGAAACTGATTGTCAAGCTTGGATAATAAGCAGAAAGAAAATAAAGAAATGCATGAAATCTGTCACGTATCACCTCCTTCATAAGGTACAGATATGACAATGTGCAACTGTTTTGTGAGACGTGAATTTTGAGCATTATGATACAAATATATATCTTATGATTTTATATATAATATTGATAACATGATAAAGATATTCATGTGTCCTGGAAATGTTCTGTTTTAACTAGACATTTTCATTAAAAAAAATAGCATAATTGCAATAAAGAATGATTGCAATAAACACACATTTTTTCAAGAAGATAAAGGTTTGTCTTCAGCAACATTTAGAACTAAAAATAAAAAGCGATTTCTATTCTCTACATTATTAGTCATGTTTGATGTTGCAAACTTACATAACCAAATCGATCCTAAGGATAGCCTAAGGTACATTGGTGTGTCCGTCAATTAATGGTTCCAGATACATTGGGGTAAACCATGGTAAGTTTTAAACTGGAGGATCTCACAAACATTCAATACCAAACCAAAAACACTATATATTAAATATTTATAACAATTTAACCAAGATATTTTGGTGAAATTATACAAGCCCTCTGACCATATCACAGCACAAAATAAAGAGGTCATAAGCTACAACAACGACTTAACCATATAATAACAGTATGCTATAATACATTATACTCAGATGTACAAAGTGTATTTTAGAGTAGCAGTGGTTTATTATAAACAGATTGCCTTTGTAGATGCAGTTCACTGTCAATCACTAAATAACATTTCCACTGATGAATAGAATAAAACTACAATGATAAAATGTGTGGCCGGTTATTCTTAGGTCTATTGAATAATGTATAGGTTAAGAATGTTTAGCATTAAAGTTCTGTTCAACTTGTTCAAGCAGCACTTCATTTTATCTTATAGTTTCTAGTGTCACAGACCAATGTCTAGGTTATAACCAACAAAACATATAGTTTTCTGATCAGTAGGACCTTTTCGCCTGCAGGCAGATTACTTTGCCTCTATACATTTTGAAGGGACAACCCTGGTGAGTTGCTTTTACAACAAAACCCTGATTGGATCTATATAATGCATAGTTAAATTAATAAAAATATCCTTATAAGGTAAATACATTATGCAGGACCCGCTTACTGTGCTTAGCCCTCTATGCAGGAGAAACTTGTCAATGAAGGCCCTTCATGATGCATATTAAAGTCACTTGATACAGCAACTCTTCTGCAAACCACTTTGACTGCTGCTTAATGAATAAATCACTTCATTTTATTTTAATCAGACATTTATCATTATTGAAATACTCATAATGTGTTCTGACAATGGAGATATGTACATACTTAAAGAATGAATGCATATCACCTACTTTAACTTTCAGCAGCACCATGCTAATGTCCATTCATTAACCCTGAAAAAAATTGATTTCCAACCAACAAAAGATGTACTATAAATTCTTTTGGCCATACTAAACCAGATAATTGTTGCTGGAACAGCATTCTCAATAGGTTTGGGATGTATTATTATAACCTGATGTTTCTAATTTATCCTTCCCATAATCGTTTTGCATTATCATGATTCTAAAACATATTAATATGGTTTGGACTTTTTTAATGCCTGCCTGTAGAGCAATAAACAATCTAATCTTGGTTGCTATGAAACATTCATAGTGATATCTATTTGATCATAAAAAGCTAATTAGTAAAGATTTTCTTTTCCGTTAATGATGTGCAATTGATTATAGCTGGAGGATGTAAAGAGACTGGAGTTTTTCCCCCATAATGAGTGTAACATATCATCCCCTATGTACTATGCAGCAGTGTGAAGGTAATGCCATTTTTATGACTTCTTTTTATGATACAGACAATGAGTACAATCTATTCATCTTGGTATTCTGTCATAGTTGTTTGTAGTAAGACCTGGTTCACCCTTCCTCATGGGAACAGATTGTTATTGCCACACAAAAGTACACATAAATGACAGTCTCTAATAGCCAGTGGCCATAAGTTTGTGATAATTTATGTCTTCCCTCGTCAACACCGATAGAGATAAGTTTTAACAAATGACATCCTTGCAAGTATTTGCAAATCACAATGTGTGCTTGTAGAATACCATCCTTAGTGAATTTGGGATAAATAAGCCCATGGGCTACAATCTCAAGGTTAAGTTTAAGTGTTCTACATGTATCTTGTCCCTTTCCGTTATTATGGTAGGGTAAGTGAAGCAAAATTTTAGAACAGTTAAAAAAAAATTCACTCACAATGCTTACTCGCCAGCAGTTTCATTGTGCATTATATATGGCCAACAAGATCAGGGCCAGGTGGACATACGATAATGTGCAATGGGGTAGAGAATTATTAATAAAAGCTGTCTTACATTATACTCAATTCTTACTTTTTTTAGAACTCTTCATGCAACTTCATGTATTTGTTTCTCTCTATTTGTACGTTTGCATTTTTGATGTCATATCGCAGAACTCCAACTAAGACACCAACCGGAGATTACAATTGAACACATGTACAGAAGCCTGTAGAAAAAAGGTCCCAGAATTATATTTGCAGATTCCATAGCAAAATTAATAATAACATCTTAAGAGTTCATATTCTATTAGGATGTTGAGGGATGAGACAGAAGGTGATGGACTGCTCTGGTTAGGGTGATTTCATATATAGCACGGTCAATATCCTGGAGGCCTTGAATATGGGGGATGACACAGGTTTTTTCTTTCAGAATGTAGGTTGGGGTTTTGAAAGCTAGAATAAGTAGGTGAAAGTCTAATTCTATACAATAGATAAAGCACATATAGAAGATTAAATTGGTAGAAGTGATGATGGTTGAGGAGAGATGCAAATTATTTCTCCCTTAAAATTACCATCTGGGAGCTACTTGGAGAGATCTGTTGCTGCCCATAATAGTGATACACCTTTGTGTACCGCATAAGGCAAAAACATGATGCAGATTACTCTTTTTGTACATTGTCCTTTCTTTTCCATGCAATTACTGTAACAGCTTAGTCCCTATGTTTTCTGTAGCATGTTAAAATGCTTCAAATCTATTGCTAGGAATTGGCAGCTGAAGGAGGCATACAAGCTATTATCATGTAAAAATCTGTAAAACAGTGCAGCTTAGTATACTCCTTGCCATTGATACACCTGGACCTTATCAGACATATTACCAAATTATAATAAGAACGTTGCTGGTTAATTTACAAGTCTGTCATATACATTAGGTTAAAATTATGCTTAATGCATGTGAATATAACACAATGTGAGTTATAATTCCCAGCAGTATGGCCTAATAACGTAACCTAACATTCCAGGTGTTAGAACACTCCCACTTTATATACTGTTTGGATCATAGATGTTTTAGCCAATTTCTTTGCTACTTATGGATTTGTTCCATGATTGATTCTTATTCTACTATGTACACCAAAAGTGATCAATTTGATAATATTCTTTGTTAAGGATGTCGTATACTTTTTTATTTTTTTCATGTGCTTCAAGCTAAATGGTTCATGTGACCTGCCAGTTGTAGTTTCAATGTTGACCATTTCCACTTGTAGTTCCAATGTTGACCATTTCCAGTATTATTGTCAATTAATTGATGTGATGAGGTTTAGCATGTTTTATATATAACTAATAAGTCAAGCAGGAATATTTTACTATGCCAACCTATGTCAAATTTTAGCAAATATTTCACTGAAGCAGAGTCCACAGCTTTATGTATACTTAGAAGCATAATATTGAACTTTGCGTATTACTGTAAAAAAAGGGTCATGGGCTACATTTATGGTGCTGCTTATGCAATTTTACACCGAGTGCTTTATGTTTAGATTACTTGTCATCAAGGAAAAGTTAATTTTATTAATGGGTTTTCTTTACAATGCCAGCAAAATAAACCAAATCTTCAGAAAATGGGTCAATTTTATAGCTTTTTTTGAGCACTGCTTCTCCGGTTCCCCTTCTGACGTCATTGTGCAATCCTGGACGCATCCCGCAAAGGAAGGCTCCAGGTAGCCGGAGCCCAGACGTTCCCAGGTATGCTAAAGAATCTAATTTATTTCCTTTTTGGAAATTTGTTTTTACCCTAAATAATTTGTAGCTGTGATCTACTGTATATCAATTTACGAGATTAGTAAAATAAGAGACACACGGTAGTATAGCTGTTTCATAATTTGCTTTTACTTGGTTTAAATATAAATACAATTGTTATGGCAATCTGACAAAGTATTAAAAACAGTTAATAAAAATGTATGTCACATTGCATATTAATTTCATATTAATAAGTGTAAAATAAAGGCGTTCCCATTAGAATGGGTATTGGTACAAGTAAACATATTTTAGTCTAAATTGACTACATTTAAAATGCAAAATAGGCAGTTGGTGCAGATGGTCAGAATATTTAATTACCACAAGTTAAAAACACTTGACAGGCACATAGTCGATTGTGGGCCCCCTAAAAACAAAAACCCCTGTTAACCCCAAAAACCCCAATAAAAAGACACACACTTTATTGAAATGGGACATATATGTCCAAAGCTTTATAACACATTAACACAAGAAAAAAAAGTCATTGTCAAACAAACCAAAACAATATTACAGTATCAACAATTACCCTACATAAAACAGTGACATAAGCATCAGATGTATAAATACAAAGTGCCTCCAAAAACTTGAACCAGAAACAACTGTAGGGGCATACCAAGATACCTCATACACCCACCAGGTTCTGAGCCACAGGCCAGCTCAAAACCCACCATACCAACTTTGGTTGCGGTAGTAACGGGAATCCAGAATTTCTTCTATTTCATATTCAGGAGTGTTATCGATCAAAACAGGAGGGGGAGGGGTAGGATGCCAGCCAGGGAATGGATTGTCGTTCCAAGGTTTAAGTAGTGATACATGAAACACCGGGTATACAGACATGGAGCTTGGTAATTGTAGTTCCACAATTGAGGGCGAGATGAGGCGTGAGATGGAGAACGGCCCGATATATCTAGGGCCTAGTTTAGTTGTGGGGCAAGTTAATTTAAGGTGTTTGGTAGAGAGCCAGACCTTCTCTCCAAGCTGATAGGTAGGGGCTTCTCTTCTATGACGATCTGCAAATGCTTTATAGTAACGTTGGGCATTGAGTAAAGTGGAACGGAGTAACTGGAAGTTCTTGGACAGTTGAGTGACGTGGTCAGTAACAGAAGGTACAGTACTGTGAATGGGTGCACCGGGTAACATAATCGAATGGTATCCATAGTTAGTGAAAAACGGTGACATCTTGATGGAGCGGTGTAAGTGATTATTGTAAGCAAACTCTGCAAGGGGCAAGTAGGAACGCCAGTCATCTTGTAAGTATGTAGTATAACATCTGAGGTATTGTTCCAGTGTTTGGTTCGTGCGTTCTGTTTGGCCGTTGCTTTGAGGATGATATGCCGATGACAGAAAACGACGTACATGGAGTTGTTCACAGAACAACTTCCAGAACGGCGAAATGAACTGAGACCCTCTGTCGGACACCACTGCTTTAGGTATACCGTGTAAGCGAAAACTATTCCGGATAAATAGAGTGGCAGTCTCTGTGGTAGATGGGACATGATTATGCGGAATAAAGTGAGCCATCTTGGTAAATCTGTCCACAATCACCAATAAGGTAGTAAAATGATCAGAGGTTGGTAGATCCATAACGAAATCCAGGGAAATATCTGTCCACGGTCTAACCGGGGCTGGAAGGGGTTGAAGAAGACCTGCTGGACGTTGAGGCACCCCCTTAGAACGGGCACAAGTGTCGCATGAAAACACATACTTGGTCACATCATCTTTCAGAGTGGGCCACCAGAAGGATCGTTTTATTAAGTCCAAAGTCTGATGAAGACCCCCATGGCCTGCAACAGGTGAGTCATGGTGTGCTCGTAGAATTTGAAGCCAGACTGCAGTTGGTACGTATACCCGGTCTTGGTGATAATAAATCCCATGTCGTTTCTGTAATCCTCCGGCATGTGTGGAGTATCTCCAAACTGACTCCCAAATGGAGTGGGTCAAAGCAAGGAAGTGTGAGGGAGCCAAAACGGTATCTTGATCTGGAGGGGAAACGGGTGCCCCATCGAACATACGTGAAAGGGAATCAGCCTTAGTGTTGCGGGAACCTGAGCGATACGTGATGTGCAGCTGAAATCGGGTAAAAAACAGTGCCCACCTAGCCAGGCAAGGTTGAAGGCATTTAGCCGAGCGTAAGTATTCCAGGTTCTTATGGTCGGTATAGACCGTGACAGGGTGTAATGCCCCCTCCAGATGGTGCCTCCATTCTTCTAAGGCCATCTTAATGGCCAGCAACTCTTTCTCTCCTACACAATAATTCCTCTCCGCAGGAGAAAGGGTCTGAGAGAAATAAGCCATGGGGTGCAGTTGACCATCAGTCTCCTGCCTCTGTGATAGTACTGCACCTACCGCGGTGTCTGAGGCGTCAACTTCGAGGGTAAATGGGTTGTGGGGATTAGGTAACTAGAGGATAGGAGCAGAAACGAATTTGTCTTTTAGAAATTGGAAAGTCTGTTGAGCACCCTCTGTCCAGACGAACTTGTTGCTTGTAGATGTGAGAGCTGAGAGAGGCTGTATGTGCTTTGAAAAGTCTCTGATAAACTTTCGATAATAATTAGCGAAGCCAATGAATCGTTGCACCCCCTTCCGGTCAGTGGGTGGCGGCCAATTAAGAATAGCTTCCACCTTTTTGGGATCCATCTGGATGTTAGTAGGAGACAAAATATACCCCAAAAACTCGATGCTTTGGACCTCGAACATACACTTTTCAAGTTTGGCATACAGTCCATGAGTTCGTAATCTAGCGAGTACTTGGTTAACATGTGTCCGATGAAGCTCTAAAGATGGAGAAAAGATTAAAATATCATCTAGATACACTATGACAAAGTGATCCAAGATGTCGCGGAAGACGTAGTTAATAAAATGTTGGAATGTGGCGGGGGCGTTGCACAGCCCAAATGGCATCACGAGGTACTCATAATGACCGTAGCGACATCGGAACGCTGTCTTCCATTCATCTCCTTTGCGGATCCTCACTAGGTTATAGGCTCCTCGTAAATCGATCTTGGTGAAGTAATTCGCAGAACGAGCATGTTCGAGTAGTTAAGGGATCAACGGAAGGGGATATCTATTTTTTACAGTAATGTTGTTAAGTTCTCTATAATCAATGCAGGGTCGTAAGCCTCCGTCTTTTTTGTGTACGAAGAAGATGCCTGCACCGGCTGGAGATGTGGAGTGACGAATGAAGCCTCTGGTGAGATTGTCGTCAACGTATTCCTTTAAAGTAGTCAATTCAGCTTCAGACAATGGGTAGATTCTGCCGAACGGAATGGGTGCCCCAGGATAAAGTTCGATAGGGCAATCGTATGGCCTAGAAGGTGGAAGTTCCTCAGCGGCCTTCTTTTCAAAGACGTCCGCGTACTGTCTGTATTGGTCGGGTAAAACGGTAGTGGACTGGGTGAGACAGACCGTAGTACGCCGTAAACAGTTCTGGTTACAATGATGTGAGGTGAATGGAAAAATCCCCGTCTCCCAGTTAATGGAGGGATTGTGTAGGCGCAGCCACGGGAGACCGAGAATAAAAGGAGAAATAGGAGATGGAAAAACGTCAAAGCGGAGAATCTCCACATGTTTGTCGCCAATCTTAAGGTGCAGGTCTCTTGGATGATAGGCCCAGTCTTCAGGGGACTACCGTCCACGAGCAGGATGGAAATAGGGTGTCTCTTGCGATGTGTAGGAATAGAGAGGAACTGAACATATTTTTGATCAATGAAGTTTCCACTTGCTCCGGAGTCAATCATTGCAGAGAGGTTAGCGAAGCCCTTCCTCCACTGCAAAGACATGGAGAGGGAAAGGTGAGAAAGGGTAATTGAAATAGGATCAGAGCGAATGTGCAGGTGTGCTAAAGGTCGCTTACCCTTGTTGGAGTGGGGCCGGGCTCTACAGTCCTGGAAAGCGTGGCCAGCTTTGCCGCAATAGAGACAAAGTCCTAGGGAATGACGACGCTCTTTTTCTGCTGCGGTTAAGGGTCCTCGAACAATCCCAATCTGCATTGGTTCTTCCTGAGGTAGAGACGGCAGGGAAGTTGACGAGGATCTGGCCAGAGTCCAGGAGGGAGAGGTGGACAACCGTTCCTTACGCCTCTCACGGAGTTGGCGATTAGAGTGGCTAAGGTGATAAGATCTTCCAAGCCAGCGGCAATGGTGGTACGAGCAAGTTAATCCTTCACAGCTTCCGAAAGCTTCAACGGAACTGATCATGAAGGGCTGCCTCATTCTAGGTCAAGAGCCACACGCCTGAAATCTGTGATGTACTCTTCAACCTGCCGTTTCCCTTGTTTAAGTGTTCTCAAGGAGGTAGTAACAGAGGAGGTACGAAAAGGATCATCATAGAGAGCATCAAAGGCTTGGCGAAATGATGGCTATGAGTCCAGGAGAGGGCTGCCGGAGTGGATGAGATTGTGGGCCCATGCTTGTTCATCAGACAGGAGAGCAATAACGGTATGGACCCGAATGTAAACAGTAGGAAAAGTTCTGGGTTTAAGTGTAAACAGAATCTGGCAGGAGGTGATAAAAGCACGATATTTAGTGCGGTCACCTGTGAAGCGTTCAGGAAGTGGAATTGGGGGTTCAGGAGCGGAGGCCCCCTCGGGAACTGGAGCAGGATTAACTTGAGCTGGAACAGGATTTTGTTGAAGTTGCAGCTGAATTTGGTGTATCTGTTGTCTCACATGGTTTTGGTTGGTCTGAAGTTCCTGAAGGGTTTGGTGAATTGCTGCTACCTGTTGACTCCATCGAGCTCAGTTATTATGTCAGGGATACTGGACAGCAGCGACTGAAGTGGAGCGGAGACCAGTATGTAGGAGAAACAGGCACGGTATTTAGATAATCAGTCCCAAAAACGAAGTCAAGGAGAAGCCAAAAATCGGTACACAGGTGCAGGAGCCATTTAGTGGCCAAGGCCAAGGAGGAACCGAATGGATAAACGTAGGCAAGCCGGGTCCGGTACACGAAGGGTCAATAAATAGAGGAGTCAAGGCAAGCCGGGTCTGGTACACGAAGGGTAGGTAAGTAGAGGAGTCAAGGCAAGCCGGGTCTGGTACACGATAATCAGCAAAATAGAGCACTCAGGAGATACTATAGGAAGCACAATAACTGAGCACTGAGCAAAGCTCAGTGCTCGTTTTTAAACTTGCCGCTCGGTTACGCCCCGCCCCTCAGGGCGGGACATCATCCGAGCGTGCACTCTGTGTTCCCCGAATGGGAACAATAAAGTTAAGCTAGAGGACGCGCGCGCCCTTAGTAATACATGCCGGAGGAAGAAGGGAAGATGGATGCCGCGGCGATGGAACCCGTACCCGCGGGTAGCGGGTACGCAGCGCTGGACCCGGTACCCGCAGGTAGCGGGTACTCCAGTGAGTCGCTGCGGCGTATTCTGACCGCTGGACCCTGACAGCTAATGACCTTTAACCAGTCAAATCAACTTGTTCCAAACTATGCCCACCTCCTAGCTCTGTCAAGGCCCACTCCACTAAGCTGTGCTGCTCCATGGGCTACCGGACATAAAATGCATATGCTGAAACAGGAAATGTTGTTATAATTTTACTGTTTTTTTATTTGTTATAAAGATGACTATGCAATGTCTCGGCACTGTCCACGCTACCAATAGTTCTCTCATTCTGCACACATAAAACATATAAAACTCACCACTTTAGAGAAGTCTACAACATATTTAACTACAACTCCTTGTATTCTTTGTTGATGTCAGTTCTGTCAAAAGAACTCTGGTCAGAAGTAGTCTTCATGGATAACTTGCGGGTAAAAATGCATACATCTGATGTGGAAACAAGGCCAAGCAACTCAATTATTCACAAAAACACAGAAACTGGAGTGCACCAAATAGCAGCAGGTGGTCTTGACTGATGAGTAAAAATGTGAAATATTTCGCTGTAGCAGAAGGCAGTATGCTCGCCGAAGGCTGGACTGCATTACAAGAGTGTTTGCAGCCAACAATGAAGCTTGGTGGATGTTCCTTGCAAGTTTGGGACTGCATTTCTGCACATGGAGCGCATTTCTGCAAATGGAGGATTTTTCAGACTTAATGCTCTTCTCAATGGTGATGGACACTTATCCATCATACAATACCATCAGGGAGACAACTGAATGTTCTTCGGTTCACTCACTTTGTATTTTGTTAAATGAAAAAAATAAACTATTAACATGTCTATTATTAAAAGCATTCTTACCTTAAAGTATTTTTCACAGCTTCCTAAACAGGTACTTTTGCACAGTACTGTAAAGGTATATATACACAAATGCAGTATATACCGTATTTGCTCGATTATAAGACGACCCTGATTATAAGACGACCCCCCCCCCCCAAATCAGAATATTAATTTAGGGGAAAAAAAAATGCCTTAATATAAGACGACCCTATAGGACAAAAGTTTTACCAGTAAATGTTAATTCATGTAAACTATTTTTTTAAATAAAAGCTATGATTGAGAAAAATATGTTGTTTTTAATTCCTTTTATTTTCCATCCTGACCCCCAGTTATGCACATCTGCCCCCAGGCTTGTCACCCCCTATGTGCCACTCTGCCTCCAGAAATGCCTTATACTCTGGCATTTAGGGGGTTAAAAGGCAAATTATGGGGCAGACTGGCATATAGGGACTGCATTTTGGATGCAGTCAGACCTATTAATCGACCCCGATTATAAGATGAGGGGTATTTTTCAGAGCAAAAAAACCTTGTCTTATAATCGAGCAAATACGGTACATGCATAGTTACATACACTCACTTTTTTTATAAGATAAGTGTTTACAAATGCCCTACAGATGCAGTTTCTAGTGGGAATTTTCGTTGGGTGTATGATTGAAACTTTTATCATTGATAATTATGATGTCAGGATATTATTGAAAAATGTGCCAAGGTCATGGGGAAGAGAACACAGATTATTAAATCAGCTGCAACGAAAAGAGGTCTCTCTGGTATTTATTTCTTCAGGTACAATACTTATTGAATGTGCTTACTATATAATTTTATCCCTCTGAGCATTCTTTTGGCAATAATGGAAAAGACGATTTAATTAATACTCCATTGATCTGTTAAAACTAAAAAAAATCCTAATATAATAGCTTGAAACACATAAAGACATCAATTTAGGTTTTCTCCAGAAAAGCTATTGCAGCATAATTGTTAGTAACAATAAATAAAGTAGTAACTAATATATTTTGTTATGTTTGAATGTTCTATTAGGGAGTAAGGAATGGACTAGGGATTAAAAATCATCAAAAAAAATCACTTTATGGCCATTTGATCAATGACATGCGTATTTCCACCTTCTAGATACACGGTGCCATTTTTTGGAGTGCAGCAGCATGCATCCAGCTTGCTGTGTACACCAAAGGATGGGATAGCCTGCAAAATCGCCAATCAAGATAGGTGAAAGTGCTGTTTGATTTGCCCAATGGGGAGTGTAGGTATCGGCAGGGCCGGCCAAGACATAAAGACATAGTGCCGCCTGGGGCGAAGTTTGAAATGCCGCCCCCCCCTGTCAACACCACTGCTCATTATCTACCATTCCTCTCCCTACCTTCTCATTATCTACCCTTCCTCTCCCTACCGTCTCATTATCTACCCTCCTCCCTCCCTATTATCTACCCTCCTCCCTCCCTATTATCTACCCTACCCGCCCCTTTGTACTTCACTTACCTTCCAGCAGTCCTGCGGCAAGTCTCCCTGCTCTGTTGTGGTGCGCGCTGCTTCACTGCTGAGCACTGGAAATTACGTCATATTCCAGAGCTCAGCATTACAAGCCGTACCGAGACCGAGCTAGAGGGCTCGCAGAGGAGAGAGAGGGGCACCAAGCGGGTACTGACAACTTGATAAGCGAAAACCACTCGGCACCCCTCTCTCTCCTGAGCTCCAAAAAAAAAAAAGGTGCTTGGGATAGCAAAGTGCCGCCTCTTCAAAAGTGCCTCCTGGGGCAGTTGTCCCACTCTGCTCTCTGGCAGGGACGGCCCTGGATATCGGGAAATGCATAATGCAGATTACACAGAGCTCTGTAGAAAGAATACTTCTTAATAAATTCAGAAGTGAAGCAAAACATTTTAGATCAAGTATGTAACATATGGAAGTTCAGCTATTGGTTATATGCTACAACTTGCAATGATTGTCCAAAGATAGCCTTTTTTATAGTTTATCACACTTTGAAGAGGCACAGATTTATTCTTTGTGCAAAGGGTTCCAAATGCAAGGACACCAATCTCAAAGGATTTTTTTTCACTTGTTTTGTACTTTCAGCGTTTTCGTTGATAAAATATCCAGTCTATTAACTAATACATTTTGCAATAATAATTATGGTTATGAAACCACTAACATACATTTCATACGTTCAATGATTCTGCCAGAATTTATAGAGCTATCAAAATTAAAATTTCAGAATTACCAATATTTGATCATGTGGTCATGTGGTTTTGTCCAGAAATTCTGGCTTCTCCAAATAAAGGCATGGGCAAACCTAGCCTAGCTCTTCCAACTGACCTTTCTTCTGATAAGGATGACAAAATGCAAAATGTATCTACATTTTTTTGGCACTCACTAACAGCATTTAGGTGTGTTATATAGGCTTTCCCAATTGTTTGGTCACACATGAAATGCGTGGATATCATTAGTTTGCCTAATTAAGTGGATATACCTACCAAGTGGAGCTACAACTACCTGTGTTTCCCAGGGTTATAGACCTGGGATAATACTTAAAGTCAAGGCAGCTCAGAGACACTTGATCCCATCAGTTTGTAAACTGCATGCAGCACTATCCCTGGTCATGACCTGGATGGAAGGCGGCACAGCTGCTGAGCTCGTAGGCAGACCTGACAAAGCTACCAAGTGTCCAGTTGTGTTGCAATTAGTGATATGTGAATTGGATATTGCTGACATTTGCTTTGCCTCAACATTCATAGATCCATAATAGTCACTTGGGCAATTAAGTAAACTTACATTTTTTTCAATGTTTAATCAGAAATATGGATAAACTGCACAAGTACTATACTCCGATAATCTGTAAGCCTCTGGCTGGGCAAGAGGAACAAGATTTTAATGGGGATCTTAGTTCAGTAACAGCTAGAGAGGTGTGCCAGTTAGTTTCTCTTAAACTGTAGTATGAGTCAGTATTTGTTTTCCAGCTGAATACAAATATACAGTGCTGTATAAAAGAATGTATAGTTTCCATAGAAGGTCAGACTTCAAAGACTATTCGATTTAAATATAGCTGTTTTCTGTATTCCTTTGTTCACATGAAGATATAAAAAAAGCAGACTTTAACCTTACATCAAAGAACATGAAAACATCCTGCTTATATGATAACATATTTCTACAATGATTTTTGTGTTTTTGCCCTGTGTTTGTCAGTTTGATTCTTGCTATACACAGTATTTTAGCATTGCTGAAGACTAGGGTGACCACGTTTTATTTCTGCTATTCAGGGACACACTATGAAGCGCATGAGATTACACACACAGGTGTATTATATTACAATCAGGGGCGTACCTAGAGTATTTGGCACCTGGGGCGGATCCTGTATGTGGCACCCCCTACACACACACACACTTTACAACTGCAAAGCTTCTATCGTTATATACTGGCACAGACATTGAAGGTGGTACAGCATTACTGTTATCATTATATACTGAGGCAGACATTGACGGTGGCACAGCATAACACCTATCACTATATACTGAGGCAGACAATGACGGGGGTACAGCATAACACCTATCACTATATACTGAGGCAGACAATGACGGGGGTACAGCATAACACCTATCACTATATCCTCAGGCAGACAATGATGGTGGTACAGCATTACACCCATCACTATATACTGAGGCAGACAATGATGGTGGTACAGCATAACACCTATCACTATATACTGAGGCAGACATTGACGGGGGTACAGCATAACACCTAACACTATATACTGAGGCAGACATTGATGGGGTACAGCATTACACCTATCACTATATCCTGAGGCAGACAATGAGGGTGGTACAGCATAACACCTATCACTATATACTGAGGCAGACATTGAACGTGGTACAGCGTAATCCCTATCACTATACATTGAGCCAGACATTGACAATAGTGCAGCATAACCCCTATTACCCTCTCCCTCCCTTCTCATCATCTACCCCCTCTCCCTCCCTTCTCACCATCTATCCCGCTCTCCCTCCCTTCTCCCCATCTACTCCCTCTCCCTCCCTTCTAATCATCTACCCCTCTCCCTCCCTTCTCACTATCTACCCCCTCTCACTATCTATCCCCCTCACCCTCCATTCTCACTATCTACTCCCTTCTCACTAGCTACCCCCTCTCCCTAGTTTTTTACCATCTACCCTCTCCCCCTTTAGTTAAAGGTAAATAGGTTTTGGACTTACCATCCAGAAGTCCTGTGGTGGGAGCGCAATGCCTGAGTTCTGCTTCACTGCTGCGCCAGAATATGACATCATATAACGGCGCTCAGCATGAAATGCCGGCACCGCAACAAAGTGAGAGGCTTCGCGGAGGAGACTGAGGGGAGCCGAGCGGTTGCTAGGCGCCCCTTTCTCCTCCGCATAAAAAAAAATTGACGAGGCTGCCGGGACCCGGGCAATTCGGGACATGTGGTCACCCTAGGTGGCATCCCCTGATGAGCAGCACCCAGGGCGGACCCCCCCACACTAGGTACGCTACTGCATACAATCATTACAGACATAAGCAGATTCGGAGAATTAACTCCTCTATTACCAGACATTACACATACAGTCACACAAACAAACACAGCCACACAAACAGACAAACACAGTGACAGACAAACACAGTCAAACACACATACCAGGTGCTGGGTGCAGCTTACACTGAGTTGGTGTGAAGGAGTGACTCAGCCTATCAGGCCAATCTGAAGTCTCTCCTGATTGACCTCCTTCACTCAGACTTCTCATTCCGGGCAGTGGCATCTCCGGCTTTAATATTTAGGGGGGCACATGGGGGACAAGGACAAAAGTAGGGGGGCAATTATAAAACGCTACATATACATGTGAGTATATATATATATATATGCGTTAGACATGTATTTTTAACTACATAATATGTACTAATCTCTTTGAAGTAAAGACCGTGATTGAAATATAATGAAATATGAATGATGAATTTTCATTCTTTAATATTAGACCCTGCTGCCAATATATATAAATATTAGATCCCGCTGTCAATATATATATATATATATATATATATATATATATGATAAATATTATGGGAAGACTGTGAGAGTCAGTGCAATCTTCCCTCCTTCTGATCCTACCTACTCCCCAGAGTCCCTTTGTCCCCTCATTCAATAAGCCATACCTCTCATTTACTTACTCCCTGTAGTTCAGGTATAGATTAAATAAACAACACATGAAACAACACTTGCATGTATAGATCAACTGAAAGACATACAAACCCTATATTTGCAGGTATACATAAATCATGTATGTGTTATGTCTACCTTCTCCGCCGGGCTCCCACATAGTCCGGTCACTGGTGGGCAGCCCCCTCGAGGTGCCGCTCGCGCGTCCTCTCCGTGCACTGTTGTGCGCTCGACACATACACGGAGGGGCGTGCGTGGTGACAGGGCACGCCCACCCAAAAGTGACGGCTCTGGTCGAGCTGCCGCAGTGTGTCGGGGGGTTACCAACTTCTGCCTGTGTGGTGCCTCCGCGTCGCTCACGGAGGTAACACAGGCAGAGCTTGTTGCTCTATAGTGCCCATGCAACGAGTCTATTGCTGTACTCTGGGTGTGTGTTCTGTGTTCTTGGTTCCTGTATCTCTTCTGCCTGATTTCCATGTACCAGACCTCGGTTATTGTTTCCTGATACTGCTCCTACGCTGCCTGCCCCAACCTCGGCTTTGTTTCCTGATTCTGATTCTACGCTGCCTGCCCCGACCTCGGCTTGTTTAATTCTCGTGCCTCTGCCTCTGGCCCTGATTTGTACTATTGCCTTGGATTACTTGCCATCCATCTGCGAGTACGCCCCCGCTCCTGCATAGTGGGTCCATTACCTGTGTTGCCTGGGCTTGCATAACAGTATGGAAACATAGCATAGCAGGTATAGATCAACACATTAACACACAAATCCAGCTTTGCATGGATAGATCAATTGAAATTCACATGTGAACTCAGCACTGAATGTATAGATCAAATAAACAGAATCAGACATACAAATACTGTATTTGCAGGTATACAATACTAATGTATGGAAACATAGCATTCCAGGTATAGATCAACAGAACACACAAACCCATCTTTGCAGGTAAAGATCAATTGGAATTCACATAAAAACTAAGCATTCAAGGTATAGATAAACCCCCTAAATTACAGGCATAGATCACAGGTTACAAACCCCAAAGCCAGCACTAGCTTCCACACTGCCCACATAGAACCTGACCAGCACCCAAATTATACACATAAGACTTGCCATCTTTGTCCCATAAACATCCCGCCTATGCCATCTTGGTCCCTAAGGCTCCAACACCCTGCTTGTGCCATCTTTGCCTTTCCACAAATTCACACAAATCATTTACACAAATTAATTAATGCATTCTGACAAATTAATTAATTCTCTCCCCATTCACACAATTCATACACACATTAATTCATACTCTCACTGATTCACACAATTCATCCACACATTAAATCATACTCTCACTCATTCCCATAATTCATCCACACATTAATTATTTAATTATCTCACTCATTCACACAATTCATACACACATTAATTCATTCATTTCCTCACTCATTCACACAATGCATCCACACATTAATTCATTCTCTTACTCATTCTTTATTTCAATATCCTTACTACCCCTTTTTCACTATCTATCCCCCTCTCCCCTTCTCACTATCTACCCCCTCTCCTCCCCTTCTCACTACCTACCCTCTCCCCCCTTTGTAGTTCACTTACCTTGCAGAAGTCCTGCAGTGGAATTGCGAGGCCACGGTGCGTGCTGTTTCACCACTGAGCGCCAGAATATGACGTCATATTCTGGTGCTCAGCTTGAAATACTCGCACCACGACCGAGTTAGAGGCGTTGCTGAGGAGAGTGAGGGGTGCCGAGAGGTTGCTGAAATCATATTCATGAGGAACCGCTTGAAGTCCCACTCTTTCTTCTGCGTCAATCAGTGCACCCTGTACAAAAAGAAAAAAAAAAAGGCCCGGCGTTTCAATTGGGGGGGGGCACTGATTCCAGGACTTCAAGTCCCATTGTGGGACTGTCCTTGGCAATCGGGGACATGTGGTTACTCTACGGAAGACTGACCTCCAAAATCCTATACAATCAATATATTCTTTCTAAATAAGGAATGACTATTGGATCACTTTCTCTTTTAGTACAATCAACATTCAACTTTACAGAAAATCAACTGGCCCTTAACTAAAGTGATTATTTTTTATTACTATTCAATTCTATTATTCCGCGTGAACTAGAAATGTATTTTCCTCTGGAGAGTCATTGTTACATTCAAAAAAGTCTGTTTTATTTCAGGAAAAAGCATTGCATCGTGTATAATATGTATTTATTCTAGATGAATTGAAAATACACTTCAAACAGCTGCCCAGAATGTAATGTCAGCCCACAGTTACCACCTATAAATATACCACCAACTCAGGGACTGAGGAACAATAATATGAATACAGGTTGTGAATGTCTGGCTATAGTCATATTATGAACAATTAGTTATATACATTAAGAATGTCAAAACACTCATTCAATTTCCATAATAATAATCAAACATTTCATCACTTTTCTATAGTTTTCTATAGTACTTGTAAGCTGGGAGCACAGAGTGGATCCAGAAGGACCAAAATCTTTTAGACAGTACAAATTGGCATTAATAACAGCTTGGAAAATAAGTAAACCAGATCAATAACATCCTATGCAAATATTTCAATATCTTTGCAGATGATGTGGCACTTACTACTGCCTTTTAAGTATTCTTTCCAGAGCAGGGTTCTGCACTTTAAAAGGTTAATGATCATGTTGAAAATTAACAAAACCATAACACATATATACATAACTGCAAGTTAACAGTTGAGGCATTAAATGTCAGGCAAAGCAAAAAACAAAATGATGTGATGGCAAAAATGTTCCATGTAGGTTCCTTGCTAGAGCAAAGTGAGTAAGGAGTGAAAGCATCACCTTCTCTATCAGCTGCATGGACAGAAGCCTGGAGTTTCACAGCCTCTTGCAACTACTACTTTCAATGGCGCCCTTTTAAGTTGGTTATGCTCATTATATGTGTCTCTGTATCCTAATGAATTTCAGATTTGTAAATACAATAAAACACATATTAACCAGAACATCAATGAAACTATATAAAAGGAAACCTAATGAAGCTTAATGTATTGCAATGACTTTTTTTCATAACACTACCCTTTAATTCTGCATGTAGTTTGTAATACATATGAAATCAAGTAAGAGATCTAGAATAAGTTAATAGCATTATAATATTTTGAATATAACCATGCAACCTTTGTGCACATCTGTGTTGTGTTTATCAACTATGATTCAAAAAGCATTAGACAGTTAAATGTTAACTGGGTTACCTCCTCAGTCCTCACATCTTGACATATGGAACACCTTTCACAAATTTGCTATGAAAATGCCCCAGGACACCAAAACAATATTGTTACTGTTACTTACAGAAGTTGGTATAAATATGAATTCATATTTGTTGTAAAAATGAACCAGGTTTTATGATTTTAATTATCATGTATGTATATGTATAACATGCTTTTATTTTTTAGTTTATATTGACCTGCATTGTAGTCTTCATCGGATTGTAACACCAGCCTATCCTTTAGCGAAAAAACATGAGACGTGCTTCTACCAATCAATAATAGTTATATTTTCATGTGTCAAGATGATAGCAACATTAGATATTTTGACAAGTCAGTGCAAAGAATCCTCTGGACTTCCTCTTAACCAGTTAAGGAACAATGATTATCCACCTTCCTAAGCCCTATGATACAACACAGCCTTTAGTACATTGATTAAACAAAAACTGCCACAAAGAAAAAATCCAATCCCTGACGGATGTCAGAACATGCAAAAATTACTGCACAATAGCTGAAAGTTGTACAGCAGCCTGCAAGGTGAAATTTGTGAGTTGGATCTCGCATTTGAAACTTAAGAAGCAACCTTTGAGTTAATGAACCAGTAGAATCATGGCTTTTCCAACTTGCATCAACTCGACTTCCTTGCAGTCAAGTGAATGTGAGTTGAGTGTAAATTTATGCAAGCATTCATTCAAACAAGCAAGTTGGACTTTAATCATATACATTTACTCTACTGGCTCACAATGCATTCTCCTTAATGGGTTTAAAGACAACCTGTTGTCCTTAAGGGCTTAACAAACAGGTCTGAAGAGCTCAGTGAATTCAAGCATGGTACTGTGGTAGCATGCCACCTTTGCAATGAGTCATCAAGTGAAATTTTATCCCTGCAAGATATTCCCTGGCAACTGTATGTATTCATGGAATGGGTTTCCATGGGTGAGCAGCTGCATGCAAGCCTTATATCACCAAGTAGAATGCCAAACATCGGATGGAGTTGTGTAAAGCACGCTGCCACTGGACTCTGGAACAGTGGAAACGTGTCTGGGTTTGGGGGATGCATTGACTGCATTGTGCCAACTGTAAAGTTTAGTGGAGGAGGGATAATAGTATAGGGCTGTTTTCTAGAGTTTGGGCTAGGCCCCTTACTTCAAGTGAAGGGAATATGCTATGCTTCCAACTTTAGGGGAACAGTTTGGGAAGGCTCTCTCTTATTCCAGCATAACTGTGCCCCAGTGCACAATGCAAGGTCCATAAAGACATGGTTAGATGATTTTGGTGTTGAAGAACTTGACTGGCCCACAAAGAGCCCTGATCTCAAAACCATCAAAAACCTTTGGGATGAACTGGATTGGAGATTGTGAGCCAGGCCTTCTTGTTCAACATGTGTGCTTGACGTCACAAATGCTCTATTGGATAAATGGGCAAATATTCCCACAGAAACACTTAATAACTCTTGTGGAAGCTGTAATAGATGCAAAAGAAAATTACATATTAATGTCTTTGTATTTACAATGCAATATCATAAAAGTCATGGTCAGGTGTCCCAACACTTGTCCATACATATACAGTGGTATATTTATCTTTGGGGCCCCCTAATTGCCTCCATCTCTGCGGTCAGATCTGCTGTACTTTAAAAGGCAAGGTGCGCCTTCAACAAAAGGAGCCCTGGGATATGATGTCATATGATGATCTTAAAGGTGCAGAGCACCTTTTAGTGAAGACTATGGAGACACATAGCTTACATAGCATAGATAGGTCATTTGGGGAAATCAAAGATCTTGCTTGTAACTGGCCCATTGTTTGGTGTGACATTGTGGGGCTTGATTGACAGAGTTGCTTAATTGACAGCTGTTTCTGTTTCACTTAATGATTGCGATTCAACCAATATATTAATTGATGACCATTAGTACCTGTTTGGTATAATCGTTTAATCATACACCTAATTATTGATTTGATTTAAATCATGTCTAAATTTTGAAGGCATTCTCACTTTAGAGCTTTTTTACCCTGCCTAAAACTTTTTGCACAGTACTATATATATACATATCTGGTATAAATATTACAAAACTCAGATATTTGTGCCAGCATTAAAGGACCTACTTGTGGATCAATAGTTTTTTGAGGGCCTCCTAGGACATGGGAACCCTGTACCCTGCATGAACCTCAGGGGCCTATGCCACACCTCTGAAATGCATTATTTTATTTGGTAACTCACAGTTAACTGAAGTACTATTAATGCTTCTAAATCACTTGTTATTGGTTAGACAAAGTTAAAGTAGAGTAATGATTGGGGCTCGTGTTGCAGCCACAGATCCTTCAATCCTTACAGTCATTGAGTATATACCAAGGTATTCTAGAGTCACATGTGAGGCCTTCTGTCAGCTAAAACTTGGCCAAAATTGGGTCATGCAAAATGACAGGAAAGAAAAATATCAAGGTGTTGCACTGACCCAGTTGAAGTGCAGGTCTTAACAGGATTGAAATATTGTGGCGGGACTTTAAGAGAGCTGTGCGAAACAAATTCCTGCAAACCTCAATGAACCGAAGCAATGTTGTAAAGAAGAAGCCATAATGTCCCTCCGTAACGATGTGAGAGACTTATAAAGTCATTATTTGTTGCTGCTAAAGGTGGTTCTACAAGCTATTGAATCATAAGGTGTACTTATTATTACAAATTTGTTTACACATGTATTCTCTATGTTGGCTTTATTTTTGTTGAATAAATCATGCCATAGTGCAGGGGCGTCCAACATGCGGCCTGTGGGCCAAATGCGGCCCGCGAGACCTCGAGGTGCGGCCCGCGTAAGATCGGCAGCCAGGGCAACCTGCTACAACAAGACCCCTGCTACTTACCAGTGGGAGGGTCTTTTGTACTGCAAAGAGGAAGCAGAACCCAGCAGGGTCCACGTGACATCACATGACTCTGCTCCAGTCCTGCTTCCTCTGTACAGTACCAGAGAACGCAGAGGGAGGCCGTGCCCCCTGCTGAAGTCTGTGAGCGGCATCGATGAGCTGCAGTGCAGGTAAGGGGGTGGGGAGGGTGTTTGAATGAGTATGCGTGATTGAGGGAATTAATCTGTGAATGAATGAGTATATGAATGAATGAGTGTGTGTGTGATATCATGGATGTGTAAGTGCTGGAACTGTTAGTAATCACACTCCTATCATGCCAACTCAGCCAGTACATGCTGAAACCTGGCTAGCTGCCCCCCTTGTGTATTGATGCTGCCAGCAGTATGGGGGCACATCACCTACAGCCGCCCTGTTCCAGCATGTACTGGCTGACTTGGCATGATAGGGGTGTGATTGCTAACAGCAATCACATCAAGCACAGTCCCATCATGCCTAGGTACCAGCATTTACTGATTGCCTGCCTGGGTATGATAGGAGTGTTATTGCTGTTAGGTTTTAGTATTATTTTTAAAGGTGGGGGGTCATTTTCAGTTTTGGCTAAGTGAATGTTTTGGTCCAGAAGTTTCATTTTGGTGCATCCCTAGAATAAATAGAACTACTTCATTTTTAATTATCCTGAATTTGTAGCCACAACACTTTCTAGGCCCAGAAATCAGTGAGAGGAAAAGTAAAGGTTTTGTGTCATTTACCTTATTTTAATCTGCATATTTTATTAAAGGCCATATTTTCTCACAGTGAAAAATGAGTGCGGCCCTCGCACGTATACAATTCTGATGAAGTGGCCCGATGCAGAAAAAACTTGGACACCCCTGCCATAGTGTAATATGTCATGTGTTGTTTATCTGAGGTTGTATTTACCTATTTTAATACCTGCTAAGGAACAGATGATTTTTATTATGTCCTAATATGTAAAACCATATAATTCAAAGAAGGTATATATATATATATATATATATATATATATATATATACACACACACACACACATGTATATAGGGTAATACTAAACAGGTTTCATTTTATTGTCCAGTAATCCTATTTCATTTGTGTGTGATAAGTCTCATTTGTTTTCCAATTGTTGGCCTCAACACATTAAGCAAATTTTTTTTGTAAATTATCATTTTTTGTAAATTATCAACTTTAGTTGAAATGTAGCTAATTTTGAAATGCATATTGTGACTTCTTATAGTGAGGATGTGGTGATAAAGACAATTCAAATTCAGGCTTACATGCGTATCAAAATGTCATCAGACTACATTAACTTCATCCCTGCATAACGACACAATGGAGCATTTCAGAAATGATAAATAGCCTGGCTTTGTTCAATGAGACTTGGTCAGAAATTTCTCACATGCATCCTAAAGTACTAGAGACTAATTCAAATGACAATACATTTAGTTTATGGACAGAAATATTAGACATGCATATTTAGAGATGTTTTTTTAGGTTAACTACTGTTCACAATATGTTTTGCTGTATTGCTGAAATTACTACAGGTATTTAAATTGTACTAGTCTGTAGTAGATACATTTTGTCAAGCTGCTCAATAGTTTGCATGATACTCATTTTGTGTCACTCTCTTTAGTACCGTATTTGCTCGATTATAAGACGACCCCTCAAAATCTAAATATTAATTTAGGAAAAAAGAAAAAGCCTGAATATAAGACTACCCTATAGGAATATGGGGGGTTAAAAGGTATATCGTGGGGCAGAGTGGCATATATGGGGTTAAAAGGCATTTCTTGAGGTAAATATATATATATATATATAATTGCTAACAGCAATCACACTCCTATCAAGCCCAGGCAGCCAGTACATGCTGGAACCTGGGGACGATAGGAGTGTGATTACAGCCTCTCTATACCATGCTTCAACCCCCCCTACACATCCATGCTATCACATACACACTCATTCACAAACATTTAAATGCTCATTTATCACGCATACTTGCTTATAAACCATCCCCCACCCCTTACCTGAACTGCAGATCTCTCACTCGCACACTTCTGCAGGGGCCCGGCTGCAACTTCTCTTGTCCCGCCCCCAGAGGAAGAAGGAGGGGGCAGAGTCATGTGACGACTTTGTTGGGTTCCTGTTCTGCTAGTACAAGAGACGCTGCCAGCGACCAAAGCACTGGTAAGCAGCCTGGCCCCAGCTTTTTTGAGGTCTCTATAGAATACGACCTCGATTATAAGTCGAGGAGTATTTTTCAGAGCATTTGCTCTGAAAAAAACCTTGTGTTATAATCGAGCAAACACGGTAATAGCCGTTCCCTCCTGAGTCTCTCTGGTTTGAAAACTACAGGTCACAAGGTTGGACTGGCAACGATGAGGCAGCCCTGGCAGCGGCCAGCTGATGACGAAAGTGTGGTCACAGTTCCAAGTTAGTGTTAAGTCAGTTACACATACATACACACTATTTTACTCTCTCTCATCATCCATGTAGCACTTGCAGTTCTCCTTCTCCCCCTTTATGCAGAGCCCTCTGTTCACTGCAGTTTGCACTATCCGTGCATGTTTTCAGCCTACTACTGTGAGGTTACGTAACATGTGTGATGTGACCCTGCTGGGCACTGCAGTTACCTGCCTTAGCGCACCCTTGCTGCCCCTGGATTGTTTATTGAACAAAAAGACTGCTTATGAGCTATAATTGCAGCTATTTAATATACCGTATTTGCTCGATTATAAGACGAGGTTTTTTCCAGAGCAAATGCTCTGAAAAATACCCCTCGTCTTATAATCAGGGTCGTCTTATAATCAGACCTCAAATAGGTCTGATTATGAGACTAAGATCCAGATCCCCCGCAGCGATGCAGGGGACCTGGATCCTCCTGTGTTATGCCCCCCCAACTTACCGGTGCTTCTGAGTCCCCGGTGCTTAGTCCGGGCTGCGTGTAGAGCTCTACATGATATAATCGCGTAGAGCTCTACACGCTTCCCGGACTAAGCACCGGGGACTCAGATGCAGGGGACCTGGATCCTCCTGTGTTATGCCCCCCCTCCCCTCCCCTCGAACTTACCGGTGCTTCTGAGTCCCCGGTGCTTATTCCGGGCAGCGTGTAGAGCTCTACGCGATTCGCGTGGAGCTCTACATGCTGCCCGGACTAAGCACCGTGGACTCAGATGCAGGGGACCTGGATCCTCCTGTGTTATGCGCCCCCCCCAACTCAGAAGCACCGGTAAGTTTGGAGGAGGGAGGGGGAGGGAGTGTTAAATGGGGGGTGTAATGCATTTCTGGAGGCAGAGTGCTCTGTGAAATGACTTTTAACACCTTTAATGCCACTCTGCCTCCAGAAATGCCTTTTACCTCCCTATATGCCTTTTAACCCCCTAAATGCCATATAGTGGCATTTCTGGAGGCAGAGTGGCACATAGGGGGTCAAAAGGCATATCATGGGGCACAGTGGCATATAGAGGGTTAAAAGGCGTGTCATGGGGCACAGTGGCATTTAGAGGGTTAAAAGGCATATCATGGGGCACAGTGGCATATATGGGGTATAAGGCATTTCTGTGCATAACTGGGGGGGCAGGTTGAAAAAAAAAAAAGGAAATAAAAACAAAATATTTTTCTCAATCATAGCTTTTATTAACAAACAATTGTTCACATAGTTTACATGAACTAACATTTACTGGTAAAACTTTTTTCCTATAGGGTCGTCTTATATTCAGGCTTTTTCTTTTTTTCATAAGTTAATATTCAGATTTTGGGGGGTCGTCTTATAATCGAGCAAATACGGTAAGTATACGTGTAAGCAATTTAGACTTATGCATTCAGATACGTACAAATTGCAAATTTACTGAATTTTGGTAAATTCAATAATTTGTACAAAGCCACAAAAATGAGGCCGGACTCCCCACAAGTTGAATGAAAGCAAAGCAAAAAGCTCCAAATATTTGTCCAAAATTGCATGGGCCCGCATTCACTCATTCTTGTTCCCATTTTCATGCTCTCTAAAGGTTTCTGGAGGATCAGGAGAGGACTTCTCCACAAAAGCCGCCACATTGCCCTGAGTAAGGGCAAAATGACGTTGCCCATTTGAACATGTGGAGTTAGCATGCAAACAATCTTTTGCATGGTTTACTGGATCATCCACCTAAAAGTAATGTATTGTAGCAATGCACACCGAACAGCAGTAGTGGCCGAAGAAAATAGTGTATAAAGAGCACAGAAGCAGCAAAACAACACAGTGTATGTCAAGAAGATTTTGCTTGTACAACATTAAGTTCCCAGATTATGGCAACAAGGGGTGGTCCAAAATATCCAATATGGTAGCTGCTTTTAATTTATGAGCATACCTGGGAACTTCTTGGCTCCGGCTACCCAGAGCCTTTCCTTGCGGGACGTGGCCAGGACTGCACACTGACGTCAGTGGGTGGTCCCGCTGACGTTGTTGGGCAGTCACGCTGACTTGATAGGCGGTCCCACAGATGTCGTGGGTGGTCCCGCAACATTGGGAGGAGTTCGCTGATGGCAGCGGGAAACACCCCCATTTAAAGGAGAAATGGGCGGGACATGGGGCGTGTCAAGACATCGCTCCCCAGAGTATTCGGTTCTTGACCCGGAGAACCGGAGGAGCAGCGCTCACCCAGCAATCTCCGGGTCAAACCCGGAGAGTTCTCAGGTATGTTTATGAGAGTATGAGAAAAAGTTCCTGTGTGCTATCTTCCTTTAACATTTCTGTACAGGTAATGTATTCAAATCAGGGCTGTGCATAGGGTTAGTGACATCCAGATGCAAAATTACTCTAACACTATAATGGGAGTTGTTTATGTCTATGGCTCCATAATGCTCATGCAGCTGCTTTTTCTCATTGGTGTTCTTTCTTACCTTTTCTCCTTGCTTTATTGGTTTTATTGCAGATGGTCTTAGTGTTACGGACATAGTATTTGTGCACGGCGCTTGCTGAACCTAATGATGACCAAAATTTATGAGAAGGGAGACCAAATTAACGTCTTTCTCTTCCAGGATATCCTTCCTAAGATTCCCCTAGATAAAATGGGCAGGGGAAATCGATGGAGAACCAGCAGCTGACGTTCCTGACCCCACGGTCCCAGCAGGGAGCAGTCCCGAGCTAGGTAGGGCCTGAAAGGGGGAGGGAAGTGCGGGACTGTTGCAGCCAGCCGGTTTTCCAAATTGGTTAGTGTGACAGAATGACCTGTCATACAAGGCCCCAATGTAGCCAGAGATGGCTCCAGCCTGGCTGCCATACAAAGATTGCACAGGCAGGATTAACAGGATTGCTGCCAGGGGGATATTGAGTAGCTAAAGGAGATTAAAGTTTGGGTTGTCTACATGTACCTGTTTATCAATGTAAATGTATGTTAATGAAGTTCTGTGGATATATGAGTCTATGTTTTACAACAATAAACTGTTCATTCCTGCTGTACTCAATTCAAGGTAGTTGTGTGTCTACTTATTGGGTACACATAGCAGGGTTCCAAGGTGTGCATGCTGTCTGGTGCTCCAAGTTATTCCGGGGACAACAGGAGCATACATCTGGGTGATCTCTGGGAGTTACTACAGCTCTCTTGGTGAACCTGTTACATTGGCGGCAGCGGCGGGATCCTCCTTGCAAACGTCCCAGTGGAGTACCAGCAGCAAGCTAAAGATGGTTCCAGCACTACAGGACGTGTTGGTGCGCAGCAGAGTCGCGCGTTACATAAATGCCTGAATGGAGGCTCTCAGAGTGGACCAGGGTGTCCGGGGAATAGTCCTCTCATCCTCCAAGGAATGGTACGTGCTACAACTAGATTGGCGAATGCAGTACCTGGGAGAGCAGCCCCAAGAGGACTTGGTGGCTGAGTTGGAGAAGTTGCTTCCACTTAAAATGACTGTGGATTGTGGATACCGAGCCCTGTATTGGCAGGCCACACAGTGGTGTCCAGAGCTGAAGGATGACTACCTGCCAGAGGGTGATGACTTTGGCGGCCCGGGATTGATAATGGAAAGCCTACAGGAGGACCGAGAATTTGGGAGCCCATCGAAATATCGGTGCAAAGAGATCTGGGAGTTCAGGGAAGGGATTCTCTCAGATGTGCCCTTTTACCTGCCTGACCTGTGGGCTGATTTCAATTATTTGGTTTACCAAGAATAGATCCTGGAGCCGGCCTACCGAGAACTCTTTGACTGTGCTCAGCAGTGTGCCCCAGAGGAGGTGCATCCTGTGAGTATTGTGCCCCCACCAGAAGCACAAACAGCCGAGCAGTGCGCAGCTGGCCTCTGCCCACTCCCTTCCCTCACCCCAGACACATTTCCCTATTCCCCCCAGCTGAACTACTGGCATCGAGGCAGAGCACTGCTGGCCTCTTCCCACCCCTTCCACTTGTTCCCAAGCCTGACCGCAGTAACCAAGGAGGGTCCAGTCAGGCAGCCCCAGAGTTGGTGGTGCCCCTGGATTTTACAAATGCAGTTGAAGCGATGCCCTCGGGGCAGAGTGCTGCTGGCCTCTGCCCGCTCCCCTCTGTGCCCCCAGCTCCATTGACTTTACCCCCGCAATGTTGCCTAGAGGCGGTGATTTCTATGGATCCTGTAACTCCAGCAGAAGTGTTGGCAATGGGAGAGAGGCAGATCGACATCTCTCCCCAGCAGATGGGGTATACAGGAGGGGATGTTTGTGGCTTCTCTCCCCTCACAGTGGATCATAAAACATTTGTGCGATGCAGGTGGATTGGACTATGGTCGCCACCTGAAGTCCCCAGAGGTTCTGGGCAGTCAGCCCAGAACCCCATATGGAAGGGACCCCAGCCGCTCTGTCTTCTCCCCAGCGGCTGACAGGACTCCAGGGAGAAGGCGCATTTGTCCCTTCTTCCCGGCGGCAGTTACGTTATTTGGGAAAAGCAGAGTGCGGCTGGGTGAGTATTGCTCTTTTGTTAAAAACATTTTTTGGGGAGTACCAATTTGTAGCTGGCAGTGGTGGTCCAGATATACTGACTGACTTCAGAGTCAAACCATCTGGGGTCTTCTCAGATGTCAGTATCCCCCAGAAAAAGGAGATATGTGATGGAGTGTATGACAGAACTGTCCATCACTGGGGCCCCTGGAGAAGACTGAAAGCTAGCCTGCTACCCACAGATTATGGAGCCTGTCTCCTTGCCCCGGTGAGTGGAACTGTTGTCCTCACCTGTGATCCGAACTCCCCAGTCTTTAAGTGCACCCCAGTACTGGTTAGTGGGACAGGTGCCTCTTGCCAGCCCCCTGCATCCACAACTCTAGGAGCAACGGAGCTGTGATCCCTGACTGAACTGGTTGTAGACCCGGTTGGGGTCTGGCCCCAGTTCAGTCTTCTTTTTAAAGGGGAGATATGTGACAGAATGACCTGTTAGCCTCTCTTGAATCAAAGAGACTGATGCCACCAATGAGGTAAGCATATCTCTCATCTGAGCCAAGTCCACTGAAGCGGGCTGCCGAGGACTAGATCTAGGAGGAGGAGACTGGGGAGCTGAAAACAGTAAGCGAAAAATTCTGCTTTTCTAGCAGAGGCCGAGAACGGAATGCCTCTCCTAGTTAATTTGGCCGTTAGGAATTGTCCATGCTCGGAGAGAAGGAGAGGCGGCAACTTCTGACCCTGGCGCAGGAGAGCAAGGCATGGAGGACCTATCCTCTTGATCAGATTGGAGCGACATCTTAAGAACACATGGAAAAGGAACCACATTAGATACCGCAAGCTCAAGGACCTATCTAAACTAACTTCAAGCTAATCGGGCTCTGCGATAGAGCGGGATGAAACCGTAGGGGGAGGCCTAACTAGCTACCTGTGAGGCACGAACTACTAGCTCGAGTGGCATAATCTCCAAACGAGGAGGGGAGATTGCCTTGGGGTGACCGAGTATACTGATGTACTTAATTTTGCAGTACTGCTTGAAAACAATAAAGATACTGTTTATTTAGAAAATAAAATACAAGTTGCATATATCAAGGGGGACTACATAGAACCCATAAAAGAGCATAAAGAGATGCATTAATTGTGCAAATGCTACCAACACACCTTGGTAGCATAGACATCCAATGTGGATATATGTGTAACAGCAAACTAACCACAAAAAATGAAGAAAGGGCGTCTTATAGTGGCCCAAAACCTTCAAATCAAGGCAGCATATCTGCTACTGCCCCCTGCGTACAGGATAAACAAAGTACATCAGGTTGAAAAGAAAAACATCTTGCCTAACAAACCAATTGTGTGTCTATCAAGCACTAGATAATGTTCATATAATTTCTGTTCTGTTTACTTCTTAATAAGTAAAACCCTAATGCAAAAAATAAACTACCCACCATGATCCTACCTCAATGCTCCCAGATTTCATAGCTTACAGAATAAACTGGTGTGACTGGTACAATAAAATATGTGTGTACAATTGAAAATAAAAATCGAGTTAGTTGCTCAAAGGTCTTGCTGTGCTTTTGGTCAAACTATTACCATTAAAGAATATAAGCTGTGATCATAAAGAATCTAGATACCACAAAGCCTTATGTAGAGGAAATATCCGGTGGTACTACAGTTTTTCAGGCGATACATTGATTGGCCTGATAAAGCCTAAAGGCTATAGTGAAAAGGGTTACTCTGTATAGTCTTTTAATACATTTTACCAAGGGCAATTTTACTAGTTGTTTTTCTGCAGGCTTAGTAGAAAGTGATATCCAGTACTTGATTAATGGATTTTTCAAGCCAGGCTAAATGTGCTTTAAAAAAATCATTCCATCCATTTATTACAGGTACTGCTTGTGGTAATGCAATGTGTCAAAGCCTTCTGTCGAATATGATTGCACTGTAGCTGCATAAAATTCAAGAAGAGAACGGCAGAAAAAAATTTAGGCCAGGACATTATTAAATTTTAAAGTATGCCTTCTCTACACTCTTGTAAAGAGCCGAATAGGGTATTTGAATCTCCAGAGATTGCAAGTATAATTTCTTTATCATGTTCCATTTAAAATTTAATTATGTAGTCTACAACAAGGAAAAATTTCAGTGTTCTAAATAGGTCAGACAATGAACATGCTAGCAGTATTATAACATTTCTATTTCAGGGAGATCTCATGGTTAAAAAAATGAAACGAGCAAATCATTTTTAAAGCATCGAATAGGTATGAATTGCTTGTTAACATATGTATGTATACATAATTATTTTATGTGTACTTGCTCAATTAAGAAAACTGAATATCCTGGATAAAACATGATAAATTTGATAAAAAAAGAATACTAACACAGACTAGATATCAATTAGAAAACTATAGGTAGAGCCATAATAATTAAAAAAGAATAAGAATATAAGATTCACATAGCATTAAAAAAAATATATCTGGCTGCCTTGTATGGTTCAGTTCTGAAATGCAAGATATCGACTGCAGTGGTTTCATTGCTGTAAAATAGACCCAGAGATGATGTGCGTAAATTACACATTAAAAAAACATGTCTTCAGTTGAATTAAAATGAAATATAATAAATTAGAAAAAAGTGATATTGTGCTCTTCAGAGACCACATATTTTTTCTATTTTATTATATTTATTGCAGGTGCAAGATATAGGCACTGAGTAATTAACAATAAATAATTTTTTTTCCAATTAGATATATATTCACCAATTACCAGAGAAGAAATCGTTATTTAAAATCCAATAATCCAAACTAGCTATGGTTTTTCATCAGGCTGATAAAAGGTATGTTCATATAAAATGAAAATAGCAACATTTATTTGCAAAACTTGTTAAAGTACTAATCAGAAACAAAATACTTGATATTAATGGAGGCATTTTGAGGTCTAGTAATATAACATTTTAGCATGCAATCCTGCCCTTCATCACAACAGCAAAAAAAAAGTACTTGCCACACTGACACTTCAGATTAGTAGGAGACGTCCTCAAACCACACGTGCAGGGCAGGGGAGAAACACAATACTATGTGATCATATAGTAAATGAACGAGTCCCGCAAGTCACCTGAAATGGACGTGCAAGTGGTGATGAGGGCCGGTGTCAAGGCCCGGGTAATCAGGTTGGGTAGGAGGTTGTGGTTCTGTCTGCACACGGCGATGCATGGTAACCGAAGGATAAGACAGACAGGCACAAAGGAATACACCACAGGCAGAATTCAAGGTAATGCTATGTATTGTATATTATGGCAGGACAAGCAAATACAGGTCTCTTAGCAAGAAAACGTACATATGGCAGGAAGCCCACTGGACAGGGCTGAAGGCAGGAAGCCCACTGGACAGGGCTGAAGGCAGGAACAATACAGGATCAGGTACACAGAAAGCCAGGAACAAGTCAGGGTCAGGTACAAGGCCAGAGCAAAACGGTCCTATAACTTGAAATGCAAAGGCACCCAACAAACAGGGGAGTGTCCAGATATAGGCCTGGTCATTAGGTCAGGTGTGAATGACATATGCTTCAGGTGAGGGAGGCAGGGTAATAAAGCCTGCTGGTTAGGTCAGGTGTGGTAATGGCATAGATATAGGTATAAACCAAACACAGCTGAACATAAATACACAGAACATTGATTATATACATAGCCAGATAATACAAACATGGTACAAGATCCCACAAAGGATAGTGAACAAGGCAAGGAACACAGGGGATGGAGTGAAGAGCTGAGATCCTCAGATGTATAAGGGAAAGAGGGCAAAAGTACATAAAATACATGTGAAGAACCATGTCTAATCTTCACTGTTATTATTATTATATTTATTTGTACCCTATTTGAATGTATGTTACAGTTCGTTATAGGGGGTGGCGGCCAGGGGACATTTGTTTCACATAGAGATGAAGGCTAAGGGCGTTGGCCCTATGCAAGATGGTGCTGGTACAAACTTGTAGAATGTGCCTTCCCCCTCCCCCTCTGCAGTATGTGTTCTCAAGGGAGTGCCTCTGAGATAACAGTCACTCCCTGTGTATTCTATTGGCTGTTGACTATTCCTTGTGATATGTTAATTACCCCTTTGTTGGTGTAAATAAAGAGTGAGTTCTGTTTCAACGTCAAAGCATGAAGTCCTGTCTGATGACTGAGGGAAGTGCTGGTCTGTGACTGCTTTTTTTTGGACAGCCACTGCGTGTCCGCTTACTGGGAGAGGGAAGGAGCTGACGGGCAGATGTGTCCAGTCTGGGGCACAGGTCGATCCGTCACAATACATACACACAAATAAACAAGACATCAAGCTGTGGAGAGGAGTTCAACTCCAGGCAGGCAGTTTCCAGGGCTGGGGCTGAATCCTGACAACCGGCTTTAGGGGTTCAGGTGCCCTGTGGTGCCCCCATCATCACCCCCAAATTGCCCTGCCACCTCTTTCTCGCTGCCACATCTCTTTTTTCCTTTCCCATGTAGTTCAGCTATAGAACAGATAAACACATGGAAGTACAACATTGCAGTTATAGATCAACTGAATAAGAGTTCCCATTGGCAGCTATGGTCTAGCCATAGATCTCTAAAAAAACGGCCTAAACTAATGCCAAGCGCAGGGATATAATGACTTAACTGCAGGCGCTCAGCACCAATGGCGTACCTGGGGGTTCTGCCCTGCGTGTCACTCACTATGTGATCAGGCTCTGTTCCTGCCCTCCTAGCCCAGGTAAAATAAGGCTGGTCACACACTGTGCGAACAGCAAAGAAAATCTGCAGTTGAGCTGTGGGGGGTGATGAGGGTGTGTGAGCATGCATGCACATATATGTTTCTGAGCATGTATGTGTAAGTGTATGAGCTCGTACTGTTTATGTAAGTGTGTGTGAGCATGGATGAGTAAGTGTGTGTGAGCATGGATGAAACAGAGAAAGATGATAAGGAGAAAGGAGAGAGATGGGGAGAAAGGGGAGAGATAATGAGAAGTGGGGAAGATAAGATGAAAAGGGAGAGAAAGTCAAATCAGAGGAGAGATACAGAGATGGAAGAGATGAGTTAAAAAAGAAAGGAACAATATTAACTGAAAGGGAAGTGATAAAAAGGAGAGAAAAAGAGTAGAGAAATGGCAGGAGGATCAACGAGAAGGAGTGAGATAAATAAAAAGGGGAAAGATAAAGATAAATGGGAGAGGTAAGGAGAAAATGGCGAGATAAAAAGAAAGAAGAGTAAAACTAAAGAGCAAAGGAAGAGCTGTGATAAAGAGAAAAGGAAGAGATAATGAGAAAGGGGAGGATCAAAAAGACACCTGAGACTCTGAGAGAAGACCACTATGGGTGCAATCTGGGTGCTGGGTAAATCCTGTGGATGCAATCTGGGCAGATCCTGTGGGTGCAATCTGGAAGCTGGGGCAAATCTTGTGGATGCATTCGAGGGCTGGGGCAAGTCCTTATGTTAAATTGTGATGTCTAAAGCAGATAGATTTGGTTGCATATTGCACATAGTTTGCTGGAAATTAGGAAATCTGAATTTGGTCACCCTTAGTCTGAACATTAGGGGCCTTAATTCACCAGAGAACCGGTTGAGGGTTTTTCGGATTCTTCGCAAGGCTGCCCCTTCAGTGGTATTCCTCCAGGAAACTCAGTTTCGTGGTGCCAATGCCCCAACGTTCTGCCACCCGGCTTTCCCGCAGATATATGCTAGTAATTTTTTGGATTCCAAGTCGCGTGGCATGACTATTTTGTTCTCTCGCCATATTCCCTTTCTCCAGTCTGATTTTAATGAAGATCCCAATGGTAGGTTTATGTTTGTCAAAGGCACTATACATGATCAAACATTTACCTTCGCATCAGTGTATCTTCCCAATCAGGGACAATGTTCTGCTTTGTCTCGTATCCTCTGTACACTTATGAAATTTAAGGAGGGCATCTTGATTGTGGGGGTGGTTTCAATGTAATGCCAGACCCTCGAGCAGACTCTACATCGCGCTCGTCTAACACTACGCCTTCACATGTAAAACAATTTAACTCCATTTTACGAAAGTATAGGCTAGTTGATTGTTGGCGAACGTTTCACCCAGGTGAGCGGGACTTCACTTGTTACTCTGGCCCACATCGGTCGTACTCCAGGAAGAGGGGTGCTCTATTGGTGCTACTGATGTTTCGGATCAATCCCCGATAACTTTGGACTCCAAGCCCACCTTTATAGGCCTACTGCTACTTCTTGGCGCCTTAATGATTCTCTCCTGACTAACGATGACACTGTCCAAGCATTTTTTCCTAGATCACGCTGAATCGGAGGTGTGCTGCCCCACTGTTTGGGAAGCCCACAAATGTACGGTCCGGGGACTCTTTATCAGTAAAGCTTCATATCTTAAGACGTTTCGAACCCAGGAGATCTCAGACCTCTCTCAGTGCATTGCGGATGTGGATTCACTCCACAAACGTACTTGTGATGAACAAACTTACCTTGAATTACTCGCCTTGCGGCGCCGTTTGAATACTCTGCTCAACCATGTTATACAGAGGTCGTTCCTTCGTAATAGTTCGCTATTTTATGAACATGGCAACAAGAGCGGATGTCTTCTAGCTAGAGCACTGCGATCCAAGCAGCAGTTACTATATGTTAGTAAGATTAAAACACCTAGGGGTCTAGTTTCCTGTTCTCTCACTGACATAGCTGATTCCTTTTGTCATTACTACCATTCTTTATATAATCTCCCCCATGGTTCCTCGGGTGCCAGTCGAGATTCTCTCATATGCACCTACCTGGAGAAGCATATCAGTCATAAACTGACTGTGGAACAGTTGGCGGCTTTGGAGGATGAGGTAGGGGCTGAGGAAACGTGGACTGCTGTAAGGTCGATGGCAGCAGGGAAAGTTCTGGGGCCGGATGGCCTCCCCCTTCGGTACTATCGCACCTTCTGGGAACAGTTGAAGACTCCCTTTACAAATCTCCTTAATGCTGTGCGGCAGGGGGACCTCTTGCATCCCCATTCATTGATGGCAACGATTGCTGTTCTACCTAAGGAAGGGAAGGACCCATTGTTGTGCCAGAGTTACCGACCCATATCTTTCTTGAACACTGACTTGAAAATATTTGCTAGGTGTTGGCCGCTAGATTGCAGGGGGTATTGGGCTCCCTGGTATACCCTGACCAATCGGGGTTTATAGTAGGGCCAGAGGGACATGATGGGACTTATAGGGCATTAAACTCAACTCATCTTGCCCAGGCGACGGGACAGA
Source organism: Spea hammondii (assembly GCA_029215755.1). Taxonomy (NCBI): domain Eukaryota; kingdom Metazoa; phylum Chordata; class Amphibia; order Anura; family Pelobatidae; genus Spea; species Spea hammondii. Next base: position 70,022,500 of record JARDYJ010000004.1, read on the forward strand.
AGATACTCCTTTTGTCGACGGACGCGGAAAAAGCGTTTGACAGGGTGGCCTGGGACTTTCTGTTCCAGACTCTCCGAGTCATGGGATTCGGCCGGTTCTGGCTCCACTGGATCATACTCTAACCCATCTCCACATATACGTAATGGTACTCGGCACCTTTCCTCTTTGCTATCACTCTGGATCTCTTCTTGCAAGCAGTTCGGAATGATCCTGGCATACATGGCCTGACTTGCTCTGGTCGCAAGTTCAATATATTTGGCTCCCTCTCCCACTTTATGATCAATGCAGACACGTCTGAAGTAATGGAAGTGTCCTTGTCCACAGCTGAGTCCCCTGCTGTTGGCGCTTCATTCCCATACAGATGGTAAGTATCTGGGAGTATGGATTCCGGGAGACCTCACCTCGACCTACAGGGTCAATTTCCCCAGTCTTTGCAACAACTAAGAGGTGGCCTCCACCGTTGGGACTTCTCACATGTGTCATGGCATGGGCGTGTTAGTGTAATCAAAATTAACGTTCTACTGAGGGTATTGTACCTCTTCCAGACGTTGGCGATAGCCATCCCAAACTCCTTTTTCTCGGAGCTTCGCGCGCTTATAGTTCGATATGTCTGGAGGGGGAGCCGTCCTAGACTTCGCTACATGCTGCTTATGTGCCTAAAAGAGAGGGGGGCCTCTCACTGCCTGGTTATTATTGTGCTACTCACCTCTTACGATTGCTCAAATGGAAGTTTAGACCTGCGTCTAAGATTTGGGTCAACATGGAGCAAAGTGTTTCCCCTCTTTGGCAGCTTGGGGCTCCGGCCGGAGGTCCTCCAGCCCTCCCTTTGTCCAAATCCATTTGTACAGGCTTCTTTGGGAGTATGAGAAGACGGGTTGGTGGTGCTCTTTCCAGTCCCCGTTAACCCCTATTGCTGGAAATCCGGATTTTGCTCCAAGTTTGGAGAGGGGATATCTTGATTCTCTGGCGTTACCTCCGGACGCCACCCTGTCAGACGTGTGGGATGGCGATGCTCCCTTACCTTTTGAACGGGCAGTTCCTGCTGCTGGAGGCACTATGCTACAACATTTTTGCTACACGCATATAGCGCGTTATGTTCAGTCAGTACCGGGCAAACCGGTTTTCCATGAGCCTCACTCCATTTCAACAGCTCGTTCGGTGGGCCTGTGTCCCCGGGGGGGAGGGATTTCCATCATCTATCGCATGCTATTGGAGAGAGACTCTTCAGTCCCTCCGGTGTTCATGGAGCAATGGGAGGCCGACCTTAGGGAGACGCTCTTGGAACCCCAGTGGGAGGTGTGCGTATTGACGCACAAATGTTCTATTGCTACACGTTACCAGGAAACTGCTTATAAGCTGTTGACTAGGTGGTATAGGACCCAGGCGGCAATCATCTGGATTTTGCCGGGGAGTGATCCTACCTGCTGGAGATGTGAGGAGGAGAGTGGCACTTACCTGCACATGTGGTGGGACTGCAGCAGGCTCCATCCCTATTGGTCCGGGGTCTTACTCTGTATGAAGGAGATTTCGGGTGAGCCAATCTGGTTATCCCCGTGTCCTGGTCTCCTTCATCATTCAGAGAGATCATTGGGTTTCATGAAACGTTCAGTTCTTCGTCACCTTCTCAATGCGGCTCGTAGCCTTATACTGCTTTATTGGCGGCGTTCTGAGGTCTCCTCCCTGCGTATGTGGGTGTCGGGATTGGAGGAGATACGGGTCTTGGAGGAATTGGTCCACCTGGCATCTGACAGGATGGAGGCGTACACTGGGACGTGGACTTGCTGGCTGTTATTTCTCTCCTCTGCTGTTCGGCAGTGAACCATGAGTGTCTTGCTCTCTGACTTTGTCTTGCTTGCCCTTTGCTATTCTTTCCCTTTTACCTTCTGCTATGGTCATTTCCACTGAGCTTCAGGTTCTGAAAGATCTGTCAATCTTAACAAATGTATGTTAAGAGTATATGTGTGTGATACTAAGGGCTAGGCCTGCAATGTCTCTGTGTGACACTGGAGGGGCAGAACATCTCACCAGGGGTTCAAATTGACTGTTTTTTGACAAATCAAAGAACCTCTCTTTGAACCTCTCTTTGAACCTCTCCTGGAACTTTTACGGATTTGGAACATCACTGAAAACCCTCAAATTCAAACAATAAATATTAATAATAATAATAAATTCAACAAGGACATTGAGATTCCCCCAGATGACCTATATGGGTTTTGTATAATTAGGTTTTTCTGTGTTTCTCCTTGTTTTATTTTTACAAACTGTATTGTATACTGTGTGTCTAAATTGTTATTACCTTTGTTCATATTTGTGTACATAAGCACTGTGACATTCGTCAGATTAAACTATATATTAATCCAGTTTCCGTCTCTGTGCTCTAACCAAACTCTATCTTCTGAGAAAGTCAGAATAAACCACGTTACTTATTTTTTTTTACTTAAATTGGGTTTTATACATTTTTGATCGGTTCAGTGTGGTACTGGGCGTTACCAAAGCGTCCATAAGCTGTAGTCATCTTAAAACATAACTTGGCGGTGGCAGCGTATTACCAGTCTGGTGTGGGTTTTTGTGGTGTGTTTTAAGGGTTAAGTGAGTGACCAAATAATACACTTTTGTTGCCAAGGTTTAGACATTAATGGCGGTGTGTTGAGTTATTTTGAGGGGACAGCAAATGTACACTGTTATACAGGCTGTAGACTCACTACTTTACATTGTAGCAGAGTGTAATTTCTTCAGTGTTGTCACATGAAAAGATATAATAAAATATTTACAAAACTGTGAGGGGTGTACTCACTTTTGTGAGATACTGTACATTGTTCAGGAAAAGCACAGATTGTGACACTGAACTAAAATGTTCATTACCATACTCCCAATTAGGTAATAATTTTGAATTGCATAGGACGAGGCATACAGTTAATGGAGATGTCTAAAAGCTTCAAGTTAAGAGGTTAACTCAGTGGGGATTTACAAAATGCTCAAGATAAAGCACTATAAATTCATACACAAGAGGAGAAAGATCCTTGACTGGGACAAATCAAATAGCAGACGTGGTACAGAGCAATTTGAATTTATTGCAAAGTGATCAGACATTAACAGCTTTATTTAAGAAATCCACCAATGATGTTCTATAAGCACAACTGCAATTTAAGAGATGACCTGGGGAAAACTGATCCTGTTGATCCTGTACAAAGGCAAAACAGATTTAACATCGGGAGAGAGTATCCAAGGCCACAAATATTCTATACAAAAGAGTATAGAGATAAAAAGAACAGATATACATCACTTTTATATCTATAGATGATATACTTCCTTTGAGAAATGGAGGTGAAATATGCAAACTACTACTGAAAATATATTCATTTTGGATACTTAGACTGATCAGCCATAACATTATGACCACCTGCCTAATACTGTGTAGGTCCCCATTTTTTCTCTCCAAAACAGCCCTGATCCATTGGGCATGGACTCTACTAGACTTCTGAAAGTGTGCTGTGGTATCTGGCACCAAGACATTAGCAGAAGACCCTTTAAGACCTGTAAGTTGTGAAGAAAAAGCCTAGCTGCTTAAATAGCCTGGAAGGGGTTGGCTAATAAGGACCAGTGAGTAACCATTATAACTGAGGAGTAAGGGCAACACAGCGACGAAAAGGCTGTTCATTTATTCATCAGCTGAGTGTAAAAACACAGAGCAGTTCAGCTAAAACGTGACAAGACTAGTTTGGTAGGTTTCGAGCAGGCTCAGAACCTGGGGTGGTGTAGGGGTGTCTCGGTACGCCCCTGCATTGGTGGTTTGGTTAAATTGGTGGTGTAGGGGTGTCTCGGTATGCCCCTACATGGTTTATAATTTGGTGTTAAACGGTCTGGTAGGGTGTCTTGGTACGCCCCTATTGTGGTCAATGTGTTAATGTGGAGGCACCTGGTATGTGTTGGTGACATTGTTATACGGTTAATATATATATATGATGTGGGGGTTATTGTTAATAAAAGGGAAATCTGTTATTTATGTTTTAACCGTGGTGGCCTGTTTTGACAATGACCTTTAAATATTGTATCATTTAATAAAGCTGTGGAAATTATATTTGCACCCAATAAAGTGTGTGTGTCATTATTGGGTATGGGGTCCTGGGCACAAACTCAACTATGCGCTTGTCATGTAGTAGTAAACTTTTAAACCTCACTGTGTCAGACACTGTATTAGCAGACATAGAGGCAAAGTAATAAAGGGAAGTTTTACAATACAACTTAAATAATATAACCCTTATGTATAACAAGTGGTTTTTTGATACACTTTATACAACGCAGCATAGCTTTTGCACTAACAAACTTTAAAATCTCATTGTGCCAAATGCTGTATTAGCAGGCATATAAGTAAATCAACAAAGCAGAGTATATAGGCAATGTGGGACTCATTCATAACAAGCGATGAACTATAGTATTTTCCCTTTATATGTGACACATATTGTTTAAAAGTTGGTGTTTTTACAGATTTTCTACTAAAAAGTCTTCCAGGGTGCAAATTATGTATTTGTTACTATAGTGACTGCAGCAATACAAAATGTAAAGGGGTTTAGCCGTATTAGTCCAGTAGACACGATATCACTCTGCAATACTCTGATTTATTGACATTAAAGTGACAAACGTACAGTTACAAAAAATATTAAATAAATGCAAAAGTAAAATTTCACACTTGCCTAATGGCTTCACTTCTGTTGTTTTTAAGCTCAAGTGCAGAAAAATAAAATGTAAGGAAACTTGTTTTGGAAAAGTTGATAAGTGTTATACAAGAACAAACCAGTTGGGCTATTTTAAGAGCTACTGCATAATTATACAAGCTGTGAGCGAAAGCTGCTCAAGCGTTGTATGTTATTTGGTTTTAATTATAAACATTCGCACAGAACAAAGATATTGCTCATGTATAAGATCCACAAGAGAAAATGCAAGGCAAGTCGGATGCCCGACTCTATGGCCAAAATGAACACTGAAAGATAATGTGGATTGTGTGTGCCAGCTAAAAATGGAAATGTTCATAAAAAAGTTACTCTTTGGTCCCATATATTGGAACCAGAATCGATTCCCTGTCGTTAGTTGTAATAAAACATCTGTGTTGCAATTTAGAAATAATATAAAGGCTTATTTATTTAATTTTACCAGTTAGTATAATGAATACCCTGCTACAGTATATCATGGATTTTATAATCTTTATTAGGTAGTTTACCGCTATTTGGCTAGAGAAATACTATCATGTCAGTAGTGTCTGCTGAGAAAAATAAACAGATAAAGTCTTTGTTCTAGTTTAACTTTTAAATAGCTAGACAATCATTACAAGGGCAAGCACCAGTATTTCAGAATAACAAAAATAAATCACCAGCCTCTTGGAGAAAAATCTGCCTGTTGGCATATGATTATACATGCTCTTGACAACAACTACTGTCAGGATCTATCAATAACACCCAACGGGTTATATTTACACTACGAACCATGCAGTCCTCAGGACCCACAGTGTGTCACCAATATGCTCAAAAGTCTCTGCAATTTGTTTCACTCCTCTCCCAAAGGTAACAGCAAACTCTGTAATAGATATCAGTAAAGGTGTTTGTAGATACTTCAAAGAGTTGTGGGGCCCACAAGTTGATGCCTAGCCATTGACCATTTCATAATCATGATGCCCTGATTAGCACACATCTGTTTGAATACAAATCCTGTTGTATATGTTATCTCATTTGTCAGTCAGACTTAATTTAAAGAGTCTGTTTACTCTTCTCAGGATACCTTATGGTCCAGGGATGGGTATCTGATCGGCTCAGGGATGAGTATCTGACCACTTGGTCTTACCATTGTGACTATTCTGTTACCTTATCTTATGGGGAAAGGAAGTCGTAAAAGGTGAAGCCTGTCAATACAGTATGTGTGTACCAGTTAGGTGACGCCTTATGACACTCAAATGTTGTTGGCGAATAAAATAAGGGGGCTCTAATTTTTCAACTTGAAATAATGCAATAGAGAGTTGCTATGCCCTAGTACAGGGTGTAACTCAAAATTACCATGGCCATACAAAGACCATGACAACACATTGCCCATTTATGCACAGTTTAAATGTTTGATTACATATAAAAGGCAAAATTTGTAAAAATTATACATGACACATTCCCATTAAATCGAACAGTATTTTAAAGGTCACAGTCATACATGAGAACTTCCCAGGGTAGGCTACCCCAATGGTCTCCCTCCTCTGGGTGAGTGCCTATGTTAGCACTAGGGTTAGCCACATATACGGGTGGGGCAATTCACGCATAGGGGCTCGCTGGGAATAGGAGGGAAGTGAATGGAGGAGTGGGCATAGCAACTGGACAAAGAAGAAACTAACCTGGAGACCTGCGGAAGGGGCTTTATCCCAAGACCCTGGGTCCTACCTACAGCCTTAATAAGGCAAAAGAGACACCTTCACGTGAATTAAAGTGAAAAATAATAAAATAATATATATATATATACTCCCCACGGGTTCCGCAGCTCCCACAACAACACTCCTCACAAGTGTATCACAATGGTATATCAACAAAAGGGGCGCATGGACATGTGGAGAAAAATAACAATGCAATAGTGTAATAAGTTCAAAAATATATATGTGTGGTGAATAAATATTGCACTCACAAAAATAACTGGTAAAAGAGGCTCATCAAATATAGACTGTTCTTCATTGGTTCTGGAATGCAGATGAGAAAACCACAAATGGTACAGTATTGTAGAACATATATTTAATAGGAAAAAAATGGATAAACTCACAAGTAAGTTGTCACAACAATACTGTTATGCTAAAAGCGCAGTGTCAGAATAAGAATCCAACAAGTAGAAAATGTCCGTGTGACAATGAACTCGATCTCAACGCGTTTCACCAAACTCGTTGGCTTCTTCAGGATAAAAAAAATACATATAGTATAAAATCCAAATGTAATAAAGCTGCAGTCTATGTGTCCTCGTTCTTCAGTCCTGTTTTTAAAGGGTTCCCGGTAGCGTTCTGGCCCAACCACGTCGTAGAGCGATTACGTCATCGCGTAACTGCGTACTGACGTAATCGCGTCCCTCCCGTCGTCCCCTCGCAACTCCACGCCATCTTGGTCCAACCGCACATCATCGCGTGACCACCTCTTGATGCACTATTTATTTTTATTTTTATTAAAAGAAAGTTTTACACAAGTTAAAAATATAAAGAGAGGAGATTTGTTAGAAAAAAAACAAAAGTCTCAAGAAAATATGGATTTCAATTTTGCGTTTTTTACCCAATATAACGATAGAGCAGCGCAAATTAAGAGAGCCATTAAAAAATGTTGGCCTATATTGCAGGGAGATAATATTTTACAGAATCACCTGCCGGAGGAACCAAAAATTATATATAAAAGATTGAATAATATTGTAGCACCTAGTGCTCTTCCGAGAATAAAAACAGAAGAACATTTTTTAACACAAAAATCTCCAGGGTTCTATCGCTGTGGGGTATGCAAATTTTGCAAGACATGCAATTTACAAGATAAAAAAACGACCACATTTAAATGCACAATTACAAAAAAAGAATATGAAATCAGACACTTCATACATTGTAAAACAAAAAACATTATTTATCTTCTAGAGTGTAAGTGCGGTATCCAATACATTGGCTGCACATCAAGAGAACTAAAAATAAGGGGCCTTGAACATTTGTGGGGAATAAGAAATAAGAATTTAAAACACAGTGTCCCCAGACACTGTATTAACTGTGCCAAGTTTTCCCTCCCTGATTTCAGGATGGTAGGGATAGATATGGTATCTCCACACTGGCGAGGTGGAGATATAAAAGAAATGTTAGCCAAAAGAGAGACTGAGTGGATATATAAATTTCAAACTTACAAAAAAGAAGGTCTAAATGTTGAATTGGACATATTAACATTCATTTAAACATATTTTCATCCATTTTTTGTATTTAATTCTAACTACTTTTTACACACACTCATATTTTAAATATTTCTATACATATTTTTAATAAAATTATTTGTATATTTTTTTACTATATATATATATATTTATTTATTATATATTTTTAATTAAATTATCCTTGATTATCATTTTTTAGATGCATATTTTTTTTTACTACAACATTTATTTATTTTTTATACACATTCATATTTTAAATATTTATATACATACTAAAATAATTTGCCATTTTAATATTTTTACAATATTTTTACATATGCACAATCTTTGTTTAAATAACTATATATTTATTTATATTATATTTTTAATATTTATTTATATAAATTATTTATCATATTATTTTTGATTAACATATTTTTACATCATATTAATGTAGTCCTTCTTTTATCTCCTTTTTGCTCTAGCCTTCTGTTCTATTTTTATTGCTATATATGCATGTATATATTTACTTACCTTTCCTCTATTTCTAACGTATGGGCTATTAAACACACAAACACAGTTTCATTTAATATGTTTATTAATTGTATTTGTCCTTGTCCGGGGTGTTCTCCAAAACATCTGTGTCCGAGACGTCCGAAACCCCTCAAAGAAAAAGTCGAAAGATAAATAAAAGACTCCCTTCACCCGGTCATCTGAACAATCTTTATTGAATATATTTCGGAAAGACAGAGATTGATGTAGAGCCGTGAAGGAATGGCGGAATGACGAGAGTGCGTCAAGAGGCGGTCACGCGATGATGTGATCGCGTTGCCGTGCGGTTGGACCAAGATGGCGTGGAGTTGCGAGGGGACGACGGGAGGGACGCGATTAAGTCAGTACGCGGTTACGCGATGACGTAATCGCTCTACGACGTGGTTGGGCCAGAACGCTACCGGGAACCCTTTAAAAACAGGACTGAAGGACGAGGACACATAGGCTACAGCTTTATTACATTTGGATTTTATACTATATGTATTTTTTTTCTCCTGAAGAAGCCAACGAGTTTGGTGAAACGCGTTGAGATCGAGTTCATTGTCACACGGACATTTTCTACTTGTTGGATTCTTATTCTAACACTGCGCTTTTAGCATAACAGTATTGTTGTGACAACTTACTTGTGAGTTTATCCATTTTTTTCCTATTAAATATATGTTCTACAATACTGTAACATTTGTGGTTTCCTCATCTGCATTCCAGAACCAATGAAGAACAGTCTGTATTTGATGAGCCTCTTTTACCAGTTATTTTTGTGAGTGCAATATTTATTCACCACACATATATTTTTGAACTTATTACACTATTGCATTGTTATTTTTCTCCACATGTCCATGCACCCCTTTTGTTGTCATACCTACAGCCTTCCCAGGTATTACCACAAATTATCTGTTTAATTTATTTCACTAGTCTTAGTGCTACAACAAAGAACAATTAAACATGTAACAAAATGCATTACGTTACAAGACGAGAGATTCGATCATAGATTGGTATAGCAACTAATTTCAGCACTGACCATCATCAGTGATTTTGCTGAGGTAAAATCACTTGGGTTTCTAAGTACTTGAATAAGCCATTAGCGTGACTCCCTCTCATTAAAACTCACTTAATACGTGGGTAACAGTAACCATTTCCAGCCCTGGAGGAGTGTCAGAGCATTCAGAAATGGTACATTAAACTTCATTTATCCAGCATTATACAGAGACAGAGGGAATATTCAATGCTGTGCACCAGAGCTTAGGAGCATATTTGAAGTTGCATTAGAAAAATGACAGGCTATGAACAAAGCTATAAAGCATCTTCAAATATTAAAGTCCTGCAAAGGACAATTTATCATCCTCTGTTACACAGGCTTGCACAACTCTACTTTCTTCCAATAGCCAATTATTAATTGTAATTACTGGGGTATCTGAAATGATGGTTTATTACACAACAGCACAAAATTACAAATTAATAGATACTAATGGTAGAATAAGTAGACAGCCTGCATAAAACAATCCTGTTAGAACAATTATATAGATTTACAAGTTGTATTATAGTGTGCAGTGCACATCGTCATTGTGTGTTAAAGTTAATAAAGATGTGACATGGTTCCACGCACATCCACCCATAATATGAGCTACAGTGGGACTTGGCCATCACACTACCTGCCAATTGCTTATTGTTGTTGTTCCACACGTGACCACCAGGTAATGCTATGCCAATACCAGTGCATGGCTGGTATCAACTGCTTGTTGCCCTAGCAATCAGTCACATAGGTTTTGCTCACATGCCCTCAACGTTTGTCACTAAGCCACTGCAGCTACATAGCAGGATATTTAAACCTTTACTTCCAGTTCATTTTTGCCCTTGGATGTGTCCTGTACTTGACATTGATTCTTGTGTTCACCTGATGTGACTTGACTTTATACTTGTTCATCCTGACCTCTGGATTCCTGACCCAGCTTGTATCTTTGCTGATCTGTTTACCGATCTTGTCTTCCACAACGACCATTCTCCTGTCTGCTCTGCTTGTGGTTATTGGAATTTCTCGACGTTTTGGGCAGATCATGAATAACTATGTTCTGGTATTTAGAATTTTCATGGTATCTTTGTGGTCTTGTCTGAGCTCCTGGGTTCCGGTTCTGTACCATGAGCATAACAATACACCATTCAGAAAATTGTGTTTTTACCATTACTGCTTCTGTTAAAAAAATCCACACAATTTATGTAGCTATAGGGAATGACAAAACAACATGGTAAGTAGTGTTTTAATGCGTGTAACACCTCTTTACCTTTGGCCTGACATCTCAGTGGGTGTGTACTTCCTAGCAGGTGCTCATAGAAGATACTGACCTCAGTGCCTCCACCTAATACTACTCCAGGGTATTAGAGTAAAGTTTACTAGGACACATATAACCATACCTGGGAACTCTCTGGGTTTGACCTGGAGATTGCCGGGTGAGCGGGAGCTTGACACACCCCGCTCCCCGCCCATTTTTTCCCTTAAATTGGGGTGTTTCCTGCTGCCAACGTCAGTGGGACCGCCTAGTAACATCAGAGGGACCGTCCGATGACATCAGTGCGCAGTGCTGGCCGCGTCCTGCAAGGGAAGGCTCCCGGGTAGCCAGAGCCAAGAAATTCCCAGGTATGCATATAACAGAAGAAGCAGACACTGTTATATAAAGCTTCTTAAAAATGAAGTGTAACCTGTATGTGTTAGGTTAGAGCAGTATGAAAATGTTGGGACCCTTGATGGAGGTTGCGCTAACCCTTAAGTTAATAGTGGTGTACTGGTGCTTGTAGCTATGCAACTCATGCTGTACTTGTCCTTACACACAGGCACTGGCCCGTAGATAACCCTGGGTACAATCCTCCTACTGCTGTATCTAGTGTAGTCTGGCAGCTTTAGATCTCACAGGCTGGCTTTATCACTCTGCATAATGCAAGTCCTTTCTTCTTCCCGCTGGATTCAAACAATAATCCAACTGGCACTACATGGTAATTTCACTGCAGCACATATACTTTCACCCACACGGCAGCCTGACACAGGAATCCTTAGCACTTAAAGCTATTAGCAGACAATTGTGGGCTCCCTTGCTGTGTCTTCTGGGAGACACGTTTTCTTCCATCTGTAGACACACTTCTCACTCAGCTTTTCCTCTTCCCTATAAACTGCTACAAAGCAGCCAGGGAAAGACACATTAACTTCATTTTGTCAAATGTCATGTCACTAATTTAGTAAATTCTGGGAATGGCAGTCCTCTAGTGTGCACTCTGTAATCTGGAAATCTGTATCCATGGTGACTGTTATGCGGATACCAGGGTTGCATAAGTATTAGGTGAATAATTCCTGCTTGTTATAATTCATAATGCTAATAACCAGACTTACTCTGTTTGTTACTCTTTAATGCATGAAAATGAAATACAGGAGGAAACAATTTTATTTAAGGTCTAAAGCTAGGACAAACAATGATACACTAAATGTCAATATAGCTACATTAGCTTTGCAATTCCTAGAAGCAGGTGTGTGTATTTACCTCAGACACGGCCCTATAGGCCAAACCCAGGGCAAGTCCCCCAGCAACCTCAATCCGTGGTCACCATGTTTATTGCAGAGCAACGGGATATGAAGTTGTCCCCCCACTGAGAAACAATTGTGGTTTTGCAACAGGGAGACTACTGAGTCTGGACCTTTTAGGCCTTGGCAGTTTACATTGCTCAATAGAGGTACATCAGACATCTACATCTGCATTCACCACAAGCTACCCAAAAACTTAAAAGTAAACCTTAATAAGATTAAATAAGAAGCAAAATTATGCAAACACATTATGTTCTAAGAATCAAATCATACTAGTAAAGAATATCATCCTAGACGATGAGGGAGTACTTTTAACCAAATAGAAGTCAGAGATCTACAAAATAAGTAGGATGAGAGCAAGTGCTGTTTTATTACTTATTGGGCATACAAGCAAGGACATAAAACTGATCATTTTCCCCCATAGCTGAAATCTTACCTGTTTTATCTAAAAAATAAATCCCTAACTTGTCATGCTTCCTCTTCATCCTCTTCCATTTCTTAGATTGTTAAATTAGATTTACACAGGCAACATTTTTGAGTACACCAGCTGGACAAAGGGTGATCCTTTGTCCAGCTGGTGTGCTCAAAAATGTTGCCTATGTAAAGCTAATTTACATGTCTTGTATATGTCTTGATATCATTGTATGATTCATATGAGTGACATCACATTAAGACTTGTGAAATCAATGCAAATCAGCTATAATAAAATATTTATAGAACTATTCTTCTGCTCATACAGATGAGTAGATATGTATGCATGCCAGTATTTTGCTAAGTGCTTACCATCTCTTCTATGCTGCATAATGTAACTAAGTGCAATTACACTTAGCTATAATTAAGAACAATTATAGCTTTTATTTCTTTACTTGTTCTCTTAAAGCATATTTGTAAGAAAACTTTTTAAAGGTAAAAAATTGCATTACATACAATATTCTAAATAATAACTTTTTTTTCATGTGGTTTCATTTCATGTGTTTGGCGCCAATAATCAAATGAGCATGGATTATGAATACACCATTATTAATCTGCAAAAATATGTGGAAACTACGTTTGTTTTTCCTCATGAAAATGTAGAAAGATTTTATTTGTAATGCATTTATCAAGGTATTATCAAGGTATTAGGAATGTAATTCAATAGGCAAATATTGGGGGGGGGATCCTAAATGTTATACATTGTTAAGAACTCAGAGGTAGTCAAAATGTTTATCTTCAGCTGTTGCCCGCAAACAGTTTGTTGAAGACAAGCAGACTAAGGACATGGATTACTGGAACCATGTCCTGTGGTCCGATAAGACCAAGATAAACCTATTTGGTTCAGATGGTGTCAAGCGTGTATGGCGGCAACCAGGTGAGGATTACAAAGACAAGTGTGTCTTGCCCACAGTCAAGCATGGTGGTGGGGGTGTTATGGTCTGGGCCTGCATGAGTGTGGCCGGCACTGGGGAGCTACAGTTCATTGAGAAAACCATAAATGCCAACATGTACTGTGACATACTCAAGCAGAGCATGATCCCCTCCCTTCGGAGACTGGGCCGCAGGGCAGTATTCCAACATGATAACGACCCAAAACACATCTCCAAGACCACCACTGCCTTGCTAAAGAAGCTGAGGGTAAAGGTGATGGACTGGCCAAGCATGTCTCCAGACCTAAACCCTATTGAGCATCTGTGGGGCATCCTCAAACGGAAGGTGGGGGAGCTCTAGGTCTCTAACATCCACCAGCTTTGTGATGTCGTCATGGACGAGTGGATGAGGACTCCAGTGGCAACCTGTGAAGCTCTCCAGTGGCAACCTGTGAAGCTCTGGTTAACTCCATGCCCAAGAAGGTTAAGGCAGTGCTGGAAAATAATGGTGGCCACACAAAATATTGACACTTTGGGCCCAATTTGGACATTTCCACTTAGGGGTGTACTCACTTTTGTTGCCAAGGTTTAGACATTAATGGCTGTGTGTTGAGGTTTTTTTCAGGGGACAGCAATTTTACACTGTTATACAGGCTGTACACTCACTACTTTACATTGTAGCAGAGTGTCATTTCTTCAGTGTTGTCACATGAAAATGATATAATGGAATATTTACAAAAATGTGAGATACTGTAGCTATTTTGTGTTTAGGCTTGATTATTGTTAATACACTATGACAGTTAAAATGCACTGTATATATATAAAAAAACCAATAAAGACATTTTCTCAGAGTCACTTACTACAAAAACACAAAAGAAGAACCTTATCAAGACTCTCTGAAAAACGCAGCAGTACACCCTAACAGCGATGCAGTGGATAATTGAAAGAATATAATATGTGGTTTATAAATATATAGAAAAGTTTCTTTTATAAAAATGATTCACAGTATTTTATTCTACTTTACTATTACAACTTAGGGGCAGATCCTATATTTGGCACCCTACCATGGGCAACTTGCCCCCCTTGGGTAACTCACATATTATGCACTGGCATGCATTTTAACACATACTCTCACATTTGCACAGACTTACACCCTCACACCAACACATATGCACACACATACTCAACTAAGAAACACTTACACACCTATGTTCATACACAAACATTTACACACCTATTCTCACACACATCCATGCTCACACATATTTGCTCACACTTATACTTACACATCCATGCTCACATATACGCATTCATGCTTACATAGTGACACTTACATACATGCTCACACACATACATACATGCTCACACACATACATACATGCTTATACACTCACATTACTCCCTGATGTCCCCCCCCACCACGCTGGTGGCAGCTTTCTCTCAGCTCTCGCACCTTGGGCGAGCAGCCTCGTGTTCAACCACAGGTTCACATAACCGTGCGTTACATGACCCTGCAACAAATGTTCACAAAGTTCTAGTCTGAACTGGACTTGGCCCGTTGTGAACAATTTTGGAATGGGCTGGGGGATAGTTGCAATTGTGGCACCCCCTTATTAATAGCCCCCGGGGAGGACTGACCTCAACCCCTGCCTAAGTATGCCACTGTTACAACTTTATCAAAAACAAAAAAAAATAATTTGCAGTCACTCTTTTATAATGTGTCAGCATTTATTAAACATATATAGACCAAATAATGGTCTCTGCTTTCAATTTTAATAAATCTAATTCAGCTATGCATGGTAATATCACATGCATTGACAAACGAAAAAAAAGATAACATTTTAAGAAACCTTTAATTTCACTAGATTTTTTTTAGAAATCTAATTTTTTTTTTTAAATTTATATAAGATATGATGGATGAATTGTCTCTTCTGAAAATCATCTGTAAAGGAAAATAGACAATTTTCCAAAGTAATTAATATGTGATGTGAGCTACTTCTGGATTCCCTATGGGCTGATAACCTGGACTAGAAAAAGGGATAAATGAATAGCAGTAGCATAAACTGGAACCACTGCCGTTTTAAGAGACTCATTTGATTGATGGGCTGCATAACACTTGATTTTAAAATAACATTGATTACACGACCAACATACATTCCATCAGAAAGGAAGGATTATATTTTTAATTGACTACATTGTTAGAAAAGAACTACATTTAACACTATTAATAATAGTTTCAAAATTAAATAAAATATATACCATTAATAGTGCCCACACAAATTATATATTTCTTTGGATACCATTATTTTAATCATATAATGTATTATAAAGAAAAGAAAATACGTTGAAAAATAAAAATAACAAAACCTTTTCTGACTTTTATTTGAAAAATATTCTACTCAACGAAAGCTAATGAAAACTGCTAAATAGATTGTAATATTTGTCCTGAATAGTAATAGCCAATTTCTTGCAAGCTATTGTTATTTTATAAGGGTGCTTACATTCTACACTATTTTTGTTCTTTGGGGGCAAGAAAGAGTTTTTCTTAATGTATATTTCTAGCAGGAGGGCACCTATTTTTTTTTATTTTTTTTTACAAGAGGGGAGCTAATAGAGTATTCTTCTTTAGAGGGGGTATTTATATAATGCTCTCTTGTGTATATTTTTGGTCAAACATAGTGAAGGAATGCAAGAAAGATTTGGATTTGCATAAAATTATCATAAAGGAGCAGTAATTAAAAAGGGTTTCAAAGCATCAACATGTTCCTTAAGCATTCGAGTTTGAACAAACTTTTTTTTTTTAAAAGTTGCCAATTTTGTGTGTTTCTATGAAGCTATGATAACGAGGTCCCCTAACGAAACAAGCTTAAATGAATGGTGAATCTTCCAAAATTTTGTTAAGATTCATTCATTTGTTTTCCTGCAGTTCATCTTTTCTCCTCCTTCCCACACATTTTCTGGGACAATTGCCAATTAGAAGACAGGTCAGATAGGCTTAAACAAGCTGTGATTGGCATTTATCAATGTTCTTAGAAATTGTGGTTAAGGTTCAAAGTAGTCACATATGGGTGTAATAAATCTAACAAGAGCTGCTTCTTAAGTACTAGATAATAAAGCCCACGGTTCCACTGACACTGTACAGGATGATAATTCTTACATATCAAAAGTCTCTTTGTAAACAATATTGGGGGTATAAACTGTTTTCATGCTCTGCTTTAGTGTCTATTGAGGTGCCAGGACCGGCATGGCTTTAAATGGATGGGCAATCTACATTCGCTTTCTGCACCCAAACGCTGTTGCTATAATGCCTCGATGTCAGGGCATTCAGCAAAACTGAGATTGGCATCAGGGACCATGTCTGCCCCCCTCGGGGCATCAACATCCACCATACAGTGTATGGCGGCGGATGCCCATTTTAAAAGATCACCTAAACTTTAATGGTGTCTCTGAAATGTCTCGATAGCAAGGCATTCAGCAACACCGAACTCCCACCCCAGGACGCACTGTGACCACTCGCAAGATGGCGGCCCTTCCCTTCAAAAAATAAAAGAGTTAAAAAAGAACTCTGCAGGTTGAATACAGGTACTGCATTCAACCATGCAAGTCAATGGAGCCCAGCTTTCTAATCACTATGTTATTAGTAAAATAAATGAAAACAATTTTTTTTTTAAATAGTTAAAAAAAATGGTAATATGTAAAAATAATGTTCCGATGATGTCACCATCAGGGGAAGCTTCCAGTTCCAAAAAATACTCCCCACAAAAATAAAATATATGTATAAAACACTTCTCGCATGGAAAGAGCTAAAATACTGGCATGTTAAATGCCCATAGGGTGTCTACTTGTAAAAAATGTATTGATGGGGTAAATTGCATTGGCCGGGTTCAGTAATGTGGTGACATAAGTACCGTTGTCAATGTTTTGGCCAGTTGAACTCTTCCTGTAATAATGTCCTAATTAACACACGGGGAACGATGAGCATATGTCGAATTTCCAATTTGAAAAATGCACACGTCCCAAATGTGGGCCTTTTAGCGCCCAAACAACCCGACAAACCCATGTGGGGTATCACTGTACTCAGGAGATGTTGATGAACACATATTGGGGTGTTGTATGACAGTACCATATACCAGGACCTTAAAATTCATACCTAAAGTACAACATTTGTGGGGAAAATACACACAAAAAATACTACTGCAAACTTTGACAAAGGCTGGTGGTAAAATGTGTGCATGCAAAGAGTTAAAATACCAGCATTTAAAAATGCTGTTTTCAAAAATATATGGTTTTATTGTGCACACTGAATTGGCTGGCTTCAAAGATGTACCACATAAGGCATGGGCAGTGGATCACCAAATAAACTTCAACATTGAAAAATGCGCATGCCCCAAATGTGGCCCTTTTGCCCCCAAACAGCCAGGCAAACCCATGCATGGAGGGTATCAGTGTACTCAGGGGATGTTCCTAAATACATATTGGGGTGTTATGTGACAGTGGCATATACCAGGAGCTATACATTCATACATGAAGTAAAATGTGTGTGAAAAAAAAACACAAAAAAATGACCACCACAAAGAGGGGCGGTAAAACTAGTGCATGTAAAGAGTTTGAAATACCCTGGAGTGTCTAGTCTTCAAACATATATGGTTTGATTGGGTAAATTGCATTGGAAGGCTTCTAAGACACCCGAAATAACACATGGGGAAACAATTACCAGATTTGGAAAAAATGGTTTTGAAATAGCAAAACGTTACTTGTACTTATTGCCCCAAATGTGCAGAAAAAATGCAAACCCCCCCCCCATAAAAACATTGGGTATTTCTACACTTAGGACATATAGCAGGTTTTTTCATTAGCTGTTACAGATGAGTAAAAGATTTTTCAAGTAAAAGTCAGAAAAAGTCATTTTTTCTCAGTTTTTCACCATATTTTATGCTTTTTTTAATGGTAAATGATACAATACAATGACATCTTAAGAAAGCCCTTCTTGTCCTAAAAAACCCCAATATATAACTTGTGTGGGTTCGGTAAACGAAAAAGAAGAAAATTACAGCTAAACATGAGCACCGCAGGCTGTTTTAACATTTAAGTTATTTATTGTTTTTTCAGGACAAGAAGGGTGGGCTTTCTTTAGCTGTCAATATTTTGATTGTATCTTATATTATTTGCTGGAAAAATCTTTTACTCATCTATAAAAACTAATGGAAAAATCTGCTAAATAGATTCTACTGTTTGTCCTGAGTTTAGAAATACCCATGTGCTTTTTGGGACATCTTTGAAACCGGCCAATGCAATTTACCGCATCAAACCGTATATTCTTGACAAGACACCCCAGGATATTTCAAATGCTAGTATTGTAACTCTTTACCACCAGCCTTTGTCAAACTTTACAGTAGTACATTTTCAGGTATGAATTTACCACTCCTGGTGTATGCCACTGTCAAACAACACCCCGATATGTGCTCAACATCTCCTGAGCACTGTGCAATTTTCAGATTGGAATTTTGACAGGTTGATATGTTCTGCCCACATATCCTATTTTGGTATTTCTTTGAACGCGGCCAATTCAATTTACCACATCAAATCATATGTTAATAGTTTTTTAAAAAATATATATATTTTATTAACCACATTGTGATTAGTGAGCTGGTCTCCATTGACTTGCATGGTTCAATGCAGTACCTGCACACATAGGATTTGCCCCAGCACACAGATTGCACCCACATTACTTGCTCCAGCACCCAGATTGCACAAACAAGGCTTGATCCCGGCACCCAGACAGTAACGGTAATGGATAGACAGACATATACTCTTATAAATACCTATCCACCCACACACTCTCGCTTGCCTTTGCACATAAACATCCTGGCTTACAGTTGCCCTCGCAGTCACACACTTGCTTGCCCTAACATAAAAACACATTCACAACACAAGCTCTCCCTTTTCTCATAATGTCTCCTCTATCTCATAATCTCTCCACTTTTGGCCCATATCTCCCTTTTCTCTTGATCTCATCTCTCTCTTCTCTTTACCTCTCCCCCTTTTTTTATATAAATCTTTATTTTCTAGTATAAAAAAGACAAAGGACCAAACACATACACATAGAAATAAAACATACAACAATACATCTGGGAAAAACAGAGTACGGCATAAATACACCTATGCAGAATCAATGGTATCAATCATAATGATTGTAAATAAGTTATTTTTCCCTAGCACTACATTTTGGCCAATCTAGATGTAATAAAGCAGTTAAAGGGGATCGATTAATGGTCTTTGATGTTAAAGTAAAAATAAGGTCATATATCTTAGACCAAAGATTTTTAACGCCCATACAATTCCACCAAATAAGGATAAAGTTTCCCTTTTTCAGTTTACATCTCCAGCAAATTTCAGAGCAGTTGGTATACATCTTGTGTAGCCTCGTAGCAACCAAATACGATCTATTCAGAATTTTGAATTGGGTTTCTGCTAATGACAACGAATGGATGGTTACCGTGACATCATACAGGGATCTATACCAATTGTCATGATCAATCTTAATATTTAGTTCTTGTTCCCAGATGTTGATAGCCAGAGGTATATTCCCAAGCATAGCATAGCATAGCAAAATGCTCTTTCTATGCTCTTAGAAAGCACTTTACACGTAAAAAATGTTTTGATTCGTGAGAGAATCTCCCGGTTAGATTTGCTTAGATCTTTCAATAAAACGTTTTTAATTCTCAAGTACTTACATATATCAGCACTAGTCAAATCAAATTCTTGCATCAGTTGAGGAAAAGATTTAGGTCCTACGGTGGTCATAAACTGATCTAAAACCATTATGCCTTTAGTTGTCCAGTCATCAATATTTATATTTGGGATTAAGTGTTCTACTTACTTAAGTTTAGAAAAACACGGAATCCCTTACATCCAAAACACTCCAAGCTCGCCTGGGTCATTCTTAACCAGGGATCAGGCACACTTATCAGAAGCATTGAGAACAAATATGACCATTTCGGAAATATATAGGAATTTAGAACATTCCTCCTTGTGACAGAACCCTCCATCACTGGGGCCCCTGGAGAGGCCTGAGAGCCAGCCTCCTCCCTATCGACTATGGGCCCAGGCCTTGTAGAGACTTCTGTGTGTGGATACAGGGGTTCAGTCTGCTGATGTACCCCATGTTTTAGCACTCAGAGTATCAGAACTGTAACGTCAGCTGGACATCCTGTGGTAGGAAGAAGGCTGATTGTCTGTGTATTGTTAATTGTATAAGTGTGAAGTGTTTCCCCTGGTATTGTGAGTTAGCCCTTGTCTTAAGACCCCCTGTAGGTATGACTAGGTGTCACTGCTGCATACCTAATTATCAATTACACAACAGGTAGCTGTTAATCCTGTGAGCTCCTGTTATCCCTGTGTCCTGGCCATTGTCTGTCTTAAGCCAATTATATGTCTATCGTCATTCCACGTCTACGTCCCCAATTAATGTAATTATTTACGTCTCATGTCATTCTGTCCTTCCCCCGGATATTGTGTTGCAGGATTTGATCTAATTACTTCCTTCCTGCCATGGTAATTAGATCATGTGATATTTGTCTTGCCCCTTTTCTTACTTGTGTATATATAGCTCTGTCTTTGGTTTTAATAAATGAGTCCTGCTTTCACCTCAACATGAGTGTTGCCTGATGTTTGGGGTGGGCTGTAGCCACACTGTGTAGCTAAGCTTCGGATAGCCACAGTGCCAATGCGGCTTCGGTGCAGCGACGTCCCTCCTTCTATCTACAACGCTGGTTCTGCCCGGTGCTGAAGGGGTTACTTGTTGGTGTTCCGTCAGGAGGAAGCAACGTTTGGCGGGAGTACCCAGTCAGGGTACAGGTCGGTCCCGTCACATTGGTGGCAAGCGGTGGGATGCTTCCTTAAAGAAATTTGTTATGGTCTGATTTCCGGGGCCGGAAGTTTCCTCTTTCACACCGGAGCGGGGACATCCAAAGCACCAGAATTGGTCACCCTTCGGGCAGAGAAGGAGCAACGCCAGGATCCTCAGCTATGGAACTGGAGTTCAGATGGCGTATGCAGGAGGCATGGGCCCAACACAACGGACCTGTATCGGCTGAGGACGAGCTGCGGTGGAGTGATCATATCCGTCGGCAACTCTGGTGGGAGACTCTGCGATGGGAACAGGAATACTTGGGTAAGTGCCTCCCAACCAGCAAGGACATCTACTGGTTCCAGCTGGAGGCACGAATGCCGTTGCTGGGAGAGCAGCCCAAAGAGGAATGGGTGGCAGAGTTAGAGGTGCTGGTCCAGACAGAGCTGAGGTTGGACGATGGATATCGGGCTCTGCGGTGGTACGCAGCACAGCTATGCCCGGGGCTGGAGAATAAAGGTCCTACAGAGGGCTATGGCTTCGGCGGCCCGGGATTACTATTGGAAAGCATAGAAAAGGATCCCGACTTCGGAAGTACATTGGAGTGTCGGGGGGAAGACATCCAGGAGCGCAGGGCAGAGGCTATCCCATATGTGGCCGAGCTGTGGGCTGACCTGGATTATTTGGTCACACAAGAATGGGAACTGGAACAGGCATATCAAGAGTTGTTCGACCATGTTCAGCAGTATGCCCCAGTATCCATGGATTTTGTTGACTGTTTATACGAGGATGGTAACTCAGGATGGGTAGATGAGGCTGCGGTATTCACACCGGGGTCCTCCGAATGCTGGGTAGTTCGCCCAGATCCATACCCCTCAGCTGAAGCGCTAACAACAGGGTGGAGAGCCCCTGGCTTCTGCCCCGCACCTGCAACAGGAATCCAGGGAGATGCGGCAGCCGGCCCATCTCCCCAGCGGAAGCAGGAGCACGAGGGAGTGGAGGGTATCGTTCCTCCTCCCCAGCGGCTGTTGGATGACCCGGGAGACAGCGCAGCCGGCTCATCTCCCCGGCGGCGGATCCCAGTTGAGGGAGCTGAGGGTATCGTCCCTCCTCCCCAGCGGCTGACGGATGACCCGGGAGACGACACAGCCGGCCCGTGTTCCCAGCAACAGAAGGAGCCTCAAGGAGGGGGTGCAGGTGGCATCCCTCCCCAGCGGCCAAGTGAGTGCACAGGAGATGGCGCAGACGGCCAGCCTCCCCAGCAGCAGCTCACAACTCTGGGAGCGGAGGAACCTGTTCTCCCTCCCCAGCGGCCGATCCCAGCTGAGGGAGCTGAGGGTGTCGTCCCTCCTCCCCAGCGGCTGACGGATGACCTGGGAGTGGAGGGTACCGTCCCTCCTCCCCAGCGGCCGTTGGATTACCCAGGACACAGCGCAGCCGGCTCATCTCCCCAGCGGCAGATGGAGCACCAGGGAGGGGATGCAGGCGGCATCACTCCCCAGCAGGTGGGTGAGTGTCCAGGAGATGACGCAGCTGGCCAGTCTCCACAGCGGCAGCTCACAACTCTGGGAGCGGAGGAACCTGTTCTCCCTCCCCCGCATCAGATCCCAGTTGAGGGAGCTGAGAGTGTCGTCCCTCCTCCCCAGCGGCTGACGGATGACCTGGAAGACAGCGCAGCCGGCTCATCTCCCCAGCAACAGATCCATATTGAGGGACCCAAGGGTGTCGTCCCTCCTCCCCAGCGGCTGACGGATGACCCGGGAGACGGCACAGCCGGCCCATGTTCCCAGCAGCAGAAGGAGCATCAAAGAGGGGGTGCAGGTGGCATCACTCCCCAGCGACCAAGTGAGTGCACAGGAGATGGCGCAGGCGGCCAGTCTCCCCAGCAGCAGCTTACAGATTCGGAAGTGGAGGAACCTGTCCTCCCTTTCCAGCCCCAGACCCCAGTTCAGGGAGCCAAGGGTGTCTTCCCTCCTCCCCAGTGGCGCACAGATGACCTGGGAGATGGCGCTGCCAACCCATCACCACAGCGACAACAGGAGCCCCAGGGAGAAGATGCAGGCATCATCACTCCCCAGCGACTGGGAAGATTCCAGAGAGAAGGTGCTGTAGGCACTTCTCTCCAGCGGCAGTTGTATTTTTCTGGAGAGTCAGAGGTGGGGCGGGGGAGTGCTGCTCTTGGAGGGGCAGATTATTTGGGGCACCAGTTTCGGGAGGGCATTGATGGGCTAAGTGAACTA
This sequence comes from Spea hammondii, assembly GCA_029215755.1. Taxonomy (NCBI): domain Eukaryota; kingdom Metazoa; phylum Chordata; class Amphibia; order Anura; family Pelobatidae; genus Spea; species Spea hammondii. The sequence goes on from JARDYJ010000004.1 coordinate 70,045,927, forward strand.
ACTGACTACGGAGTCAACCCGTTTGGGGTTTCCTCCTGTGTCAGTCCTATTTGGAAGGGGGAGAAGTGTGACAGAACCCTCCATCACTGGGGCCCCTGGAGAGGCCTGAGAGCCAGCCTCCTCCCTATCGACTATGGGCCCAGGCCTTGTAGAGACTTCTGTGTGTGGATACAGGGGTTCAGTCTGCTGATGTACCCCATGTTTTAGCACTCAGAGTATCAGAACTGTAACGTCAGCTGGACATCCTGTGGTAGGAAGAAGGCTGATTGTCTGTGTATTGTTAATTGTATAAGTGTGAAGTGTTTCCCCTGGTATTGTGAGTTAGCCCTTGTCTTAAGACCCCCTGTAGGTATGACTAGGTGTCACTGCTGCATACCTAATTATCAATTACACAACAGGTAGCTGTTAATCCTGTGAGCTCCTGTTATCCCTGTGTCCTGGCCATTGTCTGTCTTAAGCCAATTATATGTCTATCGTCATTCCACGTCTACGTCCCCAATTAATGTAATTATTTACGTCTCATGTCATTCTGTCCTTCCCCCGGATATTGTGTTGCAGGATTTGATCTAATTACTTCCTTCCTGCCATGGTAATTAGATCATGTGATATTTGTCTTGCCCCTTTTCTTACTTGTGTATATATAGCTCTGTCTTTGGTTTTAATAAATGAGTCCTGCTTTCACCTCAACATGAGTGTTGCCTGATGTTTGGGGTGGGCTGTAGCCACACTGTGTAGCTAAGCTTCGGATAGCCACAGTGCCAATGCGGCTTCGGTGCAGCGACGTCCCTCCTTCTATCTACAACGCTGGTTCTGCCCGGTGCTGAAGGGGTTACTTGTTGGTGTCCCGTCAGGAGGAAGCAACGTTTGGCGGGAGTACCCAGTCAGGGTACAGGTCGGTCCCGTCACACTCCTCACCAAGAAAATTCTTTTTCTCCAATCTTCTGACCAGGTATTAGTTAATTTCAAGAGCCGAATAAAATTGGTCTCTAATATTGTGCACATAGATTTTGTTATGTAAATACCTAAATAAATAAAGTCAGACCTTGCCCAAGCAAAATTGTATTCTCTTTTTATCTGTTCAATTAGACAACTATCAGAAAGCACCCAGATCCCCACCAACACGTGTACAGAAGTGCTATAAATATATAATATTTCCCAGTGTCTGCGACTGCCCAAATATCACTCTTCCTCAGAGTGCAACAATACGAATAGATCCAAAGTTGGGGCGCAATGACATGGAAGGGAAAAAAAAATAAAATAGTGTAATATAGTTAAGTAAAACAATGAATATGTAGAGGTGTACGTACCACTCACAAATAAAGTAGAAATATCCAGCCCATCTGATGATTCTTTGAAAAAATCTCTTTAATATCTTCTTAAAAATTTATAAAACAGACCGCAATAGTGATTGTAACTCTGATCATGGAATATATAGGAAGTTGAATTGCACTTACAATTGGGTTAAGCGCAAATGGCAATAACCGTATCCCCTTTCTCTTTATTGTCCCCTTTTTACCTTTCTTTGTTCTCTTTAGCTCGCCTCCTTTTTTACTATCCCTACCTTTTCTGTTTATCTCCTCTCCTCTTTCTCACTATTTCTCCCCTTTCTCTCCATCTCTCCTTTTATACCATCTCTCATTATCTTACGCCTTTCTCTGTATCTCTCTTTGTTCTCTATCTTTCTTCCTTACCTTTCCTCTTTGTCCCAATCTCTCCTCCTTCCCATTATCTCCCTCTTTTCACTATTTCTCTCCTTTCTTCCAATCTCTCCCTTTTCTCTCTCCTCCTTATCATTTCCCCCTTTATATTTTGCTTCATTTTCTTACATTCTATTTTATAGTATCTCTCTCTCTTTTCTCCTGATCCCTAACCTTTCTGTAGTCCTATAGCGTGAGGTCTGTTCTCTTCAGTTTCAGAGGCAGGCAGTCTATTAGCTGCAGATGAGGTGCCATCCATGTGCACACATATATTTTGTAATTGAGCTTTTTTCAAAACATCTGTGCTTATGCACTTGTGCACATTTTAAGATTAAGACTTTTATTGGAATAACATGGAAAACATGTCACATAAACTTTGGGACCTCAGAGGTCTCATCTTCAGATATTTGCCATGCCATTCAGTTTCAAATCAAACAATATTTTTCCCACTAGGTATTTGAGATATGTCTGTATCTTGGCTAATATCTCAGCCCACTCTATTAAACACACACTAAGTCATAACATACAGTACTGCTGTATGGTGAATTGTAGAATACCTCTGTGTTCACATAGAAGAATCTTCTAACTAATGAAGATCAAGGATGCAGGGTTTCATTAGCATTGCCTTAAACAGCTCAGTGTGGTTTTTTTTGGTAAGTGACTATAACTTAAATATACTTGCAATGATAATGTTCAGGTGGGCACCTTTTTATTAGAAAAAAAAAAACATGATACATTTAGTAAGCTCATGTATTTCAACCAGGGCCGGCCCAAGACATTGTGCTGCCTGGGGCGAAGTGTGAAATGCTACCCCCCAACCCCGGAAAAAAAGTGCTGCAAAAAGTCCCACGGGGTGAAAAGAAAGATGAAATATAACATTATTATGTCCAGACTCAGCCTGGAATTAACCTAACTCAATAAAATAATATAATAATAAAATATTTTTTTCAAAGAGTGAGAGCTCACCCACGGGGATCACGGATCAAATATCTGTCACAGTGTCAGATGTGTGTGTATATATGCGTTAAAAAGGCGTTAGACATGCATTTTTAACTACATAATATGTACATATGTCTTTGAAGTAAAGACTAAGATATGACTTTGAAATAACAACCGAACTGTGCAGTTTCTTTAATATTAGCCCCTGCTGTCAATATATATATTAATATTGGCCCCTGCTGCCAATATATATATAAATATTAGCCCTACTGTCAATATGTATCAATATTAGATCCTGCTGCCAATAGATATATATAACTATTAGACCTTGCTGCCAATACATTTTATAGTGAAAAAATTAGACCTTACGCAAGCATTTCCTTGGGCCCCCCTTCGCGCTCCTTAGCATGCAATCACTCCCTCCGCTCCAGCACTACAAAATAGGTACAGATCAAATAAAGAACACATAAAACAGCACATTCGTGTATAGATCAACTGAATAAGGCACAAACCTACATAACTACATACATAAATAATGTATAGAAACATTGCATAGCAGGGATAGATCAACACATTAACACACAAAACTCAGCTTTGCATGTACAGATCAATTGAAATTCACATGTGAACTCAGCACTGAAGGCATAGAATCAGACAAACAAATCCTGTATTTGCAGGTATACAATAATAATGTATGGAAACATAGCATTGCAGGTATAGATCAACCAGCAATCACATGTAAACTCAGCACTGATGGTATAAATCAAATAAACACACAAACCCAGCTTTTGCAGGTATAGATCAATTAGAATTCACATAAAACCTCAGCAATAAAAGTAAAACCCCCTAAATTATAGGCACAGATCACAGGTTGCACACCAAAAAGCCAGTGTCCACACAGCCCACATAGAACCTAACAAGCACCCAGATAACACACATAGGACCTGCCATCTTTGTCCTCAAACAGCTCAGTATAAGTGGACTTGTCACCAAACAGCCCGGCCTGTGCCATCTTTGTCACAGAAACACCCTGCCTGTGCCATCTTCCACAAATCCTATGATACACTTTTACAGTCACTCACTAATTCACACTTTCATTCACATAATCGTTTATTCTCTCACTCACACAAATCATTTACACATATTCATTAATGCATTATCACAAATTAATTATCTCCCTCATTCAAACATTTCATCAACACATTAATTCATACTCTTCCTCATTCAGACAATTCTTCCACACATTAATTCATACTCCCTCATTCAGACAATTCATCGGCACACTAATTCATGTATTCTCTCACTCAATCTCACTCTTTATTAATTTCAATATAATCTACCCCTCTCTCCCTCCCCATAACCTACCTCCCTCTCCCTCCCTATTATCTACCCTACCCCCCCTTTGTACTTCACTTACCTTCCAGCAGTCCTGCGGCAAGAGTCTCCCTGCTCTGCCGCGGTGCGCGCTGCTTCACTGCTGAGCGCCGGAAATGATTTCATATTCCGGCGCTCAGCATTACAAGCCGGCACCGAGACCGAGTTAGAGGGCTCGCAGAGGAGAGAGAGGGGCGCCGAGCAGGTACTGTAAACTTGATAAGCGAAAACCACTCTGCGCCCCTCTCTCTCCTTGCTTCAAAAAAACCCCCAAAAAACGGCGCTTGGGGCAGCAAAGTGCCGCCTCTTCAAAAGTGCCACCTGGGGCAATTTTGCCATTTTTATGGTATGTCGGTTCAGCGATTATTCTCCTTTCCTGCGAATAGAGTACCCATGTAAACTATATATTGTTTTTTCAAGGAGAGAAAGAGCTTTCTTTTGATACCATAGTTAGATGATTAGCTGAAAATTTAGGATGAGAAGTTTTGTAAAAACTAGCGAATATTAGAATAAAACCCTAATTTTTGTATATATTTTCCCTCTGAATCCTCACAAAATTAGGTAAAGTGATGGAAAATCCCTTTATCAATTCAGGTGTCCTAATTTCAGAAATACCTAATTTATATATATATATTTTCCATACTTTCCCAGCACTTATAGGGAACATACTATAAGGTGTACATTATTCGTAGAATGTTTATTCTTATGGCTTAACTGGTTTGGGGGTTGTGAACGGGGGCAGGAGGGTTATACTTTTTAGTGTTGTGTTAGCGCAATGGGATGTAAGGTTTTTTTCTTTTATTATTATTATTATTATTATTATATTTTTTTATCTTTTTATTTTTATTTTTGTATTTCTTTATATATATTTTTTAAATGGTTAGGGATCCTCTTAGGCACCTCTTGAACATGTTATTAATGCCAGTGATGTCACAATGACATAACTTAGCTCACTTTATTGTTTTTTTTTAATTATTATTATTTATTGTATTATTTTAGTGATTTATTTATTTATTAACCACTAACCATTTTTTTCTTTGTTTTATTTTTCAGCATGGGAGAAGAGTGAGAAACATGGTTTCTCAGTCTCCTCACTGCAATCCCCCTGCAACGATCACACTGTGATCTCTATGCAAGTCCCCACAGACTTGCTTAGAGATCACAGTGTCTGTGCCTCATCGGAGCGATGGTATATCCCAGCAGGGTCTAGACAGACCCTGCAGGAGATATCCTGTCCTCCGATGACCTTCCGGGTGACGCCAGCAGTGATGCGACCCAGAAGGGAATGCCTGATAGCGCGAGCGGGCATTTAAAAATTTAACAGTTTTCTGGGGTTTGTGCCGGAAGCTGTTACATGAGATCTGGGAAGCAGAAAGCCAGGGATGCTGGCTTCTGCTGTCACGGGGAGTCCAGGCTGTCAAACGAAAGCCTGATCTCCCGTGTAGCGGCAGGGCAGGACGTACTGGTACGTCCATAGGGGATTCTTGGGATACGTTTTTTGGACGTACCGGTAAGTCCATAGGGGACTGAAGGGGTTAATACACAATGCACAATGACTCACTTTAGCACACAAGACACACACTCAACCATACATACAACCACTGTAATACACTTACTCTAACATGCAGACACACACTCACTGTAAAACACAAAATCACTCTCCTTGCTTGTCTTCACGTGTCACATTAAGTTACCCCATAGGGCAGAGTAGGCATGCAGAAAACAAAGGGTAAATGGTATAATAAATGCATAATAAATATACAAACACAGTTTAGATACAAATTATACATTTTACTTGTGTACCAGCCTTTTGCTCTTCTGTGTAGTCTACTTCTTTGTAGTCTACAGCCCCCATCACACTCATCATCAGCATGGGAGTGTGATGGGAGTTGTAATCCACAGACATCTGTCAATTTAAAGATAATGTTTATAAAATGTGGGTATAATTTGTGGGTATTTTTGTTTTATTATTTATGATTGATTTTGTCATTTGCAGATGGCGGGTGCCTGGCTGTCAAATGTCTGATCCTCTGCATGACGGCATGACACTTTTTATCCAGTGCGCCTGACGGCTGATCTAAATATAGATCAACGTAACTGGCGCAACTTTTTGATGCCATGGTAGCAGGCACCCAGAGTAGGCTGCTGATCAGGCTCTGACTGATCAACAGTACTCACTCCAGATGAATGTAAATTTGAGGCTTCCATTCATTAAGTCTTGTGCGACCGCACGATTGCTCAAATCTTTCAGTGCGAGGAGGGTTTCTGAGCATGTCCCCGGGTGTGAGGATGTCCCCTGGACCAGGAAACGTCTGGTAGCAGTGTGTGCAGACGGCATGGAACATCATGAATGTTTTAAGAGATTAAGAAATTATGTGCATGCTTTCCCTTGCTTTAGCTTTGATTTTTTATGATTGATAATACAACTGTTTGTCATGTTTCCTAGATATCTTTATAGTGTATTATAATGACTCCATTTGATGTATATACATTTTAAATAATTTTTAAATAATAATTTATATAAATAAAGTTATGATCATTATGTCTCCAGCACGTAAGGGGTAAAATACTGAAATATTATATAAAACATTTGAATTATACAGTGCTTTGACTGAATTTTATAGGCATGAGATGTATAAGAATGTACAATTTGATAGATGAACAAAAGATGATAGCTTATGCTAGCCTGCAAAAAAAGATAATAAAAGGAATGATTTGAGTATTATTTTTAATCTTCAGGACATAATCTAATTATCTATCTATTGTGAATTCAAAATTTCAGGAGGAATATCACATTTCTGGTAAATTGAATTCTACACTGCTGAAGTGAAGAACAGCTGGTGAAATATTATCACTAGGTTTGACAGTTTCCAATAAAACTACTTAAAAGTACAGGGCAACGCACGGCAATATATCACCATAAAAATATTAAAATCCGGTCGTCGTATGCCATTTTTTGATCGGTAATCATGATATTATTTTCATAAACTCCTGGGTATGTTTTATACTCTGCATCCAATATATATATATATATATATATATATATATATATATATATATATATATATATATATATACACATACATACATATATATATATATATATATATATATATATATACATATATATATATATACTGTTAAGAGTTTGAGTATTCATCTTTCTTTGTTTTGCATAGTATTTGGCATTATCATAACTATTACTATAACAGAAATCTTAACTGAATTTGCAGATTCCGTAATGAAATATTTTCAAATGACAAATGCATATTATTTACGCAGCACATTGTTATATATACATGCACAATGTATTAAACTCTCATTTACTGTTCATTTTTAGGACTGTGAATGTGATTTTATTTCCCAGTTCATCAGTTCTCACTGGTGAAATGACTAGGAGAGTGCTAACAGTAGAACAGAGGAAACTGACTTGCATTTCAGTTCTCAAATGTCCTTAGTATATAAATTTTATATGCTCATGGGGGTTTTTTCCCTCGGTACAGGGCCGGCCTTAGGGGTGTGCGACCTGTGCGACCGCACAGGGCGCCATGGTTGCAGGGGCGCCTGACCGGGACTTAGATTAAAGCATAGTTTTTTTTTTTGTGTTTTTTTTTAAAACTTTATTTAACCTAATTTATATATATATATTTTCCATACTTTCCCAGCACTTATAGGGAACATACTATAAGGTGTACATTATTCGTAGAATGTTTATTCTTATGACCGGGACTTAGATTAAAGCATAGTTGTTTTTTTTGTGTTTTTTTTTAAAACTTTATTTAACATCATTCATGTTAAATAAAGTTAAAAAAAAAACCGATGCTTAAATCTAAGTCCCAGTCAGGGGCGCCGAGCGGTTGCTCGTGAAGTTCTCGGCAACCGCTCGGCGCCCCTTACTCTCCGTGACTCCGTCGCTGTGCCAGCATCTCATGTTGAGCGCCGGACTATTCCGGCTCTCAACATGAAATGCCGGCACCGTGGCAGAGCGAGAAGACAGATGCCTCCCGCTCTCACCGCAGGACTCCGGCAACAAGGTAAGTGGGGGGGGTGTAGTTTGAAGGGGCAGAGGGGGGGGTCTAGTTTGAAGGGGCAGAGGGGGGGTGTAGTTTGAAGGGGCAGAGGGGGGGTGTAGTTTGAAGGGGCAGGGGGGTGTAGTTTGAAGGGGCAGAGGGGGGTGTAGTTTGAAGGGGCAGGGGGGGTGTAGTTTGAAGGGGCAGAGGGGGGGTGTAGTTTGAAGGGGCAGAGGGGGGGTGTAGTTTGAAGGGGCAGAGGGGGGGTGTAGTTTGAAGGGGCAGAGGGAGGGGGGTGTAGTTTGAAGGGGCAGAGGGAGGGGGGTGTAGTTTGAAGGGGCAGAGGGGGGGTGTAGTTTGAAGGGGCAGAGGGGGGGTGTAGTTTGAAGGGACAGGGGGGTGTAGTTTGAAGGGACAGGGGGGGTTTAGTTTGAATGGGCAGGGGGGGTAGTTTGAAGGGGCAGAGGGGGGGTAGTTTGAAGGGATAGTTTGAGGGGCGGTAGTTTGAAGGGGCAGAGGGGGGGTAGTTTGAAGGGGCAGAGAGGGCGGGTAGTTTGAAGGGGCAGAGAGGGGGGTAGTGAGGGGGGGCGCCAGAGGAGTAGTCCGCACAGGGCGCCACAACGCCTAAGGCCGGCTCTGCCTCTGTACCACTAGAAATGAGCTAATATGAGGACTCAGGAAGCATTACCTGTTCTTGGCTAAACTAGTCTCATGGGCTTTTGTTACAATAAAAGTTTTTGTTAGTTTTTGCCACATCCCACCAAACTGAGCTTTACTAAGGTGGAATAATGCTGATTTATATATATATATATGTATTAATCTGCCTGTCTCAGCAGGATAGCAGTATTATTTTAATTGCCAAATTAATCCAGGGACATATTTCTGATATGTCTGCAGAGAATTACAAAGGCACACTCAAAGTGAGATTTATCGGTGGGTCCCTTGCCTCTACTGTGATTAAATAATAATAATAATAATAATTGGGGTGTACATCTCTTGCCCGTTCTTCTCAAAGTAGTCAGCATGGAGGTTGCCTCTGAATGGTGCCTCTGATGGAGGGCTTTATTCCTTCCTGTTAGGTATGAGGCACAGCCAGTGTCACAAGCACCAGTGATCCTTCTTCACCACTTCCGCCTCTGGGCTGAACCTCTGCACGCATTACGGGGACAACCTGCAATCGGAGGAGAGGTTGTCTCTATGTTGCTTGCCGAGGTTCCCTCCTGAAGCAGAAGTGCTCCAGCAGGCAAGAGTAACGCAGCAGATCATGGGAGAAACAGATCAGCAGAAAAGAAAAGAAGCTGACATCTGCATTACTCCCACCTCAAATATTTACTGGCACCATGCTTTTGTTGTGTATGGTGCAGTGAACATACACGTTCTTTTTTATCCATGTATCTAAGGGCCAGAATTTCGTCTGGAGTAACCTAATTTTATTGGGGGAAATCTTTACATGTTTTCCTTTTACTTTGCCATGGGCTATGATGTCAAATAGACATAAAAACCGATATAACTCTGGGCTGGTATAGTAGTTATCTACCCAGAGGTAGTAGCCTTTATTGGAGGCCCCACACTATCTTGACACTTTTTCTAATTGTGTCTGGGCAGCCAGGGAGATTTAGATGTCTTTCCTCTCATCGATCCTAAAGGACACAGTATATCCTATGACTCTTTCACAATGCTTATAGAACTTTACCCCATTCCTAGAGCGCTTAAATGGGAAATATTGCCTGAAATTAAATCTCTCCTTGAAGGGAAGAAAGAAACCCCTTTGATGCAGAAATTCTGCTCAGGGATCTAAAATTGAGAAAATGTATTAAAAAAGAAAACCAGTAAAGGGTCTTAATTTATATAATTGGTCAAAATTTGGATTACCTCTAGGGGTTGAAAGTTAAAAAAAAAACAATTGTGAAAAAAGATGAAAAGAAATTAACTGCCATGTGATCCCAGGAGACACAGTAAATGGAGATATTTCAGGGGGCATCTTGGGAGGTACCTAACAATGACTAATTGAAGTGTATAATAGAAGTGACTTGTGCCACACCAATAATTAAAGCAAATGAATAAACAAGATACTTAAAAAACCCCCATACTCAGAGGTGTACAAATATTTTTTTTAAAAAAAATAATATATATTTATTACGAAAAAATATGCTTACTCAGATTTATCTCAAACAAAGCATAAAATCAAAATCACAAAGTCATGTGTTGCAGTAAGACAGAGTTTCTTCATAATGGGCAACAACATTCTAGCTCCTCCTTCTCAGCTAACCGCTTTCGTGTCCCTTTCCCCTCAGTGCACAGCTCCTCTACTTCTCTTGTATCTTCTTGTTCCTCTGTCTTCAGCTGATGCTCCAGAAAGTCTTCTCTCTTCATCCTCTCCTCTTTTGGCAACTGTACATGGCCTCCTAGTGAACTTCAGAGCCTCAGGGCTGTCCCCATTCTTCCAATCAGAGGGTGTGCCCGGAACTTTCACCATTTTTCTGAAGTTCACCAGGAGACCATGATAACGAAGTCAGGTTCACTGAGAAAAATAATCCTTTCTATACCACTCTCCCCCCGCAAATCTATGTGTATTATTCTGGCCTTCTTGTGGACTTCTGGCAATTAAGGGGAAGGCTGTTCCATTGTTGGAGGGGAAGTGGGGGATCCCAAGTTTCCCCATAGTGATCTGGAGACCCATGTGAAGTGGTGCTCCCAGGTATGCGAATGATCCAAAATGTATTGGTCTGTTTTTCCAGACCGTGACCCTTAATGGTGCTAAAGTTGTCAGAAACACTAAGCTCATCCATGATGCTGCAATGTACAAATATAATCTGCATTTAGAGTAGACTGTCTTGTTCTAAAAATAAAATATTTTTAGTCTTTTTTTTTGTGACAATATGCACTAAATGGGCCTATCATAAATTTAGTTTTGTCTTCAACCTTTCCTTTAATTCTCATGTCTATGTTAATGTGATATACTGATTCTTACTGAAATTTGCATTTTCTGAACAGTACGTGATGCATCATATCGTTACAATTGGAAAATTGATGTCAGTACATGCATAAACGACATGTACTTTGTACAATGAATTGTATTAATAGCAATACTAAAGCATGCATGTTAATTTTCAACATCATTACCTTTGTGGGTTCCTATTAACTTCCTGTTTTTAACTGTATCTTTCTATTCTTATCACATCTGTCAGGAATCCATGTTCTTAAATCAATAACTTGGAGCATTTCTGTTTCAGCATGACAAATGTTATTTTTATAGATGTGTTATACCGTAGCATGTTTGACCTGCAAATCTTCTAGTCATATCTGTTTCTTCACATGTACTCTATGTCTAGATAACACTGCCGACCTGAGTTTAAGGTAACAGGCTTTCCAGACAGCTGCCTGTTGTACCTGAATCAGGGGGATTTTAAATTAAAGTGTGAAACAGGCACACTTGACTCAGCTTGCTGAACAATGTTGCGCTCCTGCCACATACCTCCTTTCCAGGGGTGAACTGACCAATGGGAAACAATTGATTGGAAGCCAAATACTCAGCAAGGTCACGTAACACAAACTTGTGGGATTCCACACAATTAGTGTGGCAGGCAACCAATTGCATGCAAAGGAGAGGAGACCCTGAAGTCCTTTTGCTTGCAGGAAACATTCACCACTGCAGACACTAGGCAGCTAGTTTACTGAGTCCAGTGTGATGATATGAGGGGCAGTTAGGGACATTTTTTTTAGTATATCTTATAGTGAAATATATATAGCATATACTGAAATGTATATATAATATCCTGAAACGCATATAAAACATACTGAAATTTTGCATATGTCTATACTGAATATATAGAACATAGAGGCACTTAGTTGGGTCTGGAGGTGAAGTGAAGTGAGTATTTGAGCTGGGCCAGGTAAATCTAAGCCAGACAAGGCTCATTGAGAGTATATATATATATATATATATACACTAAAAAAGCAAATATCACATAATTTTCATATGTGGCTCCTTTTTATGGAAAAATCTGATAAACCTCATATATGTAGTTCAAGGGAATTTATATATAAAAGGGAGGCTTTAGTCTAGTTTGGTTACGAGTAGTAATGACTAATTAACAATCCTGAAGAAGACAAGGAGAAGGCTGTACCATCTACTACATTTGCTTCATTTGAACTCAGGATGAATTACCCACTGATTTTAGCAAGTAATTATGAACTGTTCATAGAATATCCAATTAGCTCTACATACTTTTTTGCATTTGTATTAGGTTTGCTCCTACAATGCTCTCCTGATCTCATCTCTCTTGGTATTGAATTCTACTCTTTCATCCCTGTGACTTACTTATCAGACAGACCTTGAAGCATAGCTTGCCTTTAGGGGAAGCTTGAAGCGAGTAAATGGGAAATAATCAAGTCACTGGTGTATGTCAATTATAGTTAGTTAATTAATTAGAGGAAAATGCACCACAGAATTGCTGATCATGGGTTCTCATTAAAACCAATAAATCAAGATATATTTAAGTTTAAACAGCAAATTGGTATTATGTTTTATGTCATTGTAGAAATGATTTTATGAATTGACAAACAGACACTAACAATGTATAGAACTTGCTTCATTTAAAAATATTTGAGTATATTAATTTCTAGGGTGGAATCTAAAACTAACAGAACATGTCAATGTCATCTTGCAGTAATCTTGCTTACTATGACTACTTGTGCCCAAGTACAAGCATGTGCCCATAATGATGTATGTGATAATATCATCTGAAAATTACTTGCTTCTGAATGATCCCAGACAGTGGCGACTCTGTATAAACAATATATAGGGGGGGGCACACAAGATACCTCAGTCAAACTGGGGGGGCATTCATAATTTCCAAAAGTAATGTGCTATGGAATTATACTTTTGTTATTGGGCTAAAATAATATCATTCAACACGGGAAGCCTGAAGCCACACTGAGTGCGACTAATCCTTGAAATAAATATTATAACACAATAAATAACTTTTCCACTAAATGATTTCAGGGCCTTGAATGTTTTGTCCCCTGAAGTCACTACAACTTCAGGAGGGCATTTTATCTCTGGATAAATATAAATTAAATAATTCCTACTGTAAATTAAGTGCCAGGAAACAGATGACCAAACACACACACCAGGACAGGCTCTGTTACACCGACACCCAGACACACACACCAGGACAGGCTCTGTCACACCGACAACCAAACACACACACACACACCAGGACAGGCTCTGTCACACCGACACCTAGACACACACACCAGGACAGGCTCTGTCACACAAACACCCAGACACACACACACCACGACAGGCTCTGCCACACCAACACCTATACACACACACCCAAGGACAGGCTCTGCTACACTGACAACCAAAACACACAAACAGCAGGACACAATCTACGTCACAGACGTCTACATTAGAATGGATTTTTCACACTGCATTGCCGTTTATACCCCCCTTAGTGTTTTTGCCCCTTGTGTATTGATGCCCCTGCTGCCCATATATATTAACACTAGCCCCAGTTGCTGATAGCAGGTATAGATCAACACATTAACACACAAACCAAGCTGTGCATGTATAGATCAACTGAAATTCACTTGTGATCTCAAATAAACAGAATCAGACATACAAATCCTGTATTTGCAGGTATACAATAGTATATGAAACGTAGCATTGCAGGTATATATCAAATAAATACATGGAAACAGCATTGCAGGTATTAATCAACTGAATAAGACATATTAATCCTGTATTTGCAGGTATACATAAATAATGTATGGAAACAGCATAGCAGATATGGATCTACAGAATAACACACAAACCCAGCTTTGCAGGTATAGATCAATTGGAATTCACATAAAAACACGTCATTACAAGGTATATTTAAAACCCCCTAAATTACACGCATAGATCACAGGTTGCATACCCCAAAGCCAGCCCTGGCGTCCACACTGCCCACACAGAAATCACACTCCTATCATACCCAGGCAACCAGTAAATGCTGGTACCTAGGCATGATGGGACTGTGCTTGCTGTGGTTGCTGTTAGCAATCACACTCCTATCATGCCAAGTCAGCCAGTACATGCTGGTACAGGGTGGCTGTAAGTGATGTGTAGACCCCATACTGCTGGCAGCATCAATACACAAGGGGGGCAGCTAGCTAGGTTTCGGCATGCACTGGCTGACTTGGCATGATAGGAGTGTGATTGCTAACAGCAATCAAAGTCCCATCATGCCTAGGTTCCAGCACTTACACATCCAACCAGTAAATGCTGGAACATAGGCATGATGGGACTGTGATTGCTGTTAGCAATCACACTCCTATCATGCCAAGTCAGCCAGTACATGCTGGTACAGGGTGGCTGTAAGTAATGTGCAGACCCCATACTGCTGGCAGCATCAATACACAAGGGGGCAGCTAGCTAGGTTTCAGCATGTACTGGCTGACTTGGCATGATAGGAGTGTGATTCCTAACAGCAATCACAGTCCCATCATGCCTAGGTTCCAGCATTTACTGGTTGGATGTGTAAGTGCTGGAACCTAGGCATGATGGGACTCTGATTGCTGTTAGTAATCACACTCCTATCATGCCAAGTCAGCCAGTACATGCTCGAGGTGCGGCCTGCGTAAGATCGGTTGCCCTGGCTGCCGATCTTATGCGGGCCACACCTCGAGGTCTCGTGGGCCGCATTTGGCCCGCATGTTGGACGCCCCTGCCTTATCACTTTCTAACCCCCTCTCCCTAACTTATCACTTTCTAACCCACTCTCCCTCCCTTATCACTTTCTAACCCCCTCTCCCTCCCTTATCACTTTCTAACCCCCCCCGACTCACTATCTACCCTCCTTCTTTGTAGTTGTCTCACCTTTAGGTCCAGCGACGGGAGCACGAGGCTTCTGTCTTCGTTCTCTGCTGCGGTGGCCGCTGCTTCACCACTGAGCGCCGAAATATGACGTCATGTTTCGGCGCTCAGGATGAAATGCCGGCACCGCGACGGAGGTAGAGGCTTCGTGGAGGAGAATGGGGGGCGCCGAGCAGTTGCTAGGCGCCCCTCTGTCTCCTCCGCATAAAAAAAAAAAAAAGACGGGATTTAAAGTCGCATTGCGACTTTATTCCAAATTCGGCAGGGGGGCAACAGGGGAGGCAAGGATTAACCTGGGGGGGGCAATTGCCCCCCTGTAGCGACGCCACTGATCCCAGATGAACCAGTGGGAAAAGTGCTTAATAGTGTAGTATGACTCCTCCTGCTCTTTTTTTTTTATATAGTAATCATCCACCTGATGCATTTAATATGCATTGCATGCTAATATGATATGTACTTCAAAGCAACACATGCACACGGTGAACATTCCAAAAACTAGCACACAATTACACCAGGAATAAAAGGCATAAGGCCTTTCAATATGGCAAAATGTGATGCCACCAGATCCCGTGTCACCTTTATATTTTTTGGGTGTTGCTGAATGCCTCAATATCGATGCATTATAGCAACACTGACTGAGCAAAGAAAGCGATCGTTGATCATTTACTAAGCTAATTTCATATTCTGTTAATGACAATTTATGTGCCTGTCGTGAGGTGAAATTAGCTTAGAAAGTGATATTGATATTGAGGCATTAAGGAAAAGCAAAAAAATATGCAGTGGTGCCGTGTGATTGCTGTCCAGAGCTATTACATTCGCCATATTGAAAGGCAGCATGCCTTTCAAATATGGTGGTGTCCTGCTGCTGTAAAAACCTTAGGAAGCGATCTACAATCAGTTCCATTGCTCAGGGGGTCTTGCTGGATGTCAGCAACAGTCAATGATATTCATTGGCAAGAAAAGGGTTTGTGTATTTTTTGTACTGTAGCTTATGTTTAATTAATTAAAAATATTAAATTTTTTTTTTTTAATTAAATAATTAGATTGTAGTTATTCAACTGTAAGCTCACAAGAGCAGGGCCCTCTTTTTTTTGTACCAGTTTGTTACTGTGTGTGATTTTAAAATGTTCTACTGACTCTGGAACTATGAAATGTGCTTGCGCGATATAAAGAACAATAATGTAATGTTATGTAGTTATTTATGTTATTATTTATATTCTAACAGCTTCCACTCTTCTGGGAAGGCTTTCCACAAGATCTTGGAGTGTTTTGTGGGAATTTTGCCCATTCATCCAGTAGAACATTTGTGAGCTCAGGCATTGGTGTTTGAAGAGAAGGCCTGGCTCGCAATCTCCATTTCAGTTTATCCCAATGGTGTTAAAGGAGGTTAAGGGACTTGTGACAAACCCTGTAGCATGAGGGCCATAAATGTCACATTTAGGGGTCCTAAGCACAGTCCTCTAGGGCAATCAGAGTCAGGAACACGAACTTGTAGCAAAACAGCGCTTTATTTTAACTGTTTAAATCCAACACCCCAAAACAAAATCATAAAAAGAAACACCTAGATTCCAATTGGGGCCCTCTCTAACTGACCAGCCTAATCAGCGACTAACTTGACCTCCCAGCCAGACCCAGCTAAGCCAGGCTCTGGAAAACCTCCCCAGACAGCACACACAGGTGATGTCTCACTTGGCTCAGGGATGGTCTTCTTTAGGGCTTCTCCTTGCCCTGGGAGCACAGGGAAACTTTCTCTCCCCCCAATAGTCTCTCTGATTATCAGGCTCCAGCGGTTTTTAATGCCCAACAGCTGTGCCTGATGCCGGCCCCATAGGAATCCCGGACCGGATCCTGCAGACTTCTAGCCTCCTGGAAAAGCCGGCATGGATTTTCCACAGAATGGGGACCCCAGGGACCCATATTTACAATCTGGATAGCACCTGTACCCAAATGCCAAACTAAGCATCTCCCTGGGGTTTACACTGTCACAGACTCTTAACTTAATTATTCCACACAAAACTCATCCAACCATGGCTTTATGAATCTTGCTTTGTGCACCACTATATGGACAAAAGTAGTGGGACACACCATTTAATTATTGAAATCAATGTTTGGGCAAGGCTCCTTACTCCCAGTGAAGGATAATCTTAATACTTCAGCACATCAAGACATCTTGGACAATGCTATGATCCAACTTAGTAGGGACAGTTTGGGGAGGTGATTTTCTATTCCAGCATGACTGTGCCCACATAACAGAAATAATAACAACTCTTCAAGAATGTCAACACAGTTTTCTCTGCATTAAATCAACAGAAAACAAAACATTTTACACCACTATCCCCTGTGACCTCCCTGTATATTACCTCTGTGTCGAGAGGTTATGCAGCAGCCTTCGACAGGTCGAGGGAATAAATAGGGAACTACTACTGGAAAATAAAAAAAGGGAGACGAAGGGACAGGGTGAAAAGGATTTCAGTTTTTCCTTTTTCACCAAATATAATACACAAGCCCACAATATTAAACATATCCTACAGAAACATTGGCACATCCTTAAAAACGATGAAATCCTAGGTACTATACTCCCTGGTAAACCCCAAATCATCTTTAAGAAGGCCAAATCATTGAAACAAATCCTTGCACCCAGTGTGCTACCAAGAAAAGGGCCCACACAACCCACACAAAAACTCCTTGGTAATAAACCAGTAGGTTTTTTCACATGTGGCCGTTGCAAAATGTGTACCCATCTCCCCAAATAAACGGACAAATTCTTAGGTACGAAAACAGGTCACACATACAACATTAAACATGTTATCAACTGCACATCTAAAAATGTGGTGTATTTACTGGAATGTGGATGTGCAATTAGACCCATGAAGGAGAGAATATTAGAACATCTAGGGAACATAAGAAACAAAAGTATGAAACATAGCGTCCCTAGACACTGTAACTCCTGCCCCCTGTTTACATTTGATACCCTCAAAATATTAGGTATTGATTGGGTCCCCCCTAATTGGAGAAGGGGGAACACCGTTGAAAATCTTTCCAAACGTGAAACAGAATGGATATTTAAACTAAAAACTTTTAAAAAAGGTGGTTTAAACATGGAACTTGACATACTGGCATTTATTTAATGGGGACATTTGCAAACGCAAGGGGAATATAAAACTGATTTCACAACCTCTATTTATTCTCTGGTTTTACAACCTCCTTTTATCTCCTAGCCTCAGAAAGTCTCAAAAAATCCCATAATTTCTCTAGCCCCTATACATTCAATTTGATTAGTAATACTAGGAGACCAAACATAACAGTAGGATGTTGCTTCTCCCTATACTTACCTTTTCACCCTTCCTATCGTACCTTTGTATGGAACACCTCTATACTGACCATCATTGCAATATGACTCGTTCCACATTGTATCTTACCTTTGATCCGTTCCACATCTTTCCTGTTCTTGATATAACATCTATGTGTATCTACACTCAGAGGCTCAATACAGGACCTCGTTTTCCATATAAAAATCATTGCTCCCTTCCCATACGAAATCACACACGGAGTCCGATATTTTCCTTAATATGTTTTTATTAACAATATTTTTCTCCCCTATGAACGGTAACGATGCACCAACATGACACCGGAAGGTCTGCATGATCAAGAAACAGCCCCGTACCTGAACGATGCCTCCACCACGTAAGAAGAGACCCGCATCTCAGTAACAGCCCACACGATGACAGATACAGAGGAGGTAACCTTGACGTCATGACGCACGGAGGAGGGACAGACGCCGGAGGGGGGTGGAACTGAAGATGGCGCCAACCATGAATAAAAGACCAACGGAGGAAAGAAAAACTCTACTCCTGAGGAAGCCTAGTAGGCGAAACGCGTAGAGAGAGGACTTTTTTCCAGTATCTTTTGGTTTTTAAATAAGGCTGGTTTTTATTCATTTCTATTTATATATATATATATTTTTAAGGAATACAGACGGATTTTAAGTATTTATTTATTTATTGGTGCAATATCTATCTCTTTATTTGGAATCATGTACTTGTAGTTCCCCTGGAATATATATAGGGCTTTGTCCCAAAATAAATTTTATATTCTATTGGACACTAAATCATAGTGTTATTTAACCAAACGCTGAAAGCAATTGGGGAATACCCACTAAGACCACCATGGAACTGTGGACATACACGAGAGAGGAGCCGGCCTGGAGACACTTCGGAATAGTATACACGCTGAATATATTCTGCTAAAGAGTAAGTGCATCCATCACTTTACGTTATTCCTTTCCCAGGCGATACCATCCCATGTTTCTTTGGTTTGTGTTTTGTCTACATGTACATGTGGCTATACGGACCTAAAGAGAACCCCACTTTGAAACATCACGTACACTTTGTGAGTGCATAAAGTAAACCTATTAGTCAGTACTGTTTTTTATACATCTGCACTATCACGGTTTTTGTATTTTTTGTTCATTATCGGTTGACACGAGCGCACCTGGTTGGATTGTGTTTTGTGAAGTTTCAACACCTGGAGAGTGTGTTACAGGGTTGCAGCTGTGTAGCCGGTTCAAGAAGGGTAGTATCCCCCCTTTTTTATTTATTCATTCACTTTACATATGGTCTGAGACTGGTTTTCACATCCTTTCACTCTATTACCTCTGTGTGACAGGGCCAGGCTAGCTGGCTCATATGTTCGTGTGAAGTTTAGCCGGGTAATGGAGAGCTTTTGTGTCCAGTTTGTGATACCGTGATCCGGTAATATTTTATAAAGTGTATTATTGTATAACCGGCCCAGACACTGAATGTGGCTGCAGCGCCAGCCTTCAAAGGAACAATCAGCTAGCCTGGCCCTGTCACAGACGTATGAGGGACTGACTGGTGATTCCTCAGCCCTCAAACAGGGTTACACAGCCTTGGGTACGGTGACCCTGTAACACTGTCACATCAGAATGAACAGGCTTAGGTTGGCTAAATGCTATTGTTACCTTTGTCCCCTTCTATTGCAGTAAAATGGTGTGATTACTCAGCTTGGGACGAAGGGAGAGTTCCTCTAAAACTTCTCGGGCAGAATCAGCATGTATTTCTAATAAGTTATTACTTTTTAATTAAAACATATTTATGTTAATATACACAATGTAAATAATTATTATGTATATATATATAATAAAAATAATTACATCTAATTAATTGTTGCCAAAAATATATTGGGGTGTTTCTTAATTCTCAGTAAATTTATACCTGAATTGCAATGTGTGTATGTGAAAAATCACCGAATTTCCTCTGCAAAGATTGATAGTAAAATGGCTGCATGAAAAGTGTCAAAAAGACCTGGGTCTATTTTTGAAAAATATGTACATGGGGGGAGGGATTCTGGGATTCATGACAGATAATCAGCTTACAAAAAAACCATAAAAAATTGATATTTCAAATATATAATTTGACAAATATTACAATCTGTTAACCAGTTTTTTCATTCAATTTTTTTTCATTTTCACTATTTAAAAAAAAAAATGTTTTAATACAGTATATGATATGTTCAAAATAATGATATCTAAAGAATTCCCTCCTTGACATGAAAAAAACAATATATAATTTGTTTTGGTACAATAAACGAGAAAAAAATTAAATTACTAGTAACACAAAATGCAGAAATGTTAAAACCATTTTACAGAATATACAAGTTCAGCCCCATCATGACGGTGTTAAACATACAAAAATTAAAACAAGAACATGCCTGTGTATTTTACCATTTGACTACTTCTTCACGTATTGTTTTAAAGGCTTTACCATAGATTAAGTAAATTATTTTTTAAACTTGTGATGCATCATTATATATAATGTGTACAGATACACAAAATGTTATGTTACCTAGCACCTAAATTTAATATGATTTTATAGGACGAGTTTAATCTTTGTCCCATGTGTATTCAGCACCTCTGCTATTGCAGCCTTAAATTGCCTCAGATGCAAATCAATTATTTGAAAGTTCACGTAATTAGTGAATTGGTTTAAGCCTGTTTATAATCAAATTTAAGTTGCAGATAATTTCCCTGAGGCACATGAAGACTTTCAGACTGACTAACAAATAGTGATCAAAGAAAATAATCATGAAGAACCATGGGGTTTTCAAAGGTAGTAGAGGTTGGAGAGGAAAGCTAAGAGAAATATAATGGTCCAAATACAATTTAAAGTTACTAATGCTGCTCAGCTCACTGCAGTTCATTACAGTGAAAAAAAGTCCTTTAGGATTAAATGAATATACATATAGTTTTAGAAGAGTTATGCCAGGTAGATAACCAGGTTCCTTTTAGGGACATCCAGCTAAAGGGCATCTCTAATTTTCCTTTGTCTGAGACAAAGTTCATATGTGCTCTTCAGATTACACCAGACTTTAGTGCTCATGGGACATCTATGAGAAAGCCACACCTAAGTATATGCAACAGTGAGTGACAGTGGACAGTTACATGAGCTGACACCTTTTTCTTTAGAACGGCTGTGCTTGTGTCATCTATTTAAGGCTGTCTTTCATCACTTCACGTCTGAACACCTCCTAAAAATTAAAAAGAAGATGTATCTGCCTCATGCAAGACATAGGAATGTTCTTTCTCTCGTGGCAAAAATTAGCCACAAGAGGCTATTACTCCAGCTTGCAAGTTTTTTGTTTCAGAGTTCACATGCTTAACCACCACAGCTGTACACTAAACAAAATAAATATGAATTGCTAAGAAAACATGCTAATCAGAAAACTAAGTATAATCTGAAGAATCCTGGAGAAAATAGGTTTGTGGATTGACAAGATTTCTTAATTTCTGTTAAATCTGGTGTTATCATATGCACAAAAGGGTACAAAAAGATTCTAGTAGCGCAGAGCAGAAACAAGGTTTTAATCAGACAGCAAAAAGATGTTAAGCAATGATTACTGTACTACAGATGGTTAAAATAGAATATGTGAAAAAAGAGCCAATGTACATTAGATAATTGGACAATTTACAGATTGAGAACGCAGAGGCTATATGTTACAGAGAAGAATCTGCAGTTATCAGAGCACCCTACCCTTAACCCAATGATGCAACCCTGCAATATTTCATTGTCGTCTCTCAAATTAATACATAATGCTATATATGCAGCATATTTCTTTTTTCAAAATATTGTATTTTTAGAGTGAAAATCTATAAGGCAAATCTTTGCAACCTAAGTAATACATACTTATGTTTTAAATCAATTTAACTATACCAATGCAAATAGTTATTTATCTGTATCACAAGTTCAAAGTTACACTGTATAGTATTTACTAGTAATGTAAAATAATGTCATCTAATTTGAATTTTCCGCCTGGAACAAGAATGAATAATATAAAAATATCTAACTCTATTAGGCGTACCTTGTAATCAGTGATCAACACAATATTCAAGTAAAAATGTAATAATGCAAAACAAGCACTATTTAAAATTCTATAGCCCTCATAAGAGATAAATCTGTACAGGAGACATTTATTACCATCTATGTTCTCTGATTAACTTTCAGTGCCTTCATACTTGAACTTGAAATTAACGTGTGATAAAATCATTTGACTGTCCCCAACACCTAAAGCACTTGGAGCTTGAATCAACAAAGATGAACTGCAGAATGGAATATCCAAAACCAGCACAATGGAAAAGTTGAACACAAGGTCAAAACACATACATAACAAATATACACTAATACATACAGATACATGTACATCAGGAGCTGAGAACCCTGCCAGTGAGTGTGCCATCTAGCCTTATGTTACTTTATACAAAGTTCCATGCAGGATTGGTGAAGTTTGAGTGTCCGTGAGTTTACAATCTAAGGGAATATTACTATTCAAATACTGGTTGAGTCACTTTTTAAAACCACAAGAAACTATGGTGTGGAGACAAAAAACATAGTATGGCCAAAAATTCCCCTCACCCCCACCAAAAATAAAAAAAGTTATGGTTAGACTACAGTTTAGTGGAAATCTGCAAATGTTAGTATTGTAAAAAATAAAGTACAGATCCAATTCACTATTGTGAGATAGGGAGAAATAACTATATAGCCATATTTTAGGTGTGCTCACCATGTATGATAAAACGTCTTCTATAATTCTACTTCATGCGCTATAGTGATCTATACAATGTACATTATGGTGTAGATCCAGAGATTTAATTTTGTACTTCTGTACCAGAAGTACACCAATAATGCTTATATAATATGTATACAATCGAAAGTATGTTTCAGTAGCATGTAAGCACCATAAAAAAAATAAATACCGTATTTGCTGATTATAAGACGACCCCCCAAAATCTGAATATTAATTTAGGAAAAAAAGAAAAAGCCTGAATATAAGACAACCCTATAGGCAAAAAGTTTTACCAGTAAGTGTTAGTTCATGTAAACTATTGTTTTTAATAAAAGCTATGATTGAGAAAAATATTTTGTTTTTAATTCCTTTTATTTTCCAACCTGCCCCCCAGTTATGCACATCTGCCCCCAGGCTTGTCATTCTGTTCCATGATATGCCTTTTAACCCTCTAAATGCCACTGTGCCCCATGATATGCCTTTTAACCCTCTAAATGCCACTGTGTCCCATGATATGCATTTTAACCCTCTATATGCCACTGTGCCCCATGATATGCCTTTTGACCCCCTATGTGCCACTCTGCCTCTAGAAATGTCTTATACCCCTATATGCCATTCTGGCAGGGGCAGGAATATTTTTTGTTCATAAGAAAGACGGAGGTCTTCATCCTTGTATAGACTACCGGGAATTGAATAACATAACCGTAAAAAAAAAAAAATAATAAAAAAAAAAAATCGGTACCCACTTCCGCTTATTTCAGAATTACTTGAGCATGTACGGTCAGCTACGGTCTTCACAAAGATAGACCTACGTGGAGTTTATAACTTGGTGAGATTGAGGAGGGGGACGAATGGAAAACAGCGTTTAGATGCCGTTATGAACATTTTGAATACCGAGTGATGCCTTTCGGTCTCTGTAACACCCCCGCTACATTCCAACACTTCATCAATGATGTTTTCCATTACATCGTAGGCGTTTCGTTATAGTGTACCTTGACGACATATTGATATTTTCGCCTTCCCTGGACTCCGTGACCACGTGTGTCAAGTTCTCAACCATCTAAGACGAAATGGACTTTATGCCAAACTCGAAAAAAAAAAACTCTTTATGCGTATTCGAGGTCCAAACCATTGAATTTTTGGGGTATATACTCTCTCCCAACAGTATTCAGATGGGTCCCAGGAAAGTCACTTCCATACTCCACTGGCCTGCTCCCACAGACCGTAAAGGTGTTCAAAGATTTGTGGGATTTACATCACCTACCGGGACGCCTGCGCGTCCGGCGCCTCCTCCTCAATTCGCGGCATGCCGTCTGCTAGATGCACTTTATGCGTTCCCCGACACGGACGGCGGGGAAACAGCCCGAGTGACATCACGCACGGCGTTGGCGTGGCGTTCACTAGCAGGCAATTCAGAAACTGAGCACTGAGACTCATTCAGTGTATCAGGCTCATTATATTGTAGCCCTTAACCGGATGTTGGAGTCCAGAGCGCAGGAGTGAAACAAACTTCACAAAGGACACAAGCAGAATGTTTGGTTATAGGTTATATTACAAAAGTAAAGCAAGGCATCTCACCAGAAGCAGCAGAGTAGGAGGCATATCATGCATATGAGGGTAGAAAAGTCCAGGCAAGTATTCAAAAGGGTCTGGGACAGGTAACAAGCAAAAAAGGGGAAATCCAGTAGGCAGTCCGGGTGAAAGAGGCAGGCAGGCAGGCAGGCAGGCAGGCAGGCAGGCAGGCAGGCAGGCAGGCAGGCAGGCAGGCAGGCAGGCAGGCAGGCAGGCAGGCAGGCAGGCAGGCAGGCAGGCAGGCAGGCAGGCAGGCAGGCAGGCACTATGGCTCCAAAGAACTTAATGAACTCACAACTCTGTTACAGGGAGGCAGGGATATAAAGCATGTTCATTAGGTCAGGTGTGAGTCGTCAAGGCTTCAGGTGAGGGAGGCATGGTAATAACAAAACCAAACAGCTGAACAGAAATACACAGCACATTAATTAGATACATAGCAAGACATGTATACATGGTACAGGGTGCCACAAATGACAGGCAACAAGGCAAGGAACACAGGGGATAGAGTGAGGAGCTGAGATGTATAAGGGAAAGAGGGCAAAGGTACATAAAATACAGACAGAAATAAACAAGACAGCAAGCTGTGGAGAGGAGTTCAACTCCAGGCAAACCTCTTAAAGGGGCGGCCACGCCTGGCAGTTTCCAAGGCTGGGGCTGAACCCTGACACAGTGCTCAGTTATTGTGCTGTGCAGTCCTTTGTTTCTTGCTCCTTACGTTTGAGATTGACCCTTTGTGTACCAGACCCGGCTTTCTATGAGATTGACCCTTTGTGTACCAGACCCGGCTTTCTATGAGATTGACCCTTCGTGTACCAGACCCGGCTTTCTATGCGATTGACCCTTCGTGTACCTGATCTGTCTCCTGTCTGCTACCTGCCTTCCGGTCTCCACCTATATTTTTTGGAACTCTTCCTAGGGTTCCCTACACACTGCCCCCCCCTCTGTCCCTTCTCACTTCATCCCCCCTCTGCCCCTTCTCACAGCACCCCCCCTCTCTGCCCCTTCTCACTGCCTTGCCCCTTCTTACTGCCCCCCCTGCCCCCTCTCCCTACTTCTCATTATCCTTACCTTGTTGCCGTAGTCCTTTGGTGGGAGTGCGAGACGTCCATCATGGAGAGTTAGGGGCGCCGAGCGGTTGATGAAAACTTCACAAGCGACCGCTCGGTGCCTCTGCGTGGGACTTATATTAAAACATTGTTTTTTTTTTGTTTTGCTTTTTACTTTATTTAACATGGAGGCGTCCCGGGCAGGTGCCCCTGCTGCCGTGGGGGGGGGGGGGCACAGGTCGCACACCCCTAAGGCCGCCCCTGTTTATGTCTATCTTTATAATGCAATGTTGTTGGACCCAACAATCACATCCATACCCATCAATGAGACCACCTCTCAGTTTTTTGGATACTTCTACCTATCAATCATTCATATGTACAGTCCTATACACAGTGCCTTCCCACAATACTTCACCAAGGTGCACCAAAACAGCTTATAATGGCAGCGGCTACACGTGGGAAAGAATGGACGAATCTTAACAAAATTTCATCGCTTTTACAGTTAGTTTTAGGCAGTTTCGTCAGGGATCGCCCTTGTTTCTGGAGATTCTTATGAATACATGAAACAGGCAATTTTCGTTAAAAATCTGAATGCTCAAGTCCAGCACATACCCAATGCACCTGCATAGATTATGTTTTTCATTTGTGCTTTGATCATCCTTTCTAATTTTATTGCGTTATTATTTCATTTTCTTTATAAACACAAGCAGATTCTAGATGCTATTATAATAAAATTGGCAATATATAGTATGAACAATAACCTAAACACATGTAAAGACTTACGGGACAGTCTTTTAGGAGGTTGGATTGAAACTGTGCATCATTACCATTCATTCAAATGAATCGAGTGTCCACATAATGTCCTATGATTAAAATAAGACAAATATCTTTAGGTTAGCAAAGTCACACTTATTTTCCCCTTTAATGTTCTGTTGAACAATGACACTAATGTGCAGCAGTAGAAAGTCCTTTGTGACAAATTGAATTAAAAGTAATTACAGGCACCTAAGACTGCTTTTTAGTTCACACTGTGCCACAATACTGAATTACTAGAGAGAGAGAGAGTAGAATTATTGGATTTAAATTCATCACGCATGTCTGTTACAGTGTAAAATCAGGTAACACTTTCAATTAAGGCAATCAATAATCAGAGCAAACTCATTAGTAATGTCTATTAATTACAGAATTGACATGTGTAATCAATGCTGGTGGGACTAAAACTATTTGAAGACTTACAGCTGTTAAAAGCATCCAATGTTTTTGTTTTTCTTAAAAACACACACACATGCACACAGTTTTGAGACCCTCTGTCACGTCACAGCGTACAAGGAGACACCGAAGTCAGGTAGGACTGGCAAAGGATGGTCCAGAGAGCAGCGGTCAGGATACCGGAGAGCAGGAACGGCGTGGGAATAGCTGAGGTCAGGATACCGGAGAGGAGGATAGTCATGGGAATAGCCGAGGTCAGGATACCGGAGAGCAGGATAGTCGTGGAATAAGCCAAGGTCAAATAACAGGTAAACAACAGGAATGCGTACTGAGATAGGCACTACCGAGATAGGCACGACCATCAGGCAATGTCTCTGAGTTAGGAAGTCTCTTAAATAGGCACAGGAGTTTAGGCACTAATTGGAGATTTCCCGCCAAATATTCAAAGTGCCGTTCCGTCACTTCCTGCGCGGCCATCTTGTGTTAGGCGATTTCGTAATCTCCCCATATAAGTCGAGGTAGTAACTGCCGGCGCCACTAGGTGGCATGAAGAAGAACGAGTCCGGACTCCAGAAGAGGACCTGTCTCCCGGCTGCAGCTGCTGGGAACGCAGCGCGGAGGTAAGCGGTCTCCCTCGTCGTGGCAGCGGCTGCCTCTGCTGTGCGGAGGCAGGGGGTCTCCCTCTTCCTCGCGGCGGCTGCGGCTGCTGCTCCGAAGCGGGGGGTCTCCCTCTTCTTTGCGGCAGCTGCGGCTGCTGAGTAGAGGCGGTGGGTCTCCCCCTTCTTCGTGGCAGCTGCGGCTGGAGTTGCCGTGCAGAGTCGGGGGGTCTCCCCCTTCTTCGCGGCGGCTGCTGCTGCTGGTCCGAAGCAGGGGGTCTCCCTCTTCTTCGCGGCAGCTGTGGCTGCCGGACCGAAGCGGGGGGTCTCCCCCTACCTCGTGGCGGCTGCGGTTGCTGACCGGAGGGTCTACCCGCCGGGTACGTAACACCCTCCCACCATATATGTATTCTATTTTGTCATCTAAATGACTCACGACTAGTTATAAAATCCAAGTTTATTCGGATTCATATGAATTTTATTTTTTACTAATTTTGTTAAATTTGTCAATTCGTCAAAACATCTGAAAATGCGGATTGGCCACACCAAAGGACTGAAATGAGAGAACTCCAAATTCCTATTTGCATTTCTTGAGTTTTTTCACTCTTTCACCATGCTCTCTCTCACAGTTTCTCCCTAACTTCTCCATAACTCTGCTTCTCGTTCTCTTTCATCTGTCTTCTCCAGCACTCCACTTGGCCTGGCTCTCGGTAAAGTTATCACGCTTCAGCAACAGAGCAGAGCCTTGTAGCAGATACTTTCTCCCTCAATTGGTGGAATGGAGGAGAGGCTGTCCTTGTGTTGTTTGTCCGACTACAGAAGTACTACACTGCACCAGAAAAATGCAGATGGGTCCGCGGAGATGCATTTCTTGTTTATTCTGGCCTGCTGTGGTATTTCTGCAACAGGGCAGAGGCTCTGGACTGGAAGTGGTTGTCAGAGAAGGTAAGGAGACATTAAGAGAGTGTAACAGAAAGAATGAGAAAGAGTATGAGATGGAATGAGAGTAAATGTGAGTGAGTGACAATGGATTTTGAATCCAAAAACCCTCAGAATTTCATCCACGCTAACCAGGATGAAATTGTCTTGTTTGAAAAAGATTGGACCAAAAAACAAACAAAAGCTTAATCCAAATTATTTTTTTGTCCATTTGGTCTATTATATACAGTGGCGACTCTAGAAACAATATATAGGGGGGGGCACACAAGATACCACTGTCAAACTGGGGGAGCATTCATAATTTCCAAAAGTAATGTGCTATGGAATTATACTTTTGTTATTGGGCTAAACTAATACTTGATCATTCAACATGGGAAGCCTGAAGCCACAATTGAGTGCGACTAATCCTTGAAATAAATATTATAACACAATAAATAACTTTTCCACTAAATGATTTCAGGGCCTTGAACGTTTTGTCCCCTGAAGTCACTACAACTTCAGGAGGGCATTTTATCTCTGGATAAATATAAATTAAATAATTCCTACTGTCAGTTAAGTGCCAGGAAACAGATGACCAAACACACACACACCAACACAGGCTCTGTCACACCGACACCCAGACACACACACCAGGACAGGCTCTGCCACACCGACAACCAAACACACACACACCACGACAGGCTCTGTCACACAGACACCCACACACATCAGGACAGGCTCTGCCACACCCACATCCAAACACACACACACACCAGGACAGGCTCTGACACACTGACACCCAAACACATACCCTAGGACAGGCTCTGCCACACTGACAACCGAACACACACACCAGGGCAGGCTCTGCCACACCAACACGCAAACACACACCAGGACAGGGTTTGCCACACCAACACCTATACACACACACCCGAAGATAGGCTCTGCTACACTGATAACCAAAAACACACAAACAGCAGGACACAATCTACGTCACAGACGTCTACATCAGGATGGATTTTTCACACTGAATTGTCGTTTATACCCCCCTTAGTGTTTTTGCCCCTTGTGTATTGATGCCCCTGCTGCCCATATATATTAACATTAGCCCCAGTTGCCGATAGCAGGTATAAAACAACACATTACCACAAACCAAGCTTTGCATGTATAGATCAACTGAAATTCACTTGTGATCTCAGCACTGAAGGTATATATCAAATAAACAGAATCAGACATACAAATCCTGTATTTGCAGGTATACAATAATAATATATGAAACGTAGCATTGCAGGTATAGATCAAATAAATACATGGAAACAGCATTGCAGGTATTAATCAACTGAATAAGACAAACACTGTATTTGCAGGTATACATAAATAATGTATGGAAATATATAGATATGGATCTACAGAATAACGCAAAAACCTAGCTTTGCAGGTATAGATCAATTGGAATTCACATAAAAACACGTCATTAAAAGGTATATTTAAAACCCCCTAAATTACAGGCATAGATCACAGGTTGCACATCCCAAAGCCAGCCCTGGCGTCCACACTGCCCACACAGCAATCACACTCCTATCATACCCAGGCAACCAGTAAATGCTGGTACCTAGGCATGATGGGACTGTGCTTGCTGTGATTGCTGTTAGCTAACAGCAATCACAGTCCCATCATGCCTAGGTTCCAGCATTTACTGGTTGGATGTGTAAGTGCTGGAACCTAGGCATGATGGGACTTTGATTGCTGTTAGCAATCACACCCCTATCATGCCAGGTCAGCCAGTACATGCTGGTACAGGGTGGCTGTAAGTGATCTGTAGACCCCATACTGCTGGCAGCATCAATACACAAGGGGGGCAGCTAGCTAGGTTTCAGCATGTACTGGCTGACTTGGTATGATAGGAGTGTGATTGCTAACAGCAATCACAGTCCCATCATGCCTAGGTTCCAGCACTTACACATCCATGCTATCACACACACACTCATTCATTCATATACTCATTCATTCACAGATTAATCCCCTCAATCACACATACTCATTCAAACTCCCTCCCCACCCCCTTACCTGCACTGCAGCTCCTCGATGCCGCTCACAGACTTCAGCAGAGGGCGCGCATCCCTCTGCGTTCTCTGGTACTGCACAGAGGAAGCAGGACTGGAGCAGAGTCATGTGATGTCCCGAGAACTCTGCTAGATTCCGCTTCCTCTATGCAGTACAGAAGACCCTCCCACAGGTAAGTAGCAGGGCTCGAGGTGCGGCCCGCGTAAGATCGGTTGCCCTAGCCGCCGATCTTACGCGGGCCACACCCTCTCCCTCCTCCGCATTAAAAAATATAAAATAAATAATAAAAAAAGACGGGATTTAAAGTCGCATTGCGACTTTATTCCAAATTCGGCAGGGGGACAACGGGGGGGCAAGGATTAACCTAGGGGGGCAATTGCCCCCCTGTAGCGATACCACTGATTATATAATTAAAATAACAAAAGATATTCCAAAAAGCAACACTTAAATGCTTACATTTTTAAAAAAAATGTCTTAATAAAGGTCTTTTTTCTACCTATCTGAAACATAGATATATTTCATGATAAATTGAAGGTTTAACATGTCCTGTACATTTGGTATATATATTGTGACAAAAGGTGTGGTATAGTGATAGATGGCAGATACATTAGACCAGCCTTGGTCAATAGTAGCCTACTTTAACCCCTTCGTGACAAAGGCTGATTTTACTTTTTGTACCCTTCGTGACAATGGCTGTTTTATCGTTTCTGCGGTGTTTGTGTTTAGCTGTAATTTTCTCTTAACCCATTTACTAAACCCACACAAGTTATATATTGTTTTTTTCAGGACAAGAAGGGCTTTCTTCAGACACCAATATGATGTAATTTCCTATAATAAAAATAATAAAATATGACGAAAAATTGAAAAAAAAACACATTTTCTCACTTTTATTTGAAAAATCTTTTATTCATCATAAAAAACTACTGAAAAAACCTGCTAAATAGATTCTACTATTTGTCCCGAGTTTAGAAATACCCAATGTTTTTATGTTTTTTTGCTTTCTTCTACACGTTATGGGGCAATAAGTACAAGTAGAGTTTTGCTAATTCAAAACCATTTTTCTCTGAATCTGGTAATTCTGTCTCTATGTGGTATTTGGGGCATCTTTGAAGCCAGCAAATTAAATTTACCCCACCAAACCATATATTTTTGAAAACTAGACACCCCAGGGTATTTTAGATGCTGATAGTTTAACCCTTTCCATGCACTAATCCTACCACCAACCCTTGTCAAAGTTTGGGATAGTAATTGTTTTTGGTGTTTTTTTCACATACTTTGTACTTCAGGTGTGAAATTACAGCTCCTGGTATATGTCACTGTCCCACAACACCCCGATATGTGTTCAGCAACATCTCCTGAGTACATTGATACCCCACATGCATGGGTTTGTCAGATTGTTTGGGGGCAAAAGGGCCACATTTGGAACATGAGCAATTCAAATTCAGTAGGAATTTTACATCTGGGTAAAGAAAAATGCTTGTACCCAACTATCAGTAGGGACAGGTTACAAGAAAGCCTGGCCTATCTCCAAGAAGGGATTTGATCTAGCACCTTAAGTGGTCCCTCATGCCACGGAATGGACACAGGGGTCACTTGACAGTGCAAATAAAAACGCTTAAAAATGGTGGAGCAAATAAAAGCTAAAAAACAGTAAATGTAACAAAAAATAAAAAAAAAATACAAAAATGGAGCAGGAACAAAAAAAAAATTAAGAATGGGAAACTGTGTGATACAGCTTGAAGCAGTCACCGACACAGAGTGCAGGTTTTCCAGGGCAATCTGGACAGTAAAATGTGGTGTCCTTTCTTTGCCCCCTGCTGTAGCATACCCTGCATCTCTTTTGGGGATTCTGCTTCTTTGCTGTAGGGGGGATTTTAAAAATAAAATGGGTAGCCCCAATTCTGTTGGTTCCCATCACTACTTGGGGACCAGGTGCATCACGGTACAAGATACCTGAAATTACTTCGAGCTGAAACTGCAAAAAAGACAGCTTCAGCCCAGTGTCTGCTTTTTTGT
The DNA here is from genome assembly GCA_029215755.1 of Spea hammondii. Taxonomy (NCBI): domain Eukaryota; kingdom Metazoa; phylum Chordata; class Amphibia; order Anura; family Pelobatidae; genus Spea; species Spea hammondii. The sequence goes on from JARDYJ010000004.1 coordinate 70,078,312, forward strand.
GCAGCAAAAAAGCGTTATAGGTTGCAATTTGCATTAGATAAATTGCAACCTTCTTGTACCAGGCCTTTGTCTTCCTCATAATGAGGTAGGGCTGTAGGAGTTGATCTGACAGATCAACTCCACCCATGTGCTTGTTATAGGCCCTGATGCACACTGGCTTTGTAGTGACCCCAGCTCTGCCACGGACAGAAACCTCCACGGTTCTCTCATCGTGGATGGTGCTCAGCATGCACACCTCTTTTCTGTCCTTGAACTTCAATGCCAAAAGCTCCTCTTGGCGTAGAGCTGAGGTCTCCCCCTTTCCTAGCCGGGTTCGTACCAGGCGTTGTGGGAAACCCAAGCGGTTCTTTTTTATAGAACCGCAAGCTACCGTATCGAAACAATACAGCAGCTTGAACAAAGGGACGCTTGTATAGAAGTTATCTACATACAAGTGGTAGCCTTTGTTCATAAGGGGGAATATTAGGTCCCAAACAATCTTGGCACTGGTGCCCAGATGATCTGGGCAACCTGGAGGGTCAAGGTAGCTATCCTTACCCTCGTATACCCGGAAGGCATGAGTATATCCTGTCTCGCTCTCGCAGAGCTTATACACCTTCACTCCATACCTAGAGCGCTTGGAAGGAATATACTGCTTGAATCCCAACCTTCCTTTATATTTCATTAGGGATTCATCCACGCAGATATTCTTTCCAGGTGTATAAACCTCTGGAAACCTGGCAGCGAGATGGGTAATCAGGGGGTGGATTTTGTACAGCCTATCAAACTGGGGGTCCTCCTTAGGGGGGCACAGGCTGTTGTCGCTAAAATGCATGAAACGAAGAATCATTTCATACCTTTGCCTAGTTATAGTTTGGGCAAAAATGGGGGTACTAAAGATGGGGCTGGTGCTCCAGTAGGAGCGGATGGAGGGCTTTTTTATAATGCCCATTAACATTGTGAGTGCCCAGAATTTAAGAAATTCTGGCACGTCAATGGGAGTCCATGGCTGTTTTGCCCAAAAAGAATTAGGGCTAGCAGCACGGTGCTGCTGGGCATAAATGTTTGTTTGTGTGACAATGTCTCCCAAGACATCGTCTCCCAAAAAAACCTGCACAAATTGCAGTGGAGTGAATCCTGTAACATCAATATTGATGCCAGGAATTCCAGAAAAAGGAGGGATAGCTGGCTTGTACCTATTAGGCGCTACCCATGCCTCTGGTGCACTGCCACGACTACGTGTGGTAGGCGTCCTAACAGCCACAGATACATCACTAGATGTATCTGTGAACTGACCAACGTCAAAATCTGACGCTGTATCAGTGGCCTCAGAATCTGTGGCCAAAAAGGCATACGCCTCCTCAGCCGTATACCGCTGCATGGTAAGAATTGCAGCAAAAATAGTGGGGAAGGAAAGGGTTAATGGCTATAATAAAAAAAAAAATAAACCTAAAAAAAAGTAAAAAAAACTAAAAAAAGTAAAAAAACATGTAAAAAAAACAAAAAACCCAAAAACAATTGCCACTATGCAAGATCACTGTTTATGCAGTGATCAATGGCAATGAAGGGGTTAATATTATATGGGTGGCTCTTATAAGAGCCTTTGGATCAATATATATATATTTTTATTAGGGAACACACCGATCTGTCTCTCTCCCTCACTAGAAGCAAGTGAAGGAGGGGGGCAGATCCAATACTGATCAAAGGCAATGTTTAGAAAACATTGCCTTTGATTTATCAAATCATGATCACTCTTATGAGTGATCTGACCACTAGGGGTGTTATTCACTGGATGTCCATGACATCCAGCAACACCCCCCCCGATGATGTCAGCAGGCTCCGCCCCCCGGCTTGATGGGCGCCGCCATCTTGAAACACCGCGTGTGTTTCGAAGACACCGGCACCGGGAAGGTAAGTTGAGCATTTAGGAAGCGATCGCGAGTCGCTTCCTTTGCTAAACAGGTGTTGCAAAGATGCCTCGATACTGAGGCATCTTAGCAACACCAGCTAAGCAAAGGAAGCGACTCGCGATCGCTTCCTAAACCCGTTTTTCGGCGGCGGGCGCCGCCATGTTTGAAAGACGTGCAGTCTTTCAAACATGTTTTTTTTTTTGCTCCTAGGAGCGATCGGGGGGGGGGCGGGAATGTTTTTTTTGGTGTTGCTCAATGCCTCGATGTCGAGGCATTAGAGCAACACCGTTTGAGTGAAAAAATCGATCACGGATCGATTTTTTCACCCGTTTAAAGACGTGCCGGTCCTGGCACGTCAATTGTCATAATCGTCACGATTTTCAGTGACGTGCCCGGACCGGCAATTGTCACGAAGGGGTTAAAATATGTCCCAGGGAAATATGTTGTTTGTTTACAAACTGCACTACTGGCAGTTTGCAAAACATGGTAAGGGTCCCTGGGGCGGAGCATCTGGAAGAGCAGGGTGGGCCAGTGCTCCAACAGCACTAATTGCTGTTTTGATCCAGTCCAGAGCCTGTATTCTGGACAGGAGCTCCACAGGTGTGGACTAAGTAACAACTCACCTGTGGCTGATTAATTAGCAGGCAGAAGGTTAAAGGGATTGAGCCTGATTCAGAGAGGGAGACCAGTGTTATTCCAGCTGGGAGAGCTGATGAACTGAGGAGTGGTTTCTCTCTTAAAACCGTTTTGATGATAACTTGTGAATGTTTGGAGCTGTTTTTACTAAGCAAGTGCTCAAACAAAGACTGTTATCCTGTGCTACTTATAAACGGCTGCTGTTTATTCCTTTAAAATAAACATTGAAGCTGAGCTGGATGTGTCCTGGACTTCATTTACCCTAGAAGACTGTGGTTACAGCCAAGATCCTTGACAAAAATCCCAAGGAAAAGGGAGGCCTGTCACATATGGTGGAGAATGCAGGCATCCACGTAAGTCTGTGGGTAGAAGTCAGTTACAGCTCAACATGGAGGATATTATCAAGGCTTTGATCCAATCCACCACTGTGCAACAGGAGGCTAACAGGAGAGCTACAGAAAACAGTGCAGTTCTGCAGCAATTGGTACTGACCCAGGCAGAGAATGCTAAACTCCTGGCCAAAGCACAAATAGAAAGCACTGAATCCTTAATGCAACAGATTGCAGCGGCACAAGTTGAGGCATTTAAAGTAACCTGTGAAGAGCAGCAAAATGCTACCTGTGTGCTACAGCAGGAGATCCAAGCTATTTCTGAAAAGCTGGACTTGGACCCTGAGGCGAGATCCCCAGGGCCAAAGATGATTCGGGCAAGCCACTACCTCCAAAAGATGACTGCATCTGATGATGTTGAGGCCTACCTTCTGGCATTTGAGCGCACAGCAGAGAGAGAGAAATGGCCGGCTACCGAGTGGGCAAGCATACTGGCACCGTTCCTGAGTGGAGAGCCGCAGAAGGCGTACTATGACCTAGAGCCTGCAGAAGCAAGCGACTATAGAAAACTGAAAGCTGAGATCCTGGCACGTCTAGGGGTAACCTCGGCTGTACGTGCCCAAAGATTCCACTCATGGGCATTTTCCCAGGACAAAGCTGCAAGATCCCAAATGTTTGACCTCATACATCTGGCCCGGAAATGGTTACAACCTGAAGTCAATTCAGCTAGCCACATTGTGGAAATCCTAGTGATGGATCGATTTTTGCGTGGTTTACCAGCGGCCCTGTGTCGGTGGGTCAGCCAGAGTGATCCACACACAGCAGACCAGCTAATTGCCTTGGTGGAAAGATATGTGGCTGCAGGAGAACTGTTAAGCCCTGCTTCACCAGATAAACCCCGCAATTCTAAGCTTAAGGATTCTGCAAGACTTGGTAAGACTGTTCTGGGTTTAAGGGTGGCTGAAGAACTGCAGCTATATTCTCAGGACACCAGGGACAATACTCCAGGACTCAGAGGGTTAACCAGACGTAATAGGCCTGGGAGAGGAACTAATTGGGGGTCAGACTATGTTGTGAAGTGCTTTAGGTGCAATGAGGCTGGTCATATGGCTAAGGAATGCCCCTTGAAGGATGAACCTATGGAGTGCAATATGGGAGAAAATTTTTGTTTAATTGTGTTGCGTCTATTAACAATGACTATGATAATAACCCTTATTGGTGCTATGTTAATGTGAATGGAAAAATGTCTAAAGCATTACTTGAGTCAGGAAGTATGGTCACATTAGTAGCAGAATCTGTAATACCCTATGTGAAGTCTGATCATGTACAACAAGTGGGAATTATCTGTGTTCATGGGGATAAGAGAGAGTATCCCACAGCAGAAGTAAATATTGGAACCCACTATGGTTCTCTAAAATACAGAGTGGGTGTAGTACCTAGATTATCCCAGCAGGTGGTAATAGGTAGAGATTTTCCCCATTTTCTAGAATTATGGGCCTCTGCAGAAAAGACAGGCCAAAGCTCATCAGAAATTAACCAAGCTGATGAGGATTATGTGTTTCCTTTTGCCAATACCGAATTGGATTTTGACCATCGGGAGAGACACCCGGGCAAATCTTACTACCCTAAACCAGTACTCGTGGGGGATAACCCAGAACAAACTAGTGAGGAGCCGGCTAATACTGCAGAGAATGATGACTTATTGGACATAGGGATCAGTCCTGGTAACTTTAAAAGCGCCCAGTGGGAAGATCCCACTTTAATTGCAGCCCGAAACAATATAAAGGTTGTAAATGGGGTTGCTGCTCAGCCAGGAGAAGCACTGTCATTCCCTTATTTTGAAACGTTAAATGACTTAATCTACCGTGTAGAAAAGAAAGCTGCAGATACTATTAAGCAGCTGTTGGTGCCACAGGCTTTCCGTAATATAGTATTGCAGTTGGCTCACAGCCACATACTAGGAGGAGACCTTGGAGTTGATAAAACCAGAGAGAGAGTCCTTAAACGTTTTTACTGGCCTGGAGTGCTTGCTGCTATAACAAACTATTGCTCTTCATGCCCTGAATTCCAGCACAGGGCCCCGTTCAAGGCTTTCCGTAGTCCACTAGTTCCCCTACCTATCATAGATGTACCCTTTGAAAGGATCGCTATGGACTTAGTAGGGCCACTGATAAAATCTGCTAGAGGGCATCAGTATATACTAGTCGTTCTGGACTATGCAACACGATACCCTGAAGCCATACCCTTACGTAATTCCTCTGCAAAGTCAATAGCAAAGGAGCTAATGCTGATGTTTAGCAGAGTGGGTATCCCCAAGGAAATCCTGACAGACCAGGGAACCCCTTTTATGTCCAGGGTCACCAAAGAGCTATGCAGACTCCTGCAGGTTAAACACCTTAAGACCTCAGTATATCACCCACAGACTGATGGTTTAGTAGAAAGGTTTAATAAAACCCTTAAGAGTATGTTACGTAAAGTAATTGACACTGACGGGAAAAACTGGGACTGTTTATTGCCATATCTAATGTTCTCCATTAGGGAGGTTCCGCAGGCCTCCACAGGCTTCTCTCCTTTTGAATTGTTGTATGGGAGGCATCCCCGTGGAATGCTGGATATAGCTAAAGAGACCTGGGAGCAGGAGAGCACACCCCACCAGAGTGTAATTGAGCACATAGCTCAAATGCAGGATAGAATGGCTACTATTTTGCCTATTGTCAGGGAACACATACAGAAAGCTCAGCAGGCTCAGAAAAACAGTTATAATCGTAATGCTCGAATCAGAGTGTTTCAGCCTGGAGACAGGGTGTTGGTACTGGTCCCCCTACAGTAGAGAATAAGTTCCTGGCAACTTGGCATGGACCATACGAGATCATCGAGAAAGTGAGTGACGTCAATTATAAAGTTAGGCAACCAGGTAGAAGAAAGCCTGAGCAGTTGTATCATGTAAATCTGCTGAAACCTTGGAAAGACAGAGAGGTCTTGGTGGCTTTAAAGCCTTCAGAACCTCCTAAGGCCGAGCCAGAGGTAAATATAGCCGAGACACTATCTATACATCAAAAGCAAGAGGTCAGGGATTTTATCAGAAGAAATAAGGATGTTTTCTCTGTAGTCCCAGGAAAGACTAATGTTATCAAACATGACATAGTCACAGAACCAGGGAAAAGGGTTAATCTCAAACCCTATAGAATACCTGAGGCCCGGCGGGAGGCTATAAGCGTAGAGGTGGAAAAAATGCTAAAACTTGGAGTCATTGAGGAATCCCAGAGTGACTGGAGCAGTCCTATTGTATTGGTGCCAAAACCTGATGGCACATGGAGATTCTGTAATGACTATCGGAAGTTGAATGGCATCTCAAAATTTGACGCCTACCCAATGCCAAGAGTTGATGAGTTAATAGTAAGACTGGGTAAAGCACGCTATTTGACAACTCTAGACCTGACAAAAGGTTACTGGCAAGTCCCTCTCACAGACCGGGCCAAGGAAATAACAGCCTTTTCAACACCCAGTGGTCTGTTTCAGTACACTGTATTGCCATTTGGGTTACATGGTGCACCTGCCACATTCCAACGAATGATGGACAGAATTCTTAAACCCCATATTCGCTATGCCGCTGCTTATTTGGATGATGTTGTCATCCACAGTACAGACTGGGAATCCCATCTTCCAAAAGTTCAAGCAGTGCTTGATTCTATCCGCTCAGCAGGTTTAACTGCCAATCCTTCCAAATGTACTATTGGCTTAGAAGAGGCTAAGTACTTAGGATATTCAATTGGGGGAGGATTGGTTAAACCACAAACTGCAAAAGTAGAAACCATACAAAAATGGCCGCAGCCACTTACGAAAAAACAAGTAAGGGCATTTTTGGGTTTGACTTGTTACTATAGGAGGTTTATTCCAGACTTTGCTACCATTGCTGCTCCTCTAACTGACCTCACTAAGGCAAGGTACCCAGTTATGGTTAAGTGGAGCCCTGAAGCAGACAAAGCTTTTAATAGACTGAAGGAGGCTATCTGTGCCCAACCAGTCTTAGTAACTCCGGACTTCTCCAGAAGCTTCATAGTTCAGACAGATGCTTCTGATGTGGGCTTAGGAGCTGTCCTTTCCCAGGAATATCAGGGTGAAGAACATCCTGTGTTCTTTTTGAGCAGGAAACTAAACCCACAAGAGAAAAACTACTCTATTGTAGAAAAGGAGTGTCTCGCTATTAAATGGGCATTAGAGTCTCTTAAATACTACCTGCTAGGTCGGAAATTCCGATTAATAACAGATCACGCACCTTTGACTTGGATGTGTCAAAACAAAGAGAAAAACTCCAGAATTACCAGGTGGTTTTTGAGTTTGCAATCCTTTAATTTTACAGTGGAACACAGGGCAGGCCTCAAACAGGGAAATGCTGATGGCCTTTCCAGAGTACATGCTCTGATATCCATGGTCGCTCAACCCCTTAGGTCTGAGCTAGGGGGGAGGATATGTGACAAAAGGTGTGGTATAGTGATAGATGGCAGATATATTAGACCAGCCTTGGTCAATAGTAGCCTACTTTAACCCCTTCGTGACAAAGGCTGATTTTACTTTTTGTACCCTTCGTGACAATGGCCTTTTTAACATTTCTGCGCTGCTCGTGTTTAGCTGTAATTTTCTTCTTTCCCGTTTACTGAACCCACACACATTAGATATTGTTTTTTTCAGGACAAGAAGGGCTTTCTTTAGATGACATTGTTTTGATTGTATCTTATTATTTACTACTAAAAAAAGTATAAAATATGGTGAAAAACTTAGAAAAAAATGACTGTTTCTAACTTTTAGTTGAAAAATCTTTTACTCATCTATAAAAGGTAATGAAAAAACCTGCTAAATAGATTCTACTATTTGTCCTGAGTTTAGAAATACCCAATGTTTTTATGTTTTTTTGCTTTTTTCTACCCATTATGGGGCAATAAGTACAGGTAGCGTTTTGCTATTTCAAAGCCATTTTTTCCAAATCTGGTAATTCTTCCCCCCATGTGCCATTTCGGGTATCTTTGAACCCGGCCAATGCAATTTACCCCATCAAGTCATATATTTTTGAAAACTAGACACCCCAGGGTATTTCAAATGCTAGTATTTTAACTCTTTCCATGCACCATATCTACCACCAGTCTTTGTCAAACTTTGTGGTAGTCATTTTTTTGCATTTGTTTTGCCACACACATTTTACTTCAGGTATGAATTAAAATGTTCTCGTTTATGTCACTATCACAAAACACCCCAATATGTGTTCAGCAACATCTGAGCGCAGTGATACCCCACATGAATGATTTTGCCTGGCTGTTTGGGGGCAAAAGGGCCACATTTGGGGCATGCGCATTTTTCAATGTTGAACTTTGGCATTTGGGGATCCACTGCCCATGCCCTATTTGGTACATCTTTGAGCCGGGCCATTTCAGTGTGCCCAACAAAACCATATATTTTTGAAAACTAGACACCCCAGGGTATTTTTAAATGCTGGTATTTTAACTCTTTGCATGCACACATTTTACCACCAGCATTGTTTCAAAGTTTGCAGTAGTATTTTTGTGTGTGTATTTTTCCCACACACACCTACTTTATGTATGAATTTACAGCTCCTGGTATATGCCGCTGTCACACGACACCCCAATATGTGTTCAGCAACATCTCCTGAGTACAGTGATACCCCACATGCATGAATTTGTCATTTTTTGGGGGAACTAAAAGGCCACATTTGGTACGTGTGCATTTTTCTAATTGGAAATTAGATGTGTGGCCATCCTTCCCCCGGTGTTAATTGGGACCTTGTTGAACCTGGCCAATTCAATTTACCCCATCAAATCATACCTTTTTTAAAAGTAGACACCCCACGGGCATTTAATATGCCAGTATTTTAACTCTTTCCATGCGAGAATTGTTTTAAGCTAATATGCTAATTTTAGGACTTGCTCACAAAAATATATTTTTTATATATATATTTTATATTTTGTTGCCTTTTTTAAAAAAAATTTTTAAACATTTTTTTTTCAACTTGGAGGTTCCCCTGATAGTGACATCAGTGGGAAATGATTTTTACATTTTACTGTTTTTTTACTATTTTTTTCTAATTATTAATTTTATTTTTTTTTAATTTTTTTTTTACTAATCACAATGTGATTAGAAAGCTGGGCTCCATTGACTTGCATGGTGAATGCAGTACCTGTATTCAACCTGCAAGTGGAGCCAGAGTTCTCTAGATGGTCTGGAGACCGTCTAGCGAGCTTTTAAAACTTGCTTGTTTCTCTTGCAGGGCGGCGGCCATCTTCCTTGATGGCGAAGATCACCGGCAGCTGCGGCTGTGACCGCTCTCCGGAGCGGTCACAGCCCACCGAAAGGTAAGTGTTTGGTGTCGCTGGATGCCTCCTGATCGAGGCATTCCAGCGACACCATTTAAGTTTAGGAGGCGATCGTTGATCGCCTCCTAAACGCTTTTAAAACGGGCGTCCGCCGCCATACAAAGTATGGCGGATGTTGACGCCCCATGGAGGGCCCAGAGATGACCCCTTCGTGCCGATCGCGGCGTTGCTGAATGCCTCGAGGTCGAGGCATTCAGCAACGCTTTTTGGGTGCAGAAAGCGAAAGTAGATCGCTTTCTGCACCCGTTTAAAGACGTGCCGGTCCTGGCACGTCAATTGTCGTAAAGCACATGCTTTTCCGTGTCGTGCCAGGACCGGCAATTGTCGTTAAGGGGTTAAAATATGTCCCAGGGAAATATGTTTGTTTACAAACTGCACTACTGGCAGGCAGTTTGCAAAACATGGTAAGGGTCCCTGGGGGGGAGCATCTGGAAGAGCAGGGTGGGCCAGTGCTCCAACAGCACTAATTGCTGTTTTGATCCAGTCCAGAGCCTGTATTCTGGACAGGAGCTCCACAGGTGTGGACTAAGTAACAACTCACCTGTGGCTGATTAATTAGCAGGCAGAAGGTTAAAGGGATTGAGCCTGATTCAGAGAGGGAGACCAGTGTTATTCCAGCTGGGAGAGCTGATGAACTGAGTGGTTTCTCTCTTAAAACCGTTTTGATGATAACTTGTGAATGTTTGGAGCTGTTTTTACTAAGCAAGTGCTCAAACAAAGACTGTTATCCTGTGCTACTTATAAACGGCTGCTGTTTATTCCTTTAAAATAAACATTGAAGCTGAGCTGGATGTGTCCTGGACTTCATTTACCCTAGAAGACTGTGGTTACAGCCAAGATCCTTGACAAAAATCCCAAGGAAAAGGGAGGCCTGTCACAATATGTATGTATATATGTAAGGTGACCAGATTTTTAAAATGATATGTATTTGATATGTGTTTATGAAGTTAGCACTGAGGACTATAGATCAAATTAACAACACATGGAAACAGCACTGCAGGTATTGATCAACTGAATAAGACATACAAACCCTGTATTTGCAGGTATACATAAATAATGTATGAAAACATAACATAGCAGATATGGATCAACAGAATAACACACAAACCCAGCTTTGCAGGTATAGATCAATTGGAATTCACATACAAACTCAGCATTAAAGGTATAGATAAGACCCCCTAAATTACAGGATCACAGGTAACACACCCCAAAGCCAGCCCTGGCGTCCCAATTGCCCACATAGAACCTGACCAGAACCCAAATTACACGCATAGCACTTGCCATCTTTGTCCCCAAACAGCCCAGCATGAGTCAACTCTGTCCCCAAACAGCCCGGCCTGTGCCATCTTTGTCCCATAAACACCCTGCCTGTGCCATCTTGGTCCCCAAGGCTCAAACACGCTACTTGTGCCATCGATGCCTACACACAAGCACTTACACACAAATTCACACTTTCATTCACATAATTCATTCACATAATCATTTATTCATTCACTTTATACATATTCATTAATGCATTCTCGCAAATGAATTAATTCATACTCTCACTCATTCAGACAATTCATCCATACATTAATTCATTAATTCTCTCACTCATTCACACAATGGATCCACACATTAATTCTTTCATTTTCTCACGCCTTCACATAATGCATCCACACATTAATTCTTTCGTTTTCTCACTCATTCACACAATGCATTCACACATTCTTTCATTTTCTCATGCATTCACACAATTCATCCCACGCATTCATTAATTCTCTTACTCATTCTCACTCTTTATTTCAATATTCTTACCACCAACTTTCTCACTATGTACCTCCTCTCCCCTTCTCACTATCTACCCCCTCTCTCCCCTTCTCACTATCTACCCCCTTCTCACTATTACCCCCTCTCCCTCCCTTCTCACTATCTACCCTCCCCCCTTTGAAGTTCACTTACCTTGCAGAAGTCCTGCCGTGGGAGCGCAAAGCCTCTGTCTCGCTACTCTGCCGCGGCGCACGCTGCTTCACTGCTGAGCGCCGATATATGACGTCACATTCTGGCGCACAGAATGAAATGCTGGTGCCGCAACCGAGCTGGGAGCCTTGTGGAGTAGAGTGAGGGGCGCCCCTCTCTCTTCTCCACGTCAAAAAAAAAAAAAAAAAGGATGGCGTTTCAATTCCAAGATAATTCATTGAGGATTGAGGCTGCCCCATTGCGGGACTGTGGTCACCCTAGTACACATACATGGGATGCCTGAAGTCACAATTTAGTACCACTGATTCATTCTAATAAAATATAAAGATTAAAATAGAATAAATAACTCAAAATCTTTACTTTTCCTCTCACTGATTTCTGGGTCTAGAATGTTTTGTCCTCTGAAGTGACTACAAATTAAGGTGGGTGTTTTATCTCTGCATAACTAAAAATTAAATAGTTTCATTTATTCATACAGTAAGTGAAGTCCTGGGAAACAGATGACCAAACACACAGACCAGGACAGACTCTGCCACACCGACAACCAAACACACAGACCAGGACAGGCTCTGCCACACCGACACCCAAACACACTCCAGGACAGGCTCTGCCACACCAGCAACCAAACATACACACCAGGACAGGCTCTCCCACATTAACACCCAAACACACACACCAGGACAGGTTCTGCCAAACTGATACCCAGACACACCAGGACAGGCTCTGCCACACCAACACCCAGACACACACACACCAAAGCAGGCTCTGCCACACCGACACCCAGACACACACACACACACCAGGACAGGTTCTGCTACACTGACACCAAAACCCACACACACCAGGAGAGGCTTTGCCACACCAACACCCAAATGCACACACACCAGGACAGGCTCTGCCACACTGACACCCGCAACTGCACCGAGTAAGCTACAACAATAAAAAAAAGTATTTCCACACTGCTTTGTCGTTGACCTTCTCCTTTTGTGTTTTTTACCCCCTTGTGTACTAGGTGTATTTAAGACCCCAGCCTGCCCCTCCCTTTAATATTGATTTATGTAATGGCCCCAGCTGCCCCTCTTGTGTATCGATGCTGCAAGCCCAGATAAAATGCTGTCCTGCAGTATGGGGGATGCATATCTGACTAATTGGTTCCCTTCCATGAGTCTATACTCCCCCCACACTGCAGGGCAGCATTTTATCTGGGCTGGTCAGCAATATATAAAAGTCATATGTGTCCTGGAAAACATGGCCGATTTGATCACCCCATGCCCCCACATCCTTGTGTATTGCCCTCAGCTAGCCTCACATTGTATATTTATCCCACCACCCGACCCCCTTTAGTATTGATTTATGTGATGCCCCCAGCCAGCACCCCCTTGTAAATGAAGGCCCACACACCCTTGCATATTGCCCCCCCTTTAGTATCATGTCAGCCCAACATCCAGATTAGAAGCATAGGATTTGCTATCTTTGCCCCCAAACAGCCTGCTTGTGGCATCCTAGCCTCAAACAGCCGTCATGTATCATCCTGATTGCCTGAGAGTTCAGAGGCCTCTCCTCCTCACCAAGCTCAGTGTTAGCTCCAGGTATGTGTGTTTGACTGTATGTGACCGTGTTTGTCTGTTTGTCATTGTGTGTGTACTGTCTGGTCTGCTCATTTCTAGTAATAAAGGGGTTATTTATCTGAAACTGCTCATGTCTGGTAATGGTAATGATTGTATGTATAATATAAATATAATAAAAATTAACATGGTTCCCAAGGCTTCCTAAAAATAATATAAAAGGTATGTTATGTGTATGTGATGGTGCATATGTGGATCTGTGTGACTGAAGTCATGCTATCAGACAGTTTCATATCAGTGGTCAGGCCATCAGCTTTTTGTTTCAGATTAGCATTAGCTGTATAAGAACTGCAAACATGATAATAAAGATGTAATGATACAATTATGACTGTGTTCTCACACACATATATATATCTCCCTACAAAAATATATAATTTTATTAAACAAACGTTGAGAAATGCCATTTGGTAGCTAAGAGTCTGATATTTGGGGAGCTAAATCTTTAATTTCCACAGTAAAATCACACCATATTGTAATATATCATACAGGGGTGTGTGTGTGAGATATGTGCAGTTTAACTATATTGGTTCAATGGGGGAATTTTGCTTAACCCCATGTAGAATGTTGAAAAAGGCCAGTTGCTAACTACTGGGCTGATATTAGGGGTGCTATATTTTTAAATTTCCACAGTAAAATCACACCATATTGTGAGATATTATAAAGAGGGGTCTATGTGAAATGTGTGCAGTGTAACTATATTGGTCCAGTGGGGGAATTTTTTAAACCCCATGTAGAATGTTGCAAAATGCCAGTTGCTATCTACTTGGCTGATATTTTCGGTGCTATATCTTTACATTTCCACAGTAAAATTATACCATATTGTAAGATATTATAAAGGGGGGTATATGTGAAACTACTGTACATTTAACATATTGGTCCAATCTGAGATTTTTGTAATGTATGCAGAAATGTTAGAAAAAGTAATTTGCTGGCAATGGTCTGATATTTACAGACTTCAGTATCTGTGTGTATGTGATATATATAGTATCAAATTTATGTTATGTATATGTGATGGTGTGTATGTATGTATGAATCAGTGTGTAGCCCCAGGGAAAGATAAGCATGTTGAAGAAAACCATGATTGTGAGACTTACACAACCCAGGGTAAGTAACAGGAATATATATGTCACGCGCGCCGCCGCGGCACGTACCTTGGGGGCTCGCGGCGGCTCGCCCGTCACTGCCGCCGAAGCCGTGTGTGCGCGTTGGGGTCGCGGCTCCGTCTCCACCGCAACCCGACGTCGATGGGTCGTCACGCGAGTCGCCGAGGCGCGTACCTTAGGGGATCACTGCGGCTCGCCTGTCACTGCTTCCGACGCGGTGCGGACACGCCGGTGTCGCAGCTCCGCCTCCGCCGCGACCCGACGTCGGCAGGGTAGTCCTGCCTCCACCTCCTCGTACCGCCGGGACCGCGGGTATGACGCATCGGAGGTCTGCCGCTTTATGAGTACCTTCTCCTATTTAAACCCCATTTATTTCCATTTTCTTTACCCGTTCAAAGTGCATTGCTTTTTGGGTGTGCTGTTCCTTGTCATTTATCTATTGCCTTGTGTACCGACCTTTGCCTGTTTTTTGACCACGACTCTGCGCTGCCTGCCTAAGACCCCGGACCTGTTTATACCGTTTATGCTTCTGATCTGCCTGCCTTGACCTCGGATACGTTTTGACCTCGCTGCCTGCCGTTGCCCTTTGATCACGGACTGTTAACTGGACTGCTCTACGTCTATATATCTGCATAGTTGGATCCTCCTTCGCTACCCGGCCCCGTGACAATGTATTTCTAACTAATATGTGCTTGATTACGTTTATGTGTGTATATGTGTATGATACCTGCAAGCCAATAAAGTCACAGAATGGGGCCTTGTGAAGAACAGGGATAACAGGAAAGACAGCTGTAAGAAGGAGAGTGTGAGATTAGGGGAGGAAGGAAATGTATCACTTGAAGATAGGCTTGGGAAACATAGCAAATCAATAAAATCACAGAGTGGGGTCGTGGGAGCACATGACAGGGACCACACATCAATGAAGAAGTCCCTTTAAAAATGACATAGCAGAAAAACACACTTTAGACTAGATTGGTGGGTCTCTACGCTTTGCATTTTGTAATATCAATCTGGTCATATTCCAATAAAAGCTCTCTCTCTCTGGTATGAATCTTGGGTTGGCTGTTTTATCAGGTAAAAAAACCTTAGTAGAACTAGACATATATTTATCTGGAAAAGGGGATAAGGCTATATGTTAGTTCTGGGGGAGGTAGATTAATCATTAATACACAACACAGAACTGATTATTCTTCACACATATCAATTGGCGGTATTGATTTGAGAGAGGAGTAGTATATGCAACAATACATGCAGATTTTTTATGGGTTGGTGTATCCAGAAGAGCAAGTTGGGCTGGTGCTCCAAGAGCCTTATACAATCTAGGCCAGGATTAACAGGTGAAGCTAACTGCAGCTCTCATGGCCTAATTACGATGGGTTAAAAGAACCAGCCTGGTGTAATTCAGAACACGCCAACCTAGAGAGCAAAGCTGGTGTTTAGCTAGTGCTCAGAGGAACGATGATTTAGTTTTTGTTTATTATATACATATGTTTAATCCCTTCGTGACAAAGGCTGATTTTACTTTTTGTACGCTTTGGGACAATGGCCGTTTTAACATTTCTGCGCTGCTCGTGTTTAGCTGTAATTTTCTTCTTTCCCGTTTACTGAACCCACACAAGTTATATATTGTTTTTTTCAGGACAAGATGGGCTTTCTTTATATGGCATTGTTTTGATTGTATCATATTATTTACTATTAAAAAAGTATAAAATATGGTGAAAAATATAGAAAAAAATTACTTTTTCTAACTTTTAGTTGAAAAATCTTTTACTCATCTATAAAAGGTAATGAAAAAACCTGCTAAATAGATTCTATTATTTGTCCTGAGTTTAGAAATACCCAATGTTTTTATGTTTTTTTGCTTTTTTCTACACGTTATGGGGCAATAAGTACAGGTAGCGTTTTGCTATTTGAAAGCCATTTTTTCCAAATCTGGTAATTCTTCCCCCCATGTGCCATTTCGGTATCTTTGAAGCTGGCCAATGCAATTTACCCCATCAAATCATATATTTTTGAAAACTAGACACCCCAGCGTATTTCAAATGCTAGTATTTTAACTCTTTCCATGCACCATATCTACCACCAGTCTTTGTGAAACTTTGTGGTAGTCATTTTTTTGCATTTGTTTTTTCACACGCATTTTACTTCAGGTATGAATAAACAGGCTCTGGTATATGTCACTGTCATAAAACACCCCAATATTTGTTCAGCAACATCTCCTGAGTACAGCGATACCTCACATGAATGATTTTGGCTGGCTGTTTAGGGGCAAAAGGGCCACATTTGGGGCATGCACATTTTCAATGTTTAACTTTGGCGTTTGGCGATCAATAAAACCATATATTTTTGAAAACTAGACAACCCAGAGTATTTTAAATGCTGGTATTTTAACTCTTTGCATGCACACATTTTACCACCAGCATTTTTTCACAGTTGCAGTAGTTTTTTTTGTGTGTATTTTTCCCCCACACACCTACTTTATGTATGAATTTACAGCTCCTGGTATATGTCGCCATCACACCCCAATATGTGTTGAGCAACATCTCCTGAGTACAGTGATACCCCACATGCATGGGTTTGTCATTTTTGGGGGGAACTAAAAGGCCACATTTGGGACGTGTGCATTTTTCTAATTGGAAATTAGATGTGTGGCCATCCTTCCCCCCGTGTTAATTGGGGCATTGTTGAACCCGGCCAATTCAATTTAATCCAGATCATACATTTTTTAAAAGTAGACACCCCATGGGCATTTAATATGCCAGTATTTTAACTCTTTCCATGCGAGAATTGGTTTTAACTCTTTCCATGCAAGCTAATGTGCTAATTTTAGGACTTGCTCACAAAAATATATTTTTTATATATATATTTTATTTATTTTTTTGCCTTTTTTTACATTTTTTTTTACATTTTTTTCAAGTTGAAGGTTCCCCTTGCGGATGGTGAAGATTGCGTGCAACTCCGGATCGGTCACAGCCCATCCTGGGGTTAAGTGTTTGGTGTCGCTGGATGCCTCCTGATCGAGGCATTCCAGCGACACCATTTAAGTTTAGGAGGTGAACGTTGATCGCCTCCTAAACACTTTTAAAACGGGTGTCTGGCATACAATGAATGGCGGATGTTGACGCCCCGGGGAGGGGCCTGACATGGCCCCTAGTGCCGATCGTGGTGTTGCTGAATGCCTCGAGGTCGAGGCATTACAACAACACCGTTTGGGTGCAGAAAGCGAACGTAGATCGCTTTCTGCACCTGTTTAACCCCTTGATGACAATTGCCGGTCCGGGCACGTCACCGAAAATCGTGACGATTATGACAATTGACGTGCCAGGACCGGCACGTCTTTAAACGGGTGAAAAAATCGATCCGTGATCGATTTTTTCACTCAAACAGTGTTGCTCTAATGCCTCGACATCGAGGCATTGAGCAACACCAAAAAAAACATTCCCGGCCCCCCCCGATCGCTCCTAGGAGCAAATAAAAAAACATGTTTGAAAGACTGCACGTCTTTCAAACATGGCGGCGCCCGCCGCCGAAAAACGGGTTTAGGAAGCGATCGCGAGTCGCTTCCTTTGCTTAGCTGGTGTTGCTAAGATGCCTCAGTATCGAGGCATCTTTGCAACACCTGTTTAGCAAAGGAAGCGACCCGCGATCGCTTCCTAAATGCTTAACTTACCTTCCCGGTACCGGCGTTTTCAAAACACACGCGGTGTTTCAAGATGGCGGCGCCCATCAAGCCGGGGGCGGAGCCTGCTGTCATCATCGGGGGGGGGTGTTGCTGGATGTCATGGACATCCAGTGAATAACACCCCTAGTGGTCAGATCACTCATAAGAGTGATCATGATTTGCTAAATCAAAGGCAATGTTTTCTAAACATTGCCTTTGATCAGTATTGGATCTGCCTCCCTCCTTCACTTGTTTCTAGTGAGGGAGAGAGACAGATCGGTGTGTTTTCAGGTATTCTCAATAATATATATATATATTGATCCAAAGGCTCTTATAAGAGCCACCCATTTAATATTAACCCCTTCATTGCCATTGATCACTGCATAAACAGTGACCTTGCATAGTGGCAATTGTTTTTGGGGTTCTTTTTTTTTACATTTTTTTTAACTTTTTTTTTTTTTAGGGTTTTTTTAATTTTTGCCATGCAGCGGTATACGGCTGAGGAGGCATGTTCCAAATTTGGCCCTTTTGCCCCCAAACAATCTGACAAACCCATGCATGTGGGGTATCAATGTACTCAGGAGATGTTGCTGAACACATATCGGGGTGTTGTGTGACAGCAACAACATACCAGGAGCTGTAATTTTACACCTGAAGTACAAAGTATGTTTAAAAAACAGCAAAAACAATTACTATCACAAACTTTGACAAGGGTTGGTGGTAGGATTAGTGCATGGAAAGGGTTAAACTATCAGCATCTAAAATACCCTGGGGTGTCTAGTTTTCAAAAATATATGGTTTGGTGGGGTAAATTTAATTTGCTGGCTTCAAAGATGCCCCAAATACCACATGGAGACAGAATTACCAGATTCAGAGAAAAATAGTTTTGAAATAGCAAAACGCTACTTGTACTTATTGCCCCATAACGTGTAGAAGAAAGCAAAAAAACATAAAAACATTGAGTATTTCTAAACTCGGGACAAATAGTAGAATCTATTTAGCAGGTTTTTTCAGTAGTTTTTTATGATGAATAAAAGATTTTTCAAATAAAAGTGAGAAATTTTTTTTTTTTTCAATTTTTCGTCATATTTTATTATTTTTATTATAGAAAATTACATCATATATAAAAAATTATGGTGTCTGAAGAAAGCCCTTCTTGTCCTGAAAAAAACAATATATAACTTGTGTGGGTTTAGTAAATGGGTTAAGAGAAAATTACAGCTAAACACAAACACCGCAGAAACGATAAACCAGCCATTGTCACGAAGGGTACAAAAAATAGAATCAGCCTTTGTCACGAAGGGGTTAAAGTCATGACGGTCCTGGCACGTCAATTGTCGTTAACCGTTTGTTTTCCGGTGACGTGCCCGGGCCGTCAGTTGTCATCAAGGGGTTAAAATACATACTAATGTGGGCTGAATCTGGAATTAGCTTTGAATTAGCTTTGAATTAACCCTAGAAGACTATATATATATATATATATATATATATATATATATAGTAGAAGCATTATTAAACACTCATCTACTGATACCAGACAACCCAGAAGGCTTGTTTTTCCCTCAGAAATCTCATGGTGCTGCCACAACCACATGGGATTCTGGGTAGGCGCATGCAAATAAGGTCAACCACAATCACCTTTTATATACACACATACACATAAGGAACCATTACTTTGGATCCATCATTGATCAGGTGCAAGTCTTCAAATAGTGTTAGTGCCACCAGTGATACCCCAAACCAAAGTTCTCAAAGGAATTTTTCTTCCTAATACCGCCATAACTTTTTATTATAATTTTCTTAGAGCTCAACATTTATGTATATGTTCCTAAAGTGCCACACTAATAAAACAATGTAATGTGCTTAGACTCTAGGAAATAATCTAGTTTATTCATAAAGTAATAAGTGTCTAACTATAGCCTCATAACTCCATTCTTTTGAAATGGTTTAAGTGATTATTAAATGACTGTTTATGTATGAAAAACACAGAAAATAATTATTACGCACTTCATCGCTTTGACAGCACAGCCCTGGAGGGAGAGAAATGGACGCAGGGGCCCATGACTGGGGGGGCCTGGGCTGCCCTTCCTCTCCTCCTCCACTTTCACCTTTTGAACTGTATAAAGTTACTAATTGCCCAGCTATATGTAAATCTGCAGATTAGGGGGTCACTCGGGGTTGGTCAGCAGCCCCCTGGTGCCCCCCCCCCATGATATGGGCTATAAATTTGGCTCCCTACAGGGTAGGGCATTATTCCTTACTGCCGTTTGCCTGAAAATATTCCCTCCCACCCTCCCTTTTTTTTTGTGTTTGTTTCTATGGTGTAGGTTTTATGCTGGCATGGTGCTAGAGCTACTCACCTTTAGGGGTGGTTGGCTCGTGGTGCACAAGCCTTCGGGCTTAAGTGCAAGACACTCCTTGGGCTAAGGGCCCTTGCGATTCCTATTGGTGCCACGGGCTGACGGGCAAGGGACGCCGTCAGTCACAGCGGGTATATGGTTTACACGCCTATGCCAGATGGTGTTTATTCATTGACGGTTTCACTGGTTACTGTTTCAGTTTGATGGTGTTTAGTTAATTGTTAAAAGGGGCGTTCGTTAAGCGCCCAACACATTGGTGTAAAGTTTACAAAGGGTTAATGGTACTTAACCCTTGACACATTAATTGTGTTAGTGTCACGGTGCGGAGATGCAAGTTGGATTGCACCGTGGACATATTAATCCATATCTGACTTTTATTGACATTGTTAAATAAATAAAGTCAATTTGTTAAAATTACATTTGGTGTATGTCTTTATTGTGGTTATGGGAGGAGGGGAAAAAGGGGGGCTGCCAGGTAGGCCCTCCTCCAGTCATGAACTTTGGTTATCGTAGTTGACTTCAATTACTTCATAAAATAACTTTTTATTAAAGATGATATTATAGATTATCTATCTATCTTAAGCAGTATCTTACCGCATGGTTATGTACAAATGGATTGTAGTTCTAATCCGTTTGCTCAGTTTCTGGTTCTAGACAGTTTGTTAACAAATTTAGCCTCTATCACTGACCTCTGTCTAGAAATTAACACATCCAACTAGCAAGCTTAAAATTAAAAACAATATTTTTCCTCAGATAGTAATTAAATTTATTGTAAACGCAACCAATAGATACCTAAAATTACTTTTATTGTTTTAGGACTGTATTTTTTTGCTGTATTGCTTTTTAGTTTCTATTTGCCTCATATTATGCAACCCAGACCTTTATTGAATGATTGTCATATTTATTGTAGCATATATGTCTGTTTGTCTTACTTAGGGGTATTTTTAATTTTCAACAGTAACTTAAATTATTGTACGTGAGAACTTCAATTTTCTACCATTGTTGTTTAAGTGTAATCCAATAATAAAATCTCGTTGTATTATAAGATTTTTTGTTATTGTCATTTGTATGACCTTTAAACATAAAAACATGTTCTTAAGCTTGTCAAAATGAGTTATATAAAAGTTAATCTTTTTTTCTATCATTCTCTAATTTTTATTCTTGAAAAAAAAGCCTATGAATTCTCTGTCAATGTAAATTTAATTTTGTACTACAGGGCTCAAAAAATATAGAATATCATCTACCACTGTACCATTCTTAATGAAGAAATGTTACTAAGCTTAAACTATTTAACATAATTATATAAAAAATAAAAATATTTCTCTACACAGATGTAACCAATCTTTATTTTGGAGAAAGAAGTTTAGGGAAGCTCCCTTAACACCCAGGGCCCTGTTATTAATTTATTCAACTGGCCAGCGTCCAACAGACAATGTGTCATTAGTGTGCTTTTCTTTGGTGGGAGTTGACTGGGGATACTAATCTATAGGCCTAAGCAGTCATTATATATATATATATATATATATATATGCACAGTGAATAAAAAAAGTCCACACACCCCTGTTAAAATGCAAGGTTCTTGTGATTTTAAAGAATGAGAAAAAGAAAAATCATGTCACCTTTTAATTTGACCTATAACATGAACAATTCAATTGCAAAACAAGCTGAAATCTTTGAGGGGAAAAAAAACCTCACAATAACCTGGTTGCATAAGTGTGCACACCCTCTTATAACTGGGGCTGTGGCTGTGTTCTGAATTAACCAATCACATACCTCCCAACATTTCAATATGTGAAAGAGGGACACTTTTTTAAAAAAAAAATCTCGCAGAACTCACCAATACAAGCAATTGCACTTTAAATTGTCATGCTCGCATCACCACTTAAAACATACTTTGTTTTTGTCAGCACAGTCATGCATATTAAAAATAACCAACACATTGAATTGAATTCCCATGAGGCGGGAACCATTGGAAGAGTAGTCCAAAGCAGCAGAGATTTATTTTTTTTTAAAGGCTAATGTTAGCCTCCCTCCCCTACACACTGCCTTTACACACACCTGCCCATAAACACACACATACACTGCCTTTACACATACATATACACATACACTGCCCTTACACACATATATATAAAAATTTACACTGCCCTTACACACACATATACATGTACACTGCCCTTGCACGCACATATACCTGTATACTGCCCTTACACACACATAGAAACTGTAAGGCACGTACCGCCCGGCGTACGGTACGTGCCATTCAAGGTCCGGGACTTACCTCCCGTGGCAGACCGCGTCTGCTCGTGACAGGCTCCCGGTCCCTGTCGCCGGCTCGGGCAGTCTGTTCTTCACTCCCCGCGTCCACGCGGGGAGCTGGGGAACACGCCGGCGACGCGGCTCTGGTCCCCACGGAGGGGGCGGCGCTCCAGCACGCCGCTCTAAGTTCCTCTCCTCCTGCTAACAGTAATATCTGAGCCTATGTCAGACACCAGCAAGTGTCTGTGTTAGCAGGGTAGAAGGAGCCCAGAATGCAGGACAACTGGAGGTAACCGGAATAGTCCAGAGTAGTAGAGATAGGACGCAGTAGAAAACTCAGGTAGAGGCAGTACTCCGCCCTCGGTTCCGCCCCCAACCATCTCTCTCCTGTGAGACGGCACCAGAGGTGCCGCCCCTCCAGGGGAAGCCTCTCTCTCCACTCCTCCCCCTCCCCCCTGCATACTGTTAGCAGGAGGAGAGGAACTTAGAGCGGCGTGCTGGAGCGCCGCCCCCTCCGTGGGGACCAGAGCCGCGTCGCCGGCGTGTTCCCCAGCTCCCCGCGTGGACGCGGGGAGTGAAGAACAGACTGCCCGAGCCGGCAACAGGGACCGGGAGCCTGTCACGAGCAGACGCGGTCTGCCACGGGAGGTAAGTCCCGGACCTTGAATGGCACGTACCGTACGCCGGGCGGTACGTGCCTTACAGAAACTGCCCTTACACTCATACATATCCATGTACACTGCCCTTACACACATATACACATACACTGCTTACACACATATATACACGTACACTGTCCTTACACACACATATACACGTACACTGCCCTTACACACACATATACACTGCCCTTACACACACACACACACATATACATGTACATTGCCCTGACACAGTGCCCTCTCATCTCACTGCACCTTCCAGAATATACCAAGGCCTCCCTCCCTCTCATTCTGTTCCTTTGAAGCTCACACAAGCCGTCTTTTCTATCCACTCTCTCTTCAAATTGCTGTCATATATCGCCCTCCAGGCCCTACCTCGCAGTTCTTTGACCACCTTTCTGCCTGGCTCCCTTTCTTCCTCACTCCTAATATCCCCTGTCTTACTCTTGGTGACTTTAACATTCCTTTAGATATATCGAACAACTCTGCTAGATCCAAACTCCTCTCCCTGACATCCTGATCTGGTCTCTCTCAATGGACTAATTCCCCTACGCACACCGCGGGACACTCACTTGATCTGGTTTTCTCCAGTTCATGCTCCCTTTCAGATTTCTCCATCTACCCCTTCCCTCTGTCTGACCACCACCTTCTATCCTTTTCTCCAGTGCTAACCCCTAACAAGACAAACTTACAGCGCTCACCTCATATTTGTTGTTCATTATCAGAAAATACCATTACCCAACTGTCAGCCTCACTTGAACGTCTCTTACCTTCCATGTTAACCCTTTCCTGCCCAGACACAGCAGCCTCTTTTTATAACAACACACTTGCTTCATCCCTCGACACCATAGCTCCGATTACTACATGTTACCCCAAACAATTTAAACGCCAACCATGGCATACTAAAACCACACGGTTTCTTCAGAAGTGCTGCCGCACATCTGAACACTACTTCAGAAAATCAAAATCCAGCGAAGACTTTACTCACTATAAACTCATGCTTCACACCTACAACTCTGCCCTCTCTCTTGCTAAACAGCTCTACTTCCCCACTCTCATATCCTCCCTTTCTTCCAACCCAAGACGCCTTTTTTCTACTTTCAACTCCCTTCTCTGTCCCTCCACACCCACACCACAAACCTCTGTCACTGCCCAAGATCTTGCTACCCACTTCAAAGAGAAGATCGAGACTATTAGAAAAGACCTCTCTTTCTTACAACTCCCTCCTACACCACTCACCACCGCCCTCTCCACTCCTACTATACTAACTGCCTTTTCCCCTACAACCGAAGAAGAGATAGCCACTCTTCTTTCTTCCTCTCACCCAACAACCTGTCCCCTTGATCCCATCCCTTCACAACGTACCGGGACGTCCAAAAAACGCCCACTAAGAAACCCCTATGGACATAGAGATCACAGTGTGATCGGTGCAGGGGGATTGCAGGGAGGGGAGTGAGAAACCATGTCTCTCACTCCCCCTCCTGTCCTGAAAGAGAAAAGCAGAAAAAAAAGTTAATTCATTTAAAAAATAATATTAAATAAATCATTAAAATAATAATATAAATAATACAAAAAAAATTATAATGTGAGCTGTGATGTCATTGTGACATCACTGGCATGGTCAGGAGGTCCCTAGGAGGACCTCTAACCATTTCTGTGTAAAAATAATATATAAAAAATAAAAAATGTAAAAAAATTAAAATAAAAAAAAATATATAAAAAAAGATAATAAAAAAATAATTAAAAAACCTTACTTCCCATTGCCCTAGCATAACATCTAGCCAGTATAACCCTCCTGCCCCCGTTCACAACCCCCAAACCTGTTAAGCCATAGGCTTAATTATACAAAATTGTATACCTTATAGTATGCTCCCTGGTGCTGGGAAAGTCTGGAAAATCTATATAAATTAGGTATTTCTGAAATCAGGACACCTGAATTAATAAACTTGGAGGGGATTTTCCATCACTTTACCTAATTTTGTGAGGATTCAGAGGGAAAATGTAAAAAAAAAATTTTATTTTTAGTTTATTTTTCTAATCTTCACTAGTTTTTACTAAATTTCTCATTCTAAATTTTCAGCTAATCATCCAACTATGGTATCAAACGAAAGCTATATCTCTCCTTGAAAAAACAATATATAGTTTATATGGGTACACTATTCACAGGAAAAGACAATCATCGCTAAACCGACATACCCCAAAAATGGCAAAATTGCTCTGGGCTTTGAGGTACCAAAAACCCCTGGGATTGAAGGGGTTAATCTTTCTCTATCATCTGGAACTGTACCATCTGCCTTCAAGCATGCACTAATCACACCCATTCTAAAGAATCCTTCCTAAGATCCCGTCTGTTTGACTAACTACCGCCCTATCTCTCTGCTTCCTTTTATCTCTAAGCTGCTTGAACGGATTGTCTACAATCGCCTCACTAACTTCCTCTCCTCTAATTCCCTCCTTGACCCTCTACAGTCTGGTTTCAAACCCCTTCACTCTACTGAAACAGCTCTAACAAAAGTCTCCAATGACTTGCTCTCCGCCAAAGCAAAAGGTCACTTCTCTATTCTAATACTACTGGATCTCTCTGCTGCTTTCAATACTGTTGATCACCACCTTCTTCTAGACTCACTTGCTTCTATAGGCATTCGAGATACAGCTATCTCCTCATATCTGTCTAACCGTTTCTTCTCTGTCAACTTCTCTGGCAAGACATCATCGCCCCCTTCCACTTTCCGTTGGTGTCCCCCAAGGTTCAGTCCTTGGCCCTCTGCTGTTCTCTCTTTATACTTCCTTTCTTGGCAAACTAATCAACTCATTTGGCCTCCAGTATCATCTATATGCAGATGATACCCAAATCTACCTGTCTTCTCCTGATCTCTCTCCATCTCTCATGTCCCATATTACCAATTGCTTGTCTGCTATTTCTTCATGGATGTCACAACGCTACCTGAAACTTAAATTTTCTAAAACTGAATCTTACCTCCATCTCCACTCCACTACCTGAATTCTCTATCACCATTAACAACACGACTCTCTCTCCTACTAACCAGGCCTGATGCCTTGGGGTCATCCTTGACTCAAACCTCTCCTTCATCCCTCACATTCAGTCCCTCCCCAGATCCTGCCGCTTGCACCTAAAAAACATCTCTCGTATCCGCCCATTCCTCACCCAAGAAGCCACAAAAACTCTGGTTCATTCACTTATCATTTCCCGTCTTGACTACTGCAACACTCTTCTGGTTGGCACTCCACTGTCTCGACTCTCTCCTCTACAGTCTATCCTAAATGCCGCTGCTGGGCTCATCTTCCTTGCACGTCGCTCCTCTTCTGCTTCCCCCCTCTGTGAAACCCTCCACTGGCTCCCAATCACCTTTAGAATTAAATTTAAAATCCTGGTACTGACATATAAGGCTATCCATAATACTGTTCCTCCATACATTTCTGACCTCATTAGAAAATACTCTCCTACTCGATCCTTACGTTCTTCCCATGGGCTAAGGCTCTCCTCCTCACTTATCACCTCTTCCTTTTCCCGTCTACAAGATTTCACTCGAGCTGCACCATATCTCTGGAATCTACTCCTAAGGAACCTTCAGCATTCACCCTCCCTCTCGACATTCAAGAAACATCTAAAAACCCACTTCTTCAGAGAAGCATACCCTCTTAGCTGCTAGAACTTCCTTTGTCATCGATACAACCACCACACTACCTCTCACCCTTTCTCTATGCCTTATGTTTGTCACCCCATTTCCCTCTAGATTTGCGAGCAGGGCTGTCTCTACCAAATGTATCGGTTTGTCTTAGTCTGTCAATTCTTGTCTTGCCAAACCCCTTGAATTTATGTATTGTATTAAGCGCTGTGTAAACTGTTAGCGCTATATAAATAAAAGATAATAATAATAATAATACACACACATATACACTGCCCTTATACACACACACATATACACTTCCCTTACACACAGATACATGTAGACTGCCCTTACACACACACATATACAGTGCCCTTACACACCAGCTAACAAATAAGTATACTGCTCTAAACACACCGGCCCATACACATACACAAGCTTACAAACACATACATACACATACACTGCCCTTACACCCCTTTCTCCCCATCTCTTACCTCCATCCTTCTTCCTCCAGCCTACATCCTCCATCCTGTGGTGGGAGCGCAAGGTCTGTCACTTTAGATCTCGCTTTATTGCTCCCTCTTCACTACGCTCCGGCTATTGCTGCAGAGCGCAGGGATGGCGTCATAGCCCCGCGCTCGGCATGATTTGCCGGCGCGTAGTGATTAGTGAGCAGTAAAGCGAGGTCTGAAGTGACAGACCTCGTTCTCCCTAATCCCGACTCGACTAGAGGGAGATCGTGATCTCCCAACTAGCCCTGCAGACTGTAGCTGCTGATCGGGCATCTGTGCGCCCCACCCCCAGCTGCACCTGAGTTGAGTATCGCTCTCACCTCATCCTTCAACTGCCCCTGCAAAGCAGGACAGAGGAAGGGATAGGCGGGACAGAGACGCAAAATCGGGACTGTCTCGCCAAAATCAGGACAGTTGGGGGGCATGCAATCACACTCAAACTCATGTTAAATGGAAGTCATTACATACCTGCCATCATTTAAAGTGACTCTGATTAATCACAAATAAAGTTCAGCTGTTCTAGTAGAATTTACCTGACATTTGCTTAGTTGCATCTCAGAGCAAAAGCCATGGTCTGCAGAAAGCTTCCAATGATTAATGTTTTGGAATGGCCCAGCCAGAGCCCAGACCTAAATCCAATTGAACATCTGTGGTACTGAATGAGGCAAAAGCTTTGATCTCCCTGCATTGGGGTGAAGTTTCCTCACCTGCTTTTAGGGAATGGGTAATGAGGGTTGAGAATGTGCAGGCATTGGAGGAATTGTTGGTCTGCTCTGATCATCTCGGTGAACGACACCGGCGGACCTGGTTCTATTGGTCCTGATTCTTATCAGATCCTTCCACTCAAACACTATTGGTCTAATTGGTATTGTTGGGCTGATTATTGGCGCTATACTTCTTCCTTGGCGGTGCTGTTGTCATGCTTGTTACTGCTATAATGTGGACTGCCCTGCTGTGTCAGGGTTTTGCAATGTACTTTTATATCCATTGACTGTCTTATTTTTGTTTTTTCCTTCCCCACTTTTACCACTGTTTTATGTGGGGTGATCTGAAGAGGGATGTGCACAGGAGATGTTCTCACAATCTGACAGATTTAGAGCACTTTTGCATAGAAGAGCAGGCATATATTGCCACGTCAAGATGTGCCATGCTAATAGACTCCTACACAAAAAGACTGATTGATGTAATAAAATCAAAAGGTGCTTCAACAAAGTATTAGTTTAATGATGTGCACACTTATGCAACCAGGTCATTTTGAGTTTTCTTTTTTTATTCCCCCCTATTCTGGAACCCCAGGGTCAGATGCCTGGATATGAATGTCAAATACCAGGAAATGAATAAGGTCAGATAGCTTAACTCGTCCCCTATAAAAGCACACAAAGTCTTCTGTATTTTCTTTGCTTTGTTAGGAAAGTCACAGAAATAAAGGCACTTGTTGATTGTGTAGTGTTGGAAAAGTGCTTCTCTAGAAGAAGGTGCTTTGGTATGGGTGGAAGTGCTTCTGCAAGGGGAAGGTAAAAACAGATTGCCCTGCAAGGGACAACCAGCATGTTGTCCCATTAAGTGGACAACCAGCCACTTAATGGGAGAAAAGGAAATGACAAAATAAACAAACTTGTTCCATGACAACCCCCCTCAAAGATTTCAGCTTGTTTTGCAATTAAATTGTTCACGTTATAGGTCACATTAAAGGTGGAAAAAGTTCTGACATCATTTATCTTTGTTTCATTCTTTAAAATCACAAGAACCTGGCATTATAAGTGGTGTGTAGACTTTTTATATTCACTGTATATATATATATATATATATATATATATATATATATATATATATATATATATATATCAGCAAAAAGGAAACCATGTGTTATTCCCCAATAAACACATAAAAAAACAAGTGATATAACAAAACAAGCTCAATGTGTGCTCTGTGTTATAAAAATGGAACGAAGGAAAGAAACACATAACTTGACTTTAACTGCTTGTTTTCTTCCCAGAAATTTTCATAATGTTACATGTAACAGAAAAGAAGAAGCATATTCATAGTGTATACTTTGTGAATTGTATGTGTATTGTGAGAATATCATATATTGCACTCACAAATGGATTACATTTTCTGACTCTTCAAATAAGTTTCCTCCCGAATGATGAAAGGTTGTTTTTGGACTTGGCCTCAGGGATAGGAGAAGTAGAGAGGAAAAGAAACTTTGAAGCAATCATGAAGTTGACTAACTTTTATTTCAATTTATCTGCTTATGTTTAGGTATACCGTAAAACAAAGTGTCACGCCCCATTCAGGCTGCGGAGCTGCTTGTCTCTAGGTTCCCCTGTCTCGCTACAGTTCCCCCTTTGCTGTAATCCATTCCTGGATTTCCTTATGCTCTGTCCTGTAAAAAAAAATCCTTTAATCATCTACAAAAGTTAATGAAAAGCTGCTAAATAGATTCTAATATGTGTCTACGGTTTAGAAATACACAATGTTTTTATGTTATAAATCTGGTCATCCTGCCCTCATGTCCTATTTGGGACTTAAGTTCAGTTTACCCTAATGAAACCATATATGTTTGGTTTGAAACATAGGTATTTGTTTAAACCTTTACTAGGCATACCATGGATGGGTTTTGCCTAGTCACAGGAGCAGTGTTTAGGCATGCCTGCTCCCTGTTCTATTCCTACTCCTATAGAAAGTTAAGGTGTATATGGAAACCCCTGCCCAAATATGTGGCTATCCCAACCCATACGCAGCTAACCCAGCCCCTTGCAAGGCCACCTCACCCAAAGGGGAAGGACTCCAGGGGGGCCCAGGTGTGTATCAGCACACTACAAAACATAGATAACAGATTCAAATTCATGTTACTAGTTAAACATAACAGTACATTTTTTTAATTGAAAGCAAGCCATTTTTTTCATTTTTCAATATTAACTCTACTATTCCTAGCTAACAAAACATTTTGTATGTAACGCTAATAAGTAGAGCCATGTTTTACATGGCTCTTTTGGCAATCGATTGTTAAATCCTACATCTAGTTAAAAGCTGATTTCTCATTGGAAATGCAAACATTACAAATTGATACAGCATAATGAGATGTGTTACAAATATCTTCTAGGTGTGGGGTGCCGACTAACAATTCTACATGAAACATGCTTAAAAAAATCTCTATCATTAATGCAAAGTAGAAAAATATATAATCATCCATTAGCTCTACCTTATTATTTTGAGATAATGACCTGTTTTCTAGAGCTTTCACCTTGTCACAGCCTCCGATAGGAAGACAAGGGCAGTTCAGCTTTCTCATCCTAGACAAAAGTGTGAGAGAGCTTATTAATACCGTCATCTAGGTTGGTTTCAGATTTGTTTGGCCTGTTGTGTTTTGTGGTGTTTGTATGGAAACATTTATTTTATTAACAGCAGTTTTTTAGAATTTAAAGGAATAGTCAAATCACTTTCTGTCAGGACCGAGTTTCTACTAGATATATCAGTACCCTCAATGCTTGCTTTAATGATACATAAAAATCTATTTATTTAAGGGCAAAAAAACCGAAATAAACACCAAAATACTGCTATGGTAATCAGGGGAGGCGTGACACCTTCTGGCACAGAGGCAGCTATAACCAAGTGGCCCCATTGGCCACCCCCCCCGGTGATTAAAATACGCACTGGCACACATATTTACACACACATACACAATTATGCTACGCACACTTATACGAACACACTCCTAAATGCTTATGGCAACACATACTTACACATATACACTTATGCTAACACACACACATATTTACACATACGCACTAATGCTAACACACACTTACACATGCACGCTCATGCCAATACACACATACATAAAACCTCATAAAATGCACTCAGAGATCAAGTGTGACCTACACAAACACACCTTAGTGACCCTAATAGATGATGAGGTGGACTAAATGGAATGACCAAGTGGGAGTACCCACAAATAGGGAGTTGTTATGACGGCTGATATGAATATTGATAACAGTGGTCATAATATTTGGCGTAGTACCAGCTGATACACATATGCAGAGACAAAAGACAATGGTAACGTAACTCTTCATACCAGACAAAATTTAACAGGTACTCGTGGCTGCAATCGCCCATTTCAACAGAAACCAGATGGACAGAAGCAGACTCCTGAAAAGGAGAACATTTTTTTTATCACAAAAATGTACTTTATTAATAAGTTAAGTCATAATACATTAAAACAAGACAGGACATAAGAAAAGGGTCTTAGAAAAAAAAATGGAGGTAAAAAAACCCATCACATAACATAGACATACATATAGACTGTATCTTGGCATTCAACCATTTTTGGGCATTTATAAAGACAAGATTTCATGAAAAAAGTAATCCTAGTTATCGAAAATACATCTCTTTTATTAATTTCTAACTCTGTCAGGATCACAGGTAGGAACCCAGTTGCAGCTCTCAAACGAATCAGGCAGAAACACAGTATTGAAGGCAGAAATCGTGGTCAGGCAGGTCCGAAGGTCAGTATACCAGGCAGCACAGGATCACAAACTGTAGTAACAAGCCAAGGGTCAAGTAAAAAAGAAACACTTTAAATGTAATCAGGGTGGTCTTATAATCAGACCTCAAATAGGTCTGACTATTAGACTAAGATCCAGATCCCCCGCAGCGCTGCAGGGGACCTGGATCCTCCTGTCTTATGCCCCCCCCCAAACTTACTGGTGCTTCTGACTCCCCGGTTTGTAGCCGGGGCAGCGTGTAGACATCTACGCGATTCGCTTAGACAACTTCCGCTGCAGCCGGAAGGAGGTGCGGTTAGCAATGGGGGTTATCTGCGTCCATCGCGGAGACCTTCCCCGGCTGTCAGTGAGGAGACATGTATTTGCAGGTATACATAAATAATGTATGGAAACATAGCATAGCAGATATGGATCTACAGAATAACACAAAAACCCAGCTTTGCAGGTACAGATCAATTGGAATTCACATAAAAGCATGGCATTAAAGGTAAAAACCCCCTAAATTACAGGCATAGATCACAGGTTGCACACCCCAAAGCCAGCCCTGGCGTCCACCCTACTCACATAGAACCTGACCAGCACGCAGATAACAGACATATGATTTGCCATCTTTGTCCCCAAACAGCCTAACACAAGTCAACTTTGTCCCCAAACAGCCCCCTTTCCCTATTCACTATTTACCTTCTACCCCTTTGTAGTTCACTCACCTTTAAGTCCTGCGGCGGGAGCACGAGGCTTCTGTCTTCCTGTTCTGCCGCGGCGCACACTGCTTCACTGCTGAGCACTGGTATTTGACGTCATATTCCGGTGCTCAGCATGAAATGCCGGCAGCACAACGGAGGTAGAGGCCTGGCGAAGGAGAGTGAGGGGGTGCCCCTTTCTCTCCTACATAAAAAAAAGACCGCTTTCAATGAGGCTGCCATTGGCGGACTGTCCCGGCAATCCGGACATACAGGGCCCGTTCAGTGGTTCCAAATTTGGCGGGGGGGCAACAGGGGGGGCAAGGAATAACCTCCCTCTTGCCCCTCTGTAGCGACGTCACTGCTTTTTGTCCATATTTGCTTCAGCTACACAATTAAAGTTCCCCATACACAAAAAAGAGCCTTGTATTAAATCTGAAAATCTGTCTAATGCTCTATTAAGGAATTGGATTTGACACCTATATGGGGCATAGATATTCAGGAGTGAGACCTTTTTATTATTTATCATACAGATAAGGAAGGCATATCACCCTTCTGGGTCTGATAAATTCAGAATTTCTTCATATTTAAGTTTGGGATAAGAATCGCTACACCTCTAGTGCTGCTACCAAAAATGTTTTGCTTTGTAATCTTTTAGCATCCATACCACAACAATGAGTCTCTTGGACACAGCATACGTCAATGTTTTCATCTCTTAGGATATTATTCAAAATTAGATGCTTTTAAGCAGAGTTAATCCCCTGCACGTTAATAGTGAGAAATCTATCACTAGCCATTATCATAAAAACATATATTTCTACCATACCCATCAGTGCCCCTTCTCTTCGAGGATATGAAAAATATCCTTACAACCAAATGAAGTACATATATTAACAATATAACAAAGGAGTATTGAATATTGAAAAAGAGTAAGAATCCCATTACCCCTGATCAGATCGCCGACAAAGAAAAGAAAAAAAAGAAGACCCATGTGTGATTTTAAGCAAACTTTACATATCTTGTAGCATTGGAGGAGGTAGTCCTACTCTTGCTACGCTTAGGCGTCTATGCTGCCTCCAGGAGAAAAAAAATATATATATATATACAAATATATGTATATAGTTAATTAGGGGATTTCATGATTTGCATAATTTACATTATAAATCACTATCCAATTAAGTTACAAATCATCATTCGTTAACAATTACTTACCAATTATATTACAATAATAAAAATAAATAAAAAAAAAACTTAGTTATTGTCAGGGTCTGTCAGGAGTGACAGGTGTGGAGCGGAGTCCAGTATGCAGGATAGTAACCTGGGCAAGGTATTTAGCAGATCAGTCCAAATAGCATAGTCGAGAGGTCAATACACGGGGCGTCACAGATAAGCGAAGTCCAAAGCATAGCCGAGGTCGGTACATAATAATAAGCACCTTAGGTGCTAAGGTCAAGTAACAAGATAACGGTAGAGTCAAAGGATAGCCGGGTCTGGTACACAGTAATAGGATAGGCACAGGAACACTCAGGATACGTGAGCAGTAGGCACAATAACTAAGCACTGAGCAATGCTCAGTGCTCGGTTTTAAACCTGCCGCTCGGGTACGCCCCGTCCCTCTGGGTGTGACGTCACCCGAGCGTGTTCCTGACGTCCCTTGTGTGTTGATAATAAAGTTATGTGAGAGGGCGCGCGCGCACCCATAAATCCAGCCACGGAGAAGGAGGAAACCGGCGCTGGACCCAGTACCCGTGGGCAGCTGGTACTCAGGTGAGTCGCTGCGGCAGGGTCTGGTGCGCGGACCCTGACAGTTATCCATTACCCAATACATGATTCCTATAATCGTTTCTTTATATTCATCAAGTATAATGTAATTCATCATTACATTATTCAAGTATAATGTACCATAATTCATGCCATAATTCGATATCATCGTTATTCGATCATGCCATAATTCAATATCATCATTATTCGACGAGCGGTGACGTATCTCAAGTAACCTTCTGTGAACCCTTTATATCCCATGATTTGTTTCACCAAAATCAAGTGACCATAAATTAAAATTCCCAAAAATTACATAGTGAAAAAAACACTCTAATTATCCAATATACTGTCACAACCGGGGTACAGGTTCTGGATCCGCGCTGCAGAATCAGCGCCCTCTGGAGGAGAGAGGACGTACTGCCACCAGGCACAGGAGACAGATCGTACACCACCAAGAATAATGAAAGGTGGAACTCAGGAACAAAAAATAAATAAATAATAATAACGGTATCCGAGGGGTCAGGCAAAAGAGTAGTCGGGGTCACAAGCAAAGGTCAGGGCAGGCAGCAATATAACGGAGGTCAGGTTCAAGCAGGAGTCAATACCAGAAAGCTTAATCAGGATTCAAACGCTAGTGAAAGGCAAAAAGGCACTAACACAGGCAATGGTGTAGTGCCAAATGAGGGTTTAAATATCCCTCCAACAATATGGATCCTCCTACCCTCCTAATTAGGGGGAGGAGGAAAAAGAATAAATGTCGCTTTAAGAGCGACATGAATATTCATAAGATTAGCCGTTCGTGCATGCACGAGCAGGGAGCCGACTGCGCGGGCTGCGTCTCGGCGTCCCTGCCGGCAGCCCGACGGAGGAGGTAACAGTACCCCCCCCTCTACGAGAGCCATCCTGGCGATCAGGAGCAGGTTTCTGTGGAAATCTGGAATGAAAAGAACGAATTTTGGCAGGAGCATGAACATCAGAGGCCGGGATCCAAGAACTCTCCTCAGGACCGTATCCCTTCCACCTAATGAAATATTGTAATTGCCCCCGTTTCTTTCTGGAATCCAAGATAGTCTGAACTTCATATTCTTCTTCATCTTGTATCATTACTGGTTCAGGAATACGGACCGAGGAAGAGAATTGATTAGTCACCACTGGTTTAAGCAACGAGACATGAAATGAGTTATTGATGCGCATAGTTTTAGGTAAAACCAGGGAATAGGTAACTTTGTTAATTCTTGCTTTAACCTTGTAAGGCTCAATATATTTGGGTCCCAAAGTTCTGGCAGCTTGCTGAAGATGCAGATATTTAGTGGAGAGCCACACAGAGTCCCCGGGATTAAGCCTAGGTCCTCTGGACCGATATTTGTCAGCTGTCTTCTTCTGCAGCTTCTTAGTACGCTTTAAATGTTCAGCCAGTCTTGCCCAATGATCTCGCAGAACTTGAAATTGAGCTTCTGCCGCTGGAACCCCTGTGGAACTGGTTTCCTGAGGCCATAACTGGGGTTCGTATCCATGAACTGCTTTGAAAGGAGACATCTTTAGAGATTCATGAAATGAGCTATTGTAAGACCATTCAGCAAGATGTAATAATGTAGACCAATCTGACTGGTCTTCTGAGACATACATCCTAAGATACTGTTTCAGTACCTGGTTAGCTCTCTCAGCCTGTCCATTAGATTGCGGGTGGTGAGAAGATGAAAAATGCAGTTCTATACCCATGAGCTTGCACATGGCCCTCCAAAACCTGGAAATGAATTGTGATCCTCTATCAGAAATTATTCTTTGAGGTACACCGTGTAAACGTACGATCTTTGGAGGGAGGTAGGTCTGTAACAAAATCCATGGCTATATGTTGCCATGGATGTTCCGGAACGGGTAGTGGACATAACAATCCTGCCGGTCTGATGCAAGGTATTTTATTATGACCACATACGTTACATGCTTGTACAAAGTCTACAATGTCCCGAGTCATGGAAGGCCACCAAAAATGTCTCTGGAGAAGAAATTTCACATTCCGAACTCCCCGATGGCCCGCTACTGGAGAAGCATGACCCCAAGATAAGACGGCTTTACGAAACCGCGGCTGAACATATAATCTCCCAGGAGGTGGCATCAGTCCCTTAGGACGAGGTGCCTGTGATTTGGAGATGTGCCACATGAGGGTGTTGTGAATGGTGGCAATGATTTTGGTAGGAGGTATGATTGGTTCAACAGGGGTGTCAAAATTAGGTGCTTCGTGTTTTCTGGATAAAGCATCTGCTTTGCGATTCTTTGAACCCGGGCGAAATGAAATAGAAAAATTTAAGCGGGTAAAAAACAGTGCCCATCGAGCCTGACGGGGATTAAGTCTTTTGGCTTTTTCAATATAGACCAGATTCTTGTGATCGGTCAGGATTGTAATGGGGATGGTAGTGCCTTCAAGAAGATGACGCCATTCTTCTAAGACGAATTTGATAGCTAACAGTTCCCGATTACCGATATCATAATTACGTTCAGCTGGGGTAAAAGTCTTAGAAAAATATGAACATGGATGAAGACGATTAGATTCCTGATTTCGCTGGGACAGGATGGCCCCGGCTCCACTTTCCGATGCGTCAACTTCCAGGATAAAAGGTAAGTCTGGATTGGGTCGTTGTAAGATAGGAGCCGTCGTGAAGGCCAACTTTAGTTTTGCAAAGGCCTCCTTCGCCACTGGGGTCCAGGATTTGGGATTCACCCCTTTTCGGGTGAGAGCAATGATAGGGGCAATGGTTTGAGAGAAGTTCCGGATGAAGCGACGATAATAATTAGCGAATCCCACAAATCGTTGTACGCCCTTGACGTCAGAAGGTTCTTCCCAGTCTTTAATAGCTGCTAGTTTGTCTGGATCCATCTCCAACTGTCCGGATGACAGGATATATCCCAAGAACTTGACTTTGTTGCGTTTGAACTCGCATTTCTCAGCCTTGGCGTATAGTGAATGTTCTCTTAAACGCTGCAGTACTTGAGAAACATGTCGCCGATGCTCAGTCAGATTTTGAGAATAAATCAAGATGTCATCTAGGTACACCATAACATGGGATAGCAACATGTCTCGAAAGATGTCATTCACAAAATTCTGAAAAACTGCCGGGGCGTTACACAGTCCGAAAGGCATAACTAGATATTCATAATGCCCGTATCGAGTATTGAAAGCGGTCATCCATTCATCACCCTCCTGAATACGAATCAGATTATATGCCCCACGGAGGTCAAGTTTGGTGAAGATGGTGGCGTCCTTTAATTGGTCATATAATTCGGTTATGAGAGGAAGAGGGTATTTATTCTTTACAGTTATCTTGTTTAACCCCCGGTAATCGATGCAGGGGCGTAAAGAGCCATCCTTCTTGGCAACGAAAAAGAACCCTGCACCGGCTGGAGATGCTGAAGGCCTGATGAATCCTTTTTCCAAACTCTCTTTAATGTATTGGGGCAAAGCTTGATTTTCGGGTTGAGATAATGGGTACGTGTGCCCCTTAGGTGGATTGGTACCGGGTAACAGCTTTATGGTGCAGTCATACGCACGGTAAGGAGGTAAGGTGTTCGCCTTTTGTTTAGAAAAGACATCCAGAAAGTCCCAGTACTGAGATGGTATAAGTTGACGGGGGTCTTCAGCTGGAGTGTCCAGTATCAAATTTAACTTAGAGGGAGTGTTACAGCATTTCTTTAAACACTCCTGACTCCAGGCCAAGATCTGTCCTTCTCTCCAATCGATGCTGGGGTTGTGAGATTGGAGCCATGACATTCCCAGGATAATGGGTATATGAGGACTGGACAGGACATCGAATTGTATCTCCTCGAAATGTAGTATGCCGACTACTGCACCAATAATGTCCGTTTGAGAGGACACCATTCCTGTTCCCAGGGGAGTCCCGTCTAATGCAGAAATAGCTGTCTTCGGAGTCTTTGGCTTTAAGGGTACGTTATTATCCATAGCCCAGGTCTTGTCTATAAAATTTTCTGCTGCTCCTGAATCAATGAAAGCTTGGGTGGCCACTTGGTGGCCTTGCCACTGCAGCTTGATGGGGACAAACAGTCTATGAGGTTGAGGAGGTGTGGCTACAGTAGCACTTAGTGAAGCACCTCCGATCTTCACTAAGTTCTGGCGTTTCCCGACTTCTTGGGGCATGCAAAAATCAAATGTCCCTTCTGCCCACAGTATAAGCATAGGCCCAAGGATCTACGACGCTGTTTCTCTTCGGCTGAAAGATGAAGTACCGGGCCTATTTCCATAGGTTCCGCGGCCGCAGGAACTGGTTCAGAAGAAGTGTGAACAATTGGACGAACTGGAGGCCGAAATTGACGTGGCCTTCTGTCTCGTTCTCTCTCTCGTTCAAATCTTCTCTCCAGACCTCTGGCTTCTAACCGTAGGCATAGAGAAATTAAGTTCTCCAGATCACGAGGTAAATCACGGTAGGTGAGAGCGTCTTTCAAGGACTCATTCAGCCCCCTACGGAAGGCAGAAGTTAACGCGCTGACATTCCAGTCAGTTTCATAAGCGAGTGTGCGGAATTCTACAGCATACTGCGCCACTGTTCTTCTTCCCTGCTGTATCTCCATTAAGTTGGATTCAGCTGCTTCACGTCTCCCAGGAGCATCAAATACAGCCCTGAATGAAGCAATAAAGGCATCGGCGTCGTCCAAAATGGAAGAGTCCTGTTCCAATAACGGCGAGGCCCAAGCTAACGCTTCTCCTTTTAATAAATTGATAATAAAAGTCACTCGGTTGTTGTGGGAAGCGAAGATGTGAGGATGTGCACGAAAGTGTAGGGTGCATTGATTCAGAAACCCTCTACACTCATGTGGGTTTCCAGAGTACTTTTCAGGCAGGGGCATCTTTGGTGCTTTAACGGAAGGACTTATTCCAGGCGCAGGAGGTGAGGCATCCGACGATGCACTTTGGGAGACTGAAGGTGCAAGATTCATGGCCAATGATCGGAGCATGTCAGCCACGTCGTCCAACTTTCGTTCCAAGGATTGGAGCTGCGACGCATGAGCGGCTAAGACTTGATCTTGTCTCTCTTGATGGTTGGACATCCTTGCCAATTCTGCGGGATCCATATTAGGGGCCTGTGTTAACTGTCACAACCGGGGTACAGGTTCTGGATCCGCGCTGCAGAATCAGCGCCCTCTGGAGGAGAGAGGACGTACTGCCACCAGGCACAGGAGACAGATCGTACACCACCAAGAATAATGAAAGGTGGAACTCAGGAACAAAAAATAAATAAATAATAATAACGGTATCCGAGGGGTCAGGCAAAAGAGTAGTCGGGGTCACAAGCAAAGGTCAGGGCAGGCAGCAATATAACGGAGGTCAGGTTCAAGCAGGAGTCAATACCAGAAAGCTTAATCAGGATTCAAACGCTAGTGAAAGGCAAAAAGGCACTAACACAGGCAATGGTGTAGTGCCAAATGAGGGTTTAAATATCCCTCCAACAATATGGATCCTCCTACCCTCCTAATTAGGGGGAGGAGGAAAAAGAATAAATGTCGTTTTAAGAGCGGCATGAATATTCATAAGACGTAGAGACGCGCGCCCCGGAATTATCCCTCGAAATCGCCGGGGACGTGCGTCTCGCAGGAGAACGGACCCGGCGGCAGCTCACCGTGACGGCACGAGCAGGGAGCCGACTGCGCGGGCTGCGTCTCGGCATCCCTGCCGGCAGCCCGACGGAGGAGGTAACATATACCATATTTGCTCGATTATAAGACGAGGTTTTTTTCAGAGCAAATGTTCTGAAAAATACCCCTCGTCTTCTAATCGGGGTCGTCTTCTAATCAGACCTCAAACAGAGGTCTGATTATGAGACTAAGATCCAGATCCCCCGCACCGCTGCAGGGGACCTGGATCCTCCTGTCTCCCCCCCCCACACACACACACTTATCGGTGCTTCCTGCTGTATTGCCGGGGCAGCGGGTTGACGTCTACGCGATCCGCGTAGACAACGTCCGCTGCAGCCGGAAGGAGGTGTGGCTAGCAGCGGGGGTTGTCTGCGTCCGTCGGGGAAGGTATGCGCGACGGACGCAGACAAACCCCCGCTGCCAACTCCACCTCCTTCCGGCTGCAGCGGAAGGAGACGTCAACCCGCTGCCCCGGCAATACAGCAGGAAATTGGAAGCACCGGTAAGTGTGTGTGTGTGTGCGTGCGTGTGTGTGTTAAATGGGGGCATAGGGCATTTCTGGAATGCCTTATACCTCTATATGCCACTCTGGCACTTAGGGGGTTAAAAGGCATATTATGGGGCAGAGTGGCATATAGGGAGGTATAAGGCATTTCAGGAGGCAGAGTGGCGTTAAAGGGGCATTTAATAGAGCACTCTGCCTCCTGAAATGCCTTATACCTCCCTATATGCCACTCTGCCCCATAATATGCCTTTTAACCCCTAAATGCCAGAGTGGCATATAGGGGTATAAGGCCTTTCTGGAGGCAGAGTGCTCTATACAATGCCTTTTAACTCCCTTAATCCCACTCTGCCTCCTGGAATGCCTTATACCTCCCTATATGCCACTCTGCCCCATAATATGCATTTTCACCCCCTAAATGCCAGAATGGGATATAGGGGTATAAGGCATTGCTGGAGGCAGAGTGGCACATAGGGGGTCAAAAGGCATATCATGGGGCACAGTGGCATATAGGGTTAAAAGGCATACCATGGGGCACAGTGGCATATACAGGGTTAAAAGGCATATCATGGGCCACAGTGCCATATTGGTGTGGCAAGCCTGGGGGCAGATGTGCGTATCTGGGGGACAGCTTGGAAAATACAAGGAAATAAAAACAAAAAAAATATTTTTCTCAATTATAGCTTTTATTTAATAAAAATAGTTTACATGAATTAACATTTACTGGTAAAACTTTTTTCCTTTAGGGTCGTCTTATATTCAGGCTTTTTCTTTTTTTCCTAAGTTAATATTCAGATTTTGGTGGGTCGTCTTATAATCAGGGTCGTCTTATAATCGAGCAAATACGGTAATATATAATATTTATGATAGGCTAGTTATCCATATGATTAGAAAGCCAAGTGTTTGCAGAATTTATATCTGTGATATACCGTATTGGCTCGAATATAGGCCGCACTTTTTCCCCCCACTTTAAGTCTTTAAAGTGGGGGTGCGGCCTATATTTGGGGTCTAGCGCGCCGGGCAGGCATCAGGGTTAGGATACAGATCCCCCGCAGCGGTGCAGGGGACCCGTATCCTACTCTCTGATACGCTCAGACACCCTCCCCTGCCAGCACTTCCCACGTGCTGGCACGGGAGATTGTCTAAGTGCATCGTGCAGACGTTCACCGGCAGCGGTGAACGTCCGCACGATGCGTTTTACCTCTGCCCCCAAGACTTACCAGAGCAGAGTCCTGGGTGTCTTGCGGGGCTGGCGGGGGACACCTACGCAATACACGTATACAACTTCCGGTGCCGGCACATCCGCTGAGTCCCGGCACCGGAAGTTGTATACGCGTATTGCGTAGATGTCCCCCGCCGGCCCCACAAGACACCCGGGAGTCTGCTCTGGTAAGTCGGGGGGGGGCAGAGTGGCAGCATATCTCGGGGGGGAGGAGGAGGAGGATAGTGGCAGCATATCTCTGGGGGAGGAGGACAGTGGCAGCATATCTCGGGGGGGAGGACAGTGGCAGCATATCTCGGGGGGGCAGTGGCAGTATATCTCGGGGGGGGCAGTGGCAGCATATCTCGGGGGGGACAGAGTGGCAGCATATCTCGGGTGGGGGAGAGTGGCAGCATCTCTCGGGGGGGGAGACAGAGTGGCAGCATGTCTATTAAAACAAAAATTTCTTTAAAAAAGCACCAAACTTTTAGGGTGCGGCCTATACACGGGGGCGGCCTATATCCGAGCCAATACGGTATATGCTCATCATATGTTATAAAAATCTTGAAAAGAAAGCCCCAGGAGTATTTTATTTTCCTGTCCCGCAACCTTTGTGTCAAAAACTTCAAAGAACTTCTTTTGGATCTAGTAGAAATTGAAAGGTCTAGCTGCTCTGCTACGCACGAAACCCTGACCCAGAATCAGGTCAGCTACGAATGATTTAGCACCGGGTTCCCCACGAACATGCACTGCGCTATGGGAGAGAGGTGGCCCCCTTCTGTCCAAGCTCCGGTCCCGAGGCGAGCGGCTTTGCCCACCGGCCTGGTGGCCGGCTATCCAGGTCCAACCGAGGCTCTGCGGCGCTGCGGTATCGTCACGTTTAGGGGGGATTCTGATTTATAGGCGTTCAGTCATAATCCCACAGATGGCAGCTTTGCCCCATTGGCTCCTCAGCCAAGCAGGATTACTATTGCGATAACACATCATCAGTAGGGTAAAACTAACCTGTCTCAGGACGGTCTTATCCCAGTTTACGTTCCCTATTAGTGGGTGAACAATCCAACGCTTGGTGAATTCTGCTTCACAATTATAGGAAGAGCCAACATCGAAGGATCAAAAAGCGACATCGCTATGAACTCTTGGCCGCCACAAGCCAGTTATCCCTGCGGTAACTTTTCTGACACCTCCTGCTTAAAACCCAAAAAGTCAGAAGGATCGTGAGGCCGCGCTTTCTGTCCTCCCTGAGCTTGCCTTAGGACACCTGCGTTATGGTTTGACAG
The DNA here is from genome assembly GCA_029215755.1 of Spea hammondii. Classification (NCBI taxonomy): domain Eukaryota; kingdom Metazoa; phylum Chordata; class Amphibia; order Anura; family Pelobatidae; genus Spea; species Spea hammondii. The sequence continues at coordinate 70,120,894 of JARDYJ010000004.1, forward strand.
ATGTATTGCCCCAGTCCTCGGAGCGGGTCGCGCCCGTCTCACCGGGTAAGTGAAAAAACGATAAGAACATTGAACAGTTTAACCACAAAAGAAAGATACACAGGGTTACATAAAATTAGCCCTTGTATAGAGACAATTTACCTGGTACATGCCACATACACACTATAGATTCATAGTTTGAAAATATTTAACTTGCCTGGCTTTAAGGTTATTTTATAGTGACAAGCAGAAACGTGTATCATGGAACGTACAAAGCATAACACGAAATACACATAACACAGAGAAAGGAATATACTCACAACACATACATCGTACAAAGAGCTGGAGGCACTCAGTAACACCATGTAATACACGTAGCATAAAGCGTAGCACACAGTGTAACACACAGGATGCTGTGTAACACACACAGGCAATGGTGCAACACACACAAAAGGTACTCACACAGCTTAACACACAGCGTAACATACACAGGATGAGCATAATATGCACAAGACACCCCTCATCTCCAGGGATACCTGATAACCAGCCCCAACACAATGAAAATTCAAGTCCTTCCGGGGACTTCCAGGTTTTACTCCAACGTCACTTCTGGAACCGCCATAACGTAATTTCCAGATCAGCGTCTCTACGACACAACGTGGCCAGGATGTTGTGAAAGAGAAAGAAGTTGGCTAAATAACCAATGCACCTCCCTCAACTACAGACAAATAAAATATGCCTTAAGTTGCTATTTTTTATGGATAGTTCTCCCTATAGTACTGTATTAACCAAGTAAGATGCATGTTTAATTGGGTCAGGTGACTGACTCAACCGTTGAAGAACATTCTAATTCCTTGCGTTGACATCATCTTTGGTACCTTTCACAGTACCTTTGGGTCATTGTCCATTTGTGCTGTTCAGTACTGTTGCAGCATTTGGCTGAATCTGAGCTGATAGTATAGCCCTATACACTTCAGAATTCATCCTGCTGCATCTGTCACTAGTCATATCAATAAACATGAGTGTTTCCATTGGTAGCTATACATGTCCATGCCATAACACTACCATCCTATGTTTCCCAGATGATGTATATTTCAGATCATAGCACAGCAGCAAAATACAATGCAGTTATACTGCACAGGGGATTCCAGATGTTCTGTCCAAGCTCTTTTGAAGAATCACAAATGTGCAATGTTGAGGACCATACACTCAGTGGTGAGCTAAGGAAAGAAACATCATGCTTACTTCCCTCCACAACTGGAAGATGCCCAGCAGTGTCATCAGCTCAAAATTGACAGAAAACAGTGGGACTCTGGTACACCTGTCTACTGACTGGAGAGGTTTGGTCAGAAGTTGTCTTTTTGAAAGACATGCGGCCAAAAAATCATACCCCTGATGAGGACTTATCCATCATGCAAAATCATCAGGGAGGCATCTGATTGGCCCCAAATTTACTCTCCAGCATGACAATGACCCCAAATATACAACCAAAGTCAAAAACTCATGATGGTATGGCTCCCACAGAACCCTTATCCCAACAAAGAGAGAGAAGCAACTGAGGCTGCCTAAATCCACAGAACATGGTTAGTTCTCTAAGCTTTCTGGTGCAACCGAACTGCCAAGTCCTTTAAAAAAATATGTGCAATTGTACCAAAAAGAATTTGTTAAATGATAAAAATAAACTATTAACATGTCTATTGTATAAAGCATACTTTACAGCATTTTTTCACACCTGCCTAAAACAGTTACACAGTACTGTATATATATATATATATATATATAATATTTTAACTGGCGATGCTTGACAGTCCTACTATCAGTGTTTCAAAAACCATAGCTCAGGTAAGCTTACTGAAAATCTACCATCTAACATGTAATACCTTTCCTTTAATTATTTCTTAACCGTTCATTGTTTAATATTGTTGCCTGTTTAATGATACTTTCTGAGAGATATTCTCCTGCCCAGTATGAAAATTTAATTGAGTACCTACACAAGCCAGCATGGATTTACATGCAATAAAATACACCGGAACCTAGGCAAAATGAACTTCAATCGCATTGTATGTGTAGACAGAGCTAGAATGTCTTTAAAGTTATGTGGTACTTCTTATACTAAGACCATGAACTAAATTGTCTGAACACTTTTGTAATATCCTCCTTATATTCCTTTCAGCACATCACCACCAGAATTAAGTTTTCCATTGTATGTAGTGATGTCCGGATCACGAACGAATCATTCATTTGATCTGATTCTTTTCCGTGATCTTTTCCGTGTTAATTTAGGGCAGTTATGGTTAATGGGGTGTTTACGGTTAATTCGAGGGCAGTTATGGTTGATGGGGTGTTTAGGGTTAATTTAATGACAGTTATGGTTGATGGGGTGTTTAGGGTTAATTTAGGGACAGTTATGGTTGATGGGGTGTTAAGGGTTAATTTAGGAGCAGTCTTGGTTGATTGGGTGTTAAGGGTTAATTTAGGGGCAGTTATGGTTGATGGGGTGTTTAGGGTTAATTTAGGGGCAGTTATGGTTAGTGGGGTCTTTAGGGTTAATTTTAGGGGCAGTTATGGTTGATGGGGTGTTTAGGGTTAATTTAATGCTGATGACTGAGGGTTAATTAATTTAATAAAGTTAACTTAAGGTGCAGTTAGGGGTTAAGGGGGCAAACTAAGGGGAATCTAAATCCTGGGGGCAGTGAAGATTATTAATGTATTTATTTATAACAGTATGGTGTCAGTGATAGTCTCTGAATGATTCGAATCCCTGTAAGATCCGAATCTCTGTAAGATCAGAATCTCTGTAAGATCCGGATCCATGTAAGATTCAGATCCCTGTAAGATTCGAATCTTTGAACGACTCTCTGCCTTCAGTGACATCACTAGAGTAGGAAGAAAGGAGGGTTCATTGAGTGTAATGAAAGGGGCGGGGCCAATCGTTAGTGTGCCTGCAGTGAGGGACTGGGAAACAGTAACTCCTGTGAGTCACACTGAATGATCCAAAGATTCGGATCATGAATCGGATCATTTCAATGAACGAGTCGTAAATGACCCAATTCACTTTAATGATCCGAACTTCCCATCACTAATTGTATGTTTTTATATGATTTCATGCTTCAGTTCCTAGATTAAAAAAGCACTCTGGCAGTATTGTTACATTAAATGCATATTGGAGTATATTTTGCATGGACTTCATTGCACTTTAGTTATTACAGTTAGAAAATTAAACTTCTGTTTCATTTAATTCCCATCCCAGCTACCTTTACCGAAAGCATGAAGTGTATGTACACTTTTTGTACATGCATATATCATTTCCATTCTAGTTCAAGTTAATTGAGCTACTTTTAAAATTCATCCAGAATAGCAGTAGTCAATCACGTGTATGTCACGTGTATTTTGCTAGCATACATGCAGTTAGCTGCTGGTACTCCCTTTGATTTCCATGGCAGCTCAGTTCCCATTGATTTTAATAAGAGTGCTAAATGGCATGTGCTGAAAGTATGATTCCTGCTTAAATGGTATCATTTTAACTATACTTTTCTCCCACTTTCAGTATATGCAGCCAATTGTAGTTTTAAGTAACACAGAAGTCTCACTTTCTAAATACAATAACTAAAAATTGCACGTTCCAATTTGCATGTAATAAAATGCATTGGAGTCCATGCAGAATGATCTCCAACATCCATAAAAAAATGAAAAGACAATTTTGGGGACTAGATTGTCCGTTTAATAGGTTTCACATTAAAATAATATGGGTTGTGCAGCAGTTTTACTAAACATCTAATTAATGCCCCTTGCACAAAGGCAGGTAAAAGGTATTTACAGCTTCCCTTCTTTTATATCTGACTCTCTCAGGATAAAAAGCAAAGCATAAAATAGTTAAAGTATACATGCTTGTGCCTGTTTGTTTTATTGCTGTGCAATGTATTTTGCAAGGATTTTTGTGGTTCAGTTATATATTATATATTATATGGTTCTGCAAATTTATTTTACATTTCTTATTGCTATTATAATTGCGCAGGTCAAAGGGCTTGATTGCCAATAGGGCAATCTGCCACCCAGTTTGGAGGCACTATGCTGCCTCCCCTTGGACTGCTTTGACACAATGTTTGCCTTGTCCAAGAATGCTTATACCAACGGTAGGCAGAGCAACATATTCTTTATAGGTTGTGACAGGTACACTGTCGGAAGCAGCTCCTTGAGCTCAGGACAGGAACCAGAAAAAATAGCGATCATGGCATATTACCCCAAACATCAGAGAAAACCAATGTTGAGGTAAAACAGGAACTCAGTTCTAATGTGAAAAAACACAGGTATTTAAACAGTACAAGGGGTAATTTACATACAATAGTCACAGCAAAACACACATCAGGCCTCCCTTTGCTCAGTATTTGCACTTGGCCCAGTAGGGGGTTGCCATTGTAGTTTGTGGAGAAGATGGAGAAACACAATCGGTTCCCTGACTTCTGGCCAAAAGCACTTAAATACGACTGGGTATCAGTTCTTTGTGCAAATACTGGCCATAGTCCTGTAAGTCCTGATCCGATGGAGAGTAACACACCATAACTGACATCCCTTCTCAAAATGCAGGTACCCCAAATCTATGTCCGAGCCCCGCCATCTTTAGAGTCTCTGGTAATTGGGGAAACATGATACTCTGTACCAGGGCGAAGAAGTAGTCCCAATAGACCCATTGCAACCCCCTCTTTTTTCATTTTCTTTAACTATATGGATTTTATTCATACAGGATGAACGTTAATATTTAATGTATTGATAAGCTATTATCCATATAGTTTACAATTACAGCTGTGAAACTCCTGTGATGAATTACATTAAGTAGCAAATGTATGGTTATGTAGAAACATCATTTAATTGCATTGATATATAGTTATATAGATGGATAAGTTTTATAATTCAACATTTTTTTTGTATATGATTTTCCATGAAAAGCACAGCCCTGGAGGGAGAGAAATGGACGCAGGGGCCCATGACTGGGGGGGCCTGGGCTGCCCTTCCTCTCCTCCTCCACTTTCACCTTTTGAACTGTATAAAGTTACTAATTGCCCAGCTATATGTAAATCTGCAGATTAGGGGGTCACTCGGGGTTGGTCAGCAGCCCCCTGGTGCCCCCCCCCATGATATGGGCTATAAATTTGGCTCCCTACAGGGTAGGGCATTATTCCTTACTGCCGTTTGCCTGAAAATATTCCCTCCCACCCTCCCCTTTTTTTGTGTTTGTTTCTATGGTGTAGGTTTTATGCTGGCATGGTGCTAGAGCTACTCACCTTTAGGGGTGGTTGGCTCGTGGTGCACAAGCCTTCGGGCTTAAGTGCAAGACACTCCTTGGGCTAAGGGCCCTTGCGATTCCTATTGGTGCCACGGGCTGACGGGCAAGGGACGCCGTCAGTCACAGCGGGTATATGGTTTACACGCCTATGCCAGATGGTGTTTATTCATTGACGGTTTCACTGGTTACTGTTTCAGTTTGATGGTGTTTAGTTAATTGTTAAAAGGGGCGTTCGTTAAGCGCCCAACACATTGGTGTAAAGTTTACAAAGGGTTAATGGTACTTAACCCTTGACACATTAATTGTGTTAGTGTCACGGTGCGGAGATGCAAGTTGGATTGCACCGTGGACATATTAATCCATATCTGACTTTTATTGACATTGTTAAATAAATAAAGTCAATTTGTTAAAATTACATTTGGTGTATGTCTTTATTGTGGTTATGGGAGGAGGGGAAAAAGGGGGGCTGCCAGGTAGGCCCTCCTCCAGTCATGCAAAACACGTAATTTTATGATTTAAAAAAATCTAAATGCATTGGGATACATTTTATCTATCACTTGGGGCTGTTCTCACCACCTGATGGTTCTTTCTAGCTTGGACATTAGATAATCAACTATATAATTGTTTTGCAGAGGTCTGCTATACCTTCAACAAATCATCACTTTCAACAAAATTCTTAGCAGGTTTTCTTATTAAAACCTTGTGATGGCAGCTTAATCCTTCAGATAACAGGAGTTAGTGAAAAGGGGCAGGAAAATTAATTGGACACAGAATGAAATTCTAGAAATGTCAGAATATTAAACTCTATTGCACACATGGGACCCATTTGCTGAATGTCTTTCTTGAATATTTCCCATGAGTTTCTATTCTTTGCAATGTGTATGTGTAAGATTTTCAAGAAAAGAGGCACAAGGCGGCAATAATAAGTGCATATACAATGCATACAATAGGGCGGCTGATTTTGGCACACAGATGAGGTCTGTACACAGAACCATTAAAACGTTTATTATTATTTATTGGTTTGTATAGAACCATCATATTCTGCAGCGCTGTACAATGGGTAATTTGAGATCTTCGTAAATGGTAAAAAGATGTTGGTTAGAAACCTGTCAACATATATGCAATCACACACATTCAAACCCTTAACAAACTTTAAATAGTAATAGAGTCTGTATCTAAACAAATGTTTTGAACACAGAGGTTGCCAGGTAGCAAGCCTTTAATCTATACCTTGGCTATGAAATAAGATGGATATAGGTCCTTGATGGTAGGCACTAGCATCCATGTTGGGGTCCCTTGAACATGACTAGTATAGTTACTGCTAGATGAATTTTAACACATATTTTTCTCCCCTTAGAAATTCTTATATTCTATCCAGCAATCATACTGAAAATTAAGCTAAATGTATAATATATATATATATATATATATATATATATATATATATATATATATATATTATAAAAAAAATACTGAGCAGACAATGGTGGTGTAAACAAGAGCAAAAAAAAAGAGCCAGGTGAAATATTTATAATATAGACTACAAATAATATATTATCATCACCAACAACATAGGATTAGAAGGTAAATTATACATAAGTAAAAATTAAAACAAACAAAAAAAACCAACTAGTTAACAAAGGGATAATTCAAAAGTAGTACAATAAATAAAGATGCATTCTGCATAGCCTAAAATGCCCCTTCTTTGCAAGACAAAAAGCTAGATAAGTTTAGAAATATATTTGCTGTCAGCCACATGTATTTGTCTGTTGATTTACTTATCATCTGTTTTCAAGACTCATAAAGCTATTTCTAAAAGTATTTTGTGAGCACTGCCATAATATAATTGCTTCTATAAAAATATTTTGATGTGATGTGCTATAAAGAAACAAATGTCTTATGTCAGCCACACAGCATGTAAAAATAGCAAAACAATTTCACCAGTGCACAAAGCTCTGTGCTTTTTAATTTCTCTTTTGCTATAAAGAAGTGAGATCTTACTTATAATAATGTTTAAAAATATCCCCATTTGCAGATTCATCTATATGAGTTAACCCCTTTTTTTTTACACTGTTCAGACATCCCTGCGCATGCACAGACAACACTTTGACCAACGCCCAGGCAAAATTAAGTTCAATGGTATTTTACTTAAAAATACAACTGGAGTGTCTTTAAAGTAATTTCATACTGTTAATTTAGGGGGAGAGAAATATGGAACTTCTATTGACCATACCTGGGGACATTCCAGGGTAGGCTAACTGAAGCCATCCCTCTCCTGGTGGGGTGACTGTGTGGAGGTGGGGCTAGCTATGCATGAAGCTAATTAAATTAAGTTAAATTAGCTAAGGTAGGAAGTGAAGTTGGCATTTTTTTAAGGAGAAGAGTGTCCTGTACTTGTGAGCCTATGATCTACCGTACTTGGTGGTTGAGGAGGAAGTGAAACAATGTTGCTCATTGACTTGATTAGGATGTGTGGGTGCAGTCCAAATCTAAGTGTTAGGAAGAAATGTTGTACGCTTCTCGAATGAAATGGGTTTACAGAGAGCTTTTGAAATGTGCATATGTGCAGAGAGTCTGACAGAACGGGGTAGGGAATTCCAGAGTGATTGTCACAGTGGAGCACCAGATAAGAAACGGTAAAAGTGAACGATTAGTCTAGCTGCAGTGTTAAGGACAGATTGGAGGTGGGGGGCAGTTAGTAGTGATAGGTTTAGTATAGGACAGGGGCGCCCAACACGCGTGAGATCGGCAGCCAGGGCAACCGGGATCACAAGAGCCCAGCTACTTACCTGTGGGAGGGTCTTTTGTACTGCACAGGGGAAGCGGAACCCAGCAAAGTTCACGTGACATCACATGACTCTGCTCCAGTCCTGCTTCCTCTGTGAAGTACAAGAGAACCAGAGGGAGGCCGCGCCCCCTGCTGAAGTCTGTGAGCGGCTCCAGTGCAGGCAAGTGGGTGGGGGAGGTAGTTTGAATGAGTATGCGTGATTGATGGAATGAATCTGTGAATGAATGAGTATATGTATGAATGAATGAATGAGTGTGTGTGTGATAGCATGGATGTGTAAGTGCTGGAACCTAGGCATGATGGGACTGTGATTGCTGTTAGCAATCACACTCCTATCATGCCAAGTCAGCCAGTACATGCTGAAATCTGGCTAGCTGCCCCTCTTGTGTATTGATGCTGCCAGCAGTATGGGGTCTGCACATCACTTACAGCCACCCTGTACCAGCATGTACTGGCTGACTTGGCATGATAGGAGTGTGATTGCTAACAGCAATCACAGTCCCATCATGCCTAGGTTTCAGCATTTACTGGTTGCCTGGGTATAAAAGGAGTGTGATTGCTGTTAGCATTCACACTCCTATCATGCCAAGTCATATTGTTGAATTTTTTTGTCCAATTGTGGTGTGTTACTTACTTTTAACACACTAAAATTGGACAAAAAAATACAATAACAATATTAATTTATATATGTTGACAGCAATCACACTCCTATCATGCCCAGCCAACCAGTACATGCTGGAATCTGGGTATGCCTGAGATTTCTGTTAACAATCATTATATATATATATATATATTAACATTATTAACTTTTTTTGTACAATTTTGGTGTGTAACTTACTTTTATTAAAAGTGTGGGATTTTGTATTATTTTTAAAGGTGGGGGGGTCGTTTTCGGTTTCGGCTAAGTGAACCCTGAATTTTCGGTTTGGTCCAGAATTTTCATTTCAGTGTATCCCTGGGATAAATATAACTATTTCATTTTTACTTATCCAGAATCCTGAATTTGTAGTCACAAAACTTTCTAGGCCCAGAAATCAGTGAGAGGAAAAGTAAAAGTGTCATTTACTTTATTTTAATCTCCATATCTTATTAAAGGCCATATTTTCTCATAGTGAAAAATGAGTGTGGCCCTCGCACGTATACAATTCTGATGAAGTGGCCCAATGCAGAAAAAACTTGGACACCCCTGGTATAGGATATCACAAGGGAGTGGATTCATATTTTGGTTGTTTCTTGCATGAGGAATAAACAAACTGCGGCAGGGACTGTGTGAGGGACGAAGGAGAGATCAGGTCAAGTGTGACACCATGACAGCGAACTATTGCATAAAGTAATCCCTTGTATTTTCCTTGAATAAACATGTTTACATAATATTATATTTAATAATATGTTTAATACATATTTGGAAAGTCTGTCCAGAAATTGTATTGCATATTCACAGTATGGTCTTACTAATGATCTATGAACAAGCAATATTACATCATCCAATTCTCAATTAAAATACAAAGGCCTTTTACTAATCCTACGTGTTTTAATTTATATAGTCGTTTGCATGTTACCGACCTTTGCAAAATCAGGCAAACCATATTCTTGTCACATATTCTTTGTTTATTTAATAAAAAAACAAACGTGTTTGACACGCATTAAATGAAATTGACATTTTTTTTTAAAGAACACCTTCTTTGATAGCATCTCTTAGCAATTCGTTTTTAAAGAATAGCATCACAAATGCATTCTTCCAATCTAGTGGAGTATTGTCTGACGGAAAAGATTTAAAATTAATGCTAAAGGTCTGACAGTTGATGAACTAAGCTCCCAAAGTACCAGAGGATGAGAAACATCTTGTCCAGGTGCTTTATTTACATTTAGGGTATTCAAGTATTCTTGACCCCTCTCCAAGATTAGCCATTCAAAAGATAATGGCAAAGAAATCTCTGTGATTGGTTCCTCAATTAAATATACTGTAGAAGGAAATGAGTTGAGCTTTAAGTCTGAAACCAGTGTAAGTTTTGGACTAGTCCTGTGTATGGTGGCTCTGGTATCTTGATTTTCTGTTTGCAGAGTATGGCTAAAATACTTATCGTACCCAGAAGTCAGCAGTGTGTCTGCCACCAGAATTTGTGGTGTCCGTCACAATGATGGTTCCCTCATCAAGTAGACAGAAGTGCCCAACACTGGACAAACAGGGACAGTTGGAAAGATCATTCATCTCCTTCTAACCAGTCCAAAATGAAGGAAGTGCTTATACATAACTCTGTTTCAGTGCTCTCGCTATGTGCCAGTTATTGATGCTGAGTGCTGAAACAAAGGTATGTATAAACAGACCTTGTGCTCCCACTACAGGACCACCAAGTATGAAGATAAAAAAATAAGGCACAGGGATAAGAAGAAAGGGGAGGAGATAAGCAGAAGGAGAAGAAATAAGGAGAAAGGGGAAGGATTAGGCAGAAAGAGATAGGAGTGTGTTCAGAAAGTGTGTGAAAAAAGTGTATTGTATTGTTAATCCCGTTACTGGCCCTGTTGTCGCTGGGCGGTTTGTATCCCAATATCTTGTTTTTATGTTAATGTGTGTTTTGCTGAATATATATCCAGCCCTGTATGTCTAAAATAAATCAGTCTTCATTTGGTTTTACCCTACACTGAGTCTCGGCTAGTGACTGGGGAACCGGGGAAAGTGTGTTATCCCAGGCTAAGGGAGCAAAAGTCAGCGGAGGTAGTCGGTCGGACTAGCCAGCTCCATGACACAGTCAATATTGAGGCATTTCAGCAACACCATTTGAGCTTAGGAGGTGATCTTGATAGTTTCCTAAATTCTTTTAAATCAAGTGGCCAACATCATATTTAATATGGTGCATGTTGCAAGGGGGGCTCCAGGTAGCCAGAGCCAGAAAGTTCCCAGGTATGGTGAAAAGACTGAGCTATTATTTTGTTTACAACAAGGCGGTATGATAAGGAGTCAGGGTGTTTGTCTAGTAGATTGGGCTAAGGTACGATAGCTAGAACACCAACTACCAATATATAGTACAACTGTCTAAAAACATAAACAAAAACTTACACAGATGTATGTACATTTTTGTAAAACCATTTACATATTTTCAACATCCATTCCTGTTTTTTTATTATAGTAAAAATGGACTACATTTCCTGATGTAATGTTTTAATAGAAATACTAATCAGGCCTGGGCCCCGCTATGTTGACATGGATCGATGCTTTATATTCTACACCCACCACCCGTGTGCGAGTTAATAGCGTCTTATCGCGACCAGTGACCATACGAAACGGCACCAGACAGGGTTGTCCCCTGTCGCCGATTCTGTTTGTGCTATCTCTCGAGCCCTTTCTGGAGGCCATTAGGTCTAATGTAGACATACAAGGATTTTGTGCTGGGGAGGTGGACCATAAAGTGGCAGCCTATGCAGATGACCTCCTTTTTGTAATTACCAACCCAGGCGTTACATTGTCGAACATTATGAATGAGTTTAAACTATACGGAGATCTCTCAAACCTTAAGATCAACTACTCCAAGTCTGAGATCCTTAATATATCCATCCCGCCCACACAGACAGTTTCTCCTTTAAATGGTGCTCGGACCAGATGCGCTACTTGGGGGTCTGCTTGACTGCTAACAGCAATCACAGCAAGCACAGTCCCATCATGCCTATGTACCAGCATTTACTGGTTGCCTACTTGGGTATGATAGGAGTGTGATTGCTAATTGTGTTACCTACTTTTATTAAAAATTTTAGTTTTTAGTATTATTTTTAAAGGTAGGGGGTCATTTTCGGTTTTGGCTAAGTGAACCCTAGAATAAATAGAACTATTTCATTTTTAATTATCCTGAATTTGTAGTCACAACACTTTCTAGGCCCAGAAATCAGTGAGAGGAAAAGTAAAGGTTTTGTGTCATTTACTTTATTTTAATCTGCATATTTTATTAAAGGCCATATTTTCTCACAGTGAAAAATGAGTGCGGCCCTCGCACGTATACAATTCTTATGAAGTGGCCCGCTGCAGAAAAAACTTGGACACCCCTGCCATAGAATATATGCGTTTCCCTGTTCTGCATTCTAATTGGAAAGAGTCCGTATCCTGCACTGTTAAAGTGCAGCAAGGAAAAGACTAAGTGGAATAAGAAATATTATGTAGCAATTTGTTTTGGGTTCCTCAGAATTAATGTTATTAGCATTCAGTGAGCTGTTGTATACCGAATAAATTAGAGCACGAGCTGCAAAGTCCATTCTTGGTAAAGGATATAGGTATAGAGTTATGCCATGTTAATTGTAGAAAGTGTAGAAGCAAATTTGGTAAAGATGATACCTTTACTGGCTAACTGAACTACAATAGATTAGGTCTCTTCTTCAGGCTTAGAATGGACAATAAACATAAAAAAATAAAAAAATGTTGCCAGAAATGCAATATTTGCAATATCGCATACAGGATTGCATAATCAATCAACCTGCTTTAATTGATAGTATTGGGACATTTCATTTTTTTATTCTGATCTAGAAAAAAGAAGATCCAGTCAACCCACCCATTAATGTGTTAGGGTTATTGATAATAAAAATTGCCTCTCTTGAGGATACTTACATTACCATATTCCATAAAAGGACTGTACAAAGACAAACAAACATAGAGATCTCTGATTACCAATAGCGATCAATGGTGAGAAAAAGCCAACTTTCATTTAAACTGTGTTAAGAGTCAGCATTATTATAAATTTGAGAACTTGTGTATTGGCAGAATAAAGTATATCTGAATTGACCTAATCTATGTATAACATTAGGTAAGAACAAGGACAGACACAAAGATGATTAATGGTGGACATTTTTAACCCCTCCGCTGCTAAGCCATTTCCCACCCTGGTGCTAAGGCAATTTTGAGCATTTTGCTGCAGCTCACATTTAAACGCCTTTAGAAGGAAATTTCTTGGGAATAAACTATACAAACCATATATTGTTTTTTCAGCACACCCAGCAGATTCCAAATAAACCATTTTTATATGTGTATGTCTCATTAGGTTTGCAAAATAAAGCCAAAAATGGGAAAAAAGTGTATTTTTTCACTTCCAACTCAATAAAAACTAGTTTGTAATTTTATTTTTCTAAACTCTAATATCAAAAACTGTTTCAGAAATTGCCTCCCTCTACCATTGGCTAAATTGAACCCCATCGGCCAGTGATCTTTTAGCTAGAAAACTAGTTTTTAGAACTTTTTTTTACTTTTTTACATTTTTACTTTTTTAACTTAATATTTTTTATTCTTCTTTTTTAAGCCTTATACCGTTGGAAAGGTGGGGCAATATGTTGGGGGTCTGTAGCTCCTTAGATGCCTGAGATACAAGCAGCATGCCCCCATACCTCTTTAACTGACAATTGTCAGTTGTTAATAAAGTTGTTAGATGACTTCATCACGACATTGTGAGATAACTGCAGCGTTGGAGGACGAAGCAGAAGGCGGTGGAGGTCCACCGAGGTAAGTCACAGCTGAGGATGTAGTGCTTGCGTCCTTAGCACCTAAAGCCCACTTGTGAAGGCGTAACCACTACATCCTTAGCAGTGAAAGGGTTAAAGTTACTGGACTATACTTTTGTTTTTATTTAAAAACAATAACAATACCTATGGTTAAAAATGTGTTAAAATTATTCTATTCCCTTTAGGCCCAAAACAGAAATAGTAATGGATAGACTGTCAAGATACATACATACACAATTGTCCTTGTATATGACTGTCATCACACATGCATATTAGACTTGTGCATATTGGATTTGTACAAATTGCAATTTTTAGAGAATTTTGTTAACCCCTTAACGTCCAATGACAGGCCAGGCAAAAACGGTCAGGTGATGACCCATGACGTGCCTGGCATTTCGTTAAACAAGCTTAGAAAGTGATCTACGATCTCCGGAGAGCGGTCACAACCGCCACTGCAAGTGGTTTTGCCACTCGATGGCAGGCGACTCGATGGAAAAGTTTGCTAGAGGGTCTCCAGACCCTCTTGAGAACTCTGGCTCCACTTGCAGGTTGAATACAGGTACTGCATTAAACCATGCCAGTCAATGGAGCCCAACTTTCTAATCACAATGTGATTAGTAAAATATTTAAAAAATAATTTAAAAAATATGGGGGAAAAAGCTAAAAAAAAAAAGTGGTAACAATTACGTACTGAGAATTGCCCTACCGAGATCAGACACACAACCATCAGAAGGCAATGGCTATGAGTTAGAGAGTCTCTTAAATAGGCACAGGAGGTTTGGCACTAATTAGGGATTTCCCGCCAAATTTTCAAAGTGCCGTTACGTCACTTCCTCTACGGCCATCTTGTGGCGAATTCGCAATCTCCCATTATAAGCCGATGTAGTGCCAGAAGAGGAGCGGGTCCGGACTCCAGAGCAGGACCTGTCTCCCAGCTGTGGCTGCTGGGAACGCAGCGTGGAGGAGGGAGATCTTCCTCGCCGTCGCGGCGGCTGCTGCTGCTGTGCAGAGGGGGGGTCTCCCCCTTCTTCGCGGCAGCTGCTGTGCAGAAGTTGGGGGTCTCCCCCTTCTTCGCGGCGGCTGCGGCTGCTGTGTGGAGGCAGGGGGTCCTCCTCTCCCTCGTAGCAGCTGTGGTTGCCGTGCCGAGGCGGGGGGTCTCCCCCTTCTTCGCGGCGGCTGCTGGTCTGAAGCGAGGCATTTCCCTCTTCTTCTTTGCGGTTGCGACTGCTGGACCAAAGCAGGGGGTCTCCCCCTTCCTTGCAGCGGCTGCGGTTGCCAACCAGGGGACCCGGAGGATCTCCCTGCCAGGTATGTAACACAAGTGCTAAAATTATCCCTGTATCTTCACAAAAATCTTGACATGGAAAGAGTTAAAGTAAAAGTATTACAAATACCGAAAGGGGTATCTAATTTTTTTTTTTTTTAATGAATGGTTTCATGGGGTAAATTGGAGTGGCCAGGCTCAAAGATAGGCACAGGCTGACCAAAATGGGGGAAAATTAGATTACATATTACTTATGTAACATATATTCAATCTCACAATCTATGTAGCCTGTATTATACTATAGTGATCTCATTTATTTACTTTATTGTGCTACTGAAAACAAATTATTATTATTATGAGTAGAAATCCAGGGTCATTTTGTCACTTTTACTAAATCCAATATTTTGAGGTTCTACATACTTAATAATAACATGTAATAGTGTTAACAAGTAAAGATTAGCAATATATGTATTAAAAAACAACCTAATGTGAATACCATGCCATCTAAGAGGACTGAGTAGATTCTGTATGTTGTATGAAGTGTGTTGATGGGTAAAATGACTGATGAACATAGAAGAATATAATTCCATGTGTATTAGGTATAACATTGAGCACAAATAAAAAAAAAAAGATTGCATGGAATTTTTACAAACATGCAACACAATATATTACATTACATTTAATGACATAGTACCAAGGGCCACCAAACGTAAGTTCGGGCATTTAAATCCCCACTGAATATAATAGTGCTCTATTACAGCGCCATTACATTCGATCTGACAGCCTGGGGCTAACAATTTTGGCAATCCAAATTGATGGCTTCATACAGAGGGTGGTCCTTCATCTTGTATTCTCATCCAAAAGGAACAAAATTACACCACCAGACTTTGTTCTATGTCAGACAGGTCAGTTCCACACGGGAGTCAATCAAGCTCCCTACTTCTATAATCTGATTAGACTGTAAACTCGCAAGAGCAGGGCCCTCTTCTCCTTTGCACCAGTTTGTTATTGTATGTGTTTATAAATTGTTCTAATGAATGTAACAGCGCTGCGGAATCGGTCGGCGCTTTATAAATAAATGTAATGTAATGTAAAACCCTTGCTGCAAAAGGTGCACCAAACTTATCACTCTACACCCAATAAGGCCCGGACTAATAAAGAAATTATCCAAAATAGATACCCATAACATCACCCAGAAGAAATCAGGAGCAATAAGTAAAGGTGCAGGAAAGAAGAAAAAATAATTAACAAATACAGTACATACTCATATTGTCTATCTTTATTCAATGAATGGAGCAAAGGAGAATCCCTCATTCAACACTTTGGTGGAAAGGGTCTGTAACTTATAGATCCAAAAACACTCTCTCCTCAACAGTTTTACATTTATATTACGCTTTCTGGGTGATTGTCTGGTCTTTTGCCATGAAACTCAGACAGGAAGCACTACTATTATGATACTGTCTTACATGACGGGAGACTGGGGTGTCTCTCATGTATCTAACATAGTTAATATTCTCAAGGACTCATCCTAAATTCTCTATAGGTTTTTCCAATGTACTTTTTCCCACATGTACAATCATATAGATAACACCTGTACTATGACAATTTATAAAGGACCTAATCCTGAATGTTTTTTGGCCTATTGTGTCCTTAAAGCAGTGAGTTAATTTGATATATTGGCAGTCTCTGCATCTCCCATATTTATATATGCCTTCAGGCTTGTTTCTAAGCCAGGTAGAGGAATCAATAGCTGGTGGTAATGTATAACTATGGACTAATATAACTGTAAGGTTTCTTGACCTTCTCATGGTAATCTTTGGATATGATTGTAATACTTTTAATAAATGCGGATCATTTTATAAAATCGGCCAGTAGGTCTTAAAAATCCCCTGAATATCCTTCCATGATGAGTCATATGTACCAATGCATCTGATAATTCTAGAGGAACCTGGGCGAGGTGCATGAGTCAAAAGTAATTTGATTTACATTGAGCGCCCTCTTGAATGCTTTCTTTAAGGGTTTATGGGGGTAACCACCTTTCTCGGAAATGCTTTCTTAGGCAGCCGGCTTGTATCTTAAAATCACCCATGGTAGTACAGTTACGCCTTATTCTCAAATATTGGCCTATAGTGATGCCCTTTTTAAGTCCTTGAGGATGATAACTATCTCATACCAGAAAACCATTAGTTGCAGTTGGTTTATGAAAAACTGTAGTGGAGAGGCTATCCCCTTTTGTTTTAGTCACTAACAGGTCTAAAAAAGTGATCTCATGTTTTTGAATTTCAAAAGTAAATATCAGATTAAGTTTGTTTGTATTTAGGACCACCACAAATTCAAGAAACAGTTCCTCGGTCCAATCCCAAATTAACAAAATGTCATCAATATACCGCAGCCATGAAATAATGTGTTTGCGGATGACACTAAACTAGGTAAAGTAATACAGTGCGAGCAGGATATTACAGTGCTGCAGAGGGATCTAGATAGACTGGGCGACTAGGCGGATGAAATTCAATGTAGATAAATGTAAAGTTATGCACTTCGGGCAGTGGCGGAACTACCGGGGTCGCAGGGGTCGCTTTTTTCCGTTTTTTTTATTTTTTAAATAAGACAGGGGCGTCCAACATGCGGCCCGCAGGCCAAATGCGGCCTGCGAGACCTCGAGGTGCGGCCCGCGTAAGATCGGCAGCCAGGGCAACCGATCTTATGCGAGCCGCACCTCAAGCCCTGCTACTTACTTGTGGGAGGGTCTTCTGGACTGCACAGAGGAAACAGAGTTCACGTGACATCCTACTTCCTCTGTGCTTTAGCAGAGAAGGCAGAGGGAGGCCGCGCCCCCTGCTGAAGTCTGTGAGCGGCATCGAGGAGCTGCAGTGCAGGTAAGGGGGTGGGGAGGGTGTTTGAATGAGTGTGTGTGATTGAGGGAATGAATCTGTGAATGAATGATTATATGAATAAATGAGTGTGTGTGTGATAGCATGGATGTGTAAGTGCTGGAACCTAGGCATGATGGGACTGTGATTGCTGTTAGCAATCACACTCCTATCATGCCAAGTCAGCCAGTACATGCTGAAACCTGGCCAGCTGCCCCCCTTGTGTAGTGATGCTGCCAGCAGTATGGGGTCTGCACTTACAGCCACCCTGAACCAGCATGTACTGGCTGACTTGGCATGATAGGAGTGTGATTGCTAACAGCAATCACAGTCCCATCATGCCTAGGTTCCAGCATTTACTGGATGGATGTGTAAGTGCTGGAGCCTAGGCATGATGGGACTGTGACTACTGTTAGCAATCACACTCCTATCATGCCAAGTCAGCCAGTACATGCTGAAACCTAGCTAGCTGCCCCCCTTGTGTAGTGATGCTGCCAGCAGTATGGGGTCTGCACATCACTTACAGCCACCCTGTACCAGCATGTACTGGCTGACTTAGCATGATAGGAGTGTGATTGCTAACAGCAATCACAGCGAGCACAGTCCCATCATGCCTAGGTACCAGCATTTACTGGTTGCCTGGGTATGATAGGAGTGTGATTGCTAACAGTAGTCACAGTCTCATCATGCCTAGGCTCCAGCACTTACACATCCATCCAGTAAATGCTGGAACCTAGGCATGATGGGACTGTGATTGCTGTTAGCAATCACACTCCTATTATGCCAAGTCAGCCAGTACATGCTGGTTCAGGGTGGCTGTAAGTGCAGACCCCATACTGCTGGCAGCATCACTACACAAGGGGGGCAGCTGTTAGCAATTACACTCCTATCATGCCAAGTCATATTGCTAATTTTGTCCAATTGTGTGTTACCTTTTTCTTAGATTTTTTTACAGATATGATTCAATATGTAAATTGAATTTGTTGAAAACAAATTGTTGGGTAAAAATCATGTTTTTTTGGGGGGGGTGAGGGGGTGGGGGGGCCCTTAACAGATTCTCGCACCCGGGCCCTGAGGCGTCTAGTTACGCCCCTGACTTCGGGGTAGGGAATGCACAAGCAACCTGCACCCTAAACGGTAGTGAATTAGGGGTCACGACAAATTAGTGGTAAATCATTATTTATTGAAGGTTTTCAAAATTTTCAAGTAAATCGTAACAAGGGAAGAAGGGTACAGAAAAAAGAAAAAGGGTGGGTGGGAAAAGGGGGAATAGGTACATGCCACAGGATGCGATAAAACAGGTAGTACAGCATTGATACATATCCCTAGAGCCGCGTGAACACGGAACCAGCAAGGTACAAGGGGTGACACAGCAAGTACAGAGAGCAATATGGCAATGTGACTTGCGAAAATAAACAATCCCTGCCTACTTGGACATGCTAAGGATTAAGTAGAGAAAACCAGCAACAAGGGCCGGCCCGAGCAGTGGACACCAAGCACCAGCAGAGAGAAGGGGAAACCAGAGAGAAGAGGGAAGGGAGAGGTAGAAGGGGGGGAAAAAAGGAGGGGTATCACAAAGGGGAGGGGGGGAAAGCACTTAACTTAGTATCCGAGAAGGAACTAAGCGGCCGCATCGGACAAAAGGGGGCGAACCCATGGACCAGATGCGTATGCAAGCCAATGGAACCATGTCTTTTGGTACCTGGCCGCTTCATCATCCGCTGACAGAGCTAATTCCTCAAACACGCGGATGCGTTCGACACGAAAGAACCACTCCCAGAACGTAGGGGGGGAGGGATCACCCCAATGAAGGGGTATCAGAGTTTTGGCCGCCCTCAGCAAACGGCGGAGGACTGATCTCTTGAACCAGGAGATAGAGAACGAACCATGATGGAGGAGGAAAAAGTCAGGAGTAAAAGGGATAGGGACGTCAGAGAGAGATTGCATGCACTTATGGATTGCGGACCAGTAAGGGACTATGCGGGGGCATAGCCATCACAGGTGTAGAAGGGAGCCAGGAGAATCTTTACACCTCCAGCATTCATTAGGCAAGTCAGGTCTATAACGAGCTAGAGCCGCAGGGGGTCTGTACCACTGAGCCAAGAGCTTGTAAGCCATTTCTTGATCCCTGTTGCTCAGAAAACAACGATGGGTCAGAATGCAAACCTTTTCCCACTGCTCCTCCGAGAGAACGACCTGCAGCGAAGCCTCACACCTCCCCATAAACACTGGGGGCACAGGGGTCAGGGCAGTCAGCAGCAGACTATAAAGGTGGGACACCCCGTGAGTCAGCCGATCAGACGACACACAGAGAATCTCAAAAGTGGTGAGGGTGCAAAATGTGTTGTGTCTCTGCGCCAGGGAACGATAAAAGTTGGTTAACTGCGCATAGCGAAACCGATCGAGGAAGGTAGGCGAAGCCGGTGCGATCAGATGTTCCAGTGGTCTAAGCCCTGCAGAAGTGACAAAGGAGCGAAGTCTAGAATTAGAGCCAGAGGCGACAGCGGGGAACAAATCGACCCCCACGCCTGGAGGGAAGTCAGGGTTGTCCCTAAGGGGGTAAGCGGGGAGGGAAAAGTGGTTAGCCGCGCGCTACGAGTTAGAGAGTGCCATACGCGCAGGGTGGCCCGGACAAAAGGGTGAGGAGCAGCCAAGCGTCCCGCGGAGGGCATCGACAACCAGCGGAGGAAGCGAACAGGGACACCAAGAAGAGCGTCTTCCAGATCGACCCACTGCTTAATGCGGGAGGTCTGGGACCACTCCACAACACGGAGCAAATGACACGCCCTATAATAAGTATGTGGGCAAGGCAAAGCCAGGCCACCCCTCGATTTGGGGCGAATCAGCGTGCTAGATTTAATGCGTGGAGCACAAGTTCCCCAGACAAAGCGGAAAAAAGCAGAGCGAACGGAGGCGAAGAAAGAAGGCGGTATCAGAAGCGGGAGGGTTTGAAATAGGTACAGGAGGCGCGGCATAATGTTCATTTTGAGGGTATTTATCCTACCCGACCACGAGACCAGAAGTCTCGACCATTTACCGAGATCAGAGTGGATAGTCGCTAATAAGGGGAAAAAAATATGGCTAAAGAGCTGAGAGAGATCCCTCGTCAGCCATATCCCGAGGTATCAAAGCTTAGAGTCGCACCAAGCAAAAGGAAAGGAGGGCGCCAGCTCCCGACGGTCAGATGGAGGGAGATTAACATCGAGAATCTCGGACTTGGACATATTGACCTTGAAGTTCGAAAGCTCTCCAAAATCAGATATCTCCTTCAAGATAATCGGCAACGACAGCCGCGGGCGAGAGACAGCAAATAGGAGGTCATCAGCGTATCCGAGAACCTTGTGATGAGTTTTTTCAATGGTTAATCCATGGATATCGGAATTGAGCCTGATAGCCTGAAGCAGGGGTTCTAGTGAGAGCACAAACAGCAGGGGCGACAGAGGACATCCCTGCCGGGTGCCATTAGTAATAGTGAAAGAGTCCGACAGGGCACCATTGATACGGAGGCATGCGGAGGGGACCTGATAAAGCGACCAGATCCAAGTGAGCAGGTGAGGACCGAAGCCCATGTGTCTAAGAGTGGCAATCATAAAGGACCAGTCTACCCTATTGAAAGCTTTCTCAGCATCCGTGGAAAGAAAAATGGAGGAGTGCTTTGCAAAGTGCATCAGGTTAAGAGCACGAATTGCACTGTCGCGCGCCTCCTGACCCGGGACAAATCCTGTCTGATCGGGATGAACCAAACGGGACATGAAAGGTTTTATACGATTGGCGAGAATTTTTGCGAACAATTTAAGATCAGTGTTGAGGAGGGAAATGGGTCTATAGCTGCCGCATTGTTCAGGATCCTTACCATCCTTGGGGATTAAAGTGATGGACGCCGAGAGAGTATGCGCATGAATGCGCCCGCCATCTAAAACAGAGTTAAACGCCTCCACAAAGTGGGGACCAAGTAGGTCAGCGTCGTGTGAGTAGTATTTTAGTGGGAGCCCATCCGGGCCTGGGCATTTCCCAGAAAGGAAGACTAACCCGCAACGTCCGCTGCAGATATTCCAGCAACCGGGCCTCCCTCGCAGCAGGGGTAGACGCACTACTGGAAGGGGTAATGTTATAAAGGTTCGAGAAATAGGACACAAAGCTAGCCTGGAGGAGGCAGACCCGACCACTGTCGGAGCGAACCTTTGGGATATGGGTCAGCTTGCGGGAGCCACGAAGCGCCCTCGCCAGGTACCTCCCGGGCTTGTCCCCGTGTTCATAAAATAGGGCCCTGTAGCGCAGGAATGCTCGCTGGGTTCGATTATTGAGGATGGTCGCTAAATCCCCCCGCAAAGACACCAGTCACTGCAGGTCGTCCCCCGACAAGGAAGCCTTGTGGGCCCTTTCTAGCACAGCAATGCTGTTGCATAGGGAGGAGATCCGCTCCCTCTCAACTCTCTTACGGTGGGAACATATGCGTATATAGTGACCCCGAATCACACTCTTATGGGCTTCCCAGATCGTGAGATGAGGCACCTTGTCTGGGAGATTTTCCTGGAAATAATGGGTGAGGGCCCTCGTGGTGTCAGCTTCTATTTCCACATCAGTCAGCAAAGAGTCATTAAGGCGCCAAGAGCGCCGGGAGGGGCGGGGGAGAGACGAGGCAAGAGAAATACCCACAGGGGCGTGGTCAGACCAAGTGGTAATCCCAATGTGAGCGCGGCGCAACAGGATAGCATGGTGATAGGGGAGAAAGAAATAATCAAGACGGGAGTATGAACCATGGATGTCGAGAAAAAGGTATAGTCTTTAGTAGTAGGATACAAGGCCCTCCAGCAGTCTACAAGGTGGTGCGTCCAAAGAAGAGAGGTAATCCCGCGCAGCACCCGTTGCGGCGTACGCGACCTACCCGTGGAGGTGTCCATGTGGGGGTGGAGAGAGACATTGAAGTCCCCCCCCAGCACCAATATGCCCTCCTGAAAGTCTCGCAATTTGCGGAACACAGTCATAAGAAGGAGATGCTGGTTAGTATTAGGTAGATAAAGGTTAGCAATCTGGTTCGCAATCGATCCCTTTAGCAGAAGATATCGCCCGTCAGGATCAGGGCAGGAAGCCAAGACCCGGAACGGCAGATGTCTGGAGAGGAGAATAGCCACCCCTTTAGTCTTAGCCGAGGGATTACAGCTAAAGAAACCCGTGGGATAGAACCGGTTCGAGAGCTTAGGAGGGCGGCTGCCCAAAAAATGGGTTTCCTGAATAAAGGCTATGTCCACATGGTCACATCGTAGGTCATAGAGTAAGCGACAGCGCTTCTCAGGGGTATTCAACCCCCGTACATTTAGGGACAGAAGATTAAGGGACGCAGCAGGCCCAGACATCGCGAGAGGGACGGGGAGAAAGGGGGGAAGGAGAAAGAAAGAAAGGAAAAAAAAAAAAGGGGGAGGGAGGGAGGAAGAGGAAAAGAAAGAAATGGGAAATGGAAGAGACCAAAGGAGAAAAACAGTAACCGACCAACGGGGTCGTACAATACACCTTATACGCTTGTCGGGAGAGTGAAAGAATCACTCAGCACCTCTAAGAGGCATGCACGATAACACAAGGGCGTAAGTGTGGGGGAACCAAGGCAACCGGAACAGAAACATTGGCGGAACAGTCAAATAACACCGCCCGCAGGCACAATAAGAACAATTCGCAACAGGACATACTGAGAAAGGGCAAGGCAAATATGGACAGGCACTTAAACAGAACCACAGAGCCACAACCCACCCCCCACCCAAAATCAAGCAAGTACCCTCACAGAACAGCAGGTGCATATAGAGAAGACGTAAGTAAAAATATGCAGAGGTAAACCGTCAGAAAAATAGAGAGGCACCAGCAACGCCCCCGCTGGCACGCAGGGCCAGGGCCCCGGAGTACAACCCCCCCGTAGTACACAATGAAAATAAAGGCATAAGAATAAAAACATTCACTTAGCCAGCGAAGGGTACACAGAAGTCAAGGATGGACGGGGTCAGGCGCGAAGATAAGTCCCGAGACCAGCAGCTGAGTACAGGACCGATGGTAGCGTGCCACAATGGTAAAGGTCCAAAGGAAAGCAGAGGCAAGCACGGCGCAGTCAGCACCCTATGGCAAGTGCAGTAGGAAACGAAGCACGGTACTAGCCCGTCAGGACAGGACCCAGCGCTGGAAGGGAAAACAGCCTCGCCGACGCCAGAGCAGTGGTAGTCTCAAAAGAAAAAGGAACACAGTTATAATGATGAAGTAAAGTATCAGCCAGGGCAAGGAGAGGACACGCGCCGAGGCGCCCATAGCATTATCCGGAGCTAAAAAAAAGGCAGTTAAGAACAATATGCCAGTGTACAGTGTAGAAATGCGCGGAGGCATCAGTAGCATTATCTAGGGCACACAAATGACATGCAAAAAGGGAGTAATAAAGGAGCAGTCAGTGTATAGTGTAGAAAGACACGGAGGCATCAGTGGCATTATCCAGAGCACAGAAGTGGCATACGTAACAAAATAAATAAAATGAGTATCTGGGGTATAGTGTAGGGACGCGAAGAGGCAGCAGTAGTGGCACCTGGGGCACAGAGGTGACGCGAGACAGGTACCCGTAATACTCATACAGCAATAAGAATTAAAAAAAAATTAATAACAATAATAATAAAAACAATAATAAATAAATAAAAATTAAAACAAAATAGATATAAATATATATATAGAAAGAAGGGGCCGCAGCTTCCCTGCCGTCAAGTGGAAGGAACACCGGAACGTCGTCGAGAGGATGGAGGGGAATCATTCCTCGACCGCATGGACCCGCCGGAGCCGCAGAGGACCAGCAGGGTCATCAGGAACCGCACCAATCTGTCGACCAGACACTCCACTCCGGTTGCGTCTTGAGAGAGCGGTGCGCGGGGGAGGCTCGTCAGCATCCAGACCCAGCAGAGCCCAGTCAGCGACGGAGATGGCCGTGGAAGCGTGGAAGGTCATGATGATAGCGGACGGTAATGTAGGTGTTGTTGTGTGACAAGATATGCGATATGGTATCCGGAGCCTCTGCAGCTCCTATGTCAACGGGCGCAGCGCCCGGCGAACCTGCAGCGTGAGATCAGAAAGGTCATGATACAATGTGACAGGGGCGCCATTAAGCTGCCATTTGCCTCTGTATAAATCAATGGTAAGGCCGCACCTTGAATATGCTGTGCAATTTTGGTCACCTATTCTAAAGAAGAATATCATAGCACTAGAAAGGGTGCAGAGGCGGGCTACAAAATTAATAAAAGGAATGGAGCACTATAGTTATGAAAAAAGGTTAACAAATTTAAATCTGTTTAGTTTAGAAAAGCGGCGCCTCAGAGGGTATATGATAACATTATATAAATATATTCGGGGCCAATAGAAACCATTGTGTGGAAATCTGTTCATAAACAGGACTATGCACAGGACACGTGGTCATGCATTTAGACTGGAAGAAAGGATATGTAGTCTAAAGCAGAGGAAAGGGTTTTTTACAGTAAGGACAATAAGGATGTGAAATTCTCTGCCTGCAGAGGTAGTTTTATCTGTACAGACGTTTAAACGGCAACTGGATGGATACTTGGAAAAACATAATATTCGGGGATATAATCTTTAATTATGGGGAAACAGTTTATTGATCCAAGGAAAAATCTGACTGCCATTTTGGGGTCAAGAAGGATTTTTTTCCCTGGTTAGTCCAAAATTGGAAAGAGCCAAACTGGGTTTTTTTGCCTTCTTTTGGATCAACAGCAACTAATTAACTGATATAGGAAAGGCTGAACTTCATGGACGCATGTCTTTTTTCAGCCTATATAACTATGTAACTATGTAACCTTGCATGATGAGATCTTTGTAAGTGCTGGTATCTTGGACCTATGAATCTAAGCCCACCACAAAAGGGTGTACAATCTGATTGATATATATACTAGCGTTCTCAGTAAGATTATTGTTCCCAGATACAATTGGTCTCCCTGGAGGGTCAACTGCATTTTTATGTATTTTCAGTAAACAGTAGAAACAGACTATAGTAGGTTTGGGGTTAAGCATAAATTCATATCCATTATGAGAAATAAGATATTGCCCAAAAGCCACATTCAGAATATCTTTGAATTCCCTTTCAAAATAGATAGCAGGATCTCTTGAAATTAATTTATATATGGTTTTATCCTCTAGAATGTCAAGTACCATTCATTGATTATGACATATATGTTACCGTCTTTATCAGACAATTATATTGCTAGGTTCTTATTGCCCTGTAGTTTGTTTAAGCCTGCTCTAGACAGGTTAGAACATTGATGGTAAATGGCAGCCTCTCAATTTCTTCCGTCACTAATTTCCAAAACATCATGATGTGTTCATAATTGCATATATAAGCAGTAAATCTACTCTTTGGTCTGAGATTAGTGAGGGGTTTTCTGAGAGCTAAATTTCCAAGATTTCCATCCAAAAATACAATGTTTGAATAAGGTCATAGTCCTTTCTAGACACCCCTAGCTTCTTGCCTGTTTTTCTGTATTAGTCTGGTAAAATTTGTGTAGCGCTAGTTTCCTATCAAAAAAGATGTAAATCCTTAATCCACAAAAAAAAAAAATTTGGTGTAGGTATAAATGATGACAGATTTATAATCGCGGGACCTGGTACATTTATTTCCTGTGTGCTCTGGATCCCCGCTGTTTCTGAGGTTGAGGTCTATGTATTTAATTGATAGGTGGGTTTAAAAAGATACCCCTTTCTTGAGGATGCTCTTTCCCATCATGGTATATGTACCTGGCAAGAAGTTCTCACATCCAATTGATCCGGCATGTCGTCAGTCTCTGAACTTTCATATTCAGTAGATGACTAAGTACCTGGATTACGCATGCGGTGACTGTCCCTAATGTATACATTGAAATTCCTCCAAGACTCTAATGACCACAATTCTGTAGAGTCTTGGAGGAATTTAGTATGCTTTCATTCCCTAAGACAGTGACAAAAGTTGTTTAATTGATGTTGCAATTTATGCTCCCCTGCCTGCGCTTTTGCCGGCACTCGGTGATAGAAGACCTGGTGGAAGTGCCGGCAGCAGTTGAGGTTACTAGGCAGGAGGATCCAGGTCCCCCTGCAGCACAATGAGAAATTTAAAGGCATCGACTTCCTACAGCAAGAGTTGAAAGCTCAATATGCCTCTCTATCACAAAAATATGAGTAACTAGAAAACAAGCTATGTGATTTAGAAGATCAACAATAGCATAATAAAATTAGAATTAGAGGAATCCATAAAATGACATCAAGAGATGAATTGGAAAGCTATCTGATCAACTTATTCCAAGCATTAGCCTTAGACTTTGACTCTAAATCTAATATAAAGGATAGATTCCATAGAGTTCCTAAACCTCCAAGTGTCCCAGAACATCTACTGAGAGACACTCTAATTAGTTTTCATCATCACAGATTTAAGGAGCAGGTGTTGGCAGCATTTAGGAAAAAGAAAAATCTAGATAAAGCATATGAAGATATACAATTAATAATTTATTAAATCAAGATAAGGTTAAAACTTTCCCCCAACTAGTTCAGGAATTTGGTCTATGTCATAAATATATATTTACTTACCTGAGAGTTAAAAATGTGATACAAGAAATAGTTCTTATAAAGCCCTAACTCTTGAATCACTACTCTCTGGACAGAAAGTTGCAAAATGTATGTCAAAATTATACTCCTTTTTTGTTGAGCAGATATAATAGTAATTGAAGTAATCTTTTTGAAAAATAGTCTAATATGTTAAAGAAAGAAATCTCTCATAGTGATTGGTTAAAAGCAATAGAACACCACCACAATACCATTCATAATATCCAAATTAGGTATTTTGGTATTTAGTTCCTACCAAGCTTCAAAAATGTTCTCCATTATACTCATTATACAGATTATACAATCTGCATTTATGGTGGGGATGTGATATTGCTAAAAATTGATGGAACATTGTGTTCACTAAATTAAACCATATGGGTAACCCCTCAATAATTCAATGCCCAGTGCTCGCATTACTACACTTAAATTGGCCTAAATTAAGTAATAAATCCTCAATAAAAGTGTTTCTTGTACCAGCAAAACGTATTAATGCAAGAAAGTGGAATAATAATTCCCCTTTTGATTGGCAGCAATTAAAAAATCAAATCTTATTTGAATGGAGATAGGCCTTAGCTGGATGAATACAAGAACAAGAAGAGAGGCAGAAGAGAGTGGATTGATTGGTTAAACATTAACTTTAAGCTCTTCCTTTTCTAATTTTCTGTACCTTTCTCAGTACTGGCCACAGGGTGTTAACCTGACCTCCAATATTTAATGACAAATCTATATAATGTTTCTCAGTCCTCCCCGCCCTCCTTGGTGGTTCTGCATCTGTAGGTTGGATGTTTTAGAACTCATGATGTTAGATTCTTTATTCACTTTATTATTTGTGGAATAATTTTCATTATGCAATAGAGGAATGTAAATCATGATACTTGTCTGTCTATAAAATCAAAAACTTATTTTCAATAAAGAAGAATTAAAATTTAAAAAAAAGTACCGTATTTCCCCATGTATAAGACGCACCTTATACATCTTATACAGTGGTGGTAGATTTTTTTTTTTAAACTAACTGCTGCTTACCTTAATCCGCCGCGGCTGCACAGGAACCTAGTGGAGTCACGTGAATGCACATCGCACCACATGACTCCGCTCAGTTTCTGTTCCTGTGCAGCCGCGTCGAGCAAGGCAGAGGGGAAACAGCAGCCCCCACGGAAGTCGGCAAGCGGCAGCAGAAGATCTGCAGTTCAGGTACGGTTGGGGAGTAAATGTATGTATGTATGTATGTATATATGTTAGCATAGATCCATGTGTAGGGGGCACAGGGAGGCTGAAAGTGATGTGCATGTACTGGCTACCTGAGCATGATAGGAGTGCGATTGCTAACAGTTCCTAGCAGCCAACATCAATCACACTCATATCATGCCCGGGAAGCCAGTACAATAACAATTTTGTCCCCCAAAAATAGGGGTGCGTCCTATACTTGGGAAATACGGAATATTGTCTATGCAAATGTTTACACGGGGCTCATGTGTATTGTTTCAGCCTCTTATTATACGTTTGTCTTGATCACATCTGCACTTTGTACTGGTTCATGCTGTAGTTGTTAAACTTTACTTTTTCAATGTTTTCTGTATTTGCCTGCTGCACCTGTTTTTTGATATTTAAGTAAAGAAAAGTAATGTAAAGATAATAGAAAAATTATGTCAGATGTATCGATGGTGACATATAAAATTAAGCTATCTTCTCTCTCTCTATATATGTGTAAGGGCTACATACATCATACACATAAACCTCCTGCAGGACCTGTTTAGTTCTCTTTGAAAAATCAAAGTAGAAACAGACAAATGAAGCAATTTTGTTAGGCAGTCAATGTAGGCAATGATACAACCCATCATTCTCTAATGACTCATTTCACTGCCCTTAGTTATTTGTACAGGCAGTGTGTGATTAGACTCAATAAAAAGTGGAAGACTTAATGTTATTAAAGTAATAGTTGATTTAATTATCTATCATCATAATTATGTGTTGGTGAGCTCTTAAGCGATCCTCTTAAGTGCTTAAGCAAGATCACAGACTATCTATACGTGCTCCTTGTGACGTTCTAGGTAACCATCTCTATGCGGGACCTAGTCCAAATAGCCCTCCAAAGTGTAAGCTTGTTATCTAGGTTAATAGGGAGGTAGAGACAAAGTAATAAAGTTATGTCCCTTGCATTTGTGAAGGATCGCCATTGATTAGCTGTTCTGTATCTTGTAGTGTACAGGCAGACATGTTGGAGTCTATCCCGAAACAGACTCTAACAAGATGGCATTATAAAATTAAGCTACCAAGTGATTTCTAAATGGCTATTAAAATATATTTGAGAAATCCAGGAACTGTATGATCTGAATACACATAAACTGTTGCAAAATCTTTTGCTTTGAAATGTATTTGAAAAAAAGGAGGAGCGCTGTATATTAGTGAAAAAAATATATGTGCAGATTAACACACAAACAAACAAATATGTGCAATGTGGAAAAAAAATATATAACATTCAGTGTATAAATAAACCTTAATTATACTTAAATGTAATCATAGTCTCTGGATTCTATCCTGACTGCCACATCTTTCATTTCAAACCCTACTTTTGTCCTGTTTGGAGAGCCTTTGCCGTGCAGTGTGTTTGGGCCATGATTGTGTTAAAACAGTCATTTAAGGCAGCAGGCTGCCTACCTTAAGCCTGAGTAATTTATTGCCTGCGACCATCAAGTTTGCGTTTGTTAAGGACGGGAGACTTAGAAATTCAATCAAGATGGAAGTTCCTGAGAGAGAGAAGGAAGAGAAAGGAACAAAGTATGTTGTAGAGGAGGTGCTAATGAAAACACTTGGACTGGATCTTCAAAACATCTACTGCCTGCAAGACCAAGTCAGAGGTACATATATAGTAACACTGCTGAACATCAGTGTGTGTCGCAACATCTATAAGAATCTCAGAGAAAAGAAAGATGACCCTCAATTGGATGGACTCTGCTTTACATTGCTGTATGGCGGTGAGGAAATCCCTGTTACTGTTCATATGTATAACCCATATCTGTCTGATGAAGTTGTCATAGTCTGGTTATATCGATATTTTAACAAAGTATCTAACTCACAGAAGGTACAGAATGTGATGGGGATTTTTAACGGCAAGAGGAGGTTCCTTGTTCAGTTAAAAGAACACAAGGAAGGGGTCGGTGGAATAGCGCATCCCCCCAGAGTTTCTCCATCGGTAGCAACAGGGGATACTGTTTCTACCCTGGGACGTCATTCCTGTGCAGGAGGTGCGGGGGCTATGGGCACACCCAGGCGACCTGCACAGCTGACCCTAGGCCCCTATGCAGGAACTGTAGAGAATGGGGCCACCTCACCGCTAGCTGTGATAAGTCCAAGTTATGCAACGGATGTGGCAAGCCAGACCATGTATATAAGCACTGTCTTAGCAAGCCCCAGCAGTCCTGGGCAGATATGGCTACTAGACAGCCTGGTAAACTAGATGCAGGTCCAAGTAAGCCCTCCTCTACAGTTGACCCGAAGGAGCCTGTAATGGTGATGCCGCCACTGGATGATCCTGCAGTGCTGGTTGCAGTGGGATCAGTAATTTTAAGTAATCAGATGAAGAAACAGGCTGTTTCGGGTCCAATGGATCCCTCCCCAGTGGTGGGTCCTGCAGATCCCAATGTGTTTTTAAATCCCTGTGGAGGTCCTTCTACCAGCCATGAGAGTCGCATTCCTGTGTGTATGGCTGGAACAACGGTGGAGTCCGATATGCAGGGACTTAACCCCAGGAGGCGATAAACAGCTAAATGCAGCTTAGTATAGGGTGGAATGAAGTAGACGTAGCCAAAGTCAGGATAATAGAGAGCAGCGAAGTCAAAATCCGAAGCCAGAGTAAGGAAACCAGGAATATCAGGAACGCCGTTTAGTAGCCAAGGGTCAGGTAATGGAGGGCAGCAGAGTCAAGGGGAAGCCAGGTTCGGTACACAAAATAGCACTAGGAGATAATAATACGAACAGGAAGCTCAAAAGAAAATCAATCACTGAGCACTGAGCTATGCTGGATTTTAAACTTGCCGCCTGGGGCAAGCCTCGTCCCCAACCGTGACGTCATCCGTGCGCGTACCCCGGCGTCTCCATTCGGGGACGCATAAAGTTTGTTGAGGCATGCTGGCAGGGGAGGAAGAGGCTGTAGACGCGTCGCGGGATTCAGTACCCACGGGCATCGGGTACTCGGGTGAGTAGCTTTGTCGGGGGAAAGTCCAGCAGTGAGATCTCACCATCAAGTCCGGAACAAGCGTTAACTACATCTGTTGTAGAGGAGACCATCCAATCCCTAATATCCATTAACCCTGCGCATATGATTTCTCTGATGGAAGCGGATGTGGAGTATCCAGCTGGTCTTATGCCTAAGAGGGGGAGGTCTGACAGTGAATGCTGTTTGGCACCCTTTCTGGGGCTGAAGTGGAGGTCCTGGGAGACAACGCGGAGGAGGGAGACAACGTGGAGGAGGAATCCAAAGTAGAGTTTTCCCGGGAGCCCTAGAGATGCCACAGTCTAATCATCAAAGCGGAAGTCAGAGCAAGGAAACCTTCCGGAGTCATCTGTCCAGAATGTGGCTCGGAACATACAGAGCTGTGCAGGTGTTGCTGGGATGAGACTCTTGCTGTCTGATCCTTTTTTCATCATGGATTACAGCAACATATCAGAAGGTGAGAGGGACGTTGATAAAATACACTAGACCGCTCACTGGATCTCACTGTTGCCTCACTTAATGTGAGGAGTCTGAGGAGCTCTGTCAGACGGGCTGCTTTGTTCGCATATTTACTGACTCTAAATTCGGACATAATTTTCTTACAAGAGTGTGCAATAGATCATGGATTGTTTTATGGACATTTAAAGAAGAACTGGACCGCGGGGTCCTCTTACTGGTCCAGGTCAAATGATAATAAAGCCGCTGGGGTTGGGATCCTTTTTAAAATTCTATTATTGAAATTGCTCCTGGGGGAGAGCAATTTTAATTGATGTTTTTTTTAAAGGTTTTAATGTGAATGTATATGCTTCACCAGTTTAGAATGAAAGGATATACATTTTAGAGCATATCTCCTTCTTTGCCACAGGTTCTACCCCTCTAAAAGTTGGAGGTGATTTTAATTGTATACTACCTGGTAAAAATAGATGTGGAGAGAGTGAAAACCAGAAGGTAGATAGAACTTCTTGCCAGCTTAGAAATGTTATCATTGATTTTAAATTGAAAGATGCATGGAGGCATTTAAAACCCTCTGACCCTGGATATACATGGTCTAATGGCCAGGCCAGCTCCCGCATAGATTTTATGTTGTCCTCTGCTGGTTTTAATCTCCAGGACATGTTTTTAGAAGATAATGTATTCTCAGACCATAAGCTTTTGAAAACTAGCTTTTTAATTTCTAATGAATCAAAAACTAGAAATTATCTGTGGAAACTCAATTTGTTATTCCTAAAGGACATACCAATCAGGAATAATTTTAAAGTCTCATATGGGCGATGGGAAACCATCAAGTCCAAGATTAAGAACTGTTTTTATGGTTGCTGGCATGAAGAAGAAAAAAGAGAGCAGGATCTTAATGTGCATTTGCAAACACTTTTTAAGTTGAAAGCGGGGTGGTGTAAGCAATACTGATGAACTGATTTTTCATTTAAAGAAGGAATTTAAAAACTTTAGGTAAATAAATTATTTTTACTGCCCGGGTAAGGCACTTGGAGGAGGGGGAAAGTTTATGCAGAGCGTCCCCATCCCGAGGGGGTCAGGGGTACAGAGTCCTTGAAAAGAGCTTTTAGAATAACTGAGTATTTTACATGTGCCTATGGTTTTAAGCTGAATCTTAACAAATGTGACTGTTTTACTATTGTTGATTGGGATGGCAGTCAGACATCTGCTGTCCAGACCCAAGGTGACATTATTAAAATTCTGGGAGAGCTTTTTGACATATGGAAAAAGGCAGGCCCACTTTTAAAATGGATTTGTGGCCTCCGGTTTTTAAGATATACAGTTGTTTTATATGGCCTTTCTACCTGTCCCACAGCTGACCAGTCGCGTGTTTTATGGATTATGATAAATTGTATAAAAGAAGCAATTTGAAACACCAGGTTTTTTTATGGCCTCATAAAGTGGTATGTACACACACTTTTTAAAGGATTGTAAAGGCATGGGTTCAATGAACGCAAAGAGACTTTGGTGCCTTAATATTTGAAACATTTTACTTGCATGATCGTCCCAAAGACTGGTTTTATGTATTTATTCTAATTTTATGTAAAATGTTTTAATTAATTTTATATGTTCCACTATATCCTTTAACCTGTTTAAAAGTATTTATTGTATCGTAGCATATAGTTAATAAAAAATTTGCAATCTGACGCCTGATTTCCTGCGATTAAACCTGCACTTACCTGACTAAACAACCTGGTTCCTGCGGAATACATGTGAAGCTGTTTCCCTCAGGATTGGACCATTAAAATTACTCAAGTTCCTCAACTACAGAAGCATGTTTATGTTTGTAAGAACTCTTATTGGGACTCCAATTCTGCTCATCATCGTTACACCTGCTACTGATTCCAATACTCCTTATAGCTCCAATATCTGGCTTGGACTTCAACTACTAACGTTGGGGTAAGAGAATTGTACTCACCGGTGTAAATCTACCTACCTGCTTTCACAAACTGTTGATTCTTAAACAGCTCCAATTGGATTATCTCCTGAACTTCACGCTATGAACTTTTGTGTTAACTGTTTTATTTATTGCTTTATGAATTGTCTGCAACAAGATGTATAATTTACCTGCTTTGGAGTAACTCATCTGTTTCTGGATTATTGTTTAATGAACTTTGTTCACTGCATTCCCCTGCTAATTATTAGCTATTGCCTTATTCAACTTTACCTAGATTTATAAGAGCAACCACTCTTCAAGGACTGATTGCCTAAGTAGTTATCTACCTAATTTAATAAACCAAGATTGTGCCTTATTTTCCTTTGTATTTGGTTATCATTAAAGACATCCAAGAAATTCGAACAAAAATGTGGAGTATTCTTGCTTCGTTTCTGAAGATTTGTATGAATTGATGAAATATGCAAATTTCGTTAAATCTGCAATTCCTACAAATCCAAATGCACAAGTCATGTATAATGTAAAACATAGACCCACTTCATATTTGGTAAAATAAGACACAGTGGCGCATACCTTGCTACTATCCAAAAAGGTTCAACCTGCGCTCTGAGGGTTCTGAAAACAGTGACCTGAAATTGTACTTGCTGTAGCAGAGCTGTCCAAAGTGGTCACAGCTAATCAATTGTGTTTTGCTTTGGTTCCACATAGACATTATTTCTGTAGTTACTGGCAGATTATGCCCTAGGCAAGTCATTTCAGTAGGGTCACAAATGATTAACTACCTCATATGAATCAATTAATGGTTTAAAAATTAAACATACTGTATGTTGAGCATTCAGCATAAACAAACACCAGCAGCTACTAAGCTACTAATCGGGGGGGGGGGGTTAATTGTATGAACTATAGCAAAAGTAGGCCTGTCATATAATGTTTATGTGCTTTATATTAAATACATTTGACATATTCCTCAATTTGGGGATACAAAATCTATTATGTCAGCATCCATGCTGGGATGTTTACCGTTATAATCATTAAGAAGATAAAGTAAACTAAATCCTATTAAAACATGGATCTTGGCAGGATGGATAACAAAAGCAAGTGACATTATTGTTATTATTACTACGACACATAAATCTGACGATTACCATGGTGGTTTTTTTTCTTTATATTTTAGAAGACAATAACCACTTAATAAACTATGGAAAAATCAGAGTTAATCATGTGGAATATAGTTTATATACTAGTTCTATGCTGAAACAGTTAAGAAAAAAATCACAATGAAAACCACACACCATGCACAGAATTCGAATAGCTCTTTTCTGAAAAGTTTTGAATTCTGGTCATTCACAGTTTTACATCTTCAGAAGAAACATGCACAGTCACTGCATTCATTCACAAGCCATCAGTTTCTGTCTAACTCATCAGCAGCCCTATTTCTATAAAATTTGTAGGCTTGATGTGTCCAGCTGGTCCCCGGAGAATCTTCAATATTGTCTATGTGTATAGCTCAGGGATTATATCACAAAAAATCTTCCAGTGTTTTTAAAATATAGGGATCAGATTTCCATTACAGAACACAAGTTTCAGTACTTTTAGATAAAATAAGAGGATATAAGCGAAGACTGTAATTTTGTTGAGTGTATTTGTTTCCACGATATAAACATTTCTGAATGTCCATGGATACAAGTCCCAAATTAGTTCTGTAAACACTTAGTGTAGTGAAAACATCAAAACAATCACAAATGATTCAGCATTGATACTGTTCTGATCGCTGTTTTTATTTTGTCCCAGTTTCTTTGATAGGTACTTATCAGGACGTTCTCTCTCCTCCCCTAAAATCATTCTACCACAATAATGCTTAGCGGTCCTGGCTTCAATTCTTTTGAGCAACCTTTCAAAGCCCTTGTAATCTGCTCCAACTGATCAGGTTTGACCTTTTTGTAGCCCACTTTATTCCAAGCACAGCTCTCTGTTAAATCTCACTTTATTAACACTGTCCTCTTCAGCTTTCCTTTGGAACATACACAGATCAAGGCCCCTGGGAATCAGCGTAGCTAAATGGACAGGGAGCATGTATGTGTGTGGGTTAGTGCATGCTCAGGGCATGTCCGTGTTTTGATTGGGGTATGTTAATTGAGGGGTGGGAGACCCTAGGTGATATAAGGTGCCCTCTGGGTGACCCCGGTCACTGTCCTTTTTTACAGGCACGGCCAACAGTCTTACCTGCTTGAGCTTCGGTGTGACGGCCTGGAGTATGGACGTGGAGGCGATCCTCGCTGCTCTCAGGGCTGGTGCGGACCAGGACGGTGGTAGGGCGCTGCGTGAGCAGTTTGCTCACCTGCTTCCCCAGGCTGCGGTGCCTGTGGTGCCTGCCGGGTCTGGTGGGGCCGCGGAGGCACCGTCTCGCGGGCGCGTTTCGGGTCGCCGGCGCGCCCGCCCTCCTGCTCGGCTGAGCCCCGTGTCGGGTGGGGGGGCTCGGTACCGGAGCAGGAGTCCGGATCCCGGGCCGCGCGCGCCCCGGGAGGCGTCTCCTCGGGGCGGGCGGCCGTCTTCGCCGCCGTCGTCCCCGCGATGGCGGCGGCGTGCGTCCTCGCGGCGGTCTCGCGAGGCTGCCTCACGGCTCGCGAGGCCTGCTGCTCCCTTGCCGGGGCCGGCAACGGAGGCCCCGGCGCCTGCACAGGTGCCGCGGGATGCGGCACTTCGCCGCGGCCGCTCCGGTGGCCGCGGCCGATCGGTGGAGCCGGCTGGAGGCCGCGCGGGAGCGCGGGAAGCGGCGGGCGGCGTTTCCGCTGCCCGCCCGAAGAGGACGTCGCGGGCGGTTGCGGCAGCCCCATCAGGGGTCAGGCAAGCCGCGGGGGGGGTGAGTAGGCCCGGCGGGGCTGCACGGGGGGCGGCTGGGGGACCTGCTGGGGGGGATGTCTCGGAGGAGGCAGGGGGGTCCTCCGGGGACGACCCGGCCCTCTCTCCAGGGCCCTCGGCCCGCTTACCTCCTCAGGGTGGGGGGATGGTGGGGTCTTCCAGGCTGCAGTACGGCTCCTCTGATGAGGAGGCTTTCGCTACCCCCCTCCCCCCTTTCCTTACGGCGCCTGCTGGTGGCTTGCCAAGTTTCGGCCCCCTGGTGGCGGTTTCTGGTACTGCAGGTACTGTTCCAGGACCTATGCTCTCACCCCCTTCCTCTTCACAGGCTGTGTCTGGTGGGCTGCTGCAGGATGCTTCGCCGCTGCTGGGACCGGGACTTCAGGGACCTTCTAGCAATACGGCTTCGGCTACGGCGCCGCAGGAGGTCTGCCGGTCGCTTGGTGGTGAGTTGCCTTCTCATTCTGTGGGCCTCTTGGGAGCCGGGGTGGAGGGTCGCTCGGGCTCTTCTATGGGTGCTTTTCTGTCAGGTCTGCGGGGTTTTTTGGATGCGTGGGAGCGCGACAGGGGTGCTGGTCCATCGGGGTCGGGGCTGGATAGTCAGGTTAGGTCCGTGTGGGAGCAACCTGGTGGTGGCGCGGGGTCTTTAGGTTCGGTTTCCTTTTCTGTGCCTGCTGTGGCGGGGTCTGCTGATGCCGGGACGTCTGGCCCGGTGGCACCCGGGGTTCCGGTGGCGGTGGCCCCGCCGGCTGGCGGGGCTGCTGCGGTGATTGGCTCGGTGCCAGTTGTGGATGCAGCTTTAGGGGTGGCGGACGTGGCTCGCGGGGCGGCCTACATGTGTTGGTCTGGCCCGCTTGGCCTGCATTTGAAACAGGAGGTTAAAGACAAGATCTGGAAAGGGGAGTTTTTGGAGATTTTCTCCCTTCTGCCGCTGGAGGAGGCACCTCCCCCTGCGGCGGAGGAGAAGGATAAGGAAAAGGAGAAGGAAAAAGAGAAGTATCGGTATCGGCGGATTCCAAAGACCTTTGGGAATTGGATTCGCGCCTTTTCTATTTTGGCTAGTGTGATAGGCGAAAAGTGCCCTGAGAAATGTTCGGCACTTTTTGCGTATCAAGATCTCATCTGGAGTGCGTGTCGGACTTATGGGGGTCTGGGCTGGTGGCGGTACGATGAGCAGTTCCGCCAACGCTTGGCGGTCCGGCCGTCTATCGGTTGGGATCAGATGGACATTGGTCTGTGGCTGGCCATTATGACTCGGCCGGCCACGCACCAGGGTGGTTTCTCGTCGTTTCTTGGGGGGGCCGGGGGGGTATCTGGTGCCACGCCCTCTCCGGCCGGTCAGCGGCGGCCGGGGTGCTGTTACCAGTTCAACGACGGGCAGTGCAAGTTTGGTGCGTCCTGTCGGTTCAAGCATGAGTGCTCCGGCTGTGGCGGAGCCCATCCCCATTCCCGCTGCTTCAAGCGGGCAAAGGGGGGTGAGCGCACAGATGTGGGATCGAAGGGCGACGACACCAGTGGACGTCGCCGCGATGCGCCCGTGGCTAAGCCAATATAGGGACCGGCGGGCTGCTGACATTTTGTTGCGGGGGTTTTCGGAGGGGTTTTGGATTCCCTTTGTGGATGCCCCTGGTTCGGTTAATTTTCGGAATTTGCGCTCTGTTGCGGAATTTCCTGATGTTGTTAGGGACAAGTTGCGTAAGGAGGTTGAGTTAGGGCGCATGGCGGGCCCTTTCGCCGTGCAGCCTTTGGCAAATTTGCGGGTGTCCCCGCTCGGGGTGGTTCCTAAGAAGGATCCTGGTAAGTTTTGTTTGATTCATCACTTATCGTACCCCCGTGGTAGTTCGGTTAATGACGGCATTTCGGCTGACATGGTTCGGGTTGTTTACGCGTCATTTGATAAGGCGGTTGACATGGTGCGGTCGGCGGGTCGTGGGGCCCTGTTGGCAAAGACAGATATTGAGGCGGCGTTTCGCCTTCTCCCGGTTCACCCGGCCTGCCATCATTTGTTGGGTTGTCAGTTTGAGGGTTGTTTTTACGTTGATATGTGCCTCCCGATGGGTTGTTCTATATCTTGCTCCTATTTTGAATGTTTTAGCACGTTTTTGGAGTGGGTTGTTCGGGAGGAGGCGGGTTTGGCTTCTATCCTGCATTATCTGGACGATTTTTTGTGTATCGGGGCGGGGGATTCGGGGGATTGTCTTCGTCTCCTTCACACCGTGCAGGCCGTGATGTGTCGTTTTGGAGTTCCTCTTGCGGCCGACAAGACGGAGGGTCCCTCGACCTGTCTGAGTTTCCTTGGAATCGAGATCGATTCTGTGGCGATGGAGTGCCGCTTGCCTGTTGATAAGCTGGTTGACCTGAAGGGGTTTGTTGCCAGGGTGCGGGGGATGAGGAAGATTCAGCTTTGTCAGTTGCAATCGCTGTTGGGGAAGTTGAACTTCGCTTGTCGCATTTTGCCGATGGGTCGGGTTTTTAGCCGGCGGCTGGCTGCGGCGACGGCGGGTGTTGTCCGGCCCCGCCATTTTATTCGGCTCACTCGTCCGCTGCGGGACGACTTGGCTGTCTGGGGTTCCTTTTTGGATACCTACAATGGTCGGTCGTATTGGCAGACACCCCAGGTTTCTAATTCCCAGTTGCATCTTTACACGGATGCGGCTGGGTCGGTGGGTTTCGGGGCTATCCTGGGGGGGCACTGGTGTGCTGAGAGATGGCCGGTCTCCTGGAGGGAGTCGGGGCTCACCCGGAACTTGGCGTTCCTGGAGCTTTTTCCCATTTTGGTGGCGGTAGAGGTATGGGGTGATGTTCTCCGTGATCGGCGGGTTCTGTTTCATTGCGACAACTTGGGGGTTGTTCAGGCTATCAATACTTTGACGGCTTCCTCTCCTCCGGTGGTTCGCCTTTTGCGTCGGCTGGTGTTGCGGTGTTTGGGTCTGAATGTGACCTGTAGGGCAGTGCATATACCCGGTGTCAACAACGTGACGGCTGATGCTCTTTCTCGCTTTCAGTGGGCGGAGTTTCGAGCTACGGCACCGTTCGCGGACGAAGACGGGGTCCCGTGTCCAGTGGACCTGTGGTCCCTTGGGTTGGACGAGTGACGGAGTGGATTCGCAATTCGGTTTCCAGGTCCACCTGGGGGAGGTATGGTAAAGTGTGGGACGAGTGGGCGGCCTTTGAGGATGGCTGTGGGGGTTTCCCGACTCACGCTGCTCGGGTTCGTGGCTTGCTTTCCCTCCTGTGTCAGTGGGACTCGACCGGGGTGTCCCCGTCCGCGGCTTCTGCTCGCCTGTCGGGTCTTAGTTTTTTGTGTAAGTTGATGGGCATCGTCGATTTTACCAAGGATTTCCTTGTTCGCCAGGCCTTGAGGGGATGGCGCAAGGGGGTTGTTGCGAGGGATACTCGGCGGCCGGTTTCGGCTGCGTTGCTGGTTCGGTTGTGTGGGGTGTTGGGTTCTGTTTGTGTTTCAGACTTCGAGGTTCGGTTGTTTAGGGCGGCTTTTAGCTTAGCCTTTTTCGGGGCTATGCGGATAGGGGAGTTGGTTAGCCCTAGTAAGCGTGTGCCTGGCGGTGTTTTGGCGGAGGATGTGGATTTGGGGGATGGTGGTCTGTGCTTTCGCATTCGGCGCTCCAAAACGGATGTCCTGGGTCGGGGGTCTTGTGTTCGTTTGGGTGCCATTGCGGGCTCACCTATTTGCCCGGTGTCGTCAGTTCACGAGTTTCTCTTGGTTCGCCCGGCGGTGGGGGGTCCGCTGTTGGTGCATCAGGACGGGTCGTTTTTATCCCATTTCCAGTTTGTCAGCGTTTTTCGGAAGTCGCTGTCGGTCTTGGGTGTTCCTGCCGGGTCTTTTGGGGGTCATTCCTTTCGGATTGGTGCAGCCACGGAGGCTACCCGGGTTGGTTTGCCTGATTCCTCTGTGCAACGTATTGGGCGCTGGCGATCGGGTCGTTTTAGGTCGTATGTTCGTTTGGATATGCCTGTTTAATGTTCTCTGTTTTTTGTAGGTGTGGTTCTCCCTCAAGTCTGGCTCGTTGGACATTCCTTCATCTTCTGGGCCAGGAGGCGGGCGGCAGTCCGCCCGAACGGGGAGCAGTTGGGGTTCTCTCCTCTTGCGGTTGAGGTGCGGTGGTTCGGGAAGCGGGGGATGCGGTGGGTTCCTCTCCTCCCTGAGCTGGTCCGGTTGTCTCGGTTATTGGGTCCTCCCTCTGTCCTGGTGATTCACCTCGGGGGGAATGATCTTGGGGTAGTCCCGGTCAGGTCTCTGGGTGACACGGTTCTTCGGGACCTTGCTAGGGTTCTTGTTTTGTTTCCTGATGTCCGCTTGGTATGGTCCGAGGTGGTGTCTCGGAATTTTTGGCGGGTGGCGACTAACCAGCGGGCCCTGGAGCGGTCGCGGGTTAAGTTTAATCGTTGGATTTCCAAGTTTGTGGCTAGCGTTAATGGCGTGACGGTTCGGCATAGGGTGTTTGAGAGGGACGCGGCTAATTTGTTTCGGAGTGATGGCGTTCATTTGAATGACATCGGTTTGGATCTTTTCAATTTGGCTCTGCAGGAGGCTATCAGTCAGGCCATGGCGTGTGTTGGTGGGGGCCCCCGCTGATTTAAGGGGTTAAACAGCGGGGTTAGTGGCGGTTTGTGTGTCCTTGCCGGTCTGGTTTTGGTAAGTGATGGAGTTTGGATGCTGGTGTAATGGAAGGCTCAATCCTCCCCTAACCTCTGGTGTTTTATTGGACGTGCCCACCGAGCTTGTTGGACGGCTGGTGGTTAGCATTGGTGGTGGGGCAGCGAAAGGTAGCTGTCAATTTTGTTTGGACGAGGGGGGAGGTGAGTACCTGTGGTCTGGATTGTGCAGTGTGAGAGGCCGGCAAGGACGGGGTTAATTCGGTTCCTGTGTTGGTTATGTTTTGAATATGTTACGGTAATGTGTTATGTATATTTGTATATTTGTATTTATTATTTATCGGTTATTGTATATTATTCTTATTGGTTTATGGTGTTTTGGGCCAACACAGTGTTTTATGGTTTTATAATAAAATTGTGCTGTGGCCTGCTTTATCCAATTTCGGTCTCCGTGTCGTTATTTGGTGGGTTAAACTGGTTTTGGGTTTACAATGCACGATACACACTACCTACATACAAGGCCCCTGGGAATCAGCGTAGCTAAATGGACAGGGAGCATGTATGTGTGTGGGTTAGTGCATGCTCAGGGCATGTCCGTGTTTTGATTGGGGTATGTTAATTGAGGGGTGGGAGACCCTAGGTGATATAAGGTGCCCTCTGGGTGACCCCGGTCACTGTCCTTTTTTACAGGCACGGCCAACAGTCTTACCTGCTTCCCACCCTCCCTCCCTATTTCTTGTGTACTACCTTTCTTTCTTTTGTCACAGCTGGCGGTTTGTGTGTCCTTGCCGGTCTGGTTTTGGTAAGTGATGGAGTTTGGATGCTGGTGTAATGGAAGGCTCAATCCTCCCCTAACCTCTGGTGTTTTATTGGACGTGCCCACCGAGCTTGTTGGACGGCTGGTGGTTAGCATTGGTGGTGGGGCAGCGAAAGGTAGCTGTCAATTTTGTTTGGACGAGGGGGGAGGTGAGTACCTGTGGTCTGGATTGTGCAGTGTGAGAGGCCGGCAAGGACGGGGTTAATTCGGTTCCTGTGTTGGTTATGTTTTGAATATGTTACGGTAATGTGTTATGTATATTTGTATATTTGTATTTATTATTTATCGGTTATTGTATATTATTCTTATTGGTTTATGGTGTTTTGGGCCAACACAGTGTTTTATGGTTTTATAATAAAATTGTGCTGTGGCCTGCTTTATCCAATTTCGGTCTCCGTGTCGTTATTTGGTGGGTTAAACTGGTTTTGGGTTTACAATGCACGATACACACTACCTACATACATGCCTGAAGCCTCTAGACTTTTCTAGCAATCATTTACAGATTACTGCAAGCTGCATGTTTCTCCTTCTGACTATATTTTATACTGAGGATAACTTTCATATTTTCTTTTTAAGAGGCATATAAAGATGTGTTTATGAAATAGTTTCAATTCCCCTGATACTATCAAAAAGTAGTTTTTTACAGACTAGATGATTTCATCCTAATTCCTATTCAGTGAAGTAAGAGTGGTAGTGATATGAATTAACAAATGTTAATTAAACCTACATTTTAACACACTATGTGGTATTAATACCTGTATTTATCTGCAAAGGAATCTAAATGGAAGAAGCAAATATAACTTTATGGGAAAACATTTTACATTGTTCTGTTCCGCATTAGCTGTGACAGTCTAGCCAAAATGGAAACAACTTTAATGCAAGATTAATATTGCTGTTGATGATGAATGATTTCCTGGCATCTTTCAGGAAACGGCAGAACAGGTAAGGAGTACATTATTTTCTGATACTGTTTCACAGTAGAAATCTAATCAAATCCAAATCTAATCAAACGGTCATATATAGAAGCAATGCATAGGGATAGGGTAAATGCCCTGCTGGGAAAGCAATAAATGAGAAAAATAGCACAATTTGCTTTCTGAAGGAAGTTGCCTGCATAAAAGATGATTGCGTGAGTGTAATTGAACAGTAATGATAACATTTTTGGCAACAGTAACCCCAGAGAGAAAAATCAGACTTCATGAAAATCCGTATTTGTGACTGATCAGGGTTGGGAAACTAGAAAGTCAGAAGGCAATAAAATGCCTTGGATAATTTAAATATTGCTTCATGGTAAATCAATGCACTGATCCACTGACCTTCTAATACAAACACTATAAGAAGACCATGGGTGGTTGAGATGGGGTAGATAGACACCCCTAGAGCTTTTAAACATTCTTTTTCCCAGTGATACTGGCACTGGTAATGCCTATATTGCTATCCAGAAGTCACCATGCTTAAACAAAAAAAACAAAGGTAAGGCCAGAGCCACTGAATATATGGTGGGTATATAGCAACCAGGAAATATCCAAAAGTTCTCTGTTGGGTTTTCAGTTAAACAGCCTCACTCTGCAATATTCAGGTTCAAACTAAAGACCTTTCTCCTTGAAGAAGCATGAACTGACTCTGAATGTAGCATAACTAAACTGGTGTGGAGACACTCAAGAAAACACAATTATTTGACTATAAATATTATGCCTATTCATCCCTGGTGCCTAAAACAATTAATGAAATAAAATAATGAAATAAAGGCCAAAGCCTCCAGCTGTCTTGTGTGGCCCCGGTTCAGTTCAGTGCTTTGATATGACATTGTATCCTAGTGCTCTGGTTAATACAGTGAAGGAAAATAATATTTGATCTTTCTTTACTTGATGGCTATGGGATTGTTTCGGTTAATGTTTTTTCCTTGACATCTGTCTCGGGATACGGTCCTGTTATGTTTTCTCTCTTCTTTTCCAGCTTCATCACCAATTGTCTGGCTGCTAGTTTCCTGTTGGAGTGTTCTCTGGTTGTCACTCTTCAATGGTTGATGTTCCGGTCTAGTTCCCATTGGCCTGGCTGTTTCTCTGCATTCCAGGAGCATGTTGGAAGTGTTCGGGTCCTGTTCTCAGCTACCGAAAGAGGAAGATTAGGGGTGTCTTAAGGTTTATATGCTGCTATACCTTGTTTTTTATTGGTTGTTACCAGTGTTATGTTAACTCTTTCTTTGCTGCTGTCGATGAGAGTAAAGGAAGATATGCAAAATACTCGCCTCCTGTCTTTATTAAAATTACAATTATTTAGGCACCAAGGCTAGAATAATTTAGAATTATTAGAGACTTTAATATTCACCAATAATTTAATAGAAGCCTGAACACCAATCACACCGATCAGTCATAACATTACAAGAGCTGCAAACCACAAGAGCTGCAGTTTTAAGGATGGTTTTACCCAGTTGTCTAGCCATCACAATTTGGCCCTTGTCAAAGTTGCACTCTTGCACATTTTTTTCTGCTTCTA
Organism: Spea hammondii; assembly: GCA_029215755.1. NCBI lineage: Eukaryota > Metazoa > Chordata > Amphibia > Anura > Pelobatidae > Spea > Spea hammondii. The sequence continues at coordinate 70,165,524 of JARDYJ010000004.1, forward strand.
ACACATCAACTTTGAGGACGAAATGTTCACTTTCCACCTAATATATCCCAACCACTGACCGGTGCCATGATAACAAGATTATCAGTGTTATTCGCTTCACCTGTCAGTGGTCATAATGTTATGGCTGATTGGTGTATGTCTCTATAATTATTTAATGAAAGTTTATCTTTAAGTTAAGTGCTATTATCACAGAATTCCTTTTTAACACATGGGATTAGCACAATGTACCTCAACATTAGTATTGTTCTTTCTGTGACATTTCTTTTTGGACTAGTAAGACTTTTGAGCACAGCCTCCCTTATGCATAAAACATGCAAAATGAAAGAAATTGTTGTTTTTATATGATTTTTACTTTAAACATTTTCTAGCATAACATATTTAAATGTAAAAGCACAAATAGCGGGTGGTTATATTTTATTTCAAGCCCACAGAATCCCAGCCTGGGGACTAATGTTTTTGGAATAGTGTTGATAAAAGGTTATTTGCACAATTCATAGACCCTACTTGTTTGTCATTAAATTCAGTATATTAGCTGACTGGGACCAAAATGCTTCAACAGGGATTTAGAACACTAAGCAATTTGCAATGTAGGGTCATCTCTCACACAACCTTTCACTCTATAATATGCTTTTCTATGTTCTAGGGTCTAAAACTAGAGAATCAGAGTCTTAGATATAATGTAAGGAAGTTTTGCTTTGCTTAAACAATGGTAGATTGTAGATACTGTAGGTGGAATGCATTGGGATAGCTATCCTACATATACAGATAAATTAAGGTTTAGCTTTTTATACCAGAACTAATAAGCAGATTAGATGGGCTGAGTTGTTCTTATCTGCCATCAAATTCTCTGTTTCTCAATTGTCCCAGTTGTTACTACTGGCAATTTGACCTCTGTGCAGTAAAAAAGCTATGATTGTTATACACTGATCAGCCATAATATTATAACCACCTGTCTGATATTATGTAATTACCCCTTTTGCCTCCAAAACAGCCCTGACCCGTTGAGGCATGGACTCCTCTAGACCTCTGAAAGTGTGCTATGATATCTGGCACCAAGACGTTAGCAGCAGATCCTTTAAGTCCTGTAAGTTGAGAGGTGGGACCTCCATGGATCGGACATCCCACAGATGCTCCATTAGATTAAGACCTGGGAAATTTGGAGGACAATTTGACACATTGATCTCGTTGTGTTCCTCAAACCATTTCTGAACCAATTTTGTTATATGGTAGGGCACATTATCTTGCTGAAAGAGGCCAATGCCATCATGGAATACTGTGTCCATGAAAGGGTGTACATGGTCTGAAACAATGCTTAGGTAGGTGCAACATGAATGGCAGGAACCAAGGTTTCCCAGCAAAACATTGCCCAAAGCATCAGACTGCCTTCTTCCCATCCTGGTGCCATGTCTTCTCCAGGTGAGCAACGCACATGCAACAGGCCATCCACGTAAAAGGAAACATGATTCATCAGACCAGGCCACCTCCTTCCATTGATCCATGGTCCAATTCTTATGCTCACATGCCCATTTGTAGGCACTTCCAGCAGTGGGAACATCAGCATTGGCCCCCTGACTGGTCTGCGGCTACACAGCCCCACACACAACAAACTGTGATGCACTGTGTGTTCAGACACCTATCAGAACCAGCATTGACTTTTTTTAAGCAATTTGGGCTACAGTAGCGCGTCTGTGGGCTGGTTTTAACCCCCGCCACGTGCATCAATGAGCCTTGGCCGCCAGTGGCGACTCTAGAAACAGTATATAGGGGGGGCACACCAAGATACCACAGTCAAACTGGGGGGGCATTCATAATTTCCACCATTAAATTAAACCACTGAGAATATATATATATATATATATATTGCCAAAAGTAATGTGCTATGGAATGATACTTTTGTTATTGGACTAACATAATACTCGGTCATTCAACATGGGAAGCCTGAAGCCACAATTTAGTACGACTTATCCTTGAAATAAATATTATAGCATAAATAACTCAATACCTTAACTTTTCCACTAAATGATTTAAGGGCCTTGAATGTTTTGTCCCCTGAAGTCACTACAACTTCAGGAGGGCATTTTATCTCTGGATAAGTATAAATTAAATAATTCCAACTGCCAGGAAACAGATAACCAAACACACACCAGGACAGGCTCTGCCACACCGACACCCAAACACACACACAGGACAGGCTATGCCATACGGACACCCAAACACACACACCAGGACAGGCTGTGCCGCACCAACACCTATACGCACACACACCCCAGGACAGGCTCTGGTACACTGATAACCAAAAACACACAAACAGCAGGACACAATCTACGTCACTGACATCTACATCAGGATGGATTTTTCACACTGCATTGTTGTTTATACCCCCTTAGTGTTTTTGACCCTTGTGTATTGATGGGGCACCCTTTTAGTATAGATTAATGTGGTGCTCCCACACCCTTGTATAATCGCCTCCAGCCACCACTATTTGTATTAATGCCCCCAGCAAGCCCCTCCTTTTATTATTGATTTATGTGATGGCCCATCACATATACGCATTAGACATGCATTTTTATCTACATAATGAGTACTTATCTCTTTGAAGTAAAGACTATGATTGAAACATGATTTCAAAATTACAGCTGAACTGGCAGTTTCGTTAATATTAGTTCCTGCTGCCGATATATATATATATAAATATTGGATCCTGCTGCTGATATATATATATATATATAAATATTAGCCCCAGTTGCCGATATATATTAATATTAGTCCCTGCTGCCTATATATATATACATATATACATATATATATATATATATATATATATATCAGACCCTGCTGTCGATAGCAGGTATAGATCAACACATTAACACACAAACCCAGCTTTGCATGCATAGATCAATTGAAATTCACTTGTGATCTCAGCACTGAAGGTATATATCAAATCAACAGAATCAGAGATACAAATCCTGTATTTGCAGGTATACAATAACAATATATAAATCGTAGCATTGCAGGTATAGATCAAATAAATACATGGAAACAGCATTGCAGGTATTACCGTATTTGCTCGATTATAAGACAACCCTGATTATAAGACGACCCCCGAAAATCTGAATAAGATTAATTTAGGAAAAAAAAGAAAAAGCCTGAATATAAGACGACCCTATAGGATAAAAAGTTTCCTATATTAAATGTTAATTCATGTAAACTATTTTTTTTAATAAAAGCTATGATTGAGAAAAATATTTTGTTTTTAATTCCTTTTATTTTCCAACCTGCCCCCAGTTATGCACATCTGCCCCCAGGCTTGTCACTCTGCCCCATAAATGCCTTACACCCCTATATGCCACTGGGCCCCATGATATGCCTTTTAACCCTCTAAATGCCACTGGGCCCCATGATATGCCTTTTAACCCTCTAAATGCCACTGGGCCCCATGATATGCCTTTTAACCCTCTATATGCCACTGTGCCCCATTATATGCCTTTTGACCCCATTTGTGCCACTCTGCCTCCAGACATGCCTTATACCCCTATATGCCACTCTGGCATTTAGGGGGTTAAAAGGCATATTATGGGCCAGAGTGGCATATAGGGAGGTATTAGGCACTTCAGGAGGCAGAGTGGTGTATAGAGGGTTAAAAGGCATTTCTGGAGGCAGAGTGGCATTAAGGGGGTTAAAAGGCATTTCATACAGCACTCTGCCTACAGAAATGCCTTATGCCCCCCATTTAACCCCCCCCCCAAAAAAAAACCTTACCGGTGCTTCTGACTTCCGGTTTGTTGTCCGGGCAGCGTGTAGACTTCTGCTGCAGCCAGAAGGAGGCGTGGCTAGCAGCGGGGGTTGTCTGCGTCCATCGCGCAGACCTTCCCCGGCTGTCAGAGAGAATTCCCCGGTGAGTGCCATCTTTGCCCTTCCACAATTACACATCTATGATACACACATACTCATTAACTCATGCTCTCCCTCGTTCAGACTATTCATCCACATATTAACTCATGCTCTCCCTCATTCAGACAATTCATCCACATATTAACGCATGCTCTCCCTCATTCAGACAATTCATTCACATATTAACTCATGCTCTCCCTCATTCAGACAATTCATTCACACATTAATGCATACTCTCACGCATTCACACAATGCATCCACACATTAATTCATACTCACTCATTAACATGTACCCCCTCTCCCTCCCTTATCACGTTCTACCCCTTCTGCCTCCCTTATCACATTCTACCCCTTCTGCCTCCCTTATCACATTCTACCCCTTCTGCTTCCCTTATCTCTTTCTACCCCTTCTGCCTCCCTTATCACTTTCTACCCCTTCTCCCTCCCTTATCACATTCTACCCCTTCTCCCTCCCTTATCACTTTCTACCCCTTCTCCCTCCCTTATCACATTCTACCCCTTCTCCCTCCCTTATCATTTTCTAACCCCTATCCCTCCTCTTTCCCTACTCACCCCCCTTTGTATTTCACTCACCTTTAAAGTCCTGGGGCGGGAGAATGAGGCTTCTGTCTTCACTCCTGAGCGCCGGATATGATGTCATATACCGGCGCTCAGTATGAAACGCCGGCACTGCGGCGGAGGTAGAGGCCTTGTGGAGGAGAGTGAGGGGGGCCGAGCGGTTGCCAGGCGCCCCTCTATCTCCTCTGCGTCCAAAAAAAAAAAAAGCGTTTCAGGCTGCCCAGGACTTAAAGTCCCATTGCGGGACTGTCCTAGGCAATCTGCTGGATGGTTCCAAATTCGGCGGGGGGGCATCAGGGGGGGAAAGGAATAACCTAGGGGGAGCAATTGCCCCCCTATAGCGACGCCACTGTTGGCCGCGCATGACCCTGTCCCGGTTCACCGCTTTTCATTCCTTGGACCACTTTTGATAGGTGCTGACCACTGCAGACCAGGAACCAGTGGCGTCTCCAGCTTTCATATTTAGTGGGGGCACATGGGGGGGGCAGGGACCAAAGTAATTATAAAATGTTACATTTTAGGGGCAATTATAAAACGCTACATACATATATATATATTAGGGCTGCAACTAACGATTATTTTAATAATCGATTAGTTGGCCGATTATTTTTTCGATTAATCGATTAATCGGATAAAAAAACCAATATGCAAATTTTTCGGTTATTTAAAATAATTTAATGAACTGGATGTTAAAAAACAACTTAAAATTTACATTAACATTCTTATTTTGTTATGATGTAATAAAAAACAATATTTTCAAAGTACAAGAACCCAAACACAATATTTATGAAACAAAATAACCCCAAACATTCTGAAAAGAGGTGGACTATTACTGTTCAAGAAACTTTGCCCCAGCCCTGGCACTTTGCACCCAGCACTTTGCACCCAGCACTCAGCACTTTGCACCCAGCACTTTGCACCCAGCACTTTGCACCCAGCACTTTGCACCCAGCACTTTGCACCCAGCCCTGGCACTTTGCACCCAGCACTTTGCCCCAGCCCTGGCACTTTGCACCCAGCACTTTGCACTTTGCACCCAGCACTTTGCACCCAGCACTTTGCACCCAGCACTTTGCACCCAGCCCTGGCACTTTGCACCCAGCACTCAGCACTTTGCCCCAGCCCTGGCACTTTGCACCCAGCACTTTGTACCCAGCCCTGGCACTTTGCACCCAGAACTTTGCACCCAGCCCTGGCACTTTGCACCCAGCCCTGGCACTTTGCACCCAGCACTTTGCACCCAGCACTCAGCACTTTGCCCCAGCCCTGGCACTTTGCACCCAGCACTTTGCACCCAGCCCTGGCACTTTGCACCCAGCCCTGGCACTTTGCACCCAGCACTTTGCACTGTGCCCCTGCACCCAGTCTCCAACTCTGCCCTGCACCCAGCCCTGGCCCCACATTCTGCCCTGCCCCCACACTCACACCCTGCCCCCACACTCACACCCTGCACCCACTCTGCCCTGCACCCACTCTGCCCTGCACCCACACTCACACCCTGCCCTGCATCCCCACCCCCACTCTGCCCTGCACCCAGTCTCCCACTCTGCCCTGCACCCACACTCACACCCTGCATCCCCACCCCCACTCTGCCCTGCACCCAGTCTCCTGCCCTGCCCCCACACTCACACCCTGCCCTGCATCCCCACCCCCACTCTGCCCTGCACTCAGTCTCCTACCCTGGCCTGCCCCCCCACCCCCACTCTGCCCTGCACCCACACTCACACCCTGCCCTGCATCCCCTGAAACCCCACCCCCACCCCCGCGAATCGCTCTGTGCGAATGGAGCCACTCGCACAGAGCGAACCGCTCTGTGCGAATGGAGCCACTTCCACAGAGCGATTCGCACAGACATGAAGAATACTTACCTGATGAAAGTCTGTAATAAACAAGACTGAAACGTTGACTTGAAAACCGAAGTTGTTTGTGTGGTTATTTAGAAAGTCCCTAGAGTGCCGGTAACTATTTTTGGACTTTATATATATATATCTATATATATATTGGTGATCTGGCTATTGTACCTCTTCCTGAGTTTTGTCTAAAGGCTGTCTTGTACAGCGGGCAATTACTTTCAAGGGATCCATGTATAAAGTGGACATAGAGGCAAAGGTGATAATTGTTAACCTTATTTGCATGTGCCTACCCAGAATCCCTTGTGGTTGTGAAAGCAAGCCTTCTGGCTTGTCTGGTGTCTGTAGATGAGTGTTTAATAATACTTCTACTACCCCTTAAATTTTAGTGGAAGGGTTTCCATCACCTTTTACCCACCATAACTTATGTATATATATATAGATATATATATAAATGTTAGCCCTTGCTGTCAATATATATATATATGCATATATATATATATATATATATGCATATATATATGTATATATATATGTATATACATATATATATGTATATATATATGTATATATATATATAATGTAAAAGGGTGAAGCCGTAGACACGATGTCAAAAAATGACATTCTAGAAGCTGAAATTGTGAAGGTAGCTGTACCTGTCTGTGGGTACAGCTACCTTCACAATTCAAGCTTTCATCCCAAACACACTAAACAAGGTGTCATTTACAGCCAAGCCATCAGATACCACCGTATTTGCTCTGACACTCAGGACCGAGACAAACACCTGGGCGCGCTGGCAGAGTCATTTCAGAAGAAGGGCTACAAGGAAAAAACTATATCCAAAAAAATGTTATCTGCTGTAAGAACACCACAGGAAAGGCTTCTAGAATACAAAAAAAAGGATAACACAAGCAGGATCCCTCTGGTAGTTACCTACAACCCAACCCTTGAGGAAATCCGCAATTTTATTAAAAGACCTACAGCCGATACTCTCAGAAGACCCCATACTGAAAAAAATATTCCCTCAGCCCCCTATACTGGCATTTAAGCAACCACCAAACCTGAGGAAAAGATTAGTGCGCAGCAAACTGGCCCCAGAAAAGGAGCATACACAGAATGGCACTGTACCATGCAACAAATCCCGCTGCAAACTTTGCCAACATATGTTGTGACAGTAACACAGCCAGTCACAACAACAAAACATACATCATCAAAGATTCTTACTCATGTACATCGGCAAACGTGGTGTACATGATACAATGCTCTGCATGTGACAAAGGGTGCTACATTGGAGAAACGGGGCTTAAACTGTACCTTAGAATGAACCTGCACCCTGGTAGGACATCATTTCACACAGAACAATCACTCCATCCAAAACCTAAAAATTAAAGTACTCAAAGGAAATTTCAGAGACTCTCAGGAAAGAAAAACATTTGAGATGAAAATGATTACACATTTTAACACCATAAAAGAGGGACTTAATGTGGATTCTGGTTTCCTTACACACTACCAGAACTTCATATGAACTTCATCTAAACATCCAATGTGTGTCTAATTGCTGTTATTATCTTTGATGTTTTACTGTGGTTATTGGTTTCCCTAAGTTTATTTGTTCTGTCCCTGGGTTATCTCTCTACCTCTCTGCATTTCTCACCTCCAGACCTATTATTTACGACACCCCACTCAACCCCCCCCACCCTTCTCTTATACCATCACTTGTTTTAAGTTGTAACCGCTATCATGTTGATTAGTATTGCTTCGGACCTGATGAAGGCAGGATAACTCTTGAAAGCTTGTCTTTTTAATATTATGTTAGTCCAATAAAAAAGGTATCACCGCATACTCTGCAATACTCTATTTTTTGACATTGTATATATATATATATATATATATATATATATATATATTAGATCCTGTTATCAATATATTTTATATTGAAAAAATTGGACCCCAGGAAAGCATTTCCTTGGGCCCCGGTCTACTTTGCCTAGCATGCAATCACTCCCTCTGCTACCACACCAAAAAATATTTGCCAGACTGACAGCAGATTAGGGGAAGACTGTGAGAGTCAGTGCAGTCTCCCCTCCTTCTGACCCTACCATGACATTGAGATGTCCTCTCCTCCGTAATTATCCCCTTAGTCCCTTTATCCCCTTATTCAGTAAACCATACCTCTCTTTTACTTACTCCCTGTAGTTCAGGTGTAGATCAAATAAACAACACATGTAAACAGCACGTGCAACTGAATAAGACAAACAAACCCTGTATGTGAAGGTATACATAAATAATGTATGGAAGCATACCAGATATAAATCAACTGAATAAGACACAAAACCAGCTTTGCAGGTATAGCTCAATTGGAATTCACATAAAAACACAGCATTAAAGGTATATATAACCCCCCCTGAATTACAGGCATACATCACAGGTTGTACAACCCAAAGGCCAGCCCTGGCATCCACACTGCCCACAGTGAACCTGCAACAGTGAACAACACCCAAAGCACACACATAGGACGTGACATCTTTGTCCCCAAACAGCCCAGCATGAGTCAACTTTGTCGCCAAACAGCCTAGGGTACATCTTTTTCCTATAAACACCCTACCTGTGCCACCCACAAACACCCTGCTTGTGCCATCTTTTCCTTTCCACAAATCAATTATACAACTATGATACACACAGACGCTTTTACAGTCACTCACTAATTCACACTTTCATTCACACAATTCATTCACACAATCATTTATTCTCTCATTAATTCACACAAATTATTTACACTTATTCATTAATGCATTCTCAGAAACTCATTGATTCTCTTCACACAGTTCATACACACATTAATTAATTAATTCTGCGACCAAGACAGAGGCCTCACAGAGGAGAGCGAGGGGGGCTGGTTGCTGAAAACTTATTCATGAGAGGCCACTTGGCACCTCTCTCTCTCTCCTCTGTGTCAAAAAAAACCAACAACAAAAAAACGGCATTTCAATTGGGGGGGCACCCCCTGCCGACGTCACTGCCAAGAAGACCTCACAAGAGCTGCAGTTTGGGAGATGTTCTCACCCATTCATCTAGCCATCAGAATTTGGTCCTTGTAAACTCGCTCATTCTTGCGCTTGCCCATTTTTTCTGCTTCTAACACACCAACTGTGAGGACCAAATGTTTAATTAATGCCTAATATATCCCATCCACCAACAGGTGCTATGATAGCAAGAATATCAGTGTTATTCACTTTACCTGTCAGTGGTCATAATGTTAATTCCTATTAATGGTAAAGGGAATTGCTAAATAAAGTAAACGCTGGTTTCATATTGATAAAAAAAGGGTAAAGCACTATTTTTGTCCATCAACTAGCACACTAATCATATTAAAAACTTTTTTATAATGTGTTGCACAATGTTAATATCTAGATTATGGTTCATAATGCACTCATAATATAACTATGAAAGACAGATAGTAGCCAAATCTGGTTACACAACAATGAAAACCAATGACACTGACACATTTGAGATTACATTTTAATGAATGGTGGCTTAAAAAAGAAATCTTGAAACTGTAGATTAAATTTGTTGGTTTCTCATATACTGCACGGTAAAATCATTTAGTAGTTTTCTGTCTAAAAGAAGGTTTATGTGCCATCCACACAGTCTACAATATATCTCTAAATAATGGGGAAAAGCATGTAAACAATATTTGAAAGCATGTAATAATTGAAAATGTATTCACTAGACTTGTGCATTTGGATTTGCAGGGATTTACAGAATGTTGGTTAATTCGCCAATTCGCACGAAGCAAAAAGCTCTAAATTTTCATCAGAAATACATGGGCCCACATTAACTCATACTCTCCCGCTCTCTAAATGTTTCCCTACTCTCTCTCCTGACCACTTCCGCATCTTTGTTTTCTTCCAGCTTTTATCTTCTCCCTTCAAACTTCTATCTTTAGCCACATCTCAGCAGACATAACCCAGCGGGAACTTTTGCCAAGATTGCAGAACGGTGGTGATGTCCTCTTCCTTGTCCTCCAATCAGGGGAGAGGACATCACCGAACGCACCGCCATTATGCCCTAAATTGAGCTTTTGCCAAGATTGCGGAACGGTGGTGATGTCCTCTTCCTTGTCCTCCAATCAGGGGAGAGGACATCACCGAACGCACCGCCATTATGCCCTAAATTGAGCTCAGGAGGATTCGTGGATCAGGGAGAGGATATCACTGGATGCACCGCCATATTGACCTGAGTTCAAGTTACAAGATGAGAAAGTGGTCGGCAGAGAAGGTAGGTAAACATTTAGAGAATGTGAGAGAGTAAACAACAATGGTGAAGTTGGCAAACCCGATGAACCGCTGGACGGCTTTAATTGATGTAGGGACTGGCCATTGCAAAATGGTATTAACTTTTTTTGGATCCATTTCTATCCTTCCTGGGGTGATCACATATCCCAGGAACTCCACCGCAGTTGTCTCGAAGATACATTTGGATAGCTTGGCATACAAGTGATTCTGCTGAAGACAAGCCAGGACCAGTTTCATATGTTTTCGGTGTTGTGTGAGGGAAGAGGAGTAGACGAGGATGTCATCCAAGTACACCACTACAAAAGTGTCCAGCATGTCTCTGAATACGTCGTTCAAGTACCTTTGGAATGTCGTGGGGGAGTTGCAGAGACCAAAAGGCATGACCCTGTATTCATAGTGTCCGTATCTCGTCCGTCTTCCACTGATCCCCCTTCCATATGCGTACCACGTTGTATGCTCCTAGGAGGTCGATTTTGGAGTAGATCCTTGCTCCCCTGAGGCGGTCCATTCGTTTTGGAATGAGAGGCAGGGGGTACTTGTTCTTGATAGTGATGAGGTTGAGTTTCCGGCAATCCACGCGTGGTCATAGACCCCCATCTTTCTTTTCAATGAAAAAGATCCCTGCTCCTGCGGGAGATGTGGAAGGCCGGATGAACCCCTTTCTAAGGCTCTCCTCCAGGTATTCCTTTAGGACCTTGAGTTCCGGTTCGGAGAGAGAGGGAAAATACGTCCGAAAGGGATGGCTGCTCCTAGGAGGAGGTCAATCGGACAGTCGTATGGTCGGCGTGGTGGAAGGTGTTTGGCCTCTTTTGGGTCAAAGATGAGGGCTTACTGTAGTTACGGAGCAGGGAGCTGAGGTATAATGGAAGGAGGTGACTTGATGGTTTGGAGGAGGGATAACCAAGATCCTGTCAAGCAGTGTTGGTGACAGAAGGGAGAAGGGAAACAAACCTCCCCTGATGACCATTTGATGACAGGATCATGCTTACGGAGCCACAGGAGTCCTAGGATGAGAGGAAACATCGGGGGACATGACTAAGTTGAGGGTCAAGTGTTCATGGTGGTCTTTGCCAATGGAAAGGCGAATAGGACAGGTTTCTGTGGTGACGGGTCCAGAGATGATAGCGCTTCCGTCAACCAATTGTACTGTCAATGGGTGTTCTTTGGAATGGGTAGAGGTTTGCAGACGGTGTGCCAAAGCGGCATCCAAGAAGCATTCGCTGGCCCCAGAATCAAGGATGGCGTTGAGTGGAACATTCTTACCTCCCCACTGTAAAGACACTGGAATTGAGAGGTGAGAGACTGTACCATTAAGTAACAAGGGTGTACATGTAGAAGAGGCCTTACCTCTCGGTGGTGCCTTAGGGCATTTATGAACCATATGCCCTGACTCCCCACATATGCCCTGTCCCTTCTGCATCTAGCTCGTTTGGTATCCAAAAGACGACCTACGGCCAGGCCTATCTGCATGGGTTCCTCCATTGCCGATGCTGATGAGGAGGCAACCAAACAGAAACCGCAAGACTTGTAGTGTAGTGGGTTGCGTTTGAGACGGCGTTCACAGATTGTACGATCCATCTGGATTACGGTGTGGATCATGGCCTAGAGAGTGGAAGGGGTCTCAACCCGGGCAAACTCATCCTAGAGGGATTTCGCTAACCAAGTCAAAACTAATGTACCAGTTGGTCTCCAAGGCTAGGCATCGGCCCAGGTCACCGGGCCTTCTGACAGGAGTGAAATAGCAGTCCTTACTTAGACATAATCGGTGGCATAGGTCCTGGGCTTCAAAACAAACAAATGTTCACACGACAAAATAAAGGCCCGGTATTTGCTACGATCCCCGTCAAAGGTCGTTGGTAGCTGTACATGGGGTCCTGGTGAGGCCTCTGCCTCCTCCACCGGTGGTTCCACTATGGCCGCGGGTGGTGCTAGCCCTGGCTGTGGTAAGGGGCTCTCCCCTTGTAGAGCTTGTACTTAGTTGTGCAGTTGCACTTGGTTCTCTTGCAATCCCTGCATGGTCTGTGCCATGGCGGCTACTTGTTGAGTGAGGGCTAGGAGGGCTCCAGCCATTCCTGCATGCTCCATACTTGGCTTACTAGTTTTGTCAGGCCGGGATGTGGAGCGTAGTGCAGGAACCGAAACAAAAGTCCAGAAACAATTCAGAAAGAGCAGTCGGGGTCACAATCCAGGGGTCAAGGCAGGGGGCAAACAATCGGTATCGGGGTCACAATCCAAGGGTCGAGGCAGGGTGCAATCTCAGAGTCATGGAGCAATGGTCAAAATACAGGTAGACTTCAGGTAGTAAGAGCAGGTAACACACAGGTACACAGCTTAACTAGTAAGCCCTGTGTGAGGTGTCTGGAGGGTTTTTATAGGGGTAGGTATTAGGAACCCCTCCGACTATCCTGGGGTCTCCTCCCCCCATGTATACCTGATAGGAGGTGAAGTCAGAAGACTCTGCCTCCCTTCCTCCTAGCATCTCCCCTCCTGGCTGCCACACTGACGGAGGCTAAGCCATGCCCCCTCCTTATCAGAGGTGCGCTCTCGTGTGGGAGACGTGGCGCGAGCTGACCGCGAGGTTGGGGATGCGGCCGTGCAGTGCGGCCGTGCAGTCAGGAGTGGCGAGTTGGGGTGGCGGTCCGCGAGATGAGGTAGGAGGTGGTCTCCGTACCTCACAGTAGTCTCCAACAGACTTTTATGAAGCAAGTTCAATGCTCTTCCCCAATTCTATAGTTAAATAAAAACATGGTTGCATCTTTAATAATTGCTTAAGGGTTTATATCAATTTTGTTTCAGCTTTGTTTCCAAATTATAAATAATTTGTATTACAAGCTTATTTATAAAATGTAGTTAAGTTTACAACCAATGAGGTGTCTGTGTGACAATCTAGGCCTCTGATGGCCTGCAAAGGGTTTATAAGGTACCTCTGGCAATATGTTTGAAAGAAGTAGAATACAGGTGTTGATGAGCTGTGAAATACAGTTGTTTAATCTTATGTCTTTCAATCTGTCAAAACCTGGGATTGAATGCTGCACTTCTAAGAGGTGAAACATTGGATAGTTTGTGAAGCTTTTAGTTTACAAGTAAGCTTTGAGGTGTTAATCCATATCATCTTGCTTTGTATATACATTGCTTATGTCATTCAGGTTTGATTTTCTGTTTTAAAAAACAAGGGCAGCAGGAGACTGCTGATCTTGATACAAACATCTTTGATATTTGAGGGCCTGCAATACATTGAGCCATCACAGGATAAATGGGATTCGTAAAAAACTGAATAATAGATTTTTGCAGATATATTTTGGTATGAAGTGCATTGTATTTTCCCAAGTGACTACTTGTCAAGAAGTGGATAGAAAATATAAAACTCTAAATCACATAGGACTTAACGATCTTGAGAAATGCTACTGAGGATAAAATATGGAAATACTTTTGCTTTTTATTTTCTCTAGCTCTTTTTTTCTGCAATGACCAGTATAACATGTCATTAAAGATGAACTCCCACCATAGTTTCTTTTACCACTTATTATTTTTTTAAAAAAGTTTTAAAAATTCAGTAAAACTTGCCACAAAATACACATACCTGTGAACTTCTCGGCTTAGGCTACCCGAGCATTCCAGATGTCAGGGGCAGTCCCATTGACGTCGGGAAACACGCCCATGTAAAGGACGCATGCCAAGACCCCGCTCCCGCAACCTGGAGGATTCGGGTCTTGACCCGGAGAACCGGAGGAGCAGCGCATTTAGCATTTTCTTTTCCACAGAAACTAAATTCATTTTGCATCATAGAGGTCTAAACCCCAAGAACATGTGCTTGTAAAATAGCTTCAACAGGCCCTTACATATATTTAAAATAATGTGTGTGTTATCCAGGGGATGTCTCAGCAATTTTTCATAGAAATTTGCCAGGGATGGCCTTTTAAGATGCATAGTGAAATCAGAGCGTTAAAACCTGCAAACTTTCCTGCCAACTCTCACCTTAGTAAATGTAAAACAAAACCCAGTTCTCCTGTGATAGAATAATAAGGTATACAATACTATTGTGGCCAGTGTGAAACAAAATCATTTCTCTTGTGATAGAATATTAAGGTATACAATACTATTGTGGCCACATGTTAAGTGTTTCCTATAAAACGTTTATATATATATATATATATTGTTGTTGTCCAGCAGATGTTTAGCTTTTCAATGGGAGCTGACTTGAGGCAAATTTTACATTGTGGTTCAAGATATGAAGTCTTCAGTACAAAAAAAAAAATCACAAAAGTTGCATATTTTTGTACTACTTGAACTTATGAAAACTACCAAAATAAATGAGGTTGGTTCAAGTACAAATGTTTTTAGAACATTCAACACCCCCTATATTTCTGTAAACATGCACTGAAATTTGTTAACACGTTAATTCCTTAACGACAATTGACATGCCTGGGACGTCATGGGGTTAAATGAGCTCAGAAAGCAATCAACAGAAAAAAATAAATGTTTAGGGAGTGTGTATGGCTGTAACTAACGATTATTTTCACAATCAATTAGTTTGCCAATTATTTTTTTCGATTTATAAAATAATCTAATAAAATACAATATGCAATTTTTTTTTATAATTAATGAACAAACTGGGAGTTAAAAACAGCAGAATAAAAAACTTAAAATGTACATTAACATGTGTCATAGTGCTCTTTGAACATAACACCTATCTCTTTATCACAATGGCAGAGGAGACTCCAAAATTGTATGCCTCTTAATTTTGTTGAAGGACCCACCCCTAAACACCAAAATAGCCTCCACAAATTATATAGTACCTTAAAGAACACCCCTGGGGATTTCACCCACTTACAAAAACAGAGTTTTCATTCTCAACTTTGTTATGTTTGAGGATAAATGCTGGATGTTAGGCTACTTAGAACAAGAGAGAAAATACAAATGATAAATCTCCCATGTCGCCTGTACACACAGATATGCCACAGATGTGTGGTATGTTAGTCTTACGTGTCCATGAGGAACCCCCAGATTTTGAGTGTGCAAAGTGGTTTTAAGCTGAAAGGATGAACCTAAATTGTGCAGTTTGTAATTTGGGGAGAGGGTGTAACTACCACTAAACACTAAAATAACCCCCACAAACTTTTACCTTAAAAGGAAAGTGACTAACCTTTCTAGGTGCCAAAAACTACACCCACAAATCTAAACGGGAGAACAAGGTATTTAGTTTTTTGTTTTGCTACCTTTTCACATTGAGCACATTTGTGGGGTAGAAGCTGCACGAAGGTCTACATGAAGCAAGCAAGATAAAAACAAACAAATATTGTTCCACTTCTCTGAGCACATAGATACCACATATGCATGATATGTCACCGTGACAGTCTCAAGAGGCCCCAAAATCATGAGAGCACAAGGCAGTATCAACTTTTTTTTAACATTTTAATAAGGAAGGTGTGCCTCATGAATTTGGCTGTAAACCTTGACCTAAACACAAAAATAACCCCCACAAATTGTATATTTCTTGCATTACCCGAGGATCTAAAAAACAACCTACTTTTCACAAATAGGAACAGAGGATCTTTAGGTTTTTACCTCTCCCTTTTTTTTTTATTTAAATGTATCGGGATGAATGCTGCATGCTAGGGTCCCTCCTTTTCTTCCACACATGGCATGGATTTTGTCAAAGTTCCTTTCCTGGATTTGGTGGAATTTTTAACAATATTTTTTTGAGGTCTCAAAGCCAACTAGCACACAATAATTTATAAAAACAGCTCCACTACACTATGGAAAAGAGAGTACACATTGCTACAGTGCCATTACGTAGGAGGTACACAGCTGGCTGTCTGAGTCCATTTTGTCTGCGCTATAGGGTTAAACATTCATATTTTTAAGATGTTTTTAATGATGTCTCTCATAATAATTCTAGTAGCTTTTCAGGATTTATATATACTGTGACAAAGTGTATGGGAGAGTTGTGGAGGGAAGGTATTTAGGACCGAGAATCCTCTGGAGCCTCTTCCTTCACACCTGCTCCCAATTTGCAGGTACAACGTGCTTAAAACCCCAGGTTGCAGGGGTTGTTAATCAGAATGAAATCTGGCCTGCTGAGAACAGGACATTGCAGAGCAGAGTGCTAAAGGTTGGTAAAACCTATACTAATTGTGCTGGGTCTTGTTAGATTACTATACTGGATTAGAAAGGGATGTTATTTGTGTTTAGTGAGTGCTCAAATTGAGCTAGGCTGATTGCACAATTCTGCATTCCATAAAAGGGCTGAGCTTCTTGGAAACCTTCTTCTCCAATGATTGGAGGAATAGGGAGAGAGTGTGCCCAGAGGCTCTGCCCTTTTTTATCGAAGTTCAGCAGGAGGCCAGAATAATGAGAGCGGAAAAGAGAAATGTTTCTGCACCTCTCTTTCTCCATGAATCCATCTGTATTATTCTGGCCTTTCTTTGGACTTCTACAAAAGGCCAGAGCCGTAGGGACCTTTCTGCTGTTTCGTCAATTGGTGGAAAGGGTGTGCCTGGAGGCTCTGTCCTTTTGTGGAATGTGTTCACTAAGAGGCCATGTAAAGTTGTCCACGGAGAAGCAGAAGAAGAAAAAAACATTTTTGGAAGAATGGATGAAGAAATAATGAAGTTATGGTTTTTTTTTGGTTTTTTTTACCGGTTTTTTACGTATTACTCCATCCATCCTGCTAGCTGCTATTGGTGCTTTGTACACTGAATTCCCTTCTTCTGCATCAGTAGACCTTACAATCTCTCTCTGACTCTTACTAATCTGAGGTCATCTGCTGAAGAGTGTAAAAGTCAAGTAAAGTTTACTAGACACTGTTCGCAATGTCAATCTCAATAAAGGCCATAGTAGTTAAACAACAACAAAAAAAGATTGTGAACGGCCTTTCATCGTCTGTAAATTTAAATATATATAATTTTAGTAAAAATTAGGCTTTGGTATGTAAATGAAAAATCTATTGCATAACTAATATAAAAAGCAATAGTTATAAAACACATTACATTACAGTGCCAAATATATGATATTTCAGTCAACCAGAACTTACTAGTGCTACAAAATGGAAGACTGATTTCAACTTTACAAGAAAGAGTTGACTGGGACATTTGGGAAGCCATAACCAAAAGTAAACTAGTTCAAAGGATTGCACATGTTTCTTGCCAACAATAGCTGGTTAATGTTTATTATCACATAATCACTAAGGCAGATTAAAACCAAAAAACATACATTATCAATAGATAATAAAGCCAAGGCTCCCATGATTCTCTAGTCTTATTTTGAATACATTGTATTACCAATGTATTGTATTGTATTTCCCAAAGGTGCTTAGCCATCTTACAAATACCTACAATAGACTTAGCCCAGCATAACCTGAACTCAGAACCATCACCTTTAGCAGTACAACCTTGCAATGATTTGTACATGCTTTGTTCTAGTATACTTTGTTGACAATAATGGCAGTGGTAAGTTCACTGATTGTTTTCCACTGGGAATATAATATATATATATATATATATATATATATATATATATACTGTTTTTCTTTCATCCCCCTTCTGCTTTTGTTGAATTACTCTGATTCCCCTTGAGACAAATATGAAATTTAATTTTACCCGTTGTCACGGCACAGCGTACAGAGGAGACTCCGTAGTCAGGTAGGACTGCAGGGATGGTCCAGAGAGCCGAGGTCAGGATACCGGAGAGCAGGAAAAACGAGGAGCAAGCCGAGGTCAGGATACCGGAGAGTAGGATAAACGAGGAGCAAGCCGAGGTCAGGATACCAGAGATCAGAATAGTCAAGCAAGCCGAGGTCAAATACAGGAATCAAGCAGAGGAACGCTATCTGGGTGCTAGCACAGGGCATAGACGACCATCAGAAGGCAAGGTCTTAGTGTACTGAAGTCTCTTAAGTAGGCACAGGAAGTTAGGCACTAATTGGAGATCTCCCGCCAAAATTTCAAAGTGCCGTTACGTCACTTCCTGCGCGGCCATCTTGTGGTTGGCGATTGCGTAATCGTCCTATATAAGCAGGTGCAGTTTCCTCGGGCGCCACTAGGTGGCGTGAAGAAGAACGCGTCCGGATACCAGAGCTGGACCTGTGAAGCTGCTGGGAACGCGACGTGGAAGAGGTAAGTTCCCCTTCCATCTGCAGCGGCTGTCTCCGCTGTGCAGAAGCGGGGGGTCTCCCCCTTCTCCGCGGCGGCTGCGCCTGCCCTGCAGAAGCGGGGGGTCTCCCCCTTCTCCGCGGCGGCTGCGCCTGCCCTGCAGAAGCGGGGGGTCTCCCCCTTCTCCGCGGCGACCGCGTCTTCTGTGCAGAAGTGGGGGGTCTCCCCCTTCTGCGCGGGGACCGAGGTTGCCGTGCGGGAGCAGGGGGTCTTCCCCTACCTCGCGGCGGCTGCCGCTGCCGTTCAGAAGCGGGGGGTCTCCCTCTTCTTCGCGGCAGCTGCGGCTGCCGGACCGAAGCGGAGGGTCTCCCCCTGCCTCGCGGTGGTTGCTGTTGCCGGCCGGGGGACCCAGCGGATCTCCCTGCCGGTAGCGTGACAGTACCCCTCCTTAAAGGGGCGACCTCAGGACGACCCCTGCCCGAACCACGCTGCCTCTTAGCATGGAATGCACGCACGAGATGAGGGGCGTGGAAGCGAGCTTCAGGAACCCAGGAACGATCCTCTGGGCCATGTCCTCTCCAATGAACAAGATACTGAAGACTCCCTTGTTGTCTGCGACAGTCCAGGATGGCTTGAGGAATATGCCCTGAAGTCCCCGCGACAGGGGGTCTAGTAGAAAAACGGTTGCAGACCAGTGGCTTCAATAGGGAGACATGAAAGACTCGAGGGATACGGAGTGTCCTAGGCAGAGAAAGTTCGTAGGCAACAGGATTCACCCGACGGACGATCGAAAAGGGACCGATGAAACGCGGTGCCAGCTTCATGCTGGGCACGCGGAGCCGTAGGTATCTCGTAGACAACCAAACGCGGTCCCCCGGAGAATACGCAGGAGTACCGGAACGTCTCTTGTTGGCTTGGAGTTCCTGTCGTCTACCAGCCAGTTCCAGAGTTCTCTGCACCGAAGCCCAGGTGGACTGTATATTAGTCAGCCGTTCCTCCAAAGCAGGATCAGTAGAATTCGGAAAGGCTCCAGGGAAGGGTTGCGGATGAAGACCGTAGACACAATAGAAGGCGGACTCTCCCGTAGACTCTTGTACCGCATTGTTCCGAGCAAACTCCGCCAAAGGAAGCAGGTCAACCCAATCATCCTGATGTTGGTTGATGAAAATGCGCAGATATTGTTCAAGGTGCTGGTTAGCCCTCTCTGCAGCGCCGTTAGACTGTGGGTGATAGGCCGAAGAAAACGCTAGTGTAACACCCAATGCCCTCGTGAACTCGCGCCAAAAACGTGCAATAAATTGGGTACCGCGGTCGGAGACGATCTCGGTGGGTACTCCATGAAGACGGACTATCTCCCGCAAGAATATGTCCGCCAATACTGATGCCGTGGGAAGTTTCCTCAAAGGTATCATGTGCGCCATCTTTGAAAAACGATCAATGATCATCAGAATCACGGTATGCCCCTTAGAGTTGGGCAAGTCCACTATAAAGTCCATGGCAAGGTGAGTCCAAGGCCTTGAAGGACGGGGCAATGGGTGAAGCAACCCGGCAGGGTGTCTCCTGGAGGACTTATTGGCGGCGCACTTGAGACAGGAGCGGACAAACAGGGCAGTATCCTTAGTCCATTCTGGCCACCAAAATGTCCTCGAAACAAGGTCCTTGGTACGTGCTAGCCCAGGGTGGCCGGCGGTTCTGGACCCATGGGACAGGCGAAGCACGCGGGTACGGAGGTGCGCGGGAACAAACAGTCTCCCAGCTGGCAAGGAGGCTGGAGCTCGGGCTTGAAAACCAGCGATCCGGTCAAGCAAGGGAGTTCGGCAACAAGTATGTAGAGCAGCCAGGACCTTGGTAGCAGGTACGATGGGTTCGGGCGCACGACCCTCCTCCTCGGGGGACACATGCATACGGGAGAGAGCGTCCGCCTTGACGTTCTTGGAGCCTGGACGATAGGTCAGGACAAACGAGAAGCGGGAAAGAAACAAGGCCCATCTGGCCTGCCGGGGATTCAGGCACTTGGCAGTCTCTATATACTGAAGATTCTTATGATCTGTCAGAATTAGCGTGGGAATAGGAACACCCTCCAGAAGATGACGCCACTCCTCCAGCGCGAGGATGACAGCCAGAAGTTCCTTGTTTCCCACATCATAGTTCCTCTCCGCCGGGGAGAATCTCCTGGAGAAGTACCCGCAAGGATGGAGAGGACCACTATAGGAAGCCCTCTGTGAAAGCACAGCCCCGACTCCAGACTCAGATGCATCGACCTCCAAAACAAACGGTAACCGAGGATCAGGATGACGTAACACAGGAGCGGTGGTAAACTTGGTCTTGAGTCGGGAAAAAGCGGAAATGGCTTCGGGAGACCACTCCAGGGTATTGGCCCCTTTCTTAGTAAGGGCCGTCAGGGGAGCAGCGACCTTGGAGTAGTCACGGATGAAACGTCTATAATAATTAGCAAACCCCAAAAAACGCTGTAGGGGTTTGAGGCCCAGTGGTTGAGGCCAGTCTCTGATGGCCTGCACCTTGGATGGGTCCATCTCAAAGCCTGAGGGCGTAATAACGTATCCAAGAAATATCACCCTCTGGATCTCAAATTCACACTTCTCGAGTTTAGCGTATAGTCCATGGAGCCGTAGTCGGGACAAAACGCGCTTAACATGGGTGCGGTGTGACTGCAAATCGGAGGAGTATATCAGAATGTCATCGAGGTACACCACCACAAACTGTTGAAGGAAGTCTCGAAGGCAGTCATTAATGAACTCCTGGAAGACCGCCGGGGCGTTGCATAGCCCAAATGGCATAACGGTATATTCATAGTGTCCTGAACGAGTATTGAAGGCGGTCTTCCATTCATCGTCAGCACGGATTCGGACAAGATTGTACGCTCCCCGGAGATCCAGCTTGGTGTAGATAGTAGCCCCACGTAGCCTGTCGAAAAGTTCGGAAATCAGTGGAATAGGGTAAGTGTTACGCCTGGTAATCTTGTTCAGGCCCCGATAATCGATGCATGGACGAAGTTCCCCATTCTTCTTCTTCACGAAGAAGAACCCTGCGCCAGCGGGTGATACAGACCGGCGGATAAATCCTCGGCGAAGATTCTCCTCTATGTACGATTCCATAGCTTGGGTCTCCGGAATGGAGAGTGGGTAAACCCGCCCCCGGGGTGGCATGGTCCCAGGAAGCAAGTCAATCGGGCAATCGTACGGTCTGTGTGGTGGTAGTTTCTCAGCCTCTTTCTTATCAAATACATCCGCGAAGTCCTGGTACTGTTTCGGCAGGGAAGAGGCCTCCCTCGAAGAGGCTGTAATCGTGGCAAGCTTTAGAGGAGTGAGGCAATGTGCCTTACAGGGCGCACTCCAGGACGTGATCTGAGTCGTAGTCCAATCAATAACAGGATTATGTACCTGTAGCCACGGAAATCCCAATATAATGGGAATGGAGGGCGAGCGGATGACGAGTAGTTGTAAACGTTCCTTGTGTACAATCCCGACGGCAAGGTTGAGTGGAGCTGTAGAACGAGAAATCTGATCAGGACGAAGCGGTCTACCATCAATAGCTTCAATAGCTAACGGTACGGGCAGGGATAGGGTGGGAATGCGTTGCTGCTCACAAAACACAGAATCAATAAAGTTGCCGGCAGCGCCGGAATCCAGGAAAGCCTCAGTGTTAACGAATCCAGAGTCCCAGACTAGACGAACCGGAACAGTCATTCGGGTGGTGAACAGGTTAGGGGAATAGTTCACCACACCTATGGTAGGTTCCCCTCGCCTACCTAGGTGCGGGCGTTTCCCGGCCTGCTAGGACAGTGTCCGATAAAGTGACCCGAGAGTCCACAGTAAAAGCATAATCCCTCCCGTCTCCGTCTGTTCCTCTCTCGATCAGAGAGTCGAGTGGCTCCCAGCTGCATGGGTTCCTCAGATGGTTCGTTCGAGGGATCGGCAGAAGAAAACTGTGGTAAGAAGCGTGTAGTAGATCTCTCACCCTTGTCACGTGACTTCAAACTCTCCCGTTGTGCTTGCCTTTGGCGGAGACGCAGATCAATTTGGGAAATATACGAAATCACGGAGTCTAGTTCTGTGGGCAAATCTCTGGCAGCAGTCTCGTCTTTGAGGGTCTCAGAAAGTCCATTCAGAAAGGCAGCCACTAATGCCTCATTAGTCCAGTTCACCTCTCCCATCAGGGTCCGGAACTCTATAGCGTATTCCAGAAGCGGACGGGAACCCTGACGGATGGTAAAGAGCGAATTAGAAGCAGTGGCCCTTCTACCCGGAGTATCAAATGCGGCACGTAGACTGGAAACAAATTCAGCATAGGAGCGCACTGTAGAGACGTTCCTCTCCCAAAGCGGTGAAGCCCATGCCAAGGCTTTATCCGTAAGGAGTGAAATGACGTATCCCACCTTGGCACGTTCAGTGGGGAAGGCATAAGGAGACAGTTCAAAGTGTATCTCACACTGGTTCAAAAAACCTCGACAGGTTGCTGGATCCCCATTGTAGCGTTGGGGTGGAGGCAGGTGAGCAGGAACCGTGGCCACTGGTAACGGTGGTGGAGTAGGAGCCGCCACAGGTTGAGGTGCTTGCTGCGAAGGATCAGTACGCTGAAGCAAGGTCTGAAGAGCTTGAGCAAATTGATCCAGACGATGATCCATCTCGTCAAGTCGAGCCTCAGTGGACCCTTGTCCTACCGAAGCGGGTCTCATGATGGCCTTCTGATTCTGTCACGGCACAGCGTACAGAGGAGACTCCGTAGTCAGGTAGGACTGCAGGGATGGTCCAGAGAGCCGAGGTCAGGATACCGGAGAGCAGGAAAAACGAGGAGCAAGCCGAGGTCAGGATACCGGAGAGTAGGATAAACGAGGAGCAAGCCGAGGTCAGGATACCAGAGATCAGAATAGTCAAGCAAGCCGAGGTCAAATACAGGAATCAAGCAGAGGAACGCTATCTGGGTGCTAGCACAGGGCATAGACGACCATCAGAAGGCAAGGTCTTAGTGTACTGAAGTCTCTTAAGTAGGCACAGGAAGTTAGGCACTAATTGGAGATCTCCCGCCAAAATTTCAAAGTGCCGTTACGTCACTTCCTGCGCGGCCATCTTGTGGTTGGCGATTGCGTAATCGTCCTATATAAGCAGGTGCAGTTTCCTCGGGCGCCACTAGGTGGCGTGAAGAAGAACGCGTCCGGATACCAGAGCTGGACCTGTGAAGCTGCTGGGAACGCGACGTGGAAGAGGTAAGTTCCCCTTCCATCTGCAGCGGCTGTCTCCGCTGTGCAGAAGCGGGGGGTCTCCCCCTTCTCCGCGGCGGCTGCGCCTGCCCTGCAGAAGCGGGGGGTCTCCCCCTTCTCCGCGGCGGCTGCGCCTGCCCTGCAGAAGCGGGGGGTCTCCCCCTTCTCCGCGGCGACCGCGTCTTCTGTGCAGAAGTGGGGGGTCTCCCCCTTCTGCGCGGGGACCGAGGTTGCCGTGCGGGAGCAGGGGGTCTTCCCCTACCTCGCGGCGGCTGCCGCTGCCGTTCAGAAGCGGGGGGTCTCCCTCTTCTTCGCGGCAGCTGCGGCTGCCGGACCGAAGCGGAGGGTCTCCCCCTGCCTCGCGGTGGTTGCTGTTGCCGGCCGGGGGACCCAGCGGATCTCCCTGCCGGTAGCGTGACACCCGTTCATAAGGAGTATGTATGTATGTATTTTGGGAAAAGCGATGCTTCCCTTCCATAAAGGTTTTCCTACTGAGAAGGTATTCCACTTAGATAAAACGGTTATTGTGCTTTCTATTATGGTGCACAAAAATAATTAAGCAAATATTAAAAAGGAAGCAAAATGTTATTAAATTAAAACAATATTTTTGAGAATGATTTGTTTAATATTTGAGTAATACTCAAATGTAGTAATTACAAATGTGTTAAAACAAACCAGATAATCAATCGCAGCGTACCTACATGACACATTCCATTTATTCCTTGCCACCTGGGAACCTTGGCTGGAGAGTGTGACCGGCTAAACTTCATATGACACATGAGCCAGCTAGCCTGGCCCTGTCACAGAGAGGTTCGTGACGTCACGGGCCGCCATTACATGGATCTGAAGGGTCAACGGAGGGTCCTTCCCCTTTTTTTTTTTTGTTGTTCTTCCTTCCCCTCTTCTCTCTTCCTGTATTTCCTCTACTTTTTCTCTCCTTTCATAGATGGTTCCCACTGTTAACGTTGGGCACCATACGTATTGGGTTCTGCAGGTTTTTGCGCACCAATAACAGATATAAGCCCGGGATTCGAAAGCAGTACCACCCATGCCTTTTGGCCTCATTATGCCTGTGGTCCCATTCAGGCTTACCTTATCTTTTAGTGCTTCTGTATAGCGTTTATACAGGTTTTTCAATATGTATTATATGATTATTATGATCCTGCACACACACAGGGCAAATAGCACAGTCCTCTAGGGTAGAGCCCTCCGCAGGACTGCTTTTTTAATCCCGCTCCCACTGATTTTTTTGCCCAATCCCGCCCGCTCCCGCAATGTGGGTGTTCCTCTCCCGCCATATTTGTGGCCAATCACGCCCACCTCCTTACCTGAACTGCAGATTTCCCGCGCAGTCCCACAAGGCTACCCTCAAGTTGCTCCCTCACAGCGTCTTTCTCTTGCTCCACCCAGGAACAAGGCGGAGTTACGGGAAGTGACATCACATCACGTGACTCCGTTTTATTCCTGGGCAGAGCAAGAGAGGAGACACTGTAAGGGAGCATTGTCTCCCGCCCGCAACACCAGCAAGACCACCCGCAAGTCCTGCGGGACCCGCCTCCCAATGCAGTCCTCTACTCTAGGGTATTAAAAAGGCACAGTCTTGTGGCATCAATGAAAAACCACACAATTTATTGTACAATCCACTTCAGCAGGCAGCAACAGAAACATAAATCACAAAATCCCAGCTCATCTGAACTCTTACTAACATAGATATTACTATCACGGTCTAAATTAATGTGAAACTTTGGTGCACTTCAATCCTTGCTTACAGCCTAATATGCTGGATCCAACCCTCAACTGCCTGTCTAACAGGCAGAAATTTCAGTTACTGTTGCTAATTTTTTGCATCTGAGTAGTGTGTTGGAGACTAAGGTCCTGGCCTGAACTCTTTTTCTCAGTTGTCTGTTAACTGTGAGTCACTTGCCCGTCCTACCCTCTGAATGCTCCACCCCAGCGACCCCCCAAAAATCCATATTTCTCATTATGTTGCACGCAAAACATACTTTCCCTAACTATAAAATATCCTACCCTCTCTAAAAAAAAATATACAGGAGATATACACGCCATCACAGATAACACCATGCACCTTATCACAATATATAGACATCATGTACATAAGAAACCAAACCAAGCATTTTGGCTATAATTAACTTGTATGCAGCCTTCTGCAACCTTTTGCTTTTCTATTTAAATAAAACAGTGACAAAATGAAAATGTTTCCCTTTCCCTGGAACAATGTATATATTTTAAGAAAATATGTTCTGTATTTGGCAGTGACAGGCCAAATTTTAGAATGTGAGCATATGTCCAATAGTCTTTTGGACTAACCTATACAGCTTTCAGGAGCTAGAAAATATTAAATTGTTCTTCAAGCTTAAAAATAATTAAAAAATGGAACCAAGCATTCTTGGTTCCAAAATAAAGATATTATAAAGAGCTAAAACATGATTGTTAAAAGGCCATTTGAGTGTTATAAATGTAGCTAAATTTGTCTCTTTTCATTGTGTTATTCCACAAAGGTCCAGGACTCGAGGGCTAGAAACAGGCAGGGTTTTTGTAATATAAGCTTAAGGCAGCTTAATGTAAATAATATAAAAATTTGAAATTAATTAAATCATCTGGTCAAGGTCTGATTTTTCACACTTCTGCAAAAGTCTTCTATCTGATCCTCTGGTTTCCTGACTCATACCGTTCATCACATAGACTACTTTAGTTTGCCCTTGAATCTAAATGTATTTTTGGCTTCTACTGCTTTATTCTGTCCATCGCCTCTGGCTTCACTCTCCCATGCTTACACCCTGTGTCTGACTGAACTGTTAACCATCTCTGCAAGTGAGTTCCTATATGCTGCTTAAAGTCTGCTACCTCACAATATCAAAACAGCAGTTTTCTCATGGTTTTCAAATAACACATGGCAAAAAAGCAATAGTTTAAAACTGGAATTTTTGCTTTGTATACAGTGTCCCCACTAAAAGAATTCCAGCTAAATTTTAGAAACCATAAGAAAAAAAAAAGAAAGTCAATTATGATTGCTCTATATTGGTCAGGTTTTGGTTTTCCATTCAACTGGACCTATACCTACCTATATAGGATCTACACAGGAGGGTAAAATATCATCTACAAAACTTAATGAAAAACATGCTCTGCAGCAGAAAGACCATTTTTTAGTCTGTAGAAAGAACCAAATAATTGTATATTTTTTCGCATTTGACTAATCCTACCCCTGATCATCTTATTTAAAAAAAAACTGTAAATACACTCAGTAGCGGCTGGTGGGTAATTCCAAAGGGGGTTCACATGCTGCTGTTCCCTCTTCACGAATACAGAATAATGCACCTTGCGTCGTTGGCAAATGAATTTGCAAAATTCCTCAAAAACACTTGCCTCCCAGCCCAGTGACTGACGGGAATGGGGAGGCAGGGAGACTCCGGGCTGGGAGGTGAGTGTTTTTGATGAATTTTGCAATTTTTTTTTCCTTTTGCGCTTGGGGGTTCCAGCGACACCAAACACTTACCTTGGGATGGACTGTGACCGTTCCGGAGAGCGGTCACAGCCGCAGCTGCCGGTGATCTTCGCCATCAGCAAGATGGCGGCAGCCCGGGAAAAAAACCAATAAAGATGAAAAAGTTCGCTAGATGGTCTCCAGACCCTCTAGAGAACTCTGGCTCCACTTGCAGGTTGAATACAGGTACTGCATTCAACCATGCAAGTCAATGGAGCTCAGCTTTCTAATCACAGTGTGATTAGTAAAAATAAATTAAAAATAAAATAAAATTAATAATAATTAGAAAAAAATTGTAAAAAACCAGTAAAATGTAAAAATAATTTCCCACTGATGTCACTATCAGGGGAACCTTCAAGTTGAAAAAAAATTTATATATATATAAAAAATATATTTTTATGGTTCCGCGGCGCCCGAGGCCCCCCTCCTTCTTCTCGCTCTTTGCCTTACTCCTCTCCGTCTGTCTCCCCTAGGGCTTGAGATCTCAGGCAACCGTTGGCGCCTGGCTTTGTTTCTTTCGAGTCATCATTTTCTGTCATACAATGTTTTGTTGGCTCTTGATTACTGTTATTGTTTTTGGTTATTTTGTTGTGTTTCTAGGCACAAAATTACATGTGCCGAGTTCTGGTTTATGCAAAAAAAAACAAAAAATGGGAGAAGCATAGCTCTTTGCAAATGGTGATGTACGATTCCATTTTATGTCTTGTCTGTAGGGTGTTTGGGGGGGCTGGCTGGGACCTCCCTAGACCGACCTGTTCCGGCTTATTCTATGTTTTGTCTCTTCCTCCGCGGGGCATCGGGTGAAAACCTGGCTCCGTTGCCATAATAGATATGATGCAATCCAATAATAGGTGTGATGCGCCAATTCCTTGCGTATTGTATCGTGGAATGTAGAAGGTTTAAACACCCCTGTTAAGCGTAAAAAAGTTCTCACCCATCTCAAGCGTTTGCGTCCGGGTGTTATTTACCTCCAAGAAACCCATTGGTGTGACCCTGTTAAAAACACGATAAAGGCGCCACTATCCTACTCTCTAAAAGGTTGCCTTTCGTTGTTGAATCAGAGATTGCTGACCCGGAAGGGAGATACATTGTTCTTACAGTCAAATTGTTTAATGAATCTTTTACTTTTGTCAATTTATACTCTCCAAATTCTGACCAGTCCACTTTTTTGGCCAAAGTTTATTCGCTATTGCTGGAGATTTCGCCCCTAACGTAATTTTGGGGGGTGATTTTAACTTAGTGGCTAATGTTTCTTTGGATGTCTCTGGCCCTTCCTCCCGCCCTCTCGGACTCTCCTCCCTACCCATGCTGGATCACCTCCGTTTGCGGGATGCTTGGAGCTTTCTTAATCCAACAGATAAACAATACACGTTCTACTCTCATCCCCATAATTCGTTTTCCAGGCTGGACTACCTGTTCCTACCTGAATTATTTCTACATAGGTTAAAGGATGCCCACAAAGGCCAAATAGTGATTTCTGACCATGCTCCCATCTGGATAGAGGTCTCTCTAACTTCCCCATATCAGATGTCCCGTAATTGGAGGTTTCCTAGCTACCTATATACTTCGGAAGCGTTTAAGCAGTTCCTGATTGCCAAATGGAATGACTACGCTGATGATAATCATGTCCATCTGGACGACCCTGATTTATTCTGGGGTGCTTCCAAACCAGTTCTAAGGGGCCACATCATTGCCTATGTTGTGGGATGCAGGAGAGAGGCCGAAGCTAAACTTATTCGATTTACGGAGGATCTCTCTACGGCGTATGTTGCTCATAAAACTCCTGGTCCTGCTACCCTGAAAATGTATAAAGAGATTAAATCTCTCTACGATGCCTGGGTTACTGAGAAGGCACAGCTTTCATATAAATACACGTGTAACGCCTTTTTTCGCTGGGGCAATAGGCCCGGTAAGCTTTTGGGCAACCTTATCCGCCACTCTAATTCAATTGGACCCAACTTCCCTCTTTGAAATATTTGGGTCTCATTATCCCTACAAATTTGGCACACCTTTATAAACTAAACTTTGTTGCGTCAAATGGAGGATTCTTTCAAAACCTGGTCCAAATTTAACCTCTCCTTCTTGGGAAGATGCCACTTGTACAAAATGGCCTTTTTCCCCAAACTTCTATATCTGAATTTACCTAATCTCTTGGACTATAATCTGGCATCTAACTATCGTTTTGCGGCTGATTGGTTGCGTGGCGGGTCTAAATTCACCAACGTGACCCTGGAGTAACACCTATCTTCAACCATTTCTTTGGCCTCTCTCCTGCATCTATCTAAAGTTGACCTACCCCCAGAGGTTGTCTCCAACCCATTGCTGTTTCACACTTTAAAGGCTTGGGGGCGTGTTAGATGGGGCCTGGGCCTGGAGGTCCACTACTCTAAATTCCTGCCATTGATCCGTAACCCGCAATTCCAGCGTGGGAGGGAGGATGTTGTCTTTCGACGCCTGGCCCGAGGGGGGGGGTCGCACCATTGGCGATTTTCTGGACCCACGTGAGGGTAAATTGTTGTCCTTTTTGCGGCTCCAATCTAAATTCCCTACTATTAACGTTCACCCTATTCACTACCTTCAACTTCGTAATTATGTTAATACCCTGCTTCCTTATCTCTCTGGGGCTAATTCTAACAATACCTTAGACCAGGTAACGATATTGTCCCCCGTCATAATGCTCAAAATGTCAATAATCTATAATCTGATCAGGCCTGTCATCGACTGGGAGTCCCACGGTGCGGGTCTTCCCTCCTGGAGGGCTGATTTCCCAAATCTAACTTCGAACCGGATTCTTCAGGCGTATATGTTCAATTCTAAAGTCCTGGTTTCTAGGGACTATAGTGAAATGTTCCTCAAGATTGTGCATAGAGCGTATGTCACCCCTAAACTTCAGTTTTTCATGGGTTTAGCGGATCACTCCCGATGCTTAAAATGTCAATTACCTGAGGCCGATCTTTTGCATGGCTTGTGGTCTTGTAGCTCTATTGTCCCATTTCGGGAAGCCCTACAATCATACATCAACGACACTCTGGGCATTCGTTTTGTAATATCTGTTGAATGGGCTATTTTTGGTATATTCCCTGACCACATTCCCCCACCTGTAGCGAGGGCTAAATTTCTCTTGCTTATTCTTTCCGCAGTGGCAAAACGGGCAATATTGTCCCAATGGATTGCTCCTCAACCTCCGTTGCTTCCTCTGGTTCTGTCGCGACTGCACTTTTTGTTTCATATGGACTGGCTTGAAGCTGTCCTTCATAAGGAGAGCAAGGTCAAATATCTTTTCAATCGCTGGTCCCCATTTATCGCAACACTAGATAGCGCCACCAGATCACTGTTTCAAACGTTCAATACCACGGAGTGGTATTGTCTTCAGGTCCTCAAAGGTATTCGCCCCATACCGGGGTTCTGAGCTCGTTGCGGGACAGGACGTATCTGTGTTGTGGCCCGATGTTCTGTGATTGAGGAGGTGATATTACCTACACTGTATGTATTATTGGAATTGTGCATTACTTGTACCTGTACGCATCTAGTCTGTCACCATGTCTATATGTAACTTTGTTCTTATGCTGTATGCTTTGTCTTCTCCGTGTAATAAAGAAGTTTAAAAAAAAAAAATATATATATATTTTTGTGAGCAAGTCCTAAAATTAGCATATTAGCTTAAAACAATTCTCGCATGGAAAGAGTTAAAATACTGGCATATTAAATGCCCATGGGGTGTCTACTTTAAAAAAATGTATGATTTGATGGGGTAAATTGAATTGGCCGGGTTCAACAAGGTCCCAATTAACACGGGGGGAAGGATGGTCATACATCTAATTTCCAATTAGAAAAATGCACACGTACCAAATGTGTCCTTTTAGTTCCCCCAAAAAATGACAAACCCATGCATGTGGGGTATCACTGTACTCAGGAGATGTTGCTGAACACATATTGGGGAGTCGTGTGACAGCGGCATATACCAGGAGCTGTAAATTCATACATAAAGTAGGTGTGTGTGGGAAAAATACACACATAAAAATACTACTGCAAACTTTGAAAAAATGCTGGTGGTAAAATGTGTGCATGCAAAGAGTTAAAATACCAGCAGGAGATGTTGCTGAACACATATTGGGGTGTTTTGTGATAGTGATATATACGAGAACTTTTTAATTCATACCTGAAGTAAAATGTGTGTGACAAAACAAATGCAAAAAAATGACTACCACAAAGTTTTACAAAGACTGGTGGTAGATATGGTGCATGGAAAGAGTTAAAATACTAGCATTTGAAATACCCTGGGGTGTCTAGTTTTCAAAAATATATGGCTTTATTGGGCACACTGAAATGGCCCGGCTCAAAGATGTACCAAATAGGGCATGGGCAGTGGATCCCCAAATGCCAAAGTTCAACATTGAAAAATGTGCATGCCCCAAATGTGGCCCTTTTGCCCCCAAACAGCCAGGCAAAATCATTCATGTGAGGTATCGCTGTACTCAGGAGATGTTGCTAACACATATTGGGGTGTTTTTTGATAGTGATATATACCAGAACCTGTTTACTCATACCTGAAGTAAAATGTGTGTGAAAAAACAAATGCAAAAAAATTACTACCATAAAGTTTGACAAAGGCTGATGGTAGAATAAGTTCTTGGAAAGGGTTAAAATACTAGCATGTGGAATACCCTGGGCTGTCTAGTTTTCAAAAATATATGACTTGATGGGGTAAATTGCATTGGGCGGGTTCAAAGATACCTGAAATGGCACATGGGGGAAGAATTACCAGATTTGGAAAAAATGGCTTTGAAATAGCAAAACACTACCTGAACATATTGCTCCATAACGTGCAGAAAAAAGCAAAAAAACATAAAAACATTGGGTATTTCTAAACTCAGGACAAATAGTAGAATCTAGACTTTTATTTGAAAAATCTTTTACTCACCTAAAAAAGCAAGTAAAAAAACTAGCTTAATAGAATCTACTACTTGTCCTGAGTTTAGAAATACCCAATGTTTTTATGTTTTTTTGCTGGTTTTTGTAAGTTATAGGGCAATAAGTACAAGCAGCGTTTTATGATTTCCAAACCTTTTTTAAAAAATCTGGTCAGTCTGCCTCCATCTCCTCTTTGGAATATCTTTGAAGCCGGTTAACTCACTTTAACCCCGTCAAACCATATATTTTTGAAAACTAGACACCCCAGGGTATTCCAAATGCTGTTATTTTAACCCTTTCCATGCACCAATTATACAACTACACTTTGTCAAACTTTTTAACAGTAATTTTTTTTATTTTTTTCACACAAATTGTACTTTAGGTATAGATATACAGGTCCTGGTATATGTCACTGTCAAACAACCCCCCAATATGTGTTCAGGAACATCTCCTGAGTACAGCGATACCCCACATGCATGGGTTTGTTAAGATTGTTTGGCTGGTAAAGGGCTACTTTTGAGGCAACACAGACTTTTAGCATCTGGTCATTCTGCCTCCATCTCCTCTTTGGAATATCTTTGAATCTGGTTAACTCAATTTAACCCCGTCAAACCATATATTTTTGAAAACTAGACACCCCAGGGTATTCAAATTGCTGTTATTTTAACCCTTTCCATGCACCAATTATACAACTACACTTTGTCAAACTTTGTAATAGTAATTTGTTTTATTAATTTTTTTCACACAAATTGTACTTTAGTTATAGATATACAGGTTCTGGTATATGTCACTGTCAAACAACACCCCAATGTGTGTTCAGGAACATCTCCTGAGTGCAGTGATACCTGACATGCATGGGTTTGTCGTGTTGTTTGAGATTTAAAATGCCACATTTGGGAAGTGCGCTTTTTTTCTCCATTTTGGTCAGTCTGTACCTATGCCCTATCTTTGAGCTCTGCCACTCCAATTTACCCCATCAGCCATTTTTTTTATATTAGACACCCCTTGGGTATTTGAAGTGCTTTTATTTTAACTCTTTGTTGAGATTTTTGAGAAATGTTAGCACTTGCTCAAAATAATAAACTTTTTTTTTTATTGTATTTTTTTTTAATACTTTTTTTTAATATTTTTTTTTACACATTTTGCTGGTACTGGATGGTTCATCTAGTGACATCACTGCATAATTATTTTTAAATGTTAGCACTTTTTTTTTTTCCCCATTTTTTTTTTTTATTATTTTTTGAATATTTTACTAATCACATTGTGATTAGAAAGCTGGGCTCCATTGACTTGCATGGTTGAGTGCAGTACCTGTATTCAACCTGCAAGTGGAGCCAGAGTTCTCTAGAGGGTCTGGAGACCATCTAGCAAACTCTTTCATCTTTATTGTTTTTTTTCCCGGACCGCCGCCATCTTGCTGATGGCGAAGATCACCGGCAGCTGCGGCTGTGACCGCTCTCCGGAGAGCGGTCACAGTCCATCAAGAGGTAAGTGTTTGGTGTTGCTGGATGCCTCCTGATCGAGGCATTCCAGCGACACCATCGTTGATCGCCTCCTAAACGCTTTTAAAACGGGCGTCCGCCGCCATACAATGTATGGCGGCTGTTGATGCCCCGGGGAGGGGCCAGACATGGCCCCCGATGCCGATCTCGGCCTTGCTGAATGCCTCGACATCGAGGCATTACAGTAACGCCGTTTAAGCGAAGAAAGTGATCGTTGATCACTTTCTAAGCTTATTTAATTTTTGACGGTTCAGGACCGTCAAAGGTCATTAAGCGACCGTTTTTCCATGACGGTCCTGAACCGGCAAAGGTCGTTAAGGGGTTAAATATATCATCGGTGTATTGATGCATGTCAAAATAATATGATTAATATAATGAATCATACAGATATATTTAATAATATAATATATATTTAGAAAATGAATCAATATTGACCAGTTATTTGTGCTTTTACAGGCATTGAACATAAATACATGGCTCCATAGAATGATACATAAAGATGTCAGCAAACATAACAACAATATAATGGTTGTTATAAAAGAGGCAAGTAGAATTATATAGCTAAAATAAGAAATTATGCAACCAGCAGTAAAAAAAAACACAAAAAACATAATATGTCAGCTGTGTTCGATGTGTGCTACATTTAGCCTTAATTCCCTACCTTTTTGATATTCATTAGTAAAAAAATATATAGTCGGGAAACCCAGCATGGTTTCAACTTATAAATTAATAAAGGATTAAGTGATCAGGGTAGACTATAAAGAAACTCTGAGGGGTATCTCAAAACAGGTAGCACGAATCAATGGGTAAAACCTATGGCACTTACATTCAAGAGAAACACATGGAAGAAACACAGGGGTTTTTTGTTTTTTAGGGCTCTAATAATCCCACCCAGCAGCAAAATTTTGGTAAACTTTTTGAGAAATCATGTATTTAAAAAAAAAACCAAAAAAACTCCTGCTACCAAAAAAGCCACAAGGAATGTTAAGAATATTACAAATTAATGTAAAGAAAACTCCCTTTCAGCACATTGTTGCTCATTATAGTAGTGATCCAAGTTTAGTGTGGAAATAATGGAATATAATTTAAAAAACTTAGACATTAGATGTGTTGGTTATATACATTAACACAATGACCTCTAAATGCTTAAATAATGATAATTTTATATTGAGAATATCTGACAATTTCCAGTGCAGCAGCCGGCTGGTTGTGAGTATCTATGTATTGACTAAATCTATTTTCCTGCAAGTCAATACTTTTCTCTTCATGGGAACTTTTATGAAAACATTGTTTTGAAAAAGGTTCTCATGACCCATGCACTACACATTATCATTACGGCACTGTGTATAAACTGGTGGAACACCAAATAAATGACACGGAGGCACATTGGATTTAGAATTGGCCACGGCATTTATTTACTAAATGCTGCGACATTGTTTATTACTCCAAATGTAACAGTATTAAAGAAATGTACACGTCTTAAAATTCTGAATTTAAAACTGAACCGACCATAACTTAATGGTCCTATTGACGACACCAGCCCCGCCAGATACCACCGGTCGTTGTAAAACTCAGGACACGATGGGTCGGGGCAATAAACACCTTGAATGTAGAAAACCTGTATGGGCATCACTCTAACATCTAACATCTAACACAACATGAATGTATGCCCATACCACAAACTAGATCAAGGTCTAAAAACCTCTGGATCACTCCGCCAGATCCCAACGCAATCCAATGCAGCCATCCTCCGCTGAACTCCTAGACTCGGGGAGGGAGGGCGGGAATCTTCTCTCCTCTGTATATCAGTTTGAAATAATAAATATGGTTATTTTCACATAAATTTATACAGTATATTTTCCCTCCAAAATAAATCCCACCCAGGTGATACTGAGTCGCTGACCGATGTTTGACCCCAAATCCTCCCCCAGTTCCTTCCTGAGTGCATGGCTGGGTCATGTAACCCCTTCTGCCTATACGTCCCCAGGGGTCTCTTGACCCATGCACTACACATTATCATTACGGCACTGTGTATAAACTGTTCGAACACCAAATAAATGACACGGAGGCACATTGGATTTAGAATTGGCCACGGCATTTATTTACTAAATGCTGCGACATTGTTTATTACTCCAAATTTAACAGTATTAAAGAAATGTACACGTCTTAAAATTCTGAATTTAAAACTGAACCGACCATAACTTAATGGTCCTATTGACGACACCAGCCCCGCCAGATACCACC
Organism: Spea hammondii; assembly: GCA_029215755.1. NCBI lineage: Eukaryota > Metazoa > Chordata > Amphibia > Anura > Pelobatidae > Spea > Spea hammondii. The sequence goes on from JARDYJ010000004.1 coordinate 70,201,606, forward strand.
GGTCGTTGTAAAACTCAGGACACGATGGGTCGGGGCAATAAACACCTTGAATGTAGAAAACCTGTATGGGCATCACTCTAACATCTAACACAACATGAATGTATGCCCATACCACAAACTAGATCAAGGTCTAAAAACCTCTGGATCACTCCGCCACGGGCCAACGTGCTTGACCACCTTAAGCACGTTGCCCTCGCCACACCTGAACCGCTCTATCCAATCCATCGGCCACCTCCAAGCACCACAAATCCAAACCAATAGCATTCAAATGCACACCGTCCCGTCCCAGCATCCCTGAAGGGTCCTCCTCAATGTCCGTGTGCTTAACGACAATGCCTCCGTTATACACCACAAATCTCGAAATTACTTTGTTAACCCTTCGCCGGGCCCTATCCACCCCCGCTACGGACCTGGCACCTCGCCAGAACAGCCGCGGGATTATGTGGGACCAAACAAAAATAACACCCGGAAAAGCCGCCTGAAATCTCAACATATCACATTTTATATCCTTGATTAACTTACGGACAGGCCGACTACATAAATCGTTCCCCCCAGCGTGGATGAGAAGGACATCTGGTGCCCCGTGCCACGAGGCCTGCCGCATAACCTCATAATGCACACCCTCCCATCGAAGACCCCTAAAACCCAACCACCTGACCGTAGCCAGCGATGGATCCAGATTCAGCAAACGCCCCCGAGGCTTCATCCCGGCGCGCCGAGCTGCCCAGAAAACATACGAGTGACCCAATATCCACACTAAGCAAACCTCAGGATCTATAAAAGAACAAAGAAATAATAAAAATGTTAAAGAAAACAAAGCACTGAAAGAACAGTTACGCCATAACGACCGAATACTGATGCTAAGCATTATTAAATCAAATTGGGCCTGATGTACCGTCGAAATCGGCCCGATTCCCATCTGCCAATACGTTTTATAATTGCGTCACCCAAGCCCCATCTAGCTGCCTGAGTAGCTGCTCCGATACGAAACGAGTGAGATCCGAATTCAGAAGGAGCGAGACCCAAACTCCCAAGACATTTTCTAAAAACTGCTACGAATTGAAACCTGGAAAGTGAAGTACCGTCAGCATGTCTTAATAAAGAACCCTCGCCCTCGGGTCGAATAGCCAAATATGCTTGCAAAGAACCTACCGGACAAAGGTCAGAACCCGGAAAGGAGAGCAACTGCACATTAAAACCCTTACCATTTTTATCCGTCTTGGAACGCCTAATCAAAATCTCAACCATCTCTGTCCCCAAGCAAACATCCCTAAGTTGCAAGCCACCTCGCGATTTAGTATTAGCCGCTACCAACTCGCCTATCCTAAAGGCACCAAAGAATGCCAATAAAAAACTTAAACGAAAAAGTCGTACCTCAAAATCAGAAGAACAAATGCTACAAAGGCATCCACAGATGCACTCCAGGAGCCGAAATGTCACAGGACGCCGCGAGTCAGGCCTGTTACCACCCCGACGATAACCCTTCATTGCCTGACCAACTAAAAACTCTTTGGTAATATCCCTTGTCCCCTGCAGCTTGAAATAAAAAGCCAAAGCTGCCAGTCACCTATCCATGCCAGAAACAGACGTACCCCTGGCAAATTCACTTCCCAGGTACCACAATAGCACCACCAACTGGTCACCCTCAGAGCATGGGTTACCTGCCTCATCCAAAAAACCAACCCAGTCTTTCCATACAGCCCTGTATGATGCCCAGGTTGCCGAAGCCAGAGACTTGCCAATCTGCTTCATGACGTGATGTCTACCAGACTCCAAATCCACGTAGGGACATCTGCTCCCAACTCGTCCGCACCCGGCGCGGCCTCCCGAAAACGTTGCCATTGCTGTCGGGATAAAGAATCGGCAATAACGTTAGACACGCCCGAACCCACACATTCAATTGTAGGCATCGCAGCACCAAATGCCGCAATAAGCTCAAAACCGGCTTAGATGCCGATGTTAAATGATTAATCGACTGAACCACGCTCATATTGTCGCACTGAAAAATGATCTTTGCATTACACAATTTCGCACCCCAAACCTCCAGAGCCGCAACTATGGGGAACAACTCCAGCAATGTTAAGTTTTTAGTCAAACCATGCTGCTGCCACAGCTGGGGCCAGACACCCGCAAACCACGCTCCCTGGAAAAAGGCACCATAACCGATCGCCCCCGAAGGATCAGTCCAGAGAGACAAAGCGTCATTATAAGACACTCTTTCCAACCACAATGACTTACCATTGTACTCGCACAAAAATATCTCCCAAACTCTCAAATCCGCCTTATGAGCAGCCGACAGACGGATGAAATGATGTGGGGACCGTACACCAGCAGTGGCCAATGACAGCCCCCTACAAAAAACTCTACCCATGGGCATGATTCTGCAAGCGAAATTTAACTTACCCAAAAGAGACTGCAGCCACACTAGTGTAACTTTTTTAGCAGATTGCGCCTGACGAACCAACAAACGTAACTCAGCAACCTTATCTAACGGAAGCCTGCACAACATCCTCTCTGAATCAATTTCAATTCCCAAAAACTTGATAACTGAGCAGGGCCCCTCAGTTTTATCCGCCGCAAGCGGAACATTGAATTTTTTAAACACCCCTTGCAATGTGTGAAGCAAAACAGCACAAACCTGAGTCCCCGCAGGTCCTACACATAAATAATCGTCACACACCTCTCTAACAACCCACTCCAAAAACGTGCTAAAAGTCTCAAAGTGCGCACAGGAGATCGCACACCCCATGGGAAGACAACGGTCTACATAAAAACAACCATCCCAATGGCAACCTAATAAACGAAAACAATCCGGATGCACTGGTAACAAACGGAATGCAGATTCGATGTCTGCTTTTGCCATGAGGGCCCCCGGGCCAGCAGACCGAACCACATCGACAGCCCTGTCAAAAGATGTATAAGAGACCTTACAAAGTTCCCTGTCTATCCCGTCATTCACCGAACACCCCTTCGGAAAAGACAGATGATGAATGAGGCGAAATTTACCTGCCTCCTTTTTGGGGACAATACCTAAAGGTGAAACCATCATATCAGACAGAGGGGGGTGCAAGAAAGGACCAGCCAAACGTCCTAACAACACCTCCTTTTCAATTTTGTCCCTTACCACCTGCGGATGCATCAATGCAGACTTAAGGTTTTTAGCCACAAAACCCCGAACTTCCCCCGAAAAGGGAATGTGAAAACCAAAACGAAAACCCCTTTCAATAAGCTCAGCCGCCTCCTTATTCCCGTACCGCCGTAGCCACGGCAGCATCGCGTCCATGCTCACCGGTGAAAACCCCTTGACTAGGGGGATTGGGCATCTTAGGCTGCTTGCCCTTCTTAAAGCATTTGACATAGGCATGGCTACCTCCACAACCTGAGCACTCATGCTTATATTTACAGGCTGAGCCCCACACACATTGAGATTCATTGAATTGCCAACACAATCCCTTTCTCTTAACTCCAATGTCACTGGCCCCATAGGGCCCTGACCGAAAGGACTGCTGCGTCCCACGCATAGGCGCCATCACCTTTAACCATAAAGCAATATCCTTCTGATCCCACCGGATCGAAGGACGAACAGCTTTCCTTTGTCTAAACTGTTCATCATACCTTAGCCAAGCTAAGCCTCCATAAACTCTGTGTGCCTCACCAATGCTGTCTAAATAACAAAATAATGCAGAACAACTCTCCGGCGACTTCTCTCCAATAACGCTGGCAAGAATTGCAAAAGCCTGCATCCAATTTGAAAAAGTGCGGGGGATCAGCCTATGCCGCCGCTTCTCCTCCTCCTCTTTCTTTTTATCATCAGCCTTCGTCAACCTGTCCAAATTAAATCTTTCTAAGGGAAGAAGAGAAAATATGTCAACATATTCCCCTTTCCATATCTTCTCCTTCAGTTCCTTTTTCAAATGAGCCCCCAAAGGACCTTCATAGCACACATACACCTCAGCTTTCGCAAAATCAGACAAAGTCTCACCATCTATTCCCACTTCACTCACTATACCAGCATTCCTTGGAACCTGCGCAATACTTGGTAGCCCAGATGCAGCTGACCCAGCTCCCCCCGTCCCAGAGACCAACGGGGAAACCGTACACCCTGCACCCGGAATACTTGAACCCCAAACACCACTAGCCGCAGCCTCTACATTGTTCACTCCAGGGGACTGAAACCTATCCTCACAACGCTGCAACAAGTCCTTAATACCACCAAACAAATCCTGCTTAAATTGATCAACCCATGACAAACTCCTATCACTCACAGGGTGCACTCTGGATGACCCACCCCCAACACCAGTCAAACCCAATTCACCAGCAGAATTGAAAGGAAAAAGAGAGGGGGGGGGATGCCACCCCAACATACTCACTGGACCGGGGGAGAACGCCACTGCCAGCACCAGGTCCCGTTGCAGTCACACATCCAGTAGAAGGAACGGCACTGCCTCCACCAGAAACGATAGAGGAGCGAACTGCTGCCATCTCCTGGCCGAAAGGCGCCACTGACGTGAGCCGAGAAACTTCATCCCGGCGAGATGTCACTCCATCACTGACGTTGCAGGACGAGCCCCGAGCATGTGCACTCCTGCTGCGTTTTGACGGCACCGTCTGTGACGAAATAGCCGGGACAGGAAAACTGGAAGGTGAAGGAGACCGCTGGGTCTCGCTTACCGCGTCTGAAGGCTCATCCCCACTCGCCGCTGGAGCTCTCCTGCGTCTGGATGGCGAATCATCAAGGTCCAGCCAGTTGTCGTCCCCGCTAGACGCAGCCAAAGACACAATGCTCAGGGAAGGGGAAGGCGAAGCCCTGCGAGCTGAATGCCGCTGTGAATTCGCCACGGACGCAGAAGCAGACCTGGAACCACCAGAAGGACGTCTGCTGCTGCCCTGAGGTACACGGGACCGGGAGGGCAAGGCAGATGAAGCAGCTGCTGGAGAGGGTGGAATCGTATCCAACTCAGGGCTCAGGCGAGCTGGGGGCCTCCTGGGCCTGGAACTTGTTCTGGGTCTTGGTTTATCAGTAGCAGGACCTTCATCAGCAGCCACAATATCCTGAAATCTGTCTTTCAGCCACGAAACCCCCTTCGTCTGGGCAGCCTCTCTCATACTAGACAAGAGCATTTCAATGTCGTTATCCATAATGTACAGACAATCAGCAATCTTTTCTCCTCTGTATATCAGTTTGAAATAATAAATATGGTTATTTTCACATAAATTTATACAGTATATTTTCCCTCCAAAATAAATCCCACCCAGGTGATACTGAGTCGCTGACCGATGTTTGACCCCAAATCCTCCCCCAGTTCCTTCCTGAGTGCATGGCTGGGTCATGTAACCCCTTCTGCCTATACGTCTCCAGGGGTCTCTTGAAGAGAACTAAAACATTGACACACCAATAAACTGCATTCTAGATTATTCACTTTGTGAAACATCGTCCCATAAGAGCTCTTTTCGTTATGTTTTTAAACTTTGTAGGACCAGGGCGCTGAGATTAAGTGCAAGGATTCTTATATATACACTATTTTTTAAGATTGTCACCTTCTAACGAGAAAACTGTGCCAACCCCTGACACTCAAAGGGCTAAAGCAAAAGTCTAGTTAACAAAATTATATATTTTTATTTGTTGTTGCCTCTTTTCCATGAACTCTAATGCATTTTACCACTTGCAAAAAATGCACTGGAGTCCAAACTTGGAACGCGCACGGATCATCTGGAAAATAAATTTGAGGAATACACGGGGGCCTATAATGATCTGGTGGACCGCCACAACGCTATGGAGGACTCCCTTCAACGTCTACAACTTAAAGTGACGGATCTTGAAGATCGTTCACGTCGCAATAATGTGAGAGTTCGTGGCATCCCCCGAAGACATCTTACCTGGTTCCCTGGAGGACTATGTCAAAGCTTTTTTTTCATCTTTGCTGCCGGACTTGCCTGAGGCGGGCCTGCTGATGGATCGTATCCACAGAATTCCTAAACTGAAATCGATCCCTGCCTCTGTTTCGCGGGATGTGCTTCTCCGACTACATTATTTTAAAGCTAAGGCGGCTATAATGTCCTTTGCTAAGACTCATCCGAGATTCCCGGCTCCTTACGAAAATCTGCAAATCTTTTCGGATTTATCGGCGTCGACCCTCTCGGCACGGCGGCAGTTTACACCACTCACCTTACTCCTACGCAAGCACTCTATTCCATATCGTTGGGGCTACCCTACGAAGCTTCTCATCTGGAGGAACGGTAAACAAGTGGAGGTGCTGTCTACGGACGACGGTTTCCGACTTCTTCGATCCTGGCAACTTCTGACTGACACGGATGATCTTCCTCCGGCGGCCTCCTCTGCATCTTCACTGCGCCACCTTTCTCAGGAATAGGAGACGGTTCATGCTAAGCGTCAGAAACCTGGTCCATCTGCTTTGACATGAACGCTCATTGTCCATGCCTTATTCTCTCACTTTCATGTGGACTCCTTCCCGGTCTCAGGTGACTCCAGAGGTTTAGCTGGACTCCTTTGCGGGTTTCGTGAGTGCAGCTCTCGTGCTGCTTATTGTTTTTGTTTTGGTGTTGACTTCACCTAACCGTTCTGTACATACCCATATGTTTCATGCGCTTATCATGTTGATGGTTTTTGTTCAAGGGGTTTTTTCTTTTTTTTTATGTATACACATTTCATACACTGACCCTCATGTCCTCATTTAGCACATTACATTTATCGCTTCTTGACTCTGGTCGATACGGCTACTTGCCAATTACCTCATGAGACACATATTGGGCTGGTCCGACTTCGTTTGGACCATGTCCCCTGTATACAAGGGTTGGTACCCTTGCTTCATTTATTTTATGTTTTCTGATATCCATACATCTTATCCACCCATTTTTTTTACGGCATGTACAACCACTATATATTTACTCACACATGGTGTTCGTCGGGGTGTTGCTTGGCCAATTATTGCTCATGATTTCTTTTTGCTTTACGGGATACTTACCCGCGTACTCCTCCTCACGTATGGGCTATATCGTCTATTACGGGGATATATATTTTTTTTTATATACATATATATACACATATTTTACGCACTGGCCCACATGCCCTCACTCGGCACATTCCACTTATCACTTCTGAACTCTGGTCGCTCCGACTACATATCACTTACCTCATGTGACATATGTTGGGTTGGTCCAGCTTCGTTTGGGCCGTGTTCCCTGTACACAAGGGTTGTTACCCTTGCTTTATTTATTTTGTGGTTTATGTTACCCATACATCTTTTCCGCCTGTACAGCCATTATATATTTGCTCACACACGGTTTTCACCGGATCGTTGCGTGGCCACTTATTGCTCGTGATTCCTTTTTGCTTTAGGTGATACTTACCCACATACTCCCCCTCACACCTGGGATGTGTCGTCTATTACGGGGAAATATTATTATTAATTTTTTTTTATCCCCTCTTCAGCACATTAGTACTCTGCACATTTTATTTTACACCATCATCTTTGTCCTGCACAGATACGGTACCTCTGTTCATGAATGTTGTTGTTGTTTTACTTATGGTTGTCCACGTATTTCTAGTTGCCTCCTTTGGGACCGCTCTCCCGGTGCACAAGGGGTTTTCGGTGGTTTTTTTATTGGTGATTCATTATATATGTATGCTTCTATATATATGTCCCAGTCACTGCGTTTTTTTATTTTTTTTATTTTTTCATAATATTCTAATGTTTTCTTTTGTGTGTACGCCACCGCACAGGCTGACTCCTGCGGATTTTGTCACTCCCCTCCTCTTAGAGGACGCTGGTGAGAATCTTGAATGACGGCTTGGTCTACTTTGTGGCTCTTTGACGCCTGTCTCTTTGACGGCTTGTCTGAGCCTTCCTTCCTTCTTTGTTACCCTTTCCTATCCCCCCCCCCTTTTTTTTTCTCTTTCTTTCTCTAACTGTGTTGCGGCTCTCTGCTCCTTGTCATGAGTCTTACTGTTTTAACTATTAATGCCAAGGGTCTCAATACTCCCCATAAGCGGCACATGTTACTTACCGAGCTCAAGTCTAGGAGGGCTGACATAGTGATGGTACAAGAGACGCATTTAATAAAATCTTCATGCCGTCTCTTTAATTTTAAACCCTACCCCGTCGAATATCATGCCATGTCCGACAGTAAAACAGCTGGGGTAGCTCTGCTTATCCATAAAAATGTGCACTTCCAACTATGTACGAAACTGGCGGATCCTAAGGGTCGCTATTTATTGCTCACAGCAGTGGTCAATGGGGCACAGTCTATGTTACTCAATCTATATGTTCCTAATGCCAATCAATTATCTTTTGTTGAGAAGGTTTTTCTTAAACTCCAGAAGGTCCGCGTGGGATGTGTGATCGTCGGAGGGGACTTTAATCTTGCTCCTGTTCCCAAGTTGGACTCTTGCGCGACTATGTCCTCCAAATATCTGCGGACCCTCACAGCGCAGGGCTCTAGATTTCAACACCTTTTGCATCGTTGTGGCTTCTATGACTCTTGGAGAGTATTGCACCCTCTTGGACGTGACTTTACGTTTTATTCGAATCCCCATTCCAGCTATTCTCGTATTGATCTCATTCTGGTGGATAAGTTGACTCTCAGTCCGTTACCTCGGCCTCTATTGGCAATATCACGTGGTCCGACCATGCTCCTGTCTGGATTTCTCTCGCCTCCGGTAATCGAGACCTTCCTCCCCCAACATGGAAATTAAATGAAAGCTTACTTCAACTGCCTGAAATCTGTGCTGACATAGAGGATTCCCTTCAACAATATTTTCTACTGAATGCATCACCTGATTTGCAGCCTTCCACGCTCTGGCTTGCTCATAAGTCGGTTATTCGGGGTCACCTGATGAAGTTAACGGCCCAGCTGAAGCGGAAGAGGCTGCACTCCCTTTCTACACTCTGTGCCAAGCTTACGACCCTTGAGTTAATGGACAAAACCTCTTGGTCCCCGGCGACTCACGCTGAATTGCTAGAGATAAAAGCTGAAATCCATCGCATTAATCTTCAGCACACTGAACTGGCATTACGACGGCTTCACCAGAATTATTATTCTAAAGGCAATAAGGCGGATACTTTATTAGCACGGAAACTCCATGCCCAGGCATCTTCCTCATCGATCCACTATTTACAGACGCCGGATGCCGGTAGAATCTACAACCCTAAAGATATAGCTGATCGATTTGCCGCCTATTATGAATCCTTATACAATTTGAGCTCTCAACCTCAGACGCCTCAACCACAAGATCAACAGATTCAAGCCTTTCTCGACTCTATTTCCATCCCCAGATTGTCACCGGATTGCTGGACTGACCTTATTAAACCTCGGTAGAGGAAGTGTCTCGGACTATTTCAGCTCTCAAGCGGCACAAAGCTCCGGGACCGGATGGTTTTCCTAACTCATATTACCAGAAATTTCAGCATATCCTTGCCCCACACCTCTGTGACCTTTTTACTCACATTATGGACTGTACTGCTCTTCCTACAGAGATGGCTGAGGCACACATCACTACTATACCAAAGCCTGGGAAGACCCCGACTGACTGCGCTAATTATAGGCCTATTTCGCTTCTAAATACCGACACGAAACTCTATGCTAAAATTCTGGCTGAACGCTTGAACCGTTTCTTACCAACCTTAATTCGGAATGATCAAGTTGGTTTCATCATTCACCTGTCCTCCAGTTCGTGTTGGGACGAATGGCACACGGCAGGGCTGTCCGCTTTCTCCGCTGCTGTTCGCATTAGCGATGGAACCCCTGGCGATAGCGATTCGCTCGAATGCAGATATCAAAGGTTTTGTCTGTCGTTCTGCTGATACGAAAATTGTGTTGTCCGCCGATGACGTTCTGCTTACTGTCACGGACCCCGTGATATCTCTGCCGTCCCTACATTCCGTCCTTGAAGTTTTTGGCAACGTCTCTTTCTACAAGATCAATTGGAGTAAGTCCCAAGCGCTGAATTTAGGTTTCCCTGCCGCTACGATTGAGCGCCTATCGCCTGCGTTCCCGTATGAATGGAGGTCTGATTACCTTACATATCTAGGTATTAGACTCACGAAATCTATCCATAATTTAGCTACAACAAACTATCAACACGTCTGGCGATCAATTTAAGGGGATCTCGTGCCCTGGTCCAAGCTGGAGCTGTCATGGACGGGTAGGATTGTTTCGTTTAAAATGAACTCTCTGCCGAAACTGCTCTATTTGTTCCGCACATTACCGGTGTCTGTTTCACCCGCTTTCTTACGAGACATCCAATCAACGTTATCGTCTTATATTTGGACAGGTAAAAAAGCGAGGTTATCCATTCGACTTCTGCAGCGCCCTAGGATGTTAGGGGGCCTCGGGGTTCCGGATGTTATGAAATACTACCTTGCTGCTGCTCTTGCTCAGGGTCTCCTGTTATTCTCGGACTCGGCTCAAGTGGCCTGGGTAGATCTTGAAAATGTTTGTTTTTGTTTCTCCATGGGAGATGAGAGACTTACTCTGGATTCCGAAATCCGCTCGCCCAACCCTTCCAAATCTCCTACCTACTACAAAACTATGTTTGACATTGTGGGATAGACACCGCTCAATACTTGGTTTCCCGTCTACGCTGCCTTCATGTGCTCCTATCACAGCCCTGCGTTCCCTCCTACCCCACGTTTCTTTTGACTCCTGGAGAGAGGCTGGACTTCGCTCTATTCACCATTTTGTCTCTAAGGGCCATGTCCACTCCTTTCAACACCTAAAGAATGAGTACTCTCTATCAAACAAAGACTTTTTTAAGTTCTTGCAACTTCGAAGCGCTATTCAGAAACATTGGAAGTCAGCTCCTCCTTCCACTCCTGTGTCCCGGATTGTTAACTTGTGCATAGCCGCCCCTGTGACACCTCAAGCCATCTCCACTTGTTACCTAGCTCTGTTAGATTGTAAAACGGATCTTAAGCTTCCATACATGCTGGCGTGGGAACGGGAGCTTGATTGCTCCTTTGAAGTTCAGGAATGGTATTCTGCCCTTGAAGCCATCAGAGGTGCATCAAAGAACGCCACTCATTTTGAGACGGACCGTAAAGTCCTTTTTCGCTGGTACTATGTCCCTTCCAAACTATCGAAGATTTTCCCGTCCGCTTCTCCGCTGTGTTGGAGGCTCTGTGGTCAAATAGGCACGATGGCACATATATGGTGGGAGTGTCCCCAGTTATTACATTTTCAGTCGGAAGTTTTCTCTCTTATCAATACTTCACTTTCGATCCCGATTGATAGGTCCACTTCGGTCGCCCTCCTAGACATGCTCCCTCCCGACTTAGACGCTCCTAGTCGTAAACTTCTGATCCATGTTTTATTAGCAGCTAAAAGCTGCATCGCTAGGAAATGGAAAAACCCGACACCTCCTTCATTACAGGACGTCCTCTACTCTTTAGCGACTACTCGCACATATGTATGGCGCATTCGGCGCTGGGCACCTCGCATATTTTTCAATCGACCTGGGACAGGTGGGATCAGTTCTACCTTGACGCCTTTCGGGGTCTCCCCTCTGGCTTCTTGCTTCCCAATATGCGTACTCCTTGGGGTCTGAGAGCCGTTCGTACGTCATAATGTGTTTGTCTGTTCTTTTTTCTTTCACACATACCCCCCCCGTTTTTTTTCTTCCCCTACTAAATGACACTGATGCTTCAGCTTTGTATTCTTTTATCTCATCGCCTGTATTTATGTTGTTTTTTTTATTTGTTAAAAATTCAATAAAAACTTAAGTGCTAAAAAAAAAAAGAAAACTGCAGTTTCTCGAGTGATTATTTAAAGAAGTCCCTGGAGTGTCGGTAACTATTTTTGGATGTTATATATATATATTTTAGACCCTGCTGCCGAGAGCAGGTATAGATCAACACATTAACACACAAACCCAGATCAATTGAAATTCACTTGTGTTCTCAGCACTGAAGGTATATATCAAATAAACAGAATCAGACATACAAATCATGTATTTGCAGGTATACAATAATAATATATGAAACGTAGCATCGCAGGTATAGATCAAATAAATACATGGAAACAGCATTGCAGGTATTAATCAACTGAATAAGACATATTAACCCTGTATTTGCAGGTATACATAAATAATGTATGGAAACATAGTACAGAAGATATGGATCTACAGAATAACACAAAAATGCAGGTATAGATCAATTGAAATTCACATAAAAACACGGCATTAAAAGGTATATTTAAAACCCCCTAAATTACAGGCATAGATCACAGGTTGCACACCCCAAAGTCAGCCCTGGCGTCCACACTGCCCACATAGAACCTGACCAGCACCCAGATAACACACATAAGATTTGCCACCTTTGTCCCCAAATAGCCCAGTACAAGTCAACTTTGTCCCCAAACAGCCTGGCCTGTGCCATCTTTGTCCCATAAACACCCTGCCTGTGCCATCTTGGTCCCCAAGGCTCAAACCTCCTGCTAGTGCCATCTTTGCTCTTCCACAATTATACATCTATGATACACACAAACACTTTTACAGTCACTCACTAATTCACACTTTCATTCAGACAACTCATCCACACATTAACTCATGCTCTCCCTCATTCAGAATATTCATCCACACATTAACTCATGCTCTCCCTCATTCAGACAACTCATCCACATATTAACTCATGCTCTCCCTCATTCCAACAACTCATCCACATATTAACTCATGCTCTCCCTCATTCAGACAACTCATGCTCTCCCTCATTCAGACAATACAGTCACATTTGAACTCATGCTCTCCCTCATTCACTCAATGCATCCACACATTAATTCACACTCTTTACTTATATCTACCCCCTCTCCCTTCCTTGTCACTTTCTAACCCCTTTCCCTACTACCCTCTTCCTCAATATCTACCCCCTCTCCTTCCCTTATCACTTTCTACCCCCTCTCCCCTCCCTTATCACTTTCTATCCCCTCTCCCCCTCCCTTATCACTTTCTACCCCCTCTCCTCCTTTGTAGTTCTCTCACCTTGAGGTCCAGCGACGGGAGCAGGAGTCTTCTGTCTTCCTGCACCGCTGCGGTTCCCGCTGCCGTAATATGATGTCATATTTCGGCGTCATATATGGCACGAGCCATAGATGCCATACCCTAGATACGCCTCTGATCACCACTATGGATATAATATATATATATATATATATATATATATATATATATATATATATACAGTATATCACAAAAATGAGTACACACCTCACATTTTTGTAAATATTTCATTATATCTTTTCATGTGACAACGCTGAAGAAATGACACTCTGCTACAATGTAAAGTAGTGTGTGTACAGCCTGTTTATCAAAAGTGAGTACACCCCTAAGTGGAAATGTCCAAATTGGGACCAAAGTGTCAATATTTTGTGTGGCCACCATTATTTTCCAGCAGTGCCTTAACCCTTTTGGGCATGGTGTTCACCAGAGCTTCACAGGTTGCCACTGGAGTCCTCTTCTACTCCTCCATGATGACATCACGGAGCTGGTGGATGTTAGAGACCTTGCGCTCCCCCACCTTCCGTTTGAGGATGCCCCACAGATGCTCAATAGGGTTTAGGTGTGGAGACATGCTTGGCCATGTCAGGACCCTGGTAAGCAGGTCGGGTAGGAGCCCAGTAGCAGGGATACAAGGGGTTCTGTTTGCACCCCACGATGCATGACGGTATGTGATGTGGTACGGACAGGCGAAATAACACACGGCACAACAGAATACGAGGAAAGGTACTGTATTGATGAAGGATATCACCAGCAAGAAAAGGCAGTAGTTTCTAGGCAGGATGCCTACTGTCAGGGCTGACGGCAGGAAGCCCACTGGCAGGGCTGACGGGTACGGAGACCCACTGGCAGGGCTGACGGGTACGGAGGCCCACTGGGTGGGCTGACTGGTACGGAGGCCCACTGGGTGGGCTGACGGCAGGAAGCCCACTGGCAGGGCTGACGGGTACGCAGGCCCACTGGGTGGGCTGACTGGTACGGAGGCCCACTGGGTGGGCTGACTGGTACGGAGGCCCACTGGGTGGGCTGACGGCAGGAAGCCCACTGGCAGGGCTGACTGGTACGGAGGCCCACTGGGTGGGCTGACGGCAGGAAGCCCACTGGCAGGGCTGACGGGTACGGAGGCCCACTGGGTGGGTTGACAGCAGGTACAGGCAGGTAGCTCAGGAACTAGCAGGTAGCTCACGGTACAGGGCCAAAGCAGAGCGGTCCATGCACTTCAATGCAAAGGCCCTGACTACAGGGCAGGGCAGGTTAATAAAGGCAGGTCCCACTCAGGTGATCAGACCCAGCTGACCTGGTAATCTGATCCTGAGCCCTGCAGAGAGAGGGAGAGGGTGGCCACTAGTGGTAGCAGCCGGACATAACGGCAAAAGTAATCATACATGGTCCGGGCTAGCAGGGTGGAATCCTGACAGGCCAGTCCATCACCTTTACCCTCAGCTTCTTTAGCAAGGCAGTGGTGGTCTTGGAGGTGTGTTTGGGGTCATTAACATGTTGGAATACTGCCCTGCTTCAGTATGTCACAGTACATGTTGGCACTCATGGTTCCTTTAATGAACTGTAGCTCCCCAGTGCAGGCAGCACTCATGCAGGGCCAGACCATGACGCTCCCACCACAATGCTTGACTGTAGGCAAGACACACTTGTCTTTATACTCCTCACCTGGTTGCCGCCACACACGCTTGACACCATCTGAACCAAATAAGTTTATCTTGGTCTCATCGGAACAAAGGACATGGTTCCAGTAATCCATGTCCTTAGTCTGCTTGTCTTCAGCAAACTGTTTGCAGGCTTTCTTGTTCCTCATCTTTAGAAGAGGCTTCCTTCTGGGATGACATGCCATGCTGACCAATTTGATGCAGTATGCTTAATGGCTTGCCGGCATGCCGATCATTGAGGCTCTTCTTCCCGCCCCTTTGAAGATGCTCAAGGGGGCGGGCACTTACGGAACAGATGCTGTGACAGGGAGCACGCGGTAGAAGAGCAAGAGCAGCGGTGTTAAGGCGGAAAAACGAAGACCTTCAAAAAAAGTAATTATTTCATTTAAAAAAATAGTTGATAAGCAGAAGGGTCTTCAAATGTCATTTCAATTTAGAAGGAGAACCCCCATTAAATATGTTTGGGTATTTTGTTAAAAATGCCGTTATTTAAGATTTGTGTTATTAGAAGTAATGCACTAGAGTAAGTACACCAGATCTCACTGGAGGAGGCACATTAACAAAAGCTTCACTGAAGGAGGGACATTAACAAGAGGGGGGCTGCCTTGGGAAAATTAAATACAAAAAGATGGTGGCTGGCAGGCTGGGGACATAATTACACATCAGGGGGGGGTTAATACACATTTGTATGGGGGCCATTATAATAACCATTATAAGGGGTTGGTGCATCAATACACAAGGGAGGGGGGCTGGCTGGGGGCATCAAATCAATACACAAGGGTGTATAGCAAAAATGCACAAAGGAGGGTGGCTGGGGGGGCACAAATACACAAGGGGCAATACACACAAACAACAAAGCAATGTGGAAAGCATTTTTATACTAGTAGTAGTATATAATTAATAATCTTAGTAGGTTATCCCATCCTGATGTGGGGGTCCATGTGGCAGCAGAGCCTGCCCTGGGGTATGTATTTGGGTGTCAGTGTGGCAGACCCTGTCCTGATATGTGTTTGGTCATCTGTTTCCTGGCACTTTACTTGCTGTAGAGGGTTAAATAGAACTTTGTAATTTTTATTTATGCAGATTTTGTGGTCACTTCAGAGGACAAAACTTTCTAGGCCTAGAATCAGTGAGAGGAAAAGTAAAGGTTTTGTGTTATTTACTCTTATTTCAATCTGAATATATTATTACAAAGGAAACTTAGATGTTGGTTCAGAGTTTGTGAAACTCAATTCTTGATTTCATTATACAGGATTCCCCTTTGGTTTCACAGGCCTTCACAGACCAAGTGGTATTCAGCTTAGTTATATGCAGCTGTATGCATTTTGTTATCTGTGATGAGGTGTTCATTTGGTGACGCAGTGCTAAAATGGTTGTGTTGCATTAATGGCTAAAAGTTTTGTTGAAGTTTCATATTTCATTTTCAAGAATATTGTTAAGAATAATGCTATCACTGTTTTGTTGCGCTGAATAAAACTGGACTTTTTCATCTAAAAATTTTTGCAGTAGCAAATGTTTCATTCCATTATGTATAATCTCCTTAATTTATTTGGGCCTTTTAACTTTTTTGATTTCTGGGATTTTAATAATGTGATAAAAAAGAATGATTTATAGTTGTTTGGATGTCAAATAGTGTGTCAAATTCTGTTGATCTATATCTGCTATGCTATGTTTCCCTACATTATTTATGTATACCTGCAAATACAGGTTTTTTTTGTCTTATTCAGTTGCATGTGCTGTTTCCATGTGTTCTTTATTTGATCTATACCTGAACTACAGGGTGTAAGTAAAAGAGCGGTATGGTTTAGTGAATGAGGGGACAAAGGGACTCTGGGGATGATTACAGGGGAGAGGACTTCTCAATGTGATGGTGCAGTCAGAAGGAGGGAACACTGCACTGACTCTCACTGTCTTCCTCTGATCTGCAGTCAGTGTGGCAAATATATTGGCAGCAGGGTCTAATATTAATATATATCAGCAGCAGGAGCTAATATTAACATATATTGGCAGCAGGGGCTAATATTAATATTTATTGGCAGCAGGGTCTAGTATTTATATTCATATTGGCAGCAGGGTCTAATATCGGCAGCAGGGGCTAATAATATATATCGGCAGTAGGGGCTAATATTAATATATGTTGGCAGCAGGGTATAATTTTTATGTATATCGGCAGCAGGGTATAATATAAGTATGTATCCGCAGCAGGGGCTAATATTAATATATATCCGCAGCAGGGGTTAATATTAATATATATCGGAAGCAGGGTGTAATATTTCTATATATCTGCAGCAGGGTCTAATATTTATATATATTGTCAGCAGGGGCTAATATTAAAGAATGAGAAATAACTGCCAGTTTAGCTGTTATTTTGAAATCATATTTCAATCACGGTCTTTACTTCAAAGAGATAAGTGCATATTATGTAGTTAAAAATGCACTTCTAACGTGTATATGTATGTATGTATGTATGTATGTATATATATATATTTATATATATATATATATGTAGTGTATATGTACCGTTTTATAATTGGCCCCCCTACTTTGGTCCCTGGCCCCCCATGTGCCCCCCCTAAATATGAAAGCTGGAGACGCCACTGGTGTGTGTGTATATATATATATATATATATATATATATTTCATTTGAACTTGGGGTCACTGATTTTTCATGGAAAACAAGGAAATTTATAGGCTTACTAACATAATTTCAAAATGGTTTTGTAATGATCAATTAGCCTTTTTAACTTAAACTTGGATTAGTTAACACATTGTGTCACTGAACACAGGAGTGATGGTTGCTGATAAAGG
Organism: Spea hammondii; assembly: GCA_029215755.1. Classification (NCBI taxonomy): domain Eukaryota; kingdom Metazoa; phylum Chordata; class Amphibia; order Anura; family Pelobatidae; genus Spea; species Spea hammondii. Next base: position 70,219,081 of record JARDYJ010000004.1, read on the forward strand.
GCCTCTGAATGCCCATTCCATTAAAAATCAGCTGTTTCCAGCTACAGTAGTGATATATAACGTTAACAACTTCTATAGTGTATGTGTGATTCATTGAATGTTATTTTAATTTACCAACTTTGCTTTAATTTAAAAAAACAAGGATATGTCTATCAGAAGCATCCCTATTTTGATGATGGGGACCTCAACATGTAGGGGATCTATAAATGTATCACTGCATACGGTAGTTATGCCATTGGTTGAGTCTCCATCACTTATTTTGATATTCTATAAAAATATAAGTAGTTTGGACATGTAAAAGCAAAACCTTTTCTAAAAAAATATATTCTTGTGTTACTTGGAGCATAGCACAGGATTTCATCAGTCATCATGCAACAACTTTTCAAACAGCATTATCTGTATTTTATATTTAAAGTATGGCATACCAGACTCTAAAGTAGGAAACAGATTTCACAAACCGTATGACACGCATCACTGAAGGATGTACTTTTACTTTATTTCAGCTGTAATTAAATTAATTTGTTTCGGTGGTCTATGTAATCTTAATTTAGCAATTTATGACATGTATGTGTTGTTCAGAGCTATCGCTTTGTGCTAGTGTTAATTACGCAGTAGTGTGGAATTATCACCTTGGAATAAAAAGTGTGAAACCTGACAAATAAAGTAAATAAACAATTAATTCATATGACTTCTGTCAGATACAGGTCCTGTTCACATATAATAGATCTCCAACATATCATAAGTCAATGGTGCTATCTTATGTTCATTTGGACATTTATTCCTTGTCATTTTCAACATACAGTATAATACTATGGTGGACACCAAGATATCATGGTCTGGAGGTTGCCAAGCTAATATACTGTGTGTGTATGTATATATATATTATGATACATATGTTGGAAAATCACAATTTAATGTGTACAATAGTAAAGAAAAACTAAATATGGTAAATAATAGTATTTATTGACTACGGTATTTTTTGTGTGTGTTTCAAACAGATTTAAAATGACTTACTAAATATACCAACAAATATTATTATTGCCATGGAATGTAAGTGCTAATGTAGGGAGTAGGGATGCATTATCTAATCATTCATTAAATGACAGCAGTTACTGTAGTTGTTGGCATGCCATTTTAGACATGCACACAGCTGGCACAAAGAAACCCCACATGCCTGTAAATTCATTTTGACATTAGTACACCCACAGATAAATGGCATTTATAAAGCACATGGAGCAGCTTTAGACAACCCTATCTGAATCTGTATATATGTGTGTGTGTGTGTGTGTGTGTGTGTGTGTATATATATATATATATATATATATATATACGATGTCAAAAAATAGAGTATTGCAGAGTATGCGGTGATACCTTTTTTATTGGACTAACATAATATTAAAAAGACAAGCTTTCGAGAGTTATCCTCCCTTCATCAGGTCTGAAGCAATACTAATCAACATGATAGAGGTTACAACTTAAAACAAGTGATGGTATAAGGTGGGGGGGTTGAGTGGGGTGTCGTAAATAATAGGTCTGGAGGTGAGAAATGCAGAGAGGTGGAGAGATAACCCAGGGACAGAACAAATAAACTTAGGGAACCAATAACCACAGTAAAACATCAAAGACAACAGCAATTAGACATTGGATGACTAGATGAAGTTCATATGAAGTTCTGGTAGTGTGTAAGGAAACCAGAATCCACATTAAGTCCCTCTTTTATGGTGTTAAAATGTGTAATCATTTTCATCTCAAATGTTTTTCTTTCCTGAGAGTCTCTGAAATTTCCTTTGAGTACTTTAATTTTTAGGTTTTGGATGGAGTGATTGTTCTGTGTGAAATGATGTCCTACCGGGGTGCAATATTTTTCTTCCTCATGGTTTTTGATGGAGCTTCGGTGCAGGTTCATTCTAAGGTGCAGCTTAAGCCCAGTTTCTCCAATGTAGCACCCTTTGTCACATGCAGAGCATTGTATGATGTACACCACATTTGCCGATGTACATGAGTAAGAATCTTTGATGCTGTATGTTTTGTTGTTGTGACTGGCTGTGTTGCTGTCACATATATGTTGGCAAAGTTTGCAGCGGGATTTGTTGCATGGTATAATTATTACCGTTACATCGACGACATCTTCATAATATGGACAGAAGGAGAAGAAAACCTTTTAAAATTCCACGAATCTTTCAATTCATTCCACCCATCTATAAAACTCAAAATGAATTTCTCAAAACACAGTGTGAGCTTCCTGGACTGCACTATAACTGTCACCTCTGGCTTTCTTCACTCTTCCGTGTATAGAAAACCCACAGACAGGTACAGCTACCTTCACAATTCAAGCTTTCATCCCAAACACACTAAACAAGGTGTCATTTACAGCCAAGCCATAAGATACCACCGTATCTGCTCTGACACTCAGGACAGAGACAAACACCTGGGCGCGCTGGCAGAGTCATTTCAGAAGAAGGGCTACAAGGAAAAAACTATATCCAAAAAAATTAATCTGCTGTAAGGACACCACGGGAAAGGCTTCTAGAATACAAAAAAAAGGATAACACAAGCAGGATCCCTCTGGTAGTTACCTACAACCCAACTCTTGAGGAAACCCGCAAAATTATTAAAGACCTACAGCCGATATTCTCAGAAGACCCCATACTGAAAAAAATATTCCCTCAGCCCCCAATACTGGCATTCAAACAACCACCAAACCTGAGGAAAAGATTAGTGCGCAGCAAACTGGCCCCAGAACAGGAGCATACACAGAATGGCACTGTACCATGCAACAAATCCCGCTGCAAACTTTGCCAACATATATGTGACAGCAACACAGCCAGTCACAACAACAAAACATACAGCATCAAAGATTCTTACTCATGTACATCGGCAAACGTGGTGTACATCATACAATGCTCTGCATGTGACAAAGGGTGCTACATTGGAGAAACTGGGCTTAAGCTGCACCTTAGAATGAACCTGCACCGAAGCTCCATCAAAAACCATGAGGAAGAAAAATATTGCACCCCGGTAGGACATCATTTCACACAGAACAATCACTCCATCCAAAACCTAAAAATTAAAGTACTCAAAGGAAATTTCAGAGACTCTCAGGAAAGAAAAACATTTGAGATGAAAATGATTACACATTTTAACACCATAAAAGAGGGACTTAATGTGGATTCTGGTTTCCTTACACACTACCAGAACTTCATATGAACTTCATCTAGTCATCCAATGTCTAATTGCTGTTATCTTTGATGTTTTACTGTGGTTATTGGTTCCCTAAGTTTATTTGTTCTGTCCCTGGGTTATCTCTCCACCTCTCTGCATTTCTCACCTCCAGACCTATTATTTACGACACCCCACTCAACCCCCCCCACCTTATACCATCACTTGTTTTAAGTTGTAACCTCTATCATGTTGATTTTTATTGCTTCAGACCTGATGAAGGGAGGATAACTCTCGAAAGCTTGTCTTTTTAATATTATGTTAGTCCAATAAAAAAGGTATCACCGCATACTCTGCAATACTCTATTTTTTGACATCGTGTCTACTGGACTAATACGGCTTCACCCTTTTACATTATTATATATATATATATATATATATATATATATCTATATAATATGAGGCAGAAAGTCATACTGTATTATACAATAGATATGAATAGATATATCACACACTTATTTTACATGGACTTCATCAATCACCTTTTTTTGGTTCACATCAATATTTGTTAATTTTTATTAATATTTGGTTTTAACCCATATAGAAGACGGATGCATATATTATATTATGGCTAGAAATACTATTTTCTCTCACCCCAGACACCATACCAAAAATTGGTTCTAGCTAGACTTGGGCACCAGGGGGCACTTCGTGTTCATCTTCGTGCTCATCTTCGGGGGGAAAAAAATCTTCGTATTCTGTGAATATTCGCCTGTTCCCGTCTTCTCTTCGGGCGAATATTCGTGGACATTCTTCGTGTTCGGTTTTTCTTCGTTTCCCCGGTTAAGGGGTTAATACGGGGTTAACGCAGCTCTGGCGCCAGGAGTTTAAATGTACGTATGAGCAACTCTATTGGTCATCAGCAGGGGGCTCGTCTGCCATTGGTTGATGGCAGACGATCCCCCTGCTGGCGACCAATAGGGTCGCTCATACAGACTGTTAACTCCTGGTGCCGTAACTTACCTGGCACATCCCACTGGTCTCCCTCCCTGTTCAATTAGTTAAATGTCCGTACGAGCGACTTTATTGGTCGCTCGTACGGACATTTAACTAATTGAACAGGGAGGAAGACCAGTGGCATCTGCAGGGTAAGTTGCAGCATTGGGGTTTTAAAACCTCAATGCTGCAACTTACCTGGCACATCCCACTGGTCTCCCTCCCTGTTCAACAATTAGTTAAATGTCCGTACGAGCGACTTTATTGGACATTTAACTAATTGAACACGGAGGGAGACCAGTGGGATGAGCCTATTGGTCACCTGCAGGTCTTCATCTTCGCCTACGTTTTACCGCCGCTGTCTTCTCTTCGGCGTGTCTTCAGAACGAACACGAAAACGCACTCTTCGTCTTCGTTTTTTCGTGTTCGCCCGAAGACGAATGCACAAGTCTAGTTCTAGCCTTAATGGCACCCGAGACAAGGATACCTTCTGGCAACCTCCCTGTTATTGTTACTTACATTTTAAATACTAACATTATATATGACATATTCTGAATGCTTTTATTATTATTATTAATAATAAATTATCCATTGTTAGACTCCAGTTTAATTTTGGAAAATTCTGATTTCAGTTCCTGTAGAATTATGATTAATTATTTGTTATTCCTGTGTTCTATATATACACACATATGCACACACAAAAACATATCTATATCAGGCACCTGACTCCACTACCCATTGCATGGTGTAAGCACTGCCACACCAGCCTAGGACTGGGCTGTCCACTTCAAAACTGGATTCAGGTACTGCATGTGGTATGTAACGCAGCCCTGTTTTCCCCTACTCTTATTTATAACATACTACAGTTATTTAGATTTGACTTGAATATAGCAGACATTTCTGCTTACACTTCCGTTATTCCCTCTTCTTTTCCTGGCTTACAACTTTCCACCGATTCCCCATAATTATTTCAAATAACATGCAATTGCGTGCCTTCCTTATTCCTTCTAAATATTTTTTGTTTTGTTAAAATCTACCAAGAGATAATACAATTTAAATATGATTAAAATATTTGCATTTTTTTTATCAATTTGAGTTTTTCAACATAATGTTACTCACCTGTCCTCGGGTTCCACGTTGCCGCAGCAGCCGCCATGAAGGAAAGGGAGACCCCCCTCCAACGCATGGCCACCTCCACAGCAGCCGCCACGAAGGAGAGGGAGACCCCCTCCAACGCACGGCCACCTCCGCAGCAGCTGCCACGAGGGAGAACCCCCCTCCACCGCATGCTCACTTCCGCTGCTGTCCTCTGAAGTGCCGTGCAGAAGAGGCAGACCTCCTGGTACATGGCGTCCTGCTTCAGCAGTTCGTCATTGTCTATTTGGACGACATCCTGATTTACTCTGCAGACTTGCCTTCCCATCGCGAACAAGTCCGTCGTGTACTGTGCCGTCTTCGGCAACACGGACTGTTTGCTAAATTAGAGAAGTGCATCTTCGAGACTCGTAAAGTGACGTTTTTGGAATACATTATCACGCCTGAGGGGTTCGACATGTACAAGCAATCAAGGACTGGCCGCAGCCCGTGAGCCTCAAGGCTCTTCAACGTTTTCTTGGCCAACTATTATCGGCATTTTATTCGAAATTACTCCAAGATTGTTGCACCCTTAACGGACTTGACAAAGAAAGGTGCCAAAGTCGCGGAGTGTTCGCCTGAGGCGGTGTCAGCGTTTGCTCTTCTCAAGGATAGATTCACGTCGGCCCTGGTGCTACGGCATCCCGAGCCTCACCTACCGTTCGTCCTGGAGGTGGATGCTTCTGAATCTGGGGTTGGAGCTGTACTCTCTCAACGAGTATCGTACAGTGGATCGCTGCACCCATGTGGGTATTTCTCTCGGCACTTCTCTGCAGCTGAGAGGAACTACAACATCGGGAATAAGGAATTGTTGGCTGTCATCCTGGCTCTGGAGGAGTGGCGTCACCTGCTGGAGGGAGCTTCTGTAAATACCTTGAATTTGACCGATCATAAGAACCTCCAGTACATGGAATCTGCTAAATGCCTCAATCCCCGCCAGGCCAGATGGGCTTTGTTCCTCTCCCGATTTCCATTCGTGCTGACGTACCGTCTGGGTTCAAAGAACACCAAGGCAGACGCATTATCTCGCATGAACACACGACCGGGAACCGGAACCTATTGTTCCTTCTGCCAAAGTCATCGCTGCCATTCAATTACGCGGCTACACTCCCTTCCTGGATCGCATTTCTCGTTCTCAAGGACAAGCTCCGCCCTCCTTACCTCCAGGGAGACTATTTGTGCCACTACAGCCTTCGTCCAATCATGTACCAAATGCGCTGCCAACAAGTCATGCCGCACACGTCCTGATGGACTTCTGCGGCCGCTTCCTTGTCCCGAGGTTCCTTGGACTCATGTGGCCATAGACTTTATTGTCGAGCTGCCTCCTTCTAAGGGTCATACCGTGATCCTCATGGTGGTTGACCGCTTTTCTAAGATGGCTCACTTTATTCCACTCAAGAAGCTTCCTAACGCCTCTACCTTGGCAGATGTTTTTATCCGGGACATCGTTCGACTCCACGGAGTGCCGTTTGAGATTGTATCGGACAGAGGTACCCAATTCATTGCAAGATTTTGGCGCGACTTTAAGTCCCTGGGTATCACCCTTGCTTTTTCCTCTGCATATCACCCTCAGACGAACGGCCTGGTTGAGAGAGCTAACCAACATCTGGAGCAATACCTGCGTCTCTTCATCAATGATCACCAGGATAATTGGGTCGATCTACTGCCGTTCGCCGAAATTCGCAAGGAACAACACGCTCCAGGAGGACACTAGAATCTCTCCGTTTTTCTGCCTTTATAGTCTCCATCTGTAGTCTCTCCCAGACACATTGCCGGTTTCACCTGTTCCGGATCTGGAGGAGAGACTTGCTTCCATTCGTGCCACCTGGGCTTCTGTTCATTCCGCACTGGAACGCACGGCTCAGCTCCAGCAACGTCAGGCCAACAAGAGAAATTCTCCCAATCCCTCGTATCGGCCTGGCAATAGGGTTTGGCTGTCTACACGGTTGCTGAGACTCCGAGTCCCATCCATGAAATTGGCTCCGCGGTTTATTGGGCCCTTTCCGGTTCTACGTCGGATTAATCCGGTGGTTTACGAACTCTCGCTACCCAGAACACTTTGCATTCCTCGGGTATTTCACGCCTCTTTACTGAAACCTCTGGTCTGCAACCAGTTTACCCGAGGCGAACGTTCCACTGCTGGGACTGCTAGAAGGGCTTCGGAGAGACGCACTCCTCAGGTCATTCTCGATTCCCGGCGGCAGCAAGGAAGCCTACAGTATCTGGTACAGTGGAGAGGTCTCGGTCCTGAGGAACGTTCCTGGATTCCAGCGGCACGCCTCTCCGTGCCGCGATTGATACGTGCGTTTCACGCTAGACGTCCTTCTCGTCCTGGTAGTCTCCCTGAGGGCTCCCTTTTGAGAGGGGGGTAACGTTACTCACCTGTCCTCGGGTCCCACGTTGCCGCAGCAGCCGCCACGAAGGAGAGGGAGACCCCCCTTCCAATGCACGGCCACCTCCGCAGCAGCCGCCCCGAAAGAGGAGGGAGACCCCCCTCCAACGCACGGCCACCTCCGCAGCAGCTGCCACGAGGGAGAGGGAGACCCCCCTCCACTGCACGCTACCGTCCTCTGAAGTGCCGCGCAGGAGAGACAGACCTCCTGGTACACGGCGTCCTGCTTCAGCACTCGCTGCAGGTCTTTATGAAGGGAGATTACGCCACACTCAAAATGGTCGCGATTCCCGGACACCGGAAGTGATATCATGATGGGTTGATGGGAGATTCGGACTTCCTCCGCGGTTCCCCATTTAAACTCCTCAGACCAGCTACACCTTGCCTTCTGATGGTCGTCTATGCCTTGTGCTAGTGCCCAGATAGCGTTTAGCTTCCTGATTCCTGTGTTTGACCTCGGCTTGCCTGACTACGTTGTTATCCTGTATCCTGACCTCGGCTCATTTATTGTTTATCCTGATCTCCTGAATCCTGACCTCGGCTACGTTTATCGGTTATCCTGCTCTCCGGAATCCTGACCTCGGCTTGTCTGAACTGTTCTGTCCCGGAGTCCTACCTGACCACGGTGTCTCCTACTACTTGTACGTGACACATAAGAAATATTTAAGTTGGATTTGTATCTCACCTCTTTTGAGCTAAATAAACCAGTAATTGCAACTCTCTAGTATGCTTCTCATGCTTCTGTGCTCTATAAATTGAATTTGAGATCACCTGCACTGTAGACATATGCTATATTCAGCTTTGATTTACTTCTTATTTGGAATATACTGGGTAGAAAAGAGAGGCTTTAAGCAACAATTCTATTCTGTTAATTCTTTGTCATTTTCTATAAAGGTCTCAGAGCTGCAAGATCAAATACTTTTCTAGATTTATTTTCTGTTTTCTTTAGCAATGGTTGTTAAACATTTTTGTGTGTCTAGGAAGTTCTTTTGAAACATGCTCTACCCCAAGACTCACCTTTCTACTCTATGAATACGCTTTTGCCAAAAACCTGTATTATACAATTCCAAACTAAACACAAAGCACACATATAAACTTAATGAGCTGTTGAGTGCCGTTCCAACTACCTAATATGTAAAACATACACTCACTGGCCACTTTATTAGGTACACCTGTTCAATTGCTTATTAACACATGGGAGAAACTCAATGCATTTAGGCATGTAGACGTGGTCAAGGCAGCTTGCTGAAGTTCAAACTTGGCATCAGAATAGAGAAGAAGGGGATTTAAGTGAATGTGGCATGGTTCTTGGTGCATCTCTAGGGTTTACAGAAAATGGTCCGAAAAAGAGAAAATACTTGTGTGGAAGAAAATGCCTTGTTGATGTCAGAGAAGAATGGGCAGAATGGTTCAAGATGACAGAAAGGCAACAGTAGCTCAAATAACCACTCATTACAACCAAGGTATGCAGAATACCATCTCTGAACGCACAACAAGTCAAACATTGAAGACCACACCGGATGCCACTCCTGTTGGCTAAGAACAGGAAACTGATGCTGCAATTTGCACATGCTCACCAAAATTGGACAATGAAAGACTGGAAGAACGTTGCCTGGTCTGACTCTCGATTCCCGCTGCGACATTCAGATGGCAGGGTCAGACTTTGGCATAAATCACATAAAAGCATAGATCCTTCCTTGTATCGATGGTTCAGGCTGGTGGTGTAATGGTGTAAGGGGCATTTTCTTGGCACACTATACCAATTGAGCATCGTTTAAATGCGACAGCCTACCTGAGTATTGTTGCTGGACATATCCATCCCTTTATGACCACAGTGTGCCCATGTTCTGATTTCCAGCAGGATAAAAAAAAAAGCTCATGCCATCTCAAACTGGTTTCTTGAACATGACAATGAGTACGCTGTACTCCAATGGCATCCACAGTCACCAGATATCAATCCTAAAGAGCACCTTTGGGATGTGGTGAAACGGGAGATTCGCATCATGGATGTGCAGTCGACAAATTTGCAGTAACTGCATGATGTCCATATGGACCAAAATCTCTGAGAAATATTTCCAGCACCTTGTAGAAAGTATGCCATGAAGTATGAAGGCAGTTCTAAAGGCAAAAGGGGGTCCAACCCGATACTAGCAAGGTGTACCTAATAAAGTGGCCAGTGAGTTTATACTCTATAGAGAAATACCCTCTCTGTAAAACTACTGTTAATTGATTGACCTTTTAGAAAATTACTCTCGCCTCTTATCAATGCGGCTGCGGCCGCAAAGTAAAAAACTAAGCGGCCGCGAGCAGGATTGAATGCGGCCGTCATGCGTACCTGGCGGACGGGGGAGGGGGGCGGTCCGCCTCGGCTGCCGCTCATCTGAGGGGTGCCACCATGCCGGCACGCCTTCAGAAACGATGCGCGCGGCAACTGTGGCTGTGCGCCGGGACTTGATGTGAAATCCCGGCGCACAACACTGAAGCCACGCCCACCGTCTTCCGCGCTCAGTACACCGGAAGGACAGGAAGAAGAAGAAGTAGAAGAAGAAGAAGAAGAAGAAGAGGAGGAGGAGGAAAAGCGAGAGTGAAAGAAGAAAAGGTAGGAGAGAGTGGATTAGTAAGTGTGTGAGAGTGATGGGTGTTAAGCTGAATGTAAGTGTGTGAGAGTGATGGGTGTTATGCTGAATGTAAGTGTGTGAGAGTGATGGGTGTTATGCTGAATGTAAGTGTGTGAGAGTGATGGGTGTTATGCTGAATGTTTGTGAATGAGGGTTCCAGATAGCATGGATGTGTACGTGTTGGGGGATAGCTTGGCATAGGGAGTCCGTAATCACATTCCTTTCATGCCCAGATTCCAGCATGTAGTGGCTGCCTAGGCATGATAGGAGTGTGATTGCTGTTATAAATTATTTTTTGGTCCAACTTCGGTGTGTTAACACTTTTATTGGACAGAATAATTCAATGACAGTATTAATATATATATATATATATATATATATATATATATATATAATTGCAAACAGCAATCACACTCCTATCATGCTAAGTCAGCCAGCACATGCTAGAACCTGGGCATGATAGGATTGTGATTGTTGTTATATATGTGTGTATATATATATATATATATATATATATATATATGTTAATATTGTTGTTGATTTTTTTGTTTAATTTTGGTGTTACTTTTAATAAAGTATTTTAAAGGTTTTTTTTTCAGTTTTGGCCAAGTGAATGCTGAATTTTTAGTTTCAGTCCAGAATTTTCATTTCGGTGCATCCCTACTATATACTATGCCAGTCACTAAAGTGGTAAGCCTACACCACATCAATGTTTGGCTTAGTATATAGTGATAGGGGTTGTCAGTGTCTGGCTCAATGTATAGGCACACATTGACGGTGGTACCGCGTAATCCCTAAGCATATAATGATAACAAATATGCTGTACCCCTGTCAATGTTTGCCTAACCATAGAAACTATGCAGTTTTAAAGTGTGTGTGGGGGGGTGCCACATACAGGGTCTGCCACAGGTGCCAAATACTCTAGGTACGCCCCTGCATCATGCGGCTGTCAGACCCAACGGCCATGCCTCAGCTCCTCTTCCCACGTCTTAAAAGGGGTGTGATGAAGAGCTGAGGCATGCGGTGCGTGCACACCGGCCACTTTAATTTCATTAGGCGCTGGTGGTGTGACTGCCGCACGACGGCCGCTTTCAATGTCGCTCGCAGCCGCTTTGATGGTGCAATGGGCCAGTTGACTAGACTTGCCCCCCAGGCCTTAGGCTGCCAGCCCTCCCCTGCTGGGAACTTTCCAGGTTTGACCAAGAGTCTTTAACGTGAAACATTGCTTGGGTCTCCAGGTCATTCACTGCTTTCTGCAGGTCAGGGGAGTAGTGTTAAGTGACTTTTCCCTCTGAATCATTTTAGTGGAATCTGAGGCTATCCCTGCCCTTAGCTTGACTAACAATGCACCTCATACGGCTAGCCATGTGCAGCTATTCCTGCCACTTGTGAAGCCATTCCCCAGAAGAGGAAGAACTCCATGTAGTCTACACTGGAAATTAGGTATGCTCATTATCACTTGCACAATTGTACATTAAGTGATGTAGAAACATATATGGGATAGGTATATCTTTATAGACAAGACCAAGGACCAAATAAGATTTAAGGTTTTATAAAAGTGAACAGACAATAAATACTCTTACCTCTCATCAAATTCTATATTTCAATAATTACAGATTTTTTGTTTGCTTTTTGGATACATAATACACCTTACAATCAAACAAGTGACTAAATAATTGTACTTGTAATACATTTTACTATGGCTCTAAACATCATATCTTCGAAAATTATTTAAGAACAAGAATATGTAGCAGAATTGTTGCTGTGTATCACTGCATATTCAAAGTGTTTGGTCTGAGTCCACCATTTTAAATCAAAGAATAGAATATATATGCAAAGTGTGTCCGTCCCAGGGTTTCCAACAGTTTAGATGAGCTATGCCTCCAGTTTGCCACTCCTGTGTGCACTTGCATCTTAACTAGTTAATGTTAACTGGTTAGTGCACAGTTCTAAATACATTTTGTGCCTGTCAAACCATGTCATGCCTATGGCCCTGCTAAAAAAAATTCTTTAGAGGACACTTTTGGTCTGTGTGCCTAGGAGGAGTGCCAGTGATAAAATCGACCCTTAATTTATTTCTTAATTTTATTTGCTATTTTGAAAATGCAAGATAACGAGGGAGTGGTGGTAGAATACTCAGATCATGAAATAATAGAAACAGCATTATGTAAACTAATAAAAATAATATAAATAATAAAATAAATTAATATAAAAATACTTTGGGACCCATAAGGGTTTGCAAAATTGTCTTCTTGAGGTTGGAGGAAACCCAAGCCTCTAATGAAACACACGGTGTTTTAGTGGCACATAATGCTTGGGTATCTTGGACTGTTTTTATGTTGGCATCTGTCATGGAAGCCTCCGTGCCATGGGCTCCTGGAGTGCCAGCCTCCTTCCTACAGACTACGGCAGGGCTCGACAAATCCCAGATGCCAGGTCGCCATGGTCGACTGAGAATTTTGTCCTGGTGCCTAGGTGTTTTGTCAGCCTGTCAAAGTTTGCACAACGAAGCTCATGCACCGATATATCGGAGGCCGACACATATCGGCCGAAAATAGTATTTCCGGCAAATTGCCGAAATGAAAAAAAAAAGGGCCGAAAATAATCCCCTCAGGGGCCGGACTGCTTAACTGTGTGTTGCTCTTACTGTGTGGGCAGCGTCTCTTGTACTGGTCTCACGTCACATGACTGCACTGTTCCTCCTCCCAGTGGGCGGGACAAGAGAAGTTGATGCAGAGAGAGACGCAGCAGGGCCCCTACGGAAGTCTAGTGAGAGATCTGCAGTGCAGCAAGGGGGTGAAGGAGGGTGTATGAATGAGTGTGTGTGTGTGTGTGTGATAGCATGGTTGTGTAAGTGGGGGGAGGAGCATGGCACAGGGGGCCTCTAAGTGATGTGCAGCATTAATACACAAGGGGGGCAGCAAGCCAGGTTTCAGCATGTACTGGTTGCTTTGGCATGATAGGAATGTGATTGCTGTTATCAATCACACTCCTATCATGCCAAGTCAGCCAGTACATGCTGGAACCTGGGTATGTCTGGGCAGGACTGTGATTGCAATCAAACAGCAATCACAGTCCTGCCCAGACATACCCAGGTTCCAGCATGTACTGGCTGACTTGGCATGTTTATATATATATATGACTTGGCATGATTATATATATATAATTATTGATTTTTTTGTACAGATTTGGTGTGTTACTTTTATTAAAAGTGTCATTTTCGGTTTCGGCCAGGGCAAAGTGTAAGTGCAGGGCAAAGTGCTGGGGCAAAGTGTGCGTGTAGGGCAAAAAAAATCCTGGCTCCTAACTTTTTTAGCTGGCTCCTAGATTCAAAACTAATTTGTCAAGCCCTGGACTATGGTAAGGAGTGCCACGTTATCCAAATCATAAGAGACTCTAAAGACTGTGGAGTTTGGAAAAAGATTTGGGGTTCCTGCATTTTGGGACTGTGACGGTTCCTAGAGTCACCCTACCCCTCAGTTAATGTTATCCAGTGACATGAAGCCCTTTTGTGTATTATTAATAAAAATGTATTTTATTATTGCCTTATTTCCTAACCGTTTACGCACAGTACACTATGGTCTGGGAGATAATCGACTCAAGACAATGTGTATTCCTTATTTTAGTGGTGTCTGTGTCCTTTTGTATTGTTAATCCCTTTACTGCCCCTGTTGTCTCTGGGATGCAGATTAAGGGGGCGGTTTGTATCCCAGTATCTTGTTTTATGTTAATGTGTGTTTTGCTGGATATATCCAGCTGTCTGTGTCTAAAATAAATCAGTTCTCCTCTTGTTGTACCTAAAGACTAGTCTTGTCTAGTTATTTGGGTACTGGATAGCGATATCCCTTTACTTTGCTTGGGGATATTAAATACGGATTGCAGTGGTTTGTCGTCCTAGCGGGAGAAGTCGTCTCTTGGTAGAGAGGGACAACCTGAGGTCCCTGGTCAGTCCGTCACAACTGGTTAGCAGCGGCAGGATCCGACTTCTCCAGGAATGACACTGGGATTGCTTCCCAGCTATGCAGAGCTGCCGGACCCATCTGGAGCATATCGGGAGGCCCAACGGCGCTTGTCCCGGTATGGGACCAACCCTCCGGTGGAGGTAAAACTCACAGTTATTGCAGAGGTGGACCGGCTCCTGATTCAAGTATATGAATGGCATGCACAGGGGCTGTTTGAACTTGAAAAACAGCCTATTCCAGAGTATGTGGGAGTGAATGGGAGTGCGGTCTCCACTGGTACCAGCCCAGAAGAAGAGCTGGCATTTGAGCAGGAGCAAGGAAAAGAAAAAATGTCGGTGCGCTAAGCTAGTCTCAGGCTCAAATAATACAAATGTATAATATGAGGCCTACCAAACAGTGTGAGCATGCTGCAAATACAGTGTGTTGGCTGTACAATGTATACAAAAAACAAAATACTGTCTGCGCTTCTCACCCTAATAAAGTTGGCAACAAATATATAAACATAATATAAATGAGAGGTTTTGGTTATATGAATTGGCCAATTCATATAACCAAAACCTCTCATTTATATTATGTTTATATATTTGTTGCCAACTTTATTAGGGTGAGAAGCGCAGACAGTATTTTGTTTTTTGTATTTGAGCAGGAGCGCCAGGGAGGGGATGCAGGCGGCATCACTCCCCAGTGGCTGAGTGAGTGCACGTGAGATGGTGCAGCCGGCCAGTCTCCCCAGCGGCAGCTCACGGATTCGGGAGCGGAGGAACCTGTCCTCCCTCCCCAACGGCAGATCCCAATTGGGGGAGCTGAGGATATCGTCCTCTCTCCCCAGCAGCTGACAGATGGCCTGGGAGACGGTGCAGCCGGCCCATCTCCCCAGCGGCAGCAGGAGCACCAGGGAGGGGGTGCAGGTGGCATCACTCCCCAGTGGCTGAGTGAGTGCGCGGGAGATGGCGCAGATGGCCAGTCTCCCCAGCGGCAGCTCACAAGTCCGGGAGCAGAGGAACCTGTCCTCCCTCCCCAGCGGCAACAAAAGCACCAGGGAGGGGACGCAGGCATCGTCACTCCTCAGCAGCTGAGCAAGTGCCTGAGAACATGTGCAACCAGCCCATCCCTCCAACAGGATCACCAGGGAGGGGATGCAAGTGGCATCACTCCCCAGCGGCTGAGTATACTCCAGGGAGAAGGGGAAGTTGGCACTTCTCTCCATCAGCTGGTATGTTCATCAGGAGAGACAGAGTTTGGCTGGGTGAGCACTGCGCTTGTAAGGGCAATTGGGCTAGGGAACCAGTTGGGACGGGATGGACTGACTAACTTCAGAGTCTGGGGTCTCCTCCTGTGTTAGTCTCTTTGTGAAGGGGAGAAATGTCACGGAAGCCTCCGTGCCATGGGCTCCTGGAGGGGACTGAGTGCCAGCCTCCTTCCTACAGACTATGGGCCCTTTTTAAGAAGTGCTACGTTATCCAAATCATAAGAGACTCTAAAGACTGTGGAGTTTGGAAACAGATTTGGGGTTCCTGCATTTTGGGGCTTTGACGGTTCCTAGTGTCATCCTACCCCTCAGTTAACATTATCCAGTGATATTAAGCCCTTTTGTGTGTTATTAATAAAAATGTATTTTATTATTGCCTTATTTCCTAACCGTTTACACACTAAGGTCTGAGAAATAATCTAATCAAGACAATGTGTATTTTAGTGGTGTCTGTGTCCTATTGTATTTTTACTGCCCATGTTGTCTCTGGGATGCAGATTAAGGGGGCGGTTTGTATCCCTGTATCTAGTTTTATGTTAATGTGTGTTTTGCTGGCTATATCCAGCCGTCTGTGTCTAAATTAAATCAGTTCTCTTGTTGTACCTAAAGACTAGTCTTGCCTGGTTATTTGGGTACTGGATAGCGATATCCCTTTACTTTGCTTGGGGATATTGCCAACGGATTGCGATGGTTTGTCGTCCTAGCGGGAGAAGTCGTCTCTTGGTGGAGAGGGACAACCTGAGGTCCCTGGTCAGTCTGTCACAGAATCTTTTCCACAATTGTATTTATGTCAGGGCCCCCTACAGTCAAAAAGTTAAAGTATAGAATTATGATTGAAAGCCACAATATAAGACAAAAATATGAGAAGCGAATACGGTATAACGTGTAGCATTGCACAATCCTAAAGGTTACAAGATGTTATTTGAACTTCACAACCTATTTTAATGCTTTATAAAAAGATAAACCTTGAAGTTGCAATGCTTAAATAAGTGGATATATTTTTTTAATACTTTTGATGATTTTTTTTTAGTTAACTATATGGGGATAATTGAAATCACATTAAAAACAGAGAAATAGCCAATCTGCCAAATGAAAAAAATGTTGTTTGAGATTGATCATAATTGTTTGTGCTTGGCATTAGCAGGATATCAGTGAACACTGGTTTTCATTTAACACATGAAGAAAATGGTTATTTAGCACTGGGGATGACAATAAAATTAATATAATCACTAAGGGTGATATTTAAGCTTTCTATGGGTATGAGCCACCTGCTTACCGTCTCCACGCTGAAAACATTTTAAATGCCTTTGCTTAATTGCATAGCTCAACATTGTAATATGTTTGATATAACAATAGCAGTCATTGTAAAACAGCACATACAGTGCTATGGGCGTGTTTATTAAGAGAAACAAAAGCAAAGATATGTTAATAAAATTCATATATTTAGGGTATGCTGGAATGTAATAATCAAAAAATGTTAGACGCGTTATGAAATAAATTTTGAAAAGATGCCAATCCAAAAAAGTAAAATTAAAAACATATTAATGGGTCAATATCTGAAGAAAGGTAACAATCTGCTGAATATTTCAAAGATAAAGATGAAATGTGTTACTGTAGAATACAATTTTGTTTCTTTTAAGCGGAGGTGCCCTATGCTTGCAATTGGTCTATGAAAACCACAGGGGAGTATGCAGCCCCTTCCTCTTCCCTTCCTGGCCAAAATGGGAAGCCTGGATCTTCTAGGATGCTGCAGAAGGAGTGACCCACTTAAATTTTCAAGGGACAGTAGGGGCCAAAAGGGACCAGGTTCTACTAAGGCATTTTCATTAAGCTGAAGGCAAATTTGGTGACCACACTCCCCATGACACTGTATCTCAATGGGAGAATTACATAGGTCAGAGATCTCCCTTGTAACCTTCCAATGTTTACTATGTGAGTTTGTGCTTAGGTGACACAAATCTCTGTGGCATCTCTTACCCTGTACTGCATGACCCTTTGATGCACCAAACAGTATGAGGAAGAGGACCACTTTACAAGGCGAGTATTTTCGTGGGCAGCTGGCTATGTTAATGCATCATTTAGTTTACCTATTTAATTGTGTGTCTACTTACACCCACCCCTTGTATACAATTACATTGTAAAGTATGTGAGAATGTTCATGTACATCCATTTAAGCACACTTTTAACGTGTATTGTAACCACAAAAAAGGCCAAATTACATTTTCAGCATAGCTGAAATGAAAATTGGCAATATCTGCAGTGGGAAAGATGCCATAGATACATCCTTATCATTTACAGCAATGGATGGATTTTCAGTGCTATGTAATGAAACCAATAGCACTGTATAACATCAAAGACAATACATTATGAGGTTGTTGATATGATTTAAGATATATATTTGAAGAGTTCCACGTAAGAACAGAGATAAAATACTTTCTTCTTTAAAACACAAGGCAAGCACACTCTCTGAGTAAGTCACAATAGCAATGAATGAGTGGTTCACCAGCATAGTAAGCTTGGAATCCTAGTAACATACATGCAAATGTGGGGGAATCTGGGACAAACCCTCTTATTACAGACAATATAAGATTAAATCAAAGTTACTGCATGAGAAGTGACATTACTGGGAAATAGATGTATTTACAATACAGGAAAATGTGTGAAATTGAGAAGAAATCAGAACAGTGTGTGATTACCACCTACCACATATCATTATCAATTTTCTGTAAAGATTTTTTTAAGCACACTAAATAATCTCCTTAGTTCCTTTACACATTCTTTTTCCCGAGTTTAATGTCCTGTGGAGTCTTTAGTTCATTAGGAATAATATATTTCCTGTGTTGTCAGATGTGATTCTCTGAAAATTTCTTTCATTACGGTAAATAGATGTTTATTACAAAAATATGGTCTCATAAACTCTAAGATATTCCAACTATTATATAATTCTTATGCCGTGACAGGTCTGCGGACCCTGCATTACAGAAATATTAAAGGGAAACAAGTTACTGATATTTCAGAAGATATCTTTTTTTTTAACTCTTATGTTGTGTATTACTATTGCTGTCTTACACATTTCAACTAGTGAAGAGTGGAGGAATATGAGCCAGAGCCAAGCTGACTTAAATTCCTTCTGTATTATAGCGCTTTGGTCCTTGTTTGCAGAGGCAGGTCTGGCACAGCTCATATTGTTTGAGAAGCTGGGCCTGAGGTCTGGCTCGACCCCTTGCTCTGCTGTGCTACCAGCCATCTCACCTTCCTCACGCAATAGAGGTTGGTTTGTGCAGATATACCATGTCTCACTTAATGTTATCTATATTTTAAACATTATGTCAAGTTTTCAGGTCTTGCATTTTTTACCTATGTGTGTTCATGGACGGAGTAACAATTTATGAACTACCAGGGGTGTCCGTTTTTTCTGCAGTGGGCCAGTTCATCAGAAATGTATGTGTGCATGGGCCGCACTCATTTTTCACTGAGAGAAAATATGGCCTTTGATCAACTTTAATATGTCATTCTATCAATACTAAATTACTTAAAAAGTAGACTTGTGCATTCGTCTTCGGGCGAACATGAAAACGAACAGGAAGAGTGCGTTTTCGTGTTCGTTCTGAAGACACGAAGAAGACAGCGGCGGTAAAACGTAGACGAAGACACACACACAAAGAATCTTCGTGATCGTCTTCGTCTACTAATCTCCCTGGTCCCTTCCCCATCTAGCCTACCTTATCTTCGTGGCATCTCAGGAGTTGACGGAAGCAGAAATCCACAGGTTCGCCATCAGGGGTTACAGGGAAGTGCGAGTGAGCCTATTGGTCGCCTGCAGGGAGCTCCTCTGGCATCATCCAATTGGTTGATAGGCTCACTCGCGCGGCCTTTTTAACTCCTGACAGCGAACCTACGGATTTCCGTGGGTTAAAGGGCAGTGCAAGCGACCAATAGGCTCACTTGCACGGCCCCTTACCACTGGTTGCAGAAATAAATAAATAAAACAACCTGGGACCCTGCTGCAACAGTTAAATGTCCGTACCAGTGACCAACAAAGTCGCTGGTACGGATATTTAACTGACAGCGGGGACACCGCCGGTCTCCCCGCTGCAACAGTTAAATGTCCGCACTCGCGGACATTAAGTCTGTCGAACTTGCAAACTTTTTTTTTCTATTTATTTTGGGGTTTTTTTGTATTAAACTGTTAGACGAAAGGATCATGGGAATATATTTTATTTGAATAAATGCAAATGAGCACACTACCATATATGGCTAATATATCTTCGGGCAGAATGCTGCCATCTATTGGTAAAAGACATTGAGTAGCATTGTTCCATATGCTTGAAAGTTATTATGCTACTCAATGTATCTTACCAATAGATGGCAGCATTCTGTCCAAAGATATATTAGCCATATATGGTAGTGTGCTCATTTGCATTTATTAATTATTCAGATAAAATATATTCCCATGATTCTTTCGTCTAACAGTTTGAGGCAAAACCCCCAAAATAAATTAAAAAAAAAGTTTGCAAGTTCGACAGAATTAATGTCCGCGAGTGCAGCGTGGAGACCAGCGGATCATGGGAATATATTTTATTTGAATAATTAATAAATTAAAATGAGCACACTACCATATATGGCTAATATATCGTCGGGCAGAATGCTGCCATCTATTGGTAAGATACACTGAGTAGCATAATATGGATTTCAAGCATATGGAACAATGCTACTCAATGTTTCTTACCAATAGATGGCAGAGTTCTGCCCGAAGATATTTTAGCCATATATGGTAGTGTGCTCATTGGTCGCCAGCAGGGGGCCCCCTGCTGGCGACCAATAGAGTTGCTCATATGGACATTTAAACTCCTGGCGCCAGAGCTGCTGCGGTATGCGTTAACCCTGTATTAACCCCTTAACCTAAAAAAAACAAAGAAAAAACGAACACGAAGAATGTCCACGAATATTCGCGGAATACGAGGTTTTTTTTTTTGCCGAAGACGAGCACAAAGACGAAGAGCCACCTGGTGCCCAAGTCTATTAAAAAGTAAAACTTGGTGCCCAAGTCTATTAAAAAGTCAGTCCACAAACTATTTTGAACACTGTGGGTACAAACTGGATTTAAGCTAGTTGACACACACTGAGTTGATCAGGGCTGGATTAAGAGCATCATGGGCCTGGTGCTGAGGATTTTGGAGGCCATTTTATAAAAATAAATAAAATAGAATCTTAACTCCTCGGCATCCATATGTACCTGATGACAAAGATGACATCAGTGCTCGGCAGCTAATACAAGATCGAATGTTATGTGATGGGATTGGGAGTATATCTGTAGACTAAAAACGTAATCATACACGGGACGCCTGAAGCAACAATTTAGTACCACTAATCCTTTTTGATA
The DNA here is from genome assembly GCA_029215755.1 of Spea hammondii. Taxonomy (NCBI): domain Eukaryota; kingdom Metazoa; phylum Chordata; class Amphibia; order Anura; family Pelobatidae; genus Spea; species Spea hammondii. The sequence goes on from JARDYJ010000004.1 coordinate 70,239,974, forward strand.
AAATATGCAGATTGAAACAGAGGAAATAACACAAAACCTTTGCAATTTCAGGGCACAGGAAGTCTGCTTAATATTACTGTAAACCCACCCATGTAATAAATATTAATGGTTTGTAGGTTAAGCTTTGCCTTTTATGGTAAAATACAGAGTCTACTTATTTTCTTTTGTGATCAATGTATATATATTGTGTGAAATTGTAAAGTTGTCAGACATGCCTGCTTTTGTGCAGATCTCCCTGCAGCTGCTTGTATCCAGAATAAACTTTTATACATTCAAAGAAGTCTGGTGGTCATCACATTTGATTTCCACAACACTACACAAAACATACAAAACTCTTTCCACACGGCTTTGTTGTTTGTGTGTTTGCCCCCTTGTGTATTGATGCCCCAGCCAGGCCCCCCTTTAGTACTAATGAACCCTCCCACATCCTTGTGTATTGCCCCATGTGTATTTGTGCCCCCAGCCAGCTCCCTTTGTGCATTTATGTCCCCACACCCTTGTGTATTGATTTTTATGTAATGCCCCCAGCCACCCCCTTGTGTATTGATGCCCCACCCCCTTTTGTACTGGTTAATGTAATGCCCCCCCATACCCATATTGTAAACAGCCGCCCACCCATTTTTGTATTGATTTATATGTGATGCCCCAACCACCCTGTTGTGTGCTTATAACCCTCAGCTGCCCCTTTTTGTATTATTAAAATGTTGCCCCGAGGCAGCCCCCCTTTGAATATGGGTCCCCTTCCATCTATCACCCCAAGTAGTTCTAAAATACTTTTTTACTGACTTCTTCCCCTGCAGACCGCTCTCTTCCGACATGCTCTTCTCCCCGTCACGAGGAACTCTTTGGTGTGAGCCCGCCCCCTTGAGAGTCACATCGCATCTTCAAAGGGGCGAGACGAAGAGCCTCATTAAGTCACTGGGCGGCATGGTGCCTGCACACCGGCCGCTTTAAAATCATTAAGCCACCAGCATAGGCAGCAGCAATAGCATACCGGCCCTGTTCACGCGGGCTGCACCTCAAAGTCCGGTGGGCCGCATTTGGCCTGCGGGACGCACGCTGGAAACCCCTGTTCTAGATGATAGATAACAGTATTGGTTAATGACATAGTCCTTGTTACATTTCAACTGCTTACTATGAAACATATTTTAAAAATAATATGGATACATATAAGTCTGTTCAGGGGAGCTTCTAATCAGTTTCATTTTTATTATTTACTCTCCACAAAAATCAGAACCAAATTAGCAAAGTGTATGGCATTCTTGTTCATCTTAATCCATACATGCTGTAAGAGAGAAAACCAAAACGTGAAGCTCTTTCATTTCTTTTGTACACCGCAATATATGAACTTTACTGTTCTTAAAACCGGAACATAATGGTGACAAATTTAGCTGTCAATTTAAACATCGAGTTCAGTCAACTTGTGGGCAATTACATACTTTTTTTTGCACTTTTCCTCCAACTGTGTGAGTGGTTTCCTGCGTTGCCAATGTAACTCTGAAGTGAACCATCAGGTGTTTCCAAACTAGGGAGTAACAGTTATCCCAGCTGGCACCCCAGAAAAATAACAAGAAATGCTTTTTAGTAGTTAAGCGATCTTTTATCTAATACCTCCATAGATGATCTTCATTCATTACTTCAAATAACTGAATCGAATAGATAAAATGAGTGGGCTTTGATGGATTTTATTAAATATATTTTTAACAGACAGTATTTAAAAAGGGTTAATTCCATCTTAGCAGTACATTATTGGTTCCCTGCTGACAGTTAATAAAACCCTTTTTTATGCACACAAATTATTATCACAAAGATGCCTCCTACACTCACAAATTGTCATAATTAAATTGGTTTAGAGATGTGTAGGTGTGCAAAGCATTAACATTATTTCTAAAGAGTTTGCAGGGAGGAATGTGAAGGTATTGAAAAAGCACCTGATTTTTACTTCCCATTTAACTTGCTACAATTAAGTGAATTGCATGTCACTGCTCCTATTACAATCCAGGGTCACATGGCATATCCAACTCTATATTTACCAGAAGTATGTAATTATATTTAAAGGGAAACCCTAAGTCGAATGCAAGTGCAAAATTCTGAAAATAAATATATATTTAAAAATAATGTTAATTTGTATATGATTATAAACCTTAATAGAGCTAAACAAAACTTCTAAATGCATGTCTTGTTTTCATCTGAGCATTCTATGTACATATGTAGGGGAGATTCTATAACATAAACTGGCATATGAAAGGCATTACTTAAAGATGATATAAAGATATGTATTCTGATTCTGCTCATACCAGGAGCACTGCCAGGCACATCCATGCAAACACAAACTTACAAATCCATACTATCCATACTATCCACACTTACACATTCACGCTCACACACAATTACATACATATCCATGCTGACACACACAATTACACATTCATGCTCACAAGTTTACACATATACATTCATGCTCACAAGTTTACACATATACATTCATGCTGACATGCATATATGCTCACCGACATTAATGCTCCCACACAACTACTTATACACTCTCACTACTCCCTCCCTTATTGTCTCCATCCCTCCCTTACCTTACTGGCAGCAGCTTTCTCTCTAGCATGTGCACACTGTCCGAGTAGCCTCTCATTTAACCGTGGAGTCAAATAACCTCACGTTAACTTACACCGCTGCATTCCTAAAATTGTTCACAAATGGCTGGTCCGACTTGGACTGGCATGGTCCACTTTGGATTGATCCACTTTGGATTGGTCCTCTGTGGTCCTGCCCAGAGAAGGGGGGAAATATGGCACCTGGATGGATCCCCCCAAGTATGCCACTGGGGCCAGTGATGAATGCCAGGAAAACATAAATCAAAAATCAGTGTGAAGATTCTTAAGCCAACTAAACAAAGAAACACTCTGCAACTTTAAAGACTCAAGGCTTCAGCATACATCAGTCCCTGAGGTCTACATTTGGAGCTGCCAAACAAATCCCTTGCTTCAGCTCCTTTCACCCATCAGATTGTGCTTCCTGTGATCTGAGACTCCGTGATTAACCCTTTCGGCGCTGGAGAAGTATAACGCTGCCACGATGAAGCAGGACCCTAATCCAATGGAGCCACGCTGACACTACGGCTAGCCGAAGCTGAGATACACAGTGTTACTATTGTCCTAAAAAAGGACAATAAGTTATCATTGCAGCCCATCCCAAACATCAGACAACACTAATTTTGAGGTCACAACAGGAACTGTTTATTGAGAAAACACACAGCCTTATATATAAAATTCTATCAGATAAGAAGCATAATCACATCAAACAATACCCTGCCCAGACAGCCAAGTGCCTTCATAAAGTTCTACAGCCAGCAATGCCCACCCGACCAAGCGTTACTACTTCAGAGTGATCCTGAGGGAGTGATGTCAATCCCGGGATACCAATGGAGAGCTCAGGGTCCGAGGATGTTATGTTCCAAAAAGAGACATGATCTGACGTCAGGACCCTGAGAGACAGGGTTGAAAAATCAACCAGGAGTAGTCCGCGCAGTAGCCAGGCCATAGTTCCATAGCCGCAGCTGGCTAAACCGCGGTCCTAAAGATTGGTGATAAAACCAGGGTTTCCAAGTGAGCTCCCCCTCCGTAACCACCTCCGAGTGTTGCCCACCACAAGCACAGTATAACCCCAAAAGATCCATGAATTTGCGGCTACGTCCCGGTAAGGCGCATGGTACAGGAAATGGTGATCCAGCTGGTTGGTAACATCGGAGTGTGATTTTACGGTGTAAACAGTCTCCTGTAGCCCTTGTTCCGTGACACATCCCAACCTTAGTAATGACCATGGCAGACACAACCATTACAATTACCATACACACCACATATCTTAACATTGTATAGTACAGCAAATAGTGCTATATGAAGTTATATGAAGCACACTACTGGTACACTGCAAAACTACAATTTTTAACACAAACTTTTTTGCAGGATAGCACTTACAAAGACAGCATGTCAACAACATGTTAAAAGAATGGTCCTGGTAAGGGGGAACTCCTGGAAAGGGCTGCATCTGAGGTAGGACTGGCAGACCCTATACATGCTATTGTCCATAGTTGGGCAGGTGTTGAACACGTTCTTTTGAAAAAGAGACAGTTGTGTTCATGCCCGTACTCCCCATGGTTTTGTAGTATAATGGACAGTGTTGGTGACTTGGTACAGTGGAGGAGCAGGCCACTGTGAGTGTTGTCTCACTTGTGGTGTGCAGGCCTTTCGGCAAATGTGCAGGACACTCCCTGGTATGGTGCCCTAGTGATGTGAGTGAAGACGCCAGTGGCTTCAATAGATGTGATGTTATGCCTATACCAAGTTGGTTAATGAGTAAATGTGTTAATCGTATTTCAATGATTAAGAACATTAAGTTTGGCCATATGTTAATACTAGGCTGGGTAAGGTTTATGGTGTTAGTCATAACAAGATAAATATATTAGTTTATATAATGGGTTCTGTGTATAATGTAATGTGTATATATTTGAGGACCTATGTAGTATCATCTTCTGATTGACTGCTGGTCAAACTGTGGCCAAATAATCATCCACTAGTGGAAAGTAAACATACCTAAACGGTAAAAGGTGTCTGGTTATTTCAGGGGAAGTCACGGACAGTGGCTCAGTAATGTATATGTGTCCTGGGCAAAATGGTGATATGGCGAACCCATAATTTTGAAATTATTTTTTAACCAAGGGATGCTATAAAGGCTATTTAATAGTCCAAGATATAGTTCAAGCTCATTGAAGAGTAGCTATTATGCTTATTCAGCTGCAGTGAGGATTAAGTAAAATAAAGATGGCCTTGAAAATTAATCTGTGGCCTATTGTACACCTAATCAAACAAAGAAAAAAAAGGTAATTCAAAGTCTTAACCTATATTTGTAATACATTAAAAATACTAAAAAGTTGAAAAAATATCAAATTATCTGGATAGGACAGGATATCTATGTGACGGAAGCCTCCATCACTGGGACCACTGGAGAGGCCTGACTGCCAGCCTCCTCCCTATTGACTATGGGCCCTGGGTTTGTAAAGGCTTCTGTGGCTACCCCCAGCAGTATCATCTCATCACTGGCTGAGGGGATTATCTCCGGCAGACAGCCAGGATCTGCAACCAGGGAGTGACTGCCACTGTCTTAATTTAATATCAGACCCCTCCACCCCATGGTGCATTATTATGTTGTGTAAATCAGTCCCCCCCCCCCCATTGTATTGTTAATCCCATTACTGCCCCTGTTGTCTCTGGGAGGAAGATTAAGCGGGCGGTTTGTATCCCAATATCTTGTTTTATGTTAATGTGTGTTTTGATGGATATATCCAGTCCTGTGTGTGAGAAATAAATCAGTCTTCGTTTGGTTTTACCCTACACTGAGACTCGGCGAGTGACTGGGGAACCGGGGAAAGTGTGTTGTCCCAGGCTAAGGGAGCACAAGACAGCAGAGGTAGTCGTTCGGACTAGCCAGCTCCGTGACAATCTAATTAACCTCTTGACAACAATCTGTCTGTGGGTTTGGAAAGCAATCAAAGATCATTTTCTTCTCCCAAAAAGTGCTGCTGTGATGGCTCAATATCGAGACATTCAACAACAGTGAGAACATGCGCCATATGCAATATGCTCCTAAGCTCCAAGGTAGCTTGAGTTAAAAATGTTTAGTTTCAAGTGATGAACAAAATACAAAACTATTTTAAAAAATAACAGTATCATGAGCAAGATCTAAAATTAGCACTGTACCTTCCCGAAAACCCTGGCATGGGCTAAAACACTAGCCCCTTTAAGAGGCCTGGCTGGACTTAAACTCACTGATGTGTTACCACCTAGTTCTGTTATGGACTGAACCCCACCTCTCTCACCTGGCCTCGTCAACAGGCTTTAAAAGAATAGCCTCACCTCCAGCCCAATATCTGGTTGTGTTTGTTTTGCTGCTGGATGTGCTAATATTCTATTCCTGTTTGCCTGGACTTTGACCTCTGCTTTGATCCCTGTCTGCCTGCCCTGACCTCCTTTTTACTTTTGACTCTGCTTCTGGATATCCCCTGTCTGTACCAAGTACCTGTTTTGCCTCTGTGCACACTCTCACTGTTCAAGTGATTTCTCCATACTGTCACTCTGAGCACTGTTATTTTGCAAGGGTGTGCACCATCTCCTGCAACTGGGCTCCAACTCCTGTTAAGTCCTTACAAGAAAGGACATGGGGAGAGGACCAAATGTCAAAATTCTAATTTAAAACTGAATTGCTCTTGTCTCAAATGTGGCCTTTTAGCCCCCAAACAGTTGTAGAGAACACATATTGAGGTGTTGTTTGTCAGCAACACATACAAAATAGGAATTGGAAATTCATACGTGATAAAAAAAAAACCCACAGAGAATTACTACCACAAAATTTGATAAAGGCTGATGGTAAAATTAGTGTTAAAATACCACCATGTGAAATACCCTGAGGTGTTTAGTTTTCACAAATATATGGTTTCATGGGGTAAACAGAATCGGGCCACTTCAAAGATGTCCCAAATAGGACTTGAAAGAAAGATGGCCAGATGTCAAAATTCAAAGTCGAAAACCGGAAATGTGCATGGGTGGTATCAGGAGCTGTATATTTATACCTGAAATACAATGTGCGTGGAAAAAACACAACACAATACTACCACAAATATTGACAAAGGGTGGTGGTAGAATTAGTGCATGGAAATAGCTAGAATACTGTGAAATACCCTGGGTTGTCTAGTTTTCAAAAATATATGATTTGATGGGGTAAATATGAATTACCTGACTTGAAGGATGTCTCAAAAAGGACATGGGTCCAATATGAAATAGCAATATGGTACTTGTATATATATATTACCCTATAACATGCAAAGAAAACCTCAAAACATAAAGAATATTGTATATTTCTAAACATAGGACAAATATTATCTTGTTTCATCAGCTTTTGTAGAGGAGTAAAATATTTTTCAAGTAAAAGTAAAAACAAAAAGGGCTTTTTTCAATGTTTCACCATCTTTTATTACTTTTTATAGTAAATAAAATGGTATGCACAGGATGATGGTTATCTGAAGAAAGCCCCTCTTGTCCTGAAAAAATAATATATAATTTATGTTGGTACACCAAATGAGAGAGAAGAAAATTACAGCTAAACCACAACACTACATTGTCACGAAGGGTACAAAAAAATAAAAACAGCTCTGTCCTTAAAAGGTCAATGATTGTGTACTAATTCAATAATAAAAAGCAAAAACCAATATTGCTACCTAGTACACACACTCACTAAAGAACTAAGCTTGCCCTATTTATATACAGATAAAGAGCTGTGAAATTCAATAACCCTATTGTAATGGATTCCCTAACTGTGAATAGAAAATATAAGAGGCAGTGTCTCTAGCTTTGTTTGAGTTATACACTTATACTTTTTTTCATATGAAACCTTAAATTTTACTGTTGGTGACCTTAATTTGTACATTTTGAATGCTCAGCAAGCAATTATAAGTACACTGGTTATGAAAATAGTTCAATTGAAGGGTCTGGAATGCAAGAATATTCTTTTGTACAATACAAACATTTAATTGAACAATTTAAATAATGTGTTAGACAGATGATATTATCTGCTATTGTTTTCACTAATTATAGCAGTATTCACATTTTAGATTTTTCTTTGTTAACCATTTCCATACCTAATCTTTGGAAGCAGTGTTTGTAGACTGGAATTTCTTAGTTATCTCTATTTGAAATGAAGGAAAAAATATCCTGTGTTTTTATTGACACTTCATATTGATTTTTCAGCTCGGAAAGTAATTTTTGTTGCCTTTTGATCTCATAACTGTAACATGGTCGCTGGTATAGCTGGAGCTCACCCAGGAACAGAGGTATCAGCTACTCAGAACTGTAACCCCCAGAAAAGTGGTCAGAATTATCTTTGCTGCACTGAGCAAACACTGGTAACAATTGCTATAAACGGGGTTATCCCCAGCATGCAGCAGGGGGCTCACCCCTCTGAGTAAATATATATATATATATATATTATTCTAGGAGGCCTGTAGATAATAGATAGCATCCAGTAAAACGAAAAAAAAAATAAAAAAAATGGCCCTTGAAACAGAAAAAATAACCTCATGTGGGAGGTTCCTTATTTGATTTATTCTGAGTTTGGTTGTTTTTAATCTGGGTTGTTCATGCTGCTATATTGTAGTAGTAGAGAGACAATAGCAAAATACTCGCCTCCTCTCGTCATTAAAAATAAGATTCTAAGTACACTAAAGTTAGCATAATCTTTAATTTATGTTGCCTTTTGATCTCCTAAAATAACTTATTTGAATGCCTTTATAGCAAATACTATTTGAGCACATTCTTCCTCTAGATAAATACATCTAAAAGCTAAATTGAAAAGACAGATCTAACACAGACCTAAAGCAAACTTTTATTGATAGTAACAATGAACTGCAACCTTCTTTGGAATTTTCCCCAAACAATTCTTATGAGGAAATCTGGTGCCAAGTTACAAACTTCGACCCTTCAATCTTGCATTTTCACTTTCTTCACTTGGTCATTTCAAACAAATATCTCCATAATTTAATGAACTATAGGATGAGATGTTTTTATGAAAATAACGCACAAACATGAGCATACGTGTAACTTTGCAATTAGAGACAAATAATATCCTGTTTTACAGACATACACACACAATAATGTGAGTATTATAATTAATATATTGTAAAATGATAACAGAATTTGTTCTGTATTTATTGGCTTTAATGCAAGTAAAGACTTGCTAACATAAGTGCCATGGCTTCAATGATTATGAAGTGTGTGAATTAGTCATCAGAAGCTGTATTATCCATTATTTCGGAATGTATTACTGCTGAAACTCAGTGTTTTCAGCATACCCAGCTCAAATCTACAGAGACTGCATTTTTGTATTACCTCTTGATGCCAGTAACACACAGCATTTGTTCTTAATCATGATGGCTTCTGCAAAAGGAACTGGAAATATTCTGGGATTCTAGGCAGTCCCAGAGGTTCATTTTAAGTCCCAACACAATTATTTTGAAAAGTGATGTTTGTTGTGTCTTTCTAGATTTTTGTTTCAGCTTGTAGCCTTTGTGGTCTTACAGGCTCTCAGAATCTCTGCATTTGGTAAAAGGGACGCTAGCTCTCCAGAGACTTCTCTTTATGCACCCGTGGCAACCACATTTGTGAGGCTTTACACTACAGTACATCAGTCAGCATACTTAAATTGACACCTAAACCAAACATCACCCAGATAATGATGGATAAATAGACACACAGGTGTCAGCAATATGAACTCTCTTCAATAAATGTAAACATAACTATATATAATACTAGGAACCTATAAAAATAAACAACACTTTTGATTAGTGTCTTATTTAGTATGAAATACAATACTTGATTATAATGTTGGTATAAATCTACATCTACATATGTATTTTTTTCATTGTAGAATTAAATGTTAACAGTTGTGTTCGTGATGGGGCCCCTAAATTCCTTTTTGAACAGGCACCATTCCAAAAAGACCTAGCACTATGAGATAAGTGTCATTAGTAGCGGAGCCAACTGGCCTTTTCCGATAAGAACATCATGAAAAATCTCATCTTTCTATAATATTAACAGTACCGAGGCTCTCCTTGTCAAGCATCTTTTTTTTTTTAATCTCCTTTCAAAGCATATATCATTAGTCACTGCATGTGTGGTTCTGGTCCCTTTCTAACTTGCCCCTTCCTGCCCTATACTACACTGTGGAAATTTTTCAGCAGTTCCAATAAGAGTCATTTCTCAGGAACAATGGTGGGTATGACATAGAAATTGACATGAATATAAATCGAAAGCTTGTATTATACTGTTGAAATAACAATAAAACACTATTATTTAGAATATAGCTCTCTAAGCACTGCAAATGAAATACAATATTTTGCATCAAAAATATACAAATACTACAAAGCGCTTACCATTATCCACCTGATGTGTATGCAAATCAGAGGTCAGCTGACCTAGGGGAAAGGGGGACATTTGCCCCTCCCAATACAGCTCAAATTTCTCAACGGTAACAATGCTATTGTACGCACAGTGTGCGAACATCTATGAGAAAACACTCTAGGTAAGGTTAGGGTGAGAGGTGTGATTGATAGAGTACGATGTAATGGAGTGAGTATGTTTTAAAGGATGTATGTTTTAGAGTTAGTTGTTAGTGTGTGTTGATATGAGTGTGTAAGTGTGTGTGTTAGAGTGTGGAGGTGTTTGTTAGTGTAATGTGTGTGCTAGTATGTAGGTTACTTGGGGGACAAGGGGCAGAGGGACCACTCAGCTGTACCTGCCCACCGGTCCTTAAGATGCCAATTATTTATTTCAGCCCTTCTGATGCAAAGAGGCACATCATTTACCATGCAGCACTTTCATTAAGTACTGAGACTGATATTGTTACCACTAGCTCCACCCCAAAATTAAAATTGTACTGGCAGATTGTTTAAACAAAAAGGGTTAATGGCTGACCAAATACTACAGAAGAAATCACATAGTTGGCATTTTCACCCCAAAATGTGACAATGTTTATTATCATACATGCACATGTAGGAATATGTCAATGGCATCGTTTTAATGAGTGACATATCAAACAGGAGACCTCTAGTGTTCCATGTTGCCATAGAAATGATTGAGATTAGCTGAAGGATGACAAATATAAGAAACTATTGCAATGAAGAAAAATAACACTTTCTAACATTCTTAACACTTTCTAACATTCTTAACACTTTCATATCCAAACAAGACTAGGAAGGCAGACAAGACACATAATAAACATATTTTGCAGTGATAATTAAATAGTTAATCCACTCTACCCACTTGTTTATTTTGAAGCTAATTTTATCAGGGTTTTTGAATTGTTCCTTACAGCATATCAAGAAGCTTTTAATACTAATTAAAGGCTACTAATTATATATTTAATTAAAAATGTAATTATGTACCAATGAAAGCAATCGTTGCCGATATTTTACAGTGCAATCCTAGCCAGGTAAATTTCACCGTAACAAAACAAACAAGTGAAATAATTAGAATTTAGCTAATGCAACTTTCCTTTTCACTTAAAATGGTGCAAATATTTTGGAACAAAAATCCTTCTGGAATATTATTATGTGTTCTTTTGGCTGAAAGTTTGAATATGAAGTTAATGAAGACTGATAGTGGACTTCACAAGTTCTTGTTTAACAGAATTAACAGATTATCCTTACTATCCTATTGGATGACTTGAATGGGCCTAGCAGCCCAAATGATAGGAGGGAAACCCAGTAAAAGTGCAGAAAATCTATTTGGCCTTATCGCTGTACATTCACAATTGCCTGCTCAAGATATTGCGTTAACAGATGCTCTTCAAAAAGTTCATTACACAATATATTTTTCATTCTCTGTAGTGTTTGCATGAAAGAAGGCACTCAAATGTTTTATTCTCCTTTGACTGACAGATGCATTTGTAACTGCTACTACAATGCTTGAATTCCTGTTTTGTCGTTTGTATTTTCTATATAACAATCAGATATGTTAATTTTTACAGAATTCATCAATATTTTAAAAAATAATGTAAAAGGTAATAAATACATTATTGACAAACAGTTCTATTCTACCACCGTATGGAAACTATTTAGTATGTGTGACTGGTGGTATTCTTCAATTTACAAAGCATATTAATAACTTATGCAGCTTGTATTCTGAGAATTTTGCTATGCTTTTGACAGAAGCATGTAGAAATTAAAAAGCTTATATTAAAGATAGCATAAATGGGATTGAGTTCAGTAAATCTTTATGGGGTTAATCAGGTCATATTTCAGGAAGTAATGATTTTAAGCCTAAGAAAAAAGTGATATGATGCAGCTTTGGGGGAAGTACAGGCAATCCTGGAATCTAACTAATATTTCAATTCAGGAAAGAAAATGTAGAGTGAAATCAACAGGGAACCCAGAGCTAAAGCTTTGGGGGAAATGTATAAATAATGGAACTTTTTCAGAATCTTAGCATTTTACAAGTGAGTCTGCATACGATATATAACACTATCCATGTTTTAAATATGTGAGAACAAAGAGAAGCACTGAGACATCTTTATTCTCACTTTGCAGTTTTATTTTCTGCACGCTGCTAAATCCAATAACTAAGTGACAAAGAATTTTCATGCAAAACAGTGTCAAATCTTGGCCATTTTAAAATCCAACCCTAATATATATATATATATATATATATATATATATATATATATATATATATATATATATATATATATATATATATATATATATATATATATGAGAGTTGGATTTATATATACACTCGTTCAATTGCATGTTAACACAATTAGCTAATCAGCCAATCACATGGCAGTAACTCAATGCATTTAGACATGTAGACGTGGTCAAGACAACTTGCTGAAGTTCAAACCGAGCATCAGAATGGGGAAGAAAGGGGATTTATGTGACTTTGAACATGGTATGGCTGCTGGTTCTGAGTATTTCAGAAACTGCTGATGTATTGGGATTTTTGGGGTTTACAGAGGATGGGCAGACTGGTTTGAGATGACAGGCAACAGTAACTCAAATAACCGGTCATTGCAACCATGATATGCAGAATACCATCTCTGAACGCAGAACACGTTGAACCTTGAAGCAGCTGGGCTAAAGCAGCAGAAGACCACACCGGGTGCCACACCTGTCAGCTAAGAACAGGAAACATAGTAACATAGTAACATAGTTCATAAGGTTGAAAAAAGACCAAAGTCCATCAAGTTCAACCTATATACATATTGTGTCCCTACTGTGTTGATCCAGAGGAAGGCAAAACACCCTTATGAAGCAGATGCCAATTGCCCCATACCAGGGGGAAAATTCCTTCCCGACTCCAAATATGGCAATCAGAATAAATCCCTGGATCAACGTTCTGTCCCTATTAATCTAATATCCATAACTTGTAATATTATTGCTTTCAAGAAACACGTCCAGGCTCCTTTTGAACTCTTTTATTGAGTTTACCATTACCACTTCCTCTGGCAGAGAGTTCCATAATCTCACCGTTCTTACTGTAAAGAGCATAAACAGATGCTAAAATTCGCACATGCTCCAAAATTGGACAATGGAAGACTAGAAGAACGTTGCCTGGTCTGATGAGTCTCGATTCCAGCTGGGACATCCAGATTGCAAGGTCAGACTTTGTAATGGTAAACAAAATGAAAGCATGTGATCCATCCTGCCTTTTATCAATGGTTCAGGCTGGTGCTGGTGGTGTAATGGTGTGGGGGACATTTTCTTGGCACATTTTGGGCCCCTTAGTACCAATTGAGCATTGTTTAAATGCGTCAGCCTACCTGAGTATTGTTGCTGACCATGTCCATCCCTTTGTGACCGTAGTATACCCATCTTCTCATGGCTACTTCCAGCAGGATAGTGCACCATGTCACGAAGCTCACATCATCTCAAACTTGTTCCTTGAACATGACAAGGAGTTGACTGTACTCTGATGGCCTTCACAATCACCAGATCTCAATTCAATAGAGCACCTTTGGGATGTGGTGAAATGGGAGATTTGTATCATGGATGTGCAGCCGACAAATCTGCAGCAACTGCATGATGCCATCATTTCCAAATGGACCAAAATCTCTGAGGAATGTTTCCAGCACCTTGTAGAAAGTATGCCATGAAGAATGAAGGCAGTTCTGAAGGCAAAAGGGGGTCCAACCCGGTACTAGCAAGGTGTACCCAATAAAGTGGCCAGTGAGTGTATGTCTATGTATGTAAGTATGTGTTAGCACGGATATGTAGTATTGTGTGTGTCTGTCAGCATGGATGTGTAATTGTGTGTGTGCCAGCACAGATGTGGAATAGTGCGTGTGTGTGAGCAGATGTGTAATTGTGAGCGTGTGTATGAGCACAGACGTGTAATTGTGCACGTGTGTGAGCATAGATGTATAATTGTGCATGTGTGTGAGCATGGATGTGTAATTGTGCGCATGTGTGAGCACAGATGTGTAATTGTGCACGCGTGTGTGAGCACAGATGTGTAAATGGGTCAGATGGAGTGTGTGTTAGTGAGTTTACATATGTGTGCCAGAGTGTTCGTTGGAAGTGAGGGCAAGGGGCAAAGAAGGCACAGACAAGTTGTTTGGGGGCACTGATGTCACAGGCCAGCAGGGCAATTTTCGCAACAGGGCCCTGTTTCTTGTTAAGCCTGGTTTCTGACACTTTATTGCATTGTTTGCTTACCTTTAAGCCCTCAGAAATAATTACTCCCAAATTCCTCTCTTCTGTTGTGGCGGACAGAACAGTACCTTCAATGGTATAGTCTGCCTTGGGAGTTTTAAGTCCCAAGTGCATTTTACATTTATCAACATTAAACTGCAGATGCCACACGTGCAAACATTTTTGTAACTTAAGAAAATCACTTCCCATTTAGCTTATTCCACCAGGAATGTGTAATCTGTTGCAGACATTTATATCATCTGCAAAAAGATATGCCTTACTATTAAGAGCTTTTATAATAACGCTAATAAAAATATAAAAAAATATGAGTCCTGATCCCTGTGTGTGTGTGTTTGTGGGAAAAAATGTATACTTACTGTGCCTCCTAACATCTGTTCATTCTATAACACAAAACCAATTGTAACACAATTCAAATTATTTGCACATATTTATCTATAATCATATGTAGCCTCAATATACACGTGTCTATTACATATACATTAAATCATATCAACTCATATTATTGGACTATTATAGTGGCAATTTCAACACCACCTGAAAAAAATGGTTTTCATCGTGCAAGATAATGCACATTTACATAATTTAGCTGCATTAAGTTGAGCAGTCACAATGGTAACATACAAATCATCTCAACACTAGATGCACACATTACAATGCATTCAGTTAACCTCTGCTTCTCACAATTGAATAAAATCAACAAAAAAACATAGTAAACACAGAACTGAACTGCAGGTACAATCAGGTGTTTTACATTTTTTTTAAAGTAGCCTATAAATGTACAAACTACTTACAGTCATTTCAGTTATGGCAACCAAGGGATCCGTGCAGATCGTTCAGTAGCACAGGTGTTTTGCTAATCTAATTTAATGATGTAGCTAGCAGCAACTTGGTGTATAGCATTTCACTTGGAATAAAGAAGTAATGAACTGGCAAGGAAACACATTCATAAACAAGCTGATGATCCTGGGAGCCTGTCCTAAAGTGGCAAAACACAAAAAAGTAATCCGAGTTTATTGAAAGTAAGCAAAAAGAAGCAATATGATGTCAGTGACTGTGCTGATATATTCACATACACACACACACACACATATCCTTGGTGACAAACCTTTTGTAAAAACTGTAAAAGTAAAAAAGAAATTAAAAAAGAAAAAAGCCAGAATCGTAATACATAACACTTTAAATTACATGGCTTATTTTCTCCCTTGCAGTAAATATATAGCAACATTAAGCTCATTAATACATTGATTAATTTTATATAGGAACATACCTTCTGTATAATGTTGTGCTATTTGCTCAAGAAAGCTAATTTATATTGCAGTTTCTTTATAGTTATACGATGTCAGAAACATATCTATATTAATTTTTAAAATAAAGTATATATTTATCCATCAGAAGAAAAAAATGTTAAATAGTATAAAGGTGGGCATAAAACAGGGATACACGGATGGTAATGTATACAGAGTGTATTACAGAAGGTGTTTATGGCAAACTGTTTATCATAACTGGGTTAATGTTATTTTAAAAATATATTATGAATCAAGCCTTTACTTACTTTTACATAGGATCCAAAAACTTTTTTAGATACACTTTTCCCTCCAGTCTCAAACCTCGCTTGCAGGTTTGTATTTAACTTAAAAAATCTGAACATATTTGTAATATTCTATTCCAAATTTCACTTTAATGTTCTAAAAATATATGTAAGCCATATGTGGCACCCATACTCCAACAAGCCATATGGCAATCCATTTGCCATGTGTTTTTCTCTGCATATTAAGTATGTGCAAGAAAATGAAAAAGAAGTTCCAGGTTTGACACGTCACTCATGTTTAATTTTCTTTTGCTGCATACATTTAAAAAACACATAATATTCCTTGATATATGCAAATGTATTTATAATTAAAATTAAGGTGTCTTTTTCTTATAACAAATCATAGAACAATAAGGAGGAAGTATAATCACCATCACTTGCTATTAAACTGACAGAAGATTAACTGATCTCTAGAATTATTTGACTGGGCATAGCATGTAGTTATTTGTACATGCTAATTTTTAAATAAAAAGATCTATGTGGGGCACACATAAATACAGGAACTGAAGTAAAGAGCAGAACTAGAATCCAGGAATCAGAGGTACAGAACAGAGCATACGGAAATCCAGGAATGGATCACAGCAAAACATGGGAACTGAGGCAATGTAACAATCCGACGAGAGACAGGTCCCGTTTGCAGAATGGTGGGATATCAGGACGGTTAATAGCAGGAGGAATAGTGGGACAACAGCAGGAAGGTTCCAATAGCATAAACGCGTCACAGTCCAAGGTCAAGGCAGGCAGCAAACAGGCAAAGTCCAAAAAGCAATCCAAAGTCAATCCAAGCGGTGATCAGAGAGTAGTCAGGAACAAAGCAGGAGTTAAGAAACCAGTAAATCAGAATATAACACACTGAGACAGTGATAACGTATGTACCACACAAGGGCTCAGATTAGAGTGAGCAGGGGGTTTAAATTTGGTTCCAAACTGTTACAGCCTATAATCAGCCAATCAGATAAAAAGCGGGAGGACCCGCCCCCTAGCGTGACGTACACAGTTGCTGGGTATGGGATTCCTGGCCGCCATGACAGCGTGCACGTGTACGCACTTCCAGCACACAGAGGATGGCAGAAGAACCTCTCCAGGACCCCCGCCGCAGACCCCCGGCAGGAGAGACAGACGCCAGGACGGCCGAGGACGGCGAAGAAGGTGATCCCCAGCGGCGAGCATCGCTGGAGGACCCGACGGCGGGCACCATTGAGGACGCCCCCACCCGAGGGAGCGGCACGCGAGACGGATGGACGGTAGCAGCGGAGCCCCCTTGACAGACCTGCCGGCGAAAGGGAAAAACAGATATGCAGCTCCGCAGCCTGGATGGACCCTGACAGGAGGAAAGCCCTCCCCACAAAAAATGGGGAGGGCTTAGGAAATTTAAGTAAACTATAAAAAGTCAGAGCTGTGGGAACTGGAATTTAATGTGGATAGGTGCAAGATAATGCACCTAGGGCATAAAAACCCAAGGGCAGAGTTTAGAATATTTGATACAATCCTAACATCAACAACTGAGGAAAGGGATTTAGGGGTAATTATTTCAGAGGACTTAAAAGTAGGTAGATAATGCAATAGAGTAGTAGGAAATGCTTGCAGAATGCTTGGTTTTATAAAGAGAGGTAATAGCAGTAGAAAGTAGACTTGTGCATTCGTATTCGGGCAAACATGAAAACGAACACGAAGGGTGCGTTTTCGTTGTTGAGCACGAATACTGAACATGGTGGCGGCAAAACTTATACGAAGATGAAGACACACAACACAAAGAATCTTCGTGTTCGTCTTCGTTTACTTATCTCCCTGATCCCTTCCCCATCTAGCCTACCTTATCTATGCAGCATCGCAGGGGTTAATGGAAGCAGAAATCCTTAGGTTCGCCATCAGGAATGAAAGACCTTTAACTTGGAGCGGGGAGACAGGCCAAGGTCCCCTTCAGGAGTTAAAGGGCCGTGCAAGCGACTCTCTTGGTCGTCAGCAGGGGGCTCACGTGCCATCAACCAATGAAGTACAGGTGTCCTTCATTGGTTTATGGCAGAAAAGGCCCCTGCAGGCGACCAAGAGAGTTGCTCATACGGACATTTAAAATAATGGCACCAAAGCTGCTGCGTAGTGCGTACCGCGTTAACCCCGTATTAACTCCTTCTACGAAAAATGGCAAAAACGAAGAAAAAAAACGACCACGAAAAATGTACACGAATATTCGCCTGAACCGAACACAGGAATGGGCGAATATTTGTGGAATACGAAGATTCCCCCCCCCCACAAAGACGAACACGAAGAATCTAATAGGAATAGGGAAGTGTTTATGCTGTTGTACAGAGCACTACTCAGACCTCACTTGGAGTGTACAGTACTGGGGACCATATCTCCAGAAGGATATAGATACTTTGGAGAGAGTTCTGAGAATGACTACTAAACAGGTTGCAGGATAAACCTAATTTCCAATCTTCTGGGACTACTCCTGTTAACAATGATTGGTTAAATAAATCCATTAATGCTTTTCCTAGTACCACTAAGCTCTTTAATAACCTTGGGTGTATCCCATCAGGCCCCAATGAGTTATTTGTCTACTTTCAACAACTCTATAAACTCACATGTATCAAAATCACTTGAATTCAAAATGTTTGTTTCCCTTTTGCCATGTTTGTTTTCAGTACATTTCCGGGAGGTTCAGCTCAGATGAAATTCAGGGTTTTTTTTATGCGGAACCATATTCAGGGGAGTTTCCAAAGGGGGAGGTCCCTGACATCTTCTGGACCTTCAGCCCCATGAAGCAGGAATAAATTTACCAATATCATATTTTTTTTTTAAAGTTCCCCTAGAGTAAGGACAGTCAAAAAGGTGCAGCAGCAGCAATAGTAGTAGGGCACTGGGCCTGGGCAGACAAACACTGACAGATGATTAGCTTTTTGGAGCAGGACTGATTTATGACCACACAAAAAAATGTTCCCCCAGAGTAAGGAAGGTCAAAGAATTGCAGCAGCAGCACTGGTAGTGTGTTTATTACCCACAACCCTGATTTCAGTAGGTGGCTTCAGATTATCTGTTCTTATTGGATAACTCTGTGAGACTAGCTGGCCATGAGGTGTGAGACTCATCGTCGCAGATTGATTCTTCTGTATTTGGTTGTTGCTGTTACAATTCGAGAAACATCCAATCCTTGTACCATGTGTTGTTCACCTGATAATTGTACTGAATGATGAACAGGATTCTGTTTAAATCAACATATTTATTAAAGTTGTAAGCTTAGACACTTTAGCTGCTTCACTATGCCACCTAGCTCTTTGGATCACTCTCTGACTGGCCTCTTCCTGGGGCATCCCTGCACTTCCTGTTGTCTGACCCTTATGAATATGCATTACAGGTTCAGCTCAACACAGGTAGTAGGGCACTGAGCCTGGGCAAGCAGATCATGGCACATACAGCCCCATGGAGCAGAACTTATTTTCCACAATATTATAGAAATTTATAAAAAGGTTCCCCCAGAGTGAGGATGGCAAAATAGGGGCAGCAGTATCAGTTGGGCACTGGGCCTGGGCAGGCATACGCTGGCAGATGATAGGCACATGCAGGCCCTTGGAGCAGGACTAAATTTCCCTAATAGTATATATATTATACCAATTATAATGTATGGTTTTATCAACAATATTTATTTAACAATAATAGATAATATGATAATAGAATAAATAACTTGGTCACAAACTACAGGTTTGGGTAGTAGCATAAACAGGCAACTGTCTTAATCAACTAAACTCTACTTAGGAACAGGTAAAAAATGTGTGCTACAGTCCCTGTAATACACTACAATAGTCACTTCTTAAATCCACCCTACAACAGTAAATCTTCTTCACTAAAATAAACTATTATTTAACTTGCATGTACGTGAGCAACAAGCATTCATCTCAGCCTCTGCTTAGGTAATTGTCTCATACTGCAACTTTGATCAGTTTGTAAGTTAGGATGGTTTCAGCACACTCGTATATCTAATGTTTGTCCCTTCGCTTTGTAAATGCTGATTGTAAAAAATGTTAGGAAAAACTCCCACACGTTGTTGGACCCATCAATCACAGCCATAACCATCAATGAGACCCCCCATTAGTCATTAATATGTACCCTCCTACAAACAGCCCCTCCCACTTTACCTCATCAATGTGCGCCAAAATGGCTTTTTTGGTGATTTTGTAGTAGTTTATAGTCTTTTCCCTATTATCTGTTGTCACGTGCTCTGCCGCGGCTCTCTCTCCGGCCGCTCACGCCGGCTCGCCGGGCGCCGGCAGCCCCACCTCCGTCCCGCACGCGCGTCGCCGCCGGGTCACGCACGCAGCCGCGGCTCTCACCTCGGCCGCTTACACCGGTTCGCCGGACGTCGGCAGCTCCACCTCCATTCCGCTCGCCCGGCTCCGCCTCTGCCATCGCCGCTGCCACTCACAGGGCTTGCGGTCCTACCTCCTCCAGCGCGCACGCCCGCCCACGCCGCGGGCACTTCGCCGCGTCCTCCACGCACACGCGCGCCGGGACCATGGCGGTGACTCGCCGTCTAGTAGTGATGCCAGCCGCAATGCACCTGATTACATCCGACGCACGCAGCGGTGCGGCCTATGACGTGAATGCCTTTTTCCTATTTAAACCCCATTTGTTTTCCATGTCTTTGCCCGTTCTAAGCGTTATTTAGCTGTGGGTGTGCTATTTCTCGTTCTGCTTTATCTCTGCCTTGTGTACCGACCTCTTGCTTGTTTAAACGACCACGAATCTTCTCTGCCTGCCTACTGACCCGGACCTGTTTACCGTTTTTGCACCTGATCTACCTGCCCTGACCTCGAATTGTTTTTGACCTTGCTGCCTGCTGTTGCCCCCGACCTCGGACTGTGTACTGGACTTTCTCTAAGCTGTGCTTACCTCCATTGTTGGATCCACCTCGTGTACCTGGCCGTAACATCTGTACTATTCAAGCCCCTAGATCCACTCACCTGGGTACAATGTAAAACATCTTCCTTTTCTATACTGTGTAGTCTACTGCTTTAAAAACCCAGTAGATTTTCTCCTCATGCCTTTGCTTCAGAACGGGGGGGCGGATCCCCCCTAGGAAATCTTGCGCGGGGTACTGATAATGAAGAAATCCTCCCTAGGGCGGTAGGAAGGGAGGAAGAAAGGTACTCTCCATGTCCCCCCTACACCATGCTGTGCCACCCAATCAAAACACTGTACAGCACCCAGGCGGAGGAGAGAGAAGGGCACGAGCAGTCCCTCATGAAATAATTTTGAACAACCGCTCAGCGTTCCTCTGTCTCCTCCATTGCCTGCCGCCACCCGCCTCAGTGCTGACCTGACTGTGGTGGTGTGAGCGTGAGGCCTCTGTCATAGCCCGGCGCTCAGCACTGAAGCAGAGTGAACCATGGCAGAGGAGCGAGACAGAGGCCTTGCGTTCCCATCACAGGACTTCAGCAAGGTAGGTGAACTACAAAGGGGAAAAGGGGGTACATAGTAAGAAATGGGGTAGTAAGAATATTGAAATAAAGAGTGAGAATGAGAGTGCATTAATTAATATGTGGATGAATTGTGTAAATGAGTGACTGAATGTGTGGATGAATTGTGTGAATGAGTGAGAGAATGAATTAATGTGTGGATGAATGAGAGAATGAATACATTAATGTGTGGATGAATGAGAGAATGATTTGTGAGAAAGCATTAATGCATATGTGTATTATGGAATTGATTTAGGGAAAGGCAAATATGGCACAATCAGGGTGTTTGAGCCTTGGGGAACAAGATGGCACAGACGGGGTGTTTATGGGACAAAGATGGCACATGGTGTGCTGTTTGAGGACAAAGATGGATCACGCTGGGCTGTTTGGGGACAAGGTAGTTTGTGTAATCAGGGTGCTGGTCAAGTTCTATGTGGGCAATGTGGATGCCAGGGCTGGCCTTTGGGATTTTGCAACCTGTGATCTATGCCTGTAATTTAAGGGGTTTTATCTATACCTTCAATCCTGAGTTCACATGTGATTTTCAATTGATCCATACATGAAAGTGCTGTTTACATGTGTTTATTTGATCTATACCTAAACTACAGAGAGGAAGGAAAAGAGATGTGTGGTTTAATGAATGAGCGGACAAAGTGACTCTGGGGATGATTATGGGGCAGAGGACCTCTCAAAGTCACAGTCAGTAGGAGGGAAGACTGCACTGACTCTCATAGTCAACCCCTAATCTGCAGTCAGTGTGGCAACTTTTTGGTTTGGGAGCAGAGGTAGTAATTGCATGCTAGGGAGAGTGGAGGGGGTCCAATTAAATGCTTACCTAAGGTCCAATTTTTCAATATTTAAAAAAATGTTTTTGTTACAAAGATTAGCTGATTTTCCCCCTATATTTAATGTATTAAACGTACATTATTTTTTACCAGTGTTTCAAGTCATATATTATTGTACTTCTTTGCAAAAAAGAGATGGGGATAAAGTGGGGTAGGGGATAGTGAGGTATCTAATTGGGAAAAAGAAGGGGGTATCTGATGGGGGAAAAATGCTATCCCCCAGATTTTTAGGGGTTCCTATGCCCATGCTTACCACCACAACCTGCCTAGGCTTCCCTTCCTTCTGGGTCTGCTGTATGTTAGATGGGCTGTTATCCTGGCTGTTAGGGAGAACAGATTTATCCAGCAATCCCACTTCTGACTATCATATCATTTGGTACTGAATGAGCACTCAACAAAGAATTTCTTCAGCCCTGAATAACCTAGCAAGGAAGTGGGCCCAAAGCTAAGTGGGCAGGAACCTACATGGTCCTAACAATGAGGAGGATTAGGCAGGTAAAGTTTGGTACTGAGTGTAGTAGGCAATTAACAGACAGATCCAGGTAAATATAAAAACTCAAATAATAAGTGTAAAGTAAAGTGCAACTTATAACACCTCGTGAAAAAAACACTATAATAATAAATATATATTATTTGTCAAATAATACAAATAACAATAAACATAAAGTTGTAAACGCACATGCCCCGATACACAACCTTAGAGTATATATGTATATATATATATATATATATATATATATATATATATATATATATACTTGCATATAATGTGGTTTAGACCTCTCTTTTAGCCCTGTAAATTGAAACACAGAGAGATCATAGTGTAACCCATAAATGCAGTTATGATTTTAATGGGGTATAGAGTAAACTCACATGAGATAGAGCCATGAACAGGCTCTATATAAACAGCTCAGGGTGTCCGCATGGGGTATAAACGAAAGGATTCCTTCCTTCTGCTTCAGACAAGCCAGGTAAAGTACATAGAAAAAAGCAATACAAGATCAGAATCACTACGCAGAAGAGTAGTCAGGTTCTCTCTGTAATCTCAACTAGTTGGTTCTCTCTGTTTTAGGATGGTATGCAGACCAGAAAGCCAACAAGATTCTTATTGCTGAACAGAAAGTTCTCCAAAGCAACTCCATACGTTGCACTTCTCTATCTGGTACAATTTGTACTAGAAGTTCAAGTAGATGGATTTTCTAAGAAAAAATGTGTAGATTCTTTTTTTTTGACAAATAAAGGTACTCATTCAGGAGCGGAGGGCAGCTTTGGTTAGGGGAACAAAATGGACCATCTTAGAGAAGCGATCCACTACAATAAGAATTATTGTATTTCCTTCCAATGGAGGGAGGTCAATAATAAAGTCCATGACCAGATGAGTCCAAGGACATGCAAGAACAGGAAGCGGATGAATTAATTTACTGGTAAAACACAAAACAACTTTGCTACGAAGTCTGTACAAATCGTGTCTGTAAAGGTTATCATGCATGTGTTGACCACTCTGGTGTCCCGGGGGTCGGAATGAACGAAACCATACCAATACATAACATATCTCCATTTCAGGAATGAACATAGTACTGTGAACGGGGAAACTTCAGAATACAATTAAATAACAGGGATGGCAATTGGGTTGTAACAGAGACAATGACAAGGATGGATAATGGGTTAAGCTTTTATATACTTAGAGCCTGGACTATATGAAATGATAAAATCAAATCTCAAAAGAGATCTGTAGTAACTCCCAGAGATCACCCAGTATCCTCCTGTTGACCCCTGAATAACTTCCAGCACCAGTCAGCATACACACCTTGGAACCCTGCTATGTGTACCCAATAAGTAGACACAACTACCTTGTAATTGAGTACAGCAGGAATGAACAGTTTATTGTTGTAAAACATAGACTCATATAGCCACAGAACTTCATTAACATAAATTAACATTAAATAGGTGCATGTAGACAACCCCCTGGCAGTAATCCTATTGATGGGATTAATTAAACAATGGAGTTCCTACCTGTGCTATCTTTGTTTGACAGCCAGGCTGGAGCCATCTCTGAGTACCTTGGCCCTGTATGACAGGTCATTCTGTCACAATGACCAACAAGTTTGTTTAGGGTTTAAATGATTGCCAATAGTTTGTGTTTTCCCACATCATCAATTAATTCAGTAAGTTGGAATTTCTTAGAGCAGAGCTGCAACAACTAACCGATAATTGATAATGAAAATTGTTGCCAATGAATTTAATTATTGATTAGTTGAATCGATTTTATCGATTATAAGATGAGGCTTTTTCAGAGCAAATGCTCTGAAAAATACCCCTCGTTTTATAATCCGGTTCATTCAATGTCACTCATAGCAGTTACTACTACCCAGTCCCTCCCCTCAGTCACAGTGATGATTGGCCCCGCCCATTTCCTTATAGCACCTAACAGTAAGTATAAAATTAATATTTGGGCTGCTGAAAGTTAAGGGAGTTTAGGGTTAATTTAGGGGCAGTTATGGTTAATGCGTGCATGAGAGCTAGAAATCAGAGGAGAGGATAGAAGGAGATCATTGGATGAGCAGAGAGACCAGTTAGGAGTGTATTTCGAGATGAGTGAGGAGATGTAGGGAGGGGAACCGCTGTGGAGGGCTTTGAAAGTAAGAGTGAGGATTTTGAAATGAATCCTGAAGCGCACAGGCAGCCAGTGAAGAGACTGACAGGGGGAGAGACGTTAGTAAAGCGATGTGAGAGGAAGATAAGTCTGGCAGCAGCATTCATGGTGGATTGTAGAGGGGTGAGGTGGTTAAGAGGGAGACCAGCTAAGACAGAGTTACAGTAATCAAGATTAGTTGATAAGGCATGGACAAGAGCCTTAGTGGCATGCTGTGTTAGGAAGGGGCAGATGCAAGCAATGTTTTTAAGATGAAGATGACAGGTTTTAGAGACAGACTGAATATGGGGTGTGAATGAAAGGTCAAGGGCGACACCAAGACAGCGTGCATGAGTAGACAGGGAGATGATGGCACCATTAACATTGAGGGAGATTGATGGGGGGATCTTAGCATTGGAGGGAGGACTGTTCAGTTTTTGCAAGGCAGTTAATTACATGATCTAAGACAGACGGAGAGAGATCAGGGGAGGATAGATAGATCTGGGTGTCATCAGCGTACAGGTGGTACTGAAAGCCAAAGGATGAGATCAGTTTGCCAAGGGAGGAAGTGTAAAGAGAGAACAAAAGGGGTCCTAAAACTGAGCCTTGGGGTACCCCAACTGAGAGAGGGAGGGGAGGGGAGGGAAAGTGTTACTGGAGACAGAGACGCTGAAGGTACGATCAGAGAGGTAGGAAGTGAGCCAGGAGAGAGCAGTGTCACGGAGGCCAAGATCATAAAGTATTTGAAGGAGAAGAGGGTGGTCCACAGTGTCAAAAGCAACAGAAAGGTCCAGTAGGATTAGCATGGAGTAGTGACCCTTTAGCAGTGAGTAAGTCGTTAGTAACTTTAGTAAGGGGCGGTCTCAGTAGAGTGTCGAGGGCGAAAACCAGATTGAAGAGGTCAAGCAGGAAGTTGGAATCTAGAAACTTAGTTAATTGGATATAAACAATTCTGTCAAGAAACTTGGAGGTGAAAGGAAGCAGAGAGATGGGACGGTAACTGGAGAGATCAGTCTGGTCGAGGGAAGACTTTTTCAAAATAGGAGTAATGGTAGCATGCTTGAAGGAGGATGGGACAGATCCAGTAGTGAAGGAGAGGTTGAATATATGTCAGAGGGAGGGTGAGGGCAGGGTGGTGACTGTGCAGATATGTCATCTCTGATAGTTTGAATTTTATTATTGAAGAATGTGGCAAAGTCCGATGCCTTAAGGTTAGTGGAAGGGATAGTAGGGATCGGTCGAAGCAGGGAATTGAAAGTATTAAAGAGTCGTTTAGGGTTGTGAGACAGGGAGGAGATGAGGGAGGTGAAGTAGGTTTCTTTAGCAAGGTTGAGAGCAGAGTAGTAGGAACGTAGCATTAATTTATAGTGCAGAAAGTCAGACATTGAATGAGACTTTCGCCAACTACGTTCAGCAGTGCGGGAACATCGTCGTATGTGTCGGGTTACAGTCAAGTGCCAGGGTTGGAGGCGTGAACGTCGTGAGGAGCGAGTAGTAACTGGTGCTACATGCTCAAAAGCAGATGTGAGAGTTATAGACAGAGGTAGGCGGGATTGGGGTGCAAGGGAGCGAGTATGAGGCAAGGTTAGAGAGCAGGAAATGAAGTGGTCAGAGAGGGGGAAAGGGGAATTAGAAAGGTTAGTGAGAGAGCACATGCTTGAAAAAAAGGGCAATATGTATCAGCAATGCATATGGAGATGGAATGAAATAGTCAGATAGCATGGACTTCAAATGAGGAGAAAGAGCGTGAAGGGGCAGAGGGAATAGGTTGAAAAGTACAAAAAGGGGAGAATAGGAAGCCTACCCATCCACCCTTCCTGTCATCAGGTCTGGGAGTGTGAGGTGTAGGCCACCATAGGAGAGAGCAGCGGGAGAGGCAGTGTTAGGAGGGGATTGCCAGGTTTCAGTTAGAGCGAGAAGGTGTAAGGAACTAGAGACAAAGTGGTCATGTAAGGCTGTTAGTTTATTACAGACAGAACGTGCATTCCAAAGTGCAAAGGTTAATGGGGGGGTAGGAAGAGTGGCAGGGTATGTGGACAAGATTATTGAGGTTTCTGGAATGTTGACTGGGAGAGGATGAGGAAGAGAGCACCAAAGGAGGCCCAGGTTTTGGGGAGGTATCCCCAGCAGCTAGAAGAAGTAGGAGAGAGAGTGAGAGGAGGTGGGAATAGGACTTGTGTGAGCAGAGAGATTGCTGGGAGTGAGGGGAGGTGGGGGAAAGGGAGGAGGTGAAGTTGAGAAGTGCTTGGGATGAGAGAAGGGGAGAAGAAAGTAATGATGGTGCAATACAGACATAGTGTGGGGTAGCTGGTGGCTGGAGAGAGATAATGATTTTAGAAACAATAGAGGAGAGAGAAAGGAGGAACAAGAGGATTCTGAACATGGTACTTGGAGACAAATGGTGATGGGAATGGAATGGAATGGAAGTGGAGCAAACACAGTGTGTAGTAGGTAGCACTTGACAAATGGTATATTGATTTCAGGGAGTCTCCCAGGTCTTCTGTGGCAGGTGCAGAAGAATACTAGAATGGAACCAAATCAGCAACTGGAATGCCAACATCAAGATCCCAAAGTAAATTAGGAACAAGGTCAAAGAACCGAAAATAAGGAGCGTCAAGGCCAAATCAGGAAGCAAGATAAAAGTCTCAAGAAATGTGAGTCAAAACGCAAAAAATCAGAACTCTGGAACAGCAGAATAACCCTAGGAGCAACCTAGGACAGAGCAGAATTAAGGAAAGGATCCTTAAAAATAGGACTTCCGGGGTCAATCTAGGTAATCAGGGGGAGAGGTAAATATAGTTCCAATGACGCCATACACATGTGCACCATCCTGGACTGTAAACACTTTGTGTTGTGTGATCACATGATCATGAGTTCAAAGGAAGGCAGCCTGCTTGTGAGTGCTGTAATTAGTAACGGGAACCGTTGTAAAAACTGAGGTAAGTGCTAACAGACATTGAGGCATTCAGCAACACCAAGAATCTAGGAGCACCGTTCAACCAATCCTATGAGCAATTATATTCACCGTATTGAAAGGCTGTATATCTTTTAAATATGGTGGCACCCAGTAGCTAAAAAAAAAATAATGCGCCATGTGAAATGTGCAGGTGGTAGAATGAATCCATGGAAATGGTTGAAATACTAGTGTTTGAAATATGGAGTGTCTAGTTTTTCACAATATATGGTTTGATGGGGTAAATTGAATTTGCCAGCTTCGAAGATGTCACAAATAGGACATGGGTGCAGATGTAAAAAGAAGAAATAGAAAAATGTGCACCTCCCAAATATGACCTTTTAGCCCCCAAATGACCTGACAAACCTATGCATGAGTGGTATCACTATACTCAGGAAATATTGTTGAACACACATTAGGTTGTTGTTTGGTAGTGACATATTAAAATTATACCTGAAGCACAAAAACACCAAAAAATCTACTGCAAACATTAACAAAGACTGGTGGTAGGGGGGCGTGGGGAGCAACGACCCAAGATGGACGTGTAGAGCTTTTGCTCCTCCACGACGCCCTTACTATTCTGTTATTATTAGCAGTTCATCTGCCCACTCCGCGAGTAGCACTTGAATAGAGGATGACCGGGAGATCCCGCAAGACCTCCAAACAGAAATCGGTGCATGACATTTTCGCCAAGAAACCTGCCTCTCCGGACCTTCCCGCGCCTGCAGACAGAGACGACACGAGGCCCTCAGACGTGATGACTGCGATGGCCTGCACCGAACAAGACATAGACGAGATCAAGGACCTCGTCCGGTCCGTCAAGAGAGACCTGATGGATCACATCCACAATGAGATAAAAGAGCTCAAACACGATCTACACGACATTGGCACCCGCATGGACGCCTTTGAAAAAACGCAAACGGTACTCCAGCATGCTAAACGTAAGATGGCGGGAGACATTGAGATGTTGCAACAAGAAGTCCTGATTCTCCAGGACGCACAGGAAGACATGGAAAACAGGTCAAGGTGCTCAAATTTTCGGCTACGTGGCATTCCAGAGACTTACCTTGATCTGGATAAAGCTTTAAGAAAGTTACTCCAACAACTCGTTCCTCAACTCTCCCTGGACGGAGTGCAGGATAACCGTATCCACAGGGCCCTGAGGCCTCAGACTGGTCCCAACGAGAAGCCACGAGATGTCATAGTCAAGTTCCAGGACTACACTCTCAAGGAAGAGGTGATTAAAGCTGCAAGATTGTCGACACTTACCCTCGATGCTGTCGAAATCCAGGTCTACGCAGACCTCTCGCCCAGGACACTCCAGCGACGACGTCTCCTCAAACCACTCACTGACCATCTTCAGGCGCACACCGTCCCTTACAGGTGGAGATTTCCGTTCGCCCTTCAAGTCACCTGGGGTGACCGGCAGAGCTCGTTGCGGTCCCTATCGGAAGCTGACGACCTCCTGAGAACCCTAGACAGCTGCGGGGGATTGGTGTGTTATGCCGGCGAGCCCTCCACGAGATACCGCACGTTCACCGACACCTTGAACTATGGCGTATTGACTGGTTCGGTAGTTTTTTCCATTTTTTTATTTTTCTCATACCGCGGTGATATGCCGCTTATGATTGTATTGACGCCACTTGCACCTACACACTGATCCACCTTTATTTATTTATGTTTATATCAGATATCTGGTATCTATTGATCATACCATTTACATTTATTACACTTTAAGTTCCGTTAGGCACGACCGCTAACTTGCTGCGGTTTTACTCAATTTTTCTGCACTCTTTCTCACAACGTGTTTTTTTTTTCTCCCTCCTGGAATGCGCTCGAGATGGTAATTCACCGTCCTGTGCGAGATGCATCCCGCTCTTCCCACCTTACACTACACGCATGCTGCTTGCCTATGTCTGCCCGTTGTACCGCGCTCCCTTTATAGTTCTTTCGGACTGCACTGCCTCAGAGACCGCTTGAACGTGATGGCTTACATGCAGACTCTCTCTTGTAATGCTGTACACTTCTTCCCCTGAGGCACACTCAGGACCCCACATTTACACATTCTCAGCTCATCCACAGAGCTTCCTACACACACTTTTTTTTTTTTTCCTCTTCTCTGATATTGAGCTGTATCACTCAAAGGTGGCAATTATTATACCAATGTTACCTTCCTGTTGTGTCGATTTCCAATTGGTTTTGGGCGACGTTCCCTCTGCTAGGGTAGGGGAACCAACTTGATGGAAGCGCTGTTGACTTCCCCCATTAGACCACTTACGGTCTCCTTGCAGCCTGCTGGCTTTCCGCTCCGATACCCGGAGATAGGGAGCCATGCTCCTGCGCAGAGCTGCTATTTCTATGGACCTCGGGTCCTTGTTCAGTTTACCGCCAGGCCACATTTCGCACTCTACATGTGATGTAATCTATGTAGCCGTACAGGACTACACTATAACCCTAGACTGGTATGTTCCCCTTGTTTTTCCCTTGTTTTCCCCTCCCTACCACCCCTTCTTTCCTCCCTTTTTTTTCTTTTTTTCTTTCTTTTCTCTTTCTCTTTCTTCCTCTCACCAGGTTGCCAGAAGCTCTCGTCCAGGACACTTACCCCGTGTATTCGCATTCTTCTCTATAACCAGTGATGTCGACCGGTAGTCTTAAAATTATTACTCACAATGTTCGAGGCCCAAAAAAGGCGACAGGCGATGAGATATTATTACATGCTGATGTAGTACTATTACAAGATCCCACCTCCGGAGGCTGTCACTACCAGCGTACTGGTCCAGATCCTTCGGGGTCCATTATCACGCTACTCATCCAACCCAGCGCAAGAATGGAGTCAGTATTTTCCTGAGAGGATCCTTGGGCTTCCAATGCCTTGACATCAAACGAGATAAATGGGGCCGCTACCTGTCATCCTTCTATCGGTCTATGCTCCTTCGACCCAGACGGCACGGTTCTTCGCTCAGCTCACGGACTTCCTGCTGCCGTTCAGCAAACATATGATCATTGCAGGAGGAGACTTCAATACCTGCTGGGATGCTTACATTGACCGGAAGGGCCCAGCCACCAGAGTGCTCCCCTCCTCGGCCTCCAAACATTTTCGGGACTTTGCTAAAACGTCTGCGCTCGTTGATATATGGAGACATCACCACCCGAAACTGCTGGACTATTCCTTTTTCTCACACCCACAGAACTCCTACTCTAGGATCGATTATATATCCTCCTCAGCCAATACGCTGCCCCAGTGGGCCTCTCTTCTCGCATCCACCTTATCTCCTGGTCCGATCATGGCGCGGTAGAATGCTCTCTCTGCCCGGCGGACTGGAAACCTGTCTCCCATACTTGGCGCCTTGATGAGTTCCTGCTGACTGACCCTTCAGTGGTATCTGAAACAACTAAAGATCTAGCGGACTTCTTCGACTTCAATGACACCCCTGATGCATCTCCGCAACTTCTCTGGGTGACACATAAAGCTTTTATCCGCGGATCATTCCTCAAGATAGCTGCAAGTCGCCAAGCTGTGGACTCTCTCACTGCTAAACTGTCCTCCCTGGAACAACTCCACAAGACCTCCTTGGACCCCGCTATACTACGGGAAATCGTCCACCTTCGGGGCAAACTCAACACACTTCAGAGCAATGACGTCCTGCATTCGTTGAATCTTACCAAGCAAAGATTCTTTGAATTTGCTAATAAACCCGGAGCCATGCTGGTGTGCAGACTGCGCACACAGAGGAAGATGCAAATTATATCCAAAATCATTGACTACCACCAGCTAAATCACAGCTAAACTACATGACGAAATGAGTAAATTTGAGAGCCTCTGGGGCCCCTGGCTTGAAACCTTCTCAGGTCCTGCAGCATTGCCGCTGGTCCTTCTATGATTGAGCTTTTCTGCCTTCCTGGTTTCTCCTTTTCCTTTCCCTTTTTTTTTTTTTTTTTTTTCTCTCTCTATCCCCCTCTCTTCATTTCCCATGTGGGTCTATGTTGTCTTCTCCCCTTTCTCTCCCACTTCCCATCAAAAACACAAAAACCATGTGGTATACTTTCAGGCTTTATTGCTCTGTTTCCTTGGCAGCGCACCGTGCTTTCCACATACATTTGTACCTTGCCTATATGTGATGCCACTGTCAATATATCGATGTATCTTCATACTGCCGTGTCTACATTGTCTCTCATGGTACTCGGTGGGCGCAGTATGTTTAAATTTGAAAGAAAAATGGTTTTGAAATAGCATGTCCCCCTACTGTCCCGATTTGGGCGGGACAGTCCTGATTCTGGGACTCTGTCGCTCTGCCCCGCCTATCCCTACCTCTGTCCCGCTTTGCAGGGGCTGAGGAAGGGTGAGGCGAGATCGGTACTTACCTTGGATGCAGCTGTGAGGGGGCGCACATCCCTCGATCAGCAGCTACAGCCTGCAGGACTATTTGGGAGATCATAATCTCCCTCTAGTCGGCTCAACATTAGGGAGTGTGAGATCTGTCACTTTAGCACTCACTTTACTGCTCCCTAATCGCTACACACTGGCAAATAATGCTGAGCGTGGGCATATGAAGTCATACCCCGCATGCTCTGCATCAATAGCCAGCGTGTAGTGATGAGGGAGCAGTAAATCGAGGTCTAAAGTGACAGATCTCGCGCTCCCATCAGAGGATGGAGGAAGAGGTAAGAGATGGGGAGAAAGGGGTGTAAGGCCAGTGTATGTGTATATATGTGCATGTGTTTGTAAGCTTGTGTATGTATATGGGCAGGCATGTGTAAGAGCAGTATAGGTATTTGTAAGCTGGTGTGTAAGGGCAATGTATGTTTATATGTGTATGTAAATGCAGGTGTGTGTAAAGGCAGTGTAGGTGTATATGTGTGTGTAAGGGCAGTGTACATGTATATATGTCTGTGTAAGGGCAGTGTATGTGTATATGTCTGTGTATATGTCTGTGTAAGGGCAGTGTATGTGTATATGTTTTTGGGCAGGCGTGTGTAAAGGCAGTATGTAAGGGTCCTGGGAGGGAGGCTAACATTAGCCTTTTTTAATAATAAAAAAGAAATCTGCTGCTGTTGACTACTCTTCCAATGATATTCAGCCAGCATTATGGTGGACACCTACCTGTCTGAGAGTCATGGGAATTGTAGTTCACAGCTAGCATCTAAAAAACAAAATACTGTCTGCGCTTCTCACCCTAATAAAGTTGGCTACAAATATATAAACATAATATAAATGAGAGGTTTTGGTTATATGAATTGGCCAAAGCATAATTAAGCTCACCCGCCACGTCAAGGCACACTCTCAATAGGGTGAGAACCTACTCTCACCTCCTACATAGTGGGCACACAAAGCAGTTTATACTGCTACCAAAACCAGATTAATGTGTTGGGGGAGGTGCAATTAAACCTCCTCCCATTTAACCCCTGGACAGCAAGCTGCAACCAGACTGATGAGGAGCCAACAACCTCAAATATGTTGTTCTTTTCCCTGTTGCACAGCTAGCATCTGCAGATTTACTGTTGACTGCACTTTCCATAGTGCTCACCCAGCATCATGGAATCAGTGTGTCTGGCTGAGCCTCATGTAAAGTGTAGTTAACAGCAGATGATATGACAGGTGAATTACAACTCCCACGATGCCTAGTAATAGTGGACACTGGGCTGGCTGAGCATCATGGGAATTGTAATTCACAGCTAACATCTGCAGCTTTATCTATTAACTGCACTTCACATGATGCTCAGCCAGCATCATGGAAGTAGTATGTCTGGCTGAGCATCATGGGAATTCAATTCAATGTGTTTATTTTTAACATACATGACTGTGCTAACAATAATGTAGCGTGTTTTAAGTGGTGATGCAAGTGCGACATTGTAAATTGCAATTGTATTGGTGAGTGCTAAAGAAAGCCTTCTTGTCCTGAAAAAAGCAATATATAATTTGTGTGGGCATAGTAAATGTGAAAAAAGTAAATTACAACTAAACAAAAATGTCAAAACAGCCATTTTAAAAATATGGGGTTAAGAGATATGTTGTTCAAACATCCTGATTTTTTTAGGGGTTTAGGAAGGTAATTTCCCAACATTTGTAATCAAGATAAAGCATCAAGCATCCATACCAACAATATGGCAATTAAATATATTGTAGTACACCAAAAATATTAGTGCCTTCAAGACTGGAGAATCTTGGTATCTTGGGTGAATAGTGGTAGTTGAAGAGGAATTCATTTTTTTAGGTTTTAAAATAAGCTATAGCAAAGGGGTACCTTGATAGATGTCCAGTTACATTATGAATTGTTGTATGAAGTCTGTATAAATGTTAAAGTAGTAATGACTAGCTTATACCATGGCCCCTATATACACCCATGTATTTCCAGACAGTGGCGACTCTAGAAACAATATATAGGGGGGGGCACACAAGATACCACAGTCAAACTGGGGGGGCATTCATAATTTCCAAAAGTAATGTAATAATACTTTTGTTATTGGGCTAAAATAATACTTGATCATTCAACATGAGAAGCCTGAAGCCACAATTGAGTGCGACTAATCCTTGAAATAAATGTTATAACACAATAAATAACTTTTCCACTAAATGATTTCAGGGCCTTGAACGTTTTGTCCCCTGAAGTCACTACAACTTCAGGAGGGCATTTTATCTCTGGATAAATATAAATTAAATAATTCCTACTGTCAGTTAAGTGCCAGGAAACAGATGACCAAACACACACACCAACACAGGCTCTGTCACACCGACACCCAGACACACACACCAGGACAGGCTCTGCCACACCGACAACCAAACACACACACACCAGGACAGGCTCTGCCACACAGACACCCACATACATCAGGACAGGCTCTGCCACACCCACATCCAAACACACACACACACCAGGACAGGCTCTGACACACTGACACCCAAACACACACCCTAGGACAGGCTCTGCCACACTGACAACCGAACACACACACCAGGACAGGCTCTGCCACACCAACACCCAAACACACATCAGGACAGGCTCTGCCACACCAACACCTATACACACACACACCCAAGGACAGGCTCTGCTACACTGATAACCAAAAACACACAAACAGCAGGACACAATCTACGTCACAGACGTCTACATCAGGATGGATTTTTCACACTGAATTGTCGTTTATACCCCCTTAGTGTTTTTGCCCCTTGTGTATTGATGCCCCTGCTGCCCATATATATTAATATTAGCCTCAGTTGCTGATAGCGGGTATAGATCAACACATTAACACACAAACTAAGCTTTGCATG
Organism: Spea hammondii; assembly: GCA_029215755.1. Classification (NCBI taxonomy): domain Eukaryota; kingdom Metazoa; phylum Chordata; class Amphibia; order Anura; family Pelobatidae; genus Spea; species Spea hammondii. The sequence continues at coordinate 70,274,975 of JARDYJ010000004.1, forward strand.
TATAGATCAACTGAAATTCACTTGTGATCTCAGCACTGAAGGTATATATTAAATAAACAGAATCAGACATACAAATCCTGTATTTGCAGGTATACAATAATAATATATGAAACGTAGCATTGCAGGTATAGATCAAATAAATACATGGAAACAGCAACCAGTAAATGCTGGTACCTAGGCATGATGGGACTGTGCTTGCTTTGATTGCTGTTAGCTAACAGCAATCACAGTCCCATCATGCCTAGGTTCCAGCATTTACTGGTTGGATGTGTAAGTGCTGGAACCTAGGCATGTAGGCTGTTAGCAATCACACCCCTATCATGCCAGGTCAGCCAGTACATGCTGGTACAGGGTGGCTCTAAGTGATGTGTAGACCCCATACTGCTGGCAGCATCAATACACAAGGGGGGCAACTAGCTAGGTTTCAGCATGTACTGGCTGACTTGGCATGATAGGGGTGTGATTGCTAACAGCAATCAAAGTCCCATCATGCCTAGGTTCCAGCACTTACATACCCAACCAGTAAATGCTGGAACCTAGGCATGATGGGACTGTGACTGCTGTTAGCAATCACACCCCTATCATGCCAGGTCAGCCAGTACATGCTGTTACAGGGTGGCTGTAAGTGATGTGCAGACCCCATACTGCTGGCAGCATCAATACACAAGGAGGGCAGCTAGCTAGGTTTCAGCATGTACTGGCTGACTTGGTATGATAGGAGTGTGATTGCTAACAGCAATCACAGTCCCATCATGCCAAGGTTCCAGCACTTACACATCCATGCTATCACACACACACACTCATTCATTCATATACTCATTCACAGATTAATCCCCTGAATCACGCATACTCATTCAAACACCCTCCCCACCCCCTTACCTGCACTGCAGCTCCTCGATGCCGCTCACAGACTTCAGCAGAGGGCGCGCCTCCCTCTGCGTTCTCTGGTACTGCACAGAGGAAGCAGGACTGGAGCAGAGTCATATGATGTCCCAAGAACTCTGCTAGATTCCGCTTCCTCTATGCAGTACAGAAGACCCTCCCACAGGTAAGTAGCAGGGCTCGAGGTGCGGCCCGCGTAAGATCGGTTGCCCTGGCCGCCGATCTTACGCGGGCCGCACCCTCTCCCTCCTCCGCATTAAAAAATAAATAAATAATAAAAAAAGACGGGATTTAAAGTCGCATTGCGACTTTATTCCAAATTCAGCAGGGGGGCAACAGGGGGGCAAGGATTAACCTAGGGGGGCAATTGCCCCCCCCTTGCCCCCCTGTAGCGACGCCACTGTTTCCAGATGAGACATATTAGAACATACATATATTAACCCCTTAATGCCCAATGACGGCGCAGACACAAAAGGTAAGGTAACGACCAATGACGTGCCTGGAATGTGCATGTCGAGGCATTCAGCAACAAGGAGATGTCTGGCCCCTCTCCATGGGCGTCAACATACGCCATATACTGTATGGTGTATGGTGTCGCTGAAATGCCTCCATAACAAGGCATTCAGTAACACCGAACACTCACTCTGGCTCCACTTGCAGATTGATATACAGGTACTGCAATCAACCATGCAAGTCAATGGAGACCAGTTTTCTAATCACAATGTGATTAGTTAACTATTTAAAAATTATAAAATATGGAAAAAAAATCTGTGGTAACATTTAAAAATAATTATGCATTAGAGGAACTATCCAGTTCCAGCAAAATGTAAAATAAACGTCCAAAAAGAATAAAATAAAAAGTTTATTATTATGAGCAAGTGCTAAAATTAGCGCTGTACCCTAAAAAGCATTTCAAATACCCAAGGGATGTCTAATTTTAAAATGAATGGTTTGATGGGGTAAATTGGAGTGGCTGGGTGCAAAGACAGGGCATAGGCCTATCATAGGCCTATCATAGACTGACCAAAATGGGGGGGGGCGCACTTCCCAAATATGGCCTATAAGGGGTGTCTAGTTTAAAAAAAAAAAGTGGTTTGATGGGGTAAATTGAATTATCCGGCTTCAAAGATGGCCCTATGAGGACCTCGGGCCAGTAGGACCAGATGTAAAAGTACAAAAATGCACACTTCCTAAATGTGGTGTTTTACCTCCCAAACAACCCGACAAACCCATGTATGGGTGGTATCCCTGTACTCGGGAGATGTTGCTGAACACATATTGGGGTCTTGTTTGAAAGCGACATACACCAGAAGCTGTAAATCCATACCTGAATCGCATTTTTTGTGATAAAAAAGACACAAAAGAAATTATTACCACAAAGTTTGGCAAAGTGTCTAGTTTTCAAAAATATATGCTTTGATGGGGTAAATTGCATTGGCCGGCTTTAAAGATACCCAAAATAGCACATGGGGCAGAATTACCCGATTTGGAAAAAAATTGGTTTTGAAATAGCAAAACGCTACTTTTACTTATTGCCCAATAACTTGCAGAAAAAAAGCAAAAAAAACATATAAACATTGGGTATTTCTAAACTCAGGACAAATAGAATCTATTTAGCAGGTTTTTGCATTAGCTTTTTGGATGAGTAAAGGATTTTTCAAATAAAAGTCTTTTTTTTTTACATTTTTCATCATTTTATTTTTCTTTATAGGAAATTACATAAGATGATAAAAAAAATGGTATCTGAAGAAAGCATTACTTGTCCTGAAAAAAATATATAACTTGTGTGGGTACATTAAATCGGTGAGGAGAAAATTACATCTAAACACAAGCATTCCAAAAGTGTTAAAACAGCCTCAGCCCCAAAGGGAACAAAAACTAAAAAACAGCCTGGTCCTTGAGGGGTTAAATGTGTCCATTTATGCAACCATGGAATATCTATGTATTAATTCTTTTTGTAGATTATTTAATAATATCACCGAATATTTGCTGTTTGTGATTTATTTTAAAACTCAGTATTTACAAGGTTAAAATGTATATCTTAGCTATGAAGGGATACGTTACATGAAACGTAAACAGAGGCTTTATATTATTACAATGCAATATTTGACACACAGATTTACATTTGTTATGTTCAACATAAAAACATTTTGCACCTTTTTTCTTAATGAGCTTTTTCGAAGTTAAAAGGTGTGACGAGATATTGTTAAACAATGAAGTCTTAGAGAAGACTTTGTTGAATTACCGTTACATTAAATATTAAGCAGGACAGACAAAAACACAAAGCTTAAGTTACATAAAACTCAAGATACTTTAAAACATGTATGAACCTGAGTTCACGATTAGGTTATGACACATTGTATAGGAACAAAAGACATTCCGTGATAGCTACGTTAGTATTCACTCATAATAATCCATAAGTCAATTTAACATACTTTTACACAATACATCAAGCATTGCTATTTAGCTTATACATTTACTTATGGTAAATGCAACTCAAAGAATTTGTGTGTAATTTTGTGTTTGCTTGAAAATGGGCACTGTATTCAGGGCCGGCCCGACAATGGAGCCGAGTGGGGCAGCCGCCCCAAACCCTTTTTTTTTTCTTTCTTTGTAAAGCGAAAGAGAGAGAAAGGGGCGCCGAGTGGTTTTCGCTTACCAAGCTGTCAGTACCCGCTCGGCGCCCCTCTCTCTCTCCTCTGTGGCGAGTCTTCCTGTTCGGTCTCGGTGCCGGCTTGTAATGCTGAGTGCCGGAAGATTTCCGGCGCTCAGCATTACAAGCCGGCACCGAGACTGAACAGGGAGATTCGCCGCAGGACTGCTGAAAGGTAAGTACAAGGGGGGGAGGAAGGGTAGATAATATGGGGGGGGATAGATAATGGGGGGGCGGCAGGGACGGAGGGAGAGGAAGGGTAAAAAAGGGGGGGCGGCATTTTAAAATTCGCCCCAGGCGGCATTTTGCCTTGGGCCGGCCCTGACTGTATTTCAAAGTATTTTATAATGCCTTCACCTGTATGAATTAGCAAACACTTTAACATGGTTTAAGATTGTTAAAAATGTTTACTTTATCATATCTTTTAACCCAGAATAAGTGCTGTGATACCATAGAGCTTCTTGAACTACCACTCCTATCAATCTCAGACATAATGCATATGAGCTTGATGGGAGTTGTAGCCCACAAAAGCCCAGAAGTGGTAAAAAGGTGTCATACTTCCGGGCATGTGTATTTTTACCTTATATTTTCTGTGTTTAGCACCTCTTATCAAATGTAGCCCTTTTTCATTTATAAACAAATATTTGACTCCAAGCTCTGACAAATTGAGGCATGAACTCCACTAGAGCTCTGAAGGTGCTCTGTAGTGTCTAGCACCAAGATGTTAGCCACAGATCCTTAAAGTCCTGTAAGTTACGAGGTGGAGCCTCCATGGATGCATCCTGTTGCCATGTGTTCTCCAGGTAAGTGACGCACATGCACCCGGCCACCTTCTTCCATTGCTTTGAGGTCCGGCTCTTATTCTCACATACCCAATGTAGGCGCTTCCTACAATAGACAGGGGTCAGCATGGGCACCCCAACTGGTCTAAGGCTATGCAGCCCCATACACAACAGACTTTGATGCAGTGTGTGCTCTGAACCCTTTCTATACGAACCAGCATTCACTTTTTTTAGCATAACAAGATTATCAAGGTCATAATGGCTAATCGTTGTATGCATATATATATATATATATATATATCTATATATATCTATATATAAAATATATAGAATGTAATGCACTCACTTGACTGGAAGCAGTTGCAGTATGCCCGGGTGCTAACAATCCAAAAAGTATATACAGCAAATAAAGTTGATGCACTCAGCGGGTCTTCTTTTTAGAAAAATGTATTGACTTGCTGAAGGTCCAAAGTTTCGGCTCTCGATGAGCCTTTCTCCAAGATGGGAAGTTCAGCCAAAATGGTGGCGCTTGCGGTGATATCCTTACCTGATCTTCCTTTCAGAAGAGAGGTCCTCACTTGAACTCTGGCAGTATGGCGGAGCTTGCAGTGACATCTTCTTGCCCAGCTGGGGGATCAGGGAGAGGACGTCACTGCAAGCACTGCCATTGTGGCGGAAATTCATGGCTGGTTATGTATGTAGATATACGGACAAAGATTGAAGATAGAAGAGAGATAAAAATGAGTATATAGAAGATGAAGAAAATGCAGAAGAAGATGCGGAAACAGAAATGGCCAGCAGAGAGGATAGGGAAACATTCAGGGAACGAGAGTACAAGAAAGTGGGTAAGAACGTGAGTGAATGTGAACGAGTGATTTTCAGAAGGAAATTAAAAGCTTTTGCTTCGTTTTCTCTGTTCTGTTGGGTCTGGCCTTGTGTTAGGGACTTGGTACGAATTGTCGAGTTTACCAAAATTTTGTACATTTGCAGTTCGTACGAATCCAAATGCACAAGTCTAGTGCGCACTAAGATTGTGACATAAATATAGCTACAGCAGAAACATCTAAATTAGCCTCCAATAGGGGAAAACATGATCCTTGGTCTTAAAGAGTTAATTAAACACTAACGATTATTCATTACATTCAAGACCTTGTTTAAAATCTTTCTGGTCTTTGTATATGTATGATTTTAGCAGCAAAAAAATATTATTAACAGTATGGTTGGCAGTTTTTTCAAAGGTAAATATGGCTACCATTTTCAGACCTATAAATGCACATTCATTTATTAAACGGTTTTACTTACAATGATCCACAAATTACCTATTCCATTGTACACTCACTGGTCACTTTTTTAGGCACACCTTGTTAGTACCAGGTTGGACCCACTTTTGCCTTCAGAACTGCGTTCATTCTTCGTGGCATACTTTCTATAAGGTGCTGGAAACATTCCTCAGAGATGATGGCATCACGCAGATTTGTCAGCTGCACATCCATGATGCAAATCTCCAGTTCCACCACATCCCAAAAGTGCTTTATTGGATTGAGATCTGGTGACTGTGGAGGCCATTTGAGTACAGAGTACTCATTGTCATGTCCAAGAAACCAGGTTGAGATGATGTGAGCTTTGTGACATGGTGCATTATCTTGCTGAAAGTAGCCATCAGAAGATGGGTACACTGCCGTCATAAAGGGATGGACATGGTCAGCAACAATGCTCAGGTAGGCTGTCATGTTTAAATTGGTAATAAAGTACCCAAAGTGTGCCAAGAAAATGTCCCCCACAAAATTACACCACCAGCCTGAACCGTTGATACAAGGCAGGATGGATCCAGGCTTTCATGTAGTTTAGGATAAAGAAAACTGAAAACCAGTGTTCAGAAAAGTGAAAGTAAAGGTGATAAAATCAAAGAGATACTTTCCTCTTATTGATCGTGTGTACAGCTGCAACCCTATGTAACAGTATCCACAGAATGTTGAAACAATAGCTCTGACAAAAGACTTCCGTCTAGGGGCGCTTGTAACCACCGATCTCAATGACTCAGAGAAACAAAAAATAACATATACAAAATAGTGTAATACGGTGTCACGTTTCACCATGCGCTAGCTGGACTTGTTCAAACTTTGTTGTTTGTTTTTCATTTACCGACCACTAGTGGCCGCCCTTGCCACTCAGACCACTCTGACTAATTATCAGGTCCAGCTGCAGTGGCTTACCTGATCAAGTCAGCCTTGATAAACCTGCCCAGCCCTGCAGTCTGGGCCTTGACATTAATGTTTGAGGACTACCTGTTTGGTTCCTGCCTTGTTCCAGTACCTGCCTTGTTCCAGTACCTGCCTTGTTCCAGTACCTGCCTTGTTCCAGTACCTGCCTTGTTCCAGTACCTGCCTTGTTCCAGTACCTGCCTTGTTCCAGTACCTGCCTTGTTCCAGTACCTGCCTTGTTCCAGTACCTGCCTTGTTCCAGTACCTGCCTTGTTCCAGTACCTGCCTTGTTCCAGTACCTGCCTTGTTCCAGTACCTGCCGTGTGCCCCGCAAGTGGGCTTATCTGCCGTGTGCCCCGCAAGTGGGCTTATCTGCCTTGTGCCCCGCAAGTGGGCTTATCTGCCGTGTGCCCCGCAAGTGGGCTTATCTGCCGTGTGCCCCGCAAGTGGGCTTATCTGCCGTGTGCCCCGCAAGTGGGCTTATCTGCCGTGTGCCCCGCAAGAGGGCTTATCTGCCGTGTGCCCCGCAAGAGGGCTTATCTGCCGTGTGCCCCGCAAGTGGGCTTATCTGCCGTGTGCCCCGCAAGTGGGCTTATCTGCCGTGTGCCCCGCAAGTGGGCTTATCTGCCGTGTGCCCCGCAAGTGGGCTTATCTGCCGTGTGCCCCGCAAGTGGGCTTATCTGCCGTGTGCCCCGCAAGAGGGCTTATCTGCCGTGTGCCCCGCAAGAGGGCTTATCTGCCGTGTGCCCCGCAAGTGGGCTTATCTGCCGTGTGCCCCGCAAGTGGGCTTATCTGCCGTGTGCCCCGCAAGAGGGCTTATCTGCCGTGTGCCCCGCAAGAGGGCTTATCTGCCGTGTGCCCCGCAAGAGGGCTTATCTGCCGTGTGCCCCGCAAGAGGGCTTATCTGCCGTGTGCCCCGCAAGTGGGCTTCCTGCCAAGTTGAGTGACTTTCTTTGTATTTATTGATGTACCATTGCAGTCAATACAACTCTTAATCCAGATCTGTTGTCTGTGGTTTAATCCTGCGCCTGTCTGTAACAACCCCAGACCATAATGCATCGTGGGGTACAGACAGAGCCCCTCGTATCCCCTGCACCTGGGCTCCTTATCAACCTGTGTTCTCAGCTCGTGACAGAATGTCAAGGCCCACACAAGGAGTTCGCGGGGATACCTGCAGTGCTGGAATTGTTGGCAGAATGTGTACTCCACCTATGCAAGTCGGTAAGGACTGTGGTGGAAGCCGATTGCGTGGACACAAAAACCAAGACCCAGACACCAAGAAAGAAGGCTGCTAAGAGCTTTAAGCGAGAGCCGCTCACCAAAAAAGAAATACAAAGGAGACAAGAGGACGACTTATGCTTTTATTGCGGAGGGACTGGCCACAGGATTACATATTGTCCGCACAGACCAGTCAAGACATCTGCAACCCACCTGGAGAAACCCCATGCCCCAGAACCTGCACATGACGCCAGCAACGTCACAAAGCAGGAGCATACCCTGTCACATCCACAGACAGGTGATGCAGGGGTTAACCAGTCCTCGGCACCTGTGACTCCTACGCCCTCCATCACAATGTCAGAAGACCTCCAGACCTTGTCTGACACCCCCGAGTGGCCCTATATGGACAGTGCGTCATCTGATGCAGAGGTCATGGACACATCCATGGAGATCAACCCCCCGGCTGTTTGTGCAGCCAGAAGCACCACTCCTACCACTCACAGGAGTAGAAGTAGGACACGACAAGCACATACCGGGACTTTCGCATCTGTCTATCCAGCCCAACTCGGCACAACAGAACCTCTGCCATCAGATCGTGTAGTGACATCCAACGGCAATGTAATATGTCGTGTAGATCTGGAAGCATATGAGAAAGCACTACGTGCTAGAGAGGAGGAGGAGAAGAAGAAAAAGAAGTCTCACCGCAAACGGTGAGACCACCGTTCCGTGGTTCCGTAAGCATCCGGAGGCTGCTCCTTGCAGTGGGGTTATGTCACGTTTCACCATGCGCTAGCTGGACTTGTTCAAACTTTGTTGTTTGTTTTTCATTTACCGACCACTAGTGGCCGCCCTTGCCACTCAGACCACTCTGACTAATTATCAGGTCCAGCTGCAGTGGCTTACCTGATCAAGTCAGCCTTGATAAACCTGCCCAGCCCTGCAGTCTGGGCCTTGACATTAATGTTTGAGGACTACCTGTTTGGTTCCTGCCTTGTTCCAGTACCTGCCTTGTTCCAGTACCTGCCTTGTTCCAGTACCTGCCTTGTTCCAGTACCTGCCTTGTTCCAGTACCTGCCATGTGCCCCGCAAGTGGGCTTATCTGCCGTGTGCCCCGCAAGTGGGCTTATCTGCCGTGTGCCCCGCAAGTGGGCTTATCTGCCGTGTGCCCCGCAAGTGGGCTTATCTGCCGTGTGCCCCGCAAGTGGGCTTATCTGCCGTGTGCCCCGCAAGTGGGCTTATCTGCCGTGTGCCCCGCAAGTGGGCTTATCTGCCGTGTGCCCCGCAAGTGGGCTTATCTGCCGTGTGCCCCGCAAGTGGGCTTATCTGCCGTGTGCCCCGCAAGAGGGCTTATCTGCCGTGTGCCCCGCAAGAGGGCTTATCTGCCGTGTGCCCCGCAAGAGGGCTTATCTGCCGTGTGCCCCGCAAGAGGGCTTATCTGCCGTGTGCCCCGCAAGAGGGCTTATCTGCCGTGTGCCCCGCAAGTGGGCTTCCTGCCAAGTTGAGTGACTTTCTTTGTATTTATTGATGTACCATTGCAGTCAATACAACTCTTAATCCAGATCTGTTGTCTGTGGTTTAATCCTGCGCCTGTCTGTAACAACCCCAGACCATAATGCATCGTGGGGTACAGACAGAGCCCCTCGTATCCCCTGCACCTGGGCTCCTTATCAACCTGTGTTCTCAACTCGTGACATACGGTCAATAAGCGAGTACAGGAAATGAAAACATCCAATGGTTATACAATATGTATGAGTATTTCAAGCCTCCAAAAATGATATATAACCCGATTTATCCCGAGCGACGAATATAGAAGAGAAGAAAAACATCTACTATGGGATGATATCTTTCAACACTTGTAAATGTGCGATAATCGGTTACACTCACATTTAGATGGATGTATCAGGCACTTCTGGTTTGTTTTCTGGAGTTTGCAGTTTCATGTAGTTTACACAAGAGTCTGACCCTGCCATCTGATTGTACCAGCTAGAATTGAGACTCATCAGACCAGGCAACGTTCTTCCAGTCTTCCATTGTCCAATTTTGGTGAGCCTGTGCAAATTGTAGCCTCAGTTTTCTGTTCTTAGCTGACAGTAGTGGCACCCAGTATGGTCTTCTGCTGCTGTAGCCCATCTGCTTCAAGGTTCGACCTGTTGTGCGTTGAGAGATGGTATTCTGCGTACTTTGGATGTAACAAGTAGTTGTTTGAGTTTCTTTTGCCTTTCTGTCATCTCGAACCAGTCGGCCCATTCTCCTCTGATCTCTGACATTAACAAGGCATTTTCGTCGCTCACTGGATATTTTCTCTTTTTCGGACCATGCTCTGTAAATCCTAGAGATGGTTGTGCTTGAAACTCCCTGTAGATCAGCAGTTTCTGAAATACTCAGACCAGCCCGTCTGGCACAAACAACTATGCCACGTTCAAAGTCACTTAAATCTCCTTCTTCTCCATTCTGATGCTCGGTTTGAACTTCAGCAAGTTGTCTTGACCACATCTACATGCCTAAATGCATTAAGTTGCTGCCATGTGATTGGCTATTTGTGTTAACAAGCAATTGAACAGGTGTACCTAATAAAGTGGACAGTGGGTGTGTGTGTGTATATATATATATATATATATATATATATATATATCTCACTAATGAAATTAGTCATGTTCAACTGGCAAGATAGGAGAATAAAAAATATGACAAATATTAGCATAATATGACTATGATTTGTAATTCAGTTTTTAAATTTGAAAATGAATATTTTGTTGCTTTATAGAATATTGAATGCTGTTTAGTTGTTTCTACAAAATTAAAGAAAATCAGTATAATATTCAAAACAGTATGGCTCTTTTAATATTAAAAAATAGTTTGCATATCACAATAAAAGAATAAAAAATATGCTAGTGAGGGAACATTGACCAGGTGAGTAAAGGACCCGCAAAGTATAATACCAGTATTCATGGATCTAGAAAACATTAGATTTGGATACATTGCTGGAGCTTTCCAATTCAAACAGTATTAATAGAGAATTAAGCTACTCAATGTGTAAAGGTTGATTTTTTTCAATCAAGTTTTGGATGAATTTGTTTATTTTGTGACCCATGGTTCTAAAATGATTCTTCAAGATTCTTCCAAAGTTCCATTGAATGATGCATAACTCCTCATATTTAAGTTACCAACATTTGATTACTCATGGAACCAGATTTTTTCTTTAAAAAAACAACTCCATTCTAATGTATGTGTGTGTATATAGATAGATAGATAGATAGATAGATAGATAGATGTGCACTAAGATAGAAGATACAAGATAAAGGAGAGACTTGTACATGGCAAGCAGAATCAAATCGGGCACAACTCCCCCCTTCCCCCTCAACACATAAGACAGGTTGAGCTGGTGAGCAGCTCTGAGAAAACAAACCCCTGCTCCCTCCCACCTAGCACAAAAAGCAAGTGAAAGAGCAGATCAAACAAAACTCCCCCCTCACGTGAAGCAAATGAGTAGCTCGACCAAACAAAACCCCCCTTCCCACCGCATGCGAAGTAAATAATTAGCTCAACCAAACGAAACCCCCCCTTAACCCCCCCTATACGCGCAAAGCAAACAAGCAGCTCGACTAAAGAAAACCCCCTCCCCGCCACACGTGAAGGAAACGAGTAGTTCGACTACTGGGAACTCATTTTTGAATGGGTGCCGCCATCTTGTTAGAGGCAGCATGTCTCTAGCAGGTGAAAGCAATAAACGCTCCTAGGAGCGATCAAACGGGGCCTGTGATTTTTGTGTTGCTAAATGCCTCTATATAGAGGCACTTCAGCAACACTGGCAGAGCTTTAGTACTTTTCCACCTTTCTACATTTACACTTTAGTAGTAAATTCAAAAGCATATAGCCTTTCAACATGGTGAATACGACAGCTCCTAGGAGCGATTGACAGGGCCCCTACAGCTGAGCTAAGAAAGCAATTGTTGATTGCTCTCTTAATGCTTATTTCAGCAGTCTACTGTCTATATTTATATGGACGCCTGCTTATTGTGGAGGGGGGGGGGACTCCATATTAATTACCATAGTTTATGAATGGGATGCCCAACAAGCTCATATAGGTGTGATGGCCAGGGGGGTCCATAAACCTTTGGTCATATAGTATATGAAACAGTATGGGCTAGCACTCACTGATAATATTAAAAAAAGAAGGGAATATTAGGTCTATAAATCATCAATCTTTATCACCCTTGGTATTCAGCATGTTAACCAACAATTTTCATGCAAGGCACCTCAAATGCCAGTCTCTACATCACATATGCATTTATGTATCAATTTATGTACACTTATGGATTGGTGGAGTCAAAAGATAGTATCATTTTTTTTTAATCAGCATGGATGTTTTTCCTTAACGACAGCAACACAGAAAAAGTGAATTAAGTTATTTATTTTTCATATAACACATTAACATATTTCTTCCCTAATGATACAGCACTATCGCTGAGAAAGCTTATGTAGTACTCTCGTTCATTTGAAATTACATGGTACGTAATTTTAAGAAATGAAACAATTTGATTGGCATTTCCCCCCATTTGAATATTTAATCTCATCATTACTTCTCATATGGAATTCAAAAACGAATAAATGGAATTTAAACGGGTGAAAGGATTACAGTACTCTTTTGAAATTTGCTTTTTTTATTGCTAAAATTGAAGCTGTGCAGCTGAGATACAATGTTTCCAAGATTGCTGACTGAAAGTGGATATTTCAAATATTCCTTTTTAAGATCTTCCTGGCTTGTAGCATAACCATAATACATAAAAATGTAATTATTAATGTGCTTTTTTATTTTTATATCTTACCTTTAAGCTAACCCACAATGCTTGGAAAGGATAAATGTAAAAATAAACTAATATGCTTTCTGGTTAAATACAGGGCATTACTGAGGTCTTCAAACATCTGGTCCAAATTTGAAATAATCTTTCTCCACGCCGGATGATATTTTTAAATGTACACTCTGATTGGGCTGCATAAATTCTTCACAAATTGGTATTTAAACCTCAAAACCTTTAGCTAACTACATCTGTCATTGATATTTTATTGTTTAATTTCGTTTTATGGAGCCAAATTAAATTTTTCCAACTTGCGGCCTGTACTTGTCTAATTTGACAACATTCTCTATCTATAATGATAATTTCACTGATTTAGAAAGTGACATTACAAGCAACATATGTTCAATTTAGCTGTAGATCTTGTTAGACCAATCTTTTTTATGGTTTGATCACAAGCATTGTACATCCCCAGACATTTTAACTTATTTTTTGTTTCCTTGAAAAGTTCTGCAAGAAGGCAGTTGTGATTTTTACTATTTCAGTAATATAACATGCATACTCCATTTGTGCTGTAATAGCCAAAATCTACTCAAATATCTTGGTGTAATATTTCATAGAGGTTGTGTAGTGCAACTAAATATAATGTGCATACTATCATCTGTTTGTATTTCAAACTTGAAATCTAATGGATTTTGGTTGCATACATATAAATAATATTTTAGAGCACTCCAAAATGTAGGACATACAGTGGATATAAAAAGTCTACACCCTTTTTAAACATTTTAAAGAATGAGACAAAGATAAATCATGTCAGAACTTTTCCACCTTTAATATGACCTATAAGGTGAACAATTCAATTCCAAAACAAGCTGAAATCTTTTTTTAAAAAAATCACGATAATTTGGTGCTTATACTTTGTTGAAGCACCTTTTGATTTTATTACAGCAAACAGTCTTTTTGGGTAGGAGTCTATAAGCATGGCACATCTTGATGTGGCAATATATGCCAACTCTTCTTTGCAAAAGCGAGGATATCTCCTGTGCACACCCCTCTTCAGATCACCCCACAGATGTTCAATTGGATTTAGGTCTGGGCTCTGGCTGGGCCATTCCAAAATCTTCTTCTGGTGAAGCCATGCTTTTTTGGATTTGGATGTGTCCTTTGGGTCGTTGTTGTGCTGAAAGGTGAACTTCCTCTTGATCTTCCTGAAGGTTTTGTGCCAAAATTGCCTGGTATTTGGAACTGTTCATAATTCTGAAGCTGAAGAAAAACAGCCCCAAAGCATGATGCTGTCACCACCATGCTTCACTGTGGGTATGATATTCTTTGGTTGATGTGCAGTGTTGTTTTTGCAGAAAACATACCTTTTGGAGTTATGGCCAAAAAGTTCAACCTTGGTTTCATCAGACCATAACACATTTTCCCACGTGCTTTTGGGGGACTTCAGCCGGGCTTGGATGTTTTTCTTTGCAAGAAAAGGCTTCCGTCTTGCCACCCTACCCAATAGCCCATTCATATGAAGAATACGGGAGATTGTTGTCACATGTAGCACACAGACAGTACTTGCCAGAAATTCCTGCAGTTCCTTTAACCCCTTCAATCCCAGGGGTTTTTGGTACCTCAAAGCCCGGAGCAATTTTGCCATTTTTGTGCTATGTCGGTTCAGCGATGATTCTCTTTTTCTGTGAATAGTGTACCCATGTACACTATATATTGTTTTTTCAAGGAGAGATAGAGCTTTCTTTTGATACCATAGTTGGATGATTAACTGAAAATTTAGAATGAGAAATTTAGTAAAAACTAGCAAATATTAGAAAAAAACTAATTTTCCATACAATTTTTTTTACATTTTCCCTCTGAATCCTCACAAAATTAGGTAAAGTGATGGAAAATCCCCTCCAAGCTTATCAATTCAGGTGTCCTGATTTCAGAAATACCTAATTTATATAGATTTTCCATATTTTCCCAGCACCAGGGAGCATACTATAAGGTGTACATTTTTTGTATAATTTATATGCCTATGGCTTAACGGATTTGGGGGTTGTGAACAGGGGCAGGAGGGTTATACTGGCTAGATGTTATGCTAGGGTAATGGGATGTAAGGTATTTTTTTTATATATATACACTGCTCAAAATAATAAAGGGAACACTTAAACAATACAATGTAACTCGAAGTCAATCACACTTCTGTGAAATCACACTGTCCACTCAGGAAGCAACACTGATGGACAATCAATTTCACATGCTGTTGTGCAAATGGAACAGACAACAGGTGGAAATTATAGGCAATTAGCAAGACACCCCCAATAAAGGAGTGGATCTGCAGGTGGTGACCACAGACCACTTCTCAGTTCCTGTGCTTCCTGGCTGATGTTTTGGTCACTTTTGAATGCTGGCGGTGCTTTCACTCTAGTGGTAGCATGAGACGGAGTCTACAACCCACACAAGTGGCTCAGGTAGTGCAGCTCATCCAGGATGGCACATCAATGCAAGCTGTGGCAAGAAGGTTTGCTGTGTCTGTCAGCGTAGTGTCCAGAGCATGGAGGCGCTACCAGGAGACAGGCCAGTACATCAGGAGACGTGGAGGAGGCCCTAGGAGGGCAACAACCCAGCAGCAGGACCGCTACCTCCGCCTTTGTGCAAGGAGGAGCAGGAGGAGCACTGCAGGAGCCCTGCAAAATGACCTCCAGCAGGCCACAAATGTGCATGTGTCCACTCAAATGGTCAGAAACAGACTCCATGAGGGTGGTATGAGGGCCCGACGTCCACGGGTGGGGGTTGTGCTTACAGCCCAACACCGTGCAGGACGTTTGGCATTTGCCAGAGAACACCAGGATTGGCATATTCGCCACTGGCGCCCTGTGCTCTTCACAGAGGAAAGCAGGTTCACACTGAGCACATGTGACAGACGTGACAGAGTCTGGAGACGCTGTGGAGAACGTTCTGCTGCCTGCAACATCCTCCAGCATGACCGGTTTGGCGGTGGGTCAGTAATGGTATGGGGTGGCATTTCTTTGGGGGGCCGCACAGCCCTCCATGTGCTTTCCAGAGGTAGCCTGACTGCCATTAGGTACCGAGATGAGATCCTCAGACCCCTTGTGAGACCATATGCTGGTGCGGTTGGCCCTGAGTTCCTTCTAATGCAAGACAATGCTAGACCTCATGTGGCTGGAGTGTGTCAGCAGTTCCTGCAAGAGGAAGGCATTTATGCTATGGACTGGCCCGCCTGTTCCCGAAACCTGAATCCGATTGAGCACATCTGGGACATCATGTTTCGCTCCATCCACCAACGCCATGTTGCACCACAGACTGTCCAGGAGTTGGCGGATGCTTTAGTCCAGGTCTGGGAGGACATCCCTCAGGAGACCATCCGCAACCTCATCAGGAGCATGCCCAGGCATTGTAGGGAGGTCATACGGGCACGTGGAGGCCACACACACACTACTGAGCCTCATTGTGACTTGTTTTAAGGATATTACATCAAAGTTGGATCAGCCTGTTGTGTGGTTTTCCATTTTGATTTTGAGTGTGACTCCATATCCAGACCTCCATGGGTTGATAAATTTGTTTTCCATTGAAGATTTTTGTGTGATTTTGTTGTCAGCACATTCAACTATGTAAAGATGCAAGTATGTCATACGATTAGTTCATTCATTCAGATGTAGGATATGTAATCTTAGTGTTCCCTTTATTATTTTGAGCAGTGTATATATATATTTTTTTTATTTTTTTTTACACAAAAATGGTTAGAGGTCCTCTTAGGCACCTCCTGAACATGCCAGTGATGTCACAATGACATCACAGCTCACATAATTATTTTTATTATTATTATTTATATTATTATTTTAATGATTTTTTTATTATTATTTTTTAAATGAATTTACGGGTTTTTTTTGTCCTTCACTGTTTCAGGACGGGAGGGGGAGTGAGAGACATGGTTTCTCACTCCCCTCCCCACAATCCCCCTGCACCAATCACACTGTGATCTCTATGCAGGTCCTCACAGACGTGCATAGAGATCGCAGCGTCTGTGCCTCATCGGAGGACAGGATATCCCCTGCAGGATCCCCCTCACGCGATCGGGCAGTTTGAAATGTAACAACTTTCCGGCTTTCTGCTGTCAGTGGGGAGTCCAGGCTGTGGGATGTGTCCCTGACGCTGCACGAAGGGCTGGACGTACCGGTACGTCCATAGGGGTTCGTTAATAGGCGTTTTTTTTATGTCCCGGTACGTCCATAGTGGATTGAAGGGGTTAATGTTGCAGTAGGCCTCTTGTAAGCCCCCCTGACCAGTTTTCTTCTCGTCTTTTCATCAATTTTGGAGTTCTTGATTATTATTATTATTTATTGTTTTATATAGCGCCATCAAATTCCGTAGCGCTGTACAATGGGTAGACAGGACATAACAAGTAGTATGTAGCATAACAAATTGACTAACATAGAAAACAGGTGAGTAGGGCCCTGCTCAAATGAGCTTACAGTCTAGAGGATAATGTCTCTGTTGTGCCATATTTTCTCCACTTGATGATGGCTCTCTTCACTGTGAACTGTGTTCCATGGTATATCTAATCCTTTAGAAATTCTTTTGTACCCTTCTCCTGACTGATATCTTTCAACAATGAGATCCCTCTGATGCTTTGGAAGCTCTCTGCGGACCATGGCTTTTGCTCTAAGATGCAACTAAGCAAATGTCAGGTAAATCCTACTAGAACAGCTGAACTTTATTTGTGATTAATCAGAGTCACTTTAAATGATGGCAGGTGTGTAATGACTTCTATTTAACATGAGTTTGAATGTGATTGGTTAATTCTGAACACAGCCCCAGTTATAAGAGGGTGTGCACACTTATGCAACCAGGTTATTGTGAGTTTTTTTTTTTTTTTTTTTTAATCCCCCTCAAAGATTTCAGCTTGTTTTGCAATTGAATTGTTCACATTATAGGTCACATTAAAGGCGGAAAAAGTTTATGTTTGTCTCATTCTTTAAAATCGCAAGAACCTGGCATTTTAACAGGGGTGTGTAGACTTTTTATATCAACTGTATGTGCATGTTATGGGAAGCTGGTTCCATGTAGAATTGGCTGGGAATAGGACATGTTTAATTGCCACTTCCACAACCTGAAGATTTCAAGCTGTGACCCGGAAACCTTCAGAAGTGGCGCTTCACCCAGAGCTAATGTTGCATACAGATCTGTTACCATCACAAGCTACTCCATACCTCAAACAATTCAAATGTCCAAATTGTGCCCACCATACTCATCAGCTACCTACAGGGCTCAGTTTTAAAGCGTTCTGAGGTGGCCACATGTGAGCAGCAATTGAGGTCTGTGCAGCAACAGGACACTGGGACACTTGGGTGGTATAATACTCTACAGCCTTCAAGAAGGTGTCAATATCTGAATATGCCATAATCCAGGTTAAGTCTCAGGAAGAAAGCAGTGTGTCAATAGTCGAACATTAGCGATACAAGTGAAGAATTTTCAGAAGACTTGCTTGATGTTTAGTCATTTTAGCAATATGAAAAATGCCTGGGCAAAAAAAAAACAATGATGGTCCCCCAAGTCAGAAAACCAAGGGTGCAGAAAGACATTTGTTTTATGTATGTATGTCTGGCTTACAACTGGACAAATAATGAATTTATTAACCCCTTAAGGACAATAGGGGTTATTACTCGTAGTATATTATGGGACAATGGCTCTTTTAACGTTTTTCAGTGTTACTGTTTAGCTGTGATTTTCTTCTTTCTCATTTCGTGCTCCCACACATGTTATATATTGTTTTTTTCAGGACAAACAGGGCTTTCTTTAGATACAAATTTTATCATATCATCTAATTTACTATTAAAAAAATGATAAAATATGGGGATTTTTGTTAAAAAATCACTTTTTCTCACTTTTTAAACAAAAAACTTTTACTCATCTGCAAAAACGAATGAAAAAACCTGCTAAATAGATTCTACTATTTGTCCTGAGTTTAGAAATACCCAATGTTTTTATGTTTTTTTGCTTTTTTCCGCACGTTATGGGGCAATAAGTACAGGTAGCGTTTTGCTATTTCAAAACCTTTTTTTCCAAATCTGATTATTCTTCCCCCCATGTGCCATTTCGGGTATCTTTGAAGCTGGCCAATGCAATTTACCCCATCAAATCATATATTTTTAAAAACTAGACACCCCAGGGTATTTGAAATGCTGGTATTTTAACCCTTTCCATGCACTAATTTTACCACCAGCCTTTGTGAAACTTTATGGTAGTACATTTTTTTTTTTTTTCACACATATTGTACTTCAGGTATAAATGTATCGCTCCTGGTATATGTCCGTGTCAAACAACACCCCAATATGTGTTCAGTAACATCTCCTGAGCGCAGTGATACCCCCCATGCATGGGTTTGTTGGGTTATTTGGGAGGTGAAAGGCCGGCTTTGTGAGGTGTGTATTTTTATGCCATTTAGACATCTGATCCTACTGCCCCTGTGTCCCATATTTGGGACATCTTTGAACCCGGCCAATTCAATTTACCCCATCCACTCATGCATTTACGAGACACCCTATGGGCATTTGTAATGCCAATATTTTAACTCTTTCCATGTTGGAATTTTTGTAAAGATAAAGAATTTTAGGACTTCCTTATTACATTTTTTTTGGGGGGGGGTTTACATGTTACCTTTTTTTTTTTTTTTTAAACATTTTTGAACAATATTTTTTTTTTACACTCATTAGTGAGCTGGGCTACATTGACCTTGCATGGTTGGATGCAGTACCTACATTCAACCTGCAGGAGGAGCTCGAGAGTTCTCAAGAGGGTCTGGATAGACCCTCTGTGAACTAATTTTCTATTGTTAATGCCATCCTGTGAATGACGGCAACGTCATTTACAGGATGGCACTTGTGGTTGCTCCACAGAGCAATCACAAGGCTATCGGGGTAGAGAGGTAGTGTTGCTGACATGCCTCAATATCGAGGCATGTCAGCAACACAGTTTATGCTTAGGAAGCGATTCCAATCTCTTCCTAAGCTGTTTTAGCCGGGCGCCATTTTTCTTCCGGGGAAGGCTTTCCTCCCCGGATCCACGGTCAGCCTCACTTGTGAAGCTTCCGTGGATGCTGCAAAGCCGCAGATCGCGGCAAAAATGTACGGGCATTGTTGTTATCTCGTTGCACGGCAACCCCGTACATGTACGTGGATTGCCGTTAAGGGGTTAATTTAGTATCAATGTATTATTTTACTATAAAAACCCTATATTAAATTATTACAAATTGATTCCACTGTAAAAGAAGTTCAACAGAAATCTTTATATATTAGCAAAAGCTATTTTAATAATTTGACACATTTTAGTTGGTAGTTCTGAAATCAGCAGTCCACAAGTTAGGATTTATATCACTACAAAGCTATGTAAGTCACTTACAATCACAGTGCCTGTGATTGACCTCTGGTTAGCTGAGTAATGTTCAAGCAGGGATATCATTATATCCTGGCATGGCTGACTAATAACAGTCTTTCTGAGGCAAATTGGTCTATGGAAAAAAAGTGTTCAATGTAAATTATGGACATTGATTTTTTTAATGTACTCCCTCTTCATAAGAACTTCCAAATATTAAGGAATTTTAAGCAGATCATTATTTTTTGCAGTCCAATGAATAGTCATTAAATCATGATAAATTACAATTGTTACAGTTACATAATTGAATTATTTAGCATGATTAAATATATTATCAATGTTAGCTTCTTAAAGGTCTTATGAACTGCTAGGTGCTAATTACTGGTGGTCAAATTTTGCTGCCTATTCATGTCGGGATTTCTTAGGGATCTAAATTTCTATATAAAAATAGTAACCTAAATTAAAAAAATGGCATCCTATCAAACATGGATAAAGTAAACTGTTTCTATTTACTATTCACTGGTTAAGAAAATGCTAGACAAATGCCCTGTTTGGCCGAAACGCTGCTTTTGATTTGCTGTCGCTTAATAAAGTATCCTAAAGATTGGAAGCTGTGATTCCTTTTCTTTGTTTACATCACTTCCCGTGAAGGTATTCCACCTGTTTGCCTTGCCTTACCTTCTCTGTAATTCAGCTTCATTGCTGGCTGGCCTGTTTAATTAATTATTTGTTCAGGTATTCCAACTTTTTGCCTTGCCTTACTCTGTCTGTAATTCAGCTTCATTGCTGGGTGGGCTGTTTAATTAATTAATTATTTATTCAGGTATTCCACGTTTTATGCATCTGTATCATTCCTTTATTTGTCCTTTGATTTGTCTTCATTGAATTATTAGTACCATGTTAGTTATCAACTCCACCCCCCCCATGTGTCTGTGATTTTATTGCGGGGTGATTAATCAGTTGGTAAATACCTAACAAGCTACCTACTGCTCAGTAGTGGCATTGGAGGCACAGGCCACATTCCATCTGTGTGCCACTTTCCATCCAAGTGCCACTATCTGGGAGTTGACCAAGGGAGTTGACCAATGAAGGACATAGAGTAACCTGGAGACTCCCTGCAATCAATAGTCCACGGAACTGCCTGATTTGTCAAGTGCTACCTACTGCTCACTGTGTTTGCTCCACTTCCATTCCATTCCCATCACCATTCTTCTCCAATTACCATGTTCAGTATCCTCTTGTTCCTCCTTTCTCATTCCTCTATTGTTTGTAAAACCATTATCTCTCTCCAGCCACCAGCTACCCCACACTATGTCTGTATTGCACCATCATTACTTTCTTCCCTTCTCTCATCCCAAGCACTTCTCAACTTCACCTCCTCCCTTTCCCCCAACTCCCCTCACTCCCAGAAATCTCTCGGCTCACACAAGACCTATTCCCACCTCCTCTCACTCTCTCTTCTACTTCTTCTAGCTGCTGGAGATATCTCCCCAAACCCTGGGCCTCCTTTGGTGCTCTCTTCCTCATCCTCTCCAGCTCAACATTCCAGAAACCTCAATAATCTTGTCCACATACCCTGCTGCTCTTCCTACCCCCATTTACCTTTGCACTCTGGAATGCACGTTCTGTCTGTAACAAACTAACAACCCAACATGACCACTTTGTCTCTAGTTCCTTACACCTTCTCGCTCTAACTGAAACCTGGCTAACCTCTTCTAACACTGCCTCTCCCACTGCTCTCTCCTATGGTGGCCTACACCTCACTCACACACCCAGGCCTGATGACCGGAAGGGTGGAGGGGTAGGCTTCCTGCTCTCCCCTACTTGTACTTTTCAACCTATTCCCTCTGCCCCATCACTCTCTTTCTCCTCATTTGAAGTCCATGCTATCCGACTATTTCATCCCATCTCCATACTCATTGCTGTTATATATCGCCCCCCTGGCCCGGCATATTTCTTGATCACTTCTCCTCATGGCTTCCTCTCTTCCTCTCCTCTGGTGTTCATCCCAGTTGACACCCCATTGAGTCCCATGGCTTAATTTTTTTTTTATTACCTCCTCTTTTGAACACATTAACTCCCCTACTCATGATGATGGTAACACCCTGAACCTTATTTTTCAATAATGTGCTCTCTCACTAACCTTTCTAATTCACCTTGCCCCCTCTCTGACCACCACTTCCTTTCCTGCTCTCTAACCTTGCATCATACTCGCTTCCTTGCACCCCAACCCCGCCTAACCAGAGACCTCAGCTCTATTAACCTTCAGAACTTACTCCCTCTCCTTTCTCCAATCTCAAACATGTCGTGCCTTAACAACGCTACCTCTGTCTATAACTCCACTCTCACATCTGCTCTTGAGCATGTAGCATCAGTTACTACTCGCTCCTCACGACGTTCACGTTTCCAACCCTGGCAGACGACTGTAATCCGACACCTACGACGATGTTCCTGGACTGCTGAATGTAGTTGGCGAAAGCCTCATTCCATGTCTGGTTTTCTGCACGATAAATTAATGCTACGTTCCTACTACTCTGTTCTCAACCTTGCTAATGAAACCTACTTCACCTCCCTCATCTCCTCCCTGTCTCGCAACCCTAAACGACTCTTTCCCTACTACCCCTTCCGCTAACCTTAATGCATCTGACTTTGCCACATTCTTCAATAATAAAATTCTATCAGAGATGAAATAGCTGCACAGTCACCACCTTTTCCTCACCCTATCTCTGACAATGGGTCCCCTTACCCACTGACCTCTTCTCCCTTCACTACATTAACTCATTTCTCTGCTGTCACTGAAGAGGATGTACATGCTCTTCTTCTTTCCTCTTGTCCAACCACATGCCGCCTTGATCCGATCCCTTCCCATCTCACCCAGTCTCTTTCATCTACCCTTGTCCCTACTCTAACTCATATCTTCAACCTGTCCCTCACTACTGGATCTGTCCCATCTTCCTTCAAGCATGCTACCATTACTCCTATCTTGAAAAAGTCCTCCCTCGACCCAACTGATCTCTCCAATTACCGTTCCATCTCTCTGCTTCCTTTCACCTCCAAGCTTCTTGAAAGAATTGTTTATATCCAAGTATCTAGATTCCAACTCCCTGCTTGACCCTCTTCAATCTTTTTGACCTTGACACTCTACTGAGACTGCCCTTACTAAAGTTACTAATGACTTACTCACTGGTAAATCTAAGGGCCACTACTCCATGCTAATTCTACTGGACCTTTCTGCTGCTTTTGACACTGTGGACCACCCTCTTCTCCTTCAAATGCTTCATGACCTTGGCCTCCGTTGTTATGGAACCAAAATACATATATATATATATATATATATATATATATATATATCAGCAAGAAACTCTTATGGCTTTAATGAATATAAGCTGGCTCTGACTAGTATAAAGGGTCAAACCTCACGCAAATATGCGAGAGACGCAAGTAGCAGTACGTAAGGACATTCAGTATCAGTTAAACAAATAAGTACTCTATGTTTTACTAACCACAAAGATATCCGGCTAGCATTATGTTCTAGTTACAGGGAAATTGCTTAACATTGTGTAATGTCTGTTTATAACGGGTTTCTGCCTATATCCGCATAGTTTTAAGGATTTAACCAATTGATGTGATGCGCGTATTAAGACGTCCTTCTTTTTGGTCACTATATAACCTATAACACAAACGTAATAAAGCAGAGTGATTTTGGACCTGACCCAGAGCTGTGTCGTGTGTCTTATTTCTCTCATTTATATTCATATAATTTGGAGCAGTTCAACAATTGAAGAAAGGCTTTATCGGAAAGCATCCAAAACACCGTGACACTGCTCACTTCCTACCTCTCTGATTGTAGCTTCAGCGTTTCTATCTCCAGTAACACGTCCCCTCCCCTCCCTCTCTCAGTTGGGGTACCCCAAGGCTCAGTTTTAGGACCTATTCTGTCCTCTCTTTACGCTTCCTCCCTTGGCAAACTGATCTCATCCTTTGGCTTTCAATACCACCTGTATGCTGATGACACCCAGAACTATCTATCCTCCCCTGATCTCTCTCCCTCTCTCCCTCTGTCTTAGATCATGTAACTAATTGCCTTGCATCTGTCTCTACCTGACAACGGCACGTTTACCTGTTGTGTAATACACCCTAAATCCCTCTAGATTGTAAGCTTGTTTGAGCAGGGCCCTCCTCACCTGTTGTTACATACTACTTGTTACGTCCTGTCTACCCATTGTACAGCACTATGGAATTTGATGGCGCTATATAAAACAATAAATAATAATAATCCTCTGGAAATATGTAAGATACATGGCTAGATGTAAAAACAACTGAAATTGAGGTCTCAAAATCTGAACTACCATATGTTGCTGGTTTCAATGACATGTGCTTCACAAAAAGTTGATTTGGGACTCTTACCGTCCATTTGAGACCAAATAACTCTACATCAGGGGAGTGTATACAGTATACATTCTCTATCCTCTCCTCATGTTTTTGGAGGGAAAATCACATTCCGCTATATGTTTTCCTTGGCCTCAATAAAAAAGAAAATGCTCTGTTCATACAATTTATACAATCCAGTCCATCTTAGAATTAGCTGTTGGTGGTGAACTTGTCAAGCGCCTTACAAGCATTACAGAGTATAAAACCCTGAAATGTGTGAGCGATGATAAAGACAGTTGAAGTTGAACAAAAGAGGCACTATGCCAAGCTATTTGTAGTCATTTATGCTTGCGAGAAAATGCCCATGGAAATAGCAAAGCTGCTGTAATTACAAATTTTTCAGGATTCTTAGAAATAAAACTACTTATTCTGTTCTTCATTTTTGTTTATTATATAATAAAAGGTGTTATCACAGCATTGAGAGGTACTAGTCTCCAGTGTTATAATGATTGGGGAGGGTTAGTTTTGTGCATTTTTTGTTAAATATCTCATTAACTTGTCTGTAGCACATGTCCCTTTCCCTACCCCCAATAGACTCAGCTGCAAGATGACATCTGGCCACATGCGGACAAGATCATGCAATGTAAATACCGTATTTGCTCGATTATAAGACAACCCCCCAAAATCTGAATATTAATTTAGAAAAAAAAGAAAAAGCCTGAATATAAGACGATCCTATAGGAAAAAAGTTTTACTAGTAAATGTTAAATTATGTAAACTATGTAAACAATTTTTTTTAAATAAAAGCTATGATTGAGAAAAATATTTTTTTTGTTTTTATTTACTTTTATTTTCCAACCTGCCTCCCAGTCATGCACATCTGCTCCCAGGCTTGCCACTCTGCCCCAGAAATGCCTTATACCCCCTATATGCCACTGTGCCCCATGATATGCATTTTAACCCTCTAAATGCCACTGTGTCCCATTGTTATGAAAATGATTTTCTTAATTTGTGATTTACGTCATAGACAGCAGAATGACAGCAGAATTAATTTAATATAAAGGCTGAACTTTTGAGCTACTGGTCAATAGTTGTCTTAGAATCACAATAACAACAAAGTTGCTATACAACCTATACTAGCCTGAGGCGATAACAGCCAGTTCTTGTGTTATTGGTGTTGCTTAGTTCACGTGAGTGTGTGTAGGTATAGGATGTGTTAGTGATTCTGGTTTGCATGGTTACAACCGAAATATTGTACACCTTTCAACTGGGAAAACTGTTACTAGTTTACAATTGATACAGTTGCTATTTACATAGCAACCTATCAATACTATAGTAAAAACACCTTAACCCCTTCAGGACCGGGATTTTGATACTAACGTGTCGCTAAAGGACCGGAGCCGTTTTTGTGTTTTTGCCATGTCTTTCTTCAACTGTAATTTCTCTCTTATCAATTGGTGCACCCACACAAATCATATATTGTTTTTTTCAGCACAAGTAGGGCTTTCATTTGAAACCATAGTAAGCTGGGTAGTACATTTTTTTACAGTTTTGTATACATACAAATTGTACACACATTAAACCAATGGGAAAAAATTATCCCAAATATATTCATTAACTTGTCCTGATTTGGAAACCACCCAACATGGCCAGGATTTTTCTCTATTTTGACCAGTATAGGGCAAATATTGCAAGGCATGCATCACGTTTTTGAAATGTAATTTTTTTCAAATTTGGCATGGTAGTCTAATAACTGCAATAGTTGTCACGGATACTGATTATCCCCCCAAAATTATATGTTTATGAACAGTAGATAAGTCAAGGTGTACAACTAGGGTCATTTTGACACTTTTCAAACAGGGATTTTATCGCCAATTGCTGCCAAATTTTGAGGTATTTTTATATTTTTGGGGGGTTTTTTGCATATGTTGCAATGTTGCTTTAGATTTTATATTATATTTTGTATAGAATATGTGCAACTGCAGAACAAAACACCAAATTGTGTTCACCAACATCCCCCGGTTCCAACAAGGCCTCAAATGCATGGTTCATGCATTTTTTGAGGAAGCTATGAGGGCAAAACTGGAACATGCGCATTTTCGTTTTCACATTTGGAATTTTCAGAAATTGGTTTCCTGGGCCCATATCCTATTTGGGACATTTTGGAAGCCCCTGCTGTAAATTACCCCATAAAAGTATATATTTATGAACAGTAGACAAGTCAAGGTGTTCAACTAGGGTAGTTTTGACAGTTTTCAGCTAGCCTTTTCTTCACTGATGTCTGCCAAAGTTCACGGAAAATGTATTTTATTGCGTTTTTAACAAATACATTTCAATGTTGCAATTTATTTCTTGCACAGCATATGTGCAACAGTGGAAGAAAGCACCACATTTTGTTCACCAACACTCCCCGGTTCCAACAAGGCCTCACATGCATGGTTCATGTATTTTTTGAGGAAGCTATGAGGGCAAAACTGGAACATGTGCATTTACATTTTTTTTAATATTTTTTTTCATCAGATTACTTGTAAGTGACAGGTTTAGGCCGCTGACATCAATCAGGGAGACCGATCAATAATCAGCGACTTAAAATGTCACCGACAAGTGATCAGGTAATAATTATGATTATTTCATTTATTAATAATTTGTGTTTTTTCATAATTACCCTAGATGACCCCTCTCTCTTTGTAGAGCAGGGTCATCCGTGGGCTGCCATAATGATCCAATCACTCCTATTGGCCAGGAGCGATCTGATCAGCCCAGCATTTGACCTGGAAGCACCCTGGACTTTCAGGTCAGTTCTGTTATTTTTTTTTTATTATTATTATTATTTTATTAATTTTTTTTTAATTTATTTTTTTTTTAATTTATTTTTTAATTATTATTATTATTTTTTACATTATTTTTTTTAACTCTTTCAATGCTGATGCTCCATTGAAGCACAGCATTGATTGATATTTAGTCCCCACAAGCTTGTGGGGACTAATATTAACCCCTGCAATGCTGCGATGGGGGTCATACACAATCGCAGCATTGAAGGGGTTAATTGAGGAAGAGGGGGGTAGGGGTTAACTGAGGAAGGGTGGGGGTGGGGGGGGTCTGGTCTCCACACTCATGTGGAGACCAAAGAACCCTGTCTCCCTGTCCCTGAAGCTGCCTCTGGCAGCTGGGACACAATCTCCAATAGACTGGAGATTGTAGGGGAGGAGTCTCTCTGATCAGTCCTACAGGACTGATCAGAGGACTTCTGGGGGCTCGTTTTTGCTGTTGCTGGTCTGCCTGGGCTTCCAGGCAGACCACCAGCAGCAGAACCCCCTAAAAAAATGGGAATTAACCCCTTAAGGGGTTAACGCTGCACTGACGCTCTCATGGAGCGATCAGGCAGCAGGGGGGTGTTGGATCAGGCCCCCACACTTGTGTGGGGACCCATTCAATACCCCCCCTTCCCTGAAGCTGCCCGTGGCAGCTGAAACCGCGATTGCAGATTTTTCTGCAATCGCAGTTTCTGCCTAGAGAATCACTCCGTGGGAGTGATCGTGGGCTTGGGGGGCGGGCTTAGACAGGCTGTGCTGTCTGCCCAGGACTCCTGGGCAGACAGCAGCAGCAGCGCCCCCACGATCACCGCGATTGTGGTGATGTGGGGGCGTTTTTTGGAGGAGACGTACCTGGTACGTCCCGGTCTACCGGTGACTGTTAACCAGGAAGTACCAGGTACGTCCCGGTACTGAAGGGGTTAAAAAGAACCATACACCATGTGCTAGGGGAACTTCAATCCAGGGCTTGACGGTGCCTGGATCCAGAGGGGTTCACCTGTCTGTAAGCGCCCTGGGTTATAGACCAGAATCCTTCCCACGTTTCATCAAGTAGTCGTTATGACCACCGGAGTTCCACTTGATATTGTTTTGCTGGGTTTCTTCATCATCTCTGTAAGCTGACCATCTACCGAAGCTAAGTATTATTATTTACTGCAATCTGTTAAGACTGGTGTGTGATTTTAATTCTGCTGATCATTAAAGTATAATTACCATTCACCACAGTATTTAAGTATTTCTCACCATATGATCGACTGGAATACTTAATATTATATACCATTTGTATATCAAGATACAGAGTGTATATAGATTTAATAAAATTTATTGTTGTTATTAAGGTTCCCTGATTACCTTAATTAAATAATTTAAAGTTAGAATCAGGCCACAACCACAACAATTGGCGTAGTCGCAGGATTCACAACAATTGGCGTAGTTGGCAGGATTCACAACACCCATGATATGCCTTTTAACCCTCTGTACGCCACTGTGCCCCATGATATGCCTTTTGACCCCCTATGTGCCACTCTGCCTGCAGAAATGCCTTATACCCCTATATCCCCGCAGCGGGGAACTCTCCTCTCTGATAGTCGGGAAATGGACGCAGACAACCCCCGCTGCTATCCGCACCTCCTTCCGGACACACCGGGGAGTCAGAATAAGTTTGGGGGGGTAACAGACAGAAGGATCCAGGTCCCCAGCAGTGCTGCGGGGGATCTGCATCTTAGTCTCATAGTCAGACCTCTATTTGAGGTCTGATTATAAGATGACCCCGATTATTCCATTTGCTCTGGAAAAAACCTTGTCTTCTAAACACAAAAACAAATCCTACTCCATTTTGGAGGCTATATATATACAAAGTATTCCCTCACCAACTAACTGGCCAGTTAATCCAGTTCCCAGTCATAAACCGAGTCACAGCAAAACACTTTTACACCATACCTTTTTCCTAGCGCCTCTGGCTTAACTGCCTCTCTCCCTGTTGTCAGACTCCTAATGCCTTCAACGGGTGACCGTTTAAACATTGCAGTGCAACTGATATAGACAGCCACAATATATATATATATATATATATATATATACCTGGGAATTACCGAGGATTGCCGGGTGAAGCACTTCTTCTCCGGTTCAAGACCTGAATCCTCCGGGTCGCGGGAGCGGGGTCTTGACACGCCCCGCTCATTTTTCCCTTTAAATGGAGGTGTTTTCCGCTGCCATCAGTGGGAACGCCCCCCGACGCCTCCCACCGACATCACGAGACCGCCCACTGATGACAGTGGGCAGTTCTGGCCATGTCCCGCAAGGGAAGGCTCCTGGTAGCTGGAGCCCAGAAGTTCCCAGGTATGTATATATATATATATATATAAAAGGTGATCATTGTTGACCTTATTTGCATTTGCCTACCCAAAATGCCTTGTGGTTGTGGCAGCACCATGGGATTTCTGGGGAAAAACAAGCCTTCGGGATTGTCTGGTAGATGTGGATGAGTGTTTAATAATGCTTCTACTACCCCCTTCTACTTCAAACCAATTTGCAATCCTGACATTGGGACACCATTTTTCTAATAAAATATAAACAAATCCTTTTGTTAAAAAACAACAGTGTTCTTAGCATACATTCAGTTAAAAATAAAATATGTTTTCATGGGGTAAAAGAAACCTAATACCGTATTTGCTCGATTATAAGACGAGGTTTTTTTTCAGAGCAAATAGGTCTGACTATGAGACGACTAAGATCCAGATCCCCCGCAGCTGCAGGGGACCTGGATCCTCCTGTCCCCCCCGCCGCCCCACTTACCGGTGCTTCTGAGTCCCCGGTGTGTAGCTGGGGCAGCATGTAGATGTCTACGCGATTCGCGTAGACAACTTCCGCTGCAGCAGGAAGGAGGCGTTCCCCGGTACCGGTGCGGGGAACTCTGATCTCTGACAGTCAGGGAAGGTCTTCGCGATGGACGCAGACAACCCCCCGCTGCTAGCCACGCCTCCTTCCGGCTGCAGCGTAAGTGCGTGGGATCTACGCGCTGCCCCGGCTCCATGACAGGGAAGTCAGAAGCACTGGTAAGTTTGGGGGGGGGTGGGGGGGAGTGTTAAATGGGGGGCATAAGGCATTTCTGGAGGCAGAGTGCTCTGTGAAATGCCTTTTAACCCCCTTAATGCCACTCTGCCTCCAGAAATGCCTTTTAACCCACTAAATGCCAGAGTGGCATATAGGGGTATAAGGCATTTCTGGAGGCAGAGTGGCCCATAGGGGGTCAAAAGGCATATCATGGGGCACAGTGGCATATAGGGTTAAAAGGCATATCATGGGGCACAGTGGCATTTAGAGGGTTAAAAGCCATATCATGGGGCACAGTGGCATATAGGGGGTATAAGGCATTTCTGGGGCAGATGTGCATAACTGGGGGGCAGGTTGGAAAATAGAAGGAAATAAAACCAAAATATTTTTCTCAATCATAGCTTTTATTAAAAAAAAATAGTTTAGATTAACATTTACTGGTAAAACTTTTTTCCTATAGGGTCGTCTTATATTCAGGCTTTTTCTTTTTTTCCTAAATTAATATTCAGATTTGGGGGGTCGTCTTATAATCAGGGTCGTCTTATAATCGAGCAAATATGGTATATAACTTGCGTGGATTCACTAAATGAGAGACAAGAAAATTACAGCTAAACATGAGCACCGCAAACAGAAGGGTACAAAAAGTAAAACCAGCCTAGTCCTTAAGGGATTAAGATTTTAGCCTACTATTTCTTTTTAGCAAATTGATATTTTATAATATTTAGTATAGAGGGGGGACCTCTTTTTTGGAAATACTGTTTTATAATGTTTATTAATGGTTTAACATATTTACAATAAGACCTTTACATAGCATGTTATTATTCTATTAGCTTTAACTTAACATTTATATTCAGTACCTGAAAACTGTGAAAAATTTGAGAGGTATAGTATACTGGGTCAGGATATTCTTTAGGGGAACAAAGCAGAGAGCAAGCATGGCATGTGAAGGGGTTTGCAATCAAAAGGAATATAAATTATATGGCACGTGGGGGCTGAAATATTTGTGTGTTGCAGGAATAATCATGAGAAGCAGGAACAAAATGATGGATTTGGTAAGGATGAAAGAGTGGGTATATAAAACATGGGTACTGGGATTGAAGGTGGGTATAAGACAAATTAGGCATGTTTCCACTGCAGCTAAGGATAAAGGCTAATTGTGTTAAAATTACTTTGCATTTGACATAGCAATATGAAAATGAAAGCCCATTATTCGCCATAAAAACTTTAAACAATGTACTAACCAAGTACCAAGATTGCACAAATAAGTTTGGGGGCTATGATGGCACAAGCAGGCTGTTTGGTTGCAAAGATGGCACAGACAATCTGTTTGTGGGCAAATATGCCACAGGCAATATGGGGGCAAAGATGGCACAGACAGGCTGTCTGGTGGTGGGCAGAGATGAAACAGACAAGCTGTTTTGGGGACAAAGGTGGCATTGTGGGACATGGTGCTTGTGAGATGCCAGGGAGGGGAGGGCACACCACTCATCAAACTCTTTACGCATACACACACACAGCCTCACCCAACACCATACACTTATACATACAGACACATAGCCACATGCACTTACACATATAAACATATATGCATACACACGCATGCACACGCAACACCAAACACTTAAACGTACATGCACACACAATCTAAAACCATACACTTACTAACACATACCACCACAGTTTTCATGTGTATTTTATGTACATTATGATTAATGTGTTTTTCAAATATATATATAATTTAAGATTAAGGGTTTGTCCTCATTCTAATCAAAAATATTGGGACCACCCGTGCAGTGTGACCAAAATAGCACCATGAAATACAGTATGGGGGTGTGTGACAGGCCGCCCTGTACACCGCCTTGGTACACTCGCCAGTTGTTCGTTGCTTCCTCCCGGAACCGCAAGGGTTAACCGCTTCCATCACCAGACAATACTGCGAGGAAGGGATCAGGAGCTGGCTCGGCGTCCTCGATGTAATAGCACTGTAGCCCATCGAGATGCAGCCAAATACAGTGCTGTGATTGTCCTGAAAAGGACAAAGAGTGATATAGCGAGCCCCTGAAGCATTAGACGAGACTAATGTTCAGGGAAAGAACAACTCTTTATTGGGAAGACACGCGGCCTTATATACAGTTCAACAACAAAAGGGACATAAATCACAGTAACATATAACCGCCCTGCCCAGACAGCCCGGCGCCATACTCAGGCCACCAAGCCGCTGTTTTCGGGGTGATCTAAAGGGAGCGGCACCAATCCCGGGGTACCGATGGATAGCTTGAGGTCCTTTAGAATATTCTGTCCAAAAAGTGACACGATCCGCTGTGGGGACCCCGAGCGGTAAAGTTTCCCCGGGACAGACCGCGATATAGCAGGCGTCTGTAGCCGCGCTGGCTGACCCCCGCTCTCCAGGAAGTCACAGCGGCTGGGGATCCATAGGAGGCTCCCTCTCCGAACCACCCCTGGTCTGTGCCCCACCACCTGTGAACTAACTCCACGAAGGAGCGCTCTGGTGTGGTCAATGGTGTCCGGGTTATGAGGGGTTAAAGTGGGCGATTCCTCAGGTCCTAGCTGAGAAACAATTTCAGGACCCGGTCAGGCAAAAGGGCATGGGATACACTGGGGATACAACAGGGAAAACAAGAACCACAAAACAATAATTAAAACAAATGGATCATTGCAACCAAGGGTTGTGACAGGGTGGTATTTAACATTTCCAGGGCTTGTTTAAATTCCCAGTCCAGCCCTGCCTGATAAATGTCTATTAAGGACTAACCGTTTCCTGTCTTTAGGGTGGAATAAAAGTTATTGAACAATTTGGCAGTTGAGAGTATGCTGAACCTGTTGTGTGGTAATTGTGCCAATACAGCCAACTCCAAAGAATGATGTTTTCCTTAAGCAAATCTATAGCTTTATTGTAGATATTGAAAAATATAATTTAAGAATTAAATTGAACACAAATTAATTATAGATATTTAAATAGCCATGATGTTCATAGGGACAAAACGTTCAAGAGGGCAAAAAGTAAACCAGTAAATTTAATATGACGCATGGATTAAATACTTTATTACCTTCTATAAAATCTCAAAACTTGCAGAATCTTCTTTCAAAAAAATGTCAAAAGGATGTTTTTTTTTAAAAGAATTCTGCTAACTTACCTACTGTACTTACATGAACAAATGTTCCATTACTGCAGAGTCATGCTTTTATTGAATGATATAAAAACCCCATTTGTATCTTTTTTATCCTGCTGTGTTTCTATTTTATTGGAAATGTTCTGTGACAGGTATAACATCAGCTCAGATTACTAAGAAATCTATAAAATAGTTTCCTGCTATTACCTTTGGTTCAGATTGAAAGAATACATTATGATCCCACTGAGTCTCTGATAAAAACTGTTATTCACACAGTCAAACATTATTTATACTTTCTTGCTAGATGTTCCAGATTCAGGCAGGCTTTATTCAATTATACTGATGTTTTCCCATAGTTGATCTGCATTTAAGAACATTGCATAAGGGAACAATGCTGGAGAAGAACAACTGCAACAACAATCTCACTGGCCGTCTGATCACAGCCTGTCCTATGTTAGCAAAGCATGAGGACAATATCTTTTTTTCTTTTATTTAAAAATCTCTCTCACTCTTAATACCATATATGTTTAGGACTTTTTGCATTGATCAACACAATCTTCTCAAAGTTAGATATTTAGCATAGACCTGTTGTTTCTTGTTTCTGCTACTCCTTCCCTATCCCTTAGTCTTGCACCACCCCTACTTTCCCGTTGCTGACCCTGGCTTGTTCTACGACTACGCCTCTGTGAACTAGACCTGATAACCTGCTGCTTACCCTGGCTTGTTCTATGACCACGCTCCCGTTTCCTGTCAACCCGTTCCTGACCCTGCCTGTTCTGCGGTTTCCTGGGTTTCACCCTGGCCTGACATCTGCCCTTTCTAGAGGTTCCAACTCTTCTGCCTCGGATAGGCCCCAATGTACCTCTGGGCTGGCCAACATTCACGCTCTCTAAATGTTTCTCCCCTCTTCTATATTCTTTTTTTATCTTCCCTCTTTTATTTTCACATTTTGTCCCCATCTCCACAGACATAACCTGACACGAACTTTCACTAAAATGGTGGCACTTCTGGTGACGTCCTCTTCTCTGATCCTCCAATCAGGGTAGAAGAGGTCACCTGATGTTCCAACATTTTGCCCTAATGTGAACGTCCTCAAAAATTGCAGCACTTTCGTTGACATCCTTTCCCCTAGTGGTGAGGCCAGGTTATGTCAATGGAGATGTGGACAAAGATAGAAGAGGGAAGATAGAAGATAAAAGACAGAGGATGAAAGACAGAAAATGCAAGAGAGGAGATGAAGCAGAAGTGGTCAGGGAAACATTTGGAGAGTGTGAGAGAGTGAATGAGAGTGTGAGTGAGTGTGTGAATGAGAGTGAATCGGAGATGGCCTTGAATACTTAATGTATCAATATTTCTGATGACTATTACTTCATATAATAGTTTTCAAAGGATCACTATTAATACAATCCAAATAGTATGACATCCCTGTATGTTTAACCTGTGTGTCTCACTGCTAATGTTACAAGTTATCTGTCCCTGGTATAGAACACTACTGTTCTTTCTCTCTGTGTATAGCTTATTATAAGACAGTAAAGTTTTCTGCTGTCAGTGCTGTATAAATATGACAATACATGACAAAAATCCTGGTAAATGGCAAGTTTATTTATATAACCAGTATCATTTAGTACTGGTTTGTTACTATGTGTGATTTTAAATTGTTCCCCCTATTGCAGCACTGCTACGGTATCTGCTGGTGCTATATAAATAAATGTAATAAATATACACATAAAATAAATTTTGCTGACCTTGGAACTTGCATTGAAAAATGCATTGGATTTGATGCAATTTGGACTACAAAGTAGAGTAAAGCATTAAAACATTGTAGGGGGGCTTGCCCAACCGCTGAGGAAGATGGCCGCATGAGCTGACTGCTCCACATTTTTCAGCCGACTCTCTCGCTATGACAGCATGAGCTGCTAAAAAAAGTTAGTCACGGACCCCTCTACACCGGGGGACCGCCTGCGCTAGTCTGCAAATTCCCTATGGGAATATTTTAGGACCCTGGCAGACCTAGCCTCCCAGGCCTCTGACGACCACGAGGCCCCATCCGAGGTCGTGTTCATCCCCAGTGGATGATCCTGCATTTGCAGCAAACTTACCATCTGCTTCCCATCCCCTGGAGGTGCTTCAGCTTTTTTCCTCAGCCCCGTGGAAGTCAGATTTTTGGGAACTCAAACAAGTGGTTCGGGATGAAGTTTCAGCACTTTTCACAAATGTATCCAAGCTGGAAAAGCGGGTCCTAGCCATAGAGGAATCGGCTACAAGGTAGGACCATGCCAATACTCACGCTCAACTGGTGAATGACCAGCACACAAGTTATCTACTTCGTAGACAAATTGAGGATATGGATAATAGAGCCCGCCGGCAGAATATTCGTCTCCGAATAAGTGTCCTTCTTTCATGATCTCTTTGACCTGACCTTACAGGCAAGACGAGCCCTGCGGCCTCTAACAACTGAGTTACAAAGACTTTGCATTCCCTATCGTTTGGGGATACCCCTTCACTTTACTGATGACATGACAACAGGTCCCTCACCATCAAGCATTTCCAGTACGTCCGGGATGTGCTTCCAGATGTCCACATATCAGACTGGACTATCTTGGATGTGATCTCTGGCCCTGTTCGGGACCCACCGTCTCTTCCTCGGAGACAGAGACGTTTGGAGTCCATGAGACGGCGCTCCCAGCGCAGACATTTTATGCTCGCATCACATACCCTAGCTTCTTGTCGCCTGGGTGACATTGAGGAATAGGTGGTCATAAGTACAGTTGGTTGCCCTACCTGCCTTTTCGATGTTCCTGAGGTCTCCTTGTTACCGGAGAAAGGACCTTGGCCCATACATATCGTCTACAACCGACAGTGTTTTATTTTATTTTGGTTTGCTATTGTAGACTTTCTGTCATAGTTCCTTTCCTATGGGATACGGTGTTTTTGTTATGTTCTATTGTCGGGTCCGATCGCCTTACTCAGCACTACTACATTGCTACACATTTCTACCATACATTACTCACAAGCTGTTTTTTTTTTTGCCCTATTAGACAATATTACATTATGTTGCCATGCGCTTTACTATGACCTGACCGCCTTATTCAGGACTCCTACATTTTGGCTTTATACCTCACATAACTCAAGGGGCTTATGTGCTTTTGTTGCTTTTGTATATCATATTGCCATGCTCTGTACTTTGAACTGTTGGTATGTATGTTGGTATCATATATTTGATTTGACATAGTGAAATTACCTTGCTTTGTACCTTGTTAGGACTAATCCTTGAATGTCGCACTGAACTGGTGTTCCTGTTTGGGGTTTTTCTTTTTTTTTTTTTCTTTCTTTTCTCTCTTCACTGTTTCCCACATACACTCGAGCAATGACACATATTGCTATTTCCCACACATTACTAGAAGCCTACTGTGCAGTGCCGCAATATGTTGCTTGCTTTATTCGGCATTAATACATGGTGGCTTTTTACCTCGCAGTACTCAAGGGCTATTTGGTCTTTGCTGTTTTTGTTATGTTACATTGCCATACGCTATACTTTGAACCGAACACCTTATTCAGCTCTACTACAAATCGGCTTTCCACCTCACACCACTCAAAAACTAAAAGGTGTTTTTTTTTAAATATATACTGATTTCATATGACTGCCCTGCACTGCTATTTTTGGTTCGCCTTGTGCGTGCCCACACTTATTTTGCCGGTTTCCGTACCTACTGACTCCCGCCTACGCTGACCAATGTTTTGTATTATTTGCATTAAAATGCCTTTCTCACTGTACATGCTGCGTATTATAAAAGGTTGCGAGCAGCGGCTCGCATTTGGCTCTCTTATCTTGTTGTTCAAACTTTTTCTTGTTTATATAACTACTTCTCCTTTTCCTTGTGGTGGGTTCTTCCCCTACATGGTGACGCCCTTGATTTACCAGGTCTGTTTTCCCTGGTGGGCGTAGTTAGTGTTTATTGTAGCCTGTGTGCTACAAGTTCCCCCTCCCTTTGTCCCTCCCTTTTTTCGCTCTCCAATCCTGTTTTTTTCCTTTTGTAGTCGCCTTTTGTTCCCCTTTCCCTCTCCATTAGTGTCACCCTACCTTAACCACACCCCCACTCCCCCTTTTGATTTATCCCCACCCCCCTTTTTTCTTCTCCTTCTCTTCTCATTTCCTCATCCTCTCCATATTTTCTTCTCTTTTTTCTGTTTCGCTGTGCTCTGTACAATGCCGTCCATCAAGCCTGCCGATCTTACCTTACTTTCTATCAATGCCCGAGGCCTCAATACACCTGAAAAATGTTCTACTCTCTTCCGTGAACTAAAACGGGGACAGATCGATGTTGCTTTTGTGTAGGAGACGCACTTCCTTGGGACTTGGGCTCCTCGGTTGACCAATAGGTCTTTCCCACTGGGTTTTTTAAGCTGTAAAGTCTGAGGGCTTAGCGGTTCTCTTTTCCCACTGGGTTCCTTTTCAGCTGCTAGACACTCATGTGGATCCTGGGGGGGAGGTTTCTGTTGGTAAATGGGACGATTCTACAGCAGATGTATACATTTGCAAATGTCTACTTACCTAATCGGGGGCAACATATCACCCTACGCGTTATTTTCCGGGAGCTGGAAAGCTTTCAGGAAAGGATCTTGGAACTAGGAGGGGACTTTAACGTAGCCCTACATCCTGCTCTTGACACCTCTGTGGGTTCTATGAGGACCCCTAGGCATGTCTTAAAGAAGATTTCCTCCCTTCTTTCAGAACATAAACTGGTAGATTGTTGGAGGACTTTGCACCCCGCTGATAAGGACTTTACCTTTTATTCTATGCCCCATCGCTCCTACTCGCGCATTGATTATTTTTTCCTCCCCTGCCGTCATGCCACACTTTTATGCAACTCCTCCATCGGAGTTGCTACCTGGTAGGATCATGTTCCGGTCTCTGTCTCCTTAGCTTCCCCTCTTGCACGTTTGGCTGAATGCTCTTGGCGTCTTAATGAGGCCATCTTATCTAAAGCCCCAATCAGGGCTGACGCGTCTAAGCTCCTTAGATGCTACTTTGACGAAAACTCGCTGTCAGACACTCCTGGTTTAACTGTTATGGAGGCCCATAAATGTGTAATCAGAGGTAATTTTCTTAGTGTTTGCTCCCATCGTAAGCACCACGAGACGGAGAAAATAGATGAGCTCTACGGGCAAATAACTAGGGCAGAACAGGCTCATAAGGTCTCCCTGTCAGGAAGTGACCTGCAGCTCCTTTTGACTTTGCGAGGTGAACCAGCCACTATTCTCAACAAGAGGATGCATCGATTCTACATGTGTTCCAAGGCCTTGTTTTATGAACACGGCAACAAGACGGGCAAATATTTGGCTAGGGCCCTTTGGGCATCTCGGAAGCCCACATATATTCCCAGGATTCGTTCTCCCGTTGATCGGATTCAGTCCCTCTCCTCAGATATTTCTGATTGCTTTAGGAATTACTTTGAGAAGCTTTACAATATATTCGCTTAGGCAATTCCGACTCGGAGTCTCCTGGCAGACTGGCAGAGATTCAGTCTTTCTTGGAGAAGATCACCTCGGAGGAGGCTGCATCCCTTGATTCTCCGCTCACTTTACCAGAGTTTCTGTTGGCCCTTAAGTCCTCTCAATCAGGAAAATGCCCTGGCCCTGATGGGCTCCCTCTGAGGTACTATTCGGAGTTTAAGGAGTTATTGGGTCCCCAATTAGTGAGTGCTTTTAATTCTATCCTGGAAGGTTGCCGAATCCATGATCATACGTTAATGGCTTAATTCACACTGATTCCTAAGGAGGGCAAAGACCTTGAACATTGTGGCAGTTATCGCCATATTTCTTTGCTGAATGCTGACCTGAAGCTGTTTGCCAAGATCCTGGCCAACCGAGTGAAACCAGACCGGGTTTTCCCCGGGGACGGGAAGCTCAGAATAGTATGATTAGGGCTCTGTTCCTTATGCACTATACTAAACATACTCGTATTCCGACTATCCTGTTGTCCACTGATGCAGAAAAGGCCTTTGACGGGGTTGACTGGCTCTTCATGGTGTCTACCTTAATTTATATGGGTTTTGGCCCAGGATTACTTTCCTGGATCCGATCCTTGTTTACCTCTCCTACGGCCCATGAGAATTTCACTTCCCAACATCCTTCAGGAACCATTGTTTTATGGCACTCTTTCAAATTTAAAAATGAATACATCCAAATCTCAAATCCTTAATATAACCCTGCCCAGTAGGGATTTAGCTAATTAAAGACTTCCTTTCCCTTTGCCTGGTGCTGCCTTAAGTTTAAGTACTTGGGGATCTGTCTCTCCTGATTTTTCACAGCTGTTCAATTTCAATTTTTCACCTCTGATGTTGTCAGGGTACGGCAGGAGTAAGTATATACAGCGGAGTCTGGTATGCAGGACACAGGAACCAGAGCGAGGTATTAAGAAGACAAGGCCCAAAATCGCAGTTGGGAACAACCCGGGTCTGGTACACTAGTATCAAGGTACGTATATATGCAACATCAAGGAATAGCCAGGTCTGGTACACAGGAATCACGGTGAGCATAAGCAGAGTCAAGGAATAGCCGGGTCTGGTACACAGGTATTAAGGTAAGTATATCTGCAGCATCAAGGAATAGTCGGGTCTGGTACACAGGAATCATGGTGAGCATAAGCAGAGTCAAGGAATAGCCGGGTCTGGTACACAGGAATAACGGTAAGTGAGAATGCACAAGGTAGGTAGCACAATAACTTTAACTCGGTTTTAAACTTCCTGCCTGAAGAACACCACGCCACGCATGCTCTGCTGCCACCACGAGGGATGCAGAGGAGACGGGGAGGACCGGAGCTGGCGTGCAGGAGCCGGTACCCGCGAGTAGCGGCTACTCCGGTGAGTTGCTGCGTCGGGGTCTGGAATACAGACCCTGACAGCAGTCCAGACTTCGGGCAGATTTGTTATCATGGTGGAACCTGACAGTTTCCTGGGTGGGTAGGATTAACACTATAAAAATGAACATCATGCCCCTATTTTATATTTATTCCAGACTCTCCTCATTCCACTACTTTTTTCACTATTATACGAACTGCCTTTTTACTATTTGTCTGGGGTCCTCGAGGTCCGCAAATTCGTCATTCCACACTAATTCTCCCCAAGACTAAGGGGGCTTAGCCCTGCCTTCTGCCCGCTCTTATTATAGAGCTTGCCACCCACCCAGAATCCTGGAATGGTCTCATGGACCTGGCCATAAGCAGTGGGTGGACATTGGGTCTAGAAGTTCCTACCCTGGTTGTCAGTCCAAACGGCTAGGAGATTAGCCGTATCTCACCAGTTCATTAGGGCGACGTTCGACACTTGGCTTTCGAACGTGTTTCGGAAGACCCAGTTATCCACCATTACCTCCCCCTAAACTTTATCAGAGATAATCCCGATTTCCCACCTGGGCAGGGAGTTACCCTTTTCTCCACGTCCTCTTCCAGGTGGATATCAGATATCCGCTCTTGTGTATCGACAGGGGGCCTTAAATCTTTGGATCAGCTCTCATCACACTCACCACCTACTTTATTAGACATTTTCCGGTATGCTCAGTTGCGCGACTTCTACCGATTCCTACATCAGAAACACAATCTGCTACGTAACCTTCTGATATTTGAAGACCTTTGTGTGGCTCCTACTCTTCCGGCTCATGGCATCTCTCTTCTGTATGGTCCTCTTCTCGAGGCCTTCAACCCCGTAACCCCAACATTTATGGGGCACTGGGAGTCTGAGCTGCAGGTCACTTTCACGTCGGTACAATGGGAGAAGATTTCCACCCAAAGAGTG
Source organism: Spea hammondii (assembly GCA_029215755.1). Taxonomy (NCBI): domain Eukaryota; kingdom Metazoa; phylum Chordata; class Amphibia; order Anura; family Pelobatidae; genus Spea; species Spea hammondii. Next base: position 70,316,043 of record JARDYJ010000004.1, read on the forward strand.
GAACAGATCCAGGAACTGGAGGAGCTGAGTCTCTCGGCTGATGGAGGAGCAGAGAGATAACAGGCTAGGTGGTTTTATTGGTTGACTTATGTACATGGTCCTCTAGTCCGCCCTTTGCTAGGGTGAATTTCTCTTAGTCCTGTCTCCTATGTGAGTGGCCTTCAGATCAGTGGCTTGTTCTTCTCTTTCACTTATTTTCTTTATTCTCCACCCCCTCCCCTCCACCCTTTTTTCCCCTTTTCTCTTTCCAGTCTAGACTATCCTCCCTTTCCCCTCCCCCTCTTCCCTTTCCCCTCTCTCTTCACCTGCGTGGTAGTCAGTGCTGTATCTATGCCACTACCCCCCTTCCTTCTCTCCTACCATTTTCCACCTAAGTGGCAGCCTGCATTGTATATTCGCTAGAGGATTACTCTTCTGGGTTTTCCGAGATGTACTGCTCTAGTACTGTTCCTTCCATGACAATTTCTCCCAGTGTGAGTGTGCAAAACCCTTACTGGGCCCTGCCCATATTTCTTACCATTGTCTTTCTCAGGTGCAATACTGTTCTGTTCTTATATGTTTTATTGTGTCTACCACATGCCCCCCTTCTTTTTCTTCTTTTTTTTGTACCCCTTGCTACACTTTCAAAAAACAAAAAATAAAGAAAATTTGATTTACCCTAAAACATTGTGGTAGACTGTCCACTGAAGATTAAACATTGAAAAGGGAAGAATGATAAGATAGTTATAAAGAAAAAAAATAGTTCTAATAGCATTATAAAAAAAAATCTTTTTTTTTTTACATTTCAATATTCAACATATGACACATCGGCATCAAAAAATTATAAATATGCTTACAAAAGCGTAATACATACAGTTATATATTCACATATGTATTTAGATACGACATAAAAATTATATATATGCTTACAGTGAAGTAAAACATCCAGTTGTAAAGTCACATTTAGCTTTAGATGTGTCAATATATGCAATATAAAAGATATCTAGACTAGGACTACTACAATCGCCTAGTCTAAAACCCAGAACATATTAACAACAAAGGGAGAAGAAAAGAAAAAGGAACATAAATAAGATGAAATACCTTAAATAAAATAAATTAAATATAAAAAAAAATCTTGATAAAACATTTTTTGGTTGTAGGGAAAGTCTCATGGAAAAAAAAAATACTTGAGCATAAACTGACATGCTCTATACAGTATTGTATGTTAGTTTTAACAGAAATACCAGTTTTACCTGCTTTTGATAAAAATGTCATGTGATATACGGGGATGACTTTCCTGATTTGCACTTGGCTGATTCTTCATGGCAGTGCTATGAAGTCCTTTCCTACATAGGCTCTTTTTAGTTAGAGTGTTTGTGATTAATAATAAGCCATTGATTTGTCTACCACAAGCAGTATGATAAGTAGCGGATTGATTGTCTAGATTGGGCTGGGATAACAGAGCTACAACACATACAAATGGCTGATATGCAGCTGCTCAAAAACAATGTATTAAGCAAAAAGCTAGAACAAAAACACATTTTTACTCTGATTCCATCAATAAAAAAGAGGTGAGACTAAGTTTTAAGTGGTTCTCTATACTTTGGTAAAATATAAAGAGAATGTTGTCTAAATCAAGCCTGCTATTTATTTTTCATCTTCCTTGGATAAGAATTTAAAGAAAGTAAAATTTAAGCATGTGACTATTTAATTGTGTCATAGGACTATATAAAGATTTGGCTTCAACAGATGTAGCATATTGGATGCAAAACAGATTCAAGTAAGCCAGTTGCACATTGACAGATTCTCTGTCATCATTCAATCAGTCTGACATATCTTTGTTTTGCCACATTTGTAGACATCCAACACGTCAGATGGTGGGATTCATGGTCATATGGTACATAGTTGGAATGAAAGTGTTTACTGCAAATTAGAGACAAGTTGTCTCCATTCAGGGTCACAATTTGCACAGTCCCATATATATCAGATATGCACAGAATATTATAATGAATTATTATAATGCTTTATTATATATATATATATATATATATATATACACACATACATACATACTTTTACACATACAAACATACAAAGTTCCAGGAACGAATGATGGGCTTATGAGGTCCCCACTCATCAAGTTTACAATCTACAGTAATTATACGGGTAACTGAAATAAAAAGAGGTGAGAGTAGCTGATTTAGGATGAGAAATGTAAAAACTAGCAAAAATTTGAAAAAAAACCCCTAATATTTCATATATTTTCTTCTCTGAATCCTCACAAAATTAGGTAAGGTGATAGAAAATCCCCTCAAAATATATCAATTCAGGTGTCCTAACTCATTTATATAGAATTTCCATACTTTCCCAGCACTTATAGGGAACATACAATAAGGTGTACACTATGTTTTACAAAGCCGTAGAATTTTTACATTAGGTATGATGGGATTGCAACTATAATTTTAAACAAAAATATATATTTCTGTAACGCAGACAACTCAGACTATCCTATCCAAGGGTATTTGGGCACTCTTCATGCAGCTATTTGGCCACTAATCACTGTCAAAGTTGGCTGCATAAATTATTTCCTGCGGTTTTTTTCACCAACGCTTATTAGTATTTTGTAGGGCTCTTAGGACTTCTTGCACAGGGTATGTTTTATGGCAGAGAAATCCAGCCTTAAGTGTTCAGCTGCATCTTCTGATTACGTCAATACCACCCATGGATAGTTGTCACGCGAGCCGCCGCGGCACTTACCTCGAGTGCTCGCGGCAGCTCACTCCGTCCTGCCGCTGACGCCGCGCGGCCACGTCGGGGTCGCGGCTCCGCCCCCGCCGCGACCCGATGTCGGCTGAGCGTCGCACGCGCCGCCGCGGTGCACACACCAGGGGATCCCGGCGGCGCGCCCGTTGATGCCACCGACGCCGTACGGTCGGGTGGTCTTGCCTCCACGTCATCGCTCGGGCTTGCGCCTGCACGCCAGGGACCTGCAGGCGCGTCACCACCTCTCACCGCCGGGATCGAGTAGGAATTCCCTATTTTAAGGCCGTTTGTTTTCTCTTCTGTACCCGTTCAAAGTGTATTGCTTTTTGGGGTGTGCTGTTCCTTGTGATTATATCTTGCCTTGTGTACCGACCCTTGCCTGTTCTTTTGACTACGATTCTGATCTGCCTGCCTCGACCTCGGACCTGTTATACCGTTTTGCCTCTTATCTGCCTGCCTCGACCTCGGATACGTTTTGACCTCGCTGTTTGCCGTTGCCCTTTTGACCGGACTGTTTACTGGACTACGCTACGTCCATATATCTGCATAGTTGGATCCTCCTTCGCTACCTGACCCCGTGACAATTTTGAACGGGTCACTCTGGTTTTCGGAAGACAGACTACCTCATACGGAAAGCATTCTGGTGGCCATCCCTTGCCAAAGACATCCGAGCGTACCTTGCTGCCTGTCACACCTGCGCATGCCAAAAGACCTCTCGAAGGCGTCCTCAAGGTCTCCTGCATCCGCTTCCCATTTCCACGGTCCCCTGGACACACGTGTCAATGGACTTCATCGTGGATCTACCCAAGTCGCAAGGTAACACCACCATTCTGGTGGTTGTCGACCGCTTCTCCAAACAAGCGCACTTCATCGCCTTACCACGCCTTCCTTCATCTCTGCAACTGGCCGACGTCTTCCTCACACATATTGTCTGTCTTCACGGACTCCCTCTCCACATGGTGTCGGATCGAGGTACACAGTTCATATCCCGCTACTGGAGATGCTTCTGCCATAGACTCGGCATACAGCTCCATTTATCGTCGGCATATCACCCTCAGACCAATGGACAGACTGAAAGAACAAATCAAACACTCAAACAATACCTGAGGATGTTCAGCAACGCACGCCAAAACAACTGGTCTTCTCTCCTCCCGCTCGCAGAGATGACATACAACGGTTCTCTTCATGAGTCCATCGGCTGTACCCCGTTTTTTGCTGCCTTGGGCTATCACCCTGTCGTGTTACCTCCTCCGTCTTCCCGTTCCTCCTCGGTGCGTGCAGTTGACTGTCGTGTGTCTGACATGGACAAGCATTGGCAGCACCTCCGGGATATCCTCCTGAAAGCCCAACATCGCTACAAACGATGTGCTGACGCCAAGAGAACGCCTCCTCCGGCTTACCAAGTGGGTGACCGTGTCTGGTTGTCTACGCGACACATTCGTTTACGCCAGTCGTCCAGATCTCTGGGGCCCCGTTTTATCGGTCCTTTCCGCATCCGTGCCATGCTCAACGACGTGATGGTGTCCCTTGATCTGCCACCTACCATGAGAATACCTAGGTCCTTCCACGTCTCGTTGTTGAAGCCGTTTGTGTCCAACCAGTTCTCCGGTCCCGTTCAGTCTCCTGCTCCCCTCGACGTCCAGGGCCATGAGGAGTACCTCGTTGACAGGATCCTTGATTCCCGTAGGGTTCGCAACGGCTTGCAGTACCTTGTGGCCTGGAAAGGGTACGGTCCTGAGGAGCGGACTTGGGTGCCGGCTCGCTTCGTGCACGCTCCCCGTTGTGTCGCCCGTTTCCACGCTCTGTTTCCCTCAAGTCCAGCTCCGTCGCGCACGGGGCGCGCTCCTGGCGGGGGGGGGTACTGTCACGCGAGCCGCCGCGGCACTTACCTCGCGTGCTCACGGCAGCTCACTCCGTCCTGCCGCTGACGCGATGTCGGCTGAGCGTCACACGCGCCGCCGCCGCGCACACACCAGGGGATCCCGGCGGCGCGCCCGTCGATGCCGCCGAAGCCGTACGGTCGCGGCGAGGTCGCGGCTTCACCGCCGCCGCGACCGGACGCCGGCAGGGTGGTCCTGCCTCCACGTCATCGCTCGGGCTTGCGCCTGGACACCAGGGACGTGCAGGCGCGTCACCACCTCTCACCGCTGGGATCGCGGACCAGATGCCTGCCGCGATGACGTCACGCGTCACGTCACGCGAGCCGGCACCCACGCCGCAGCCTCATTGTGAGTAGGAATTCCCTATTTTAAGGCCGTTTGTTTTCTCTTCTGTACCCGTTCAAAGTGTATTGCTTTTTGGGGTGTGCTGTTCCTTGTGATTATATCTTGCCTTGTGTACCGACCCTTGCCTGTTCTTTTGACTACGATTCTGATCTGCCTGCCTCGACCTCGGACCTGTTATACCGTTTTGCCTCTTATCTGCCTGCCTCGACCTCGGATACGTTTTGACCTCGCTGTTTGCCGTTGCCCTTTTGACCGGACTGTTTACTGGACTACGCTACGTCCATATATCTGCATAGTTGGATCCTCCTTCGCTACCTGACCCCGTGACAATTGTTTTGTTTTGTGGTTTTCTGGATATTACAGGGCACATGTTGTATCATGCACGTTATAGATTCCAAACGTGAAATTTTCACATTTTTGTTGTTGGTCCTATGTCTCATTTGGGTCTGTTTAGCACCCCCTAATTCTAAATACCCTTTAACTGGTTCACCAATAGAGCTGTAGTAACTCCAAGAGATCACCCAGCTGTATCCTCCTGTTGTCCCCAAAATCACTTCCAGTACCAGTCAACATGCACACCTTGGAACCCTGCTATGTGTACCCAATAAGTAGACACAACTACCTTGAATTGAGTACAACAGGAATGAACAGTTTATTGTTGTAAAACATAGACTCATATGTCCACAGAACTGCATTAACATAAATTAACAGATACATGTATTCAACCCAAGCTTCATTTCCCCTGGCAGCAATCATATTGATGGGATTAGCTAAACAATGGGGTTCCTACCTGTGCTATCTTTGTTTGACAGCCAGGCTGGAGCCATCTCTAAGTACCTTGGGGCCCTGTATGGCAGGTCATTCTGTCACATAACCTCATTTGGGCATTTGGACATTTTTCATGCAGCCATTTGACCATCGATCACTGCCAAAATTTCCTGTAGCAATAATTTCCTGCTCTTTTTTAAAAACACTTCTGTGTTGCTTAGATTCTTTTTGCACAGGGTATGTGAAACCCAGCCAGAATTGTTTAGCTCCATCTCCAAATTACAGAAATACCCCGCATCCTTATTTTACTTTTTTCTTTTTGATGGCCATATCCATCCCCTACATAGTTTTTTTTTTTTTTTTTAGAGGGCCATATCCATTCCCTACATAAAGTACCCTATAGGGTAGTATTTCTCATACTTCTCATCCAATTGTCCAATTGTGCAAATTGTAGCCTAAAATTAGCTCTGTATTTTTTTAAAAAATTCTCGCATGGAAAGAGTTAAAATACTGGCATGCTAAATACCCATGAGGTTTCTAGTTTAAAAAAAATTTATGATTTGATAGGGTAAATTGAATTCACTGGGTTCAACAATGTCCCAACAGGGGGCAGGATAACCACATGCCAATTTTCCAATTTGAAAAATGAACGCATCGCAAATGTGGTCTTTAACAACCCAACATACCCATGCTTGGAAGTATCACTGTACTCAGGAGACGCTGCTGAACACATATTACGGTGTTGTTTGACAGTGACATATACCAGGAGCTGTAAATTGACAAATGAAAATGTGTGTGGGGAAAAAAATTAACAAGTTTAACAAAGACTGGTTGTAAAATTAGTGCATGGAAAGAGTTAAAATACTAGCACTGGAAATACACTGGGGTGTTAGCTTTCAAAAATATATGGTTTGGTGGGGTAAATTGCATGGGATTGCTTCAAAGATGTTCAAAATAGCACATGGGGGTTGAATTACCAGATTTGGAAAAAATGCTTTTGAAATAGAAAAACGCTACTTGTAATTATTGCTGTATAACGTGCAGCAAAAAGCAAAAAAAAACACAAAACATAAAAACATTGGGTATTTCTAAACTCAGGACAAATAGCAAAATCTACTTAAATGTTAAAACAGCCATTGTCACAAAGTGTACAAAAATAAAATCAGCCATTGTCAGGAAGGGGTTAAATATAGAAAACAAACAATGTCTGATCAGAAACCAATGTTAACTTGTAATAATCGCAGCGTTGATTGCGACCATGATGACGGGTTAACTCGTCATGTAGTTAAGGCGCTTCCATCCAGGACTCTGCCTTTCAACTGAGCAAGAGTTCCTGGACCCAATCGGTGATCATGGGGTCAGCTGATCGCTGTGATTAACCAATCACAATCACTGATGCTCACATGACAAAGTCAATGTTTTGCTAATTTCTTTAGGAACGGCTGCCTACTCTTGCAAACTTGCATTACAAAAATGTCCAACTGAGCGACCACTAAACTGCAAGGACCACTAAAACACAAAGTGAGCTACAACAGAGGCATAAGGAACGAGTCTATCTACCACTGTCCTTCTCTACTAGACGTGTGTGGAATGTTTTGTCCAATACTCACACGACTGTGCCCCACAGTTCTTAAATGTGTCATCTACCACTTTTCAGAGCATGTTCTCTTTTTTTAATGTTAAAAAGTTATATTAATGAATTAGGCTATATTACTGAGAATGAATATAAATTAATCTTTCCCATAAATCCTATGTACAAATCGATTCAAACACGTTTAGACGTAGTGTCCCTTTATTCAAACATCCTGCATTAAGTGGGGATTAGGGCTGTTATTTTCATAAAAAATCTGATAGATTTTTTTTAATGTGAACTACTTCATTTCATACTGATACATAATTTTTTATTTTTATTTATCATCTATGAGCAAACTAGAGGCACCACAATAGTGCCCACAGTTATGACAATAAATATTTGGGATGTCTGGAGCTAACCATTTTTCAACAACCCTAATTTTCAAGCTATATGTCCCACATCTCTGACTGGATGAGATACATAGATGATATTTTTTTCCTTTGGCATGGTTATGTCAATTACTTAATATCAATGACATTGGCTTTGTATGGTCGTTTGACCATTTTTGGACTTGCACAAAATAATGATAGCCTTTTGAATTGGTTATCACCCTCTCCCATTAAGGCGTAGTATACCAGTTGCTCAAGTTCCAAAACATGCCTATCACAGAGTGCTTACTTCCAAATGTACAAAACTACTCTAAGATAATATAATTCATAATTAAGATTCTTATGTATCATGCAAAGAAAACTATATATTTTTTTGAAAGTTGACATCCCAAAGTATTTTACCAGGGGAGTTTAAAACTTTTGATTTAACCATTTTAGTGCAAGTCTGTTCTAAACATTAAAGTACATTTTTTTTTTTCATTTTTAACAAACCTATTCTATCCAAATATAGAATTTCAGTATTTTTTTTTGCCTAGACATGTGAACTTACTGAAACAGCTTGTGATTTGTATTCAGAAACATCCCAGAGTACAGGAATACCCCATATGCATGGGTAAGGTATGTCTCCTTGAAACATGTGCATTACAGTTTTGGAATTTTGACAGATGAGTTTGCTGGGTCCAGGTCTCATTTGAGACAAAGTAGAGGTCCCATATTTCATTTTAATTCAGGGAATCTAGTTAGGGGCATATTGCCCTGTCCCATGCAGCTGATTCCACACCAGCACATTCCAAATTTAGTTTAACAAAAAAAAAAGAAACATTTTTCACATTTACTTTCACCATGTTTATTTTTCTGAAAGATATGTGAAAGAACAAAATAGGTCTCGATTTGTGTTCAGTAAAACCCCCTGAGTATAGCAATACCCCACATGCATAGATCAGCTGGCAACCTGCGGGTACACTTTTTTAAACTTTTATTTTTTTACTTTGTATTTATTGATTTATTTTAAAATTATTATTATATATTTGTTTTACTTTTCTGAGGCACCTCATCAGTCAGAGGCCGATCAGGAGCACTTGCTTTACATGAATTAGCTATTGTGTTCACTGAGAACACAATGGATCCAATCATAAAGGAAGTCTTGTGTGACCAAATGCAATTGATGCATTTAAAGTAGGCAAAGATGAAAATATAAAGGTTAACAAGGACATCATTAATTATAGCTTGTTAAGCTAGTGAGAAATTAGGCTGCCATTTTTTAGTCAAAGGCACTATTGGCAACTGCTTCAGCAGCAATTTTGAACTTGGTGAAAAAAATAATCAATGATGCATGATGAAGGAAAACCCCTACACAATTCAGCAAGAAAGGCTGAGCTAGCCTAGTATAATGCATAGTTAAATTAGTAAGAAATCTCAGTCCAGAAATTGAAATACGATAGGTTGTTACATACTAAATGGTGTACTATTAATAAACAATGGTATAAAAAGTAAGCCCTATTTGTCCTTAAAACGACAATATATAATGTGTGTGGGTATACTAACCACCCAAAAAAGAAAACATGATGCCTTAGGGTGGGATATATTCCTGTCAAAAAGATGTACCAGAGCTGCAGTCTATTTGCCAGAAACCATGGGACTTGAACCAATGACCACAAACACAGCAAACAATGTAAACAGGGAAAAGAAAAAATGTCGGTGCGCTAAACTAGTCTCAGGCTCAAATAATACAAATGTAAAATATGAGGCCTACCAAACAGTGTGAGCATGCTGAAAATACAGTGTGTTGGCTGTACAATGTATACAAAAAACAAAATACTGTCTGCGCTTCTCACCCTAATAAAGTTGGCAACAAATATATAAACATAATATAAATGAGAGGTTTTGGTTATATGAATTGGCCAAAGCATAATTAAGCTCGCCCGCCACGTCAAGGCACACTCTCAATAGGGTGAGATCCTACCCTCACCTCCTACATAGTGGGCACACAAAGCAGTTTATACTGCTACCAAAACCTTATTAATGTGTTGGGGGAGGTGCAATTAAACCTCCTCCCATTTAACCCCTGGACAGCAAGCTGCAACCAGACTGATGAGGAGCCAACAACCTCAAATATGTGCAAACAGGGAAAAGAAAAAATGTCGGTGCGCTAAGCTTAGCTAAGCTTAACCATCTTAGCGCACCGACATTTTTTCTTTTACTGATCTCTCCACCAGCAGGCTCTGTGGTTACTGAGCTTCCTGCCCCCCCATGTCCCTGTCCACTTGTCACTGGTTCCTGACACACCCGTCAAGCAATTAAGGGCCTTTACAAACCAGGGGTGATCCTAGGCGCCATTGCTGGAGCATTATACTTCCGTACCCTGCAGTTCTGTGAATTTGTTGTTGTTTGGTGTGTTTCCTGGTTTTGAGGCATCTGCTAGCAGGCACTTCTACCCAGAGACTCCAACCTGAGCCAGTAGTTGCAGTTGTGACACAATTCTAGCACCTACTTTGTGTAAATATTAAATATATCTGAATAACATACCTGGGTTTGACCCGGAGATTGCTGGGTGAAGCACCGGTTCTTGACAAGTCCTGCTCCCCGCCCATCTTTCCTTTAAATGGGGGTGTTTCCCGCTGCTGTCTGACATCAGGGGGCAGTCCTGGCCACGTCCTGCAAGGGAAGGCTCCAGGTAGCCGGAGCCCAGAAGTTCCCAGGTATGCTGATTAAGTGCTAGTATATGCATCTATGTAGCACGTTCTAGGAACAGAAATGAATGCAGACTTCCTCCAGCTGCACTTACTGTAGTTCACCAGGATTCCCACAATGTGTTAATATTTAGCAAGCAACAAAACATTAGTGATAATTAATGCTAAACTTAAAACTGATATTTTAATATAATTGCAAATTATTTTACCTTATCTACTACTCATCCATACACATTTATTATTTTGACTGACGGCACCAAAAGAGCGATATACATTCAATAGGGAGACAAATTAATGTTAAATTATTGTGTCTGTTCAATAAAATGGATCAGATTCAAAGGTGATTATCCGTTTATAAGTGCATCATTATGTACATTATACCAGAAAATAATAGAAACTGGATTTTGTGATACACAATATCTTAATGTTGAAAGGTTGATGATGATGATGATATATAGTAATTTACATTTAAAACTTGTTTTTCAATAATATAGGCTAACACAACAAGTGCGTTAAAAGTATTTATTTTATATATAAATATATCACTAAGTTTTATTTTGTTCTGTAATCTGCAATGAAACATATTTTTCATTTTGGGTTACATTCATGCCAAATTTAGCTACACCAATTATCACTGCATTACACTGCTTGGAGACTGCTGTGAGCATTTTCACTTTAGAACGATGCACTCAAGCTAAATTATATGGTTTCTAATTACACGCCTGCTGAATTCTCTTGTTTCTCTAATGGTTACAATGGGCATTGTTGCATTATGTTCATGCACAAACTTTTAACTCCAGAAGATGTATTTTAACATGATTTGTAAATAATATGCATTACAGAGGTTCCAAATATCCTTTATGTTGAGAGAAACTTTGAAACACATACTTTATGTATATGTTGTGTGAAATAATTCAGGGTCTAGCGCAGGAATGTGCAATTCGTATCGCCCGGGACATGCAGTTCCGGGCGCCGGGCAGGCAGCAGGGTTAGGATACAGATCCCCGCAATGCTGCAAGAGACCTGTATCCTACTCTCCAAGACGCTGAGACAGCCTCCCCTGCCAGCACTTTCCACGGGGGGAGTGTCGGCACGGGATATTGTCTAAGCGCATCGTGCAGACGTTCACCGGCTGGCCCCGCAAGACACCCGTGAGTCTGCTTTGGTAAGTCGGGGGGAGCACATCTTGGGGGCAGAGTGGGAGCATATCTCGGGGGGGGCAGAGTGGCAGAATATATCGGGGGAGAGCAGAGGGGCAGCATATATAGGGGGAGAGCAGAGTGGCAGCATATCTATTCTATGCTTTTTTTTACTAAGAAATTTTAGGGTGCGGCCTAAATTCGGGTGCGGCCTATAAGCAAGCCAATACGGTATTTATTCTAGTGATGAGAAAAGTATTATTGCAGATTAGAAGTATAATTTTAACATAAAAATAACCAAACAATTTAATAAAATTGATATAGCTGATGTATTTACCGTGGGGCAAAAAAGTATTTAGTCAGCCACCATTTGTGCAAGTTCTCCCACTTACAAAGAGGAGAGAGGCCTGTAATTTTCACCATAGGTACACTTCAAGAAAGACAACAACGTCCATAAATCACATTGTCTGATTTTTAAAGAATTTATTTGCAAATTATGGTGGAAAATAAGTATTTGGTCAATAACAAAAGTTCATATCAATACTTTGTTATATACCCTTTGTTGGCAATGACAGAGGTCAAATGTTTTCTGTAAGTCTTCAAAAGGTTTTCACACACTGTTGCTGGTATTTTGGACCATTCCTCCATGCAGATCTCCTCTAGAGCAGTGATGTTTTGGGGCTGTCGCTGGGCAACACGGACTTTCAACTACCTCCAAAGGTTTTCAATGGGGTTGCGATCTGGAGACTGGCTAGGCCACTCCAGGACCTTGAAATGTTTCTTACGAAGCCACTCCTTCATTGCCCATCCCTCACACACAAAATAGGATTGTGAATACCGCCTCCTGCGTGATAGATCTAACGAAAAAAACTGTTGATCTAACTGGATCTAACGAATATCTACCAAAATCCATTAAAAAAAATCAAAATTTCAGTTGAGGGGGGGCCAACTCATATGCATACCCATTCCCCACACACAAAATAGGATTGTGAATACCGCCTCCTGCGTTATAGAGCTAATGAAAAAAAACAGTTGATCTAACCGGATCTAACGAATATCTACCAAAATCCATAAAAAAAATTCCAAATTTCAGTTGAGGGGGGGCCAGCCCCCCCTCATTAAATATGCAATATCTCAGTAATTAGACTAGATCTAACAAAAATTTTGTCTGATCAAACCTGATCTAACGCAGAGCTATCATAATCAGTAACATTTTGTTGAAATTTTTGTTGAGGGGGGGCTGGCTACAGGTTAGCCCCCCCTGAAAAAGATTGTTAATATTGCCTATTTTAGAGTAGATCTAATGAAAAAAAGTTGATCAAACCTGATCTAACAAAGATCTAACAAATGCAATGATCTTTTGTAAAAATTCTTAATATGGGGGGGCTAACCCGGGGGAGGTCAAAAAGTTCTACCTTGGTTTCATCTGACCATATGACATTCACCCAATCCTCTTCTGGATCATCCAAATGCTCTCTAGCAAACTTCAGACGGGCCCGGACATGTACTGGCTTAAGCAGGGGGACACGTCTGGCACTGCATGATTTGAGTCCCTGGCGGCGTAGTGTGTTACTGATGGTAGCCTTTGTTACTTTGGTCCCAGCTCTCTGCAGGTCATTCACTAGGTCCTGGGATTTTTGCTCACCGTTCTTGTGATCATTTTGACACCACGGGGATAGATCTTGTGTGGAGCCTCAGATCGAGGGAGATTATCAGTGGTCCTGTATGTCTTCCTTTTTCGAATAATTGCTCCCACGGTTGATTTCTTCACACCAAGCTGCTTCCCTATTGCAGTCTTCCCAGTCTGGTGCAGGTCTACAATTTTGTTTCTGGTTGTGGACAGGTGTCTTTTATACTGATAACAAGTTCAAACAGGTGCCATTAATACAGGTAATGAGTGGAGGACAGAGGAGACTCTTAAAGAATATGTTACAGGTCTGTGAGAGCTACAATGTGATTTCCTGTATTCTTTCCCCCATTCTGTCTCTCATAGTTGAAGTGTACCTATGGTGAAAATTACAGGCCTCTCATCTTTTTAAGTGGGAGAACTTGCACAATTGTTGGCTGACTAAATACTTTTTTGCCCCACTGTATCTGTATCATTTTATCTGACTCACATTCCTATTCACTTTCTCTCATGCTCTTCTCCGCCAACTGCATCCGTGTCTCTGTATCGTGCAGCTTCACTTCTTCTGTTGCTTCTTCCTCATCTTTTTGTTCTTTTGTTTTTTTTCTTTGTCCTCTCCTCCGTGGACATGACCTCCTTTGATCTTCGACAAAAAAGTAACCTCACGGTGAACTTCCACAAAAGGGTGGAGCTTCTGGACACATTCCCTCCCCTAAATTGCCCAAATAAGGGCTGGATTGGGAAAAAAAGTAACATTGGTACCTTAAGGCCATTAGCTAATAAAAGATGTGTATCATCGACTATCACACATTGAAGGACCTGATGCTGCTTGAATGGCAGTAAAGGTAAGCGTAAGGAGCTTTTAGTCAGCAGCCCACCAGACGCTTTTCTGGTTTGCCAGATGGCATGCACAAAACAAATGTATGCACTGGAGAAAACGTAAGTAAAAGGTTTGTATATGAGCAGAAAGGGGTTATTTCCTTTTAATACCAATAAATGTACAAAAAAGAGGTGTGCACAACCCAAAAAGCAAAGGCATAAAATCAGATTCCCAAGTTGCTGCTAGAAAAATAATAACCACATAAAATTTGATAAACCATGTCTTTATAGCTTTGTGCACAGAGGCACAGTCATGCTGGAACAAGAAAGGGGAAGCATACAATTGTCTAAAATGCCCTTGTGTGCTGTAGCATTAACATTACATTTCACTGGAACTAAGGGGCTATTCCAAACTCTGCAAAACATCCTGATACCATTATCCATCCTCCAGCAAACTTTGCAGTACACTACGCATTCTGGTAGGTACCCGAGGAATACTTTTGGGAGCAGCAGTGCAGTAGGGGAGTAATATTATATTTTGTATCTATTTGCACATTTATATTCACTTTGTGGTTTTGTTTATTTTGTAGTTGTTTATAGCATTAGTCCATCAGACTGAGCTGTTGTTACTCATTTACAATAATAGCAGTTACAGTGGATTGGGACAGATATGGCAGAACAAACATTTTACATTAAATTTCAATTCCTATGATAGTGCCACATTTAAAGTCACTTACCTCTTAAGTATGACCTATTCTATTACCAATGTTTGTCCATGGAGAAGTCATGCACTTGATTTTATATGTCTGTTAGCAATGGGTGTGGCTGAAACATCTAAACTCAAAAATTAGGAGGGGTGTCCACATACTTTTTGTCATATAGCAGATACTCATTACACTTCGTATTCGGATTCGTACAAACTTGTTTGTTTTTTTATGAAAATTGACTATTTCTTGTGTTCGTATGAGCCTCCAATAATGAGGAGGGACCCAATGAAACAAATCAAAAGGAAATATAAAAACCACCGAAATTTAGTTAAGTTTAGTTAAGAGTGCTGTGCAGCGTATATAAATCCTTAGAGCTCTTCGGACGTCCAACTTGTGCCAGAGCGTTTCCTTTGGAGTCGTAGGTGACCGGAAGAAGGAGGGCAAAATTAACGGCTGGTTGACATTGAACTTAGAGATGACTTTAGGCAGAAAAGAAGGCTTAACATACAAAACAACCTTATCCTGATGAAAAATTGTAAACTCAGAAGCCGGGGAAAGAGCCTGAAGCTCACTGACCCTCTTTGCCGAGGTAATTGCTACTAAAAAGGCAGTTTTAAGTGACAAAAACTTGAGAGGGACGTCTATCAGAGGTTCGAAGGGGTCAGAGCAAAGTGCTTGGAGGACCAAGGTCAAATCCCAGGAAGGAAAATGCAAACGTCTGGGTGGTCATAGAATGGTGATTGCTTTAAAGAAGCGTCTGATGAGAACCTGTGAAGCCAAATCTGACAGAAGAAAATGACCAAGGGCTGAAATTTGTCCTTTAAGGGTCGAGATGAGAACCTGTGAAGCCAAATCTGACAGAAGAAAATGACCAAGGGCTGAAATTTGTCCTTTAAGGGTCGAGACTGCTGAAAAAACTCCCCATCTTGTGGAAGGTGAGGAATAATTCAAACCCTTGTACCAGTGAAGGAATTTATTCCAGACCCGTAAATAAATGGTAGATGTGGATCTTTGAACTGAGTTCAGGAGGACATCAGCCATATAACGGGAAAGACCTCTGTTTTGAAGGATCACCCTTGCAGGCCGTCAATTTGAACATCTGAAGAACTTCCCTGGACAGGTTCTTGTTTTCTAGAAGATGGGGAGAAACCGGTAGCTCCCAAACTTAGCAGCTCCGAAAACCAACTCCGATTTGGCCAATATGGGATAATTGCTAAAACCCTGGTTTTGTCTGCCCGAATCTTGAGGAGGACCCGAGGAATCATGGCCACTGGAGGAAACACATAAGCCATACCTGACATGCCGTCTAACATAAGAGGGTTGTCCTGTAAAGAGAGGCGAAAACTGGACATTGCTGCTTTGTCTGGTTGCCATAAGGTCTCTGGCAGGCCGAATCTTTGTACCAGGATAGAGAAGATGCTCTTGTCCAGGGACCAGTTTGCTTGGGACCAAAGGGACCTGCTGAGGTTGCCTGCAATACCGTTGTCCACTCCCCTGATATGCATAGCCGCTACATCTTCTAGATTCATTTGAGCCCAGCACATGAGTCTGTCTGAAAGGGCCTTGAAGTATTGGAATCCAGGTGCCGCCCTGTCTGTTACTGCTTTCCCTGTAACCACGGACTGAATTTCTTTAGTGCCAGAAACACTGCTTTTAGTTTTTGAAAATGTGAAGATTGGGTCTGATCTGTTAATGACCACTTGCCTTGTTGGAATAGGCAGCCTAAATGAGCACCCCAGCCTATTTTGGAGGCATCCGTTGTAAGAGTGATCCATTGAAAAGCAACGAGGTCCAGATGTTCCTTTCCTGGACTCCACTGCAGGGGTCCTAACTGTGTCTTGGACCAGCTTACTGCTAGAATACAGCAGCCACACTGAAGGAAAGAGTTGGATTTTTTTGTAACGAGGAAACTTGTTTCTTTACTCTTTTGATCTTTGAACGTGGGAGATATAGTCTTAACGAGACGGAATCCACTATGAGCCCCAAAAACTGGATCTTTGTGGTTGGAATAAAGCTGGACTTTTTTGGTTTTTGATCCAGCCGTGTTCCTCTAAAAATCAGGTCATAAACTTGAGATGTGAGAGGAGCACCTGAGAAAAACTGGCTTTGAGGAGCCAATCGTCCAGATAAGAAAAGACTGTGACTCCCTTTTCTCGCAGCGCTGCTGCAATAGGCGTTAACAATTTCATGAAAGTCCTTGGAGCTGACGACAAGAAGTGCCAAACTCATGTCCCTGAGAAACTTTCTGGATGCAATTGGTACATGGAGATAAGCATCCTTTAGGTCTAGGGTCGCCATGAAGTCCCATTCTTTTAATAAGTGGGTGACTGTGAGGATAGATTCCATCCTGAAGTGATGGTAAGGAATGCAGGCAGTAACTTTTTTTAGATCTAAAATTGGAATTTCAGTTGGGAATAGACCCTTTGAAACGCCTGATGCTTTGGTACAGGCTCTATGACACCTTTTTTGAGAAGGGTGAGGCATTCGGACAACAGAGCTGAGTTTTTTACTGGAGAACGGTAAAACGAAATCGGGAACAGAGGACTTGGAAATCTGAGAAAGTTGATCCTGTATCCGTCTGCAATGATCTTCAGGACCCAAGTGTTGCTTGTGGTCTGTCTCCATTTTGGCAGGAACCATTGCAGCTGACCTCCAACACCATCAGAACTTCCTAGCCTCTGCTTTCTTAGGATGTTCCTGAAACTTCCTGTCTTGTGCTTGTCTACAAAAATTCTGTGTCTTGAATGCTGGCTGAAAGGGCCTGGAAGGCCTATATGGGTATCTTTTGTTCCATCTCCCCTTCTTATCTTGAGGAAGTGCTTTCTTAATATCCGACATATGTTTGATAAGTTCTTCTAAGGGAGAATCGAATAGCTTGCTTCTTTCAAAGGGTAAATCGCATAATGACGATTTGGAAGCAGTATCTGCCGTCCAAGAGGGTAGCCATAAGGCTCTTCTAGCCACAGACCATAAACCCATGTTTCGGGCTGAGAGTTTCAACATATTTACGTCAGCTTCCACCAAAAAGCTGTTAGCCAGCCTAAGATTCTTAAACAACTTCAATAAAACCTCGTCAACATCGTCGAACATACTGTCTTCTAAGGACTGCAACCAGATACTCTGGGCTCTGGCCACAGAGGATCTAGAAAATGCTACATTGCACTGAAAACCAGACGATTGGAACACACGTCTACAGGAAGTCTCTGCCCTTTTATCTATAGGGTCTTTGAGACCAGACACTTCACCAATGGGAATCGTGGTTCTCTCTTTCACCACTCTGAAGGCAAAAAAGCTGCTTAAAATGTTTGGAAATAAAGGCTCTCTTGCCCGGATTGTTCCATTCTCTATACATGAGATCTTGCAGTTTAGGTAACATAGGAAACCCTTTAGGATGTCTACTCAGGTCTCAGACTTCTTTGAAAAAATTTCCTGTGGAGGAAAGATGGTTTCATCCTCTGAATCTTCTCTAGACGAAACTGAATTAGAAGAACTAGAGACCTCTCCAGAGGACAATTCAGAGGATGCCCTTCTACGTTTACAAGACTTAATCCTTTTGGGCTCCACAGGGTTAACTGATGCTGCTTTAAAAGTTTCAAACGTTTGTGCAAGGTTGTCTTGAAACCATCCCAATAAAGACTGCATGTCCTTTTGTTTCTCTTTTGCCAAATTCTCAGCGGAGCAGGCACTGCAATATTTCTTTTTACAACCATCCGGCAAGGGGGTGGCGCATTCAGCGCACGATAAGTGCTTGGTTTTAAAAACCTGCTGTAATGCCTTGATGTCTATTTAGTAGGTTTTTTCATTAGATTTTGCAGATTAGTATAAGATATTTCAAATAAAAGTGAGAAAAGGTGTTTTTTTCAAATTTGTCATCATATTTTATATATATGTTTTTTAGGAAATTAGATGATATGATAAAGCAGGGCTTGACAAATTAGTAGTGAATCTAGGCGCCAGCTAAAAAAGTTAGAAGCCAGGATTTTTTTAAAACTAACTTCCAGGTCTGTGCTGTTTTTTTTGTTTTGTTTTTTTTTAACTCTTTCAATGCTGATGTTCCATTGGAGCACAACATTGACTGATATTTAGTCCCCACAAGCTTTTGGGGACAAATGTTAACACCTGCAATGCCACTAATGTGTCATACACAATTGTGGCATTGAAGGGGTTAACGCTGCACTGACGCTCTTATGGAGCGATTGGGCAGCAGGGGAGGATTGGGGCTGAACCCTCCCCCCTGTCCCTGAAGCTGCCCCTGGCCAGCCATTGCAGGGGGAGTCTCTTTGATGACTGCTGTAGGCTTCCATGCCTACAGGAGTCATCAAAGGGCTTGTGGGGGCTCATTTTAGCTGTTGCTGGTCTGCCTGTTGCAGACCACCAGCAGCAGAGCCCCTTGCAAAACGGGAATTAACCCCTAAATGCTGTGATTGCGGCATTGAAGGGGTTAACGCTGCACTGTCGCTCTCATGGAGCGTTTTCAGCCTACAGGATCACTCCGTGGGAGTGATCTCAGACTCGGGGGAGGGCTCGAAGTGGCTGTGCTGTCTGCCCAGACTCCTGGGCAGACAGCAGCAGCAGCGCCCCTGCGTCACCACGCACATTTGTAGATGTAAGAGGCTGAAAAACACCTAGGCGCCAGGACAAAATTCTCTGTCGCCATGGCGACCTGGCACCTGGGATTTGTCGAGCCCTGTGATAAAGAATTAAATGTATTGAAAGTAGACTTGCGCATTCGTCTTCGGGCGAACATGAAAACGAGCACGAAGAGGCCGTTTTTTTGTTCGTTCCGAAGACACGCCGAAGAGAATACAGTGCCGGCAAAACGTAGGAGAAGACGAAGACTCACAACCACGAAGAATCGAAGATTCTTCGTGATCGTCTTCGTTTTTGCCGCGCAGCCGCCAAAATTTCAAACAGGAGTGAGCTGATCTCGTCTGTCCAATCAGCTCACTCTTGTGACGTCAAGCTAAGGGTCTCGTCCAATGCCTGTGCTGCTGTTTTTTGAATTCTGAAGGCGCCTTTATAAGACCAGCGCTTGCCTGAGAGATCCATTCATTTTTCGCTGTGACTGCTTTGGCAACACTGCTGTGCTGCATCCGAGCGTTACAGAGAGATTGTTCTGTTCTGTGTGAGACTGGTAAGCCTTAGCCTGCCATTTCTCACAGTGTACTTCATCCTCACTTCAGTGCTACTTAATATAATTAATAATAATAATTTGATTAATTTAAATTTTTTTTTATTTAATTTGTCATCAACTGTAGTGTAAGTGCTGTTGAGTTGACAGTGCACCCAGTGTCTCAGTGGCACTGGGGTGCCCTTGCCCTGGGCTGGCACTAGTGCCTACTGCCTGTCCTGCTTAAATAAATTAAATAGAATTTATAAATAATAATTTAATAGAGTCTATAATTTAATAGTTCATTATTATATTATATATATATATATATATATATTTGTCAGTCATATATATATATACTATAGTATACTAGTGTAGAGTGTACTGTAGACATTCATCTACTAGTGTCTAATTTAAAATCAGTAATATTAATTAATATAATTAATAATTGAATTCATTATAAAATTATATATATATTTGTCAGTTATAGTTAGTAATAGTATACTAGTGTAGAGTGTACTGTAGACATTCAAGACATCTACTATTGTCTAATCTAAAATCAGTAATATCAATAATTCTATAATTCTTTCTTATCTTAATAGTTAATTAAATTAGCTATAAATAAAAGTAATATTATTAATTAATTACTACTAGCGTATAGTTCAGCTAATCTTATTAGTACTGGTGCTGCAGCTCTATAGTTTGTGCTTTGTTTTAGCAACAGCAAGAGACCAAGTCAATTTTTCTTAATTAATAATCTTTCATTTTATTTCATTTGTTTTGCTCACCTCAGTCCATCAGTGAAGTGAACTTGTTGGGCTAGTGAGTGCAGCCGCATAAGTGCTGTGTTTTTTTTTGATCAGCAAGCAGTGACGTTAACTGTTTTGCAAAGATTTTCTCATTTATTTTACATTTTATTTCAATTTTATTAAAAGTACCCTTAGTGTTTTGCTCACCTCAGTCCATCAGTGAAGTGAACTTGTTGGGCTAGTGAGTGCAGCCGCATAAGTGCTGTGTGTTTTTGTTCAGCAAGCAGTGAAGCTAACTGTTTTGCTGTGACATTTTATTTCTAATTCTTTTCAAGAAAAATTGACTGTGACGAGCTGTACTAAGCAAAGCTTCAAGCTACTAGCTGTAGTACTAAAATAATTCTAATCTTCTTTAATCTTAATCTATAATATATTATAAATAATATATAACAATATAAATTCTAATTCATAATCTATAATATAAGTAATTCTAATTCTAAATTCTAATTCATAATCTATATTCTTCTATCTATAATACATAATATATAAGTAAATTATTTCTAATCTATTAATATTATATAACTTAATATTAATTAATAAATTAATACTGAATCTGATTTAACCTCACTTTAGCTTAGTGGGTTTGAGAGCGTCTGCCTAGAGGTAGACTTATAGTAAGGAAATATAGCTTTAGGCTAGCTTAGTAGTAGGCTAAGCTCTTAGGCCCGTGTAAATTCAAATTAAAAATAAAATACTGCTAGTTATTAAATAGTTAATCTTGAGTTAATAATTTAAATAACTTTAGCACTTTGCCAGATTGCACACAACAGCACAGTGCAGTAGTGCATAGTTTAACTTTTTAAGCAGTAGCACTGAAGAGAACTTCCTCTAATTTTTTTGTCTTTAATTCGTTTTTCCTTATTTTTTTTTTTTTTATAGTTTTTTAAACACTACACTACACTACACACACAACACAAAATTTGAAATGGATCCTCCTTTTGGGACTAAGGAGGGACAAGCTCCATCTACCACCACCACCAGCACCACCACCAGTTCTAAGATGCAGCCTTTGCGTCAGTCTAGTCGGCCAAGTAGGCCAAGCTCTCGCTTATCATTTGGGGAAGCATTGCTTGAAGGATCATCAAGTAAAGGAAAGGCACCAAAAGCAGGCAGTAGTAGTGCGGCTAGGCCCACAAGCTCTATGTTTTTTTACGGAAAGCCTAAAGCACCAGAAGCACGTTCAAAGTTAAAGGGTAGCACAAGTAGTACCAGCCCAGTGACTAAAAAGAAGTGCCTTTTGCCCCAAGCAGCATCTTCCCCATCCACAAGCAGCATGCAAGGTACCAAGCAGAGCCAAATTAGCAGCAAGACTCAGAGGGGTCCCAAACAAAAGCGAGCTCATTCCTTTGTAGGGAAAACCACCACCACCACCACCCCCACCGCCTCTACCACCACTAGTGCTGCGCCTACTGTTCCCACTGGTACCGCCACGCCATGTCCTCCTAGTACCTCTAGCAAGCCACCAAGTCCTTACAAAATTTTTGTAAAGACAGTTAGAGAGAGGGCTACACATAGTGGAACTCCACCTAGCGAGGTAGCAGAGGAGCCTGAGACTGAGAGGCCAAGTGCAGAGTCTATTCTTCCTGCTCGCACTACTACTAGTCACGAGTCTCACGACGATATCAGTCTTAGCTCCAGCCTAGCAGGAATTCCATTCGATCTGGCTAATGAAGAGCTAGACTATGAGCCAGAGGAAGTAGAGGAGATGAGTGGTCAGGAATCAGATTCCTCAGGGAGCAGTGTCCAAATGACTAGTGCACAATTTTCCCCTGAGCCTCCACCTTCTCCGCTACGATCATCACCATCACCACCACCACCAGCAGCAGCAGCAGCAGCAAAAGCTAGCAAATCTAAAGCATTTACCAGTCCCACTATGGCCAGTACTGTTACCACCAGTCCCTCCACCACTAGTTCTGCCTCTGTTCATCCACCCCGAGCAGTAGGAGCAGCACCCAAGGCACACTCCAAGGCTATGCGCGCCCCAATTTGGGAGCACTTTGAAAATGTTGAAGAAGGGCGCTATGGAAAGTGCAAACATTGTGGGAAGCTAATAAGCAGAGGGGAAGTGTCTGGCCATTTTACCAGTGCTAGCATGAAGCATCACCTCAGCACTCAACACAACGCTGTGCTATTGGGGAAAGATGCAGAAGTAAAACTTAGTGCAGGCAGCATAGCTGGTGGCCGTGGAAAAACCCCAACAGCTGCTTCTTCTGAGCCAATAGCAGCAGCAGCAGCAGCAGCAGCAGCTAGTGCTGGCAGCCAGAGACCAAGGCAGGTTGGAGCACTGCATGTCCAGCCCACCCTGGAACAATTTGTGGCATTCCAATCCAAAAGGTCAATGCCCAAACAGCAGGCCAATAAAGTAACGCGACTGATTGGTCAGTTCATTGCTGTTGGAGGGGCATCCTTCTCTATGATCGAAGGGGAGCCTTTCAAACAATTGATGGCGGCTGTGGCTCCACAATATACAGTTCCGTCACGTTCCACTTTCAGCAGGAACATTGTCCCCTCATTGTATCGGTCCCGTGTTGCAGCAGTGAAAGAGGAGCTTTCCAAGGCTGCTGGTCAGTGTGTTCATTTCACTACAGATTTGTGGAGTGCACCTAGCGGCCAGCATGCCTTTCTTTCTTTGACAGCACACTGGTGGCAGCCCGGTGTGTCTAAGGAAGCTGCTGCAGCAGGCTACCGATCTTTCCTTCTCCATGCAGAAGTGATGGATGAAAAGCACACTTCCCAAAATATTCTGAATGCAATGAGGAAAATGTTTAGCCTTTGGGTGGGAGCAGAGGCGGGCACCAATGTTGAAGTTGGTTTTGTGGTAACTGACGGAGGTGCCAATATGGTGAAAGCGCTGCGAGATGGTCATATTGTTGGTGTGCGCTGTGCAGCCCACATCATCCATCTTGTAGTGAAGGCAGCAATGTCAGAAGGAACTAATGTGGCAGCAGTAGTTCTGTCCCACTGCAGAAAGATCGCTGGGCACTTTCACCATAGTGTTAAGGCTAGCCAACTTTTGAGGGAAGAGCAAGAGAGGTCAGGTCTTCCCGTACACTGCCTACGCCAGGATGTCAGTACACGGTGGAACTCCACGTTAGACATGCTGGAGAGGATTTTGGAGCAGCAGAGGGCAATCCATAATCTTGCCTCAGAGCACAATATTGGGATTACCTCTCCATTGAATAGGGAGGATTGGACAGTGATCGCCCAGCTAGTGGCAGTCCTTAAACCATTCAGGGATGCCACAGAAAATTTAAGCTCAAACACTGCCAGTCTGGCCCAGGTAATCCCAGTGTTCTCCCATCTAGGCAGCAAGATGGATGTGTTCCTTGGAAACCGTGAGGCTGTTCAAGGTGGCACTCTACATCCTGACGTAGCAGCCATAGCCAGGAAGCTGAAGGATCTGCTAAAAGTACACCTTCGCAAACGAATGGAAGAGAGTCCCGAAATGATGCTAGCGTGCCTTTGCGATCCAAGAATTAAGGGAAAGCTAGCTTTGAAATGTAATGTTCTCAGTAGCTACCGGGAGCAATTGGTCAACAAGGTGCGTGACTGGCAGCGTAAAATGGGAATGCTGTCCGAGGAGGGAGAGGTGCAGGAGGAGGAAGAGATGATGTGGTCTGCTACTCCTAGCAGCAGCATCAGCAGCAGTGCCACAAGCAGCACAACACAGCTGAGTGGAGCAGCTGCGTTTTGGGAAGAGGCACTTGGGAGTATAGTTGGACCATCTGACAGAGCTAGCAGCAGAAAGGAGAGTAGTGCTGCTGAAATGGTCAAACTTTACCTCTGTGAAGTTCCTTCTGCGCCTAATGTTGATCCTCTTAGCTACTGGGATGAAAAGAAGAGTGTGTGGCCTGCACTCTCATGGGTTTGCGCAGCAGCTACTATCATGTGAGCGCGTGTTTTCTATGACTGGAAACATACTGAGTCCACAGCGCTCACGCATGGCACCTCATCTGATGGAGCAGATTGCCTTTCTTAAATTCAATCTGCCCAAGTTGGGTTACCCAGCTCTTAGCTTGGAAAGTTAATTTTTTTTCTTTGTAATGTTTAAGGTAGTTTCTCCCTCTGGTTGCACGTGTTTGTGGTGTGGCAACATCTGCTACCTCCGCCGGTGTAGCCAATTTACGCTAGGGCCTAGTGTCTGAGTTCTGGAAGTCCGCTCCCAAACGCCATGGACTGACAGACTTTCATGCTTTGCCCTGGGGTGAAACAGGTGAGCGGGTCGTCAATTGCCCACTCATTCACCTTTTTCCTTTTCCAACGCTGCTGCTGGTGGTGGTGCCAGCATCTTTTGCCAGTTCGCTTCCTGGCTGAAATCATGCCTCAAATGTCTCTAATGGAGAGGGTAGTTTCTCCCCCTGGTTGCACTTGCTGCGGTGTGGCAATGCCTGCTACCTCCGCCGGTGTAGCCAATTTACGCTAGGACCTAGTGTCTGAGTTCTGGAAGTCCGCTCCCAAACGCCAAGGACTGACAGTCTTCGGATGCTTTGCCCTGGGGTGAAACAGGTGAGCGGGTCGTCAATTGCCCACTCATTCACCTTTTCTAATGCTGCTACTGCTGCTGGTGGTGGTGGTGCCAGCGTCTCTTCTCTGCCAGTTCGCTTCCTGGCTAGTGTCATGCCTTAAATGTCCCTAATGGAGAGGGTAGTTTCTCCCCCCTGGCTGCATCTGTTTGCGGTGTGGCAACGCCTGCTACCTCCGCCGGTGTAGCCAGCTTACGCTAGGGCCTTGTGTCTGAGTTCTGGAAGTCCGCTCCCAAACGCCAAGGACTGACAGTCTTTGGATGCTTTGCCCTGGGGTGAAACAGGTGAGCGGGTCGCCAATTGCCCACTCATTCGCCTTTTCCAATGCTGCTGCTGCTGGTGGTGGTGCCAGCGTCTCTTCTCTGCCAGTTCGCTTCCTGGCTAGTGCCATGCCTTAAATGTCCCTAATGGAGAGGGTAGTTTCTCCCCCCTGGCTGCGTCTGTTTGCGGTGTGGCAACGCCTGCTACCTCCGCCGGTGTAGCCAGCTTACGCTAGGGCCTTGTGTCTGAGTTCTGGAAGTCCGCTCCCAAACGCCAAGGACTGACAGTCTTTGGATGCTTTGCCCTGGGGTGAAACAGGTGAGCGGGTCGCCAATTGCCCACTCATTCGCCTTTTCCAATGCTGCTGCTGCTGGTGGTGGTGCCAGCGTCTCTTCTCTGCCAGTTCGCTTCCTGGCTAGTGTCATGCCTTAAATGTCCCTAATGGAGAGGGTAGTTTCTCCCCCCTGGCTGCGTCTGTTTGCGGTGTGGCAACGCCTGCTACCTCCGCCAGTGTAGCCAGCTTACGCTAGAGCCTTGTGTCTGAGTTCTGGAAGTCCGCTCCCAAACGCCAAGGACTGACAGTGTTTGGATGCTTTGCCCTGGGGTGAAACAGGTGAGTGGGTCGCCAATTGTCCACTCATTCGCCTTTACCAATTCTGCTGCTGCTGCTGCTGGTGGTGCCAGCGTCTCTTCAATGCCAGTTCGCTTCCTGGCTGGTGTCATGCCTCAAATGTCCCTAATGGTAAGGGCAGTTTCTCCCCCCTGGTTGCACTTGCTGCGGTGTGGCAACGCCTGCTACCTCCGCCAGTGTAGCCAGCTTACGCTAGGGCCTTGTGTCTGAGCTCTGGAAGTCTGCTGCCAAACGTCTAAGACTGACAGTGTTTGGGTGCTTTGCCCTGGGGTGAAACAGGTGAGTGGGTCGCCAATTGCCCACTCATTCGCCTTTCCCATTTTTCAATGCTGCTGCTGGTGGTGGTGGTTGTGGTGGTGCCAGCATCTCTTCTGTGCCAGTTCGCTTCCTGGCTAGAGTCATGCCCAAAATGTCCCTAATGGTAAAGGCAGTTTCTCCTCCCTGGCTGCGTCTGTTTGCGGTGTGGCAACGCCTGCTACCTCCGCCGGAGTGGCCAGCTTACGCTAGGGCCTTGTGTCTGAGCTCTGGAAGTCCGCTGCCAAACGTCTAGGACTGACAGTGTTTGGATCCTTTGCCCTGGGGTGAAACAGGTGAGTGGGTCGCCAATTGCCCACTCATTCGCCTTTTCCATTTCCTTTTCCATTTCCATTTCATTATTTTCCTTCTGATACACAACCAACCAACCAAACATAACACACACAATAACACAAATAACACAGTGACATAACACATAACACATATAACACACAGTGACAACACACATAACACACATAACACACATAACACATACACGTACAATGCACAAATCACAAGGACCTTTCCTCTTGTTATTTGTCGTGGCCTTCACTTCTACACTCACTAGCATTAACGCTATAACTCACACTTCATACTATAAAATTTTTCCATCCACATACCTGCCAACAGACCCAACTTTTTCAGGGACAGTCCTGCTTTTTTCCAGTCCTGTCCCATCTAATTTAGCTATCTAGGTATGCAAATACACGTTGGTAGTTATAGCTCGGTAGGTAGCACTAGTATAAACATTAAATAAATATAATAAAGTACTAAATAATAAATCTAACTTTAAAATACATTTAAATAAACCCCTTAATTTTTTAAAACCCATTAAAATTAAATTATTATTTAGACATAATACATCTTTAACCAAACCAGTACACTGCTACTAATCTTAAACATAACCGTACATTAACCCTAAGCTATTTTTTAGTTCTTGTCCAACATTTTTCCATCCGCATACCTGCCAACACACCTAAGATTTTGGTGGACAGTCCTGCTTTTTTCCAGTCCTGTCCAGTAAAAGTTGGGTTGTTGTAAAGTATGCCATTGTGAATAGGTAGCAAATGTTAGGCATGTATTACAAGTGGTCCAAAATCAATTTAAAAATGTAAAATAATCCCTATTCTTTTATTAAACATCTATGGATGATGATCTTGTGTATGATAAACGGAGGCCAAGTTCCTTGGAGCATTTGTCTCTAGGTCATTTTGTGTACAGTACACCTCAGTACGTGTGTGCAACTCTATTGGTCGTTTCGGCAGGGGGCTGGCCTGCCATCAACGAATGAAGTGCGTTCTGCAATTCACTCGTTGATGCCAGATCAGCCCCCTGCCGAAACGACCAATAGAGTTGCACACACGTTCCTTCACGGCAGCTGCTGCTGCTCCGATGTGTTGTTAACCCCGTATTAACCCCTGCTAGGCAACCGGGAAGGAAACGAAGATTAAACGAGCACGAAGAATGTCCGCGAATATTCGCCCGAAGAGAAGACAGGAACGGGTGAATATTCGCGGAATACGAAGGTTATTTTTCCCCCGAAGACGAGCACGAAGACGAACACAAAGAGCCCCCTGGTGCCCAAGTCTAATTGAAAGCCCTTCTTGTTATGAAAAAAACCCCTATATATAATGTGTTTGGGTACACTAAATGAGAGAGTAGAAAATTAAAACAAAAAATTTAAAATAGCCTTGGTCACTAAGCATACAAAATGAAAAAAACAGCCTGGTCCTTAAGGGGTTAAGCAAAACTAGCTACGCTTAGGAGGCGATCCTGCATTCTCCCCCCCTAGGTCCCTTGCCCTCTCTCTCTCTGCCTTGTTTTTGCCCTCACCTGCTCAGTCACCGTCTCCAGCTGGAGACTGCCTGGTCTCCTCAGATCTCTTTGTATAGCTGCAGATAACATACTGACAGCAGAAATGGAAGGGCCGGGGAGTGTGTTGTGTTCATAGTGCCTGCAATAGAACCTGTCTGGAATTATAATATAATAAACAAAATACTGTCTGCGCAGACAGTATTTTGTTTTTTGTTTTTTGTATACATTGTACAGCCAACACACTGTATTTGCAGCATGCTCACACTGTTTGGTAGGCCTCATATTATACATTTGTATTATTTGAGCCTGAGACTAGCTTAGCGCACCGACATTTTTTCTTTTCCCAATTATAATATAATCATTGCTTGTCTATAGAGGTAAATATTGCACAGCTTTTACTACAGGCACTGAAATAGTTAAATGTCATTTGAATATTAAGTGTGCTCTGTTAGGTATGTTCTATAGCAGGTATTGGTTTGAACATGTGCCTCTCTGTCCATATAAGATCTATTTAACTCATCTAGGCTGACTGTGTTATCGGCTGTAAAGGCTCAATTATTAATCATTCATTGTTCTTGTCTTTTTGATTCAGGAGCCATATGTCTATTCCATGCATGTTTAAATGTCCTCACTGCGTTAAAGACTCTACCACTTCTGCTTGGTGACTGTTCCATATATCTCCCACACTCTCAGTAAAGGAGAGGTGGTGGGGAATTAGGAAAGTGACGAGTAACAGCTAAACGCGGGTTCTCTGGAGACAGTCTTCTGTGTGGACAGTGACATAGCCAGAGCCAAACAACAACCCAATATGTGTTGAGTCACATCTCCTAAGTGCAGTGGTACCACCCATGCATACAAAAGGGGGGGTAGATAGTGAGAAGGGGGAGAGTAGATAGTGAGAAAGAGGGTAGTAAGAATATTGAAATAAATAAACAGTGAGAATGAGTGAGAGCAGTGGTGTCTCCAGCTTTCCTTCCTGGGAACACAGAGACCAAAGTGGGGGGGGCATATATATATATATATATATACATATATAGATATACACGTTAGACATGATTTTTAACTACATAGTATGTACTTATCTCTTAAAAGTAAAGACCGTGATTGAAATACGATTTCAAAATAACCGCTGAACTGTCAGTTTCTTTAATATTAGCCCCTACTTCTGATATATAAATATTAGACTCTGCTGCCGATTAGGGCTGCAACTAACAATTATTTTCATAATCGATTAGTTGGCCGATTATTTTTTCGATTAATCGGATAAAAAAATGAATGTAAATTTTTCATTTATTTAAAATAATTTAATAAACAAATGATGTTAAATACAAACAGCAGAATAAAAAAAACTTTGATAAAATGCATTTCTTGTCTTTATTTCCCAACCAGCCCCCCCAATTTATGCACATTTGAGCCCAGACATGCCACACTGCCTCCCAGACATGCCACGCTGCTTCCCAGACATGCCACGCTGCCTCCCACATATGCCACACTTCCTCCCACATATGCCACGCTGCCTCCCACATCTGCCACTCCACGCTGCCTCCCACATATGCCACTCCACGCTGCCTCCCACATATGCCACTCCACTGTACCCCCACATATGCCACTGTGCCTGATACGCCTTATACCCGATACACCACTTCATCCTCCCCAGACATGCCACACTGCCTCCCAGACATGCCACGCTGCCCTCCCCACATATGCCACTCCACTTTACCTCCAGATATGCCACTGTGGCCCCAGATATGCCTTATACACCCTGATACACCACTCCGTCCTCCCAGACATGCCACACTGCTCTCCCCACATATGCCTTATATACCGCATATGCCTTATACCCCCAGATATCTCATAGTCCCCTCATAGATTCACAGACCCGTTCGCATCACACTGACACCATACTTTTATAAATAAGTACTGGGTTAATCTTCACTGCCCCCAGGATTTAGATTCCCCTTAGTTTGCCCCCCTTTATCTCTAACTGCACCTTAAGTTAACTTTATTAAATTAATTAAATTAACCCTCAGTCCTCATCATTAAATTAATCCTAAACACCCCATTAACCATAACTACCCCTAAATTAACTCTAAATACCCCATCAACCACAGCATCCTCTAAATTAACCCTAAAGACCCAATCAACAGCCCCTAAATTAACCCTAAACACACCATTAACCACAACTGCCTCAAATTAACCCCAAACACCTCATTAACCATAGCTGCCCCTAAATTAACCCCAAACACCCCATTAACCATAGCTGCCCCTAAATTAACCCTAAACACCCCATTAACCATAACTGCCCCTAAATTAACCCTAAACACCCCATTAACTATAACTTCCCCTAAATTAACCCCCACTTCCCCTAACTTTCAGCAGCCCAAATATTAATTTTATACTTACAGTTAGATGAGTGTGATAGCCATGTGGTTCTGGAGAAGGAAGGGGCGGGGCCAGTTGTCACAGTGATTACAGGGAGGGACTGGTAAGTAGGAGCTGCTGCTGTGAGCCACTGAAACGGATTATATAATGAGGGGTATTTTTCAGAGCGTTTGCTCTGGAAAAAACCCTCATTTTATAATCGATAAAAATCGATTCAACTAATCGATAATGAAATGCGTTGGCAACGATTTTCATTATCGATTTTATCGATTAGTTGTTGCAGCGCTACTGCCGATATATACTAATATGAGACCCTGCTGCCGATATACCGTATTTGCTCGATTATAAGACGAGGTTTTTTCCAGAGCAAATGCTCTGAAAAATACCCCTCGTCTTATAATCGAGGTCATCTTCTAATCAGACCTCAAAAAAATGTCTGCGGGGGCCATGCTGCTTACCGGGCTTTGGTCGCGAGCAGCGGCTCTGCTACTAGCAGCAGGAGAATAGGAAGCTAGCACAGTTCTCACATAACTCTGCCTCCCCCCTCCTTCCTCTGGGGGCGGGGCCAGAGAAGTTTCTTGCACAGCCGGGCCCCTGCAGAAGTCTGCGAGTGGGAGATCTGCAGTTCAGGTAAGGGGGTGGGGGGGGGGTTGATCAAGTATGTGTGATTAATGGAATGAATGAGTATTTAAATGTTTGTGAATGAGTGTGTGTGTGATAGCATGGATGTGTAAGGGGGGTGGGGGTGGTAGCATGGCATAGGGAGGCTGTAATCACACTACTATCATCCCCAGGTTCCAGCATGTATATATATATATATATATATATACCTCCAGAAATGCATTTTAACCCCCTATATGCCACTCAGCCCCATGATATGCCTTTTAACCCCCTATATGCCAGAGGGTGGAGGGGGTTAAAAGGCATATCATGGGGCACAGTGGCATATAGGAGGGTATAAAACATTTCTGGAGGCAGAGTGGCATATAGAGGGTTAAAAGGCACATCATGGGGCAGAGTGGCAAATAGGGGGGTATAAGGCATTTCTGAGGGCAGAGTGGCAAGCCTGGGGGCAGATGTGCATAACTGAGGGGGGCAGGTTGGCAAATAAAAGGAAATAAAAAAATATATATATTTCTCAATCATAGCTTTTATTAAATATGAAAAAATAGTTTACATGAATTAATATTTACTAGTAAAACTTTTTTCCTATAGGGTAGTCTTATATTCAGGCTTTTTGTTTTTTTCCTAAATTAATATTTTGATTTTGGGGGGTCGTCTTATGATCGAGCAAATACGGTATATAAATATTAAGTAAGTGACATGTACCCGCTAAATTGACTGCAGATCCTGGGAAGACTGTGACTGTACAGTGATATTGAGAGGTCTTCTTCCCCGTAATCATCCCCATCTCTCTTTTACTTACTCCCTGTAGTTCAGGTATAGATCAAATAAACAACACATGTAAACAGCACGTGCAATTGAATAAGACATAAAATCCCCGTATTTGCAGGTATACATAATTAATGTATGGAAACATAACATTGCAGGTATAGATCAACAGAACCCACAAACCCAGCATTGCAGGTATAGATCAACTGGAAATCACATGTAAACTCAGCATTGAAGTTATAGATCAAATAAACAACACATGGAAACAGCACTCCAGGTATCAATCAACTGAATAAGACATACAAATCCTGTATTTGCAGGTAAACATAAATAATGTATGGAAACAGCATAGCAGATATAGATCAACAGAATAACAGATAAACCCAGATTTGCATGTATAGATCAATTGGAATTCACATAAAAACTCAGCATTAAAAGGTATAGATAAAACCCCCAAATTACATTGAGAGCCGAAACGCTGGACCTTCACCAAGCTAATAAACTCTATAAAAAGAAGACCAGCTGAGCGCATCAACTTTATTTGCAAGTCATATGTGGCAAGTGATATGTGTGTAATTTGGGTGCTGGTCAGGTTCTGTGAGCAGTGTGGAGTTTTTATGTGAATTTCAACTGATCTATACATGAAAAGCTGGGTTTATGTGTTAATGTGTTAATGTGTGAGACCTGCTATGCTACGTTTCCATACAATATTTATGTATACCTGCAAATATAGGGTTTGTATGTCTTATTCAGTTTATCTATACATGCAAGTGCTGTTTCATGCATTGTTTATTTGATCTATACCTGAATTAGAGGGAGTAAGTAAATGAGAGGTATGGCTTAGTGAATATGGGGCCAAAGGGACCCTGTGGATGATTACGAGGGAGAGGACCTCTCAATGTCACGGTAATTTGAGAAGGAGGGAAGACTGCACTGACTCTCACAATCTGTCAGGGTCCATCCAGGCTGCGGAGCTGCATTTCTCTGATTTTTTTTCCAGTCTCGCTAGAGTTCCCCCTTTGTTGTAATCCATTCCTGGATTTCCATATGCTCTGTTCTGTGCTTCTGATTCCTTGATGCCAGTTCTGCACTTTGCTTTAGCTCTGTTTTCTTTATAAGGTGTGCCCCACCCATTTGTTATGTTTGTCTCAGTCTGCAGTATAAAGGTATGTCTTTCTTGGCTTTGTGTTTAGATTCAATGTTTAGTTTATTAATAATTCAGTAGGCAGGGTTTATAGCTAGGACTCACAGAATATTGGAGTACTTTGGCGTAGTGGTGGTGTGCTAAGCATACTATGGCCATATGATGTGATGGAATCTCCAATTGTTATCACATAGTCCTAGGCTAGTTCCTGTATTCATGTTTGTCTGTCTCTTTTGTACCTTTGCCCTCTTTTCCCTGAATCATCTGAGAATTTCGGTTCCTCTCTCCTCTCCCCATGTCCCAGTTAAGATTTCCTATCCTTGCTTAAACGAGAAGCGTCCGAGGATCACTCCTTGTGTTCCTTGTTCCCTGTCCTTTGTTGTGTCCTGTATCATGTATGTCTTATCTGGTTATATTTCTTGCTCTGTCTTCCTGTGCCTTGCTTGCTCTGTCCCCCTTGCTTGCTAGGTTTCTGTTGTTACTATGCTTAGCTTCCCTACTCCCAGCCTGCAGCATCCTGCACATTATTCTAGTACTATGTCTCATGCATGCTCCAGGATACCACCAAGTTTTGCTTTATTCTGGACAACATCCACTGCAATGTCAGGGCCATGGTATGCGGCTGCGCAGCCCTAGATGCCCACCCTGGATAGTGTCGTCGCCCTGCACCAGGCCCTGCCCATCTCCGCTACTGCACAATACTTCCTGAACTTCATCTTTGGGCGCTCTAGGTCATTACAGTTGTCCATATAGACCCAGTCCGTTACACAATCTTACCCTAATCTCCAGTCAGTGTGGCAAGTATTTTTTTGTTTGCAGGAGCGGAGGGATTGCATGCTAGGTAGGGTGGAGGGGCGCCCAAGAAAATGCTTGCATAGGGTCCGTTTTTTTCAATATAAAATGTATTGGCAGCAAAGTCAAATATATATATATATATTGTGACAGGGAACAGGGCATTGTGGTGGATAACATGTACATTTCCCACAAAATACTGCAGTGCAATGTATTCGATAACCCCAGGGAGAATGTTTTGTTACCAGCAAAGTAATGGTAATGTTGTAGTTATGTTTGGGTCCCTGGGGTGGAGCATTTGGAGAGAAGGGAGGGCCAGTGCTCCACTCCACAGTTTACTTGCAGCAGGTGATGCAGCCAGTCCAGGAGTTCTGGTTCAGAGATTTACTCACCTGTTACCAATGAGCAGCAGGGGGCTGCTACAAAAAGGAGCCCTGTAAGTTAGTCAGGTGAGAAACATACAAGCAGTGAGTGAGACTGCATTTTCTCCTAAACAAATCTGCTGAACAGTTCCTAAACGAAAAAGGTCTGTGCTAAATGTTTTTTGTTGGTAGCGGGTAAGCCGTCCAACGATAGTTAGTTTGTTTGTCAGTAAGTGCTCAGAGAGCAAGGCTTTTCTTTTTGTTTGTTTTATTTATGTTTGTTTACAGACCTTTTAATAAAAAGGACTACAATTCTAAAAATAATTCAGCCTTATGTGGTATTTCAAACCTTAAGACTGTGTGGTTACATGATCCCAGCTCACAATATATATATATATATATATATATATATATTGGCAGAAGGGTCTAATTTATGTATTTTGGCAGCAGGATCTAATATTAATATATATGAAAACTAACTGCCACTTCAGCTGTTATTTTGAAATCATATTTCAATCACGGTCTTTACTTCATTAAGTCTTTAAGTACATATTATGTAGTTAAAAATGCATGTCTAAAGCAAATAATGCAAATAAAGTTGATGCACTCAGCGGGTCTTCTTTATATAAAGCTTATTAGCTTGGTGAAGGTCCAACGTTTCAGGTCTCAATGAGCCTTTCTCAAGAACGAATATATGTATATATACATACATGTATATATATATATATGTGTGTATGTATATATATATATATACACACACACATATACACAGGGTACCAAGTCCTTGCAAACAGCACGGAGCTCTAGGGTAAAGCCACAGTCTCTGTGAATTAATCAGCCACTGTTTATTATTAATATATTATATATATATATATATATATATAAATACACACATATATATGTAGCGTTTTATAATTGCCCCCCCACACACTTTGGTACCTGTTCCCCAATGTGCCCCCCTTACAGGGCCGGCCCGACAATGGAGCCGAGTGGGGCAAACGCTCCAGGCGGCACTTTTGAAGGGGCAGCACTTTGCTTTTTTTAATGCCGAGAAGAGAGAGAGAGAGGGGCGCCGAGTGGTTTTATCTTACCAAGTTGTCAGTACCCGCTCGGCGCCCCTCACTCTCTCCTCTGCGAGCCCTCTAGCTCGGTCTCTGTGCCGGCTTGTAATGTTGAGCGCCGGAAGATGACGTCATTTCCGGCGCTCAGCATTAAAAGCCGGCACTGAGACCGAGCAGGGAGACTCACCGCAGGACTGCTGAAAGGTAAGTACGGGGGGGGAAAGGGTAGCATTTTGTCTTGGGCCAGCCCTGCCCCCTTAAATATTAAAGCTGGAGATGCCACTGCCCGGAATGAGAAGTCTGAGTGAAAGAGGTCTCAGTTAATAAGTAGAGACTTCTCAACTCTCCTGATTGCCTGAGAGTTCAGGAGCCTCTCCTTCACACCAACTGAATGTAAGCTGCACCAAGTATGTGATTTTGAGTGTGTGTATGTCACTGTATTTGTTTGTTTGTGTGACTGTGTGTGTAATGTCTGATAATAGAGGAGTTAATTATCTGAATCTGCTCATGTCTGGTAATAGAGCTCATGTCAGTAATGATTGTATGTATATTATTATATCTGAAATCAACATGGTTTCCAAGGCTTCCTAATAATATATAATAGTGTATGTGAATTAGTGTGTATGTGAGATATATATCATGTATTTATGTGTGTGTGTACACATAGTGTGTCCCTGAATGGCAGAAATAAAATGTGGTCACCCTAGTGTGAACTGCCTGAAGACAGGCTTAGGCTTGTGTTGGAATGAACGTGTGCTAGTTTTTTTATGCCCTCCAGGCCAGAAGGTGCTAGCCCTCCCTCGCTTCCCCTTAAATGATTGGAAGTTCAGCTAGCATACTCACATAAGTGAGTTGTAGCCTTTTTTCATTAGGTTGGTTTTGCTGCTTTACTTGAATATTAATAAGGCCACAAAGAGTTGGCATTATGTGGATGTGAGTTATGGAGATATTACATTTGGATTTTGAGATCCCTTGTAATAAAACAAGACTATGGTTTATGATACTAAGCATAGCATGTGTACAGGTTTTGATGTTTGATACTGCTAATTAAATATCATAGTGCAGCTGTGTTCTAATTCACCAATACAGGAAAACGGGACAATTCCTTTCATTTTTCAGTAAATTATTTTTAAATACCTGTTTTAAAATGGTAAAATGACTATTAAGTAAAGACAGTACAGTAATATCATACAGAATCATTTAGAAATTTGTATTTCACACAGAATAAGTCATTAAAAGCACTAGCAGAATCAACCTAATGAACATTTAATTTCTGTAGATCACGTGTGTTCTATCTAATAATAGTTTCCATTAGGTTATTCAATTCTGTTTAATGCTGTAATCATAATTTTATAAGATCAAGGTTTCATCAAAAAGAATGTGATATTAAATGAAAACACCACAGTAGATCTCCAATAAAGTTATATATTCTGCAAATAAGAAAAGGTCACCACTTAATTTATTATTGACTACCCTTACAATTATTACTCTCTGTATCAGCTGTAGCTTTGTTTTAGTTCCTTTTATTTGTAACTCTGCCCCCCAGTTATGCACATCTGCCCCACGGCTTGCTACTCTGCCCCCAGATATGCCTTATACCCCCTATATGCCACTCTGCCTCCCTGATATGCGACTCTGCCCCCCCTTATATGCCTTATACCCCCTATATGCCACTCTGCCCCCCTTATATGCCTTATACCCCTATATGCCACTCTGCCCCCCAGATATGCCTTATACCCCTATATGCCACTCTGACTCCCTGATATGCGACTCTGCCTCCCTTTATGTCTTATACCACCCTATTTGCCACTCTGCCCCCTTGATATACCTTATACCTCCCTATATGCTCCCCCTAATTACCAATGCATCCCTAGACTTGTCCACTGTGCGCCATACTCCCTGGTGTCAAATGGGGGCAGCCGGTGGACGTCTGCACGATACGCGTAGACAACCTCGGCTTCTGGCCGGGACTTCCACCGGGGCTTCTATGACTAAGCACCGAAAGGTCATGTCAAGCCTGGTGCTGCACATAAAAGCCACGTCAGAAGAGCTAGGAGTAGCGGAGGTTGCGCACATCGTGCAGACGTCCACAGGCTGCCAGAGAGGAGGATCCAGGTCCCCTGCAGCTCTGTGGGGGATCTGGATCTTAGTCTTGTAGTCAGACCTCTATTTGAGGGGTATTTTTTAGAGCATTTTCTCTGGAAAAAAACTTGTTTTATAATCCAGCACATACGGTAATTCTTTTGGATAATAATGGCCACAACGTTTACAATTAACCCCTTTGATACCCTTTGGGACCCAGACCGTTTTAACATTTTTGTGGTGCTCATGTTTAGATGTTATTTTTGCCTCACTCATTTAGTGTACCCACACAAGTTATATTGTTTTTTTTCATATTTAATTTCCCATAAAAAAATAATAAAATATGAAGAAAAATTGTAAAAAAAACAAATTTTCTGCCTTTTACATGAAAAATCTTTTAAATCCAAAAAACCTAATGAAAAAAACAGCTAAATAGATTCTACTATTTCTCCTGAGTTTAGAAATACCAATGTTTTTATGGTTTTTTTTGCGTTTTTCTGCAAGTTATTGGGCAATAAGTGTTTTGCTATTTTAAAACCATTTTTTTCCCAAAGCCGGTCATTCTGCCCCATGTGCTATTTCGGGTATCTTTGATGCAGAAAGTGAATTAATATATTCCACCAAACACAGGTTATCACAATGATAAGGCAGAAATAATAAGAAACAACTAAAGTAGGGCAAAATTAGTTGTGAGACCTGTAATGTGTCAACCAATTTCCCTTCAAGTTTGCCCTGAAGGTGATAAGCCTGATGCCTCTGTGAATAGGTCTAAAGAACTATTGGGTAAGACTTCACCCAATCAGCAGGCTCTACCATTATATCTTATAATTACATAAGATTTCCATACCCTAAAATCCTCTCTATGCTCCCTGGTAATCTGTATGAAATGAGAAACCCAAACCCCCTGAGTTGCTAAAGACAAACTACGAGAGAAAAATCTCCCCATTGGCACGATCCTGCAGGCAAATTTATGTTTGCCGAATAGCAACTGCATGTCAGTGTAAGGCACCTACCTTAGGGAGACGCCAGACGTCCTCTTCTTCTCCCCTGCAGAGACTGCGGCGCCGCTCACCACTGCACGAAGCAGCCACTCGCACATGCACCCACTTCATGAATATTTATGAGGCGGACCGCCTCTTGGATTCCGCTGCGTCGCTATGGTGACAGAGGACGCGGTTACGTCCCAGACGTTCAGGTGCTTCCTGTATTTCGCTGAGCCTATCCGTATTCCTGATTTTTCTCCTGTGATTTCTGGTATCCCGACCGTCTTATTATATCTTCTCATGTGACAACACTGCAGAAATGACACTCTGCTACAATGTAAAGTAGTGAGTGTACAGCCTGTATAACAGTGTACATTTGGTTTTTCCATCAAAATAACTCAACACACAGCCATTAATGTCTAAACCTTGGCAACAAAAGTGAGTACACCTGTAAGTGGAAATGTCCAGATTGGACCCAATTAGCCATTTCCCCTTTCCCGTGACATGTGACATCAGTGGACAGTCCCGCTGATGTCGGTGGGCGTTCCAGCTGACGTCGGGGGGAAACACCCCCATGTAAAGGAAAAAATGGGCTGGGAGCGGGGCGTGTCAGGACCCCACTCCCGCGACCCGGAGGATTCGGGTCTTGATCCAGAGAACCGGAGGAGCAGCGCTCACCCGTCAGTCTCTGGGTCAAACCCAGAGAGTTCCCAGGTATGCTAATGATGCAGATAGTATTTGATTTAAAAACCTAATCTAACACTGTATATATAGAATTATAGCAGCTAGTTACCCACAGTGGTCCAAATTCAGCTCTGGAAAGACCCTGAATAGGATTGTAGGGTCTGTATGTCAAATAACATTCCTTTTATCTTTGATAAACTAATGTAGATGCAAAGATATTGTAATATGTGACCTGCTTTTAATGGATCTTATAGACCAGGGGCGTCCAACATGCGGCCCGCGGGACCTCGAGGTGCGGCCCGCGTGAGATCGGCAGCCAGGATCACGAGAGCCCTGCTGCTTACTTGTGGGAGGGTCTATTGTCCTGCACAGAGGAAGCGGGAGGCCACGCCCCCTGCTGAAGTCTGCGAGCGGCATCGAGAGCTGTAGTGCAGGTAAGGTGGTGGGGGAGGGTGTTTGAGTATGCGTGATTGAGGGAATGAATCTGTGAATGAATGAATTTGTGTGTGTGATAGCATGGATGTGTAAGTGCTGGAACCTAGGCATGATGGGACTGTGATTGCTGTTAGCAATCACACTCCTATCATGCCAAGTCAGCCAGTACATGCTGAAACCTGGCTATCTGCCCCCTTGTGTATTGATGCTGCCAGCAGTATGGGGTCTGCACTTACAGCCACCCTGTACCAGCATGTACTGGCTGATTTGGGATGATAGGAGTGTGATTGCTAACAGCAATCTGCTAACAGCAATCACAGTCCCATCATGCCTAGGTTCCAGCATTTACTGGTTGTCTGGGTATAAAAAGAGTGTGTTTGCTGTTAGCAATCACACTCCTATCATGCCAAGTCATATTGTTGAATTTTTTTTGTCCAATTGTGGTGTGTTAACGCACTAAAATTGGACAAAAAATACAATAACTATTAATTTATATATGATTGTTGACAGCACTCCTATCATGCCCAGCCAACCAGTACATGCTGGAATCTGGGTATTGCTGTTAACAATCATAATATATAATTTTTTTGTACAATTTTGGTGTGTAACTTACTTTAATTAAAAGTGTGGGATTTTTTTTTATTTTTTTTAAAGGTTTCGTTTAAGTGAACCCTGAATTTTCGGTTTTGGTCCAGAATTTTCATTTTAGTGCATCCCTAAAATAAATAGAACTATTTCATTTTTATTTATCCAGAATCCTGAATTTGTAGTCACAAAACTTTGTAGGCCCAGAAATCAGTGAGAGGAAAAGCAAAGGTTTTGTGTCATTTACTTTATTTTAATCTGCATTTTATTAAAGGCCATATTTTCTCACAGTGAAAAATGAGTGCGGTCCTCGCACGTATACAATTCTGATTAAGTGGCCCACTGCAGAAAAAACTTGGACACCCCTGTTATAGACTATGCTGATGTATGCATATACGTGAAGGTAAAAAAGGCATAGGGCTCATCCATCTGTTTTGAAGATAATAAAACAAAACTACATCACTGCACACAAGCAAGGGATTAAATTGTTAAAATGAAAAATGTAAGACTCTTCTCTATAATGAGTGAGGTTTCAAGGGTTGTATCTATGGGAAACTACAATCTAAATTGGCACCCTGCTAAGATGTTGGAAATGAGCTAGGGATAGTTGTTTTTGAAAGTGCCTTAGAAAGTTTTTAAAAGAAGGAGATAAATACATTTAGTGAATACCTTTCCGGCAGCAACAATAAAAAAGTTCTTAATCTTGGACTTGATGGTTTCCCACCAGTCTAAAAAATTCTGAGTTGGGTCTTTCTGGCGTGGCCATCTCCCATTCCTAGTTTTTGATTCATTAGGAATTAAAAAGATAGTTTCTAAAAGCTTATGGTCTGAGAATACACTATCTTCTAAAAACATGTCCTGGAGATTAAAACCAGCAAAGGACAACATAAAATCTATGCGGGAGTTGACCTGGCCATTAGACCATGTATATCCAGGGTCAGAGGGTTTTAAAAGCCTCCACGCATCTTTCAATTTAAAATCAATGATACAATTTCTAAGATGACGAGAAGTCTGCTCTGGCCCTGTGCACCTGATTCCTGATTTACTATTTGGCTTCCTGAATACCTGATCCTGACTTGTTCCTGCTTTGAGCCCTGCCAAGTGGGATTAACTGCCGTGCGCCCCACCCAGAGGGCTATATGCCGTGTGCCCCGCCAACGGGCTTCCAGCCTAGAGACTTACCACCTGTATTTGTTGTTAATACCATTATCTGTAATACAGATCATCGTATTCTGCCTGTGGTTTGTTTCTTGCGCCTGTCTGTAACAACCCCCAAGTCATTATGCATCCCGGGGTACAGACGGAACCCCTTGTATCCCCTGTACCTGGGCTCCTACCAGATCTGTTTACCTGGTTCATGACAGGCATATACATTCATAAGACGCACATTAAAACCTTTAAAAACAACATCAATTAAAATTGCTCTCCCGGGAGCAATTTTAGTAATAGAATTTAAAACCACATGTTTGTTTTTAAAAAGGATCCCAACCCCAGCGGCTTTACTATCATTTGACCTGGACCAGTAAGAGGGCCCCGCGGTCCAATCCTTCCTTAAATGGGCATAAAACAGTCCATGATCTATTGCACACTCCTGTAAGAAAAATATGTCCACTGTTACAGTTCCTAAACATGCAAACAAAGCAGCCCTTATGACAGAGCTCCTCAGACTCCTCACATTAAGTCTAGTCTAGTGTATTTTACGCTGTTGTAATCCATGATGAAACAACAGACAGAGAAAGTCCCATCCCAGCAACACCTGCACAGCTCTGTATGCTTCGAGCCACCTTCCGGACAGATGACTCCGGAAGGCCTCCTTGTTCTGACTTCCGCTTTGATGATTTGACTGTGTCATCACCAGGGCTTCCGGAAAACTCTACTTTGGATTACTCCTCCGAGTTGTTTCCCGGGACCTCCACTTCAGCCTCCAGAAGGGGTGCCAAACAGCATTCACTGTCAGATTTCCCATTCTTAGGCATGAGACCAGCTGGATACTCGTATGTGCAGGGTTAATGGAGATTAGGAATTGGACGGTATCCTCTATGACAGCTGTAGTTAACTCTTGTTTCGGACTTGATGGCGAGATCTCACTGCTGGGCTTTCCACCTCTGTCGTCAGGACTGCTTTCAGGATCTCCCACAGGAATGTGACTCTCATGGCTGGTAGAAGGACCTACACAGGGATTTAAAAACACATTGGAATCCGCAGGACCCTCCACTGGGGAGGGATCCATTTGACCCGAAACAGCCTGTTCCTTCTTCTGATTGCTTGGCATTACTGATCCCACTGCAACCAGCACAGCAGGATCATCCAGTGGCAGCATCACCATTACAGGCTCCTTCGGGTCAGCTGTAGAGGAGGGCTTACTTGGACCTGGATTTAATTTCCCAGGCCGTCCAGTAGCCATATCTGCCCAGGACCGCCAGGGCTTACTGGGACAGTCCTTATACACATGGTCTGGCTTGCCAAATCCGTTGCATAACTTGGATTTATCACAGCTAGCAATGAGGTGGCCCCATTCTCAACAGTTCCTACATAGGGGTCTAGGGTTGGCTATGCAGGTCGCCTGAATGTGCCAATAGCCCCAGCACCTCCTGCACAGGAATGGCATCCCTGGGTAAAAACAGTATCCACTGTTGCTACCGATGGAGAAACTCTGGGGACATGCACTATTAGACCAACCCCTTCCTTGTGCTCTTTTAAATGCACAAGGAACCTCCTCTTACTGTTCCAAATCCCCATCTCATTCTGTACCTTCTGTGGGCTAGATACTTTATTACAATAGCAATATGACCAGGCTATGATAGCTTCATCAGACACGTATGGGTTATACATTTGAACAGTAAAAGGGATTTCCTCACCGCCATACTGCAACGTGAAGTGAAGTCCATCCAATTGAGGGTCATCTTTCTTTTCTGAGGCTCTTGTAGATGTTATGACACGTACCGATGTTCAGTAGTGTTACTACATATGTACCTTTCACTTGGTCTTGCAGGCAGTAGATGTCTAAGATCCAGTCAAGTGTTTTAATTAGCACCTCCAAGGCAAGGGATCTGTAGCTGCAAGCAGACTAACAGGAGCCAGAGCCAAACAATGCAAAGGCCCAGACTGATGGGCAGAGCAGGCATAAAAGGGCAGGGCTAAACTCAGAAAAAGTGGCTGTCCCAAGTAATAAAAAAGGGTGCTCCAGAGAGGGAAGGGTGGCCACTAGTGGCTGCAGGGAGACATGACACTGAATAATTATTGCATAGTCCATGTTGGTAGGGTGGAATCCTGACACACACACATACCCAGACAGACAGACATGAACATGCATACCCAGAAAGACAGATGCATACACAGGCTACTTGCCCCAGGTAGCCACAGCCTGTCATTGATGCAGCGTGCATTGCATGCCTCCACCTCTTTCTCTACCTGTTTTGGGTGGAGCAATTTCCCTGTTGCACCCCCCACGGATCAGCCAATGTTCTGAGCAACGGCATATGACGTCAAATGCCGGCATCAGCAGAATTGCAATGGACTGGTGAGGGCTGGTGATCAATGATCTCCCCAACTAACCCTACTCTTCCAGCAGATCTGTGTGGGGGCACCTCCAATGCAACAGACTGGACTGCCCATCCAGTTTGCCACTATATAAACAAATGTAATGTACGGTTTGATCTTAGTGTTACGTTACAGTGTTAGCAATAGGGATGATGATCAGATTATATCACTGGCTTAAAGTCAAATCACCCCACCGGTTTAGCTTAGATGAAAATACCAATGCTGACTTATTCTGATCCATCAGAAAAGCTGACACCACCCAGAGACAACAGCATAAACACAAACCACAACGCATCCAACTTTACTGCCACAGATAACATACCCCCTTATCCATGCTACCACTTGGTCCCATACATTGCAAACCTTGTTGTATGCTT
Organism: Spea hammondii; assembly: GCA_029215755.1. Classification (NCBI taxonomy): domain Eukaryota; kingdom Metazoa; phylum Chordata; class Amphibia; order Anura; family Pelobatidae; genus Spea; species Spea hammondii. The sequence goes on from JARDYJ010000004.1 coordinate 70,359,984, forward strand.
CCCATGTCCCAGGCACCACCAACTCTTTTACAAGTCCTGCAACAAAAAGCCCCTAGATCCTACATCTTTACCAAACAGCTCTGCCCTTTTTCCTATGCCGCTGGTGTCTCCCTCCGAAACAGTGATCACTAAAAATAACGAGAATCAGCTACAACATTTCAGTTAGCCTGGGACATGCCGCATCTAAAAAATCATGGGAAATCTACGCCATTACCACACCAGCTGAGCCAAGGAACCTGACATATTATTATTATTTATTTGTTTTTATAATACCATCAGATTCTACTTCCCTTTTAACAACCCATTCCAAAAATGAACTAAACTTCTCAAATAAAGAACAGGAAATAGAACACCTCATAAAAAGATATACTGCCCCTCAAAAAAACAACAATTGATGGCATTTTGGATGTCTGGGTAACAACTGGAAAGCTGATTCTATATCAACCTTGAGCACATGCTCCCCAGCCCCCTTTGCCAAATCAACCGTCTAGTCGAATGATCCATCATTTTTATCGTTAACTGATGACCTGCAAGGATAAGACAGATGGTGAATCCTCCAAATCTTCAAACCTCTTTTTTTGTGACCCACTCCCAGTGGAGAGATGCAAAAATTTGGCAATAGCTCCACATCTAAGGGCCCTGGCATGTTCCTTCAATGTACCTTCTTAAGCAAGTTTTCCCTAACCACCCTCACTAACCGGATATTGAGTAGGAATATAAACCCCATTCCCAAAACTGCCATCCAGCAAGGCTGTATCCTGCTTAACTTAACTGGTGTTCAGCTCATCGGTAGCTGACTCAGCTGCTGAGGTTGCTCCTGCCGCCGCAAAGGGCTTTCCATTTTTAAAACACCTACTAAAACTGTGAGCACCCCCATAGGGGACATTCGAACATTGCTTTTGTGTTCTGGCCACCACATCAGGTACATTGTCCTGCAAGACCACCCTCTCACTTCCAACCTCCATGACCCCCCCCCTTTGGCCCTCAACTCACCTCCTTCTTCACCACCTGGAGTTTCTGACCTCACACTCCCATCCTCTTCTGGCGTCTTGACCACCCCTACCCCAGCAAGTGCCAAGGATGCCCTACATCGTGGGGCCTATACCTGCCCTAGTCCTATAGCCCTCTGAGCTGCCACACTCCATGACTAAAAAAGCCTCCACCAACCCTGCTACTTGCTCCAGTGTGGTCTACTCACCACTAGAACTCCCAGCTGTCGGTAGCCTTGAAGCTGTACCAAGAACCAGGACCTTTTCTGCAAATGCCAACCCAGCAGTGCCACCTGCTCCAGCATCTAGCCCAGCTGGTGATCTCTGTCATCTGTAGTTTGCCTTCTGTCCATGGAAGAAGAGGACAGACTCCTCTGTACCCTCACATCCTAATTACCTCTTTCCTCCACCACTCATGTACCCCCAGCTTCACTCCTCTTGACCTTGGGACTGGATGATCCGTGACTCCTACTCCTGCTTCTCGGGCTGAAAACCCTGGATATGGAGCACCCATGCAGGAAATGAACCTCCCTGTCCCTACAGCCAGATACATTACATTCACTGCCTTTTCTACCACCATCGAATCCAAACTCCAACAGTGACTCCCTCCATGGCTGACAGACCTGCCTGAGAAAGGAAAAGGGGCAGCCTCTATGGTCCACCTGCATCCCTGGGTAACAAAATGCCCTGCTGCATGACCCAGGGGACCTGACAGCCTTCTTGCCCCCTTGGCCCCCTTTCCTCACCTAACAGGAAACTCCACTAGAAGACCTTGCCCTACCTACCACTGGGCTGCACCCCCTCTCCAAATCCCGGGCAGAACTAGGTCGACCTGACTACCAGCCTCAAATAAATACCATCCTCTCTGCCCACTCACCCACCTGAACTGATGACTGCCCTACTACTGTCACCCTTCCCCTATCACCCACCCTATAGGACCTGTCTGACACCCTGGAGCTAACCCCTTCACTCTCCCTGAGCCCATTCTTGTCAAATTATTCCTGCCTAAACCAGCCCCTACTGCTACCACCTATATCCCCTAACCAGTTCTCCTTCACTTGCCATTTCCCACTTGTATCCTGCAGGGCTCCCTATCTCATTCATAGATTCCATGGAGCCATGTGTAGCTGGAGACCTCCAGCCAGCAGAGTCCCCCATTCCCACTTCACCTGCTGCTTCCCTGCAAGCATGTGACCAGGAAGCTTGCTGATTCTCATCTCCAGCTGCCATGATGCTTCTGATGATGCTCATACCCCCCTCCCACCTGTGAGCACCTCTGTGGACACAGAGACCTACTGTATTTGCTTCCTCACTGGCTGCATCCCTTCCAACCACCTCCACCACAAATGCTGTCCTCCACCTCTCTTGGGTCCTCTTCTGTACACCAGATGGCTCCAGGACCTGTTTCGTTTATTCTGCCCATGCCTGCCCACCTCCAGACACAATTGTTGCGCTTGCCTGCTCCATCTCACCAGCCGCCCAGCCACATTGCCAGGCATTGCGGTCCATGCCAGAATCCAGCCCAGCTACTCCTGCAGCCATGCCACTCCTCTCTGCTTAGTCGCCGCTTGAATCCCCTCCAATAAGGCTTTCACCTCTGGATACATCCTAAAACAACTGTTATCCATAAAAAGTTCTCCAACCCAAGATTCAGGTAATAAGAATAGATTTAATATGATAATTACAAAATGGAGGGTTCTATATATACTGGACCTACTCAAAGTCACTTAACCAATACCTTTTAACCCCATTATCTTAGGCCCACCACCAAGCCAGTCAAGACCCCCTCCACCTAGCTGCACTATTCCATGGGCTACAAACCCATCCTTATGGCCAAACATTCATTAAACTCTAAAATCAATGTCCTTGTGAGCAAATATGCTGCTGTTCAATGATTTTTTACAGATGCAAGGTGATACTGTAAGGCTTTGTTTCTTTTATTTATGCACATATGAATACAAAATATGTACACTTACAAATAGTAAAAAAAAACTTGAACATCTTTTTAACACTACTTCTTGTTTTACATTCAATAGGGTGACCAAATTTTCTAACTTAATTTGATGAGCGCATTGCATTAAAGTTATGATTGGGACTGGCAAAATCATATTTGCCAGTGCATTTTTTAGTATTTACACTGGCTACATCCAGTAAAAATGTTATACTTCTATACATGTTATGCATCTTTTTTATTTTTTTTTTCTTAATGAGCATAAACTTTTAAAAAATATGTATACTTTACTAACCATATATAATGAACTGCAAAAAAATTTAACATTTCTTAATGTATGAATAAAAATGGAAATTTTTTACTCACCGTAAATTCCTTTTTCCTTAATAAAGTGGCAGTACGATCGGGTAAAGCCTCTTCATGGACAAGAAGACGCTACGGCAAAACAAAGGGTTAACAGACAGGAACCCTCCCCCTACCCATAAAGCCAGGCTCACCCTGAACGAATCCAGTAAATAACAAGAACACCAAAACTGAATGCAAAAAATTAATTTATTTAGGGGGGGAATCCGTACTGCCACTGTATTAAGGAAAAAGGAATTTACAGTGAGTAAAAAATTTCCATTTTTTCTGCCATACAGTGGCAGTACGATCGGGATGTACCAAGATCCCTAAAGAATGGGAGGGCAACCCACTCCTAGGAAACAACCGCCTGGAGCACCTTACGCCCAAAATCCGCTGCAGAGGATGAGAAGACGTCTAGACGGTAGTGACGAACAAAGGTATTGAATGATGACCACGTAGCCGCTTTGCAAATATCTTCCGGTGAAGCAGAAGCCTTCTCAGCCCATGAAGCAGACACAGCCCTGGTGGAGTGGGCCGTGACAGGAGACAAAAGAGGAACGTCAGAGACTTGATAGCCCATACGAATAGTTCCCGTGATCCATCTTGCCCGGGAAGCCTTTCAGGCAGCCTTCCTTGCCGAACGACCAGACCAAGAAATGAACAATTGGTCAGTGGAACGGATGGAGGCAATCCTAGAAATATACAACTCAAGGGCTCCCTTGACATCTAACATATGCCATTTAACTTCTTCCAGAGAGGAGGGAGATGGAAAAAATGATGGAAGAACCAGAGGCTGATTGTAACGGATCTGGCTAGTCCGACCGACAACCTCCGCTGTCTTGTGCTCCCTTAGCCTGGGACACCACACTTTCCCCAGTTCCCCAGTCACTAGCCGAGACTCAGTGTAGGGTAAAACCAAACGAAGACTGATTTATTTCTCACACACAGGACTGGATATATCCAGCAAAACACACATTAACATAAAACAAGATATTGGGACACAAACCGCCCCCTTAATCGACAACAGGGGCAGTAACGGGATTAACAACACAATAGGGGGGAGACTGATTTATACAACATTACTAAAAGAATGGTGGTCACTCCCTGGTGGCAGATCCTGGCTGTCTGCTGGAGATAATCACCTCAGCCAGTGATGAGGAGGGAGGTCAGGTTGATCCGGTCCCGGAATTAGGTTCTGCCGCTGGGGAGATGGACCGGCTGTTCCACCTCCCTGCTTCTGCTGGGGAGGCGGGTCGGCTGCTGTATCTCCCTGAATTCCCGCAGCTTTGGTAGGTGCTGGGCAGAGGCCAGCGATGCTCTGTCCGGTTGCCAGAGCTTCAGCTGGGGTTAGGGAATCTTGTGGGTCGGCCTGCCGCTGGGGAGGGAGGACCGGTTCCTCTGCTCCCGGACATGTGAGCTGCCGCTGGGGAGATGGGCCGGCTGCCGCATCTCCCTGGATCCCTATAGCCATTGAAGGTGTGGGGCAGAAGCCAGCAGCGCTCTGCCCTGTTGCCAGCTCTTCAGCTGGGTGGGTGCTAGTGGAGACCGCAGTCCCATCCACTACCCCCAGAAAACTTTCTTCCTTTCCCTGGGAAGGAAAGCCAATTGCAAGCCGTCCCTGACCAACATCCTCAGATGTAAAACCAATTAGATCCACAATCTCTGGATCCGGTTGTGGCGTAAAGTCACATAGCTCTGGTATCGGATCTGGATTAGCTGCCCAGTATCCCTGTGACTCAGGGGTGGAGACCGCAGTCCCATCCACCCCGCCTGGGTCAACATCTTCAGATGACCACTCAATAACATCCACAAAATCCCTGGACACTGGGGCATTCTGTTGAACGCGGTTGAACAGTTTTTTATATGCCTTCTCCAGTTCCCACTCCTGTATAATTAAAAAGTCTAAATCACCTTTAAATCCTAGTGCATCTGGGAGGTCCCACTCCCTGAAATCCCGGATGTCCTCAATCCGCCACTCTGCTGTACTTCCGAAGTCCGGATCCTCCTGAAGACTATCCCATAATAATCCGGGGCCACCAAAGTCATAGCCCTCTGGAGAACATTCTTTCGCAGTTCCCCAATATGCTTGCTCTGTATACCACCGCAGAGCCCTATAGTGATCTTCCAGCTCTACCTCCTGTTGAACCAGCTTGTCCAATTCGGATACCCATTGCTCCTGGGGTTGCTGTCCCAGGAATGACATCCGTAGTTCCCGCTGGTCTCTAATCTTTTGTTCGAAGCTTGGAAGACACTGACCCCGGCATATAACAGCCATAGTGACCGTTGAACCAGTTGCCTCAGGCAGTGGTGTAGCATGAGAGGATGACCCGCAGTAGCCCCTGGAATTCTGATACCACATCCATGTCCTTGTCAAGGCGACCGAAGTCTGCCGTCCTGTCGGTCAATCCCGGTAGAAAGTAAGTGTCCCTCAGACTAAGAAGAAATCCCACCGCTTAAATTTAGCATACTGCTGGTCCATGCACTCGTAGGGTGCTCTCCGTCTCGGCTTCTTGGTCCTGGTAGTGATTTGGATGTCCCGTTTCGCTAGGAGCAAATCCCACCGCTGCCACCAATGTAACGGATCTGGCTAGTCCGACCGACTACCTCCGCTGTCTTGTGCTCCCTTAGCCTGGGGCACCACACTTTCCCCAGTTCCCCAGTCACTAGCCGAGACTCAGTGTAGGGTAAAACCAAATGAAGACTGATTTATTTCTCACACACAGGACTGGATATATCCAGCAAAACACACATTAACATAAAACAAGATATTGGGACACAAACCACCCCCTTAATCTGCCTCCCAGAGACAACAGGGGCAGTAACGGGATTAACAATACAATAGGGGGGAGACTGATTTATACAACATTACTAAAAGAATGGTGGTCACTCCCTGGTGGCAGATCCTGGCTGTCTGCTGGAGATAATCCCCTCAGCCAGTGATGAGAGGATACTGCTGGGGGTAGCCACAGAAGCCTTTACAAACCCAGGGCCCATAGTCAATAGGGAGGAGGCTGGCAGTCAGGCTTCTCAAGTGGTCCCAGTGATGGAGGCTTCCGTCACACTGATTAATAGCGGATTTGGATAAGACCTTCGGCAGAAAGGAAGGCTGAAGGTGGAGAACAACTTTATCCTGATGGAAGATGGTAAACTTCTCAGAGGAAGAAAGGGCTTGGATTTCTCCCACACGTTTGGCAGAAGTAATGGCCACCAAAAACACAGTCTTAAACGATAAGATCTTCAACGGAACTTCCTCCAAGGGTTCAAACGGAGGCGAGCAGAGAGAGTGAAGAACCACCGTAAGATCCCAAGCTGGAAAGTGAGCCCTCCTTGGCGGACGCTGAATGGTGATGGCCTTAAAAAATCATCTGACTAGCAAATGAGAAGCTAGGTCTTCCAGAAAAAAATGACTAAGGGCCGGAACCTGACCTTTAAGGGTAGAGACACTGAGGCCCGCGGTAAATCCATCCTTTAAAAACAGCAAAATGGAGTTGACTGTAGGAGGAAAAACCAAAAAGTCCCTTGAGGCATACCAGAGAAGGAACTTCTTCCAGATCCGAAAATAAATCTTTGAAGTAGAGCCTCTAACTGATTTTAACAGCAAGTCAGACAAATCATCCTCAACACCTTGACCCCGCAGAATCATCCTTGCAGTAGCCAGGCCGTCAACTTGAATATCTGGAGCTGATCCAGATGCAGAGCCCCATCGTCCAGCAAGTGATCTGAAGGAGGCAGTTCCCAACACGTTAGACTTAGTTGTTTTAGGAGGGAGACCCAGCTGCGGTTTGGCCAATATGGGATGACGGCTAAGACCCGCGCCCTGTCTGAACGGATCTTCTGGAGGACGCGAGGAATCAATGCGACCGGAGGAAAAACATAAGCCAGACGGAAATCCCACTTCATGGACAGACCGTCCAGGAAGTCTGGAGAATCTTGCCTGTTGAGAGAGGCAAATATTGGAACTTTCCTGTTTCTCCTGGACGCCATCAGATCTATCTCCGGGAGGCCAAATCTTGACACCAGGGAGGTGAAGGTTCCCTTGGTTAAAGACCACTCTGCTTGTGACCATCTTAGCCTGCTGAGATCGTCCGCAATGGTATTGTCGCATCCTCTTATGTGAGTAGCCAATATGTCTTCCAGATGCCGCTGAGCCCAACTCATTAGCACAGAGCAAAGGCTCCTTACCCGAGTACCCCTTGCCTGTTTATGTATGCAACCGTCGTGGCGTTGTCTGACTGTATCCTCACTGCACGACCCTCCAACAGGGTTCTGAAGGCTACGAGGGCAAGAAGAACCGCTTTTAATTCCCGAAAATTGGATGAACAATGCGAATCTGCTGGAGACCATATGCCGTGTCGGAAGAGACAATTTAAATGGGAAGCATCCGTGGTAAGTATTACCCATTTGGGGGAACGAAAAGAAAGGCCTCTGGAAAGATTTGAAGGCGTCCTCCACCAGGTAAGGTGGGATAAGACTTGACTCGCGATCGTAACATCTAGATCCAGGTCTTCCTCTCGTCTTGACCAATTCCGTAGAATATCCCATTGAAGGGGCCGCAGTTGAGCTCTTGCCCACTTGACCGCCGGGATGGATGCCATAAGGAGACCAAGGATGCTCATGGCTTTCCTGAAGATTCTTGGGGCTGAGGATAGACCGAACGGGAGTGCCTTGAATTGGAAATGATGAACGACTCCACGTATTCGCATTGCAAACCTCAGAAATCTTTTAGAAGACTGTGCAATTGGGACGTGAAGGTATGCGTCCTTCAGGTCCAAGGTTGCCATGACGTCTCCTTGCTGAAGCAACTGGGCGACCGAAGATAAATTCTCCATCCGGAAGTGGCGATACGGTATGCAGCTGTTCACTTTCTATAGATCCAAAACGGGGCGAAAGGATCCATCCGGTTTTGGGACTAGGAAGAGTCTGGAATATACTCCTTGGAAGTGTAGTGAAGCCTGAACCCTCTCTATGACTCCTTTTGAAAGGAGAGACAGGCAGGCCGAATGAAGCGCTAAATTTTTTAATTGGGATGGGTATGAGGAAATCAGGAACTGACTTCTGGGAAGTGATGAAAAACTGATCTTGTATCCCTCTGAAATGAGATTCCGAATCCACTTGCTGCGCGTAGTCTGTTCCAAAACATGAGTGAACCGCTGCAGCCTTCCCCCTACTTTGTCAGAATTTTCTCTTTTCTTGTTTCTTGGGACGATCCTGGAAATTTCGATCTCCAAAGGAATTTCGAAAATTCTGTGATCTGGAAGATGACTGGAAGGGCCTGGAGGTTTTAAATGGATACCTTCTATTCCATCTGGAACGTTTATCCTGAGGAAGAGCCCTCTTAGTGTCAGACATTTGCTTAATCAAGTCGTCCAATGGAGCTCCGAACAATTTATTCCTTTCAAAGGGTAAATCACAGAGTGATGCCTTGGAGGCTGTATCCACCGACCAGGAACTTAACCATAAAGCTCTGCGGGCCACCGAGGATAAGCCCATATTGCGAGCTGTAATCTTCAACATTTCCTGAAATGACTCCGTAAGAAGACTATTGGACAATCTCAAATTCTTTAGTAGTTGAGAAATGTCGGAGTCTTGATCGTCCGGTAAGCACTCTTCCAAGGCCTGTAACCAATAGCTTTGAGCCCTGGAGACCGCTGCACTGACTACAGCAGCTTTGCATTGGGCACCTGATGCCTGGAATATACGCCTGCAGGAAGTTTCAATCCTCCTATCCATCGAGTCTTTAAGGCCGGAGACTCCTCCAATGGGAATGGTTGTTTTTTTCGACAGTTGAGCTATTTGGACGTCAACCTTGGGGGGCTCATCCCAACGCTCATCACTCTGGAGCCTGAAAAGGTGTTTAAAATGCCTGGATAGAAAAACCCTCTTCCCCAGGTATTTCCATTCTCTTTCCATAAGTTGCTTCAGCTTGGGAAGAACAGGAAAGCCCTTGATATTATTAACCTCTTCGTCCGATACAATACGAGTCACCTCCTTGGTGAATTTCCGAAGTTCTTGGGGAGGAAAAACGGCCTCCTCCTCTGAACTGAACGAAGTTGTAGAGCTTGAGGACTGAGAGATTTCACCAGATGATAGCTCTGATCTGGAAGATGACCGAGATCTTTTGCGTTTGTGGGAGGACCTACTCGAAACCTTTGACTGGGCTTGAGCTGCAGAAACCTGAAAAGCCTCAAAGGTCTGCGCTAGGTTTTCCTGGAACCATCCCAGGAAGGATTGCAAGTCTTTCTGTTTTTCTTTAGAAAGTTGCTCTGCCGCGCAGGCATTACACATCTTTTTCCTGCATCCATCAGGAAGAGGGGTAGCACACTCAGAGCAAGCTGCATGCTTTGACTTAAAAGTGGCCTTCCTTGGAGTGGGAGCAGGTTTCTTGTCTTTATCCCCCGGAGAAACCGGACTAGACATCTGGCAAAAGACAACAAATAGTGAGAGTAGAAACAAACACATATATATATATATATATATATATATATAAACCAAATAATCTTCTGGAGGCAGAGAAAAAATGAAGGAAAAGATAAAAAATCTTACCTCCAAATCCTCTGAACCGTGTCGGGGGGCTGGTGACATGGTATCCTGTGCTGAACAATGCCCATGCAGACAGACAGGATGCATTCAAACCTTTTAAAGGTTTGAATTTGGCGCCCTCCAGAAGATCCGATACGCGCATGCGCAGTAGCGCGATCGGATCTTCAGTGGAACGCAACGTCACCTGGGCGTGCATTCCACTCACTGGGCACAGCCGGAAGAAAATAAACTTGATCCGTCCAAACCCCTCCGTAACTCAAACGCTACAGAGGAGCAATCGGAGGATGAAGACCCCCAGGCAGCAACCCGTGCGCCTCACCAGACTGATGATCTTCGGGGAAACATCCCCAGACGTAGGAAACGTCCGTCCCTGAACGGGACAAGAAGAAAGGAGGTCTGAATATGGAGTTAGATATACTTACATACATGTAGAATTCCCAAATCAGGCCACTCCCAATATAACCAAAATAGAGGAAATAATAACTACACGAATCATTTTTTTGTTCCTATTTTATTATTATTATTTTTTATTCCTTCATATACATACATTTTTTCCTTTTATACATATCCTTCTCTCATTTAGTTTTTATTTTTCAATTTTTTTGTTAATCATTTTTTACTCCATTTATTCACACTTGGCACTATATAAATACATACACATGTCATTTAGGTCTCTAATTACACAGCATCAGGGGTCTAAATCCAATGAGGCACCTACATGGAAAAATAAGAAAAGATACACTGCATTAAAACATTGAATTATAATAGATACAGCCAAACACATAATTTATACATCTATACATTACACATTGCACGTTATGATCCTTTCTTTATTGGTGTCCCTCCCGATATGACTTTATGACATTACTAGCCATGTCCAACAGCCCCTATACACCTATATGTTATGCTATAATATGCATTGTACGAGTAGAACTCGTCACCCTCACCTCTTCTATTCCTTCCGTTTGAAGTTTCCGATACTCACTTTTTATTATATTAACCCCCCGCATCCGAGAAACGGCATATACCAATTATATAAGTATCTTCCCCCGTTACGTCTGATGGTCCCGATACGTCCCACCCCTAGCACAATACTATTTTCATTCAAATGCTGCTGGACAGCATAATAAGAGGCGGAGACACGTCCGGTGAAAATGAATTAACAAAGTTTTTTCTACTTACCACGGCATCTACACGGCACGCACGGAGGGTCAGAGGACAGATGGATCGTCGACGATGTACGGAATGACGTCAGACGCCGGCAGATCACGATGGCGCCCTGCACTTTTAAAAGGGAACATACATCGAACGAAGAAGATACTCCTGAGGAAGCCTACCAGGCGAAACGCGTTGAGGATTTTTATAGAGCTCTTTTTACTTGGACTTTAATTTATAGATTTTAACATCCCTGAGCGGATATTTGTTAAACTTTTTTTATCTTTCTGGCACATAGCCCAATAAATAATTTTATACTGGAATACAGTGTGGACCTACCTCTATTCCGACTTAAAGCACCAGTTCATTTCCATGGAACACTGAGAAACATCCAGCACGAAGGAAGAAGACAAGGAATATACATCTGATGTGTGTCATACCCTCGTAGTAAGTGTAAGTGTCTCTCTACATTTGCGGGTTACACTGTGGTTAGATACAACACCATTGTGGTTTCCACATATGTCCTATGTCGTTACATATTCCTATAATATACCTACCTGGAGGACTGGATGCTTTATGATGCTTGAAAGCCTAGACAGATTGTGAGTGCACTATATATACGTATAGCGTTTTCGATTTGCACAAAATACTACACAATCATTTGTCTTCTGCTTTATTTTTATCTTTTATTCCCCAACCGGTATACACGAGCGCCCCCTAGCGTCCTTTTCTTCGTTCAGGGTGAGCCTGGCTTTATGGGTAGGGTTCCTGTCTGTTAACCCTTTGTTTTGCTGTAGCGTCTTCTTGTCCATGAAGAGGCTTTACCCGATCGTACTGCCACTGTATGGCAGGAAAATATATATTGGTGTAAATGTATTCTTTAAAATAAAATACAACAGTACAGTAAATTATAAATACAGTATAACCTCCCCTCCCATTTCCAACCTTGTCTCAAAAAACAGCATCCCATTGCCAGCCTTCTTCCAAAAAACAGCTTCCCTTTGCCAACCTTGTGCCCTAACAGAGTCCCATTGCCTACAGCGTCCCAAAATAAAGCTTCCCAGTATTAACTTTGTCGCAAAAAGCAAAACCCCAGTACCAACTCTGCCCCCAAACAGCTTATCAGTGCCAGCTCTGTCCCAAAAAACAGCTTCCCAATGCCAACCTTGTCCCCACCTCAGTTTGCCAGCTTACCCGGCTGAAGACTTCAGGAGACTGAGCCTCACTTGGTCTATTCATGCAACCTGGCATCTTGCTGGTTTTTGAAGCTCTCTGTCATGGTCCACAGTGCAGCCTTTAACCAGAGTACCCGCATCTACTGGGTACTCGATACTTACCTCATCCACTACCTTCTCTCCCCGTCCTCCAGGAGTGTCGCTGTCCTCACTGTGGCCAGTCCTTGGGGTACCCATGTCTGGTGGGTGCTCGTGGTATGTCTCTTCTGCTGCTGTCCCTCCTCTTCCTACAAGAGGTGGGCTGTGCTTGTGCATGCACGCCACAGCCCCTTCTTATCCTATACCCCTGTGAAAGTGACAGGACGCGCAATGCACAATGGCATAGGTTGTGGGGCTTAGGAGCCCGGCAAGTTTAAAAACCAAGCACAGACTTTCATTCAGTGCTTGGCTGTTGTATTGGCTGAGCTCACTACTCTTGCAGTAGTTTACCTAAAATCATTCTGTTGCTGATATTTGCCTGTTTCTGACTACGTTGATCTCTCTATTCCTGACCCGGTTTGCCTGAACATTCTTGAACTTTTTTGCATATTACGTGAGACTATTGTTACAATCCCTGCATACTGGGTTCCTCATCTGATTCCATCATAACACTCTCGCTGCTGCCCTGCCCACAAAGATTATTAAGTCCCGGCTTGAGGCTGCGTGGGTCCTGAGACATGAAGTCGCATTTTGGGCAATCTGGGACATGTGGTCACCTTACCAGTCTGTTTGCTTGCTACCTGATTCTGAGACCACAATGGAGGAAACATTATTAGTAAGGTAAACCACGGGGCACAGGCTGCAAACATTTACGTTGTCAATGCATAATAGCTTTGGTCAATCTATATTTTCTTAGTAACACTTGATAATGAAATATTGTATCCTGTTTTGTTTTTGCCTTTGTCTCAGCGACTAAAGAATCCATGTCAACATGGATTGAGAATCTTTTTTTGCCATTCAGAACAAAGAAAAGGGAATCATTTCTGAAAAAACACAAACCTCCAGGTCTAAATAAACATTTTTTTTCAAATTATTTTGTATTAATTTTTTCACAACTTTAATACAATCATATAAAACAAAGACCACCATGAAAGTTGAAGAGAAAATCAGCAGATCGGTGTCACAGAACCGTCCTACAGCTTCCATTTGGAAACATTCTGACCAAGAGCAACATCCCTCCCAAAACCCCACTATCCCACCCCCGAAACTCAAGAAAAAAAATTGAACCAAAGTATGTAGAACTCTCTACATGTCGGAAATCAGTCCAATGTCAGACCCAGAGTTAGTAAGTATTAAGGAAAGAACCTGAAAATAATAAAGCAGTTTAGGAAAAGTAGATATTTTAAGCAGTGCAACTCTACCCGAGTAGGAAAGACCCAGGTTCTCTCATCCCTTCAGCTCCTGCAACACATTACAAACAATAGGGTTATAGTTTTTAATACATAGAAGATTGGGATCCTTTGCAATTTGAGTACCTAGATAAGTAATGCTGCTGCCTTTGATTTAGCGCGGTGAACGCAGAAGCCTGTTATGGGACCATATCGGTCCAATATTCCAATTACCAAGGGCATGGTAATCTGGAGATATGAGAGATAAAGGAGGATGTCATCCATAAATGCAGAAAGTTTCAGTTGCCGTCGGCCTATGGTTATACCTGTAACATCCAATGAATGAAGTATGACTCTCAACAATGGGTCAAGGGCGAGATTAAATAAGAGTGAGGACAAGGGGCATCCTTGCCGCACCTACCGGCTCATTGTGATTGGAGAAGAGTCTAGGCCATTTGTCGTGATGACTGTAGTGGGATTATTTTATAGGGCCCTTATTAAAGTCAGGAAAGTTTGTCCAAAGTGTTGGTGTTTAATGACCCGAAACTTATGGGCCCAAGCTACCTGGTCGAAAGCCTTTTCAGCATCCAGGCTTAATACTGTATTGTAGCCTTAACTGGATGCAACTTATTGTGAATTGTGGCTGCAAGTGCTGTCCTAATGCTCTTGACAGAGTGTCGACCTTAAGGAAGCCCAATTGCTGAGGACATAGCATGTGAGGTACAATTACCTGTAGACCATCGGCATATATCTTGGCTAAAATTTTAAGATCCTGATTGATTAGTGTGATAGGCCTATAAGATCCTAAGCGAGTGGGATCTTTCCCAGGTTTGGGTATTAGTATGATTTGCGCCTTTGTTAATAATTGGATGTCCAAAGCACTATAATGTGTGGACTAAGGAGTTTAAAGAATTCACCCGGGAAGCCGTCTGGACCCGGTGCTTTGTTATTGTGTAGTTGATTTATCATAGCCTGTATTTCTTTAGCTGTGATTGTGGCTTCCAAGATAGTTCTATGGGCAAGACTAAGTTTAGGGAGTCTGGCTTTGTTCAATAAATATATGCTCAAATCAAAGTCGTCTGGAGTGGAGTTATACAATGTCGAGTAATAGTCACGGAAAAGCCTTTTAATTGTCAAAGGAGATGTCAGGATGGAGTCCGTGGAAGACCTGACGTGCGTGATGTTATGGCGCGCGCCTAGGTTTAGACATTTGCGACAATAATCTGCCTGATTTGTTACCCCATCTATATACTTCTAGTGTAATCTAGTTGGGACTGTGCCTTAGCTTGTAAAAAGATATAAAGAGTCTCTTTGGTGGTGCTGTAGTGAGCTGCAGACTGGTCCGTGGGATGTTGGGAGTAGTTTAGAGTAGGCTTTTACTTTTAATTTTATCATGAATAGTATATGCTAGAGATCTATGGAGCACAATTGCAACCCCCCTTGATTTAGTGCCATATGGAGCAGAGATACAATCCCCAATCCAGAAGTAGAGTTGTCCGTGTCCCACCAGTGTGTTTCCTGGATAAACGTAATGTGTGGTTGCAATGTCTTAAGATAATTTGTGACCAGCTTGCGTGTCTGGGGCATGTTTAAACCGTTCACATTCCATGAACAGATCTTTAGCTGATTAGGTACTGTAACCGTGGTCGTTTGGTGTCGCGTACAAGCGTGGTTATCCAATACCTGTTGAAGGTATGAAAGTGGTTGAGAAGATGTGTTGTGTAGATGGCCCCCCATGTCCCAGTGCCCGGGGAGGAACCAGCAAAGTCGGGCCAGACAGGAAGATCCTGTATATAAGGTGTGAGTGAGCTACAACAACAAAAACCTGAGTAAACATCACAATAATAGTCAAAAATATAAAACAGTAAATCCAGGAGTGCACATCTAGGAAGACCTCCCGGAATCACCACACAGCAGCTGAGGATTAAGAGGGAGTGCTGTGGGTGCGTCCCATCTCCCCCACTGTCTGGTGAAGGGCCCAATGATCTACCAAGGTGCGTGCCTCTTCAGGTGAGTCAAAGAGGAAAGTCTTGCCATCTTTATAAATTCTCAATTTAGCCGGATATAGTAAATTAACTTTGATCCGCTGGGAGTCTTTTCTTTTAGCTGTCAAAGTAGCTGAGTAATCCTGGAAGATAAGAATTTTGTGAGAGTCAAAAGTCACCTCCTGCCTATTTCTTTATTCCCTAAGAATGGCACTAGTGGTCGCAGATGTAAACGCCACAGGTATAAAAAAGCCATGGTTCAGGCAGTGAAAAAATGGTTCCTGACTATACTATTCACTTTCTACCTACACAAATGCTTTTTTTAGCAGCAGGACAAATCTATTCATATTATAGAACAGAATACATGTACAGAATTTCCCATGGTGTGAGCTGAACAAAAGCCATGCAAGTACTACCTATTTTTATAACACTTTTTATGTTCATTATTTCAGTTTTCTTTCAGTTTTGTGTGCTTACTTTTCAATCAATCTTCATCACATTCTCCTGTTCATTTATATTTTCAACTAATTAGTGATAGGATCCAGAAAGTATACATGAAGGCTTTTCTGAGTGTGTTCAGATTTTCATTGTATTGGATGACTTCATAAAAGATTGCATGCATCATCATAAATTAATATTTAAGGTGGTCTATGTGTAAAATAGAACAGATTGGGCTACACTGTTAATTTATCTTTAATAATAACTACTTGCATTAGTACGGAATAATTATATACAGTGGGGCAAAAAAGTATTTAGTCAGCCACCAATTCTGCAAGTTCTTCCACTTAAAAAGATGAGAGGCCTGTAATTTTCACCATAGGTACACTTCAATTATGAGAGACAGAATGGGGGGAAAGAATACAGGAAATCACATTGTAGGATTTCTAATGAATTCATTGGTAAAATAAGTATTTGGTCACCTACAAACAAGCAAGATATCTGGCTCTCACAGACCTGTAACATATTCTTTAAGAGTCTCCTCTGTCCTCCACTTGTTACCTGTATTAATGGCACCTGTTTGAACTTGTTATCAGTATAAAAGACACCTGTCCACAACCTCACACAGTCACACTCCAAACCCCACTATGGCCAAGACCAAAGAGCTGTCGAAGGACACCAGAAACAAAATTGTAGACCTGTACCAGGCTCGGAAGAATCTGCAATAGGCAAGCAGGTTGGCGTGAAGAAATTAGACTTGGGCACCAGGGGGCTCTTCGTGTTTATCTTCGTACTCGTCTTCGGAGAAAAAAAAACCTTCGTATTCCGTGAATATTCGCCCGTTCCCGTCTTCTTTTCGGGCGAATATTCGTGGACATTCTTCGTGCTCGTTTCATCTTCGTTTTCTCCCGGCTGCGTAGCAGGGGTTAATACGGGGTTAAGAACACATCGGAGCAGCAGCAGATGCGTTCGCGCCGGGAAGGTACGTGTGTGCAACTCTATTGGTCGCCGGAAGGGGGCTGGTCTGGCATCAACAAATGAATTGCAGAACTGCAGAATGCACCTCATTCGTTGATGGCAGGCGAGCCCCCTGCCAAAACGACCAATAGAGTTGCCCACACGTACCGAGGTGTACTGTACACAAAATGACCTAGACAAATGCTCCAAGGAACTTGGCCTCCTTTTTATCATACACAGTCACACATCCATAGATGTTTAATAAAAGAATAGGGATTATTTTACATTTTTAAATTGATTTTGGACCACTTGTAATACATGCCTAACATTTGCTACCTATTTATAATGACATACTTTGCAACAACCCAACTTTTACTGGACAGGACTGGAAAAAAGCAGGACTGTCCACAAAAATGTTGGGTGTGTTGGCAGGTATGCGAATGGAAAAATGTTGGATAAGAACTAAAAAATAGCTTAGGGTTAATGGACGGTTATTTTTAACATTATTAGCAGTGCACTGTTTTGGTTAAAGATGTATTATGTCTAAATAATAAAATTTTTATTTTAATGGGTTTATTAAATTTTATTTTCAAGTTATATTTATTATTATTTACTTTATTATATTTATTTAATGTTGTAGTGCTACCCTACCCAGCTATACCTATGTGCACTAGCCTACCTAGTTTAGCTAAATTTGATGGGACAGGAAAAAAGCAGGACTGTCCCTGAAAAAGTTGGGTCTGTTGGCAGCTATGTGGATGGAAAAATGTGATAGGGTGAAGTGTGAGTTATAGCGTTAATGCTAGTGAGTGTAGAAGTGAAGGCCAGGGCAAATAACAGGAGGAAAGGTCCTTGTGATTTGTGAATTGTACATGTGTGTGTTATGTGTCATGTCACTGTGTTATATGTGTTATGTGTTATGTCACTGTGTTATATGTGTTATTGTGTGTGTTATGTTTGGTAGGTTGTGTATCAGACAGAAAAAAATGAAATGAAAAGGAAATGGAAAAGGCGAATGAGTGGGCAATTGGCGACCCACTCACCTGTTTCACCCCAGGGCAAAGCATCCAAACAACTGTCAGTCCTAGACGTTTGGCAGCGGACTTCCAGAGCTCAGACACTAAGCCCTAGTGTAAGCTGGCTACACCGGCGGAGGTAGCAGGCGTTGCCACACCGCAAACAGACGCAGCCAGGGGGGAGAAACTACCCTTACCATTAGGGACATTTTGGGCATGACTCTAGCCAGGAAGTGAACTGGCAAAGAGACGCTGGCACCACCACCAGCAGCATTGAAAAATGGAAAAGGCGAATGAGTGGGCAATTGGCGACCCACTCACCTGTTTCACCCCAGAGCAAAGCATCTAAACGCTGTCAGTCCTTGGCGTTTGGGAGCGGACTTCCAGAGCTCAGACACAAGGCCCTAGCGTAAGCTGGCTACTCCGGCGGAGGTAGCAGGCGTTGCCACACCGCAAACAGACGCAGCCAGGGGGGAGAAACTACCCTTACCATTAGGGACATTTTGGGCATGACTCTAGCCAGGAAGCGAACTGGCAGAAAAGAGATGCTGGCACCACCACCACCAGCAGCAGCATTGAAAAATGGAAAAGGTGAATGAGTGGGCAATTGGCGACCCGCTCACCTGTTCCACCCCAGGGCAAAGCATCCAAAGACTGTCAGTCCTAGACGTTTGGCAGCGGACTTCCAGAGCTCAGACACAAGGCCCTAGCGTAAATTGGCTACACCGGCGGAGGTAGCAGGCTCTTCTTTTCATCCCAGTAGCTAAAAAGATCAACATTAGGTGCAGAAGGAACTTCACAGAGGTAAAGTTTGACCATTTCAGCAGCACTAGTCTCCTTTCTGCTGCTAGCTCTGTCAGATGGTCCAACTATACTCCCAAGTGCCTCTTCCCAAAACGCAGCTGCTCCACTCAGCTGTGTTGTTGTGATGCTTGTGGCACTGCTGCTGATGCTGCTGCTGCTAAGAGTAGCAGACCACATAATCTCTTCCTCCTCCTGCACCTCTCCCTCCTCGGACAGCATTCCCATTTTACGCTGCCAGTCACGCACCTTGTTGACAAATTGCTCCCGGTAGCTACTGAGAACATTGAATTTCAAAGCTAGCTTTCCCTTAATTCTTGGATCGCAAAGGCACGCTAGCATCATTTCGGGACTCTCTTCCATGCGTTTGCGAAGGTGTACTTTTAGAAGATCCTTCAGCTTCCTGACTATGGCTGCTACGTCAGGATGTAGAGTGCCACCTTGAACAGCCTCACGGTTTTCAAGGAACACATGCATCTTGCTGCCTAGATGGGAGAACACTGGGATTACCTGGGCCAGACTGGCAGTGTTTGAGCTTAAATTTTCTGTGGCATCCCTGAATGGTTTATGGACTGCCACTAGCTGGGCGATCACTGTCCAATCCTCCCTATTCAATGGAGATGTAATCCCAATATTGTGCTCTGAGGCAAGATTATGGATTGCCCTCTGCTGCTCCAAAATCCTCTCCAGCATGTCTAACGTGGAGTTCCACCGTGTACTGACATCCTGACGTAGGCAGTGTACGGGAAGACCTGACCTCTCTTGCTCTTCCCTCAAAAGTTGGCTAGCCTTAACACTATGGTGAAAGTTCCCAGCGATCTTTCTGCAGCGGGACAGAACTACTGCTGCCACATTAGTTCCTTCTGACATTGCTGCCTTCACTACAAGATGGATGATGTGGGCTGCACAGCGCACACCAACAATATGACCATCTCGCAGTGCTTTCACCATATTGGCACCTCCGTCAGTTACCACAAAACCAACTTCAACATTTGTGCCTGCCTCTGCTCCCACCCAAAGGCTAAACATTTTCCTCATCGCATGCAGAATATTTTGGGAAGTGTGCTTTTCATCCATCACTTCTGCATGGAGAAGGAATGATCGGTAGCCTGCTGCAGCAGCTTCCTTGGGCACACCGGGCTGCCACCAGTGTGCTGTCAAAGAAAGAAAGGCATGCTGCCCACTAGGTGCACTCCACAAATCTGTTGTGAAATGAACAGACTGACCAGCAGCCTTGGAAAGCTCCTCTTTCACTGCTGGAACACAGGACCGATACAATGAGGGGCCAATGTTCCTGCTGAAAGTGGAACGTGACAGAACTGTATATTGTGGAGCCACAGCTGCCATCAATTGTTTGAAAATAGAAAAAGGCTCCAGGCACTCAAGGGTTCCATCAGACAGCTTTATTGGAGGAAACGGACAACAACGTTTCGACCTCACAATGAGGTCTTTATCAAGTGATCAAGAACTTGATAAAGACCTCATTGTGAGGTCGAAACGTTGTTGTCCGTTTCCTCCAATAAAGCTGTCTGATGGAACCCTTGAGTGCCTGGAGCCTTTTTCTATTTTGATTTACTAGGGAGCTGGCCCTTCCCAGCACAGCTAAGCACCTGAGTTCCTGTGGGGAGTGAGTGCTGATTCCTGATTCTGATCAATTGTTTGAAAGGCTCCCCTTCGATCATAGAGAAGGATGTCCCTCCAACAGCAATGAACTGACCAATAAGTCGTGTTACTTTATTGGCCTGCTGTTTGGGCATTGACCTTTTGGATTGGAATGCCACAAATTGTTCCAGGGTGGGCTGGACATGCAGTGCTCCAACCTGCCTTGGTCTCTGGCTGCCAGCACCAGAAGCAGCTGTTGGGGTTTTTCCACGGCCACCAGCTATGCTGCCTGCACTAAGTTTTACTTCTGCATCTTTCCCCAATAGCACAGCGTTGTGTTGAGTGCTGAGGTGATGCTTCATGCTAGCACTGGTAAAATGGCCAGAAATGGCCTTCTTCAACATTTTCAAAGTGCTCCCAAATTGGGGTGCGCATAGCCTTGGAGTGTGCCTTGGGTGCTGCTCCTACTGCTCGGGGTGGATGAACAGAGGCAGAACTAGTGGTGGTGGGACTGGTGGTAACAGTACTGGCCATAGTGGGACTGCTAATTGCTTTAACTTTAGATTTGCTAGGTTTTGCTGCTGCTGGTGGTGGTGATGGTGATGATCGTAGCGGAGAAGGTGGAGGCTCAGGGGAAAATTGTGTACTAGTCATTTGGACACTGCTCCCTGAGGTGGTAGATGGAGCTTGTCCCTCCTTAGTCCCAAAAGGAGGATCCATTTCAAATTTTGTGTTGTGTGTGTAGTGTAGTGTTTAAAAAAACTTAAAAAAAAAAACTTAAAAAGGGGGATAAAAAAATTAAAGACTTTGAATGTACACGGGCCTAAGAGCCTATCCTACTACTATGCTAAACCTACAGCTATATTAGTATTCTAGTCTAACTCTAGGCAGACGCTCTGAAGCCCACTAAGCTAAAGTGAGGTTACGTTATATATAATATTATATTATTAATAGATTAGAATTACTTATATTATGGATTATAGATAGAATATAGATTATGAATTAGAAAGAATTACTTATATATATTATAGATTATGAATTAGAATTTATATTATATTATATAATATATTATAGATTAAGAAGATTAAAGATTAGAATTATTTTAGTACTACAGATAGTAGCTTAAAGCTTTGCTTAGTACAGTTGTTGTCGTCACACAGTCAATAAAAAAAATGTCACAGCAAAACAGTTAGCTTCACTGCTTGCTGAAACACACAGCACTTATGCGGCTGCACTCACTAGCCCAACAAGTTCACTTCACTGATGGACTGAGGTGAGCAAAACACTAAGGGTACTTTTAATAAAATTAAAATAAAATGTAAAATAAATGAGAAAATCTTTGCAAAACAGTTAACGTCACTGCTTGCTGATCAAAAAAGAACATAGCACTTATGCGGCTGCACTCACTAGCCCAACAAGTTCACTTCACTGATGGACTGAGGTGAGCAAAACAAATGAAATAAAATGAAATATTATTAATTAAGAAAAATTGACTTGGTCTCTTGCTGTTGCTAAAACAAAGCACAAACTATAGAGCTGCAGCACCGGTACTAATAAGATTAGCTGAACTATAAGCTAGTAGTAATTCTTAATTATATTTATAGCTAATTTAATTAACTATTAAGATAAGAATTATTGATATTAATGATTTTAGATTAGACACTAGTAGATGTCTTGAATGTCTACAGTACACTCTACACTAGTATACTATTACTAACTATAGTATATATAACTGACAAATATATATATTTTCATAATGTATTCAATTATTAATTATTAATATTAATGATTTTAGATTAGACACTAGTAGATGTCTTGAATGTCTACAGTACACTCTACACTAGTATACTATTACTAATACTATACTAACTATAGTATATATAACTGACAAATATATATATATATTTTTATAAGTATTCAATTATTAATAATATATTCTATTAAATTATTTATAAATTCTATTATTTAATTTATTTAAGCAGGACAGGCAGTAGGCACTAGTGCCAGCCCAGGACAAGGGCACCCCAGTGCCAGTGAGGCACTGAGTGTACTGTCAACTCAACAGCACTACACAGTTGATGACAGACAAATTAAATAAAAAAATGATGAAATTAATAAAAATATTATTAAATATTATTAATTCAGTAGAACTGAAGTGAGGAAGAGTACACTGTGAGAAATACCAGTCTCACACAGAACAGAACAATCTCTCTGTAACGCTCGGATGCAGCACAGCAGTGTTGCCAAAGCAGTCACAGCGAAAAATGAATGGATCTCTCAGGCAAGCTCTGGTCTTATAAAGGCGGTTTCAGAAACTAAAAAAACAGCAGCACAGGCATTGGACGAGACCCTTAGCGTGACGTCACAAGAGTGAGCTGATTGGAGAGACGAGGATCAGCTCACTCCTGTTTGAAATTTTGGCGGCTGCGCAGCAAAAACGAAGACGATCATTCGATCTTCGATTCTTCGTGGTTGTGAGTCTTCGTCTTCTCCTACGTTTTACCGGCACTGTATTCTCTTCGGCACGAACAAAAAAACGGCCTCTTCGTGCTGGTTTACATGTTCGCCCGAAGACGAATGCGCAAGTCTAGAAGAAATCAACTGTGGGAGCAATTATTCGAAAAAGGAAGACACACAGGATCACTGATAATCTCCCTCGATCTGGGGCTCCACGCAAGATCTATCCCCGTGGTGTCAAAATGATCACAAGAACGGTGAGCAAAAATCCCAGAACCACACAGGGGGACCTAGTGAATGACCTGCAGAGAGCTGGGACCAAAGTAACAAAGGCTACCATCAGTAACACACTACGCCGCCAGGGACTCAAATCATGCACTGCCAGACGTGTCCCCCTGCTTAAGCCAGTACATGTCCGGGCCCGTCTGAAATTTTCTAGAGAGCATTTGGATGATCCAGAAGAGGATTGGGCGAATGTCATATGGTCAGATGAAACCAAGGTAGAACTTTTTGGTAGAAACTCAACTCGTCATGTGTTGAGTTGCATCCAAAGAACACCATACCTATGGTGAAGCATGGGGGCGGAAACATCATGCTTTGGGGCTGTTTTTCTGCAAAGGGACCAGGACGACGTGTAAAGGAAAGAATGAATGGGGCCATGTATTGTGAGATTTTGAGGGAAAACCTCCTTCCATCAGCAAAGGCATTGAAGATGAAACCTGGCTGGGTCTTTCAGCATGACAATGATCCCAAACACACCGGCCAGGCAACGAAGGAGTGGCTTCGTAAGAAGAATTTCAAGGTCCTGGAGTGGCCTAGCCAGTCTCCAGATCTCAAACCCATTGAAAACCTTTGGAGGTAGTTGAAAGTCCGTGTTGCCCAGCGACAGCCTTAAAACATCACTGCTCTAGAGGAGATCTGCATGGAGGAATAGTCCAAAATACCAGCAACAGTGTGTGAAAACCTTGTGAAGACTTACAGAAAACATTTGACCTCTGTCATTGCCAACAGAGTATATAACAACGTTATGTAATTTATGGACTTTGTTGTCTCATTCTGTCTTTCATAGTTGAAGTGTACCTATGGTGAAAATTACAGGCCTCTCTCATCTGGTGGCTGACTAAATACTTTTTTGCCCCACTGTACAGTGCTGTATTTCCCCATTCCCGATTTCTTCTACACTTGCTTATTTGTCACATTTAAATGTTTCAGATCATCCAACAAATTTTAAGATTTATAAGACAAAGACAATGTAAATAAACACAAAATGTAGCTTTTACACTAATCAATAAATCGATAAAATCGATAATAATCGATAATGAAAATCGTTGCCAACGAATTTTATTTTCGATTAGTTGAATCGATTTTTATCGATTATAAAATTAGGGTTTTTTCAGCGCAAATGCTCTGAAAAATACCCCTCGTTTTATAATCCGTTTCAGTGCGACTCACAGCAGCAGTTCCTACTTACCAGTCCCTCCCTGCAGTCACTGCCGATTGGCCCACCCATTTTCTTCTTCCAGTCCCTCCCTGCAGTCACTGCCGATTGGCTGTAAGGAGGGACAGGGAGAAAGAAATGGGCGGGGCCAATCGGCAGTGACTGCAGGGAGGGACAGGGAGACAGAAAGGGGCGGAACCAAACTGCTGATTGGCTGATAGCGTCCACATGGCTCAAGAACTCATCTAACTGAGTATAAAATGTCTGGGAGGCAGTGTGGCATATCTGGGCTCAAATGTGCATAACTGGGGAACAGGTTGGGAAATAAAAACAAGAAATGCATTTTTATCAAAGTTTTTTTATTCTGCTGTTTGTTTTTAACATCCTACGTTACTTTATTAAATTGTTTTAAATAAACGAAAAATTCACATTATTTTATCTGATTAATTGATCAATCGAAAAAATAATCGGCCAACTAATCGATTATGAAAATAATCGTTAGTTGCAGCCCTAGTCTAATACATATGTATAAATACAGATTATGTAGTTAAAAATGCATGTCTAACACATATATATATACACACACACACACACATATATATATATATATATATATATATATATAAAGCACTCTCAAAGTTTGCACATTGTAGCACTAAATTTAATGCAATGAGCTCTTAGGAGCCTTAGAACATATTTCACATTTCTGATCACTTAAACATTACCGATTGTGCACAAACTTAATAAACCGTGTAACTATAGTAACCAGAACACAATAATGCTACACTGCACTTCCGCGTATGTGCGGTGTTATTACACACATGCCCACTAACGGCATTGACATGCCAATTTCGGCACACACCCACTCACTTCAGATTGGTGAGTTCTTTTGCTATTTTATTATAAATATGTGTTTTTTTAAGTATGTCCTATTGAAAGTCAGCAATGACTGAAACATTGAATTGACTTTGTTTGAATAAAGAAAAGTTGTTAACTTGAAGACCTGGAGTGCTGACCATCCTTTGAGAGTGGTTTGTAAGGAAACTGCTGGTTAGTAGCAACAGGCTTGGAATATTTGGAATGGTGTACAATGGACTTTGAGTATAAAAAAATATATATACAGTATATGTAGCATTTTATAATTGCCCCCCCACTTTGATCCCTGTCCCCCCATTTGCCCCCCGAAATATGAAAGCTAAACTCAGGACGAATAGTGTTAAGACAGCCTTGGTCACAAAGGGTACAAAAAAAAGGTCTTTAAGGGGTTAAGTATTGAGCTTAAATTTTAAAAGTATCAGTAAAAATAAACAGTATTAGTAATGTTCAGTGGTAGAATTTAAAGTTGTGCCTGAATTCAATTTAAGGACGGTTATGCTTTTGTAATTTAAGACTTTGGAATTCAGAAAAAAAACCCAAAATGATACTGATAGAGGGAACTGTGTTAGTGGAGGGTGGTGGCACATTAAATGCAATAAAAGTCATATTGTGCTGCTTAAAAGCTGTTATTTTATTTTGTATTTTAAATTCAATACAGAGATGAATAGGTACGTTTTAGATACAAATAACTAAAATATAAGGTTCAATTAAAAACAACTAGACAGTGAATATATGCAGACAGAAAATCTGAGTTATGTCACCGAGTTAATAAACTTGATGTTAATGTTTTACATTCTGTATAAAATTGACTAGCAGAGCATTTGCTTTTAGGTAGCACTTAAAGTAGTTTTGTGGTGCTGCTAAATCAGGATAATTAAAGGTTAAGTAACCAGTGCTAAAGCAATGTAAATTCTTGTAACGAACATTAACTTTACTTAATTGAATTCAACAAAGTAAGAATTTTAGTGCTTAAACTGACTGTAAAGCAATGGGAGACAGGACTGCCCGATCAAACTCTTTACTTTAAAATGACACACAGGGAGACCTGGGCTACCTCTATGCATATATGGATCTTAATTGTAACTTGCAACTGGTGTAAGTGACCAGTGTTTTCTGTTTAGCTTCAATATATGTAACATCTTATTTTTTCAAGTATAAATTATTAAACATATTACACAGTTATTCTTTTTTGCATACATTATAACATATTAAGTGCCACTCACAAGACCATATTGTAAAAGATTCTAACACATTTAACATCTCTTTTAACCCTAGTAATATGAAATGGACCATATATAATTATTGGTATAGGCAATAGTCAAAGATATGTAATCATTGTTCATAAATAAATGATTATTAAGATATATTAATATGTTTCCATGATAGGCTTCAAGGTTTCCTTGACCTTAAAATATGGAATGAAGGATTTGCTGAACAGGCATTCTATAGATAGGATAGAAGCTTGCTAATGCATGGTATAGTTGTAACTCTAAAAGGGCATTACAGTATGCGTACAGCCACCACCTAAAATAGGGTTTAGACGTGTAAAGATCTTAGTGAGCATGTTTACCCAATTAGGTGAAGACCAACATGACTGACATCATTATTCAAACCGTGTATATAAGTTAAGGCCTTGGAGAAGCATAGGAGGAGAGGTAGAGGGGAGATGTACTTGCCATCCACGGACTCTTCTCGTCCCAACACTCCCTCCCTCCATCCTCAGGAATGCATAGGACAGATGTCATGAACTAAATTCCTCTCCAAGGTTTTGTAAGACTTGTTTCGTATTTTTGTTATCTACTTTTTATATTCTTCGTCTATTTTTGTTCGTATTAAATGTTTCACCTTTGTTTGCATCTAAGTGACTCTGCCTATTTTTGACGCACATACATTTGTGATCCAATTATTTGAAGTTTGTATTGGCCCTATACATTTTATTACACATACAAATGGCGGTATTTTTACTAAACAAGAGTTTGCTTTTAATATACTGTATTTGCTCCTGATGACCCTAATGATAAGAAGCCCCCCCCAACATTTTAATATTCATTTAAAAAAAAAGAAAACGCCTGAATATAAGACTACCCTAAAGGAAAAAAGTTTTACTAGCACGACAGATAGCCCCCTTGGTGCAGCGCGCACACGACAGATAGCCCCCTTGGTGGGGCGTACACGACAGATAGCCCCCTTGGTGGGGCATACACGACAGATAGCCCCCTTGGTGGGGCGCACACGACATATAGCCCCCTTGGTGGGGCGCACACGACAGATAGCCCCCTTGGTGGGGCGCACACGACAGATAGCCCCCTTGGTGGGGCGCACACGACAGATAGCCCCCTTGGTGGGGCGCACACGACAGATAGCCCCCTTGGTGGGGCGCATGATAGGTAGCCCTCTGGCCGGGCTCAAATGCTGCAGACTCCACTCCGCGAACCCCCAGACATGTGTAATTGCCTGCGGCCATATGTCAGGAAACTGGGCCCATACGGACGACTGTAATGACCCAGCGTGCCCAAAGATGGAGTTCAGGAGTTCGGCATGCAGTAGCGGAGTCTCAGGACAGGGCCTGGTGCGGGACAAATGGCACTCACCCAGGTGTTGAGCATCTAGGGTTGTGCAGCCAGATACCAGCGCCCTAATATAGCAGCGGATATAGACCAGAATGAAGTTAAATCCTGCAGGCACCCTGGAACAGGCATGAGACATAGCACAAGACTCATGTGCAGGATGCTGCAGGCTGGGAGTGTGGAAGCTAAGCAGAGTATATAGCTGAAACATAACAAGCAAGGGGTAGGGAGACCAGGCAAGAAACATAACAGACAAGATATACATGATCCAGGGCACAACAGTGAAGACAAGGAATAAACATAACCAGACAAGATATACATGTTACAGGGCACTACATGGAACAAGACATGAACAAGACAGGACACCCCTCTACCGGGGATACAGACAGGACAGGTCAGGACACCCCACGGGTTACATCACAGACTGACACACATAAATACAGAAACTAGCCTAGGACTGTTTGGTAACTAATGGAGATTCTGGCACATCTTATGGCCATAGTATGCTTAGCCCACCACTACGTCAAAGTACTCCAATAATGGTGGGTCCTAACGCTAATCCCTGCTGACAGTGGTACGAAACAAAACAAACATGTAATCCAAACACATAGCACTGAGACATAAATTTAGACTGCAGACTGAGACAAACAGAACATATGGGTGGGGCACACCTTATAAAGGAAAAAGAGCTGAAGCAAAGAGCTGAAGCAGAAGCAAGGAATGGAAGATCAGAACAGAGCAAAAGGAAATCCAGGAATGGATCGAAGCAAAACAGGGAAACTGAAGCAACAGTGAGATATGCAGCTCCACAGCCTGGGTAAGACGTGCCAGTGTGACATGACCTTCCAGTGCTCCATCATAGAAGCCCCGGCGGAAGTGCCAGGCAGCGGCGGAGGTTGCCTGCGCACAGTGCGCTGGTGTTCACTGGTAGTCAAAGAGGAGGATCCAGGTGCCCTGCAGAGCAAATACCTCTATTTGGAGTCAGATTATAAAACAACCTTGAATATAAGACGTGGATTTTTTTTCAGAGCATTTACGGTAAATAGCAAAAAAATTGCACCACTTCATTTAAAAAGGTAGTGTCTCCGTGAATACCTTTCTTTTATGGGGGACCAACCAATCACACTCATAACTCTAACTTGAATGTGAGATGCATCTTTAATACACTAATTTAAACACAAAATACCTTGCAGTGAAATGCTGTTTTTAATATTTTTCATTTATTAATATTTTTTTATTACTTTGATTTGAGTGCACATTAACACACTGAACATTTGCTATAATTCTGAGTTTAAATGTATAAATAATATGCTTTTTATGGTGAACAGGTGGGTATGTGAAAATATTCTAAAGTTAAATCTTAGCTTAACCAATTCAGCTAAAATATAGAAGAAATTACAATTACGACACAGTTTTTATGGTAATATAGAGGACACTTTAGAGTTATGTTCAAAATCCTTAACCATTTCATGGCTTTTTAAATTATTTAAAGCAGACATATCCGACTATACGGTACTAAAGCAAAATAATGGGGCCGGTGGACTTCCAGCCGTCTGCCGTGCCGGTGGGCTTCCTGCCTGTCATGACTTTTTCACAGTTCCATAGTTTCCGTGTTCCACAACCAACCCAGTGTGTTCCTGTCTGGAAGTCTCCTTGTGGCAGAGTACCTTCTCCTGGACCTGAAAGTCCGCTAGAGACAGCTCCCTCATTTCCGTTCAGATATGCTGACATCTGTTTCAGAGGAGAGTTTGCATGAGGCGGCTTCCTCATTCATGGTCAGATATGCTGATTCCTGTTCTGGAGGAAGTTGGTCTGCTAAGCGGTAGTGCTGGTCACCAAAGGACTCCTTTTGAAGAGATTCCAGAATGTTAAACATGATGGTTCCGGGGGGTTGACTTTTTTAATTAGTACTCCCGTCAGTGAGCGGGCCTTCATTCTATTGAGGTTTCTGTTTGTGTCCGGAGGCCACTCTTTCAGAGGGGGATTATGTCAGGCCCCATCCAGGCTGCGGTGCTGCATATCTCTGTCTTGCTACTGTTTCACTGTTTTGCTACAATCCATTCCTGGATTTCCTTATGCTCTGTACTGTGCTTCTGATTCCTTGATTCCAGTTCTTCTCTTTGCTTCAGCTCTGTTCCCTTTATAAGGTGTGCTCCAGCCATGTGTTCTGTTTGTCTCAGTCAGCAGTCTAAAGGTATGTCCTTCTTGGTTTTGTATATAGATTCAATGTTCAGTTTATTTGTACTTCCGTAGGCAGGGTTTGGCGTTAGGACCCACCGAATATTGGATTACTTTGGGATAATGGTGGGCTAAGCATACTATGACCATAAGGTGTGACTAAATATCCAATTGTTATCATATAGTCCTAGGCTAGTCCTGTATTTATTGTGTACAAAAAACAAAATACTGTCTGCGCTTCTCACCCTAATAAAGTTGGCAACAAATATATAAACATAATATAAATGAGAGGTTTTGGTTATATGAATTGGCCAAAGCATAATTAAGCTCACCCGCCACGTCAAGGCACACTCTCAATAGGGTGAGAACCTACTCTCACCTCCTACATAGTGGGCACACAAAGCAGTTTATACTGCTACCAAAACCAAATTAATGTGTTGGGGGAGGTGCAATTAAACCTCCTCCCATTTAACCCCTGGACAGCAAGCTGCAACCAGACTAATGAGGAGCCAACAACCTCAAATATGTGCAAACAGGGAAAAGAAAAAATGTCGGTGCGCTAAGCTAGTCTCAGGCTCAAATAATACAAATGTATAATATGAGGCCTACCAAACAGTGTGAGCATGCTGCAAATACAGTGTGTTGGCTGTACAATGTATACAAAAAACAAAATACTGTCTGCGCTTCTCACCCTAATAAAGTTGGCAACAAATATATAAACATAATATAAATGAGAGGTTTTGGTTATATGAATTGGCCAAAGCATAATTAAGCTCACCCGCCACGTCAAGGCACACTCTCAATAGGGTGAGAACCTACTCTCACCTCCTACATAGTGGGCACACAAAGCAGTTTATACTGCTACCAAAACCAAATTAATGTGTTGGGGGAGGTGCAATTAAACCTCCTCCCATTTAACCCCTGGACAGCAAGCTGCAACCAGACTAATGAGGAGCCAACAACCTCAAATATGTGCAAACAGGGAAAAGAAAAAATGTCGGTGCGCTAAGCTAGTCTCAGGCTCAAATAATACAAATGTATAATATGAGGCCTACCAAACAGTGTGAGCATGCTGCAAATACAGTGTGTTGGCTGTACAATGTATACAAAAAACAAAATACTGTCTGCGCTTCTCACCCTAATAAAGTTGGCAACAAATATATAAACATAATATAAATGAGAGGTTTTGGTTATATGAATTGGCCAAAGCATAATTAAGCTCACCCGCCACGTCAAGGCACACTCTCAATAGGGTGAGAACCTACTCTCACCTCCTACATAGTGGGCACACAAAGCAGTTTATACTGCTACCAAAACCAAATTAATGTGTTGGGGGAGGTGCAATTAAACCTCCTCCCATTTAACCCCTGGACAGCAAGCTGCAACCAGACTAATGAGGAGCCAACAACCTCAAATATGTGCAAACAGGGAAAAGAAAAAATGTCGGTGCGCTAAGCTAGTCTCAGGCTCAAATAATACAAATGTATAATATGAGGCCTACCAAACAGTGTGAGCATGCTGCAAATACAGTGTGTTGGCTGTACAATGTATACAAAAAACAAAATACTGTCTGCGCTTCTCACCCTAATAAAGTTGGCAACAAATATATAAACATAATATAAATGAGAGGTTTTGGTTATATGAATTGGCCAAAGCATAATTAAGCTCGCCCGCCACGTCAAGGCACACTCTCAATAGGGTGAGATCCTACCCTCACCTCCTACATAGTGGGCACACAAAGCAGTTTATACTGCTACCAAAACCTTATTAATGTGTTGGGGGAGGTGCAATTAAACCTCCTCCCATTTAACCCCTGGACAGCAAGCTGCAACCAGACTAATGAGGAGCCAACAACCTCAAATATGTGCAAACAGGGAAAAGAAAAAATGTCGGTGCGCTAAGCTTAGCTAAGCTTAACCAGCTTAGCGCACCGACATTTTTTCTTTTACTGATCTCTCCACCAGCAGGCTCTGTGGTTACTGAGCTTCCTGCCCCCCCATGTCCCTGTCCACTTGTCACTGGTTCCTGACACACCCGTCAAGCAATTAAGGGCCTTTACAAACCAGGGGTGATCCTAGGCGCCATTGCTGGAGCATTATACTTCCGTACCCTGCAGTTCTGTGAATTTGTTGTTGTTTGGTGTGTTTCCTGGTTTTGAGGCATCTGCTAGCAGGCACTTCTACCCAGAGACTCCAACCTGAGCCAGTAGTTGCAGTTGTGACACAATTCTAGCACCTACTTTGGTGAGAAGCGCAGACAGTATTTTGTTTTTTGTATACATTGTACAGCCAACACACTGTATTTGCAGCATGCTCACACTGTTTGGTAGGCCTCATATTATACATTTGTATTATTTGAGCCTGAGACTAGCTTAGCGCACCGTCATTTTTTCTTTTCCCTGTATTTATTGTGTGTAGCCTGTCCCTGTAACCTGTATTCCTCATTCTGCAACCTGCTTCTACTCCTCTAGCTCTGTCCTGCTTTTTCTGTTCTTAGCTCCAGATATCTCTATATCCTGTTATCTGTACTGCATACCTCCTGCAGCTATTTCACGGTCCTGGTATGCGGCCACACAATCCTGATGGCCCAACACACAAGGAAGTGTTGTTACTCTGCATCTGTTTCTGTGTCTCCGCTCTTGCACGGTGACTCCTGCAATTCCATCATCGGGCGCTCTGGGTCATTACAGTCATCTGTATGGACTGGCAGCAAGAATAGCTTTAACTGGAAAACCTCAAATGTGTATACTAAATTATGTCATTAAAATAGTTCAGGTGTATATTAATTTACCTAGAGACAACTATGCCTAGGATTGCAGGTTTTAGGGTATTTTTGGCAAGCCTCATAATATGGAGTGGGTTACGCTAATTAAGCCCCATTATTTTGCTTATTACTTTAGTACTGTATAGTCGGATATGTCTGCTTATAAATAATTTAAAAAGCCATGAAATGGTTAAGGATTTTGAACATAACCCTAAAGTGTCCTCTATATTACCATAAAAACTGTGTTGTCATTGTTATTTCTTCTATATTTTAGCTGAATTGGTTGAGCTAAGATTTAACTTTAGAATATTTTCACATACCCACCTGTTTAACACCTGTTTAACAATGCTAGGCCCTGGAAAAAGCATATTATTTACAAATTTTAACTCAGAATTATAGCAAATGTTCAGTGTGTTAATGTGCACTCAAATCAGAGTAATAAAAAATATTAATAAATGAAAAATATTAAAAACAGCCTTTCAATGCAAGGTATTTTGTGTTTAAATCAGTGTATTAAAGATGCATCTCACATTCAAGTTAGAGTTATGAGTGTTGTTGGTTAGTCCCCCATAAAACAAAGGTATTCACAGAGACAAATGAAAGCCAAGAACTCATTAAGATCAGGCACTGTTTGGAGACAGGTTTACAAGTGATGCATATCCATGAAGAGATTAATTTTACATTTTCTAAAAGTTAATAGCAGCCAAAATGTCAAGCTTGTAGGCCACAATGCTGTGGGAATACTGCCTGCTCTGGTGTCTGAAATGATTTGTTATTATTTTCTATTGATCTTATTGCCATAGAATATGTAAGGTATGTTTTAACTCTGACTCATAGTTTTTTAAATAAACTAAAATTTTTATTTTTGCACAACAGAAGTTAGGGCAATGTAGGATACATAAATAATTATAAGTTTTATGAAAGGTGCAATCTACTTTCAGAAATTATAATATATATTTCTCATTGCAGTTTATAAACTGTTACAACTGCAACTCTTATAGTTAGGTTTTGGCATTTCATAGTTCAGGGTTCTTCGATATTTAGTCATGAGATGCCTGTATTGTACCCTTACTGCACTTAGCACGACACTGTACATTTACATTAATGTTGTAATGGCTATATTAAATACATATACTAAGATTCCTATTCTTTTAATTATCATCTTTCAAATGTGTTTTAAGTACTGCTATATCACTGAGCAACTTGGCTGGGCTTTTTCTGTGAGGCAAACTTGTGTAATTATTACGGTTGTGTGCAATAAGACTGCACTTAGTTGCCGGAAAAATGGGGATAATGGTATGTATGTGGTGTGGGACATTACGATGATGGAGGGATGTGTTTGAGGCTGAGCTTTGTGTCTGTTGGTTTTGATGTATAAAGTTGTAACCAACTGTCAACCATATAGAGATAGGGAAGAGGATATCACCGCAAGTGCTGCTGTATTGCCCCAAGTTCAAGTTAGGGTAAAATGATAGAACTTTTAGTAACATCCTCTTCTCTGATTGGAGGATCATGGAGAGGACGTCACAGGCCATGCCAACATATTCCCCCGAGTTCCTGTTAGGGCAAAATAACGGTGCTTTCGGCGATGTCCTTTCCCCTGATTTGAGGTTTCGAGAGAGTGCCCATTTGCACATGTCTAGTGTGCAGCCGAGTATGGTGTGTGTGTGTGGCTGAGATGTGTGATGTGAATGTTTAAAGGGGTGCTTGAGAATATTGTGCACATTAGATTGACTGTAACACACACACATATATATATATATATATATATATATATATATATATATATATATATATATATAGATATATATAGATATATATATACATATACCATATGGACAAGCGTATTGGGACACCTGACCATTACACCAACAGGGACTTTTATGACATTGCATTCTAAATACTTAGACATGAATATGAAGTTGTTCCCCTTTTTGCAGCTATAACAGCTTCCACTCTTCTGGGAAAACTTTCCACAGGATGTTGAAGTGTTCCTGTGGGAATGTTTGCCCATTTATCCAGCAAAAATTCAGGAACTAATGTTGGACAAGAAGGCCTGCCTCACAATCTCTGTTCCTGTTCATCCTAAAGGTGTTCGATGATGTTGAGGTCAGGGCTCTGTGCCAGCCAGTCAAGTTCTCCAACACCACACTCATCCAACCATATATTTATTGGCTTTGTTTTGTGCACTGGGGCACAGCCATGCTAGAATTTTGCACAATGCAGTAAGACAGGAAACATTCTCCTGGCATCCACCAAACCCAGATTTGCTTTACAACAGTGCTCCTCAACCCTCTCCTCAAGGCACACCTAACAGTCCAGGGTTTACAAATTAATCAGGTGTGTTTAAGGTGCTTTTGTTTTTTTAATTTTGCACCTTACACACACCTGAGTAATACCTAAACTGGACTGGACTGTAAGGTGTGCCTTGAGGAGAGGGTTGAGGAGCACTGCTTTACAACACTCGATCTGATGCTTGGCATTGTGCTTGGTGATGCAAGGCTTGCATGCAGCTGTTCAGCCACGGAAACTCATGCATGAAACTCCCGCTACACAGATTTTTTGCTGATATTAATGCCAGTAGAAGTTTGGAACTCTTCAGCTGTGAAATCAGCAAAGTGTTGACAACTTTTACGCACCATGCGCCTCAGCACTCAGTGACTCCATTACAATTAACCCTGGAATATCTAGCAAGTTTCACAAACTGACTTACTGCAAAGATGGCATCCTATCACAGTGTCAAGATAATTACCTCACATGGAGATTACTTCAGGCAAAAGGGCGAAGCCTCCAGGTACACCCTCTCCCCCTACCCCCAATTCATTTTATGGAAGTTGACTAGGAGGTTATGTCAGGGAAATGGATAGAGCTTCCAGGCACACCCTTGATTCTCCAGTTGGGGGAGAAGATGTGCCTGGAAGCTCTGTCATTTTGCAGAAGTTCACTGGAGGTCATGTCCCTATTCTGTTATCTGCAGAGAAGTGACCGATGAACAAAGACCTTTTGGAGCAGCGGAGGAAGACTAAAGATCAAAAAGATGCAAAATAAGAATCAAGGCAGGGACAAAGAAGTGGAGAAGGTAGGAAGACATTCTGAGTGAGCATGAGAAAGAATGAATGAGTATGTGAGAGAAAGCATGAAGGAGAGTATGAGAGAGCGTGAAGGACAACAAATTTGTATCCAAACGGAAACCCCCCGTTTATCATCAGAAGTGAATCTGCCTGAAAGGGTATTCTCTATGGACAAAAAAAATCTAAATCTTTTGAAAGGGTGCAATAGGTAATGTGATTGCATGTCATTTTTAATGTTATGATAAATAACACTAGTTTTACCATAAAACATTGAATGTTCACCGGGATAATTTTTATACACAATAACCCTGATAAAGTCTAATTTTTAAATTGCATAGAAACAACTTACATTAAAATAATGTGATATCTATAAAAATAACAAGTCTATCCCAAACATTAATGTACCTAATGGCACTGCTGAACATGGTAATCAAATGTTAACATAATGTAAATTAAACAAAACGTGTTAAATATAATTGTTCTAAATATAAATATATTTTTTTATTTCTCTTAAAAATAAAAACATGGATTTACAAAAGTGGTTTGAAATTATATCAAATCAGTTCATCAAGGGTCATACAATTGTACATTTTAATCCCTTTCACTATAGGTAGGACATTATGCATTAAGATTTTAAAACCATTTATAGAGATGGTTGGATATTGTTATGTGGCTATTTAGGAGTTTTGCATGCCCGCTATACACAGGGCTCCTGTTTTGTGAAAGACAATTAAGAAAATCACTTATTATTCACAAAATGGATTTGCCAGCTGGGCTTGACAAAAAGCATAACTGCATAAAAGCAACCTGATTGACCCAGCAGCAAAGTTCTGAGTGGTATCACACAGGCTGCCATTGTTGACATTGTTATTTTTCATAGTAATATTTGATTTCCAGGACAAGAACACCA
Organism: Spea hammondii; assembly: GCA_029215755.1. Lineage (NCBI taxonomy): Eukaryota > Metazoa > Chordata > Amphibia > Anura > Pelobatidae > Spea > Spea hammondii. The sequence continues at coordinate 70,396,565 of JARDYJ010000004.1, forward strand.
TGCCCCACTGAGCCACCTATTGGTTCACTTATTTGTATTTTGTTTAGCGAATTCTTAATGCTTAAACAAAAACTAGCTGTGCATGTAAAGCAATTACTGATGTTTCCAGTTAAAACACAGTCATTAAAAATACAACCACCTTTACATAATTAATCATATTCTGAACAAAACGCACAGCATATATTTGTGTGTAGAATTGTCAATCAAAATGAAACATCACTTTTCTTTGTTGGGTTACCAAAGACTTATCTCAACAATTGTTATGCTGCAATTATTACATTAATCATTTTTAAAATGTAATGTGTTCAAGTATGTACTTGTATACAAAATATTAGACTTGTGAATTACAATTTTAACAAGATTATTCGTACGAATTGTACAAAGACGAAGCAAAGAGCTCTGAATGTTTGTTTGACTTTTGTTGTTTTTTTCACTCACCTTGATTTACTCTGTCTTGCTCTCTCACACAATCTCTAACACATTCTCTAAATGTCTCCCCACCATCTTGGCCGATTGCTTCCTTGTCTCTGTCTCCATGCCGTCTGTTTCTTCTCTTGCATCTTCTTGTTCTTCTTCCTTTTTTTCTTTGTCCACTGCACAATGTCTCCTTTCTTCGTCCTCTTCTCCATGGACAACTGGACATGGCCTCCTGATGAACTTCAGTAAAAAAAACTTCTGTCTGCTGTATTGTGTGTATTGTAGGGAGACATACAGAAAAAGTGTGAGAGAGTGAATGAGAGTGTGAGAGAACGTGAATGAGAGTGTGAGTGTGAAAGAGGATGAGAGAGTAAATGAAGGTGCATGAAAAAAAAATTGTGAATAGACCAAAAACGAAACAAATGTTTGTTTTTGGTCCATTTGCACAAATCTATTAAATATATTATAATGTTATTAATGTTTGTATTTGTTGGAAGGATACAGGCAAGGAACCAACAAAATTAATTTGGAGATATCACAGGATGTGGTGCAGTAAAGTTAATGGGGTGTGTCCAAGATAGAAAGTGGGAATGGTTAAAAAAATGGGATGTAGGTGCTCAAATATCCAGTAAAATAGCTACATAGTAGTTTACCCTGCCAGGTTTTTGGCCCTCATTTGACAGCTGGCAACACACCTATTTCAATTCAAATACTACAAAAAATATATACCAGATCTTATATACTACATAAAACCTTTTAACAATTTTATAGTCATTATGTAAACAAGCTGTAAAATGAATATATTATGGCAAACATTCTGCTTGTTTGTTATAATTTAGTTTACATTTAATGTAATCTAGACATTCAGTGTTCACTGTACATTCATAAAAGCATTGCTTGTTTGATTACTTTTTATTAGGCATATTGGTTTATACTGATTGCTTTCAAATTACAATACTAGTAATTTACAATGAATGTGCAGGGATCCTATTTATGGCATAGTGTTTGTATGTCTCACAAATCACTGAACCATAATATAATTGCTAATTTCTTTTTTGGTATCAAGTCTGTATTAGCGTGCACCACAAAAGAAAATAATCATTGATCTACATTACTCAATCGACTAGAAAAGCAGAATAACTGTTAGTAAATATATAAAACATTCAATGTCATTTAAAAAAAAAAAATGATCTTTGAGGAATACATGTTTTCTCAAAAGTCTCCTCACATTAGATTATGCTGAAAAAACTTGCTGGTGTTAGCTCGTCATAGTAAATAGAGAAGTGAGGAAGTTAAAAACACTACTCTTCTGCAAACTTTCCTACCTCTCCATTTAGTAAATAAGTCAATTGTGTTGCTGCATGCTGAACCATAAATATAATGTTCTTCTGTTCCTAGGGGGAGAGGGTATTCCTGACAAAAATATCATACTAAAGTATAAATAAAATAGGACACTCATTTACAAAAATATGTACCATACTCACTTTTTCAAATGAGACCTGTATAATTTATGACTCCAATGACCAATTGCTGCTTGGAAATATTTCCACTCTTACCTGATACGCTTAATATGTAAATATGTTCTCTTTTAATATTTGCTACATGGTGAATTAAGCTATGTTAGGCTATAACACTAAAGTAAAAGCTGAACAAAAAAGAAATATGGGGCGCAGAACCATATATGGGAAAAGACAACTAAAGTAAAATATAATAATATCTTTAATAATAAATATGAATATAAATTGAACTAGAAAGTGCAATATATAAGCAAAGTGCAATATATAGGCGAAGGATCAATATAGCCAGCAAAAGGCACTTACATCAAGTCCATGCACCCAAAGTGCATAAAGTGTATATGTAAAAGAACCACCGATTGTGGCATAAAAGACAAAGTTCAGGTAAGTCCTTCCGAATTCTTCCAAACGCGTTTCGCCGACTTGGCTTCTTCAGTAGAAGTTTATTCAGTCAGGTAAGTCAAAGCTGAAAGTAAAGAAAAAACAATGTCTGGAAAATTGTTCTTTTAGAATTCACATATGAGGTATTTTCAATTAAAATGTGTGTACTTGCTAGCTGGCAAAACATATATTGTGCTTTTTAATTTTTAAAAACATGTGTGCATTATAAATCTGTTCTCTTAGCCCAATCTATTAGACAAACACCCTGACTCCTCATCGTATTGCCTTTTGCAAACAATAGAATGGTTCTATTGCTTGAAACTTTGACTAATGAATCAGCTCTGTGCAGTGTTTGAGCAAGAAAAGTCTTCTAAAATTGCAAATGACTGATAACAATGGCAGCCTCCGTAATGTATACAGCATTACAGCATTGTATACAGAATTGTATACAGCACTGCATTTTATTCCCAAGGGGGAAAATATTTATTTCAATGGAACTTCTTCTATGACAATGTGTGCATTGAAACTGCCGTACACATTTATACAAGAATTGCTAGAAAAATAACGTCTAGTTAAAGATAAAAAAACCCCAAAAAACTCTGGAAAGAGTAGTGTGCTGCCCATCCAAAATATCTTCTCTATTCCCCAAATACTTCTAGATTCAATTGGCAATCATTCATCAGAATAATTAAAGCCCTGTCAGTATTTACTTTGTCTCATAAACATGCCATTTTAATTTCCTCAGTTCTATTGATTCATTTTTATGTAGCTATTAAAAGGATTGACAGGTGTCATTAAATGTGTTCATTTAATATTTGACTGTAGTAGCCTCGACTCCCGGGCTAGGCCCCCTGCAAGAACCAACCAACCATCCCCCCAATAAAGACACGACAACCATAGATTTTGGGTGTAAAAAAGGCCACAGCCGAAATTTATTTAAATGCAGGCCATTGCCACGCAGACCTAAAACCAAAAATAGGTGCGTTAACAGGACAATGACCAACACACAGAACAATAAATAACATAAATTAACATAATTCAACATTAACCATTTAATGTAAACCATCCCAAGCTTACCAGGTTATCCAGGAACCACACAGGGAAGGACATACCGAGATGCCCAAACCCAAACCTGAGGTTCCCAGTTCCACCTACCAGGAAACCTCCCAAAACCAATGCTCTCCCATCAGCATTAACCCCCTAGATACCTGGTAAGCTAACGCACGACCGTGACAACAAACACACACCAGAAGAACACACACACAAAAGGAATAGGGAGGGAGGGTGGGACAAAGAGTGAGTGTCAGGTGAGCCAAAATGGAGACTGCTCCATTGGCGCCAAACCCCTAAATAGCCCACCGTTAACCCCTCCCCCCACATTCAAAAAATGCCGTCAGGACCTATCCCTGCTCGGCACACAGTCAACGGCCCACTAAGGCCCATTCTGAGCACGTGGGCTTCATTCTTGCTCTCCAAGATCATCCACAATAAGTTTAGAATCATTCTAAAAGTCTCACTTTATTAAGAAAATGTAAAAGACATTAAACAGAGAGCTAAGGATCAATTTGATTTCGGTTTAATCTGTAAATTGACTGACAGGCCCAAATTGTATTACAGGATGTCTAAAAGTTATGAAGAAAGCAATTACATTTCATATGGCTTTCATTGGCATCTAGTCTTCAGGTGATTTTATAATTATCAATAATGTTCTTACCATTTTTGAATAAAAATAAAAGACCTTGAATACAAATTCTTCATAACACTTAGCCTAGAATCAAGCACTAAAACAGCAATACCTAGGACCTGCTCGGTTAGTCACCATAACACCCTATTTCATGTATCATCATTATATTAGTGATTTGTTTTTTCCACTTTTGAAGTTAGATATTTATGATATTTGCTATATATATATATATATATATATATATATATATATATATATATATATATATATATATATATATACATACAGTATTTGCTTGATTATAAGACAAGTTTTTTTCAGAGAAAATGCTCTGAAAAATATCCCTCGTCTTATATTCGAGGTCGTCTTCTAATCAGACCTCAAATAGAGGTCTGACTACAAGACTAAGATCCGGATCCCCCACAGCGCTGCATGGAACCTGGATCCTTCTCTCTGGCAGCCGGTGGGAATCTGTGCGACGCGCGCAGACAACCTCCGCTGCTGCCGGCACTTCCGCCGGGGCATCTATGGTGGCGCACTGGATGGTCATGTGATGCTGGTGCCCGGAACTGCATGTCCCGGGCGTCGGGCGCTAGACCCCGAATATAGGCCGCACCCCCACTTTAAAGACTTAAAGTGGGGGGAAAAAGTGCGGCCTATATTCGAGCCAATACGGTATATGTTAATATTGTTATTGATTTTTTTGTCTAATTGGTGTGTTACTTTTAATAAAGTATTTTAAAGTTGTTTTTTTTTTTTTTGGTTTTGGCCAAGTGAATGCTGAATTTTCAGTTTCAGTCCAGAATTTTCATTTCTGTGCATCCCTACTATATACTATGCCAGTCACTAAAGTCTCACCCCTTTTAAGATGTGGGAAGAAGAGCTGAGGCATGGCCGTTGGGTCTGACTGCCGCATGATGCAGGGGTGTACCTAGAGTATTTGGCACCTGTGGCAGATCCGGTATGTGGCACCGCCCCACACACACACTTTAAAACTGCATAGTTTCTATGGTTAGGCAAACATTGACGGTGGACAGCATAATTGTTATCATTATATACTTAGGGATTATGCGGTACCACCGTCAATGTGTGCCTATACATTGAGCCAGACACTGACAATACTGCAGTACAACCCCTATCACTATATACTAAGCCAAACTTGAATGTGGTGTAGGCCTACCACTTTAGTGACTGGCATAGTATATAGTAGGGATGCACAGAAATGAAAATTCTGGACTGAAACTGAAAATTCAGCATTCACTTGGCCAAAACCAAAAAAAAACAAAAAACAACAACTTTAAAATACTTTATTAAAAGTAACACACCAATTACACAAAAAAATCAATAACAATATTCACATATACCGTATTGGCTCGAATATAGGCCACACTTTTCCCCCCCACTTTAAGTCTTTAAAGTGGGGGTGCGGCCTATATTCAGGGTCTAGCGCCCGACGCCCGGGACATGCAGCAGGGTCAGGATACAGATCCCCCGCAGCGGTGCAGGGGACCCGTATCCTACTCTCTGATACGCTCAGACAGCCTCCCCTGCCGGCACTTCCCACGGGGGGAGTGCTGGCACGGGAGATTGTCTAAGCGCATCGTGCAGACGTTCACCGGCAGCGGTGAACGTCCGCACGATGCGTTTTACCTCTGCCCCCAAGACTTACCAGAGCAGACTCCCGGGTGTCTTACGGGGCCGGCGGGGGACACCTACGCAATACGCGTATACAACTTCCGGTGCCGGCACATATCTCGGGGGGGAGGAGGAGGAGGATAGTGGCAGCATATCTCGGGGGGAGGACAGTGGCAGCATATCTCGGGGGGGACAGTGGCAGCATATCTCAGGGGGGGCAGTGGCAGCATATCTCGGGGGGACAGAGTGGCAGTATATCTCGGGGGGGGCAGTGGCAGCATATCTCGGGGGGACAGAGTGGCAGCATATCTCGGGGGGGGGAGACAGAGTGGCAGCATGTCTATTAAAAAAAAAAATTCTTTAAAAAAGCACCAAACTTTTAGGGTGCGGCCTATACACGGGGCGGCCTATATCCGAGCCAATACGGTATATATATATATATATATATATATATATATATAACAACAATCACAATCCTATCATGCCCAGGTTCTAGCATGTGCTGGCTGACTTAGCATGATAGGAGTGTGATTTGACATCAAGTCCCGACGCAAAGCCACAGTTGCCGCGCGCATCGTTTCTGGAGGCGTGCCGGCGTGGTGGCACCCCTCAGATGAGCGGCAGCCGGGGCAGACTGCCCCCCCGCCAGGTACGCTACTGGCATAACGGCCGCATTCAATCCTGCTCACAGCCGTTTAGTTTGGAACTTTGCGGCTGCGTTGAATGCTTGTCTGCCGGCCGTCCGTCTGGCCCACCAGCCTGGACTGTCTCTCTCTCACCGACACTCAAACACACACACACCAGGACAGGCTCTGCCACACCAACACCCAAACACACGCACCAAGACAGGCTGTGCCACATTGACACCCAAACACTCACACCAGGACAGGCTGTCCCACACTGACCCCCAAACACACACACCAGGACAGGCTCTGTCACACCGAAACTAAAAACACACACACCAGAACAGGCTCTGTCACACCCACACTAAAACACACACACCAGGACTGGCTCTCTCTCACCGACACCCAAACACACACACCAGGACTGTCTCTCTCACCGACACTCAAACACACACACGACAGGACAGGCTCTGCGACACCGACACCCAAACACACGCACCAAGACAGGCTCTGCCACATTGACACCCACTCACACCAGGACAGGCTCTGCCACACCAACCCCCAAACACACACACCAGGACAGGCTCTGTCACACTCAAACACACACACACACACACGGACTGGCTCTCTCTCACCGACAATCAAACACACACACACACACCAGGACAGGCTCTGCCACACCGACACCCAAACACACACACATCAGGACAAGCTCTGTCACACTGACACCCAAACACACACACCAGGATAGGCTCTGCCACACGCCGGCCGCTTTAACCTCATTAGGTGGCCGGTGGAGGTGGTATTACAGCCACACAACGGCTGTTTTGAATTTCGCGGCCTCATGATGGCTGCTTTGAACTTCATGTCTGGGCCGCTTTGAATGATGGTCTGCCGGCCCACTGACCTCGAAGTCCGGTGGGCTGCACATTGGACGTCCCTGACATTGACCATGCCTGCCAAGTTTTGCAGTGGTATTATGATTAAGTGCCATAGGTTGACAAAAATATTAAATTACTTGGGATGTTACTTGTAGAAGGCTAACTCTGGATATTTTATTAAGAAATTGCTACACAGATTACACCATGTATTGTGCACTAAGCACTAGATTTGTTTATTTGTCAAAACAGACAAAAAGGAAGCAAAAAAGCTATGAGTTTCCATCCAAATTTTGCAGATTATTTCACTTCCACTCTCTCTGAATGTCTCCCTACTATTTCTCCCGACCACTTCTGCTGCCATGTCTCGCATTTTCTTTTTCTTCTCTCTTCTGTCTTCCTTTTTCATGCACATTTCTGCCAACATAACATCACGGCGAACTTCCACCCAAACGGCGGAACATCGGGTTACATACTCTCCCCGTATTTGTGAATCGGAAGAGGACATTACCTGAAGTTCCGCCATTTTGTTTTACAATAACCTCATGTGAACTTCCACCCAAACTGCAGAGCTATTGGTGATGTCCTCTCCCCGATTCCCCAATCCAGAGAGAGGACGTCACCAGAAGTGCCGCCATTTCGGAGTAAGTTCACCTGAAGCTCCGCCATTTTGCGCAACAATAACACATTTTGGCGGAATCTCGCAAACGGTTATATCCATGGTGATGTGACTGAAGGAAGACGAGAGAAGAAAGAGAGAAAAGAGGAGAAAAAAAGATGCAGAGCAAAAAGATTTGAGACACGGAAGCGGTTGGCTGCTGGACAACAAATTTGGTTCAAAAGTTAAAATGGGCCCAATTTTCATGCGTAACAAACGGGCAGGAAACTATATTCCAGAAACGAATGGGTCTAAAAAAAAACAAAAAATTAGTGGAAAACGTTTTTGACCCATTTGCACATGTCTATCATGCACTATGGTCATTCTTGCATGAAAAGTTTGGGGTTGGCTATTCATAATGCATAGTAAAGCTGGAAAGTTGAACTGTTCAACACTAGAAAGAGAACAAAAGCCATGTTACTAGATGTACATATACACTCTAGAAGCAAACCTCACAAGTAATATATTTTATGTTTAGAGTGAATCTGCAGTTTTCAGAATGCTGGCAAATACTGTTGAACAGTTGGATGCCACCAATCATTTTGGATAATGACAAAATCAGGTTTTTAACAGGCCTATTCATATGAAATAAGAATATATCCTTCAGGCTCGAAGTATTGAATTTAGACTTGATACCAATTGCTTTTTTAACAAAATCCACAGATTTAGTCAATTGGTACAAATCTCTGAAAACGAGGCAAGACCCCAACGAAACGAACGAAACACAAAATTCAAACTCTCATTTAAATTTCATGGGTTAATTCAATCCTACTCTCTTAAACTCTCAATCACAATTACTCATTCTCATTTACTCTATCTCTCACGCTTTCTGAATGTCTAACTATCTTCTCTGCTTACTGCTTCCACTTCAGTGTCTTGTATCTCTTGTATCACTACCATCTTCTTCATCTACTTACTTCTGTTTTTTTTTCCTTTTGTATCTTCACTAAAATGACCTTCCAGTGCCATTTGCCCATGAACTTCCAACAAATTGGCAAAGCTTCTGGTGACATCCTCTCCCCTGGGAAAAGTTCAACTGGAGGTCATGTCTGCAAAGTTGCGGACAAAGAAATAAGAAAGAAGAGAGAACAAGAAAAAGATAAGGACAATGCTAGAGAAGAAGTGGAGCTGCGAGACATGGAAGCAGAAGCAGTCAACAGAGAAGGATGAGGACATTCGGAGAGCATGAGAGAGTGAATGAGAGTACGGGCGTGGAAGAGTGAGTGAGTGAATGTGGACATCAGACAACAAATTTGATATCAGAATTTAAAATCCCCCTTTTTGTCCAAATTGAATGAGCAGGAAACAGAATTTGTTGTCTGAAAACAAACTGAAAAATGTGTCTGAATCATTTTTCGCCCATTTGCACATGTCTATTGAATATCTAATAAATATGTAATAAAAGTTTTATTTTTTGTAAATTAAGTTTGATTTTATCAAGAAGATAAACAGAGTGGGATGTATATTCCCAAGAGCATACCAAAATAATTGCTAAAAAACATTTATAAAGATAAATTATAAAAAGCCTCCCATTGGCATGCCTATATAATTCCTTTGAAATGTGACACATTATTGTAAATGTTAATACCTATAACATGCTTTATATATAACTAGACGCCCTAATCACAAACATCTAATCATCATCACCACCACTGCAAGTGTCTAGATTGTAAGTTCCTGTGGGATCTGTATCTGTATGTCAATTGCTGTATTGTACTTCTCGTTATCTGTAAAATTGTCATATTGTACAGCGCTGCAGAATCTGTCAGTGCTTTATAAATAAAGTATAATAATAATAAAGTGTGTATTTGGGATTGGTGAGAAGAAACAAATCCATGTACTTCTTTTTTATAATGTGAACAATGATGTAATGTAATTAGTTGCAGTGCAGCAAAAGGAAAATTATTTTTACCTTGGAAGTCAACACTGTTATTTATTTTGAATTACAAATCTTGTCCTTATTCAAAATTGATCTCATTAGTTCAATGCTTAGTAATTTAAATACTAAATACATATTTTGTGAAGGTAATTAATATGCACTTATTTTTGTACAGTAATTTCATGGTTTGAAGTTTAAAAGATGTGAAATACCTTTTCAAAAGTTAAATGTGACTAAAACAATAAATTGCTCTCTAAAAAGATTAAATTTTTGTATTAAAATGCATCAAGTTGATGCAAAATAAATGCTATTAAAATACAAGGCACAGTTTCCTTAACACTCATGTTATCCCCTGACAGTTAAGAGAATAATTTTTCAGGTCACAAATCTTTAAAGAGCAAATAGTTTCACTATCCGGATTCAATAAATGGAATGCCCAATATTAACCCCATTTACATAGAGATTTTATCAGTCCATACACATAAGATGATTCAATGTATTCCATTTTGAAGGGTGACTAATCATTTGTATTATGTTTCTTAAACTGAAGGAATTGCATTTTAACGGTTCTAAAATAGTATATACAGAAATAATGATGTGTGTGGAATTGTAAGAACTACTATTTTGTAACATACAGTAAGCATCTCTTTCCCTTTAAGGGAAGAGGACTCTGGACAGGAACAGGAAGTGTGGGATTAGCTTGCTGGGAGCTGGGGCATGGAAGGAGGAATATGGTGGTGTTAAGAAACAAAATAAAGAAAGTTGCTGTTAAAGGTCATCTCTGAGTGTCTGCAGTTTTTGACAATATTACAATTGGCGACGAGGAGAAGAATTGGAGACCTGCTGCACACAGACACTATTCTGCTGCACACTGGTGAGCACAGCTAAAATGGCAGATTCCCTGCACATGTTCCCAAAGTTTGATACAACTGATGTTAATAACCTGGCTCATAACTGGAAGAAATGGCTTACTAGATTTGACAACTTTCTGGATGCTATGGACATAAAAGATGATAAAAGAAAAAGAGCTTTATTGCTACACTATGCTGGCACAGAGGTATATGACATATTCAGCACACTATCTGCTGCAGATACTGATACATACTGTGGCTGCTCCAAAGCCTTAACAGATTATTTCAACCCTAGACAGAACATCAGATATGAGAGATACAAATTTAGGATTACTAAGCAACTTCCAGAAGAATCCATGGACACATATGTCACACGCTTAAAAGACCTGGCCCAAGGATGTGCTTTTGCTGATGTTGATGATGAAATTATCACACAAGTTATTGTATCTTGCACATCATCTACTATACGCCGCAAAGCATTACAGCAAGACTATACTCTGCCTGACCTTCTTAAAATGGCTCGTGCCATAGAAATTGCAGATTATCAAGCAGCTTCAATAGAAAAGGAACCTGATTCACATGTGCATCAGATGCGACATAAAATTACACCTGACATCCGCACAAAACGGAATAAAACATGTTACAGATGTGGGAAGAACTTTCCTCATATAAATAAATGTCCAGCTTTAGGCCAAACATGCAGTAAATGTGGGAAGGAGAACCATTTTGCTGCTGTCTGCAAATCAACAAATACCAAGACTTCGTTCAGCTCAGCACACAAAGCTAATGTGCAAATGTTGCATGAAGAGGCAGAGGAGATTTCCACCACGACGGGTGACTATGTTTTCATTACTTCCACTGGTAAATCTGCACAGTCTCCTAGTGTTACACTCACTTTATTCAGCACTGACATTGCATTTACTATTGACACTGGAGCATCAGTGAATATCTTAGACAGTGACACATATGAACTATTGAAATTGAAGCCTGTTCTAGAAAGTGTTCACACTAAAATCTTCCCATACGGTTCACAAACCCCACTACCTACCATGGGAAAATTTGATGCTGACATTAGTTACAAGGATAAAAGTCAGAGGACAAATTTTTACATCTTACAAGGATCTGGAGGCTGTCTTCTTAGTTACCATACCGCCATGAACCTGGGTCTCATCCAGATCGTTCATACGATAGTTGATCCCGATGACAAGGATGTACAACATATGCTAAATGAATTTTCTTCTTTGTTCAGTGGCCTTGGAAAATTGAAAGACTTTCAGGTACATCTTCATGTGGATGAGAACATTCGCCCAGTTGCACAAGCTCATCGGCGAATTCCATTTCATCTGAGACAAAAAGTAGAAGAAGAACTCCAAAGTTTAGAAGAGCAAGACATCATTGAATGTGTCACTGGTCCCACTCCATGGGTTTCTCCAATTGTGGTAGTTCCAAAACCAAAATTTCCTGACAAGGTGAGACTTTGTGTTGACATGCGCCTTCCAAACGTTGCCATTCAGCGGGAAAGACACATCTCTCCCACAATAAATGACATTATCCATCTGCTAAATGGCGCAACTGTATTTTCAAGACTGGACCTTAATAAGGGTTACCATCAGCTGGAATTGAGCCCGGAATCCAGATACCTGACAACATTCTCTACACATTTAGGCCTCAGAAGATATAAACGGTTAACATTTGGGGTTTGTTCTGCTGCAGAAATCTTTCAAGATGCTATAAGGAATGTAATTCATCATATTCCCAATGTTTTCAACTACAGTGATGACATTCTAGTATTTGGTAGAACCCAGGTTGAACACAATTGTGCATTACGTGCTGTTTTTGAGTGTTTATCATCTCAGGGTCTTACCTTGAATAAACAGAAATGTGAATTTAACAAAACTTCCTTGGAGTTCTATGGTCACATCTTCTCGGCAGCTGGAATGCAGCCTGATCCAAATAAGGTACAGGCAATCAAAATGGCCTCAGTTCCTCAGAATGTCAGTGAAGTTCGTTCCTTTCTTGGCATGTCCAGCTACTGTGCTAGATACATTGCAAACTTTTCCACAATTAGTGCACCATTACGAGAACTCACCAAACAGAGCTGTGAATTCAAATGGTCTCCAGAATGCCAAGTCTCTTTTGATGCTATTAAAAGTGAACTCTGTTCGACAACAACAATGGCTTATTTTGATCCAGATTTACGCACTGAATTGATTGTGGATGCAAGTCCAGTGGGACTGGGAGCTATCCTAGTGCAATATAAAGCTAACAAGTCTGATCCATTCATTATTTCCTATGCCAGTAAAAGCTTAACTAGCACAGAAAAAAAATATTCTCAGCCTGAAAAAGAAAGCTTAGCAGTTGTCTGGGGATGTGAGCATTTTCATCTGTTTCTCTATGGAGCTCCTTTCACCATTGTAACAGACCACCAGGCTTTACTTACCATTTTTGGAAATCCACGAGCCAAAATGCCTGCAAGGATTGAACGGTGGGGTCTGCGACTACAAGGCTATAATTACAAAATTGTTCATAGACCTGGAAAATACAGCAATCCAGCTGACTACATTTCAAGACATCCCACAGAAGTGAATCAACCTACTCATTGGTCTACTGAAGACTATATCAACTTTGTCACAACTCATGCAATACCAAAGGCACTTTCAGCTGCTCAGTTTGTGGCGGCGACTACAAATGATAAGACACTGTGTGCCTTAATCCACATCTTACAGAACGGAAAATGGCATGAAATTCAAAGAACAAAATTTCCAGATCCTGAAATAAATCTCAAGGAACTGAAATCATTCTCCAATGTAAGGGCAGAGCTGTCAGTCACAGAGGAGCGTCTCATTCTCCGAGGCACCAAGCTGGTTGTTCCTAAGGCTTTACGCCACTTAGTGATACAAATTGCTCATGAAGGCCATCTGGGAATTGTGGGTACAAAAAAACTTCTCCGGGAAAAAGTATGGTTTCCAAGCATGGATCAATTGGTTGAAAACACTATAAAACATTGCTCCACATGTCAGCTAGTTACCCATTCCTCAAAGTCGGAACCTTTACAAATGTCTCCTCTACCTAAAACTGTCTGGGAGGAAATTGCAGTTGATATCTATGGGCCGCTGCCTAATGGTCAATACATTTTGGTGACTATTGATGAATATTCAAGATTTCCTGCAATTGCATTCATCACGTCAACCTCAGCTTCTAGTATCATACCGGAGTTAGACAATATTTTCTCATCATTTGGCATTCCAAGAGTAGTCAAAACGGATAATGGGCCTCCATTTAATAGCCATACGTTTGTACAATTTTCAGAATATCTTGGATTCACTCACAGAAAGATAACACCCTGCTGGCCACAAGCAAATGGAATCGTAGAAAGATTTATGCGCACGTTAGGGAAGAGAATTAAAGCAGCTCATTTGGAGCATATACCATTGAAGCAGGCACTGTACAGATTCCTGCGCAACTACAGAAATGTACCACATTCAACAACTAATGCTGCTCCTGCACAACTACTTTTTAACAGAACCCCTCGCATTCGTATTCCTGATGTGGCTACACATACACTACCAGATAAATCTACTGTAAGATCAACAGATATGCATAACAAGGAGAAAATGAAACGGTATGCAGACAAGAGACGTCATGCCCAGCCATCTTCTCTTCACAGGGGTGATAAAGTTGTTGTACGTCAAAGGCCGCATAATAAGACGACTCCAGTGTATGACCCAGCAGAATACTATGTAACTGCCAGAAAAGGAAGCATGGTTACAGCGGAGCGAGATGGACACTCCATAACTAGAAATGCTTCACACTTCAAAACTATACCTACAGCAAATGTTGTTGAACCACATCAGACCGGCGAAGCTGTTACTGCACACAGTAATGCTCCAAAGGACATAAATAGTTCATTGGAAAACGATGGTCTCAGCCATACAAGACGCTATCCTGTGAGGGAAAGAAGAGCCCCATCAAGATTAATTGAGGAGGCATAGTAATGATAATTTAAATCCTATTTGGGGATTATTAACCTTCCAATAATCGTAATGTTGTAATGTTTATGTTTCAAAAGTTTTTTTTGTTTTTTGTTTTTTAAAAAAAGGGGGTGATGTAACATACAGTAAGCATCTCTTTCCCTTTAAGGGAAGAGGACTCTGGACAGGAACAGGAAGTGTGGGATTAGCTTGCTGGGAGCTGGGGCATGGAAGGAGGAATATGGTGGTGTTAAGAAACAAAATAAAGAAAGTTGCTGTTAAAGGTCATCTCTGAGTGTCTGCAGTTTTTGACAATATTACATATTTTATGCAACTTCACAACTTTGAAGTTAGCTCAAATGCAAACACAAATTATTGGTGAAACATGAATTACTATGTGCACTACTAGCATTCTTGTTATAAATTGCAACATAGTCTGTATTTGACTTGTGCAGGAGGCCCAAAATCATTGTGGATGAATATTTCACTTGTAAGCAATGGATTCTGCTTCCTGCCCTTTCAGGGGCTTTTTTCATTCGGAAACGAAATTAGTGACCAAAAAAATCTCTTTCACCCTTTCTCCATAAGAACCCTGAGATTTAAGACATAACACCTAGTATTTATATAGCGCTTTCTCCCAGTGGGACTCAAGTGGAATTAACGAAATCAGCAGCTAAATACCGTATTTGTTCGATTATAAGACGAGATTTTTTCAGAGCAAATGCTCTGGAAAATACCCCTCGTCTTGTAATCGGGGTCGTCTTATAATCAGACCTTAAATAGGTCTGAGTATGAGACTAAGATCCAGCTCCCCCACAACACTGCAGGGGACCTGGACCCTCCTGTCTCCCCCCCCCCAACTTACCGGTGCTTATGAGTCCCCGGTGTGTAACCGATTCGCGTAGACAGCTTCCGCTGCAGCCGGAAGGAGATGCGGTTAGCAACGGGGGTTGTCTGCGTCTATCGCGCAGACCTTCCCCGGCTGTTAGAGATCAGAGTTCCCCTCACCGGGGAATTCTCTCTGACAGCCAGGGAAGGTCTGCGCGATGGACGCAGACAACCCCCACTACTAGCCGCACCTCCTTCCGGCTGCAGCAGAAGTTGCCTACGCGAATCGCGTAGACCTCTACACGCTGCCCGGACAACACACCGGGAGTCAGAAGCACCGGTAAGTTTGTTGTTTTTTTTGGGGGGGGGGTTTAAATGGGGGGCATAAGGCATTTTTGTAAGCAGAGTGCTCTATGAAATGCCTTTTAACCCCCTTAATGCCACTCTGCCTCCAGAAATGCCTTTTAACCCTCTATACGCCACTCTGCCTCCTGAAATGCCTTATACCTCCCTATATGCCACTCTGGCATATAGGGGGTATAAGGCATTTCTGGAGGCAGAGTGGAACATAGGGGGTCAAAAGGCATATCATGGGGCACAGTAGCATATAGAGGGTTAAAAGGCATATCATGGGGCACAGTGGCATTTAGAGGGTTAAAAGGCATATCATGGGGCACAGTGGCATATAGGGGGTTTAAGGCATTTATGGGGCAGAGTGACAAGCCTGGGGGCAGATGTGCATAACTGGGGGACAGGTTGGAAAATAAAAGGAATTAAAAACAAAATATTTTTCTCAATCATAGCTTTTATTTTAAAAAAAATAGTTTACATAGTTTACATGAATTAACATTTACTGGTAAAAAAAATTCTTATAGGGTCATCTTATATTCAGGCTTTTTCTTTTTTTCCTAAATTAATATTCAGATTTTGGGGGGGTCGTCTTATAATCGAGCAAATACGGTAATAGTTGTTATTACCCATGAATAGCAATAATTTTTCAAGCTCGGAAGAATAAAAGGGTGAGTTGACGCTGGCAGGCGTTTGGGTTTGGCAATCAGTGGCATTTACCAACTAAGCTATTTCACCAGACATAATAATGTGGGTCAGCCTCCCAGCAGAAGAATATTGCTGTCCACAGAACCCTTGACATTTTTATTTTTTCTTTGTAACTTCTCTATTTTAAGTTAGTGTTTTGGTTATTATTTACATATAGATATGTCTAGCATTGCAATGGTTAACTATAGTCTTTTTTCTGTAACATTTTGAACCCTGTTCTTGATTGTTTTGCCCTCACGTGAATTGAGGGCAATATGGCAGCCCCGATTGGAGGATCAGGGATATGATGTTACAGCAAGCACCACTATATTGCCCTCAGTTCGCCTGAGGACAAAATGACAGTGACATCCTGATTGGAGGATCAGAAAAGGGAGTCACCGCAAGCGCTGCCATTTTGCCCTCAGTTTGCAATTTCCGGGGAGCCACCATTTTGGAGAATGTGAGTATGTGAGAGAGTGAGTGAATGTGGACTGATAAATTTTGGATGACAATTTACATCTTTTTGTTTTGCTTTTGTCCGGTTCATGAGGAGTTCATATGAATCGCCAAATTTACCAAAATTAGGAAAATTTGCAATTTGTACAAATCCGAATACACAAGTCTACAAATCATACCTTATTTAGGAATGCCTGACCCAAGAATAAAGTAATGTCTTGTAATTACTGTCAAGAAAATATGTGAGAGGGGGAGATGACTCATCAATAGAAGGCAAATGAATCTTTACAAAATTTCACTGGTTTTGCCATTAATTTCCAATTGTTTCGTTGGGCCCCTCCTTGTTATCAAAGTTTTTAGGGATGCACAAAATAGGCAATTTTTGTTTTAAAAAAAAACAAAACATGTTCATACAAATCCAAATGCACAGGTCTAGTCTGTATTTTTATTCACATATATGTGAAACAAGATATTTTATGAAAACATAAAGATAATTGTAAAGAATGTTTCACTTTGGATTCATTGGCATGCCTGTATAAATCCTTTAGAATATGAACTCTACTGTAAATTTTAATATTCACAGTAGAGTTCATATTACAAAAGAGTCATACTGGCATGCCAATAGATGTACAGTAGAATGTGAAATCTACTGTAAATTTTAATACATAATATATAAATATTTTAATTATATGCAACTGAAGAAACTGACAGTGGTACATCAACGCCTAGCAGCACAAATGAACCACCTACTAGCAACAAGCTCCCACCCAGACTGGCTAAGGAAGAACAGTGCTGATCATGAAAGACCCTTGAAGGGCACAACACCCTCCAACTATCAGCCAATAATCTGCCTCCCCACAACATGGAAAGTCCTATCAGGCATCATAGCCACCAAGCTACAGGACCACATAGGCCAATACATGAGCATAGCAAGGGGTAAGCATAAGGAACTGTGCGACTTTGTCAAAACTGCAGCTCTTGTGGGGTGTTCCCAGTTTACAGTGGTCAGTACCTACCAAAGTGGTTCAAGGAAGGTGTCATGGAAGGCTCGGTGCCTTGGGCTCCTGGAGCGACCTGGGGCCAGCCTCCTTGCTACAGACCGCAGGCTTCTGTTTTTGGGGAGGTGGGTACAGCGAGTCATGTTTTCACTTCAACCTTGGTGCTGTCTGATGCTTGCGGTGGGCTGCTGTAATAACTCACTGTCGTGTTTTCAGCTCAACCTTGGTGCTGTCTAATGTTTCGGTTGGGCTACTGTCAAAGCTCACTGTTCAGGGGCTGTTCAATCTGTCCTAGAGATTGTAGTAGTGGATAGAACTGTGGTCTCCACTGGCACCATCCCAGAAGAAGAGCTGGCATCAGGGAGGAGAAGGAAATGTCATCAGTCCCCAGCGGCTGAGCGCCCAGCACCTGGCGCAACTGGCCCATCTCCCCAGCATCAGCAGGAACTCCAGGGAGGGGATGCAGGTGGCCTTACTCCCCAACAGCTGAGTGAGTGCCTGGGAGATTGGGCAGCTGGCCCATCTCCCCAGCGGCAGCAGGAGCACCAGGGAGGGGGATGCAGGCAGCATCACTCCCCAACAGCTGATTGAGGTCCCCGGGAGATGGCGCAACCGGCCCATGTCCCCAGCGGCAGCAGGAGCACCAGGGAGGGGATGTAGGTGGCCTCACTCCCCAGTGGGTGGGTGTGTGAGTGCCTGGGAGGTGGCGCAGCCGGCCAATCTCCCTAGCGCTAGCAGGAGCACCAGGGACAGGATGCAGGCTGCATCACCAGGAGAACCAGGGAGATGGGGCACGCAGCCCATCTCCCCAGTGGTAGTGTGAGTACCAGGGAGGGGATACAAGCGGCATCACTCCCCAGCAGCAGTGGCAGACGGCAATGATGGAGGAAAGTTTTGAAGTTTGTTGTCCGACTAGCTCAGCTCCAGGCCAGTTAGAGGTCTGGTACCTGGTTAGTCTACCAGTCTACCAGGGAGGAATGTAACGGGAGGCTCTGTGCCTTGGGAACCTGGAGGGGCCTGGGGGCCAGCCCCCTACCTACAGAATATGGGCCCTGGCCTTGGAAGGGGTTTTGGGGTATGTGGGTACAGTGAGTCCTGTTTTCACCTGAAACCTTGGTGCTGTCTGATGCTTGGCGTGGGCTGCTGTAATAACTTACATGAATACCGTAAGCTACGACTAGCCAATGCAGCTCCAGAGCAGAGACATCCCCTTTTCTCTACAATGCTGGTTTTGTCTGGTGCTGAACCGCTGGGGCATCGCAGTTTGTTGTGTATGGGGCTGGATAGTCGCAGACCATGCAGCTATCCAGCCACATAGTGGCCCATGCTGACCCCCATCCACAGCCAAAAGTGCCTTCAAAGGGCACCTGAATTGGACCTCGGAGCAATGGAAGAAGGTGGCCTGGTCTGATGAATCATGTTTTCATTTACATCATGTGAATCCATGGAGGCCCCACTTCTCAACTTAGAGGACTTAAAGGATCTGCTGCTAACATCCTGGTGCCAGATACTGCAGCACACCATTAGAGGTCTAGTGAGTCCATGCCTTGATGAGTCAGGGCTGTTTAGGCAGCAAAAAGGGGACCTATGCAATATTAGGCAGGTGGTCATAATGTTATTGCTGATCGGTGTATATCTATTGTGATCCTGCACCCACACATGTCTTTGCAAACAACACAGTCCTTTAGGGTATTACAAGGCACAGTCTTTGTGAATTAATGAAAAGCCACAATTTATTGTATAATCCACTTCAGTAGTCAGTAACAGAAGCATAAATCCCAAAAATCCTAGCTTATCTGAGCTCTTACTAACATAGTTAAATATCATATCCCTTTCTAAAAAATGTATTATTGCATTAGAAATACAGGCAAAGGTTTATTCAATCATATGTCATTTTCGAGGCTGGTCAGCAGTAGAAAGAGTTTAAACAAACATTGGCACATTTTGAAATTAGAACAGGGAATCCCATGACAAAGCATAAACAAAGATATGGTGAATTTTGTTTCTTGTCTAGGCATCCCGGCAATTATAAGAGGGTGAGACTGGCTGAATAGAATACCTATTCCTTAGTGTAGGGTCAAGTCACAAGGTTGTGTCAGTCTGGAATGCCACTGATATACTGGGGAGGAAGGAGAAATGTAGTATTAGTCCTGCCTGCCTCTATTAACCTTTCAGGATAGGGATTTAGTGAGCCATTTTCCTCTCTTAGTATTTAAATTAGAACCTATGCTGGCTGACATTTTGACTGATACACCAAATATTACATTTGGATATTCCAAGAAAAATGTACTTGGTTACAACAAACATATAAATGTGGACGCTGTGTGTCCTGTAAATACAAAACCCCTACCAACATATTTAAACCTCACATGTCGAAGCAGACCTTCAAAATCACCTGCCATATGCTTGCGACATGCAAGAGTAACCCTTTTTTTGTTGCCTGGCTCCATTGTTAGGCTGGCACGTGTAGCAGTTACATCTTTTAATGGAGCTGGCAACAGGTGCCTCCACTGATTTGTACTAGGTTGTATAAGGGAACTCACTCTCTTGCACACACATACAATAACGATGCAACAATATAGGAGGTTTATTAGAATACGCATATAACACCAGTATTATAATATAAGGACCCAGCTGCTGCACCTATGCAATTTAGTCCTAGCAGCAGGCACAGCATATACAGTTGTGCTCAAAAGTTTGCATAGCCTGACAGAAATTGTGAAATGCTGGCGTTGATTTAGAAAATATGACTAATCATGCAAAAAAACTTTTATTTAAGGCTAGGGAACATATGAAGCAATATGTTGTATGGCTCCTTTTTAAATCATAATGATAACAGATATCACCCAAATTGCCCTGATTGAAAGTTTACATATACTGATTGCAATTTATCAAGGGTATGTGTATAAATAGTCAAATAGTTTGTTGCTCTCACGTGGATGTACTGAGCAGGCTAGATACTGAGCCATGGGGAGCAGGAAAGAACTGTCAAAAGACTTGTGTTTTTAAATAGAACAGAGAACACTAGGGGGCGCTCGTGTATACCGGTTTAAAAATAGAAAATAAAACAGAAAAAAATGATTGTGTAGTATTATGCACAAATGGTAGCGCTATATGTCTATATAATGCACTCACAATGTGTACATATATTCAGGCTTCATAAACCATCCAATCCTCCAGGTAGATATATGGTGGAAATATGCAAAGAAGCAGAAGACAGGTGGGGACCACAATGGTGTGATATCTAATAGTAGTGTAACACGCAAATGTAGAGAGACACTTACGCTTTTTGAGAGGGTGTAATACCCATATACATCAAGTGTTTTTCCTCTGTTTCCTTCTCCAATGCTTCTGGATGTTGCCCAGTGCTCCGCTGGTGTGAAACTGCACTTTAAAGTTGAATTGAGGTGAATCCACAATAGAATCGAATAAAAGATATACTATTTATTTAAGGCTATCTGCCAAAATAAAACTGATTCACAATTATCCACTAAGGGATGTTAAAACATGAATAAAAGTCCAAATAAAAGAGCTCTATAAAATCCTCAACGCGTTTCGCCGAGTTGTGGCTTCATCAGGAGTATCTTCGTTGTTCGATGTGTTTCCTTTTAAATGTGTGGGGCGCCATCTTAATCTGCCGGCGTCTGACGTCGATCCGTACGTTATCGTCATTCCGTCCTTCATCCGTCATTCCGTCTATCCTTTGACCCTCCGTGCGAGCCGTGGAGCTCCAATAGTAAGTAAAAAAACCTTTATTAGTTCATTAAAACGGCGTGCCACCGTGTTGGCGTGCCAAACTAGACGACATTTTTTCACAGACACGTAAAGAATTCACACCAGACACTGGTCTATTTATTAAAATGGAAAGGCTCATGGAAAAAGAAATTAAACGATGGTGGGAAATTACCTTCATCGAACAATACATAAAAACCAAAACAATCCCGAGGGGGTTAAGAATCCATAAAAGCCCAGCATTCGGTGCAGATGATCATAACTTTATGCAAGACTGGAACAGGATACTGGATGAGTGTTCCTATAGATTAATGCAGTCACACAACAGAAAGAACAACTTAATCATATTGAAGAAGAAATAAAATTAGTAGAAGAAGAAATAACAACTAAAATAGATAAAAAATCCATTATATCCAATAAAAATCACATAGAAAACAAACTTAGTAAGATAGAGGAAGAAATCATTAATAATAAAAAGAGAAAATTCTACAGAGACAAAGAGGACATGGAAAGAGGAATCCATGTACTAAGACCAACACACCAATATTATCATAATTATAACAATTATCAGACACAAAGAAACGGTCCCAGACAAAATAGAGGAACCATTCCATTCAGGGCCACCCTTTTTGAACAACACAATAGAGGCCATTTTGCACATGCACGGTCTAGGATTCAACCCTCACAGACACGGTCCAGAATTCAATTTTTTTCACCAAGCAGAACATTTTCACCCACCAGACAAATCTCCTCACCCACAAGACAAAATAAGATGAGTGACACAAATCACACAAATACAGAGTTTGCACATGAACAGGCTTTTTTAGACAGGGAGCCATCCCGAAAGGGTGGCACAAAACGAAAGGAAACCCCCCGAGAAGAGAGGCTATAGAGCTGAGAAACAGGTACATACCCTTAGAACAGAGCCCGTGAAAAAAAGAAAATACACAAAAGTACAAGAGGCCAGAGGGGGAGAGGAAAGGGGACGTCAGATGAACAGATACTAACTCCAGAAAAAGAGGGCATCATTAACATATCTTCTGTTACACTCACACATAAGTTTACTGAGCAAGGGTTTAAAATTTGCCCCAGCAAAAGGTCCCAATCAATTCCAACTTTTCCTAGACACTCAAAAGTTTCTAAGGAAACTGAGTGTAAAGAGATTTTTTTGTAGACCAGAGAGAACAGACATAAATAGTGAGGTAACCGTAGATCAATTTTCACACACATACCTCAAACCAAAATCAAAATTCTTTCCACAAAACGACAAGTCACAAGTCAACACATAGAAGTCTTTACTGACCTTATACAAAGAGACTTAGAAAAGCTGGGTAACAAAACTAAATCATATAATCTGACTAAAAATGAACAAACGGCACTACGACTACTGAAGGAGAAATATGACAGTTGTCAAGCAAGCCGACAAAGGGGGAGCGACGGTGGTGATGGATCGCCTTTACTATATAAAAGAATCTAGAAGAATCTTAGATGATACCATTACTTATAAGAAACTAGGGAAAGACCCCACAAAGGACTTTAGTATTATCCTATATGACATTTTGGAGGAAGGCCTGGAACAAGGCATCCTAAATAAAAAGGAGTTTAACTCAGGGCTTGACAAATTTGTTGTGAATCTAGGCGCCAGGTAAAAAAGTTAGGAACCAGGATTTTTTTAAACTAACAGTTGGTTAGGAGTGATCTGATCATCATCAGTCCACTTACTAAACTCACAGCATTTGACCTGGAAGCACCCTGGACTTTCAGGTCAGTGCTGGGGGGGGGGGTTATAATTTTTTTTTTTTTAACACTTTCAATGCTGATGTTTCATTGGAGCACAGCATTGACTGATATTTAGTCCCCACAAGCTTGTGGGGACAAATGTTAACCCCTGCAATGCCATGAATGTGTCATACACAATTGTGGCATTGAAGGGGTTAACGCTGCACTGTCACTCTCAGGGAGCGATCAGGCAGCAGGGGAGGGTTGGGGCTGCTCTCCACACTCATGTGGAGACCAAAGAACCCTCTCCCCTGTCCCTGAACATAATTACTGGTCTATAGACCAGCCATTGCAGGGGGGAGTCTCTGATGACTGCTGTAGGCTTCCATGCCTACAGGAATCATCACAGGGCTTGTGGGGGCTCGTTTTAGCTGTTGCTGGCTTGCCTGGGCTTCCAGGCAGACCACCAGCAGCAGAGCCCCGTACAAAACGGGAATTAACCCCTAAATGCCGCAATCGCGGCATTGAAGGGGTTACCGCTGCACTGTCGCTCTCATGGAGCGATCAGGCAGCTGGGGGGTGTTGGGTCAGCACACAACCCCCTTCCCTGAAGCTGCCTGTGGCAGCTAAAAACACGATTGCTGGTTTTGCAGCAACCGCGTTTTCAGCCTACAGAATCACTCCGTGGGAGTGATCTCAGGCTCGGGGGCGGGCTCGGAGTAGCTGTGCTGTCTGCCCAGACTCCTGGGCAGACAGCAGCAGCAGCGCCCCCGTGTGGTGACTCAGCCTCTTACATCTACAATTTTTTCTGGATGTAAGAGGCTGACAAAACCTAGACGCCAGGACAAAATTCTCTGTCGCCATGGCGACCTGGCGCCTGGGATTTGTCGAGCCCTGGTTTAACTATCTTAAAAAAGAACACCCCAGATTACCTATTTTCTTCCTAAGATTCATAAGGACTTAAGGGAGCCACCCGGTAGACCTATTATCAGTGGGATCGACTCCCTTACGTGTAATACATCAGAGTATGTAGATCATTTTCTCCAGAAATATGTCCCCAAAATCCCAGCATACCTCAAGGATACCACCCACCTCCTCAATACATTAAAAGACATAACTTGGTCCCCAGGATGGCTCTGGGCCACAATGGATGTTTCTTCACTTTGTACGATTATAGACCATAAACAAGGTCTAGAAGCAGTAAATAGCACCCTATCGAGAGATACAGATATGAATCCATCACAGAAATCATTTATCCTAAGATGTATCAACTACATACTGAAACACAATTATTTTTGGTTTGAGGACGAGTTTTTCCTCCAACTTTGTGGGACGGCAATGGGCACCAGGTTTGCACCAAGCTACGCCAATCTGTTCGTAGCTGAGTGGGAACATCAATTCATATGGAATAATAATCCATTCGGTGCAAGCCTGGTGCTCTGGAAGAGATATATAGATGATATTCTCATAATTTGGAAGGGGTCAAAAGAAAGTCTGAATGAATTCATCGAATACACCAATAACAATAAATTCAACTTAAAATTTACCTCAAATGTACAGAGCCAACAAATTGAATTTTTGGATGTAGAACTGTTCTCAGAAGATAACCAGATATGCTCAAGAAATTATAGCAAACCCACAGACAGAAATGGGTATATAAATTACAACAGTTGTCATCATCCCCAATGGCTCAACAATATTCCTAAGGGCCAATTTTTGAGGGTAAAGAGAAATTGTACAAAAAGAGAGGATTTTGAAATCAAAGCAAATGAAATCAAACAGAAATTTTTTGAAAAAAACTATCCGGAGGAAAAATTAGACTACAGTCTCCGTGAAGTAGAAGTAGTGGACAGACAACAACTACTGGGGAATAAGAATAGGTCACAAAAAACACTAAAAGAAAGGGACTTCAGTTTTTCCTTTTTTACACAGTATAACACCCAAGCAAGTAAAATTAAACAAATCATTAATAAACATTGGCATATACTAAAAAATGATGAAGTCCTGGGTATTGCATTGCCAGAGAAACCACAAATAATTTTCAAAAAAACGGGATCACTAAAAACAATACTGGCCCCAAGCGTCTTACCAAGACAAATAGTGGCACAAATTCCCAATATGTTTGTAGGAAAGAAACCAAATGGGTTCCATAAATGCGGCTATTGCAAGATGTGCACATTACTACCTAAAAAAAACAATCAATTTACAGGCACATTAACAGGTCAGACATACACCATTAAACATTTTATAAATTGCCTAACAAAAACTATAGTATATCTATTAGAGTGTGGGTGTGGCCTACAATACGTAGGGAGAACGATAAGACCCATGAAGGAACGAGTACTAGAACATCTCGGGAACATAAGAAACAAGAATAATAAACACAGCGTCCCCAGACATTGTAATATGTGCCCAAAATACTCCACAGAATCTCTTAAGATCATAGGTATAGATTGGGTTCCTCCCAATTGGAGAGGGGGCAATACGGTTGATAATTTATCCAGACGGGAAACAGAATGCATTTTTAAATTAAAAACTTTTAAAAAAGGCGGTCTAAACATGGAGTTAGATATACTTACGTATATGTAATATTTTTCTAGTTGGTTATATCCAACACAGTTAATATGAGTAATATATTTCACACATTCATTGTCAGATGAAGTAACATCAACACCACACAATTAACCATAACACATATGTTTTAGCATAGATTTTTCTTTTATTTATTTTTATTATTTTTTATTATTTTTTATTTTATTTTATTTTATTATCATTTTTCAACACACTACATGTGAATAGGGACAATACATTCTACACATTTACTGCCAGATACAGACATATATAAATTACAACATATATACTTCATCATATTCAACAATACATTTTATTTTATACATTCTTTAATTTTACTATGCATATTACAAACACATATTATTATTTTTAGTATTGCATGTTTACATCATTACATACAAACCACATAAACGGATCACTTAATCATCCAAATCCAATTGAATACCTATATGGATTATTCATTTTATTAATGTGCCCCAGGACAATAGATACAATAGAACATAATATCGATATCTCGTATATAGATATCCATACCTTTTTCTTGTATTGTCTTTTCCTGTTTTATTTGATGTCCCCTACATGTTTCTGGTACTTTAACCCCTTCCTTCCACCATCTGAATTTATTTTCTTATAAACTGTCTATCCCACGTACTTAGTAAGCGGTATGGGAACACAAGAAATACTTGCACTACCACTTTATTCATACCACCGCTTTACCACAATACAGTTCACCTTCCACCGCTTGAAGCACGGTGTAGGGATATAATCCCAGGTACAATATATGATCGATCCCGGCGTTGCTGGAGATCGCAACACGGTGGCACGCCGTTTTAATGAACTAATAAAGGTTTTTTTACTTACCATTGGAGCTCCACGGCACGCACGGAGGGTCAAAGGATAGACGGAATGACGGATGAAGGACGGAATGACGATAACGTACGGATCGACGTCAGACGCCGGCAGATTAAGATGGCGCCCCACACATTTAAAAGGAAACACACATCGAACAACGAAGATACTCCTGATGAAGCCACAACTCGGCGAAACGCGTTGAGGATTTTATAGAGCTCTTTTATTTATTTATTTTATTTATGTTTTAACATCCCTTAGTGGATAATTGTGAATCAGTTTTATTTTGGCAGATAGCCTTAAATAAATAGTATATCTTTTATTCGATTCTATTGTGGATTCACCTCAATTCAACTTTAAAGTGCAGTTTCACACCAGAGGAGCACTGGGCAACATCCAGAAGCATTGGAGAAGGAAACAGAGGAAAAACACTTGATGTATATGGGTATTACACCCTCTCAAAAAGCGTGTCTCTCTACATTTGCGTGTTACACTACTGTTAGATATCACACCATTGTGGTCCCCACCTGTCTTCTGCTTCTTTGCATATTTCCACCATATATCTACCTGGAGGATTGGATGGTTTATGAAGCCTGAATATATGTACACATTGTGAGTGCATTATATAGACATATAGCGCTACCATTTGTGCATAATACTACACAATAATTTTTTTCTGTTTTATTTTCTATTTTTAAACCGGTATACACGAGCGCCCCCTAGTGTTCTCTGTTCTATTTAAAAACACCTGGAGAGTGTTTTGTACGGGCTGCAGCTGGGTATCCGGAATTAGTGACAAGAAAAAGGGAAGTATATTGGTCACTGTTTTTTCTCTATATATACCTCTTCTCAGACTGTCCTTCATCACTTTGTTTGTTCACAAAAGACTTGTGTAACAAGGTAATGGAACTTTATAAAGATGGAATAGGATATGAAAAGATATCCAAAGCCTTGAAAATGCCAGTCAGTACTTTTCAGTCACTTATTAAGAAGTGGAAAATTCAGTGATCTCTTGATAACAACCCAAGGTCAGGTAGACCAAGAAGGATTTCAGCCACAACTGCCAGAAGAATTGTTCGGGACACAAAGAAAAACCTGCAAGTAACCTTAGGAGAAATACAGACTGCTCTAGAAAAAGCTCGACAATACTTGAGCTGCATCGTCGAGTTGGCAAAAATAAGCCTTTACTGCGCCAAAGCCAAAAAAAGCCTGGTTACAATATGCCCGACAACACCTTGAAACGTCTGACGGCTTCTGGTACTGTGAAATTTGGATTGGCGAGACCAAAATAGAGCTTTATGGTCACAACCATAAGTGCTATGTTTGGAGAGGGGTAAACAAGGCCTATGGCGAAAAGAATGGCATCCCCTCTGTGAAGCATAGCAGCGCTCACTAATGTTTTTGGGGGGTGTGAGCTCTAAAGGCACAGTGATTCTTGTAAAAATTGATGGCAAGATGAATGCAGCATGTTATTAGAAAATACTGGCAGACAATTTGCTTTCTTTTGCACAATGCTGCGCATGGGACACTCTTTTTTTTCAAATGGACAAAATCAACATAAAGAGATGATGGCATGGTCAGTAATTTTACCGTCCTACCAACCCTTAGCTGACAGCTAGTTAACAAAACAGACAGCATTTATTCCAAAACTGAGTTTACTTCTATGAATAGTTCTGTAAAAACTGCAATACAACCAGATACACTAGGATTAAAGTATGCATTTACATGTGATACTTTGCAAATAAATACAATATTAAAGATCTATATACAAAGAGCTTATATTTAAATGTTACAGCAAACATATAACTGTACAATCCAAAATGTACAATGAACCTTGGCAAATAATGGATATACTTATAGGCATATGTGTATCTAGAGAAAAAAATGAAGAGCTTCACTTGTCTGCTTCTGAGACTAAAATGCTTGCAGCAACTGAGGTAAAACTTCATGCTGTTCAATAATAAACTGTGAACTTTATTAGCAAAGGGAGGAAGGACACTGCTTGTTTCATTCCTGTGAGGAACCAAACTGCAATTTCAAAAAACAACCACTAGGTGTGCTCAGCACAGCAATAATATACCATCCAGCACAGTAATTCTAACTCTTCAATAAGTAATCTGTGAAATTCCTAGATACAAAGGACTCAATCACACATAGGGATTCATTTAGTGAGCAATTATATTTCATTTAATCATATTATGAAAACACCACATAGCAATGAATTGATTTACCTGTTGGAATCTGTTTAATTAAAGTATAATTAAATTAACAATCATTCACATTTTAAATATGATCATAAATTCTTTGATTTTTTTAAAAAAGCATTATGATCTTGTTTTCACTAGTAAGTTAAATGCAGTGTGTTTTTTCTAGATCTCTACATTAAATATAATCTTATTTAAAATGTTTTACTAAAGGTCAAATATCAATAAATAAATGAAATCATTATAATAAGAGATGTATTTAACAGATATCCCTAGCAAATCTTGTAATATTGCAATGTTCCCAGGTCCTATGGCAGCAAAACAAGGCCAAATCATCACCCCTCTACCACTTTGACAGTTGATATGAGGTGTTTGTGCTGATATGCTGTGTTTGTATTTCATCATGCATGGTGCTGTGCATTATCAACAAACATCTCCACTTTGGGCTCATCTGTCCAAAGGACATTGCTCCAGAAGTCTTGTTGTTTGCTCAGATGCAATTTTGCAAACCCAAGCTGTCACGGAGCTGGCTTGTCCGACCGACTACCTCCGCTGTCTTGTGCTCCCTTAGCCTGGGACAACACACTTTCTTCGGTTCCCCAGTCACTAGCCGAGACTCAGTGTAGGGTAAAACCAAACGAAGACTGATTTATTTCTCACACACAGGACTGGATATATCCAGAAAAACACACATTAACATAAAACAAGATATTGGGACACAAACCGCCCCCTTAATCTGCCTCCCAGAGACAACAGGGGCAGTAACGGGATTAACAATACAATGGGGGGGAGACTGATTTATATAACATTAAACTGAAACAATGGTGGTCACTCCCTGGTGGCTGTAAAAGATTCTAACACATTTAACATCTCTTTTAACCCTAGTAATATGAAATGGACCATATATAATTATTGGTATAGGCAATAGTCAAAGATATGTAATCATTGTTCATAAATAAATGATTATTAAGATATATTAATATGTTTCAATGATAGGCTTCAAGGTTCCCTTGACCTTAAAATATGGAATGAAGGATTTGCTGAACAGGCATTCTATAGATAGGATAGAAGCTTGCTAATGCATGGTATAGTTGTAACTCTAAAAGGGCATTACAATATGCGTACAGCCACCACCTAAAATAGGGTTTAGACGTGTAAAGATCTTAGTGAGCATGTTTACCCAATTAGGTGAAGACCAACATGACTGACATCATTATTCAAACCGTGTATATAAGTTAAGGCCTTGGAGAAGCATAGGAGGAGAGGTAGAGGGGAGATGTACTTGCCATCCACGGACTCTTCTCGTCCCAACACTCCCTCCCTCCATCCTCAGGAATGCATAGGACAGATGTCATGAACTAAATTCCTCCCCAAGGTTTTGTAAGACTTGTTTTATATTATTTTTGTTATCTACTTTTTATATTCTTCTTCTATTTTTTGTTCGTATTAAATGTTTTACCTTTGTTTGCATCCAAGTGACTCTGCCTATTTTTGACGCACATACATTTATATGTGTTCCAATTATTTGAAGTTTGTACTGGCCCGAATACATTTTATTACATATCTGGCGTGCCAGCCCTGCGTATTTTTTCCTGACCTTTGCCCTCCAGCTTGCTCAGGGGGAAGGGTAGATATATCTGTACACTTTTTGCAAACTGTTGGGAGAAAATTAAGAAAAGGACCTTTGAGGATACAGACTTTCAGATTTTATTGGAATCACAAGTGCTAAGAGACGCTATTGACGGCAGACGCAAGACAGCCATACAGCGTGAAACAACAGCTACTCACGGAGAGTTCACTAAACAGGGTAAGTCATGGATTTTATAAAAACTTATGCTAACAAAAGTAAAATAACTTTTCAATTTGAGAATTGTCCTACTAATGCACAGCTATGGGCTAGTATGTACAAACAATGTGAGCTAGAAAATATGAAGATAGATAAGAAATTGTTATGTATTGATAAACTTAAGAAGAAACTACAAAATGTCCTAAGCATGTTTAAAATGTTTAATGACTTGATTGTGGAGGATTTACAACCTAGACAAAGTATTTGCATGATTAACAAAGTTGTACCAGAATCTAACCCTGATGACAGTACTGACGACTTTAACAGCTGTCCCGACTGTTTTGTTTTAGCTCAGCAATTAGAGAACTTGGAGAGGGATAGGGATAGACTGTCTAGATTATGTTTTAAAAATAAAAAGGTGTCAGTTATCACAAGACAAGAAGGTAAGAAGGGCGTATCCTTTGTTCCTGAAATAGCTGGTACCTCAACGATAGATTCTGATGAGGAACTTGACGTAGGAGGAGTTGAGAGACAAAAGCTCAGAGACAGTGCAACAAAATTGACTTTAAAAATTAATGATCAATTAATGAAAATTGCCAAAGATCTTCCTAAATATGACGATAAGATGGATGCATTCCATAATATTGATGTATTTGAAACAAAATTTTTAGGTTTTGGATACCTTCCCATATGTCCAAAAGGTTACAGGACACACCTACAGAGGATGCATTAGGTCAATTAGTGCATGCAAATGACATGGATAGATTGAAGCAATTAATTCTGTTCACAACTGGTGACTCATCTCCATCTCTTGACTTAATTGAATCTCTAAAAGTAAATCTGCAAGATGATCCCTTTGCATTTTTGTTGAAATTTGAGAAAGCCTATAGAATGGTAATGGGAATTGATGATGGAGATGAACCACAGGCAATGATTATAGCATTTGTAAGGAAATTTAAATATCTAGATCCTGTATCAGTTCAGCTTGCCTCTGAAAAACCTAGTTTGCAAGAAGCAGCCATATTCATTGATCGTATTAGAAGAGCAATGAAAATGTCAACTGTAAAGGTAAAAGTATCTACAGTACAGGAACTAATTGACAAACGGCTAGAATTAACTCAGAATGATTGTCACAAGCCACAAACTAATCCTACTAATTTTGAACGATTTGATAATACTAACCAAAAGATATTCAGACCAAATGTTAGTTGTTATCGTTGTGGTAAAAGAGGACATTTGAAGTGGCAGTGTAAACAATTTCTTCAAAATAGAAAATTTGTCCCTAGAACACAAAATTTTGGGAAAGAGAATGGGCTGGTGCCAACAGCCCCACCTACTGGTGAACAGTTTAAGTCAACGTCCCCATACACTCCACTAATAAGACAGGTGCAAGAGCTGACAACAAATAGTACTGCTACTAATGTAACAGGAAAGAATGTCAGGGGGGGTCTGACGCCCTCTCAGTGACTAGATAAGAATCAATCACTCTGTAAGTTGACCTATGTAGCTCCAGTGTCAACTGACAACTGTGGCAGACCATATGTCAAGGGAAAATTACAGGGAAAATAGATTACATTCCTAATTGATACAGGAGCTCAATTAAGTGTGACTAATCAAGCTTTGCCTATAACATCTAATTCACCTGTTTGCACGATTGTAGGTTTTAGTGGTAAAGGTAATACTTCAGCAACTTTAGTTACTGGTGTTTTGTTTGAGATTCCTGGCTATTTGTGTACTGAAATTGATATCTGGCATTGTCCTAGCTCAGAAAATATCTTAGGGGCTGACGTAATGAGAGAAAGAGGTTGGGTCATTGACTTAGGGAATCAAGTGATTTGGAGAAGTAATAACCTTAAAGGGCCTGTAGTAATAGATCCAAGTGACTATAGTATAGTGGGCGTTATCAATTTAATTGAGGAGGTATCCCCAAATCATGTTTGGCCACAAATGGATTGTAATGACTTGACTCTTGTAGAAATTGTGCAGAAACATCCCTCGTTATGGGCTCAGTCTAAGAATGAGGTAGGGACAATGAAAGATGTTGTTGTTAAAGTGGAAGGAATAGATCCCATAGCTCAGAAACAGTACCGATTGCCTCCAGATTCAATTGAGCCTTTGTCCAAAATTATTGAAGAACTACTTCAACAAGGCGTCATACGCAAATCAAATTCGGTGACAAATTATCCGTTATGGGCAGTTAAGAAACCAGATAATTCTTATAGAATGCTTCTAGATTTGCGTATGTTTAATAAATGTACCCCAAATGTGGCACCAATTGTAGCAGATACCCCTGACATCATGTCTCGATTGAATGCTAAGGCGAAGTTTTTCTCGGTACTGGATATTAGTAATGTTTTTTTCAGTATTCAGATAGAGAGGAGTTGTCAATACA
The DNA here is from genome assembly GCA_029215755.1 of Spea hammondii. NCBI lineage: Eukaryota > Metazoa > Chordata > Amphibia > Anura > Pelobatidae > Spea > Spea hammondii. The sequence continues at coordinate 70,429,626 of JARDYJ010000004.1, forward strand.
AATTTGCTTTTACTTTTCTGAATGAGCAATATATATTTTGCAGATTACCACAAGGGGCGCACATGTCACCTAGTCTGTTTCATCAGGCATTGGCAAAAGTGTTATCAAAATTCTCAAGGCAAGATTGTATTCTACAGTATGTTGATGATATCTTGTTGGCAACAGAGAGTAGGGATGAACACCTCACCTTGTTAGCAGAACTGTTTGATCTGTTGTACGAGTCAGGATTGAAATTAAATCCAAGGAAGGTCCAATTACTGAAACAAGAGGTTCAGTACTTGGGAGTTTTGATAAATCCAGGCCAGAGACGCCCTTTGCAGGAAAGAGTAGCAACAGTAGCAGCTTTGCCTGTACCTACAACTTTCAAAGCTTTAAGACAATTCCTGGGACTTGTAAATTTTTCTAGAGACTTCATAGAGGGCTTTGCTGAAAAAGCTAAACCCTTATATGACTTACTAAAAAGTACTGATGATGACAATTTATTTGGTCCATGGGGAGATGAGCAACAGAAAGCATTTGAACAACTTAAACTTGATTTACAGAGAGCACCAGCTTTGACAACTGTGTATCCATCTAAGCCTTTTGCTTTACAAGTTCATACCTCAGAGACGGCTGTCTCAGCAGTTTTACTGCAGCTACAGGGAAAAGAATGGAGAATAGTTGGCTATTTTTCCAAACTCCTTTCACCTGTAGAAAAAGGGTTTGAAACGTGTGCAAGACATTTGGTGGGTGTACACTTTGCAGTTAAGGCGACTGAACATATTGTTGGGTTTAACAAACTAATTCTGCAGACTCCTCACTCCACTTTGAAATTGCTTCTTGAAAAAAGTATCCCAGGAGTGTCACATCAAAGATTTGCACATTGGTTGTTGTCTTTGTCTCCAAAACAGATTGAAGTGGATCATAAAGCTAAATATGTGCTCCCTCAACTAATGCAATATGAGGGTGAATCACATGAGTGTGTTGAGACATTTCAGTGGGATTATCCATCTCTTTTTAGAAAAGAAGTAGAGGAAACTGATGAACCAGTATTTGTAGATGGTTCTAGATTTTGCTTGAAAGGACAGTATTATACCGGATATGCCATTTGGTTTCCAAAGAAAGGTCGAGCTATTCAGCATAGACTACCAGGACATTTTTCTGCCCAGAGAGCAGAAATTGAAGCTGTTAAAACAGTATTGGAAATTAACGAGAAAGAAAACAATGATCCTTTGGTAATCTATAGCGATAGTTCATATGTCGTACGTTCACTAACAGACTACTTACCAGTGTGGAAAAAACGAGGTTTTGTGGATTCATCTAACAAAATCTTGAGTCATGTTGATACACTGCAGACTATTTTTGAGCTTGCTTCTAAAAATCCTAACCGATATGCTATTGTCAAAGTACCAGGTCATAGCAGAGGAACTAGTGATTTAGCTTTGGGAAATGAGAAAGCAGATTCTCTAGCAAAGGAAGCAGCTTTGACAGGAGAGATAGTGATGAACTAGAACCGTTGGAAGTACTACCAGTAAAGAGTAAGGAAGCAAATCTACCTTCATTTAGTGATGAACAGATGAAAGATCCGTTCATTGTGGAATGTAAGAATAAAATAACACCTCCCTTTGTTTGTGAAAATAGAGTGGTTTGTTATGAGATGCAAGGTAATTTACTTCCAGTTGTGCCTAAACACTTGCAGACGGAATTCACCTGCTATAATCATGAAAGTTTAGGTCATGTGGGTCAGCAAAAATTGCTGGAAATTCTCAAAGAGAAGTTTTATTGGGACAAAATGGAAGACTCTGTACAAAATGTTGTTCAGTCATGTCTCATTTGTGCTCAAGTAAACCCCAGGCCTAAAGGACAAAAGCCACCACTTCTAAGAATTGCACCTGCAGACGGTCCGTGGTCTACATTGCAGATTGACTACATAGGTCCCCTACCTTCAGGTAAACAAGGTCTCAGGTATGCATTAGTCGTGGTAGATGTATTTTCTAAGTGGGTAGAACTGTTACCTGTCAGGAAAGATGATGCTTTGTCTACGGCAAAAGCATTGGTGAATCATGTTTTTTGTACTTGGGGAATCCCAAGGATGATTTCTTCTGACAGGGGGAGCCATTTTACTGGCAAAGTCATGCAGGCTGTTTGCGCAATACTGGGGGTACGTCAACAATTCCATGTTCCATACCATCCTCAGTCCGCAGGTATTGTAGAAAGAATGAACAGAACGATTAAGTCTAGAATTGCAAAAATGTTACTTGATAAAGGAAATACTTGGGTTGATGCAGTACCTCTGGTATTGATGAGTATTAGGGGAACAAGCTCCTCAACTACCCAGTATACACCTTTTGAATTAATGACAGGAAGGAAAATGCCATTGATCTTTCCTCATGAACCGTTTTTGTCTACTCCACAGAAAGATGCCATTGCAAGAACTAAGTGGTTACAGGTACTTCAGGATAATTTAAAAACAATCCTTCCTCACGCAGCGTCTAGAATGCAGCGTATGGTACCGCCTCACTCATCTAAATTTGTGAAAGGAGCATCAGTAATGATTAAGACTTTTAGGAAGGCAGGACCTTGGGAAAGTAATTGGGAAGGACCGTTTGAAATAATCGACACAATGGGTCAAGTTATGATCCTTGTTCAAAGAACAGAAAAAACAGTGAAAAATACCCGTAGGCAGCAGAAGCTGTGGGTACATGTTGACCAGTGTAAATTGTATGTTTCTAACTAAATTCTGTTCTTGCAGGAACACAGTTCTGCAAGAAAATGGAGGAACAAAACTGTTTACTATTGGACAGAGAACCTCCAGAGAAACAGCAATACAAGAAGCGTGACATCAAAATAGCGTGTTACATATTACTTCCATGGTTGTTGGTGCTGAGTTTTTTGATTACTGTGTTGTTTGATCTATACCAGAAGCCAATTGGAATTGATGATCCGACAAGGGATTTACCACAGGAGACATTGTTATCACATAAGATAAGAGAAGTTCGAGTGGATCGACTCCTGACATCAGACATTGATACATCAAGAGACATTGTTGGACAAATTAGATTCGGTTATGGCTCCAGAGATCAACCTTGTTTGACTATATTTTTTGAGCATACCTCAGAGATCACGGTTCATGCAAAAGTAGGACCAAAAGCCAAATTCACACAGTCACAGGGGAATTATACCCATAATAATCAGACAGGTGTTTGGGAATGTCATCCTACTGAGTCTATGTGGTGGTTTATAACAGTTAAGGGAGAAGAACATGCACAATGGACAGGTGATGTTACCAATGAGATGTTAACATCAGGGAAAATGGGAAAATCAAAGACAGAGATTTGGTATAAGACTCAGTCTTATGGTAAAATCTTAGATCCTTCACTGCTTTCTATATCAGCAGGGGATGATGATTGGACTAGGGTTTGGAACTTTCAGGTGGAAAGAGAGATAGCTATGGTCAAAGTATCTTTTGTATTTACGGTAACTAATTCTATAGCACCTGAAGTTAGAGTTAATCCCCATAGTGTGAAAAGCCAAGAGGAATTGGAACCTATAGAACTACAATGTGGGACAAGGTTACTATTACCCCAGGAAGCATCACTCGTTTGGTCAAAAGGGAAAACATCTTTAGGAAGTTTTACAAATAATCCAACTCGTATACTTCATAAGGGTCAAATGGGGGATGTACATTGGAATGGTATGCATTTTATGCTTAGATTAGATAGTCCAACTCGTAAAGACTCTGGGATATATGAATGTTGTGTATTACTGAAAGGAGATTACAAACACTGTGACAGAGCAAATGTCAGTGTTTGGTCCCCTGAAGATAATTTGTGTACTGGTACTAGACTCAAACCATCCAATCCTTTTCAGGTTAATTACTTTCAATCTAAGCCATTGTTGAGGAATGGATCGTTTGTAACCCTAGTTTGGACTTTTAACATGACTGATTGGAAAATATCCACTTGGTTTCCTCAATGTTTGTCACACCTTACTAACATGGAAAAAGGTCTTGCTCAATGGTTTGGACAAAATCCATTGAGAATGGCAAGAAGTAGACGAGGTATTATTGAGGGAATCTTGGGGGGTGTTGGTTCGGTAGGAAGCTTACTTAATACTATGGATATAAATACTCTTAAATCCGATTTGGGATCCGTGAGTTATGTTGGAAGTCAGGGAGCAAAAGTACAAAAAGGGTTAAATCTGTTATTGGAAAAAATGGTTCTAAGTTCTGCTACTGTGATTGGGTCGTCTGTATCTCACTTACAGGATGCCACTTTAGACTTAATAGAGAGTCAAGAGGAGAATCAAGTGTCAAGGGCATGCCTGGAAATACAGATAGAATATTCCACTAATCTAAAGATGATTGCACAGGCATTACAGAGTGGTATTATACCTTTGGGTTTGTTGAAAAGCTTACCTGACAAATATAGTTTTGGTCTGGGTCATATTGATTTGTGGATTAATAAATGGATGGGTTGTGATCAGGATTTTTGTATTGGGACATCTTTAATCCCAGTGGCAGGAGTTGAACAAGTAGTGGTACCAGTAACAGTTTTAGGAATTCCAGTCAGTGACACACAATTGATTCATTATAATTTAAGGTATACAGATTTTGTATTTGATGGGGAAAATCTGGAACAATTAGATGTTTCAGCTTGTCTTCATTTTGTTTCTAAAGTAATATGTCTTCCAGGGCAAGAAAAGGTTGTCTATCATTCTTGTTTTCACAATCATTCATCATGTGAAGCCAGGATTGAAAGTGTTACATCTATGCATGAATTAATGACTCAAGTAAAGATAGGGAAAGTTTGTTTTCAAGTAATGAAGGAGGAGTCATTGGTCTGAAGCCCATGGAGCAGCGCAGCTTAGGCGGAGTGGGCCTTGACAGAGCTAGGTGGAAGGATTTAATTTAATTGGTTTAGAATTGTTATGGGTGGGGTTATTAGTAAGGTATATAAGTGGCAACCATTTTGTAAACTGTCACTTAACTGCTTATCCAAATCCTGGTTGTCCCACCCTCCCTCCCTTTAAGGTGGGTTGTGGGGGGTGGCTGCCCCGTTTTGTCACAGCGGCGGGGTTAGTTGAGGATTATTGCCTAATACAGTGTTTTGTTATGTTTTTGGTTAATAATTTGACTTGGTTCAAGTTATTGGTGTAGGTTTCGAGCTGGTCTGTGGCTCAGAACCTGGGGTGGTGTAGGGGTGTCGCGGTATGCCCCTGCATTGGTGTGTGGTTAAATTGGTGGTGTGGGGGTGTCTCGGTATGCCCCTGCAGTGGTAATTTGGTTAAATCGGTGGTGTAGGGGTGTCTCGGTATGCCCCTACATAGTTATAATTTGGTTAAACGGTCTGGTAGGGGTGTCTCGGTACATCCCTATTGTGGTCAATATGTTAATATGTTAAAGTGGAGGCACCTGGTATGTGTTGGTGCCATTATATGGTTAATTTATTGGTTATGTGAGGTCATTGTCAGTGTTAATAAGATTTGAGCTGTTAATAATGTTAACCGGGGTGGCTGGGTTGACAATGACCTCTAAATATTGTATATATGTTAATAAAGCTGTGGACAAAATATTTTGCACCCAAGTAAAGTGTCAGAGTCATTATTTGGGTATGGGGGTATGAGCTTCCTGGGGCACAAACTCAACTATGCGCTTGTCAAGAGCATTCTTTTCAAATTGTATGCATAATGATACTCTTCACAGAGGATTATATTGCATAGAAGGTGATTTCAAAAAGTTGGAGATAGATGGGAAAAAGTTTAATGTCTCCACTATAGGTACAGAGCATTTAAGAACACTACCTCAGCAATTTAATCTGACACAGATAGACCATTTTCCTTGGAAAACATGGACAGAGGAAATAAAGAAAGATAAGGGATTATTGGCCATATTAAAGCAACAATTGAAAGATGCAGAAATTGTTTTCCAACATAAACAAGGTGAATTAGAACAAATTCAACATCAATGGAATGATATGTCTGGAGTTAATTGGTGGTCAAATTTTAAAAAATCAGTAAATATGTGGTCACAATCTTCGGTAAAATCCGCAGCTGGGAATATATTGTTAAATCCAATTGTTATTATAGCTATACTTGTTTTATTATGTATTGTTTATCAAAGTTTTCTTATGTGTAGAATAAGTAAGATATATAAACATGTTAAGTATGAAGTAGATAAGGGAGATGGAATATTAAGGGAAATGATAAAAAGAGCACAATCCTCTCATTCTTTAACAAATGTAGAGAAAAGGGTGTCTCATGCTAATGATTATCATATGGTCCCAGGTAAAGTGTGATGTGATTGTAGTATAAATGTGATACGAATGTGATACGAATGGTGAGTAAATGTGTGTATTTGAAAATATATGATAAGGATATTATCCTATCATCAGGGGGAATTGTAAAAGATTCTAACACATTTAACATCTCTTTTAACCCTAGTAATATGAAATGGACCATATATAATTATTGGTATAGGCAATAGTCATTTAGATATGTAATCATTGTTCATAAATAAATGATTATTAAGATATATTAATATGTTTCAATGATAGGCTTCAAGGTTCCCTTGACCTTAAAATATGGAATGAAGGATTTGCTGAACAGGCATTCTATAGATAGGATAGAAGCTTGCTAATGCATGGTATAGTTGTAACTCTAAAAGGGCATTACAATATGCGTACAGCCACCACCTAAAATAGGGTTTAGACGTGTAAAGATCTTAGTGAGCATGTTTACCCAATTAGGTGAAGACCAACATGACTGACATCATTATTCAAACCGTGTATATAAGTTAAGGCCTTGGAGAAGCATAGGAGGAGAGGTAGAGGGGAGATGTACTTGCCATCCACGGACTCTTCTCGTCCCAACACTCCCTCCCTCCATCCTCAGGAATGCATAGGACAGATGTCATGAACTAAATTCCTCCCCAAGGTTTTGTAAGACTTGTTTTATATTATTTTTGTTATCTACTTTTTATATTCTTCTTCTATTTTTTGTTCGTATTAAATGTTTTACCTTTGTTTGCATCCAAGTGACTCTGCCTATTTTTGACGCACATACATTTATATGTGTTCCAATTATTTGAAGTTTGTACTGGCCCGAATACATTTTATTACAGTGGCAGATCCTGGCTGTCTGCTGGAGATAATCCCCTCAGCCAGTGATGAGATGATACTGCTGGGGGTAGCCACAGAAGCCTTTACAAACCCAGGGCCCATAGTCAATAGGGAGGAGGCTGGCAGTCAGGCTTCTCCAGTGGTCCCAGTGATGGTGGCTTCCGTCACACAAGCCTTGCTGCCATGTTCTTTTTTGTTTTTCCAAACAAGCCATACTTGTTCAGTCTTTTATAATTGTACTGTCATAAATTTTAACATTTAACATGCTACCTGGGGTCTGTAAAATTTGCAGTGTAATTCTTGGGTTTTTCTGCGATTTCTCTGAGCATTGCACGGTCTGACTTTGGGGTAAATTTGCTGGGACATCCACTCCTGGGAAGTTTGGCAGCTGTCTTGACTGTTTTCCACTTTTGAATAATCTTTCTTACTGTACAATGATAGACTTTAAATTATTTGGAACTGCCCTTATAACTCAGTCCAGATTGAAGGGCACCATCAATTGCTTCTCTAAGATAATTGCTGATGTCTTTCCTTGGCATTGTATTAACACACACCTGAATGCTCTAGACCAGGAAACTAAAAACTGCTAAAACTTTGGCTTTTATAGAGGTGGTCACGCTTGCTGATGATCATACCTGGGAACTTCTTGGCTCCGGCTACTCGGAGCCTTCCCTTGCGGGACGAGGCCAGGACTGACATCGGTGGGCGTTCCCGCTGACATCAGTGGGCGGTCCCGCTGACATCAGGGGCAGTCCCGCTGACATCAGGGGGAACACCCCCATGTAAATAAAAAATAGGCGGGGAGCGTTGCGTGTCAAGACCCCGCTCCTGCGACCCAGGGGATTTGGGTCTTGACCCAGAGAACCGGAGGAGCAGCACTCACCCGGCAATCTCTGGCTCAAACCCGGAGAGTTCCCAGTTATGCTGATGATCAATTAATCAAGGGCATTTGATTAGCATCTTAATACCTACGGAAGCAGTAAGGGTGTACTTAGTTTTCACTCATGGCTTCTCTATTTTGGCTTTATTTGGCTTTATTTGTGTGAAATAAATTATGGCATGTGTTGTTCATCTGAGGTTGTATTTACTTAATCTTATACCTGACAGTTTTTTCCTCACTGTTTTTATTTTTATGTTTTTAATATTACAGTATTATGTAGTAATATTTTTAGCACAAGACATACAATATGTTTCACATATTACCATGGAAACTGTTTATGTTTTTCTGTTCAAATCTTAAATATTCCTAATTATTCATAGGAATGATAGATGTTCTTGACTTTATGGACTGTACTTTAATTTTTTAATTAATCATTGAAAATAAATGAATAAGCTTTATCCCCTTAACAACTAATAATGTTCCAGGCACATCACTGAAGTACGGTCAGTTAACAACCTATGGCATGGCTATACACTTAGAAAGCATTCAAAGGTTGCTTTCTTTGCTTACACATACATACAGAGGCACATTCATGCTTGCCTTTACACACAAACATCCTGGCTTACACTTATCCTTGCATACTTACTTACCTTTAGACACACTTGTACTAACAAACACTTTCAAAACACAAACACTCTCTCTTTTCTAATTATGTCCCCCCCTTTCTCCCCATATCTTCCTTTTAATTTATTTCCATTTTCATTTATCTCTCCCCTTTCTCTTGACATCTCCTATTTCTCTTTACCTTTCCCATATCCTAATATCTCATTTTCCCCTTTCGCTTTATTTTGCTCCACTTTCTTTTGTATATCTCCCCTCTTTCTCATTATCTCTCCAATTCTGTTTATCTCATCTCTTTTTGTTCTCTTTATCTCTCTTCCTCTTTCTCTTTTTTGCTCACCTTCCTCTTTATTCCTCCATTATCTCTTTATCGTTCCTTCTCTTTCTCATGATATCGCCCCGTTTTCATTATGTCTCTTCTTTGTCATTATCTCTTCCCTTTCTCCTCATCTCTCATTGTATCTTATCTTGCTCATAATCCCTCTTCTTTCTCATTCTCTCTCTTTTCTTTTTATCTCTCTGTTTCTATCGCGTATTGCTCCTTCTCTTCTCTTTTTTTAAAGTTTTATAAACTTTATTCATCAACAAAAAGAAAACAGCATGAACATAAAAAAGTCAAGGGTGAACAGTTACAATAGGAAGCATCGTAACACGGCAGAATCACACAAAGATAACACCACACCAAGTCAGAACGCCCCAATCAGTCTCGCATAGGGTCCTGCTGTCAGAGTGTCGCCACCATGTACCAGGGAGTGGTGAGGAACATCAGTTTACCCGTCCTACGCGTGGAGAGTGGAAGGGAGTTAATGTAGTCCTGCCACACAGTGATGAACTTCCCTGTCTGTGTCAGTTTTGCCATCTAAGCTGGCTCCTTCTCTTTTTATAATAGCTCCCCTTTTAGCACCTTTTCGCCTCTGCTTTTCTTCTTTTGAATACAGTGGTCCTGTAGCGAGAGCACGTGGCCTCTGCTTCTATCAGGGCTCAAATAAGCAGGTCGGGTAGGAGGCCTATTGCAGGGAACTCTGAGGCTCTGTCTGTCAACAGAGACAGAAAAACAAGAGACTAAAGACACTCACAAGGCCGGTATATAGGAATAAACTATATTGAAGAATGCTGGCTGATCAGGAAACAGAACTGGTGACTCTCAGGAAGTGCAAACAGCAGGAAGTATGACGTGGTCAAAAACAAGCTGTGTCGGTAACAGAAGAACACAGTTGACAAGCCAAATCAGGTATCCAGGAGAATGGTCGCAAACAAGCCAGACAGAACCAGATGAACAGTAGGAAACTACTAAGAGAAATACAGAACCAGGATACAGAGCCACAGCAGTAGGCTGCTTACATTGCAATGTAAAGGTAGTAACTGAGGTGCTGAGCAGCTATTCACGGAAAGAGGGTAAACTCCTAGGTAAGCCTCTTTCCATGGTCAGATGATATGATTCCCAGGTTCCACATACTGTAGAGTGGCCTCCAGAGGTTGCAAGAAAACATGACAAGCAAATAATCATCACAAAGTATAGGGTGGCAAGGTGTAAATGTGACAGCCTCAATGTTCCCTCATGGTGTATGTGGCTCCATTGTTGAGTGCCGGGATATGATACCATATCTTGGCACACAGCATCAATTGCCAGCACATATCACAAGGGAGCATTGAAACATAGGTCTGTAGGAACAGAACACCTGCCCTGCTTCTCCAGCAGCAGGCAATCCAGTCTACCTTTTCAGAGAACCATCAGGATAGCAGACACCAAACAGATGATTGGCAGACGATAAAAATATAGAAATATGTTTTTCCACAATGACCAAAAGTATGAGAACACAACGATTTCATCAGGTATGAGATACCAGTGTCTTGACCATCTACCAAAATGCGATCCCTTTTGCTAAAATAGAGCAGTCATCTACAGTCAAGCTAGGTCAGCATACCAGATTAGAGTTTAAAAGGAACCAGCTGGGTCCTGATATCAGAATTCAATGTAAACAAGTACAAGCTGAGTCAGGAAACCAAGAATTAGATAGAGAATACTTCTAGAGCAATGCACAGATGTAACATCACCAAATGCGCAAGTTAGAAATCAGAATATAAATAACACAATAAATAGCTAAGGTTACTTTAATGAGGTCATGGAAGGCTAAAATTGCAATGTCTCAGTATGCAAGTGTGATGATGTCATATACACAGTGTCGTGATGTTATTTGGGTGCATGAAATTGACTTCCCCATGAAGGCAGAAGAGCCATGCAACGCGAAGGAAGAAGGATCACAGAGTTTTGACAAAATCAGCGTGTTGGGCTAACTTTGCCAACAGAGCCGGACAGGGACTAATAACCAACCAAGGAAGTAATTAAATACTGTCACGGAGCTGGCTAGTCCGACCGACTACCTCAACCAGTGATGAGATGATACTGCTGGGGGTAGCCACAGAAGCCTTTACAAACCCAGGGCCCATAGTCAATAGGGAGGAGGCTGGCAGTCAGGCCTCTCCAGTGGTCCCAGTGATGGAGGCTTCCGTCACAAATACCATCTCCATATGCGCACTACACATAGCCCTAACTGTTCCAATAAATACTGCACCACAATAGCACAAACACCATCTTCCTCATCATATTCCCCCCAAATAAAGTTCAAGACACAGTGTAATCATGGCCTCAATAAATGAAACACTGAACACTATCAGTCACACTCAAACATTTATATCACAAATCTCAGTCACTCATAACCCACTCTGCTGAACAAGGAACACACTGGGCTACACACACACCGCACTCAGCCACACAAACACCACAAAATGTACGCTGCCATATGTCTAAATCTTCATCTCCTTTTGTAGCTTTCCTGCAGCATAACAGACAGCCTGCTTACCACCACCTTAAGCAAAGCTCTTGCAAGATAGAAAAACTTCCCTGCACCATAACAAACAGCCTACTTACTACCATCTCAAGCTATGCTCTTGCAAAGTAGAAAAGGTATCTATCTCGACCAGTAGTGTATCTAGGGGGGCATGGGGGGTGGTCCCCCTGGGTGCCACTCATCAGGGGGTGTCAACAGGCCGGCATCGGTGGTGCTCCCCTCTAGAGAAGGCCTATAATGTCCGCCGCTAGAGGAGCAGGCTCGGTTGGGGAGACCAAAGATCTCCCTCTAACCAACTTAAAATCAGTCAAGGGAGCAGGAGGTATGTTATTGCACACCTCCAATTCTGCTCCCTTGGGATGCGTATTGGCAACTAATGATGTGTGTCGAGCTTGACATCATATCCCTGCACACAACAGTGAATCTGCGCCCACTGCAGGTGAAGGACACAGAATAAGAAGAGCCAAGAGGAAAGGTAGAGAGACATTCACTGAACACGGAGGCAGGCGTCCCCTGGCAGTGAATTTAAAAACCAGATATTGTGCTTCTGTGAGCTTCCTGTTATCTTACCTATTGCTGATTGAATCCTGTTGCTGACCCCTGGCTATTGTTATTTGACTACGCTGACACCATGTAGGGAACCCTAGAGGAGTTCCTCAAAAAATACAGGTGGAGACCGGAACGCAGGAAGCAGGCTGAGGAACAGGAGCCAGGTCTGGTATACGAAGGGTCAATCTCATACAAGCCGGGTCTGGTACACAAAGGGTTAATCTTGAATAAACCGGGTCTGGTATACAAAGGGTCAATCTCATACAAAGCTGGGTCTGGTACACAAAGGGTTAATCTTGAATAAGCCGGGTCTGGTACACAAAGGGACAATCTGATACAAAGCCGGGTCTGGTACACGAGAGGTTAAATCAGGAACGAAAGGAGAGAAACTCACGAACTGCACAGCACAATAACTGAGCACTGAATGAGTCTCAGTGCTCAGTTTTTGAATTGCCCGCTGGTGAACGCCACGCCTACGTGCGTGACGTCACTCAGGCGCGTTCCCCGCCGTCCGCAGCAGGGAACGCATAAAGTTTTGTTGTGACGCACGCGTGTCTAGTAGCTGGCATGCCGCGAATGGAGGAGGAGGAGGCGCCGCAAACGGCGCGGGACCTGCCGGACCAGACGGGCGGGCGTCCCGGTAGGTGCCGAACCCCGGGACCCTTACACACCATCACAGCCTTGACGCAACAGTTGGCTAACTTCCAGCAGACGCTGCAGGAGATCCAAACCAACCAGCACCACTTAAGACAGCAGGTACACCTCCTACTAATGCAGCAGAGCGCACCCGCTGAACAAGCCTTCTTTAATCTGAAAACTCGGACATATGCCTCCGACTACGTCAAAGTACATACGGTGATTTCCCTGCTGTCTGATGAACCCCAACTCTGAGCACACCACTTATTGCATAGTAATAGCCCGTTGTTGGACTCCTGGCCTTCCTTCTGTGAAGCCCTCAATGCACTCTATGATGATCCATACCGGGTCTCCTCAGCAACAACCATGCCAGACAGCCAGTAGAAGATTACATCACGGAGTTCAGATGTCTGGCCCTGGAGACCAATTAGAATCAACCTGCACTCCATGACCAATTTCGCTGAGGTCTGTCGGAAGCCATTAAGGACAAGCTCACTCGTACTTCCATTCCCCCAACCTTGGAGGACTTCATACGTCTGGTTACACAGATCGATAGGAGGCTGTGACAGAGATGTACCTCTTGGTCACCAGTACCTGCTCACTTCAGGGTTCCGTCTCTGCCTGTGATGGTAGCCTTCTGAGACTTGTGGGCATACAAGGGTTAATGTGTATTTTGTATTTTCAAACTGATGTTCCTTCTTTGTATAATCCCTTTATGTTTATTGGTGCTGCTTCCTGTCTGCACTGCCATTATCTTGAGCTGATGTTATTAACCCTTTCTTGTGGTGTGGTGTGAACTATTGTATCCCAGGATGTAATTCATGTGTTAAGAAGTTCCTTCTTTGTATAATCCCTTTATGTTTATTGGTGCTGCTTCCTGTCTGCAATGCCATTATCTTGAGGTGATGGTATTGATCCTTTGTTGTGGTGTGAACTATTGTATTGTAAACACAAGAAAAGAAAACACACACCACTAGTGTAAATGAATAAGTAATACTTTCCCTAATTAGGCAGCAGCACCCAAATAAGCGTTCCTCCAACACGTAATAATCTATATAATTCTTCCAAATGGGGCGCACATCCACATAGGCGCAAGAAAAGAAAACACACACCACTAGTGTAAATGAATAAGTAATACTTTCCCTAATTAGGCAGCAGCACCCAAATAACCATTCCTCCAATACTTAATAATCTATACAATTCTTCCAAATGGGGCGCACATCCACATAGGGGGCAAGAAAAGAAAACACACACCACTAGTGTAAATGAATAAGTAATACTTTCCCTAATTAGGCAGCATCACCCAAATAAGTGTTCCTCCAACACTTAATAATCTATACAATTCTTCCAAATGGGGCGCACATCCACATAGGGGACAAGAAAAGAAAACACACACCACTAGTGTAAATGAATAAGTAATACTTTCCCCAATAAGGGAGCAGCACCCAAATAAGCGTTCCTCCAACACTTAATAATCTATACAATTCTTCCAAATGGGGCGCACATCCCTATGTGGATGTGCACCCCATTTGGAAGAATTGGATTAATTAAATGCCTGAGTTAATTTCCTTATGTTAACTTTCCTTTTGTATACAAAGTACTTGGTTGTTTGTAGTGTTTTACCCACCCCTTGGTTTCCTATATAACCTTGTCTGCCTTGCAATAAACAGAGAAGTCTTCCCCAAGAGTTTGGTGTGTGTCCATTTCTTGGGAGGGTTGCGGCAGAGTCTTCGGATCTGTCAGCATTGAGCTTAGCACTTGGCAGCCTCTGTAAAGGCTGTACTTGGAGGCAGAGGGATCAATACCTGCCTTCCTATCCAGTGGTTAAAGGACTGGATGCCTACCCCAGCTCAGGTCAAACCTGCTACGGTCTACTGACCCTTCAGACTCACTCCAGAAGTTTCCCCTACTGAGACCAGCATCCTGGGGTAGTCACCGACTTGACCCCGGTCTCAGCAATGCTCCTTTCTGACGATATATCCTGGGGGAGAGGCTGCTCCAGGTATCCATATCATCACACCGCCATCTCCAGAAGAACCTATGAAGACTGGCATCATTCGTGGTCTCCTCTCACCCGCTGAGAGAGAACGTCGCAGAGCTCTGAACCTCTGCATGTATTGTGGCAGACCAGGCTACACTTACAAAGACTGTAGAGCCCGTATCCGTTACCCCAAGGGTAAGAAGCCTTTTGTTACACATCAACCCTACCTTTCGCCTCACCTGTCTATCCCTGTCTCTTTACAGTGGAATGAGGGAACAGCCTGCCTTGCAGCCATGTGTCACACGTGTATTGTGGAATACAAGTGAGGAACCCAGTATGTAGTAATGGCACTGGTAACGAACACTGGAAGCTATAGGAAAAGTTAGACAAGCCGGGTCAGGAGTGGAGAAGGCCGCGAAGTCAGGAACAAGCATAAATCAGCAACGGAGAGACTAGTCAGAAAAGCCGGGTCAGGAGTGGAGAAGGCAGCAAAGTCAGGAACAAGCATAAATCAGCAACAGAGAGAATCAGTAGAATAGTCAGAACGCAGCAATAGGAACTGCTCAGCCAGAACAATAACTGAACACGGAATGGAAGTCAGTGCCCAGCTTTTAAATCTGCCGCGTTCCCCAAGCTCTGCCCCAACGGATGACGTAACGCTATGTACGTTGTGTCGCCTCCAGGGAGGCATACTACAAAAGAGGGGGCGTGGTTCGCCCGCACGCGTACTTTTGAGGACCTGCCACGGGTGTCTGCTGGACGGACAAGCATGATGCTGCGAGGGAGGTAAGGTTCGAGTACCCGCTAGACGCGGGTACTCGGGTGAGGTGCTGCGTTGCGGTCCGTGACGCGAACCGTGACACCATAGTGGACTCAGGAGCCAGCGGGGGCTTTATGGACGATGAGACTATTTAATCTCTAGCCAACCCGATTCTAGCCATCCCGATTCGCCCCAAGAACTGTCCAATAACCATCGAGTTTGTGGACGGAAGTCCTTTAAAGACTGGCCCCATAGTCGGAGAGACCGTTCCTCTGACTCCAAAGCTAGGGAATGGCCATGTCAAGACCATCTAGTTTGAGGTGGTACCTTCCTCGATACCACCTGTCATTTTAGGTCTGCCATGGCTCAGGAGACATAATCCCTTCATTAAGTGTCACTTTGTGCTTTGCTTCACATCCACTCATTGCAGGAATCAGTGTCTAACGACCCGAACCATCTGCCTCAGACAGACCACTGCACCTCCCCATACCCTACAGACAATTCAAGGACATATTCAAAAGGAGGAGTGCCGAGCAGTTTCCCCCTTCCAGGCCATAAGACTGCCCTATCGATCTCCTACCCGGTTCTGCGATTCCTTTTGGGCGTATCTACCCGCTCTCTGAACCAGAACTCGCTACACTGAAAGAATATGTAGAAGAAAACCTGGCCAAAGGCTTCATTTACCTTCTACTTCCCTGCTGGAGTCGGGATTATCTTCGTGCATAAGAAAGACAGGGGATTGCATCCTTGTATCGACTACCGGGAGCTCAATAACATAACAATAAAGAACTGCTACCCGTTACCGTTAATCCCGGAACTTTTGGAACATGTACGCTCTGGTAAGATCTTCACCAAACTTGATTTACGTGGAGCATAAAATCTGTTGAGAATTCGGAAGGGAGGTGGATGGAAGACAGCATTTCGATGTCGTTATGATCATTTTGAGTACCTCGTGATGCCTTTTGCTCTATGTAATGCTCCCGCCACCTTCCAGCACTTCGTGAATGACATCCTTTCATGATATCCTTTGTCATTGTATATTTGGAAGACATTCTGGTGTTCTCCCCATCGTTGGACAAGCATTGTGAACACGTGTGTCAAGTGCTGACCCGTCTGAGAGAGAATCCTCTCTATGTCAAATTGGAGAAGTGCGTGTTTGAGACACGGATCATCAAATTCCTATGATATATTCTGTCTCCTACCAGTATCGAGATGGACCCCAGGAAGGTCACAGCAATTCTCAACTGGCCCCCTCCTACAGATCTTAAGGGAGTACAACGGTTTGTGGGTTTCGTTAACTTCTCAGTAAGTGTGACAGGGCCAGGCTAGCTGGCTCATATGTTCGTGTGAAGTGTAGCCGGGTCATGGAGCACTTTTGTGCCCAGTTCCTGATACCGTGACCCGGTAATATTTTATATTGTGTTTTATTGTGTAACTGGCCCAGAGACTGAATGTGGCTACAGAATCCAGCCTTCAAAGGAACAATCAGGTAACCTGGCTGGGGCTCTTAATCAGACAGCACAGCCCAGACGGCACCCGCACTACAGGGGGGATAATACAGGTGGAGGAAACCCATTGTATTCTTTAATCCCCTCACCTGATACATCCCCTGTATACTGATGGGATTTGTGATGGGATGTGGTTGATGGGATTGGGGGTTGGGTTCGGTGCAGATTGAATTGAGATTATATATACGTTCTGTGTGTTTATAAATAAGAGAGTTCTTGTTTTACTACGAATGGTAGTGATCCATGGATAGTAGGAGCTATCCGTATGAGGGACTGACTGGTGATTGGTTGGCATTGGATGGCCGCGGTGGGATGAATCCCACGACTTGGGTGAAATCCAAACCACCAACTGGGACCGAGACCGCAGATATATGGAACGGGTCTATGAGAATTGCAGACGAGAGACACCAGGAGAGCTCCTGGAGGCTTGTAGCAAAGGAAGGCTACCCTGATTGCGGAAGGCATAGAGATGGACCAGCACAGGATGCCCCAGAGGAGAGCCTCAGACTGAGTGCTCTACAAAAGAACATTTTATGGAACTTATCCCTGTACCCAGGAGGGGCTACACCGGAGCAAGTGATGACGGTGATTGAAATATGTCACCGGGAACAAAGCCAGAGTGGGTCTGTGTTCCCCAGACTAGGGGAGCAGACCCCCAAAATATCATACCAGGCTATCTGAAACCCAGAGGATGAGACAGACCAGGTTACAGCCGAGGTATTTGAACTGGAACGCTAGCAAAGGCAGTTAGAGTCTGCACCCGCAGACTGGAGGGACGATCCCTCCCATCCCCACTTCAAAGCATACTGGGCACAGTACTGAATGATGTGGGATATACAAGTTCCACTCCTGGGGGAGTACCCATTGCCGGAGTGGGAAGACAAATTGAGGGGTCTCTTATATACAGAGCTTGACCTCCAGAGCTGGTACCAGGGTTTCTCCCAACAGTTAGCAGGTGAAGACCAAAGCAACCCTCTGATGCTATATAGCCCTGTTGACCCAGGACTGATATATGATCCCTTCCAATTTGACTCGTACTTCGGAAGCCCCTGCCAGTACCGTAGGGATACAATCTGGGACAACTGTGCTGAAGTCCTGGTTTATGCTATTCCCCCTGAGCTGGAGGCTGTTATGGATTGCCTGGTCCAAGAGGAAGGGCAGCTCGAGAGGGACTACAAAGATTTGCTGTGGAGAGTGGAGTTTCTGGAGTTACAAGGAGACCGGAAGGATGATATTCCAACTTGCAGGAGTAGGACCGAGGTCCTCCCCATCTATCCGCGGCCCCTGCCTTTGTGAGCAGAACCAAGGTCCTCACCGGCAAGAAAAAGCAGAGGAGGAAGCCAAAAGCTCTGACCCAAGTCCTCACCAACAACCCTGGCTGCTCTACCCCGGTGGGAGAGATGACTGTCCCTGCTGCCCAGTTCAAAGTCCTTGGCTGAGTAAGTGGCACAATCCCCCTCACCAAACCCCTAGCTATGCCCATAGAAGCCAGTGCCCCAGACTGTCCCCCTGATTTCCTAAGTATCCCGGGAGAAGCCTGGGTCAATGCCCCAGGAGTTCCCCTGAAGTCCCTGGTGACCTGGTAGAGGCACCGTTCCTCGACATAGCTAGGACACCGGAGGGGCTGCCGAGTGCCCCGGGTCCTCTCATTAACCTGTCGCCTGCCCTGGTTCCTATCCCTGTGTTCTCCTCCGATGTGTCCCCTGATTCCTTGAGTATCCTGGGAAAAGCCCAGGTCCCTGTCCCTATGTATCCCCCTTGTCTTCCTGAGATTCCTGCAAATCCGCCTGGCCCCTGAGAGTACCTGTGACCTGAGAGAGGTACTGGCCCCTGAACTAGTAAGGACGCCAAAGGGGAATGTGTACTTTCATGGGTCCTTCCGGTGACCTAATACAGGCACGATGTCTAGTCTCCGAAGCGATCCCTGGTTCCTCAAGTGTCCTGGGAGAAGCCCAGGTCACTGTCCCAGAGTGTTCCTCTGACTTTCCCCGTGCCCAGGCAGAGGCACCTGTCCCAGAGAGGGAGATCAAAGGGTCTGCTTAACCCTCCCGGTGGTCCAGTGTTGGCACCTGTCCTTGCCCTGGAGTATTCCCCTTGGTCCCCCGAGTACCCTGCATAACTCAGGTGTCCCTGTTACCTCGGTGAGGGGGATAGCCATGTACCCCCTGCTGAGCTGGGACCATCCTCCAGACTACTGACTATATTTTTGGACAACCAGGGCTCATGGATGCTTCTAACAAAGGGAGCCATGAACTAAGGCCTGCACCTTTGAAATTTGTCTACTCGGACAGCCTGCAGCAGACCCGTTTGGATCTGCCTGGTTTTCCGGACCGTTGGTCCAAGGGGAGATCTGTGACAGGTCCAGGCTAGCTGGCTCATATGTTCATGTGAAGTGTAGCCGGGTCATGGAGCGCTTTTGTGTCCAGTTCCTGATACCGTGACCCAGTAATATTTTATATTGCGTTTTATTGTGTAACCGGCCCAGAGACTGAATGTGGCTACAGCTCCAGCCTGGCTACAGCTCCAGCTCAGGTAACCTGGCTGGGGCTCTTAATCAGCCAGCCCAGCCCTGTTTTCCCAGACAGCACCCGCATTACAGGGGGGATAATACAGGTGGGGGAAACATATTGTATTCTTTAATCCCCTCACTTGATACATCCCCTGTAAACTGATGAGATTTGTGATGGGATGTGGCTGATGGGATTGGGGGTTGGGTTCGGTGCACATTGAATTGACATTATATATATGTTCTGTGTTTTACTACGAATGGTGGTCTGACTGATCCGTGGATAGCAGGATCTATCCGTATGAGGGACTGACTGGTGATTCCTCAGCCCTCAAACAGGGGTACCCAGCCTTGGGTACGGTGACCCTATAACAGTAAGTTCATGCGTAACGTCTCCCAGGTCATTCAACCTTTCACTGCCCTCAGTTCCAAAAAAAGGCATTCTGCTGGAATGAAGCAGGGCAGAAGACCTTTATATACCGTAAGAAAAAGTTTGCATCCGCTCACATCCTATGACTACCTGTCACATCCCGCGGTGTAGCTCATCACCTGGCACTTACCTTTTCCACCTCCTGTCCGCTGCCGCCGTTCTCCTGAGCACCCGCGTGTAGCAGACACTGGCGCCTCCTCCTCTGTGGGTCCTCTTTGGGTCCTCTTTGTTCGCTGGGAGGGGAACAGAGGACGGGCCCGCTCACCATGCCCCCCTCTTATCCCCTGCCTCCATGGCGATGAAAGGACGCAGAGTGCGTGATATCACTAACCGGCGGCGGGGCGAGGGAAAGCGGGAGGTTTAAAACCGAGCACTGACTTCTATTCAGTGCTCGGTTATCTTGTATGCTGAGATCACTACTGTGAGCAGATTTCATCCTATACCTCTATTGCTGTCCTGCTACTGTTATATCCTGCACTGCTACCTGGTGTACCTTTGTGGGCCTGGTCTACTACACGGTGCTCCTTATTCTACCTGGCGTACTTGTAGCTTTGTGGGCCTGGTATACTACACGGTGCTCCTTATTCTACCTGGTGTGCCTGTGCCTTTGTGGACCTGGTCTACTACATGGCGTTCCTGTTCTTCTGAAGGCCCAGGAAACTAAACGGTGTATATCTGGACTTCTGATCTGCTGTAGCCTTATCGTCTAGTGGCTTTTTGTCCTGTTGCTTAATAAACCTGCTATTCACCACCATCCTCTACATACTGGGTTCCTTCTCCGTTACCAACGTTACACTACCTGTCCCACAGAAACCCTACACGCTCAAGGTCGACGCATCCGATACAGCAGTTGGTGCCATTCTCTCCCAGATCGGATGATCAGCTTCACCCCGTGGCTTTTTTCTCCAGGGCGCTCACACCGTCTGAGAGAAATTACTGCATAGGTGAGCGGGAGTTACTGGCCATCAAACTCGCACTGGAGGAATAGCGACACCTTCTTGAGGGCGCTCTGCATCCCATCACCATCTTCATGGATCACAAGAACCTCGAATATCTGAGCTCGGCGAGACGTCTGCAACCCCGGCTGGCGACGTGGTCTCTGTTCACACAATTCACATCACCTATTGTCCCGGGTCACGTGACGTCAAAGCAGATTCTTTGTCCCGAATGTACGAACCTACCTCATTATCGCCGCCTCCTGACCAGGACACGGTCCTCTCCCCCAACTGTGCCACACTAGCTATGGGACTCTGTTCTCCAGGCTTAAATTAAAACATCGGGTTTTTTTTTAACTTTATTTAACATCCTCCATGTTAAATAAAGTTAACAAAAACTTTATTTAACATGGAGGATGTTAAATAAAGTAACAACAAAACCCCCCCCGATGTTTTAATTTAAACTCTGTACGGCTGCACACCCGTAAGGCCGGCCCTGGTGGGGGCTTCCCGGCACCTTAGATTGGCGGACCCGGTTGCAGTTGCCAGGTGCCCCTTATGCCCTGCGTTATTGCGGCCGTATTTTAAGGTAGGGGCCTAGAGCTGCAGCCCCTAAGTCAACCCGGACTTGCCGCGGCCCGGCCCACCGGGCAAATGCCCGGTGTGCCCGATGGCCAGTCCGGGCCTGGAGGCAGGGCGTTCCCTGGCGGAGGATTTTAAAACCAGCACTGAGTTTTACTCAGTGTTCAGATATTGTGCTTCTGTGAGCTTCCTGTTATCGTACCTATTGCTGATTGAATCCTGTTGCTGACCCCTGGCTATTGTTATTTGACTATGCTCATCACACTGACCCTTGGCTTCATTTACTGGACTGTGCTTTGTGTGACCCTGACTCGGCTTCATACCTGGACCTTGCTGCACTTAGTGAATCAACCCCTGCCTACTTTCGTTTGACGGTGATTATCCTGTATACCGGGTTCCTCATCCCAAACCCTCACAGTGGCAGAGCCTGTCCTGGCATGTGTGTTTGGGTGCGGGTGTGGCTGAGCCTGTCCTGGTGTGTGTGTGTGTGTGTTTGGGTGTTGGTGTGGGAGAGCCTGTCATGGTGGGTGTGTTTGGGTGTTGGTGTGGCAGAGGCTATCCTAGTGTGTGTGTGTGAGTGTGTTTGGGTGTCGGTGTGGCGGAGCCTGTCCTGGTGTGTGTGTTTGGGTGTCAGTGTGGCAGAGCCTGTCATGGTGGGTGTGTTTGGGTGTTGGTGTGGCAGAGGATGTCCTGGTGTGTGTGTTTGGGTGTTGGTCTGGCAGAGCCGTTCCTGGTGTGTGTGTGTTTGGGTGTCGGTGTGGCAGAGCCTGTCATGGTGGGTGTGTTTGGGTGTCGGTGTGGCAGAGCCTGTCCTGGTGTGTGTGTGTTTGGATGTCGGTATTGCAAAGCCTGTACTGGTGTGTGTGTTTGGGTGTCGATGTGGCAGAATGTGTTTGGTCATCTGTTTCCTGGCACTTTACTTACTGTAGGAATAAATTGAACTATTTAATTTTCATGTATCCAGAGATTAAACATGAATTTGTAGTCACTTCAGAGGACAAAACTTTCTAGGCCCAGAAATCAGTGAGAGTAAAGGTTTTTCTGTTATTTACTCTATTTCAATCTGCATATCTTATAGCAATATAGCATATATCTAAATTGTGGCTTCAGGCATCCCGTGTATGAAGACTTTGTTTAGTGTAGTGATGTACTCGCAATCTAATCACATTACATCAATATTCGTTAGAAAATCAGGAAAAGATAGACATGGATGATGGGCTGATTCGGTGACGCAATGGGCCACTTCACTAGATTTGCCCCTTAGGCTGCCAGCCCTCCCCTGCCTTTAACAAGCTGATGTCTTTTTTCCTCCCTGTCCCCAGCATATTGAAGTTTTTGTGTTGTTTGCATATGAATATGTACTTTAGAGCAGTCCATGTACCTGGAGTTGATAACTGTGTTTTCGATTGATAGCAGTAGGACTGTTTCTGTGATCTAGTGCTTCAAGCAGACTTGGTAGGTCACAATACTAGATGCGTTCTGGTGGCTGGGCAGCGTGCAATGGAGCGCCTGCTGAGATGATCACTGGTGCTGGCCACATGGGCCTTTTATGAAACCTTTGGTGTGTCATGATGTGTTAATTGGATGCTAAATTATAAATACAACAGCGGAAGTAAAATATATTTGATCAATAAAAGTGTGTCCATTGGATTTTTGGTGGTAATAGATCATGTGAGAGGACAAGGCCCACTAGACTGTCCCAGAGTCATGAGATGTTCTATACGATGTGATGTAGTGCAATTTAGTGTTTTTTACCATTGTAAGCTCTGGGAAACAGTATAAATCCAGAAAATGCACAGCTGCTGATTTATTAATTCCTGAACCATTAAAGCAGTAACCATCCTGAATTTCATGTATCAGAATCAAGAGTCACAGAAAGTTTTAGTGTGAGTCCCTTGAAATAAACTACCCTATTTGCCCGATTATAAAACAAGGTTTTTTCCAGAGCAAATGCTCTGAAAAATACCCCTCGTCTTATAATCGGGGTTGTCTTATAATCAGACCTCAAATAGGTCTGACTATGAGACTAAGATCCAGATCCCCCGCAGCGATGCAGTGGACCTGGATCTTCCCCCTGTGTTATCCCCCCCCCCAACTTACCGGTGCTTCTGAGTCCCCGGAGCTTAGTCCGGGCAGCGCGTAGAGCTGCATATAGGGGTATAAGGCAATTCTGGAGGCAGAGTGGCACATAGGGGGTCAAAAGGCATATCATGGGCACAGTGGCATATAGAGGGTTAAAAGGTGTATCATGGGGCACAGTGGCATTTAGAGGGTATAAAGCATTTCTGGGCAGAGTGGCAAGCCTGGGGGCAGATGTGACTGGGGGGGCAGGTTGAAAAAAAAGAAATAAAAACAAAAACAACATATTTTTCTCAATCATAGCTTTTATTAACAAACAATAGTTCACATAGTTTACATGAATTAACATTTACTGGTAAAACTTTTTTCCTATAGGGTCGTCTTATATTCAGGCTTTTTCTTTTTTTCATTAATTAATATTCAGATTTTGGGGGGTCGTCTTATAATCAGGGTCGTCTTATAATCGCAACTATGGTAATTGGTAAATACATATCCACATAATCTCTCTCTGCTACCATAGCCTAGTCATAAAGGATGTATTTTAAGTTGGACTTGTTGATATTGTTAATTCCACAGTGCATAATGAGTTTTGGGTTTTAGCCTGTCCTAGGTTTGTTTTAAAAGTTACAGGTTATTAGTGATAATATATTCCACCCTTTTGTTTTTAATCAATGACATATTTAATTACTAGCTAAACAAAGAAGCCTAATATTTCAGAAATCCACTTCCAAAGGAAACACGACAAAATAAAGCAGTAATAGTATTTAATAAACAACCTGAAACATTATAATGCGTATACATAGATTATTTTATACAGTTTTTTAGTACATCATAGCAGGCTAAACAAATATTTATGTGTTTTGACTCCTGACTAAATCTTTATATATTTGTATTCCCATTCTTCCTGTTGTTGTTGTTTATAAATTCACTTTTAATTACAAAGCCAATTGTATTACAATTGCTGTTATATTCAGAAATGTTTTTCAAATATTACTGTCTTCATCTCACCTTCCAATAAAAGAAATATGCAGAAAAAATGACAGAATAAAACATTACTGTCACTAATGGATAGGAATTAAATGATCTACAATAATTTGCTGTTGTCAACCAACAGTAATTCAGTTTCATTCTAATTCTGGAGCTGGGATTTTTAACCTCATAAAAGCTGGAGTTTTCAATATACATGAGTTTTAAAAAAAAAGCTAAATTTAATTAATAACCTAGTAATTACCTATAGGTATTAGGTAACACATTTTTGCAGTTCTTAATAATGTTTATTTAATCACATTATTCAATTTGTTAAACCTAAATAAATGATCAACAATATTTGATTATCATTATGTCATTAATGTAAAGTTTATAGTCCATCTTAATATGAACCACATGAAAATGACCTGTCTAGCACAGCCACAGACACTTATATTTATTCCACTGGGCAGGAAGTACATTACAATACATTATATAAGTACTGCTTTGCACAGATTTTCATACATTGATGAAACCTTACACAATGCTCAAATTATATATTTAACAAAAATAATTATATTAAATCTATACTTATCCTGTTTTTTTATCTAGTGTTATTATTGTTGTTATGTTTTGCACTTTTTGTTATGTCCTGTTTACCTATACAGTGCTACATGATATGACACTGTATAAAACAATAAGTAATGTCTTAAAGACAGGAGCTATAAATATGTTCTGTAAATATGTGTGATGGTTGCACAGATCA
The DNA here is from genome assembly GCA_029215755.1 of Spea hammondii. NCBI lineage: Eukaryota > Metazoa > Chordata > Amphibia > Anura > Pelobatidae > Spea > Spea hammondii. The sequence continues at coordinate 70,454,771 of JARDYJ010000004.1, forward strand.
CTTTTCCTTGTTCCTATATGCTGAACACTGTTGCCTGTGAAGACATCTTTACAGATATTGTGGTAGGTAAGTTGAACAGCCTCCCAGTAGAAGTAACAGGGGACAATGGAATGAGGAAATTTGAACATGCATGGAATATGTATATGTCTATCCTGAATATAATACAAAATCAGCAACAATTGGCAGACTAGATGGGCCAAGTGGTTAAAATCTACCATAGTTGCTCCATTATAAGACGACCCTGATTATAAGACAACCCAAAAAATTTGAATACTAATTTAGGAAAAAAAGAAAGAGCCTGAATAAAAGACTACCCTATAGGAAAAAAAAGTTTTAGTAGTAAATACTAATTCACATGTAACCTATTTTAATAAAAACTATGATTGAAAAAATATATTTTTCTGTTTTTATTTCCTTTTTTTTGCCACTCTGCCCTAGTTATGAACATCTGCCCCAGGAATGCCTTATACCCCCTTGTATGCCAGTCTGCCCCCCAGAAATGCCTTATACACCCATTTATGCCACTCTGCCCCCCTGACATGCATTTTAACCCCCTATATGCCACTCTGCCACCAGAAAACCATTGAATCCCGCCCCATGCCACTCTTAACCCCCCGCATGCCACTCTTAACCACATGCCACTCTTAACCCCCTCCCTGCCACTCTAACCCTGCCCCCCCCGACTTACCAGTGCATCCCTTTACTTGTGACCCGTGTTCGACTCCCTGGTGTCTAGTGGGGCAGCCGGTGGAGGTCTGTGCGATGCAGCCCTCCGCTGCTGGTGGTCAGTACTTCTGCCGGGGCTTCTATGACGGAGCGCCGGCATCACATGACCTTCCGGTGCTCCACCATAGAAGCCCCGGCGGACGTGACGGCAGCAGCGGAGGTTGTCTGTGCGCATCCTGCAAACGTTCATTGGCTGCGGGATGCGCACAGACAACCTCCACTGCTGCCTGCACTTCCGCCGGATCCGGGTCCCCTGCAGCGGTGCGGGGGTGAGGTATGATTAGAAGACGACCTTGAATATAATACGAGGGATATTTTTCAGAGCATTTGCTCAAAAAAAAACCTTGTCTTATAATCGAGCAAATATGGTATTTGTCTATACATTTCTATGTTTCTAGGTCTATTACATCTTATTCCTGATACATAACTCTTCACCTTTGAAGTGGTCAAGAAAGACTTTTGTATGTGGTTAAAGGTATGAATAAAGGGTTTCCAAGACTTGCTATATTACTTTCTGATCATCTGATAATAATGTTATCGAGTGAGGCATTTGGATGCATCATTGATTTTATATACACAATTCTATTTATGGGCATTTATAGGCATTTTCTGATATTACTAAAGGATAGTGATGGCATTGACTAAATTGTTAATCCACATTGTTTTAAGATGGGGTATCTTCAAATATAGCAATAATAAAGACCAACTTTGAAATAATAAACTTCATATTTTTTCAAAATTTCATATTTTATGTAATTGTAAATTATATGTGCTGTCTATTCATCTGAAAACACAGAGCAATTTGAATCTCCTCACATTTGATCCCTGTAATCATTACATTTATAGCCATCATTAACCAATTGTTTAATGCTTGAAGTAAATGAAAAACACATTATTAAATAAATGAAGCTTGTACGTAAGAGAAGCAAGACAACAGTCTCATTAAACCTCATAACAAATAAACCAGTCCTTGTGATTCTTTATTATTTATTATTATTATTGATGGGACAAGTATGACTATATATTTTACTCTTGAGAACAAGATTGATGTTAAAAATGATAAAAGAATAAAAAGTATGTGAAAGGAAAAAATGAAAAATACACATGATCATTTTAACATATTTTTATTATTTAAATTTATATTTTGCTTGGAGCATGCAGAAATTGTACTGCATCTGTCAGGCTTGATTTATTTCAACATGTAATACATGTAGCTACTATGGAAACAAGATTCATATTGTTTTTATAGAGGGAAACATCCATCTCATGGAATAACAGCTCAAACAAAATATTATGGGGTTTTTTTTAATTGAATTTAAACTGTAAGTGATATACTTTTGAAAAAAACACCATGCAATCTTGATAAGGAAAACTAATGAGATGGCCTTTGCAGGGCTGGTCACATAATAGCCATGGTGACAAGGACCCCTATCAAGAAATAAAGCAGAAGATAAATGAGATTTTTCTAATATCCATTTCACCCATTGTTCAGAAGTGTCGCAAGAAACAGCTTCTATTTATCATGAGGTTGTAAAGACTGACATGATTTTGTAAAGGAAGTCTAAATTGCAGTTGTTACATTGGGCTATTAAGAGCCTGTAACCTTTTTTGTAAGAATTTAAAAATGTAATTTTTAGAAAGAGAGAGGGTTATACTGGCATTTTAGACACATTTGAATCAATTATTTTTAACTGCCATCTGGAATAATCAAGTGGCAAACAGATAAAAATTCACAGTTCTGTTACTGTATGCCATGTCTTTGTAGTCTGCATGTATGCATGTAAAGATAGAAAGACAGACAATCCAACAAATATATATATAACAGAGGGTGTTATGTGAACCTTTGTGGTTTACCTGACATACAGTAAAGCAAATATGTTAAAAAATATAGTGATCAGGTTCTTGATACTGTAACATAGGAATTAGTTTTGTAACACGCTTGTGTACATTGTGAAGAAGCAGATTTGTATATATTGTTTTCCATAAAAGTAATAGTGTTGTTACACAATTATCAATGATTTTGATTTGACAATATTATATCAAGTATGTTTAGCCCATTTGCTAAACTGTTTGTACTCAGCATAATGCTACACATGACTTATCTTTTGGAATGATGATTTTTAGCTTGGTAGATTTTTTTTTATCACACTTGACATATGCAGCGTACATTTGATTTTACTTATTTTCATGTGTTGACGCCTGCTGCTTTGGACATTTACAGGGTGTTTATAATCAGGAGTATCTGCAGTAGAGGCACCTGGGAATTTTCATATAATGCTGCCCTATTCTACCTATGCACCACTCACTGTTTGAACAATGCATACCCTGTGGTCTTTTGTGTTTGCAGTATGCCCTATTTAAAAGAAAATCCTGTATTTAATCATTAGTTTTCTCCCAAAGGGTATGCAACAGAAATAATTATAAAGCAAAATGTCAATAACATAAATAAATTAGTTCATACATTCAGCAACTAAGCATTAATAATATACACCTGTGTGCAGTACATATTTGGCTAATGGGAACATTTGTGTAATTGCAAAGATTTTGAATTTCAGTGCAATTATTTGCTTCATTCATGACTCTAACCAGATAATTTATTTCAGTTAAAGGGGCAATCTTTTAAGCTCATTTAAAGAAATATAATTATATATAAATATGATTATTCTGTTATTTATTATGGCACTGTTTTACTGATGATTTCTGCTTGTATTTTTATATGTTTGTATATATGCAAAAATATTAAAGTGTTCTTATTATAGTTTTATAATTATGATTAAAATTCTTTCTGTCACAGTTTTTGTTGAAAACATTTGAAGTTTGATTTAAGGTAGTTATTTTCAGGCAGGTTCAAGCCTAGGGTCACCGACATCTGAGTGCAAAATTTGGCGCTCCCACATGCATTTTCTACTCCACCTCTTTGGGGACCCCGACTTCACACACTTCCCACAGTGCCAGCTTTGTCCCCAAATAGCTTGTCAATGCCATTTTGGGCCCAAACAGGTCATCAGTGATACCTTTGCCCCCCCAAACAGCATTACACTAAATATGTCAGTGACATCCGCTACCCTGACTTTAAAGAAGCAGCTGAGCGAGAGGGGCAAAGCCATAGCCAGCTCTTTTTGTGCCCGAGGCTAGAACAGAAAATTGTGCCCCCACTATATCTATAATCTATAAAGAAGTATATACATCAATATATTAATATCAATGTGCCGGACCATTGTCTCAAGCTTTTTACACCAAGTAGCTGTATTGCATCCAATAATGATACAATATTAAGGTCTACTTTAAGTATATAAAAGGACCAGCTAAAAGAAACTATGAAAGGTTGGTTCATTAGAATGCACATTTAAAAAAATGAACATTGATTCATCAACTAACATTTTTATGGTGTTTACAAAGTTGGAATAAAAAAAACCCAGAAAATTACCATCAGTGCCATCAGGGAAACATGCACATAAGTATTCATGGTCGCACACCCAAGGCCAGCCCTGGTACCCAGATTGCATCCACAGGACTTGCCCACTACCTAGATTGCATCCACATGACTTGCCCCAGCACCCAGATTGCACTCATAGAACTTGCCCCAGTACCCAGGTTGCATGCACAGGACTTGCAGCAGCACCTAGGTTGCATCAACAGCACTTGCCCCAACACTCAACTTACATCTAAATGACTTACTCAGCACTCAGATTGCACATATAAGACTTGCCCCATTACCCATATTGCACTCAATAGAGTTGCCCCAGCACCCAGGTTTCACACATGAGAACTACCACCTTTCCCTTCATTATTTCTCCCTTATATGTTTCTCTTCATTTCAATATTCTCACTATGCCCCCCTTTCTCACTATTTACCCCCTCTCCCCTTTTCTCACTACCATACCTGGGAACTTTTGGGCTCCGGCTACCCGGAGCCTTCCCTTGCGGGATGCGGCCAGGACTGCCCACGGACGTCAGCGGGCGGTCCCGTGACATCAGTGGGAGTTCCCCCTGACATCGGTGGGAGTTCCCCCTGACGTCAGTGAAGATCGCTGGGATATGACATTATAACCTGGCACTTGGCATTAATAGTCGGCACACAGTGCGAGGGAGCACTGAAGCAGAGGTCTATATTCACATTATATTTTGGCACACTGAGAAAGAGATCCATGATCTCCCCAATCGGCCATGCTCTTCCAGCTGTGGGTGCCCCCTAATTAAGGCCCCATAGGTGGCTGTCTTGGCTGCCTGGTACTAAAACTGGCTGGGATTTTTATGCCTCAAATTGTTTGTAGAATATTACCAACATATTTATTGATAACACATATTTGAAGTGATTTATACCTTGTATAGATTAGTTAGCTTGTCAGAACATAGCAGAAGCTGTCAGGCACCACCAGGATTCAAACCTGCAACCCTGTGGATTCTGGGTTTATCACCTATCCACTACTCCACCAGGTGAATCTTGGACTGCAGTGTCCTCCTACCTCTCCTTGGACCATGCTGTTCCCTAATGCTCTTGAAACACCTGCCCCTCGTTTGGTCAATTAAGGCTTAATATAAACCAGGCATCAGCTTAGCCTCATTGCTAGAGCATTGTGTTCCTGGCCCTGTATACTGAGCTACTGCTTTGCTGCATTTGATCTGTCTCCTGTGTATGACTCTTGGCTACGTCAACGATCCAGTTTTGTGTACCAGACCCCGGCGTGTTCCAGACGTACCTACCTGTCCAGCTGCTTCCAAGCCTTGTGTCCTGCCTGAGGGCTTCCTAGTCGTCTGCCCTGCCAGTGGGCTTCCTAGCCGTCTGCCCTGCCAGTGGGCTTCCTAGCCGTCTGCCCTGCCAGTGGGCTTCCTAGCCGTCTGCCCTGCCCGTGGGCTTCCAGTTTCCTGCCTGTTTTTCTCCTGCTCTCTCTGAACGCCTAAAGATGGCGCCTAATAGAAAATCTAAAGCTAAAGTAGCGCACAGCCCTGAACTGGACACATCAGCCGGCCTACATCCATGTTCTGAACCTGCCCCTGCATTGAGACTCCTACCTGATCCGGCACCGAGTGCCCTGACAGAAGCATAGCTAAACCAGGTGTAATTTCACATAATTTTATACTCTCTTTCTTACCTTCCATGCCTATTATATTTGGGATCACAATTTTGTTTGTTTATTAAAATGTTATAAGACTCTGCATCACATCCCATAATATATATCTGTAATTAGTTTTTAATTCATGCTAATTTCAGATACTAACAAAGATGCTCATACAGTCATACATTGAGTTTCAATAGTAGATCTACCATTTCCAACCTTCTGAAATGTGTGTTTTTAATTTGCATGTGTACAAATGTTTAACATTATCCTGTAAACACCCCCAGGATACACTTATAAATGAGAGTCAGCTCAGTTTTTTCTTCCTGGTGAAAAAAGAATAAAAAAGTTTTATACATACAAAAACATAAAACCCAACAATAATAAAATGAAATACTTTTATATTTACACAATAATGAGCTGTAATTTCCTGTTTATATCCTGCTTTATAGGAATAGTAGAATGTTTTATTCATTATCTATTTTAAACACATATAAAAATTGTATATATGTCTTTCTTTGTTTTTTTATTTCAAGGTGGTTAACATGTAACAGTCAAAAGCAACACATTTAATTGAAGGGACAGTTTAGTGTCCTGGCACACACACTATACAAGAATGCTATGAGCATTCTTCCAAAATGAAAAAAAATAATAATTTACCTGACACAGAAGTGGCGGCCTGTAGCATCTGCCCTTCTCCTCCATGGTCCGACAGGGCTTGGAAATCAATGGAAGAATTTACCACGCATGCACACTGGGGTTCTAAACAAGTCCTGCATGCTGGGTTCACCAAGTAAGCTGAATAAACCCCTTAAGGACAATGGGCGGTCCCTAAACCCATTGAAAACAATGCATTTTGAGCCCGTACATGTACAGGCTTTGTCATTAAGGGGTTAAATACATTCATATACAATCTATTAATCATGGTTTTTTTTCTTTTCGGTTACAGTTAAGTAATATGAAAAATGCCCATCTGTTGCTATATGTCCTGTTCCAAACTGATGCTTCATCATAAAAATTGTGATAATTGATTTAAAAGAACAGCCAGAGTGGCATATAGGAGTATAAGGCATTTCTGGAGGCAGGGTGACATATAGGGGGTATAAAGGCATTTCTGGAGGCAGAGTGGCATATAGGGGGTATAAGGCATTTCTGAAGGCAGAGTGGCCCCCTATATGCCACTCTGCCTCCAGAAATGCCTTATACCCCCTATATGCCACTCTGTCCCATTATATGCCTTTTAACCCCCTATATGACAGATTATGCAAATTATGCAAATTAGAATGGCTGGTATTTTTGGCAAGAAAGGTGGCAACCCTATATGTGCACCAAGATATATTCACCAGCCCCTCCCAATAATCTATCCACTCTGTCTGCAACATGCCGAACCCGGGCACCTGGGAGACAGCAAACCAGTTGCTGCGATCAGAGCCACATTTAGACCTTCAGACTTCTCCAACAGTTGCAGAGAGAACCAACCAGTTGTTCAGCTGTTTGTGGTAGAACACCAGGCAATGCCTTCAATGGGCAAAGTTTGCTAGGAATAACATTCCTCATAAAGCTTCCAAAACCTCTCCCTTCTTTTGTAATTATGGTTACCAACCTTCTTCTTTTCCATAATGGTTCGATAAAAAATCCCAGTTCCTGCAGTACACCATTATGTGACTCAATTGCCTATTCTAAGGGATAAGGTAAGAGATGCCTTATCTAAGGGCCTCTGCAACATACGACAGGCTCCTTCATACGTCAGAGGTGACCGAGTGTGGCTGTTAACTAATAACATCAAGCTCAATGATCCTTAAATGAACCTTGCTCCACAATGTTAGCCCTTTTTGTCTCCTTCGACAATTAATCATGTGCCTAATGAAATGCTTCTTCCTCCTTCCAGATACCTTGTGTGTTCTTGAAAAGAACTCCACAAACTAAACCTGTCAAGATAGACTTTCATTTGGAATATGAGATGCAAGCTCTATTGGATTAAGAAAACTGTCACAGGACCGGGACTGGTTGTCGGCAGACAGGTGGTTGCATGCAGGCACAAAGGTCCGGAGCAGTGTGAACTCTTCCAAGTCAGAGCTGAGACTTTTCTTATAGTTGTGAGTCACTAGGGATGTTCATATACATGGACGCAGTGTGTACACCTTTGGAATTAAGAGAAAGCTCTAACTGTCTTTGAAAAAATTATATCATTTGTGTTGGTACACTAAACATGAAAAAAGGGAATCATGGTTGAACAAAGCTAAAAATGGAAGAAAAAAGTATACCTTTGTGTCATGAAGTTATACTTAAGGTCAACTGTTTGCATTTACTTCTTTCTACCTCATTTCCCTATCAAAAGTATAAAACTTTTTCAGCATATACATGCTGTGAGAGAATGATTTTCATATTATTTAAATATCTTAAGCAGGAAAATTACTACATCTGGCATCATAAATTGATAGGCATATTATACATACTAATTTTACTCTGCAAAAAATTCAGGATGGCGTTTTCAATACATGGTACCCAGGGGCGGGCTGGGCCGGGGGGCAGGGGGGCAATTGCCCCCCAGGCAGCTCTGATTCTATTATGCTGGGGTCAGGTGAGGAAACCAGTATGCAGGGATAGGGGCGAGGTGTATAGCCGAATGTAGGTAAAGTCCAGTAACACGTACCAGAACAAGAGCAGCCAGATGGTAAGCGAGGTCTGGCAACAGGTATAAAGTCCAGAGTATCCAGGTATCAGGTGAGAGTAGTCAGATATCAAGCAAGGTTCGGCAACAGGTATCAGGTAAGAATGGTCAGGTATCAAGCAAGGTTCGGCAGCAGGTATCAGGTAAGAATGGTCAGGTATCAAGCAAGGTCCGGCAACAGGTATCAGGTAAGAATGGTCAGGTATCAAGCAAGGTCCGGCAACAGGTATCAGGTAAGAATGGTCAGGTATCAAGCAAGGTCCGGCAACAGGTATCAGGTAAGAATGGTCAGGTATCAAGCAAGGTTCGGCAACAGGTATCAGGTAAGTAAACATCCAGGACAAGGTAACAGGGAGCTCAACCGTTAAAACAACCGATCACTGAATGAGTGTCAGTGCTCGGCTTTTAAATGTGCCGCTTCCCCAGACCCCGCCTCCTGTCTTGCCGGTGTCCAATGGACATCCCGGCGTCTCCACAGGGGTATGAGAGAGGAAGGGGGGCGTGGCGTGCAGCACTACGCACGTCCTTCTCTCTGTGGCGGTTCGTTGTTACGAACCGCCGAGCACCGGTACCGCGAGGCATCGGTGCCGCATCGTTCCGTGCATCCGGGGGATCGTGGGTGTAGGAGGACCGAGGAGGTAAGTATCGAGTACCCGCTAGCGGCGGGTACTCGGGGGACATGCTCCGTACGGGGACGTTACAGATTCTACATTAAACGGCCACGCAGCCGCCCATTTAAGTGGCCGATTCGGCCACGCCAGGGCCGTCTTTCATACCCGCAGCATCCGCAGTGTGCCGGCCGAACTGGCCGGCATACCGAGATGCTATTGCAGCCGATGTGGCTGTGAGTCCTAAAGCAGCGGTAAGACACGCTGCCGCTGGCTGCTTTAAAATCATTAAGCGGCCAGCGTGCCTCCACAGCACAGTGCCGCCCATTGTCCTGTTCCGTGTGACTCCGCCCCCTTGAGCGGCATGTCACATTGTCAATGTGATGGGCCGCTCAAGCGGGCGGAGTCACACGGAACAGTTCCTCGTGACAGGTAGAAGAGCACGTTGGAGGACATCAGCAGTGAAGGATGGCAGCAAAAACGTAAGTATTAAAAAAATAAAAAAATAGGGGGGTGCATTGGGACAACAAATACAAAATGGGGGTGGGTAGGGGGTATAAGTACACAACAGGGTGGTTGGGGCACCACATAAATCAATACACAAAGGTGGGGGGTGGGTGGCTGGGTTCAATATATATAGATAGATAGATAGATAGATAGATAGATAGATAGATAGATAGATAGATAGATATATAAGGGTGTTGGGGCATAATGTACAAAGGGGGCTGGCTGGGGGCACAAATCCACATGGGGCAATACACAAAGGGCATAATGTACAAAGGGGGCTTGCTGGGGGCACAAATCCACTTGGGGCAATATACAAGGGTGTGGGGGAAATACATTAAAACCAAAGGGGGGCTGGCTGGGGCATCAATACACAAGGGGGAAAAACAAATAAACAGCAAACCAGTGTGGAAAGCATTTTGGATGTGGGTGTCAGTGTGGCAGAGCCTGTCCTGGTGTGTGTGTGTTTGGCTGTCTGTTTGGCAGAGCCTGTCCTGGTGTGTGTGTGTGTGTTTGGGTCTCGGTGTGGCAGAGCCTGTCCTGGTGTGCGTGTGTGGGTGTTGATGTGGCAGAGTCTGTCCTGGTGTCTGTGTGTTTGGCTGTCTGTGTGGCAGGGCCTGTTCTGGTGTGTGTGTTTGGCTATCTGTGTGTCAGGGCGGGCTGTTTGGGGACAAAAGTAAGGTAGTGCTTCACTTTAAGTAAATTTTTGTTTTACATACATGCTACAGATCCCATTGTGTATGTTAAATGTGGGGTATGCCTGTATGCATGTAGTTGTTCAAACATTTTATATATCAACTAGGCTATTTAATGAACACCCCTTTAGGAACTTGACAAGTAGTTATTAGTCTATTTTTATTTGCTGGTTTCCTGTCTTCATATTAAAATATCTAAAAGTAAAAGAGAAAAAGGAAATATTTATTTCTTGCTAAAAAATATAGCCATTTATTAAAATGTAATTTCACTTTAGAGTAAAAATGTTGCTCCATAATCAGAGCTATTGAAGGATATTGTTTAAATGCTGATTTTTGAAATATTTAGTATATTATATTAATAGTAAGATGAATGATGATAAAAGCAACACTACAGGGCATGGTTGCAATTTATGAATATAAGTCTTCAAAATACCACTAACCCATGTTATGTTAAATCTCTGTTACAGAAAATCAGTAGCAGATATCCTGAACAAGCGAACAGAAAAGTATTGATTAAAGGGTTTGTAACGTGCACCAAGATAGATACATTCCAATACATGTGTAGCATTGCATTGAATGGAAGCTGGTTAGATATTGATAAATGACAAAAAGGATTTCATCCACAAACATCTACTGACAAATAAAGACAAAGCTAGTAAAACATTGCTTTAACCTCCAGAGTTCATTAATGTATTGAATTTGCATTAATGATCCAAATAAACTTAGTAAATACTTGTCTTAATAAATTAATATTTCTGGTAGTGTTAATTGATGCTGTGACTTAATGAATTATGTGTTGCATGACTGAATATTTGTGGTAGTGTTAATTGATGCTGTGACTGAATGAATTATGTTTGGCATGAATGACTTATATATTGCAAATATAACTTTTATAGCAAAGATGGGCCATACGGTATGTATCAAGACAAAGATGGGCAAAAGGCTAAATTTGGAGCAAAATTCACAAACATTGGTCTTCCTTGTGACTACTCCAGGATTAGAACTTTGCCCCAATTATACCTTGATAAATATTTCCCAAAGAAATAGTTGGGAAAGTCTTGTTAATTAGTCCCCATTTAGCACTGTACATCAAATTTGATCCTAATAAATAGAACTATGTATCATGCCTGGACTGGCAATCAGACACATCACTCAAATGAAACTCCCATATACATACACACTTGTGGTTTATGTCAAGCAGTTCCAACCATTGGGCATACAAGACATAATAGTACATCCTAGGGTTAAATCTCCTCCAGTGCCACTGGCACAGCAATCATCAGTGGGACTGCTGATGCTGGCTGCCTAGGTGCCGGGCAGGCCAGCTTCAGCCCATCTGGGGTACATTTTGTGTGAATACCAACCAACTCCATGTGTCTTGTAGCTCCATGTCTCTTAGCTGCTCTTCTGTGTCTCTCATCTTCTTGTTCTGCATCTTCTTGTTTTCCTTTCTTCCATGTTCTCTTTGCTCTCTCCTTTCTTTTCTCTTCTTTCTTTGTCGGGATCTCAGCGGACATGACCTTCCAGCGAACTTCTGCCAAATTACTCCAATCTGAGAAGAAGACTTCATGAGAAGCGCCACCATCTTGTCAAAAGATCACACAAGGTTATTTTAGGGCAAAATGGTGGAGCTTCCGATGACATTTTCTCCCCCGATGCTCCAATCAGGCCTCCGAATGCAAAAGTCTAATATTTATACAGTAGAGTCCTTTATCTTCTCCCTTCTCTTCTCTCCTTTCTATTGCATCTTCAATCCTTAATATCTACTATCTTCTTCCTTCATCTGCATGTCAGCGGAAATAAGGCCGCAGGAACTTCCTCAAAAATGGCAGTGTGCTTGGTGACAGGCTGTCCCGATCCTCCAGTCGGGAAATAGGACGTCACTGCAAGCTCCATCATTGCCAGTGGCATAACTACAGGGGTAGTGACATCGGTCACAGCTGCGACGGGGCTCGTGCCTCTAGTGGGCTGGTGCGACTCCTTGTTCCTGTTTCCTTGTACCAAATCAAAACAGTTTAGAAAGAGCCCTTCTGACCTGGACTGGTGCAGGCCCTTTCTTAACAATTTTGAACCAGCACGGTGAGACAGGAACATATCAGGGTCATGTTACAGCACATGACACCCTGGTGAAACTGGTAAGTGTTAAGGTGAGGGCGGGAGGGAGATGGAATGTATGTATATGTGTTTGTTTGTATGTATGTGTGTGTATATATATATATATATATATATATATATATATACCGTATTTGCTCGATTATAAGCCAAGGTTTTTTTCAGAGCAAATGCTCAGGGTCGTCTTCTAATCACTATTAGACTAAGGTCCAGGTCCCCTGCAGCTCTGCCTGGTAACCTCAGCTGCTGCCGGCACTTATACCGGGCATCTATCACCGAGCGCCGGCGAAAGTGCCGGCAGCAGCCGAGGCTGCATACGCTAGTACCTTCCTACTGCCAGGATAGCCCGCCCACTGGCGGGGAAGCAGAGCCGTTTGGGGAAATTGCTCCAGAAGCAGGGCCGGGACCCCGACCGCACTGTGCCGTCCCAAAGCGATCCGGTAGACCTCTTAAATTTTCTGGAGGAGGCGGGGCCTAGCGGGATCACACAGCATCATTCCGTAATCCCGTGGATCGCAGTGAGTGAAGTGCCTTAGTTGCTTGAGTGTATGTCTTGGTTTGGAAGTGTGTCTGAGTGTGTATATTAGTGTCTGGGTATCTAAGTGTCAGAGTGGGTATGTTAATGTATGGGTAGGTAAGTGTCTCAGTGGGTAGGTAAGTGTCTCAATGGGTATATTAGTGTCTGGGTATGTGAGTAGGTAAATGGGTATATTATTGTCTGGGTGTGTAAATTTTCCTCCTATATATCAGAGTGACATATAGGGGTATAAGGCATTTCTGGAAGCAGAGTGGCATATAGGGGGTTAAAAGGCATAACATGGGGCAGAGTGGCATATAGGAGGGTATAAGGCATGCCTGGGAACACAATTTTATAAATCAAAAGTGATAACGTGCGCTCAGTATAAATCTATTAAAAATTGAAACAATGTCACAGAACCTGTATATATATATCTGTACATTAGATGACTTTTTTAGACATAGTATCTTGAAACAGAAAAAAAAGGAAAAAGACCAAATAGTGTAATACAGTTGGGGTATAATAAACCCTATAAACTTGTAGATGCACTCACAAATTCGACGATACACATGGGCCCATCTTAAGTCTCTCTCTCTTAGGATTTTCAATTGCCGCCAGACCTCGACTACGGAAGAATCCACAACACAGGACAGGTTCTTCTAAAACCCCTCTCTCGGGGTCCCCGACCCCTGCCAAATCCCGATCAACGGACTCCCCACAGGCGAAATAGGACTGCAGTCAAGGTAAGAATTATTCTTCTTTTATTCAATAGATAATTAAAAATTTAAAAAGTTATTAAACATACAGCGTTACACGTTTCGCTCTCCAGAGCTTCAACCAGGCATTACAGTCTCTTCTAACGTGTTTTTTTTTATGTGTCCTCTTCTTCCTCATCCGCATATGTCACAGTTCGTGGAGACAACTGACGTTGCGGGATCGCACATGGGCAGTCCCTCCCTCCATCCACACAATCTCCAAAATCCTCCAAAAGGCAGTCTCTCTCACACATTGTTTAGGTAAGATTTCAAATGAAAGAGAGTGTACTTAGCTTACATTATACTAATGGACAAAAAATATATATTTTTTATATAATATCTTCAAAGACATCACAAGTATTAATTATATCTCTCTTCTCTATCACGTTTATTAAGCTTACACTTTAATGGTATAGCTGAGAGAGATAGAAAATAAAAATATACATTTGCAAAGTGGAACATTATTAACACTCTAATGTTGCAATATTGTTGCATCCAAATCGGTAACCTTGTAACCTTTTTCCATAAATCTTTGTTTTAGGATACTAGCTTGTTCTTTATATGTGTTGATATCTGTGCAGTGGATGGATGGATGTGTAATTGTGTGTGTGATCATGGATGTATACTGGTGTGTGTGAGCATGCATGTGTAATCGTGTGTGAGCATGCATGTGTAATTGTTTGTGAGTGGGCACGCATGTGTAATTGTGTTTGTGTGTGAGCAAAAATTATTCCAGCATGGTACGCATTCAAGAATAAGATAGGTCTTAAAGATAAACGAATTAAGTCCTTGAAAATGCAACTACTGGAATCTGTTATTGGAGATCTTACACTCACAAGTGGAAACAAGTCGGTATCACTGTTTTGGATGATTTATTAATAGATGGGAAGATCATACCTTTCCCTATTTTAAATCAACAATATAATCTTTCTAACAGTAATATTTTTAAATATTTTAGGATAATAAAATTGCTTAACAACCACTTGGAGTCCTCTGGGGGAGAACTGAAAGATGAGATCTCTAAAATATTTCAAAAACACGATATTAAAAAGACATACGCTAACTGTGTTAAGTGCATAACTTTAAAAGATCTCCCATCCTCATCAAATGTTAATATTTTGAAGTGGGAAAAATACTACTAGAAGATTGGTATATTTCATTCATCAAACTTACAAAGTGGGTTCATGACTTATCTCTAATAGAAGCACACTATAAGGTTATTAGTAGATGGTACTATGTTCCTGTTACTTTAGCCCAGATGTTTCCACACATAAAGAATACTTGTTGGCGTTACAAGGAATCTTGTGGCTCATACCTTCATATTTGTTGGGGCTGTAAAAAACTTCAACATTTTTGGAATAGACTTGTAGATTTTTTGAAGAGTTCAGCTAACATTATTATACCCAGAACCCCTATATCAGTTCTCCTACATTTGACCTGGCCTATCATGCCCCAATCAAAAATGGTCCTTGCAATTCATAGCTGTTTAGCAGTTAAAAAAAATCATAGCCAGAGAGTAGAAACAAAACAGAGATTTAAAAAACAATTAGAGTACCAACTCAGAATGGAATTGGGGGTCAGCAGGAATAACTCCTTATCACCAAAAAAACATCAGATCTGGGAGGATTGTCTGACTATGATATCAATCTGATCGTCTTATTCTCTCTTTTCTACTACTTTTGGCCCTTGGACTGACTATAGGCTAAAGTGACCCTCCCCCTGGAAACTTTTATGACCATCGGGTAAGACAAATATAGAATTAGGTATTGTTTTCCATCATTGTAATTGTAGTTGTCTCGCTACTACACTGGTATAAAGGAACGATGCTAGGTCGAACGATGTCTCACTGCTTTTAAGATTAAGACCTCTATATGATGTATTGTATATTTGGAGATAACTTCCCATTAAAAATCCGTGTATGTGGAATTTTATATGTCTATTTTTGTATACATGTATATTTGTTATTTTGTCGTTTTTGTATGAAACTTAATAAATAGTAATTTAAAAGAATGTGTAGGTGTTTGTGCGTGAGCATGGATGTGTAGGTGTTTGTGTGTGAGCATGGATTTGTAGGTGGGTGAGATGGAGTATGAGTAAGTGTGTGTAATTTGTGTAAGTGTGTGCCAGAGTGTATGTTGGGGGGGCAAGGGGCAAAGAAGGCATAGTTTCATTTTTGTTTACTTTCTTTTTCATCCTCTCTGAATGTCTGCCTACCTTCTCTGCCAACCAGTTACACTTCTGTGCCTCGTAGCTTCTCTTCTGTGTCTCCCATTTTCTTGTTCTGCATCTTCTTATTCTCCTCTCTTCTATCTTCTCTTTTCTCTCTCCTTTCTTTATTCAAATCTCTGCAGACATAGCCTCTAGGTGAACTTCTGCCAAATTCCTCCAATCAAGGTAGTGGATGTCATGAGAAGCTACACCACCTTGTTGAAATATCACACAAGGTTATTTTAGGGCAAAATGGCGGAGCTTCTGATGACGTTCTATCCCCTGATTCTCTAATCTGGCCTCCGATTGCATAAATCTAATATTTATAGACTCCCTTATCTTCTCCCTTCTCTCTTTTCTATTCCATCTTCAATCTTCAATCCTTTGCAGACATAACCCTGCAGGAACTTCCACCAAAATGACAGCACTGTGGTGCTTTCCTCCTCGATCCTTTAATTGAGGAAGAGGAGGTTACCGCAAGCAGCACCATATTGCTCTCAGTTGGCTCTTTCAGTGACATCCTCTTCGGAGGACATCATCACAGTGGCGCCATTTTGGCTGAAGTTCTCTACCTGTTATGTCCACAAAGATGTGGATGAAGAAAGAAGATAGCAGATTAAAGATTGAAGATAGAGTAGAAGAGATGGGAGAAGATAGAACATGAAAAAGAAGATGCTGAAGTGGTCGGCAGAGAAGGCATGAGAGAGTGAGATAATGTGACGGAGTGAGTATGAGTGAATGTGGACCCACAAGTTTCGGACAAATTCTAAGCTTTTTGCTTTGTTTTTATCTGATTTGTGGCTTTGTCTTTAGGGCTTTGTATGAATCACCAAATTTACAAAAATTTGGTAATTTTTTAGAGCATCTGAATCCAAATGCACAGGTCTAGTGTATATACTTTCTTAAACAGTTTTGAAGCTATTTTTATCCAAATACATCAATTCCCATTAAATTAATCTATCTTGTTCTGTAACCCACAGAATATCGCAGTTGTGAAAAATCCAGATGTTATTATCAAACTTTCAATCAGAGGCTTAACACTGCAGGGTAACTTGCTCTATCTTAATAGTGAGATATTGAATGGCAAGAGCAATAACACAGAGATAAGACTGGATTCATATCACATTACCTGTCAACATACAATACACAGTGCTCATTTTATATTCTGGAACCAAAACCCAATAACATTACATTTATTTATAAAGCGCTGGCAGATTCTGCAGCGCTGTTACAGTCAGTAGAACAAATTTCACATACAAAAACAAACTGGGGCAAAGGAGAGGAGGGTCCTGTTCTTGCAAGTTTACAATCTAGTCAGTGGTTGAGGGGTAAGTGAGACAATAGGAGAGGACTGCTTGGATGGGGATGAGTTGATCTGGTTCCGATGATTTGTTGAATCTGCTTTCTGCAGTGGTACTTGGTATGTCGTTTCCCTCCAGTTTAACTCCAGTGTAACTCTTAACTATCCACTTATGAGGAGGCCACTAGGGAAGAGGCCACAGCAGCTACATTTCCAAGCAAGCTTGTTTCCAAGTGAGGCCTAGGAATTTATAGGGCTGTCTCACAAGTAGTCAGATAAGGTGATTGCATACAGGAGGCAGATGTTTCACACCTTGGCTTCCAATTTCAATTAAGCTAGACTAGAGGGCACCAAATTTAACCCTTTGAAAGCAGCAGGGTATGGAGACATGCAGCATAAAGACACACCAGGTGGTAACAGCAGGAGATGAGGTGTTTAAATGAAATGTGTTATGGTCATACCAGGTGGAAAACAGGGGTAACAGCAGGAGATGAGGGGTTCAAATGAAATGTGTTATGGTCAAACCTGTGAGAGAAGGAGATATGTCAGACATTAGTGATTGCCAGAGGAGTAGTTGGATGAAAGCATGAAGACCAGGGATGGATGTCTGGATAGTCCAGATTAACTCTTAACTATCAATTTATGAGGAGGCCACTTAAGGTAAGGCCACAGCAGCTACACTTCCAAGCAATTATTATTTTTCCCATAAAATGCAGCAATACCTTGAATGCTATACATATGTTAATTATACTAAATAAATGTTACATAGACAAAGATTATGTTTGGCTAAGATTTTCATATAATGATCAATATGTAATACATTTGTTCAGAAAATGGCATTAAATTTAGTTACTGTTAATCCTGTTTTTTGTATATGAGTGGAACAGGAAAGTTTGATCCATCTGGGGATTAGATTTAATGCTCAGCCAAGCTTGTTATTTAGACACAATTTTCAGAAGCTGCATTGAAGGTTGAATTGAGACAGTGGTCCAAAATTTGAGCTTTCATGATTAGGGCACATTGCATTGGGGGGCACAGCACACTTTTAGTCTTATTCAGACTTTGCAAGAAGTCTGCAACTTTGTTTAATCCCATAGAAAAGGCTTCTAAAATGTGGCCAGACCCCGCTACAAATCAGATGAAAAGCAAAGCAAAAAGCTCAGAATGTTCCTCCGAAACACTCTCACTCATTCTCTCATGCTCTCATTCTCGTTCACTATCTCTCTCATGCTCTCTAAATATTTCCCTACCTTCTCTGCTGAACATTTCTGCTTCTGCCGAACAACCACTTCTGCATCTTCTTCATCTTCTATCTTTTATCTTCCATACTCATCTGCAGCTCTGCAAAGATAACCAGTTGGGAGCTTCCACCAAAATGGAAGCACTTGCAATCAGAGGAGAGGAAGTCACTGGAAGCGCAGCCACGTTGCCCTCAGTTCACGTTAAGGCAAAATGAAGTCCAATAGTATACTACTGCACACCAACCAATTTCTTGCAGCCTGGTGCTTGGTAGCCCAGCAGAGTAACATACAAAAATACACAAGTAGTTACCAGCACTCAGGTCTTCTTTTTAAATTATGCAATGATGCTCCATTAGGGTCAACGTTTCAGTCTTTAATGACTTTCATCAGGACATGTGTCCTGATGAAAGTCATCAAAGGGATGTACAATTGACAAATAGTGGGGGTGGCTGAAATCCTACCAGTTGCTAGACAGGGCTGGACTCAAAGACAACACTGAGACACTGATAATGGCAGCACAAGTGCAGGCACTAAGCACCAGACAGGACCCAGGATGCAGGCTATATAGAGATCTTTCTGAGACAGTCCAACACATAGTGGTGGGATGTTAGATGCTCGCAGGAAAAGCCTACACCGAACAGCACAACCAAGTAGCTGGTATTGTATATGGGAACATCTGCACAGAGTATGGGCTAAACCTTTCCAAGTCCAAATGGGAGATTCCAGTTTTTGGAGGATAGCAGGGTTAAGATCCTGTGTGACTTCCAGATCCAGATGGACAAGCAGGTACTGGCCAATCATCCTGACATCGTGGTGGTTGACAGGGACCAGAAGACAGTGGTGGTGATAGATGTAGTGGTGCCAAGTGACAGCAACATTAGGAAGAAGGAGTGTAATTGGAGAAGTACTGAGGTCTGAAAGAAGAACTAGAGAAAATGTGGATAGTGAAGGCCAAAGAAGTCCCAGTATTCATAGGAACACTTGTGCTATGACTCCTAAACTGGGAGAGTTGCTAGAAACTAGACTTGCGCATTCGTCTTCGGGCGAACATGAAAACGAGCACGAAGAGGCCGTTTTTTTGTTCGTTCCGAAGACACGCAGAAGAGAATACAGTGCCGGCAAAACGTAGGAGAAGACGAAGACTCACAACCACGAAGAATCGAAGAGTGAGCTGATCTCGTCTGTCCAATCAGCTCACTCTTGTGACGTCACGCTAAGGGTCTCGTCCAATGCCTGTGCTGCTGTTTTTTGAATTCTGAAGGCGCCTTTATAAGACCAGAGCTTGCCTGAGAGATCCATTCATTTTTCGCTGTGACTGCTTTGGCAACACTGCTGTGCTGCATCCGAGCGTTACAGAGAGAGATTGTTCTGTTCTGTGTGAGACTGGTAAGCCTTAGCCTGCCATTTCTCACAGTGTACTTCATCCTCACTTCAGTGCTACTTAATATAATTAATAATAATAATTTGATTAATTTAATTTTTTTTATTTAATTTGTCATCAACTGTAGTGTAAGTGCTGTTGAGTTGACAGTGCACCCAGTGCCTCAGTGGCACTGGGGTGCCCTTGCCCTGGGCTGGCACTAGTGCCTATTGCCTGTCCTGCTTAAATAAATTAAATAGAATTTATAAATAATAATTTAATAGAATCTATAATTTAATAGTTCATTATTATATATATATATATTTGTCAGTCATATATATATATATATATTCTATAGTATACTAGTGTAGAGTGTACTGTAGACATTCATCTACTAGTGTCTAATTTAAAATCAGTAATATTAATTAATATAATTAATAATTGAATTCATTATAAAATTATATATATATTTGTCAGTTATAGTTAGTAATAGTATACTAGTGTAGCGTGTACTGTAGACATTCAAGACATCTACTAGTGTCTAATCTAAAATCAGTAATATCAATAATTCTATAATTCTTTCTTGTCTTAATAGTTAATTAAATTAGCTATAAATAAAAGTAATAATATTAAATAATTACTACTAGCGTATAGTTCAGCTAATCTTATTAGTACTGGTGCTGCAGCTCTATAGTTTGTGCTTTGTTTTAGCAACAGCAAGAGACCAAGTCAATTTTTCTTAATTAATCTTTCATTTTATTTCATTTGTTTTGCTCACCTCAGTCCATCAGTGAAGTGAACTTGTTGGGCTAGTGAGTGCAGCCGCATAAGTGCTGTGTTTTTTTTTGATCAGCAAGCAGTGACGTTAACTGTTTTGCAAAGATTTTCTCATTTATTTTACATTTTATTTCAATTTTATTAAAAGTACCCTTAGTGTTTTGCTCACCTCAGTCCATCAGTGAAGTGAACTTGTTGGGCTAGTGAGTGCAGCCAGCAGTGAAGCTAACTGTTTTGCTGTGACATTTTATTTTATTTCTAATTCTTTTCAAGAAAAATTGACTGTGACGAGCTGTACTAAGCAAAGCTTCAAGCTACTAGCTGTAGTACTAAAATAATTCTAATCTTCTTTAATCTTAATCTATAATATATTATAAATAATATATAACAATATAAATTCTAATTCATAATCTATAATATAAGTAATTCTAATTCTAAATTCTAATTCATAATCTATATTCTTCTATCTATAATACATAATATATAAGTAAATTATTTCTAATCTATTAATATTATATAACTTAATATTAATTAATAAATCATATACTGAATCTGATTTAACCTCACTTTAGCTTAGTGGGTTTGAGAGCGTCTGCCTAGAGGTAGACTTATAGTAAGGAAATATAGCTTTAGGCTAGCATAGTAGTAGGCTAAGCTCTTAGGCCCGTGTAAATTCAAATTAAAAATAAAATACTGCTAGTTATTAAATAGTTAATCTTGAGTTAATAATTTAAATAACTTTAGCACTTTGGCAGATTGCACACAGCACAGTGCAGTAGTGCATAGTTTTACTTTTTAAGCAGTAGCACTGAAGAGAACTTCCTCTAATTTTTTGTCTTTAATTCGTTTTTCCTTTTTTTTTATTTTTATTTTTTTTTATTTTTTTTATAGTTTTTTAAACACTACACTACACTACACACACAACACAAAATTTGAAATGGATCCTCCTTTTGGGACTAAGGAGGGACAAGCTCCATCTACCACGGCCACCACCAGCACCACCGCCAGCACCACCACCAGTTCTAAGATGCAGCCTTTGCGTCAGTCTAGTCGGCCAAGTAGGCCAAGCTCTCGCTTATCATTTGGGGAAGCATTGCTTGAAGGATCATCAAGTAAAGGAAAGGCACCAAAAGCAGGCAGTAGTAGTGCGGCTAGGCCCACAAGCTCTATGGTTTTTTACGGAAAGCCTAAAGCACCAGAAGCACGTTCAAAGTTAAAGGGTAGCACAAGTAGTACCAGCCCAGTGACTAAAAAGAAGTGCCTTTTGCCCCAAGCAGCATCTTCCCCATCCACCAGCAGCATGCAAGGTACCAAGCAGAGCCAAATTAGCAGCAAGACTCAGAGGGGTCCCAAACCAAAGCGATCTCATTCCTTTGTAGGGAAAACCACCACCACCACCACCCCCACCTCTACCGCCTCTACCACCACTAGTGCTGCGCCTACTGTTCCCACTGGTACCGCCACGCCATGTCCTCCTAGTACCTCTAGCAGGCCACCAAGTCCTTACAAAATTTTTGTAAAGACAGTTAGAGAGAGGGCTACACATAGTGGAACTCCACCTAGCGAGGTAGCAGAGGAGCCTGAGACTGAGAGGCCAAGTGCAGAGTCTATTCTTCCTGCTCGCACTACTACTAGTCACGAGTCTCACGACGATATCAGTCTTAGCTCCAGCCTAGCAGGAATTCCATTCGATCTGGCTAATGAAGAGCTAGACTATGAGCCAGAGGAAGTAGAGGAGATGAGTGGTCAGGAATCAGATTCCTCAGGGAGCAGTGTCCAAATGACTAGTGCACAATTTTCCCCTGAGCCTCCACCTTCTCCGCTACGATCATCACCACCACCACCACCACCAGCAGCAGCAGCAAAACCTAGCAAATCTAAAGCAATTAGCAGTCCCACTATGGCCAGTACTGTTACCACCAGTCCCACCACCACTACTTCTGCCTCTGTTCATCCACCCCGAGCAGTAGGAGCAGCACCCAAGGCACACTCCAAGGCTATGCGCGCCCCAATTTGGGAGCACTTTGAAAATGTTGAAGAAGGGCGCTATGTAAAGTGCAAACATTGTGGGAAGCTAATAAGCAGAGGGAAAGTGTCTGGCCATTTTACCAGTGCTAGCATGAAACATCACCTCAGCACTCAACACAACGCTGTGCTATTGGGGAAAGATGCAGAGGTAAAACTTAGTGCAGGCAGCATAGCTGGTGGCCGTGGAAAAACCCCAACAGCTTCTTCTTCTGAGCCAATAGCAGCAGCAGCAGCAGCAGCAGCAGCAGCAACTAGTGCTGGCAGCCAGAGACCAAGGCAGGTTGGAGCACTGCATGTCCAGCCCACCCTGGAACAATTTGTGGCATTCCAATCCAAAAGGTCAATGCCCAAACAGCAGGCCAATAAAGTAACGCGACTGATTGGTCAGTTCATTGCTGTTGGAGGGGCATCCTTCTCTATGATCGAAGGGGAGCCTTTCAAACAATTGATGGCGGCTGTGGCTCCACAATATACAGTTCCGGCACGTTCCACTTTCAGCAGGAACATTGTCCCCTCATTGTATCGGTCCTGTGTTGCAGCAGTGAAAGAGGAGCTTTCCAAGGCTGCTGGTCAGTCTGTTCATTTCACTACAGATTTGTGGAGTGCACCTAGCGGCCAGCATGCCTTTCTTTCTTTGACAGCACACTGGTGGCAGCCCGGTGTGTCTAAGGAAGCTGCTGCAGCAGGCTACCGATCTTTCCTTCTCCATGCAGAAGTGATGGATGAAAAGCACACTTCCCAAAACATTCTGCATGCGATGAGGAAAATGTTTAGCCTTTGGGTGGGAGCAGAGGCGGGCACCAATGTTGAAGTTGGTTTTGTGGTAACTGACGGAGGTGCCAATATGGTGAAAGCGCTGCGAGATGGTCATATTGTTGGTGTGCGCTGTGCAGCCCACATCATCCATCTTGTAGTGAAGGCAGCAATGTCAGAAGGAACTAATGTGGCAGCAGTAGTTCTGTCCCGCTGCAGAAAGATCGCTGGGCACTTTCACCATAGTGTTAAGGCTAGCCAACTTTTGAGGGAAGAGCAAGAGAGGTCAGGTCTTCCCGTACACTGCCTACGTCAGGATGTCAGTACACGGTGGAACTCCACGTTAGACATGCTCGAGAGGATTTTGGAGCAGCAGAGGGCAATCCATAATCTTGCCTCAGAGCACAATATTGGGATTACCTCTCCATTGAATAGGGAGGATTGGACAGTGATCGCCCAGCTAGTGGCAGTCCTTAAACCATTCAGGGATGCCACAGAAAATTTAAGCTCAAACACTGCCAGTCTGGCCCAGGTAATCCCAGTGTTCTCCCATCTAGGCAGCAAGATGGATGTGTTCCTTGGAAACCGTGAGGCTGTTCAAGGTGGCACTCTACATCCTGACATAGCAGCCATAGTCAGGAAGCTGAAGGATCTGCTAAAAGTACACCTTCGCAAACGAATGGAAGAGAGTCCCGAAATGATGCTAGCGTGCCTTTGCGATCCAAGAATTAAGGGAAAGCTAGCTTTGAAATTTAATGTTCTCAGTAGCTACCGGGAGCAATTGGTCAACAAGGTGCGTGACTGGCAGCGTAAAATGGGAATGCTGTCCGAGGAGGGAGAGGTGCAGGAGGAGGAAGAGATGATGTGGTCTGCTACTCCTAGCAGCAGCATCAGCAGCAGTGCCACAAGCAGCACAACACAGCTGAGTGGAGCAGCTGCGTTTTGGGAAGAGGCACTTGGGAGTATAGTTGGACCATCTGACAGAGCTAGCAGCAGAAAGGAGAGTAGTGCTGCTGAAATGGTCAAACTTTACCTCTGTGAAGTTCCTTCTGCGCCTAATGTTGATCCTCTTAGCTACTGGGATGAAAAGAAGAGTGTGTGGCCTGCACTCTCATGGGTTGCGCAGCAGCTACTATCATGTCCGCCAACCACTGTTCAAAGTGAGCGCGTGTTTTCTATGACTGGAAACATACTGAGTCCACAGCGCTCACGCATGGCACCTCATCTGATGGAGCAGATTGCCTTCCTTAAATTCAATCTGCCCAAGTTGGGTTACCCAGCTCTTAGCTTGGAAAGTAAATTTTTTTTATCTGTAATGTTTAAGGTAGTTTCTCCCCCTGGTTGCACGTGTTTGCGGTGTGGCAACGTCTGCTACCTCCGCCGGTGTAGCCAATTTACGCTAGGGCCTAGTGTCTGAGTTCTGGAAGTCCGCTCCCAAACGCCATGGACTGACAGACTTTCATGCTTTGCCCTGGGGTGAAACAGGTGAGCGGGTCGTCAATTGCCCACTCATTCACCTTTTTCCTTTTCCAACGGTGCTGCTGGTGGTGGTGCCAGCATCTTTTGCCAGTTCACTTCCTGGCTGAAATCATGCCTCAAATGTCCCTAATGGAGAGGGTAGTTTCTCCCCCTGGTTGCACTTGCTGCGGTGTGGCAATGCCTGCTACCTCCGCCGGTGTAGCCAATTTACGCTAGGGCCTAGTGTCTGAGTTCTGGAAGTCTGCTCCCAAACGCCAAGGACTGACAGTCTTTGGATGCTTTGCCCTGGGGTGAAACAGGTGAGCGGGTCGTCAATTGCCCACTCATTCGCCTTTTCCAATGCTGCTGCTGCTGCTGCTGGTGGTGCCAGCGTCTCTTCTCTGCCAGTTCGCTTTCTTGCTAGTGTCATGCCTTAAATGTCCCTAATGGAAAGGGTAGTTTCTCCCCCCCTGGTTGCACTTGCTGCGGTGTGGCAACGCCTGCTACCTCCGCCAATGTAGCCAGCTTACGCTAGGGCGTTGTGTCTGAGTTCTGGAAGTCCGCTCCCAAACGCCAAGGACTGACAGTTTTTGGATGCTTTGCCCTGGGGTGAAACAGGTGAGCGGGTCGTCAATTGCCCACTCATTCGCCTTTTCCAATGCTGCTGCTGCTGCTGCTGCTGGTGCCAGCGTCTCTTCTCTGCCAGTTCGCTTCCTGGCTAGTGTCATGCCTTAAATGTCCCTAATGGAGAGGGTAGTTTCTCCCCCCCTGGTTGCACTTGCTGCGGTGTGGCAACGCCTGCTACCTCCGCCAATGTAGCCAGCTTACGCTAGGGCCTAGTGTCTGAGCTCTGGAAGTCTGCTGCCAAACGTCTAGGACTGACAGTGTTTGGATGCTTTGCTCTGGGGTGGAACAGGTGAGCGGGTCGCCAATTGCCCACTCATTCGCCTTACCCAATTCTGCTGCTGCTGCTGCTGCTGGTGGTGGTGCCAGCGTCTCTTCTCTGCCAGTTCGCTTCCTGGCTAGTGTCATGCCTTAAATGTCCCTAATGGTAAGGGCAGTTTCTCCCCCCTGGCTGCGTCTGTTTGCGGTGTGGCAACGCCTGCTACCTCCGCCGGAGTGGCCAGCTTACGCTAGGGCCTAGTGTCTGAGCTCTGGAAGTCTGCTGCCAAACGTCTAGGACTGACAGTGTTTGGGTGCTTTGCCCTGGGGTGAAACAGGTGAGTGGGTCGCCAATTGCCCACTCATTCGCCTTTCCCAATTCTGCTGCTGCTGCTGCTGGTGGTGGTGCCAGCGTCTCTTCGATGCCAGTTCGCTTCCTGGCTAGTGTCATGCCTCAAATGTCCCTAATGGTAAGGGCAGTTTCTCCCCCCTGGCTGCCTCTGTCTGCGGTGTGGCAACGCCTGCTACCTCCGCCGGAGTGGCCAGCTTACGCTAGGGCCTTGTGTCTGAGCTCTGGAAGTCCGCTGCCAAACGTCTAGGACTGACAGTGTTTGGGTGCTTTGCCCTGGGGTGAAACAGGTGAGTGGGTCGCCAATTGCCCACTCATTCGCCTTTCCCATTTTTCAATGCTGCTGCTGGTGGTGGTGGTGCCAGCATCTCTTCTCTGCCAGTTCGCTTCCTGGCTAGAGTCATGCCCAAAATGTCCCTAGTGGTAAGGGCAGTTTCTCCCCTCTGGCTGCGTCTGTTTGCGGTGTGGCAACGCCTGCTACCTCCGCCGGAGTGGCCAGCTTACGCTAGGGCCTTGTGTCTGAGCTCTGGAAGTCCGCTGCCAAACGTCTAGGACTGACAGTGTTTGGGTGCTTTGCCCTGGGGTGAAACAGGTGAGTGGGTCGCCAATTGCCCACTCATTCGCCTTTCCCAATTCTGCTGCTGCTGCTGGTGGTGGTGCCAGCGTCTCTTCGATGCCAGTTCGCTTCCTGGCTAGTGTCATGCCTCAAATGTCCCTAATGGTAAGGGCAGTTTCTCCCCCCTGGCTGCGTCTGTTTGCGGTGTGGCAACGCCTGCTACCTCCGCCGGAGTGGCCAGCTTACGCTAGGGCCTTGTGTCTGAGCTCTGGAAGTCCGCTGCCAAACGTCTAGGACTGACAGTGTTTGGATGCTTTGCTCTGGGGTGAAACAGGTGAGTGGGTCGCCAATTGCCCACTCATTCGCCTTTCCCATTTCCTTTTCCATTTCCATTTCATTATTTTCCTTCTGATACACAACCAACCAAACATAACACACACAATAACACAAATAACACAGTGACATAACACATAACACACATAACACATATAACACAGTGACAAGTGACAACACACATAACACACATAACACATACACGTACAATGCAAAAATCACAAGGACCTTTCCTCTTGTTATTTGTCCTGGCCTTCATTTCTACACTCACTAGCATTAACGCTATAACTCACACTTCATACTATAACATTTTTCCATCCACATACCTGCCAACAGACCCAACTTTTTCAGGGACAGTCCTGCTTTTTTCCAGTCCTGTCCCATCTAATTTAGCTAAACTAGGTATGCAAATACACGTTGGTAGTTATAGCTCGGTAGGTAGCACTAGTATAAACATTAAATAAATATAATAAAGTACTAAATAATAAATCTAACTTTAAAATACATTTAAATAAACCCCTAATTTTTTTTTAAAACCCATTAAAATTAAATTATTATTTAGACATAATACATCTTTAACCAAAGCAGTGCACTGCTACTAATCTTAAACATAACCGTACATTAACCCTAAGCTATTTTTTAGTTCTTGTCCAACATTTTTCCATCCGCATACCTGCCAACACACCCAAGATTTTGGTGGACAGTCCTGCTTTTTTCCAGTCCTGTCCAGTAAAAGTTGGGTTGTTGCAAAGTATGCCATTGTAAATAGGTAGCAAATGTTAGGCATGTATTACAAGTGGTCCAAAATCAATTTAAAAATGTAAAATAATCCCTATTCTTTTATTAAACATCTATGGATGTGTGATTGTGTATGATAAACGGAGGCCAAGTTCCTTGGAGCATTTGTCTCTAGGTCATTTTGTGTACAGTACACCTCAGTACGTGTGTGCAACTCTATTGGTCGTTTCGGCAGGGGGCTGGCCTGCCATCAACGAATGAAGTGCGTTCTGCAATTCACTAGTTGATGCCAGACCAGCCCCCTGCCGAAACGACCAATAGAGTTGCACACACGTTCCTTCACGGCAGCTGCTGCTGCTCCGATGTGTTGTTAACCCCGTATTAACCCCTGCAAGGCAACCGGGAAGGAAACGAAGATTAAACGAGCACGAAGAATGTCCGCGAATATTCGCCCGAAGAGAAGACAGGAACGGGCGAATATTCGCGGAATACGAAGGTTTTTTCCCCCCCGAAGACGAGCACGAAGACGAACACGAAGAGCCCCCTGGTGCCCAAGTCTATTAGGAACATAATCAGGATCAAGAACTCGAGAAGGGAAATGTACATTTTTCATTTATTTAAAATAATTTAATAAAGTAACGTAAAGGACGTAAAAAACAAACAGCAGAATAAAAAACTTTGATAAAATGCATTTCTTGTTTTATTTCCCAACCTGCCCCCCCCCCAGTTATGCACATTTGAGCCCAGGCTTGTCACACTGCCTCCCAGACATGCCGCGATGCCCTCCGCACTTATGCCTTATATACCCCAGTATGCCTTATACCCCCTGATATGTCACTCCGTCCTCCCCAGGTATGCCATATACCCCCCTAATATGCCATAGTGCCCTCATAGGTTTGCAGACTCGTTCACAGACACAATACTTTTATAAATAAATACATTAATAATCTTCACTGCCCCTAGGATTTAGATTCCCCTCAGTTTGCCCCCCTTTACATCTAACTGCACCTTAAATTAACCTGATTAAATCAATTAAATTAACCCTCAGTCCTCAGCATTAAATTAACCCTGAAGAGAAGACCCCATTAACCATAACTGCCCCTAAATTAACCCTAAACACCCCACTAACTATAACTGCCCCTAAATTAACCCTAAACTTTCAGCAGCCCAAATATATATTTTATACTCACCAGTTAGATGAGTTCTTGAGCCGTTTGAACAGTATAGGAAATAGGTGGGGCCAATCGTCACTTTGGTCCGCCCCTTTCTTTCTCCCTGTCCCTCCCTGCAGTCACTGCCGATTGGCCCCGCCCACTTCTCCCTGTCCCTCCTTGCAGCCAATCGGCAGTGACTGCAGGAAGGGACTGGAAGAAGGAAGTGGGTGGGCCAATCGGCAGTGACTGCAGGGAACTGTAAGTAGGAGCTGCAGCTGTGAGTCAGACTAAACGGATTATATAGTGAGGGGTATTTTTCAGAGCATTTGCTCTGAAAAAACCCTTCTTTTATAATCAATAAAAATCGATTCAACTAATTGATAATGAAATTCGTTGGCAACGATTTTCATTATCGATTATTATCGATTTTATCGATTAGTTGTTGCAGCCCTAATCATATAATCTATTATTCTTCATTGATAAATACATATTGGTGACAAACCAGGTCTTCTACTGGGCTTGTGCACAGGGTAACTCTCTATGAGTTATTAAATGTAAAACCTGTTCCTGAGTACAGAAGTTTAAGATAGTTGCCCATTTAATCTAGTACAAGCCAAACCTTTTTTTTATTAACTTTCTATCATATAACGTATTATTCTTTATTGTATGATACATATTGGAGACAAAACCAGGTGTTCTACTGGGCTTGTGCCTCTCAGTTGTTTAAAATTTAAAACCTGTTCCGCTGCCAAACCTTTTTAAAAACTTTTAGAATGCCCCCCCGAATGTTGTTCAGATTAAAAAAGGACCCCATATTTTGTCCGAGCTGAACGGAAGGAAGAGCAGAACCATAGACGATTCCTCAACCTCTGTCTTTGTTGCGGCAAACCTAAAATATGTAGTTTTAATTATATACTATCTTCTACTCATCACTTCCCTGTCGGGCTGCATAATATTCCCTTTGGTCAGTTTAGGCACATGAGGAGGAACTGTTTTGAGAATTGTGTCTTTAAGGAGCAAATAAAAAGTGGAATAACAGTTTATAATAAAAGGATAACTTTTTGTTAGAAAGCAGACTTAAGGGCATGCGCAATAGATGGAGATCAAATTTTGAAATTGGAACCTAAGAATACCAACGATGGTTTTAAGTATAAAGCACCATTTATTATACAAGCTAATGAGATGAAACATATACTTAAATAGTATTGGAGTATTTTGAAGGGAGATCAAATACTAGAAAATATTACTGGGGATAATCTGAGATCTGTACTCTCTGAAGTACCAAATTTACCAAAAGCTTCTAGCGCCTACTGATTCCTCCTTATAAAAACTATAACAGAGGGAACTCTAATAGTACGATGACCTAGATTCTTAAATCTGTAACCTGGCTTTTATAAATGTAAACATTATGAAGGATGTATGTTAAATAGTGGAATTAGCCATCAAACAAAAATGTTTGAGAGTAAAATGATAACTAGGGCATAAATTCCCTTGTACTTACATACCCCAAAATAAAACACATGACACCTGACTTGGATTGAGAAAGCCACAGCTTTATTAACCAGGAAATTAAATAGTTGAAGAATACACCCCCGACTTACCACTGCTTCCTGATTTCTGGTGGGGGCAGCGGGTGAAGGCCATTCATGAAGTTAAAGGGGCCGGCGTGCACGCACCATGTCGCCCAATGGCAGTGCCTCAGCACTTCGTCCCACGTCTTAAAAAGGGTGGGAGAAAGAGCTGAGGCACGGCCATTGGGCGGCGCGGTGCATGCACGCCAATCCCTTTAATTTAATTGACGCCGGCGGACGGAAGAGGCTTTCAATCCCGGGATTGAAAGCCTCTTCCGGCCTCCGGTATCCCGGTGGGCCAGCCTGGCCCAGGCCTCACCCTTCCTCTGCCCCTGCAAAGCGGGACGGTGGGACAGAGACCCAAAATCTGGACTGTCCCGTCTAAATTGGGACAGTTGGGGGGCATGCGTTGGTTCCAGGTATATATATATACATATATATATATATATATATATATAAAGTCCAAAATTAACAATTGCACACCAATCACCACTTTTTTAGCCCGGTGCCAAGTAGCTGCAACAGCAAATCATAAAACATCCAAAAATAGTTACCGGCACTCCAGGGACTTCTTTAAATAATCACTCCAGAAACTGCAGTTTCCTAATCAACGTTTCAGTCTGTTTATTAGACTTTCATCAGGATGTTTTATGATTTGCTGTTCCTGATGAAAGTCTAATAAACAGACTGAAACGTTGATTAGGAAACTGCAGTTTCTGGAGTGATTATTTAAAGAAGTCCCTGGAGTGCCGGTAACTATTTTTGGATGTTTTATATATATATATATATATATATATATATATATAAATCCCTTAGGTCCTCTACTAGAGGCCTGGGAGTTTGAGGGTTCTGCGCAGCTGTTCCTAGCAATGCACTCTCTGGACAGAGTGTTCTGATGGAATTGGTTTCTAGTAGACTTGGGCACCAGGGGGCTCTTCGTGTTCGTCTTCGTGCTCGTCTTCGGGGGGGAAAAAACCTTCGTATTCCGCGAATATTCGCCCGTTCCTGTCTTCTCTTCGGGCGAATATTCGCGGACATTCTTCGTGCTCGTTTAATCTTCGTTTCCTTCCCGGTTGCCTTGCAGGGGTTAATACGGGGTTAACAACACATCGGAGCAGCAGCAGCTGCCGTGAAGGAACGTGTGTGCAACTCTATTGGTCGTTTCGGCAGGGGGCTGGTCTGGCATCAACTAGTGAATTGCAGAACGCACTTCATTCGTTGATGGCAGGCCAGCCCCCTGCCGAAACGACCAATAGAGTTGCACACACGTACTGAGGTGTACTGTACACAAAATGACCTAGAGACAAATGCTCCAAGGAACTTGGCCTCCGTTTATCATACACAATCACACATCCATAGATGTTTAATAAAAGAATAGGGATTATTTTACATTTTTAAATTGATTTTGGACCACTTGTAATACATGCCTAACATTTGCTACCTATTTACAATGGCATACTTTGCAACAACCCAACTTTTACTGGACAGGACTGGAAAAAAGCAGGACTGTCCACCAAAATCTTGGGTGTGTTGGCAGGTATGCGGATGGAAAAATGTTGGACAAGAACTAAAAAATAGCTTAGGGTTAATGTACGGTTATGTTTAAGATTAGTAGCAGTGCACTGCTTTGGTTAAAGATGTATTATGCCTAAATAATAATTTAATTTTAATGGGTTTTAAAAAAAAATTAGGGGTTTATTTAAATGTATTTTAAAGTTAGATTTATTATTTAGTACTTTATTATATTTATTTAATGTTTATACTAGTGCTACCTACCGAGCTATAACTACCAACGTGTATTTGCATACCTAGTTTAGCTAAATTAGATGGGACAGGACTGGAAAAAAGCAGGACTGTCCCTGAAAAAGTTGGGTCTGTTGGCAGGTATGTGGATGGAAAAATGTTATAGTATGAAGTGTGAGTTATAGCGTTAATGCTAGTGAGTGTAGAAATGAAGGCCAGGACAAATAACAAGAGGAAAGGTCCTTGTGATTTTTGCATTGTACGTGTATGTGTTATGTGTGTTATGTGTGTTGTCACTTGTCACTGTGTTATATGTGTTATGTGTGTTATGTGTTATGTCACTGTGTTATTTGTGTTATTGTGTGTGTTATGTTTGGTTGGTTGTGTATCAGAAGGAAAATAATGAAATGGAAATGGAAAAGGAAATGGGAAAGGCGAATGAGTGGGCAATTGGCGACCCACTCACCTGTTTCACCCCAGAGCAAAGCATCCAAACACTGTCAGTCCTAGACGTTTGGCAGCGGACTTCCAGAGCTCAGACACAAGGCCCTAGCGTAAGCTGGCCACTCCGGCGGAGGTAGCAGGCGTTGCCACACCGCAAACAGACGCAGCCAGGGGGGAGAAACTGCCCTTACCATTAGGGACATTTGAGGCATGACACTAGCCAGGAAGCGAACTGGCATCGAAGAGACGCTGGCACCACCACCAGCAGCAGCAGCAGAATTGGGAAAGGCGAATGAGTGGGCAATTGGCGACCCACTCACCTGTTTCACCCCAGGGCAAAGCACCCAAACACTGTCAGTCCTAGACGTTTGGCAGCGGACTTCCAGAGCTCAGACACAAGGCCCTAGCGTAAGCTGGCCACTCCGGCGGAGGTAGCAGGCGTTGCCACACCGCAAACAGACGCAGCCAGAGGGGAGAAACTGCCCTTACCACTAGGGACATTTTGGGCATGACTCTAGCCAGGAAGCGAACTGGCAGAGAAGAGATGCTGGCACCACCACCACCAGCAGCAGCATTGAAAAATGGGAAAGGCGAATGAGTGGGCAATTGGCGACCCACTCACCTGTTTCACCCCAGGGCAAAGCACCCAAACACTGTCAGTCCTAGACGTTTGGCAGCGGACTTCCAGAGCTCAGACACAAGGCCCTAGCGTAAGCTGGCCACTCCGGCGGAGGTAGCAGGCGTTGCCACACCGCAGACAGAGGCAGCCAGGGGGGAGAAACTGCCCTTACCATTAGGGACATTTGAGGCATGACACTAGCCAGGAAGCGAACTGGCATCGAAGAGACGCTGGCACCACCACCAGCAGCAGCAGCAGCAGAATTGGGAAAGGC
Organism: Spea hammondii; assembly: GCA_029215755.1. Taxonomy (NCBI): domain Eukaryota; kingdom Metazoa; phylum Chordata; class Amphibia; order Anura; family Pelobatidae; genus Spea; species Spea hammondii. The sequence goes on from JARDYJ010000004.1 coordinate 70,488,204, forward strand.
GAATGAGTGGGCAATTGGCGACCCACTCACCTGTTTCACCCCAGGGCAAAGCACCCAAACACTGTCAGTCCTAGACGTTTGGCAGCAGACTTCCAGAGCTCAGACACTAGGCCCTAGCGTAAGCTGGCCACTCCGGCGGAGGTAGCAGGCGTTGCCACACCGCAAACAGACGCAGCCAGGGGGGAGAAACTGCCCTTACCATTAGGGACATTTAAGGCATGACACTAGCCAGGAAGCGAACTGGCAGAGAAGAGACGCTGGCACCACCACCAGCAGCAGCAGCAGCAGCAGAATTGGGTAAGGCGAATGAGTGGGCAATTGGCGACCCGCTCACCTGTTCCACCCCAGAGCAAAGCATCCAAACACTGTCAGTCCTAGACGTTTGGCAGCAGACTTCCAGAGCTCAGACACTAGGCCCTAGCGTAAGCTGGCTACATTGGCGGAGGTAGCAGGCGTTGCCACACCGCAGCAAGTGCAACCAGGGGGGGAGAAACTACCCTCTCCATTAGGGACATTTAAGGCATGACACTAGCCAGGAAGCGAACTGGCAGAGAAGAGACGCTGGCACCAGCAGCAGCAGCAGCAGCAGCATTGGAAAAGGCGAATGAGTGGGCAATTGACGACCCGCTCACCTGTTTCACCCCAGGGCAAAGCATCCAAAAACTGTCAGTCCTTGGCGTTTGGGAGCGGACTTCCAGAACTCAGACACAACGCCCTAGCGTAAGCTGGCTACATTGGCGGAGGTAGCAGGCGTTGCCACACCGCAGCAAGTGCAACCAGGGGGGGAGAAACTACCCTTTCCATTAGGGACATTTAAGGCATGACACTAGCAAGAAAGCGAACTGGCAGAGAAGAGACGCTGGCACCACCAGCAGCAGCAGCAGCAGCATTGGAAAAGGCGAATGAGTGGGCAATTGACGACCCGCTCACCTGTTTCACCCCAGGGCAAAGCATCCAAAGACTGTCAGTCCTTGGCGTTTGGGAGCAGACTTCCAGAACTCAGACACTAGGCCCTAGCGTAAATTGGCTACACCGGCGGAGGTAGCAGGCATTGCCACACCGCAGCAAGTGCAACCAGGGGGAGAAACTACCCTCTCCATTAGGGACATTTGAGGCATGATTTCAGCCAGGAAGCGAACTGGCAAAAGATGCTGGCACCACCACCAGCAGCACCGTTGGAAAAGGAAAAAGGTGAATGAGTGGGCAATTGACGACCCGCTCACCTGTTTCACCCCAGGGCAAAGCATGAAAGTCTGTCAGTCCATGGCGTTTGGGAGCGGACTTCCAGAACTCAGACACTAGGCCCTAGCGTAAATTGGCTACACCGGCGGAGGTAGCAGACGTTGCCACACCGCAAACACGTGCAACCAGGGGGAGAAACTACCTTAAACATTACAGATAAAAAAAATTTACTTTCCAAGCTAAGAGCTGGGTAACCCAACTTGGGCAGATTGAATTTAAGGAAGGCAATCTGCTCCATCAGATGAGGTGCCATGCGTGAGCGCTGTGGACTCAGTATGTTTCCAGTCATAGAAAACACGCGCTCACTTTGAACAGTGGTTGGCGGACATGATAGTAGCTGCTGCGCAACCCATGAGAGTGCAGGCCACACACTCTTCTTTTCATCCCAGTAGCTAAGAGGATCAACATTAGGCGCAGAAGGAACTTCACAGAGGTAAAGTTTGACCATTTCAGCAGCACTACTCTCCTTTCTGCTGCTAGCTCTGTCAGATGGTCCAACTATACTCCCAAGTGCCTCTTCCCAAAACGCAGCTGCTCCACTCAGCTGTGTTGTGCTGCTTGTGGCACTGCTGCTGATGCTGCTGCTAGGAGTAGCAGACCACATCATCTCTTCCTCCTCCTGCACCTCTCCCTCCTCGGACAGCATTCCCATTTTACGCTGCCAGTCACGCACCTTGTTGACCAATTGCTCCCGGTAGCTACTGAGAACATTAAATTTCAAAGCTAGCTTTCCCTTAATTCTTGGATCGCAAAGGCACGCTAGCATCATTTCGGGACTCTCTTCCATTCGTTTGCGAAGGTGTACTTTTAGCAGATCCTTCAGCTTCCTGACTATGGCTGCTATGTCAGGATGTAGAGTGCCACCTTGAACAGCCTCACGGTTTCCAAGGAACACATCCATCTTGCTGCCTAGATGGGAGAACACTGGGATTACCTGGGCCAGACTGGCAGTGTTTGAGCTTAAATTTTCTGTGGCATCCCTGAATGGTTTAAGGACTGCCACTAGCTGGGCGATCACTGTCCAATCCTCCCTATTCAATGGAGAGGTAATCCCAATATTGTGCTCTGAGGCAAGATTATGGATTGCCCTCTGCTGCTCCAAAATCCTCTCGAGCATGTCTAACGTGGAGTTCCACCGTGTACTGACATCCTGACGTAGGCAGTGTACGGGAAGACCTGACCTCTCTTGCTCTTCCCTCAAAAGTTGGCTAGCCTTAACACTATGGTGAAAGTGCCCAGCGATCTTTCTGCAGCGGGACAGAACTACTGCTGCCACATTAGTTCCTTCTGACATTGCTGCCTTCACTACAAGATGGATGATGTGGGCTGCACAGCGCACACCAACAATATGACCATCTCGCAGCGCTTTCACCATATTGGCACCTCCGTCAGTTACCACAAAACCAACTTCAACATTGGTGCCCGCCTCTGCTCCCACCCAAAGGCTAAACATTTTCCTCATCGCATGCAGAATGTTTTGGGAAGTGTGCTTTTCATCCATCACTTCTGCATGGAGAAGGAAAGATCGGTAGCCTGCTGCAGCAGCTTCCTTAGACACACCGGGCTGCCACCAGTGTGCTGTCAAAGAAAGAAAGGCATGCTGGCCGCTAGGTGCACTCCACAAATCTGTAGTGAAATGAACAGACTGACCAGCAGCCTTGGAAAGCTCCTCTTTCACTGCTGCAACACAGGACCGATACAATGAGGGGACAATGTTCCTGCTGAAAGTGGAACGTGACGGAACTGTATATTGTGGAGCCACAGCCGCCATCAATTGTTTGAAAGGCTCCCCTTCGATCATAGAGAAGGATGCCCCTCCAACAGCAATGAACTGACCAATCAGTCGCGTTACTTTATTGGCCTGCTGTTTGGGCATTGACCTTTTGGATTGGAATGCCACAAATTGTTCCAGGGTGGGCTGGACATGCAGTGCTCCAACCTGCCTTGGTCTCTGGCTGCCAGCACTAGTTGCTGCTGCTGCTGCTGCTGCTGCTGCCTCTGGCTCATAGTCTAGCTCTTCATTAGCCAGATCGAATGGAATTCCTGCTAGGCTGGAGCTAAGACTGATATCGTCGTGAGACTCGTGACTAGTAGTAGTGCGAGCAGGAAGAATAGACTCTGCACTTGGCCTCTCAGTCTCAGGCTCCTCTGCTACCTCGCTAGGTGGAGTTCCACTATGTGTAGCCCTCTCTCTAACTGTCTTTACAAAAATTTTGTAAGGACTTGGTGGCTTGCTAGAGGTACTAGGAGGACATGGCGTGGCGGTACCAGTGGGAACAGTAGGCGCAGCACTAGTGGTGGTAGAGGCGGTAGAGGTGGGGGTGGTGGTGGTGGTGGTTTTCCCTACAAAGGAATGAGATCGCTTTGGTTTGGGACCCCTCTGAGTCTTGCTGCTAATTTGGCTCTGCTTGGTACCTTGCATGCTGCTGGTGGATGGGGAAGATGCTGCTTGGGGCAAAAGGCACTTCTTTTTAGTCACTGGGCTGGTACTACTTGTGCTACCCTTTAACTTTGAACGTGCTTCTGGTGCTTTAGGCTTTCCGTAAAAAACCATAGAGCTTGTGGGCCTAGCCGCACTACTACTGCCTGCTTTTGGTGCCTTTCCTTTACTTGATGATCCTTCAAGCAATGCTTCCCCAAATGATAAGCGAGAGCTTGGCCTACTTGGCCGACTAGACTGACGCAAAGGCTGCATCTTAGAACTGGTGGTGGTGCTGGCGGTGGTGCTGGTGGTGGCCGTGGTAGATGGAGCTTGTCCCTCCTTAGTCCCAAAAGGAGGATCCATTTCAAATTTTGTGTTGTGTGTGTAGTGTAGTGTAGTGTTTAAAAAACTATAAAAAAAATAAAAAAAAATAAAAATAAAAAAAAAGGAAAAACGAATTAAAGACAAAAAATTAGAGGAAGTTCTCTTCAGTGCTACTGCTTAAAAAGTAAAACTATGCACTACTGCACTGTGCTGTGTGCAATCTGCCAAAGTGCTAAAGTTATTTAAATTATTAACTCAAGATTAACTATTTAATAACTAGCAGTATTTTATTTTTAATTTGAATTTACACGGGCCTAAGAGCTTAGCCTACTACTATGCTAGCCTAAAGCTATATTTCCTTACTATAAGTCTACCTCTAGGCAGACGCTCTCAAACCCACTAAGCTAAAGTGAGGTTAAATCAGATTCAGTATATGATTTATTAATTAATATTAAGTTATATAATATTAATAGATTAGAAATAATTTACTTATATATTATGTATTATAGATAGAAGAATATAGATTATGAATTAGAATTTAGAATTAGAATTACTTATATTATAGATTATGAATTAGAATTTATATTGTTATATATTATTTATAATATATTATAGATTAAGATTAAAGAAGATTAGAATTATTTTAGTACTACAGCTAGTAGCTTGAAGCTTTGCTTAGTACAGCTCGTCACAGTCAATTTTTCTTGAAAAGAATTAGAAATAAAATAAAATGTCACAGCAAAACAGTTAGCTTCACTGCTGGCTGCACTCACTAGCCCAACAAGTTCACTTCACTGATGGACTGAGGTGAGCAAAACACTAAGGGTACTTTTAATAAAATTGAAATAAAATGTAAAATAAATGAGAAAATCTTTGCAAAACAGTTAACGTCACTGCTTGCTGATCAAAAAAAAACACAGCACTTATGCGGCTGCACTCACTAGCCCAACAAGTTCACTTCACTGATGGACTGAGGTGAGCAAAACAAATGAAATAAAATGAAAGATTAATTAAGAAAAATTGACTTGGTCTCTTGCTGTTGCTAAAACAAAGCACAAACTATAGAGCTGCAGCACCAGTACTAATAAGATTAGCTGAACTATACGCTAGTAGTAATTATTTAATATTATTACTTTTATTTATAGCTAATTTAATTAACTATTAAGACAAGAAAGAATTATAGAATTATTGATATTACTGATTTTAGATTAGACACTAGTAGATGTCTTGAATGTCTACAGTACACTCTACACTAGTATACTATTACTAACTATAACTGACAAATATATATATAATTTTATAATGAATTCAATTATTAATTATATTAATTAATATTACTGATTTTAAATTAGACACTAGTAGATGAATGTCTACAGTACACTCTACACTAGTATACTATAGAATATATATATATATATGACTGACAAATATATATATATAATAATGAACTATTAAATTATAGATTCTATTAAATTATTATTTATAAATTCTATTTAATTTATTTAAGCAGGACAGGCAATAGGCACTAGTGCCAGCCCAGGGCAAGGGCACCCCAGTGCCACTGAGGCACTGGGTGCACTGTCAACTCAACAGCACTTACACTACAGTTGATGACAAATTAAATAAAAAAAATTAAATTAATCAAATTATTATTATTAATTATATTCGATTCTTCGTGGTTGTGAGTCTTCGTCTTCTCCTACGTTTTGCCGGCACTGTATTCTCTTCGGCGTGTCTTCGGAACGAACAAAAAAACGGCCTCTTCGTGCTCGTTTTCATGTTCGCCCGAAGACGAATGCGCAAGTCTAGTTCCTAACTATGCTGACATCTGGTATCCTGAATCTGGTCTGTCTTTTTGTTATGTACTCATTAAGGGTGTTCAAGTCAGGTTTGGCTAATGGATAGATATGCCCAAAGGGTACTACTGCACCAGAGAGTAAATCAATAGGTAGTCTACACCCATGGGTGTAGGGAATAGGAGGGGTAACAGCAGGCATCAATACAGGGCCATGTGCATCCACCAAACAGGTGCCAGGTTATGTCTGTAAATGAAAGGATGCTGAACCCAAAGACTAGTTGATTTAGGGGTTGTGTTTGTACAGCCAAAAGACTCCTAGTATGAGTAGAAACAAATGAGACTGGACTATATCAAAAGATATGTTTTAAACATGCTTCTCATTGGCGCTATAAAGCAACAATTGTGCTTCTTTGATGACTGCCCCAGACTTGATATTTCCATTCACAAGTTGGATTTGTGACAGAACTCTCCATCACTGGGGCCTCTGGAGAGGCCTGAGAGCCAGCTTCCTCCCTATCGACTATGGGCCCACGCCTTGTAGAGACTTCTGTGTGTGGATATAGGGGTTCAGTTTCTGCTGATGTTCCCCATGTTTTAGCACTCAAAACTGTAACGTCAGCTGGACTTCCTGTGGTAGGAAGAAGGCTGATTGTCTTAGCATTGTTAATTGTATAGGTGTGAAGTGTTTTCCTGTTATTGTGTGAGTTAGCCCTTGTTTTAAGACTAGGTGTCACTGCTGCATACCTAATTATCAATTACATAACAGGTAGCGGTTAATCCTGTGAGCTCTAGGGATACTGTGTCCTGCCCATTGTCTGTCTCAAGCTAATTATATATCTATCGTCATTCCACGTCTACGTCCCCAATTGACGGAATTATTTTTGTCTCATGTCAATCTGTCCTTCCCCCAGATATTGTGTTGCAGGATTTGATCTAATTACTTCCTTCCTGACATGGTAATTAGATCATGTGATATTTGTCTTGCCCCTTTTCTTACTTGTGTATATATAGCTCTGTCTTTGATTTTAATTAAAAGAGTCCTGTTTTCACCTCAACATGAGTGTTGCCTGATGTTTGGGGTGGGCTGTAGCCACGCTGTGTAGCTAAGCTTCGGATAGCCACAGTGCCAATACAGCTCCGGTGCAGCGACGCCCCCCTTCTATCTACAACGCTGGTTCTGCCTGGTGCTGAAGGGGTTACTTGTTGGTGTCCCGGCAGGAGGAAGCAACGTTTGGTGGGAGTACCCAGTCGGGGTACAGGTCGGTCCCGTCACAGGATTAATAAAGGGTGCTTCTTGGAGGAGTATGACAATATTACATAAAACATATTGATGGGTTTTATGCAAGCAAGTATAGAATACATGCCCTATCAACCCATTTATTTAGCTATGCTTAACGAAAAAATCCTTATAAACATTATTTAAAAGTTTTATTCTTGATACTACCAGTTGTGGTTTGACTTTGGTGATAATAGCCTCCTTTAAAACCCCTAAAGTGCTGTCACCAGTAGCTTTAGGCAAATTGATGAGAAAAGGTGTGTTAAACAAGAGTGGCAATTATCAAGAGATTAAATATATTTCTAATTAAAAGATAATTTTGTGTGTTATTAATTCTCTGGTTGGAATGAAAAAGAGGATATTGCTCTTTTCAATCTGCATAGAAGACATAAATCTTACAAAGCTGACATTTAAAAGGAACAAAATCTGTTTCTTTTTCTTTACCTCTAAACGATAAGAAAAGGAATTGTATCTTACCAAGTTCTATCCTCAACTATTTTACATATCAGTAACCTTATATCTGTGTACATGTCATATTAAATGTATATTTGCATTTAATATTCCACTGAACTAAATTTCATTTTAGAAGACAGAGAACAAACATTACAGTTAACTCGTTTATAGGCTGAATCAATATGATAATAACATTTCTGGCATTTATTCAGATTTTTATTTTTAAATATGTATATAATTGTATAATGTCTAGATATTTCTAATTTATAACTCAAGCAAAATACTATAACTTGCAAAATTGGTCATCAAGAAATCCGTAGTGAGGTTAATTATATTTTATGTAATTAGAACAATGAGGGCATAGTTCACATTATTATAACTGTACAGAAGTTGAATTAAAGAATACTACAAATTGGAAAAGCATTTTTGGTAGTAATTTTAAATTACACTGTAGTTAGAAAATATCATGCTAATAATTTTTTTAACTTTTCTTGTTGTATACAACAAATATAAAAATACTCTAAAAAAGCTTTAGTACTAATCCACAGCTGTAATATCTTTTGTTTATTTTTTTCATTTAGTAAATTAATGATTAACTTTTAACAGAGCCTCTTAAAGTGTTCGTATGGTAAAGTACACTACATTAAAATACCCCAGTCACTTGATCTAAGTGCATTGCTGATGCAATCTTGTTTAACCCCTTCGTGACAAAGGCTGATTTTACTTTTTGTACCCTTCGTGAGAATGGCCGTTTTAACATTTCTGCGCTGCTCGTGTTTAGTTGTAATTTTCTTCTTTCCCGTTTACTGAACCCACACACATTAAATATTGTTTTTTTCAGGACAAGAAGGGCTTTCTTTAGATGACATTGTTTTGATTGTATCATATTATTTACTATTAAAAAAAGTATAAAATATGGTGAAAAATTTAGAAAAAAATGACTGTTTCTAACTTTTAGTTGAAAAATCTTTTACTCATCTATAAAAGGTAATGAAAAAACCTGCTAAGTAGATTCTACTATTTGTCCTGAGTTTAGAAATACCCAATGTTTTTATGTTTTTTTGCTTTTTTCTACACATTATGGGGCAAAAAGTACAGGTAGCGTTTTGCTATTTCAAAGCCATTTTTTCCAAATCTGGTAATTCTTCCCCCCATGTGCCATTTCAGGTATCTTTGAATTTTTTTTGCATTTGTTTTTTCACACACATTTTACTTTAGGTATGAATAAACAGGTTCTGGTATATGTCACTATCATAAAACACCCCAATATGTGTTTAGCAACATCTCCTGAGTACAGCGATACCTCACATGAATTGCCTGGCTGTTTGGGGGCAAAAGGGCCACATTTGGGGCATGCGCATTTTCAATGTTGAACTTTGGCATTTGGGGATCCACTGCCCATGCCCTATTTGGTACATCTTTGAGCTGGGCCATTTCAGTATGCCCAATAAAGCCATATATTTTTGAAAACAAGACACCCCAGGGCATTTCAAATGCTAGTATTTTAACTCTTTCCATGCACCATATCTACCACCAGTCTTTGTCAAACTTTGTGGTAGTCATTTTTTTGCATTTCTTTTGTCACACACATTTTACTTCAGGTATGAATTAAAAAGTTCTCGTATATGTCACTATCACAAAACACCCCAATATGTGTTCAGCAACATCTCCTGAGTGCAGTGATACCCCACATGAATGATATTGCCTGGCTGTTTGGGGGCAAAAGGGCCACATTTGGGGCATGCGCATTTTCAATGTTTTTTTTTAATGAAATTGGAATTTTGGAATTCTGATTCTTTTTGTTTAGTTTTCATCTGATTCAGTCTAATATAGTTTTCAGGGCTTTGTACAAACCACCAAATTTACCAGAATTCATATGAATCTAAATGCACAAGTCTAATGTATAATGTGTAAAAAAGAAAAAATGGTTCAGCACTCAACTCCCAGGAAGCTGGGTGCTAGCAGGAAAATAGGGACAGCATAAACCCTCTTGAAACACACAAAACAAAGAAAAGGAATCCCAGCACTCCAAACAGCTTCCAATCTTTAGGATACTTTATTAAGCGAGAGCAAATAAAAGCAACGTTTCAGCCAAACAGGGCCTAACAGTTAGGGTTAGGGTCAAGCTAACACTTCACTCCAAATCACACCCTTAAGTAATGAGTATAATTCTATATGAACCAATCGGGTTCAGTAAAAAGTCACACCAAGTAATGCAAACAATTAGTGATAATAACATATCTTATTTAAAAACAATCACCAAGTGATTTAAAAACATCAAACAATTAAAATGTTTACATCTACATTATACAGTATATTACAAATAATCAGACATATTAATGGCACATACTAATCAAATCCTAAGTAAATACCTTGTGTCTCCATAACTTAATCTCTTCCTGTTGCCCTTCTGCCAATGTCTGATCATGTGACCAGACCAAACCACATGATTGCATGATGACATCACACCAAAAAAACAAAAACAAAAAGATTAGGCATTCCCAGGCGGTCTCCCATCCAGGTACTAACCAGGCCCAACCCTTAGCTTCTAAGATCAGACAAGATCAGGCGCATTCAGGATGGTATTGCCATAAAAAGATATGTTATCAAATCTCCCAAAAAGGGGAAGAAGGTGTATCGGCAGAACGGTCATCAGGACGACCAAGTACATATAATGTAGAAACAATCATTTAATAACATTAAAGAGCCCTGTTTGGCCGAAACGTTGCTTTTGTTTGCTCTCGCTTACTAAAGTATCCTAAAGATTGGAAGCTGTTTGGAGTGCTGGGATTCCTTTTCTTTGTTTAATGTATAATGTGTGACATAGCAATAGGCCAGTTGTTTCTTTAAATGGCACTTCTTTGTATGTATAATATATAACACTGCAACAGTGCAGCTGCTTCATTAACCCCTTCGAGACAAAGGCTGATTTTACTTTTTGTACCCTTTGTGACAATGGCCTTTTTAACATTTCTGCGCTGCTTGTGTTTAGCTGTAATTTTCTTCTTTCCCGTTTACTGAACCCACACACATTAGATATTGTTTTTTTCAGGACAAGAAGGGCTTTCTTTAGATGACATTGTTTTGATTGTATCATATTATTTACTATTAAAAAAATTATAAAATATGGTGAAAAATTTAGAAAAAAATGACTGTTTCTAACTTTAAGTTGAAAAATCTTTTACTCATCTATAAAAGGTAATGAAAAAACCTGCTAAATAGATTCTACTATTTGTCCTGAGTTTAGAAATACCCAATGTTTTTATGTTTTTTTGCTTTTTTCTACCCATTATGGGGCAATAAGTACAGGTAGCGTTTTGCTATTTCAAAGCCATTTTTTCCAAATCTGGTAATTCTTCCCCCCATGTGCCATTTTGGGTATCTTTGAACCCGGCCAATGCAATTTACCCCATCAAGTCATATATTTTTGAAAACTAGACAGCCCAGGGTATTCCAAATGCTAGTATTTTAACTCTTTCCATGCACCATATCTACCACCAGTCTTTGTCAAACTTTATGGTAGTCATTTTTTTGCATTTGTTTTGTCATACACATTTTACTTCAGGTATGAATTAAAATGTTCTAGTTTATGTCACTATCACAAAACACCCCAATATGTGTTCAGCAACATCTCCTGAGCTCAGCGATACCCCACATGAATGATTTTGCCTGGCTGTTTGGGGGCAAAATGGCCACATTTGGGGCATGCGCATTTTTCAATGTTGAACTTTGGCATTTGGGGATCCACTGCCCATGCCCTATTTGGTACATCTTTGAGCCGGGCCATTTCAGTGTGCCCAATAAACCCATATATTTTTGAAAACTAGACACCCCAGGGTATTTCAAATGCTAGTATTTTAACTCGTTCCATGCACCATATCTACCACCAGTCTTTGTCAAACTTTGTGGTAGTCATTTTTTTGCATTTGGTTTTCCACACACATTTTAATTCAGGTATGAATTAAAATGTTCTCGTATATGTCACTATCACAAAACACCCCAATATGTGTTCAGCAACATCTCCTGAGTACAGCGATACCTCACATGAATGATTTTGCCTGGCTGTTTTGGGGCAAAAGGGCCACATTTGGGGCACGCGCTTTTTTCAATGTTGAACTTTGGCATTTGGGATCCACTGCCCATGCCCTATTTGGTACATCTTTGAGCCAGGCCATTTCAGTGTGCCCAACAAAACCATATATTTTTCAAAACTAGACACCACAGGGTATTTTAAATGCTGGTATTTTAACTCTTTGCATGCACATATTTTACCACCAGCATTTTTTCAAAGTTTGCAGTAATATTTTTGTGTGTGTATTTTTCCCCCACACACCTACTTTATGTATGAATTTACAGCTCCTGGTATATGCCGCTGTCACACGACACCCCATAATGTGTTCAGCAACATCTCCTGAGTGCAGTGATACCCCACATGCATGGGTGTGTCATTTTTGGGGGGAACTAAAAGGCCACATTTGGTACGTGTGCATTTTTCTAATTGGAAATTAGATGTGTGGCCATCCTCCCCCCCGTGTTAATTGGGACGTTGTTGAACCTGGCCCATTCAATTTACCCCATCAAATCATACATTTTTTAAAAGTAGACACCCCACGGGCATTTAATATGCCAGTATTTTAACTCTTTCCATGCGAGAATTGTTTTAAGCTAATATGCTAATTTTAGGACTTGCTCACAAAAATATATTTTTTATATATATATATATATATTTTTTTAAAATTTAAATTTTTTTTTTCAACTTGAAGGTTCCCCTGATAGTGACATCAGTGGGAAATTATTTTTACATTTTACTGGTTTTTTACTATTTTTTTCTAATTATTATTAATTTTATTTTATTTTTAATTTATTTTTACTAATCACACTGTGATTAGAAAGCTGAGCTCCATTGACTTGCATGGTTGAATGCAGTACCTGTATTCAACCTGCAAGTGGAGCCAGAGTTCTCTAGAGGGTCAGAGATGGCCAGAGATGGCCCCTTTGTGCCGATCATGGCGTTGCTGAATGCCTCGAGGTCGAGGCATTACAGCAACGCCGTTTCGGTGCAGAAAGCGAAAATAGATAGCTTTCTGCACCCGTTTAAAGATGTGCCGGTCCTGGCACGTCATTTGTCGTTAACAACTTGAATTTCGGTGACGTGCCCGGACCGGCAATTGTCATCAAGGGGTTAAATTACAGTTGTTTTGAAAATTGGTTTTGAGCTTCTAGTCATTCCGTGCATGCCTCTGATGAATTGATGATGTCACAAAATACATCGAATGGGACCAGGGACTGACTGAGACCATCCAGGGCCCCAGGCAACAAAAAGCCATGGGCCCCATGTGGTGATGCCCCTCAATTAGACACACTCTATTTTGACCACACCCCTTCCTGATTAAGTCCCTCCACATGGTTACACCCCCTTATATATTTTTTCAGTATTTGTCATAATGAAAAATGGTAACTTTTAAACAGTGTAAACATGTTTTAATTTGTGGTTTTCACATATCACATAAATATAATTATTAAATATATATTAAATAATACAGCAATTGAAAAATAATCTAATAGGGAGACCGTTTTATTTCTGCCATTCAGGGATACACTGAAGCGCATGAGATCACACACACAGGTGTGTGTATATATATATATATTTATTTATGTATTAGATATGCATTTTTAACTACATGATATTTACTTATCTCTTTGAAGTAAAGATTATGATTGAAATATGATTTAAAAATAACAGCTGAACTTATATATTTTATATTGAAAAATTTGGACCCTACGCAAGCATTTTCTTGGGCCCCGCTCCACATTCCCTAGCTATCACTCCCTCTGCTCTTCACCAAAAGATAGGTATAGATCAAATAAACAACACATAAAACAGCACTTGCATGTATAGATCAACTGAATAAGACATCCAAACCTTATCTTTGCAGGTATACACAAATAATGTATGGAAACATAGCATAGCAGGTATAGATCAAAACCCAGCTTTGCATGTATAGATCAATTGAAATTCACATGTGAACTCAGCACTGAGGGTACAGATCAAATAAACACATGGAAACAGCACTGCAGGTATCAACTGAATAAGATATACAAACCTTGTATTTGCAGTGTCAGATATTTTATGATCAAAAACATGTATTCTATAAATGTATTATACATGAACACAAAATTGAGTCAAAGCCATTTTATTTTACATAATCATATAATGATTATTTCTTTCTGTCTTTGTTCCCTCTATAATTGAGAACAAAGAAATATTCATGTATATAGATGTTTCAGTATATATGATCCAATTAACGTTATCTTCCATGAGAAAGTTAAGGCGTAGACACTACATATCCTTAGGAATGTAAATTGGAATGGGAGATACGTCGTAAAACCACCAAAACCTAATTTACTACCTAGGAGGCAACGTATGGAGATATGGGTGACTACAAAGACCTGATTTACTATCTAGGAGGTAACATCTAAAGATAAGGGTGACCATGGATAAATTCCAAACGCATATGTAATGGTCTTAAGTTATTTCTTAGACCAGAGCGTCTCTCGGAGGTAAATTAAGAAATAGGAGTAGAAGTCCTAATTATAATGGGTAAAACCCACCGTTATGATTGGAGAATTCCAATCAAGAGGTGGAGGCTATGATAATAAGCTTGGTCTTTAAAAGCTGATGTCTTTATTAATTGGGGACCTAAACCCTGAAACGAAGTCACCTAGACAAACAGACAGACCCTGACGGACTTATTCACCAAATTTACCCCAGAGAATTGCAATCTTAAGATCCTGACACCATATTTTACCCTTAGAGTTACTTTGAGTTCTAACCTATATAACTTTTAGAAAGTTATATTGCTTCCCACTTAATTTCTTGCCACTGAACCTGGATTAACTTCTACAAGGACCAGTTGGACCACAGCAACAAGTGGTGGTAATTATAATTGTTTTCATATTCTGAATAGAGGTGAATTTTGTCTTCTTCATATAGAATTCCCTGTTTCTGGGAAATAGCAAGTATTTGACATTATTGTATATGACGGCTTGTGAGACTGCAGCTTATAACCCGTGATAATGACAATAATGAAAAGGTATTTTTACCTGTAGATGAAGTTTGACATCATTTGCATCTATTAGGAACTTCACTAATACTCTTATTTTGTCATATTAGTAGAACTAATATATAGATAGAGTTAGTGATATTTTTATTATTGCCCTGATTATCATTTTTGGTTGCTGAGTGGACTGGAAATTAATTGTGTGTGTTAGACTCATAAAGTAGTAATTCATATTGATAATATCGATAATATACTTTATTTGGAACTGATGTAATTTGACATGTTTTAAGAATTTTGTGTTTTATATCATGCACTATGTGACTCATATATATATTTTATAAATTGTGTTTACAATAAATAATATTTTTGATTGACTATCGTGGTGATATATATCTAATTTGAATTATAATTTTCGGCGATCTGAAAGGATTTAGGATAAAATATAGGGTATCTCTTTGTATTAATATTGTGGATGTGGTACTACAATATTTGATAGCGTCGTTATTTTGCGTGTGTGATAAAATATTGGTTTTGCCTATTTTGTCTCATTAATATCCCTAACAGCAGGTGCATAGATAATGTGTTGAAACATATCATAGCAGATATGGATCAACAGAATAACACACATACCCAGCTTTGCAGGTATAGATCAATTGGAATTCACATAAAAACTCAGCATTAAAGGTATAGATAAAACCCCTAAATTACAGCCATAAATCACAGATTGCACAACCCAAAGCCAGTCCTGGCGTCCACACTGCCCATATAGAACCTGACCAGCACCCAGATAACACACATAGGACTTGCTATCTTTGTCCTCAAACAGCATGAGTCAACGTTGTTTCCAAACAGCCCGTCCTATGCTATCTTTGTTCCATAAACAACCTACCTGTGCCATCTTGGACCCCAAGGCTCAAACACCCTGCTTGTGCCATCTTTGCCTTTCCGCAAATCAATTATACATCTATGATACAAACACTTACAGTCACTCACTAACTCACACAATAATTTATTCTCTCAATCACTTACCTTCCAGAAGTCCGGCAAAAAGTTTCAATTCTGGGACAATGCATTTTACTGGTAACATTCTGATTAAAGATAACAGTTGGGTTGTTTAAATGTATCACAGTAGCTGTACTTCCTTTTTGGATGAAGTGCTTGCTTTAATCTAGTCACACCCCTTAGAATGTATCAGTACATCCTGACTTCTGCTTCAGCAGCAGGGAGATGTCTATTGACAGCCTTTACTCTGCCCTGTTGGCAGAAGCCAGCATCACTGGCTTTCTGCTGATCAGTTGTGTGTGTGACAACATGATCGGGCATTCCCTTCCAGCAGGTGTTAGTGCTGACACCCAATGGAAGTTCACTGGAGGACAGGAGAAACTCAGATCTCTGATTGCTCCCCCCAGGGCCGGCCCAAGACATTGTGCTGCCTGGGGCGAAGTGTGAAATGCTGCCCCCTCGGATGTGTGGTGTATAGTCCCCTCTATAGTCCCCCCCTGTATATGTGGTATACAGCCCCCTCTATAACGAAATCAGCAATTGTGTTTCACAAACACAGAAGAACCAATTTAAGTTTCCTTTTTCATAATATATTCAGATTGAAATAAAGTAAATAACATGATACCTTCACTTTTCCTCACACTGATTTCTGGAGTTTTGTCCTTTGAAGTGAGTAGGAATTCAGGAAGGTGTTTTATCTCTGGATAAATAAAAATTACAAAGTTCTGTTTATCCCTACAGTAAGTAAACTGCCAGGAAACAGATAACCAAATACACACCAGGACAGGCTCTGCCACACCGACACACAAACCAGGACATGCTCTGCCACACCGACACCCAAACACACACACCAGAACAGGCTCTGCCACATCGACACACAAACCAGGACATGCTCTGCCACACTGACACCCAGACAAACACACCAGGACAGGCTCTGCCACCGACACCCAAACACACACACACACCAGGACAGGCTCTGCCTCACCGACACCTAAACACACACACCAGGACAGGCTCTGCCTCACCAACAGCCAAACACACACACACACCAGGACAGGCTCTGCCACACTGACACCCAAACACACACACTAGGACAGGCTCTGCCACACTGACGCCCAGACAAACACACACACTAGGACAGGCTCTGCCACACTGACACCCAGACAAACACACCAGGACAAGCTCTGCCACACCGACCCCCAAACACACACACCAGGACAGGCTCAGACACATCAGGACGGGATAAGCTACTAAGAGCATAAAAAAATGCTTTCCACATTGCTGCTTGTTGTGTGTTTGCCACCTTTGTGTATCTGTGCCCCCAGCCAGGCCCCTTTGTGCATTTTGCCCCAACACACCCCTGTCTATTGATTTATTTGATGCCCGCAGCCAGCCCCTCTCCCTTTTGTACTGGTTAATTGTAATGCCCGCCATACCCATGTGTATTACCCCCCCTCCTCTTTGTGTATAGATTGTCCTAATCACCCTGTTGTGTACTTATGTCCCCAGCCACCCTCTAGTGGCATGAATATGTCTCTCCATGACTCCATCCCTCCGTCTATCACCTCAATTATTATTATTTTTTTTAAATACTTTTTCTGCTGGCTTTCTTCCGCTGACATGCTCTTCTCCCTCGAGATCCTCGAGATCGCAGTGACGAGCAACTGTTCTGCGTGAGCCTGCAGGCAAGCCGACCGTTTTCAAATAATGAAATGGAGGCGGTTGTACAGTAGTTTTAAAACCGGTAGCAGCATCGGATGCGGGAAAAAAACGGTGCTTGGGGCGGCAAAGTGCTGCCTCTTCAAAAGTGCCGCTTGGGGCAATTGCCCCAGTCTGCTCCATGGTAGGGCCGGCCCTGGCTCCCCCTGATGGCTGATCACATGTATTGTGATCAGCAATGCAGAGCTTTGATCACAATGTGATCAGCACAGACACATCCATGGGATTTCAAAAAATAAAGGGAAAATTAAACATAAATAAAATAAGTAACATCTATCGGGAACACACTTAGTGTTTGTCTTCAGAGGGGGGCTAGTAGAGGGCTGGGGATGTTACAGGGAAGCTACAAGAGGGGAATGGGAGAGATGATTTGTGCAAAGGCCTCCCTTCAGATAGTGACTAGCAGAGTGCTTGGGATGTGACATGGAAGATTTTGATTCCTGCAAGGGCCTCCCTTCAGATGGTGGCTAGCAGAGAGCTTAAGATTTTACAGGAAAGCTTTTGATTCTTACAAGGGTCCCCCTTTAGCCAGTGGCTAGCAGAGAGCTTGGGTGTTACAGGTAGCTGACTTGAGGTGAATTTTGCATCATGAGACAAGACATGAAGCCTTAACTACTTATTATTCAAATACATATGTCTGTTTAAAACTACCACATCCCTAAAGTATATTTCTATTTAATATGTGTAGATTTTTTCTGAACCTATACTAAAAATTGTTAGTAACACAAAATCATCATTTATGATTCTTATTTATAAAAAGGTACTGGTAAAAAAAAGTGTAAAAAATAAATAAATACATATATATATATATCTATTTCCTCACAGCTCACATCAAGGGTAATGACATAAATACAAGTTTATCTTCTTTTTATTAACCTTATGAGTCACAAAGAATTTTGAAATATATGTTTTTTAACTCTTATTTTCTCTTACACAGCAAATTCAGCATTAGGATTTTATTTTTTATTATTATTATATTTATTATTTTTATTGGGATTTTATATTTCTCAAATGTTTTTTATTATTATTTTGTTTATTATTTTTATTGGGCTTTTATATTTCTCTTATGTTAGCTGAATGAAAGAAAAAAAAATATTACATATATATATATCTCCAAACTCCTGAATAATACAATGCCAAATGTGTGTTATATTACATAATCACAAATTCACAACATGTTCTCAAATCAAGAGTACACAAAATGGTTTTAAGCTTTCCAAGCACAGGGGAACAAAAAATGTGCACCTCATGATTATTGGGATATAGCTACCCCTAAACGCCAAAATAATCCACAAAAATTACCGTATTTGCTCGATTATAAAACAACCCTGATTATAAGACCTCCCAAAATTTAAATATTAATTTAGAAAAAAAGCCAAAATATAAGACTACCCTATAAGAATTTTTTTTATTAGTAAATATTAATTTACATGTGAACTATTTTTTTATATTTCATAAAAACCATGATTGAGAAAAATGCATTTTTTGTTCTTATTTTCTTTTATTTGCCAACCTGCCAACCAGTTATTAACATCTGTCCCACATCTTGCCACTCTGCCCCCCAGATATACCTTATACCCCTATATGCCACTCTGTCTCCCTGATATGCTACTCTGCCCTCCTATGCTACTCTGCCCCCCTGATATGCCTTATACCTCCTATATGCCACTCTGCCTCCCTGATATGCCACTTTGCCCCCTATGACACTCTGCCCCCCCGAGTGGAGGTTGTCTGCACGCATCACGCAGACATTCACCGGCTACTAGAGAGGAGGATCCCCCGCAGCGCTGCAGGAGACCAGGATCCTCCTCTCTGGCAGCCGGTGAACGTCTGTGCGATGCACGTAGATAACCTCTGCTGCTGCTGGCTGGTACTTCCGCTGGGGCTTCTATGGTGGAGCACAGGAAGGTCACGTCAAGTCGGTGCTCTGTCATAGCAGCTCTGGCAGAAGTGCCGGCAGCAGCGGGGTTTGTCTGCGCACATCGTGCATACGTCCACTGGTTGCCAGAGAGGAGGATCCAGGTCTCCTGCAGAGCTGCGGGGGATCTGGATCTTAGTCTTGTAGTCAGACCTCTATTTGAGGTCCGATTTTAAGATGACCTTGATTATAAGACAAGGGGTATTTTTTTGAGTGTTTGGTCTGAAAAAAAACTCGTCTTATGATCGAGCAAATCCGGTATATATTCCCTAAAAGCACAGCCCTTGAAGATTTCAAACACAGTCCACTTACCTTTTTAGGTCACCCAGAGCAACCACGAATGTTCCAATGACAAAGGATCCCCCCCATGTGTTTCATACTCCAGGCATATTTGAGGATGGATGCTTTACCCTGACCTACTTGGAACAAAAAAGAAAACATAAAAAAATATCTTCCATGTCTTCCAAACATATACGTATATATGTGTGTAGTAAGTTAGCATTATGTGCTCATGACAGACCTCCAAATCATAAGTGCTTTCAAACTAAGAAATTCACACAAATAAATCAAAAATGCACATCTACCCTACCCATAAACACCAAAATAACCCTCATAAATTATATATTCCCCAAAAACACATTTCAATATTTCAAAGACACCCAACTTACCCTTCTAACTGACTCACTGCTACCACAAATCTAATGTAAGCCCAACATTTTTTATTTTTTTTTATATACCTTTTCATATGTCAGGCACCTTTTGGGATGGATGCTGCACGCTGGGTTACCTAGAACAAGAAAGAAAACACAAAAAATAGTCTTCTATTAGTCCTGAGCACATAGGTACCATATGTATGTGGAATGTCAGCGTTACACAGTCACAAGACATTCGGAAATCATGAGAGTTCAAAGTGTTTTTTAAGGTTTTATTTTATAATTAAACTTTTAGGGATACAACTACACCTAAACACCAAAATAACCCCCACAAACAATATATTCTCTGAAAATCATAATTTCATAATGTATATTGAGAACTGTGCATAGCATTTGACCTGCATATCAAAACATAATACAAATTTGAATGGTGTGATGGGAACAACCTGTACCCGGACTGGGTACACCTGTCAGACATTGCTTCCTTCTGCCCATAGTCACCAGGAATACAAGGCTTGGTTCCTCAAGTGACAATAGCGTTGATGACAGCAAGAAAAAGAGCCTCTCAGGAACCTCGGTGGCACTGTAACATAGCAATACAGTGCTTTACTGTCCTGACAAGGACAGCACCGAGGCTTACCCCAATAACAAGACGGAACTCGTATTGAGGTAAAACAGTAACTACTTTATTTGAACCAAACACACAAACTATATATACAAGTAAGAAAGGGGCAAGACAAATGTCACAGGAAGGAAGGAAGTAATTAGATCACATCCTGCAACACAATATCCGGGGAAGGACAGAATTACATGAGACATAAATAATTACATTAATTTGGGAGGTAGACATAGAATGATGACAGACATATAATGAAACTGAAATAAACAATGGCTAGGACACAGAGCTAACAGGGGCTAACAAGATTAACAACTACTTGCTATGTATTTAGTTATTATATACACAGCAGTAGGGGGTACACAAACAACAGTGAACGGCAATAGTAACACTTAGCACCTAACACATTAATACACATTTCTTCACAACCCAGATAATTAGCCTTCTTCTTCCACCAGGATGTCCAGCTGGAATTTACAATTCTGAGTCTCTGTGTGGAAAATGTGATAAAACATATAATAGGGGAAATCAGTAGAAAGTGGGTCCCTGTACCCACTCCCCAAGAACAGAATCCTTCTAATGTCAGGGCCCTTTTTCAGCTGGCAGGAGGCTAGCCCTCAGTCCCCTTCAAAAGCCCCAGTGACGGAAGGTTCCATCACATTTCTCCCCCTTCCGAATGGGACTGACCCAGGAGGAGACCCCAAACAGTTTGACTCTGTAGTCAGTCAGTTCACTTGGCCCATCAATGCCCTCCCAAAACTGATGCCTCAAACAATCTGCCCTTCCAAGAGCAGTACTCACCGGCCTGAGCCAGCTGCCCAGCATTTCTAACATAGTAACATAGTAACATAGTTCATAAGGTTGAAAAATGACCAAAGTCCATCAAGTTCAACCTATATACATATTGTGTCCCTACTGTGTTGATCCAGAGGAAGGCAAAAAACCCTTATGAAGCAGATGCCAATTGCCCCATACCAGAGGGAAAATTCCTTCCCGACTCCAAATATGGCAATCAGAATAAATCCCTGGATCAACGTTCTGTCCCTATTAATCTAATATCCATAACTTGTAATATTATTGCTTTCAAGAAACACGTCCAGGCTCCTTTTGAACTCTTTTATTGAGTTTACCATTACCACTTCCTCTGGCAGAGAGTTCCATAATCTCACCGCTCTTACTGTAAAGAACCCCCGTCTGTGCTGGTGTAGAAACCTTCTTTCCTCCAACCGTAGAGGATGTCCCCTTGTTATAGATAAAGTCCTGGGTATAAATAGGTCCTGGGAGTGATCTCTGTACTGTCCCCTTATATATTTATACATAGTTATTAAATCCCCCCTAAGCCGTCTTTTTTCCAAACTAAATAACCCTAATTATGATAATCTTTCTGGGTACTGTAGTCCTCCCATTCCCCTTATTACTCTGGTTGCCCGTCTTTGAACCCTCTCCAGCTCCACTATATCTTTCTTGTACACTGTTGCCCAGTACTGTACACAGTATTCCATGTGTGGTCTGACTAGTGACTTGTACAGTGGTAGAATTATTTCCTTGTCGTGGGCATCTATGCCCCTTTTGATGCACCGCATGATTTTATTTGCCTTAGCAGCAGCTGTCTGACACTGGTCGCTACAAGTAAATTTACTGTTAACTAAAACTCCTAAGTCCTTTTCCATGTCAGTCGTCCCCAGTGTTTTCCCATTTAATACATATTCCCAGCCTGGATTTTTCTTCCCCATGTGCATAACCTTACATTTATCTGTGTTGAACCTCATCTGCCACATCCCAGCCCAAGCCTCCAACCTATGCAGATCCATTTGTAATCGTGCACTGTCCTCTATTGTGTTAACCACGTTACAGAGCTTAGTATCGTCTGCAAAGATTGATACTTTACAATACAATCCCTCTACAAGGTCATTAATAAATATATTAAAAAGAATAGGACCCAAAACTGACCCCTGTGGTACCCCACTAGCAACAGTAACCCACTCAGAGTATGGACCATTAATAACCACCCTCTGTTTCCTATCACTGAGCCAGTTACTTACCCACATACACACATTCTCCCCCAGCCCAAGCATTCTCATTTTATGTACCAGCCTTTTATGTGGCACCGTATCAAATGCTTTGGAAAAATCAAGATATACGACATCCAGTCTTGAGCTCACCTCCTCATAAAAGCTGATCAGGTTAGTTTGACAGGACCGATCCCTTGTAAACCCATGCTGATATGGAGTCATACACTTATTTTCATTGAGATACTCCAAAATAGCATCTCTTAGGAAACCCTCAAACAGTTTACACACAACAGAAGTTAAACTAACAGGCCTATAATTCCCCGGGTCACTTTTTGTCCCCTTTTTGAATATTGGCACAACATTTGCTATGCGCCAGTCCTGGGGAACAGACCCTGTCACTATAGAGTCCTTGAATATTAGAAATAGGGGTCTGTCTATTACATTACCTAACTCCCTTAGAACGCGGGGGTGAATGCCATCTGGACCTGGTGATTTGTCTATTTTGATTTTTTTTAGGCGGCACTGCACTTCTTCCTGGGTTAGACAGGCGACATGTACTGGGGCAGTTATCTCATCCTGCTGTATATTACCTGGCATTTCATTTTCCTCTGTGAATACAGCAGAGAAGAATATATTTAATAGATTAGCTTTTTCCTGATCCCCGTCTATAACTTCTCCCTCATTACTTTTTAAGGGGCCAACGCTTTCATTTTTAACCTTTTTACTATTTATATAGTTAAAGAACATTTTGGGGTTTGTCTTACTCTCTTTGGCAATGAGTCTTTCTGTCTCCACTTTTGCTGCTTTTATCTGATTTTTACATATTTTATTTTTTTCCCCGATAGCTTTTTAGTGCTTCCTCACTGCCTTCCTGTTTTAGTAGCTTAAATGCCTTTTTTTGCCATTTATTACCCCCTTTACATTTTTATTTATCCACATTGTTTTTCTCTTGTTCCTGACTCTTTTATTCCCATACGGTATGTACCTTTCACAGTGAGAATTTAAGATATCCTTAAAAATCTCCCATTGAGTGTCTGTACTCTTGTTTTTGAGGACATTTTCCCAATTTACAGTGTTAAGGGCTTCTCTTAGTTGATCAAACTTTGCCTTCCTAAAGTTCATAGTTCTTGTGGCTCCTCTAAGAGTTCCCTTATTGAAGGACAAGTTATATTGTATCATATTGTGATCACTATTTCCTAGATGCCCCCTGACCTGCACATTAGTTACTCTGTCAGGTCTGTTGGTTAATATTTAGTCCAGTAGGGCGCCCCCTCTGGTCGGGTCCTGTACCATTTGGGACAGATAATTATCTTTACTTATAGTCAGAAACCGGTTTCCTTTATGAGATTCACAGGTCTCTGTTTCCCAGTTTATGTCGGGATAGTTAAAGTCCCCCATAATAACCACCTCATTGTGATTTGCTGCCTTGTTTATTTGCTTTAATAATTGATCTTCTGCTGCTTCCATTATATTTGGTGGCTTATAGCAAACCCCGATCAGTATTTTATTATTTTTCTTTCCATATATTTCTACCCATAATGACTCCACATTATCATTTCCCTCACATATATTCTCCCGCAGTGTGGCCTTTAGGCTGGACTTTACATAAAGGCAAACTCCTCCCCCTTTTCATTTTTTTCGATCCTTCCTGAATAGACTATAACCCTGTATGTTAACCGCCCAGTCATAGCTATCATCCAACCATGTCTCTGTTATACCCACTATGTCATAGTTTTCTTCAGACATTATTAACTCCAGTTCGTCAGTTTTATTGGTCAGACTTCTGGCATTAGTAAGCATACAATTTAGAGGTGTATGGTTTTTTTCCCTATGAAGCCTATCCCTATTGACTATTCTAACCCCTCCCTCCACTCCACCCCCAGGTACATTTATAAGCCCCAGCTTTCTATCTACACTATCTTCCCCTTCTATATTGTAGTTTCCCTCCCCCTCTTTACCTAGTTTAAACACTCCTCCACCCTTCTGGCCATCTTCTCCCCGAGCACAGCTGCACCCTCCCCATTGAGGTGCAGCCCGTCCCTACCGTAGAGCCTGTATCCGACAGAGAAGTCGGCCCAGTTCTCCATGAACCCAAACCCCTCCTTCCTACACCAGCTTCTGAGCCACTTGTTTAGCTCCCTAATCTCCCGCTGCCTCTCTGGTGTGGCACGTGGTACAGGTAATATTTCAGAAAATACTACCTTGGAGGTCCTTGCCTTAAGCTTGCTACCTAAGTCCCTGAAATCATTTTTAAGGACACTCCGCCTACCTCTCACTTTGTCATTGGTGCCAATGTGCACCATGACTGCTGGGTCTTCTCCAGCCCCTCCCAGTAATCTGTCAACCCGATCCGCGATGTGCCGAACTCGAGCGCCAGGCAGACAACACACTGTTCGGCGATCCCGGTCTTTGTGACAGATCGCCCTGTCTGTCCCCCTAATAATTGAGTCCCCCACTACCAACACCTGTCTGGCCTGCCCTGCGCTCCTCCTTCCCTCCTTACTGGAGCAGACACCCCTCTGGTGGTCAGAGGCAGTGACTTGCTGCAGTACTGCTAACTCTGAACTAACATCCCCCTCATCTGCCAACCGGGCAAACTTGTTGGGGTGTGCTAGATCAGGACTAGCCTCCCTGGCTCTTTTCCCCCTACCCCGCCTTCTAACTGTAACCCAGCTAGCTGCCTGACTGTCCTGTACCTCCATCCCGCTATCCTCCCCCACCTCTACCCCCGAGAGAGCTTGCTCAGTGAGCAGCAGACTCCTCTCCAAGTTGTCAATAGATCTCAGTGTTGCCAGTTGCTCCTCTAGACTCAGGATTTGTGCTTCCAAATGAGCAACCCGCACGCAAGGATTGCATACATTGAGCAAGATGTACACCTGACCGCATTGTCAAACATGGAGGACATCTTGGCAATGGGGATAGCTCAAATAACTGGCAAAAACAGACAGTAAGGTGCAATATATATATATATATATAAATATATGGAATCACAAGGATTAATACTTTACCCTCCTTCTTGCTTTTTAACTCCTTCTTTGCTTGTAACTCCTCACTTAGAGATGTCACTTAGGAGATTCGCCCCAGCTCAGGATTTGCTTATGTGTCCAAGCTAAATGCAACTGCAAAAGCCAAGCAGAACTCACAGAGAAGGTTACTTAATTAGTAACACACCTGAAATAGCCCTTACCCCTTTTTTTTTGCTTTTTTCAACAAAACTTTACACTGAACACAACACAAACAAACACAGTGCTCCCCCTTGCAATAGTAATGAATATACTCTCCTTCTTTGCTTGTAACTCCTCACTTAGAGATGTCACTTAGGAGATTCGCCCCAGCTCAGGATTCGCTTGTGTGTCCAAGCTAAATGCAACTGCAAAAGCCAAGCAGAACTCACAGAGACCACAGGTGACAACCACAGTCTCATCAACCAGTATGGGCCAGCTGCCGCATCTCCCTGGATCCCTGTAGCCATTGCAGGTGCCGGGCAGAGGCCAGCGGCACTCTGTCATGTTGCCAGCTCTTCAGCTGTGACTATGGGATCCGCTGACTCCAGTGTCATGGAGAGGCCGGCTTCCAGCAGACACAAGTAGTCCATCTCCAGGTACCATTCCCTGTAGACTAGCCCTTCTAAGTCAGCTGTCAGAGTCAGATCCTGGGAAAGCGGCAGCATTTCATCACGGTCTCAGTACAGGTTCCAGAATCTATAGCTCTCTGAGCAACCAAAGTCTTCTTTTTCTTCAAAAGCCTCCCAATCTATGCCAGAGACGCCAAAGTCCCCACCTTCTGGAGAATAGTGACTTTCTGACCTCGACTCCTGCTGGCCTGCAGCCCAATACAATGCTCGGTATAGGTCCCCAAGCTCGAATTCCTTCCCCACAAATTGCTTCAGCTTGGCTATTTCCTCCTCGGTGGGCTGCCATCTCATAAAGCGAAGCCGCAGCTTAACCAGCTCCCCGAAGCGCTGTTCTGGGGTGGGCAGGTTCTTGCCTCGGCAACTGTACCAGTTTTCAATGGCATCTTACCACAGCTCTAGCCGAATCAGGGCTCTCCATTCCAGCCGTACTTCTTCTGGAATCGGCTCTCCTCGTATCCCCAGGGCGACCTCCACTCTCCTCTCAAAGTCCCATAACGGAGCTTCCCACTTATAGTCATCAGCTCCTCGCATCAGATTCCTCCGTAGATCTTGGTCCCCGGTGAGCTGCCTGTCAATCTTTCTCACTGTCCACCAGACTGCTTCTTCAGTCGTAGATGGCCAACAAGCAGTCTGTTGTGAAACTTCTTCTCTACCCGTTCCTGACACCAGCTCATTTCCTCTCAGCTCATGTTGTCGGATCTCCGCAGTCAGCAGGTCTGTTAGTCCCAGTGGTGGTTTGGACATTCCATTTTGAAGGAAGCATCCCGCCGCTGCCGCCAATGTGACAGGAACGACCTGTACCTGGACTTGGTACACCCTTCAGACATTGCTTCCTTCTGCCCATAGTCACCTGGAATACAAGGCTTGGTTCCTCAAGTGACAATAGCGTTGATGACAGCAGGAAATAGAGCCTCTCAGGAACCTTGGTGGCCCTGTAACATAGCAATACAGTGCTTTACTGTCCTGACAAGGACTGCACCGAGGCTTACCCTAATAATAAGACGGAACTCGTATTGAGGTAAAACAGGAACTACTTTATTGGAACCAAACACACAAACTATGTATACAAGTAAGAAAGGGGCAAGACAAATTTCACAGGATCTAATTACCATGTCAGGAAGGAAGTAATTAGATCACATCCTGCAACACAATATCCGGGGAAGGACAGAATTACATGAGACACAAATAATTACATTAATTGGGGAGGTAGACATAGAATGATGACAGACATCATCATCATCAAACAATGGCAAGGACATAGAGCTAACAGGGGCTAACAGGATTAACAGGTACTAGCTGTGTCTTTAGTTATTATATACACAGCAGTAGGGGGTACACTGAATGGCAGTACTAACACCTAGCACATTAATACACATTTCTTCACAACCCAGATAATCAACCTTCTTCTTACACAGGATGTCCAGCTGATGGAAGGTTCCGTCACAAATGCTATAAAAAAGTCACAGTTTAAATTAACAATTTATTTTAATAAATTGTTATTCTCATAGTGTTTTAGGCTATTGTCCCTTAACAGGAAGAGTAGCTTTAAATGTAATATGTGAGACATTTATATTTTTACTCAGATCTTTGTACATTTGTCAAGGAACAAATTAAAACAATAAAGTAACAATGGTAATATGCTGTCAGCAACATGAGAATTGTCATTGCTTCTTCTCCTCAGTTTAGCTTATTAAGTGCTCTGCAGAAGTGGCTTTTCCTCAGTGTTTTCTTATTGATTAGTACAGCTGTCCAACACAAGTCAAACCACTTCTCTTCTATTAAATCCCTAAAGGAATGTGTTGCATGTGAATGTATCTCTGAACTAATGGTGAGTGACATAAATCTATAAGTGGCATTTCCAGAAGAGATACCAAGAAAAACATACAATAAACATCATCATATTTTATTCATGATTTTTATATTTTCTAAAATCAATCACTTGATACTTTAGGGTTTCAAATACACTAAATATTCATGCAGCTTAAAAAACTGGAAGCAACATTTATTTAATATGGTATATTCATTAAGCTAAAGTTGGCATTAGTTAAATTATATTCTGTTTGGGAAAGTTTGATTGCATTTGAATGCTTTTCATTTGAGGATGCAATGCCTCCATCCCTTTTAAGATTTCAAAACCATAATTGAAAAACTGATGGGATTGAAGACAAAAATGTCCTTTTATTTCTGATTTTACATGTTTATACACCAAGGCTCACAACTAATTTGTGTGCTATAACAGTTTTCTTGAAACCGTTATATTTTTATCTGTTTCTATTACAATCCCTATAACACTCATAAAAGACCTTGATTGAGAGTTGTTGCTAAAACTAGTATACATATCTACAAGCCAGCATTTTTTGTAACATGAAAGGATATTGGCATGGCAATATGTCAGGTTGGGGGGAGTGGAGCGTAGCGCAGGTGCCACAACACTAAGTGCAGAAACGCGGTAACACAGGGGCAAATCCAAGAGAGTAGTCGGGGTCACGGTCCAGAGGTCAAGGCAGGCAGCAGGGAAACAAAGCAACGGTCAAAATCCAAGGAGTCAGTTTTAAGGAGTAGGTTACAAAGGACAATACTTCACAGTATGAAGCTCAACAAAGAAGCACCGGGAGAGAGGACTGTGGGGATTATATAGGGGCAGGGAATGAGCAGTCCGCCCCCTAGCACCTGATCCCGTCCTACGCTAAGTACCTGATCCCCTCCCTCTAGATACACCTGAGTGGAGGGGGACAGGGTAGTATCCACCTCCTCCCCCTCCCTCTGGTGTCCTGACCGAGAGGGTAGCCACACCTTCTGGGGCTAAACCACGCCCCCTCCTCGTCGTCGGTGCGAGGCACGCCGTGCACGCTGACCGCGAGGTCGGGGTTGCGGCCTGCCACGAGGCAGTGCCGCGGCATCACCGGGAGACCCGCGGGCAGGAGAAGAACAGCATGTAGAAGGGGACTTCTTCAATCTCAATTTAATTTCACAAGAGAGCTTAATAGGACATGTTATAAAGCAATTGTCTGTTCTGGAGGAGCATCTCATACTCTTTTTGTATAAATGAAACTACTATTCTGTTCCTATATAAAGTGGTGTGAAAGAAAGTACACCCTGAATTCTATGGTTTTACACCAGGACAGTCATCTGTTCCTTCGCAGGTCTAAAAATTAGGAAAATACCACCTCAGATGAACAACAACTCATGATTTATTCAACCAAAAATAAAGCCACAATGGAGAAGCCATGTGTGAAAGTGAAGTACACCTTATAATTCAGTAGCTTGTAGAACTACCTTTAGCAGCAACTTGTTGTCAACTTTTACATACCATGTTGAAGCGCAAGACCCCACTCTGTGACTTTACGTGGTCTTCCACTTTGAGTTGCTTCTTTACCTAAACGCTTCCACTTTCCAATTATACCACTTTCAATTGACCAGGAAAATCCAGCAGGGATCTAGGTGGCACCAGGGCCTGCCCAAGACAAAATGCCGCCTGGGGCGAAGTTTAAAATGCCCCCCCCATTATCTACCCTTCCTCTCCCTCCCTCCCTATTATCTACCCTTACCCCCCCTTGTACTTACCTTTCAGCAGTCCTGCGGCGAGTCTCCCTGCTCGGTCTCGGTGCCGGCTTGTAATGCTGAGTGCCGGAAATGACATCATCTTCCAGCGCACAGCATTACAAGCCGGCACCAAGACCGAGCTAGAGGGCTTGCAGGGGAGAGAGAGGGACGCCGAGCGGGTACTGACAACTTGGTAAGCGAAAACTGCTCGGCGCCCCTCTCTCTGTCTTCTGCTTTAAAAAAAAAGGGCTTGGGGCGGCAGAGTGCTGCCCATCCAAAAGTGCCACCTGGGGAAGTTGCCCCACTCGGCTCCATTGTCGGGCCGGCCCTGCGTGGCACCCTATCACAGTACAATGCTTGAATATAATGAGCAAATGCAGACTGCATTGCTAGGTACTTAATTTGCTACAACTGTGGCAATGGGTCTGATTGAAACACTTAAATGAAATAATTAAGAGGTGGGTCCCAATACTTTTGTCCATATAGTGTATATGGTTGGCTGCTGGGGTCCCCTCTGACAACCAGTTCTAGTATACATAGTTGGCAGTGAAAGGGTCAATTAGCTATAAAGAGTTAAGTTAGTTTTCACTTAACATGAATTGTGGTTTAATTGGGTATGTGAGTTGATTGAGAAAAAATTTCTACCGCTTTTCTGAAACCTTCTAGCGACACTTCAAAATATAATATGACATAAAATTGATATATTGGCAAACAATATAAAATGTCAGCTGTGCATCAGTTTTTTTTTCTAAAAGCCCCAGGGAAGGAGTCTCAATTGCTTATACTTTGAACAAAATACCTAATTATTTTCAGAAAATTGACTTTCTTACTGTGCAGCGAGAATGTGCTGTACTTTTAAATATCATTAGCAATAAATGTGATCACACAAATTTTTTTGTGAGTTTATCTAAAAATACTAAATCCTGGAACATGTTGACATGTGATTGAAATTTGAGAAACAAATAAAATATGAAGATATATATACACTTATCGGCCAAAACATTATGACCACTGACAGGTGAAGTGAATAACACTGATAATCTTGTTATCATGGCACCTTTCAGTGGGTGGGATATATTAGGCAGCAAGTGAACATTTTGTCCTCAATGTTGCTGTGTTAAAAAAGCAGGAAAATGGGCAAGCATAAGGATCTGAGCGACTTTGACAAAGGCCAAATTGTGATGGCTAAACGACTGGGTCAGAGCATCTCAAAAACTCTTGTAGGGTCTTCCCACTCTCTTTCTTTTACATCACGTGGATGGCCAGGTGAGTGTGCGTTGCTTACCCGGAGAACACATGGCAACAGGATGCATCCATGGAGGCCCCACCTCGCAACTTACAGGGCTTAAGGGATCTGCTGCTATTGTCTTGGTACCAGATACCACAGCATACCTTCAGAGGTCCATGCCTCAATGGGTCAGGGTGTTCTGGCAGCAAAAGGGAGATCTACACAATATTAGGTAGGTGGTCATATATTATAATTATGGCTGATCGGTGTATATATATATATATATATATACACACAAACACGCATTTGACATTTCTGTCAACACGAACTACAATGATTTAAAACTCTCTAAACAAGAATGCAATAAGACAGTCACAATAAGTTTTAATAAATATTTCCATTAACAACCTGTTTAATTCTGTGATTAGTAATTATGAAAGGAGAATTACCACATCAAACAGAGGTTTCCCTATAAAGAAATTGTTTTGCAAGATATTAACATTTAGAAAATGTTACCAAACTTTGTAGTCTGAATATGTACAGATACAATAGCAGTGTTGCGTGGCTTTATAACAATTGTGGGTAAAGGTTGTGAAACCGCACAATAAGAAAAAGGTCTGTTACACATGGAAAAATCACGCATTTGATTTGTGACTATCTGTATTCTCTTTAGAGCATAAATTTGTATCAAAAACATTTGTGAACAGCTGGGGTCCTCATGGAGGAAACAAGCCAGAAAAAAAGAAGAAGAAAAGAGAGACACAGGGACCCTCCAATATGATGGCAAAGTGTTTCTTATAGCTCCAGACAGGTGAAAATACATTCAATAAAATAAAAAATATACTCAAAGTTCTACAGTGTAACTATCTGCTACTTGCACCCAGACAGTGACAACTGATATCTGCCCTTGTAATAACCTTGTTTATCTATCTCATTTGGGGGAGAAGAGGAAAAACCTTGCTTCATGAAAGTATGAAACTAGTTTGACCAAGAACAGCCAAGACTTGATATGGTCTAATTTTTTTCATATTGTGCTATTATAGGGAAATTATCTTGATCAGTATGACAAATTGATCCTATTGATTCAGGGGCATAACTAGAAACCACAGGGCCCTGGTGCAAGAAATTTCCCTGTGCCCCCAACTTCAGTAGCTGGTCTGTGCCATCATTGCCTCACATAACTGGTCTGTGCCTTCTTTGCCCCTTGCCCCCCTTCCAACATACAACATATGTAAACACACTTACGCAAATTGCACACACTTACTCATCCTCACTAACACATCCCAAGTTCACATGCATGCTCACACACACACACACAAGCACACATCCATACATTCATATACATGTATATATATATGTATATATATACATACATATCCCACCTCCTGCCCCCGCTTACCTCTCACCGCTCCTGCAGCTTCACCTCTGGCTGCTCACGCACAGTGTGCTAGCAGCCTTGGTTTTATCGTGGGTCACGTGACCCCGATCCATTCCTAATGCAATAAGTTTTTATTGAGATTTTCAGAAAAAATAATTTTATATAGGTACAGAAAGAAAAAGTATAACACAATATTAAATCCATGAAAAATATTGAAGCATATGAATACTGTTTAGTCAAAGAGAATAAAAAAAAGAGAGCAAAGTGAAAAATAATAAGAGGATATGGAGAAGTAGAGAAGACGAGAAAACCAAAACAAAAAAAGGGGGGGAAGAAAAAAGGAAGCACCAAAAATTGTTAATGTTATTTACATTTCAAAAGAATCCAATAGACAGTATTTTAACATGTATGTTAACTGGTATTACTAACATCAAATAAATATTTAAATATTCAAACCATTTTGAAGTAGACAAAGAGCCAGTATAAGACATTGGCATAAATACAGACCTAAATAAATAGGTTATTGACAATTTATTCAAGAAAAAGATAAATACAGTGCATCCGTAATATTGACATTGTCAATTGTTTTTTTCAAAGAAGTTCTTCTACACTTTTTCGAATGCTGTGATAGAATTATTAGCTTGGTAGAATACGTAATTCGTTTTGCCTTATTTCACGTATTTTAGTAACGATTGTAAGCATTGAAGGAGACCTATCTGTTTTCCAAGTGGCAATAATCTGTTTGTATGATAAAAAAATGATAATGATTAATTTCCTGTAATTACAAGGAATCATACTTGGGAATATATTTAGGAGGCATATTTCAGATACATTCCTGTCTCCCTGTGCTGGTTCAAAATAGTTTAAAAAGGACCCTTCCTACCTCAATTGGTGCAGTCCAGACCGGAAAAGCCCTTTGTAAACAATTTTGAACCTGTATGAGGAGACAGGAAGAAGGGGTAGTTACGCCAGTGCTTGTTTTAGAGTTCATGAGGTTTATTTGAAGGCTTTGTTCTTCAGAAAACAATGTTGAATAATACTGATGCACAGACTGACCTTAATGGAGTTTTACTTTACTGAGGCAGTGCAAAATAAGTGGAACAGCCTCCCAGCAGAAGTGGTAGATGTTGACATAGTAAGGAAATGTATTTTAAGCTGGAAAATAAGCAAACTTGTTTCTATGTTTCTTTGTTTCTAATATACGAATATACCCATGATATAGCATTTTATCCAATATTATTGCCTCACTTAATTTACCTACTATTGATGTTACATTCAGTGGTCCATAATTTAGCAGTTTAGTTCACAACATGTTTTCTTTTTTTAATAACAGGATGTTTATTAACATTTCAGTAACTTTTCTCTGACCCTAGTTCTCATTACTACATCATATAAAATATAAAAAGAGTGGATGTCATCAGGGCCAGAAGCCTTATAAATCTTTTTCAATTTGCTTTTTGGCCTCTTCTTGACTTAGACATATATTTTGTAAGAATAAGGTTACATATAGGTTTTCATGTGACTGGTGACTTTATTGGCATGAATAAGGTAAAAAAGAATACTCAATATGTTAGCTTTATCTCTTTCATCAATAATTAGCGCACTCTTCCACTTTTTTCCCACTTTTTCCCCCACTTTATTGTATTTTCTGGAAATTTAGGGTTACGGTATTTGTTGCTGCTCCACACTGAGTTAAGCACTGTGATCACTATCTCGTTTTGTACATATACAGGAGCTGTAAATTGTATGTACAATGTATGTGGGGAAAATGCACACAAAAAATACTACTGCAAACCTTGACAAAGGCTGGTGGTAAAATGTGTGCACTGAAAAAGTTAAAATACCAGCATTGAAATACCCTGGGGTGTCTAGTTTTCAAAGATATATGGTTTGATGGGGTAAATTGCATTGACCAGCTTCAAAGATGTCTCAAATAGGACATGGGCTCCGGATGACCAGTTTAAAAAAAATTAAAAATGAATCAGGACAAATATTAGAATCTATTTAGCAGGTTTTGTCATTAGCTTTTGTAGTAGACTTAATTTTTTTCAAAGTAAAGAAGTGTGTTTTTTTTTATAAAAAAGTAGATGATATGATCAAAATAATAACATCTAAAGAAAGTAATTCTTCTCCTTAAAAAATGTATAATTTGTGTGGGTAAGATAAATGAGAGTGAAGAAAATTACAGCAATACACAATGTCAAAACAGCTATTGTCCCGAAGGGTATAAAAAACACTCTTGTTAGGAAGGGGTTAAAGTGGTTACAAAGTAATGCAGGAACAGGAACCGGAACGCAGTGTTTAGTAGATAATGCCCCAAAATCCGTGTCGTAGAGGAAGCCAGGGTGCAGAGGTGAACTTGTCTTTTAAGTAATCGAAAGCCCTTTGGGCTGCATCAGTCCAGACGAATTTAGTACAGTTGGAAGTTAGGGTAGTGATGGGTTGGACGTGTTTTGAGAAGTCTCTGATGAACTTCCTATAATAGTTAGCGAAGCCTATGAACCTCTACACCCCTTTGCAATCTGTGGGAGGTGACCAGTGAAGGATAGCTTCCACTTTTTTTGGGGTCTATCTGGATGCTGGTAGGGGTAAGTATATACCCTAAAAACTCAATTCTTTGGCTCTCGAACACACACTGCTCCAACGAAGCAGAAACCTCTTAATTTTCGTCTGCAATATGGCTGCTCTTGCAGTGACGTTCTCTCCCAGCAAGTGTCGCCATTTTGGCGGAAGCTCCCACAGGATTATGTCTGCAGAGGTGCGGACAAAGATAAAAGATAGCATGGGGGCACAAATTAAAAATGTCCATTTGCACGTCTATTATTTAGTATTTCTGGATGAAATAACAATTGTATACAATATATTAAGACTTTTTTAAAAAAAAATCCTGTTTCATGTGTTTCTATAAATCAACAAAACAATTGAGATTTCCAACAAAACAAATGAAAATGAAATGCAAAAGTGCTGAAAATTAATTAGGATTCATCCATTCATTGCCACCTGTAGCTACCATTACAAGCCATTTTGGCCCCATTACAAGACATTTTGTCACTCCTTGATGTGTGTAGGAAAGTACATATTAATAACTGATGTGTGTAGGAAAGTACATATTAATAACTGATGTGTGTAGGAAAGTACATATAAATACCAAAATGGACTTATTTATTTCGGATGCTTCCATTAAAATATCCGCAGAGTTGGCTTCCAATTATTCACACTAGTTTTTCTAACTTTGTGTGGAAAGGTAAGATCCCGAGGGTTGAGGCTAGATTATTGGGCGCTCATACTAGAGAAGGGGGAATGGGTTTCCTACTGATAAAACAATATTATGAAGCTAGTACACTATTTCATATAAGCAGAACATACCAGGGACATCTTAAGGAAGAAATATTGTATAAAATAGAACAAAAAGCTTTGGATAACAATAATCTAACAAATTAATATGGTCTGTGAAAGATAGCGCAACCCTGCTGCAAATTAAAGGCAAAAATAGAATTTTAGATAACATTATATCAGAATGGGCAGTTATCAAAAAGAGATTGGGAATTAAAGATAAACTGATAGAATAGCTTCTCTCCACCAAATGTATCGGTTTGTCTTAGTCTGTCAATTCTTGTCTTGTCATATCCCTTGAATTTATGTATTGTATTAAGCGCTGCGTAAACTGTTGGCGCTATATAAATAAAGGATAATAATAATAATAATAAAATCATTAAACATACAAATATTGGAAGAAATTATAAAGGATATCTCTCTCTATCACTGGAAGACAGCTGGGGTGCAAAATATTGCTGATATTATTTCTCAGGGACAAATAACTCCCTACTGCACCCTAACCGAGAAATACCACCTAACAAAATCATCCATTTTTACCTACTTACGAGTGAAAAATTTCATAAATAAACATGTTTTGTTCACGCAGAGGGAAGAACTCCAAAAATTTGCGCAAATATTTAATCTTAACCATTCGGTAAAACTCTATTCCAAATGTGTAGAATTTACGAGACTCAAAGAAGGAGAAAAAGAAATCAGAACATACATATCTAGATGGGAGAAATATCTAAAATGTGTATTCTCAGTTAATGAATGGTTAAATGCGTTTAGAAGACTGTCCCCTAGGATCCATGATTTATCCCTGCTGGAGTCTCAGTTCAAGGTCATGTATAGATGGTATAGGATCCCAACCAGAGTTGCGGATATGTACCAAACCTGCTCTAGAACTTGCTGGAGATGTGGTCAGATGGAGGGATCATATCTCCATGCATGGTGGTCCTGTTCAAAAGTAGTAAAAGTTTTGGAAAAGACTCTAGATTTTTTTTTTAAAAGTTGATAATATCGCGGTACCAAACTCTCCAGCCTCTTTTCTGCTACATATAGGTTGGCCAGCGATCTCACAAGTGCAGTTAAACTTAACCATACATACATGCTTAGCAGCAAAAAGAATGGAAACAAGATAAAGATTTTAATTGGTCCAAAGTAGAGAGCCAATTGAAATTCCTACTTACAATGGAAAAAGACTTTTCCAGGCTTTACACCTCTAATTTCAAAAAAATATTTATTTGGGATTTATGCCTTGAAAAAATGATTAACTTGAATACAGGCAATAGATGGGTATAGAAGAGACTCACCTCTTAATTCTCAATGCTAAATTTACCAACAATAGCTTTATCCCCGCTTCCATCTCTAACAGGGATTGTTATTTTGTGTTTTTCTTTGTATTGTTTTGCTTGTCTGCTAATTAAATGGCTATATAAAACAATGTGGCTTCTGGCTTCCTGTGCTGGCGCATTGTTCCCTGGCCCTGATTGTTTTATTTCTCAGTCTGGATTATCTCTCTTCTGGTTTTGAGCTCTGGCCTTGGATTAATTTAGAGAAAAGGGAAAAAGGTTTTACTAGTAAATATTCATTCACATGTAAACATTTTTTTATTATTTAATACAAACTATGACTGAGAAAAATGCATTTTTTGTTTTTATTTCCTTTTATTTGCCACTCTGCCCCCAGATATGTCTTATACCCCCTAATATGCCACTCTGCCCCTAGATATGCCTTATACCCCCTATATGCCACTCTGCCTCCCAGATAAGCCTTATACCCCCTATATGCCACTCTATCACCCAGATATGCCTTATACCCCACTATATGCCACTCTCCCTCCCTGATATGCCACTCTGCCCCCCCAGAAATGCATTACACCCCCTATATGCCCCCCAGAGTTAACAATGCATCCCTAGACTTGTCCCCCATGCTCCAGACTTCCAGATGTTTAGTGGGGGCAGTTGGTAGACGTCTGTGCAATGCGCATAGACAACCTCCGCTTCCACCGGGGCTTCTATGACTAAGCACCGGAAGGTCCTGTCATGCTGGCACTCCATCATAGAAGCCCCAGCATAAGTGCCGAGCAGAAGTGGATTTTGTCTGTGCGTATCGCACAGACGTTCACTGGCTGCCAGACAAGAGGATATAGGTCCCCTGCAGCGCTGCGGGGGATCCTCCTCTCTGGCAGGTTAAGTTGTAGGTTAAATGTAAGTGCTTCTTGTGCAGTCACTTAAGGTGAATTTGGAAAGAATAGTACCCCCGTAGAATATTGTCTGCGAAACCTTGTTTGAGAGACAATATTATAGATTTCTGCATTCGAATTGTAAAAATTAAAATTTTAACAAAATTTGGCAGTTTTGTTAGCAGAGTTTTGAATTTGCATTTCATTTTTTTTGTTTGTTTTTTTAAATGTTACACATACTCTCTCTTTCTCAATGTTTCCGTCAACCACTTCCATGTCTCTCCTTTTCTGCAGCTCTACTTTTTGTCTTGCCTCCTCTTGTTCCTCTACCTTATAACCTTGCTGGCGGGAGCACTTCCGCAAAAGGGTAGAGCCTTCATGTACACCCTCTTCCCCAGGGGCGCATCATTGCTCCTCTCTTTTTTGCGGGAGTAAGCCAACAGGCCAGAATAATTCAGATGAAATGCATTATAATGCAGAGAAAGAGAATCACTTTTGTATCTTTCTTTCTCTGTGAATTCAAAGAAGAATTCAAAGGACAGAAAAAAATGCTACAAATAAAAATATATAATTACATAGCATGAAATGCGTTATAACCTTGAACTAAATTCCACAATTTAAAAAAGTACAACATCAATTTGTTTTATGATAGATTTCCTTTAAAGTAATCATTTATAACTAGAAGTCTGTTATCTGTAATAGTAGTAAAGGATATTGCAGTAAGAATACCATAATAAAACATAAGTCATAATAAGGCATTCACTCTCTCAGCATTAAATTGAAATTTTCAATAAAAATGCACTTATCACTGTGTTCTTAAAAATGAAAAAAGCATGCCTTTTTATGGGTGTTTTAGAAAGAAGTGCCAATATTTGCTTTGTCTTGTGAGTTGCTTGGCCCTTGATTGATGAGTAGCTCCAAGGATAACATTTTGAAAGCCGCTTTAAGGAGCAATTATTTTTTGACATATGAACATCTGCAAACAATTTAGGATTAAACAGTAACTATAAAACAAGTTCGCTGATAGTGCTTTTCACAAGTAGACGGAAGTTATAGTGGCGGGAGATAAACTACATCTTATATTCTGTTTTATTGATTTATTTTATAATGTTAAGAATACAATAGAAAACCTTAGGTGACTGATAAGGAAGCAATACTTTATCTAATTTTTTCACTTTCCCCTGCTTAAAAAATCTAATAAATGAATGGAATTGTCAAGGTAATTTTTTATCTTTCTAAAGATTTTGTTCAAATGTCCATAGTCCAGCAAGTAAAGTAACTTTGTAGTTTTTTGGAAGAAAGAAGCAAAGATCAACATTAACAGATTGCACGGCGCTGCAAGTTTTAAAAGAGAATGTATCAACTTAGCAACTAATAGAATGGTTCAATCAGCAATAACATTTTATTGATTGCTAACACTGTGATAAGACTACTTTTCATTTGATCACCTTCAAAGTGAAAAAAGAAACTTAGAGTAGGTGAGCTGTGGATAATAAATCACTAAATCAATATAAATCAATATGTAAAATGTGTAGTTCCCACCCTGTGATATCAAAAATTTATAAAAAAATGGATACATATACTTATATCCGAATGTGGAAGGATCTTCTGTCCGAATATTTAAACTCGTAACAGGACCAATGTATACAGCCAGCATAGAAGTCCCAAACGGAAGGTAGAAAACCTAAGAAAGTCCGTTGGCATCTATCTTCTATAGCGCTCTGATTGCTTCCGGGTTCTTGTGTGACGTCAGATGCACCTGATGAAGCCGTAGAAGGCGAAACGCGTAGTGCTACTGGTTTTTTTTTTTGAACCTCCGGAGATCCTGTGAGACGTCACACAAGAACCCGGAAGCAATCAGCGCTCTATAGAAGATAGACGCCAACTGACTTTCTTAGGTTTTCTACCTTCCGTTTGGGCCTTCTATGCTGGCTGTATACATTGGTCCTGTTACGAGTTCTAAATATTCGGACAGAAGATCCTTCCACATTCGGATATAAGTATATGTATCCATTTTTTATATTAATTTTTGATATCACAGGGTGTGAACAACACGTTTTACATATTGATTTATATTGATTTAGTGATTTATTATCCACATCTTACCTACTCTAAGTTTCTTTTCTTGCTGTTTTGTTAGCGCTGTAATTCACTTCTTGTTAGTGTTTTATTTGATCACCTTAAACACATAACACATGGGTAATTCATCAATTAGCTTTCTGGCATTTACTTAGTTTTCCTTGTATGTCAGATGGGTGTACTACATATACTTTGCCCAAAACTCTGTCGCACAATGGGCTGGTTTAAGTCACCTATCTAAAAAAAATTATCCGAACAAGCACTAAATTGTTACTCAATAGTCAGGGATGAGTCTTCCACCACACTTGTCTAATCAGATCAATGTAAATCTCCCAGTAGCCAATTCAGACATGGAACATTGAGGTTCAATGTAGCTAAACTAGCCATATTCATGAACTTTCCCTTCCCAGAATGGGGTAGTCATGCGTATAGCATTACCATGTGTAAACCCTACTAATCCTATAATTTGTCTAGCACCCATAGCACACATGTGAAGTATACACTGCATGTTTACTTTGCGGGATATTTTCTGTAAACCTCTGTCCTCCTCTACTATGTCTATTTTGTAAGTTACAAGCTGTATTATTATTGTTACAAGCCCTAATTATTTGCTAATACATAAATCTAAGCAGCAATTAGGAAATAGGAGATAAGCTTCCATACTATCTGAGTCACTACTTTTGTCTTAATGTGGAGCAGAGCCATCTCTGGCAAAACATCTATTGTCTGGGCTAAAAGGTTAGAGTTTAATTCTAAAGTCTTCTTCTACAAGGTAAAATGTTTTAGACAAATCTACCACAAATAGATCACAGTTTCTTGTATGTTACATTGTCTCAAACATAATTAAGAGTTTGGGGGGCACATTTTAGATCTACTTTGAAGTAGATATCAGAAACAGAATACCCTTAATAAGGTTGGCTCCTCATAATGAATAGTGAATTCAAGGAACTATACCTTTTGTGAATAAACCACATTATGTGGCAATCCATATTTGTTCTGCAGTGTAAAAAAGAAAAAAAAAGAAAGAAACAAAGAAACATAGAGTCTGACAGCAGAAAAGAACCATTCAACCCATCTAGTCTACCCATTTTCTGTGATGACTCAGACATTAATCTGTCATTGGTATCAAACAAGATTCAGGATAGCTTTATGCCTATCCCATGTTTTAATTATCTCACTGTATTGACATCTACCACTTCTACTGGAGACTCTCCTACTTATCTACTGTCCTCTCCATAAAGTAAAACTTTCTTTAAATTGCATCTAAGCCTCTGATCATCCAATTTTATACTATGGCCACTTGATCCAACGTCTTGATCTTTCTCCTTTCAAATAAACTCCCCTCTCTACGTTAAATCCCTTCATGTATTTGAATTGTTTATCAAATCTAATTTCTCTCCTTTCCTCCTAGCTATACAGTACATAGTGAAATCCTTCAGTCTTTCCTAAAAAGATATGAAACCAGAGTGTCTCTGTGTACAAATGTATTCTTTGCTTTGTTCATGTAGTTAATAAAAAAATCAATAATTCAAACACTCTCACTGGGGTAACCGTGCGGGAAGCAAATTATATATATACTATATGATCAAAAATATGTGGAAAACCCTCCAAATTATTGAGTTTAGGTGTTTCAGCCACACCCATTGCTAATAGGTGTATAAAATCAAGCACATTGGCATGCCATTTCCATAGACAAACTTTGGCAGTAGAATGGGTCATACTGAAGAGATCACTTTAAATGTGGCAGATCATGAAATTTCTGCCCTACTAGACCTGCCCCGGTCCACTGTAAGGGCTATTATTGTGAAGTGGAAGATTTTTGGAGTAACAACTCCAAGAAGTGGTTGATGACTTACTAAGCACTAAGAGCCACCTAGTGCTGGAGAATGTAGCACATAAAAATTGTCTGTCCTCTGAAGCATCACTCACTACAGAGTTTCAAACTGCTTTTAGAAGCATCAGGATAAATACTGTGCATCGCAAACTTCATGAAGTGGGTTTCCATGATTAAGCAGCTACACAGAAACCGAAAATCACTATGCGTAATGCCAAACATCAGCTGGAAGTCTGCTAGATGAATCTGGATTTTAGAATTGACAGGATAACGCTACCTACAGAAATGCATAGTGCCTACTATGAAGTTAGGTGCAGAAGGGTTAATGGTCAGAGGTTGTTTCTCTGCGTTTGGGCAATGGAGGGTAATGTTAATGCTACAGCATACAAAGAAATTTTAGACGTTTTTAAATCGTGTGCTTCCAACTTTGTGTCATTAAAATATATTAAAAAAGCATTATATATGCGCTTAAAATAATGATGTTATTACTTCAACCAAGTAATCAGTAGTCAATAGATACGCAAAAAATGTTCACATACCAAAGTCTGTGATTTACAGTGGGGAGTATAATTAAAGAATTTTCTCAAACATTGATGTAGTGTCACGTCCTTCCCAGGCTGCGGAGCTGCATATCTCGCTCTTGTTTCAATTTCCCTGTTTTGCTTCAATCCATTCCTGGATTTCCTTTTGCTCTGTTCTGCTCTTCCATTCCTTGCTTCTGTTTCAGCTCTGTTTCCTTTATAAGGTGTGCCCCACCTGTGTGTTCTGTTTGTCTCAGTCTGCATTCTAAGGTATGTCTCAGTGCTATGTGTTTGGATTACACGTTTGGTTTGTTTCGTACCACTGTCAGCAGGGATTAGCGTTAGGACCCACCGTCATTGGAGTACTTTGGCGTAGTGGTGGGCTAAGCATACTATGGCCATAAGATGTGACGGAATCTCCAGTAGTTATCATACAGTCCTAGGCTAGTTTCTGTATTTATGTGTGTCAGTCTGTCCTGTATCCCCGGCAGCGGGGTGTCCTGTCTTGTTCCCTGTTGTGCCCTGTGTTATGTATATCTTGTCTGGTTATGTTTATTCCTTGTCTTGTTCACTGTTGTGCTCAGTAACATGTATATCTTGTCTGGTTATGTTTCGTGCTTGGTCTCCCTGTCCCTTGCTTGTTATGTGTCTGCTATATTTCTCTGCTTAGCTTCCATACTCCCAGCCTGCAGCATCCTGCATATGAGTCTTGTGTGATGTCTCATGCCTGTTCCAGGGTGCCTGCAGGATTTGACTTTGTTCTGGACTACATCCGCTGCTATATCTGGGCACTGGTATGTGGCTGCACAACCCTAGATGCTCATCACATGTGTGAGTGCAGTCGTCCCGCACCAGGCCCTGTCCTGAGACTCCGCTACTGCATACTGAACTCCTGAACTCCATCTTTGGGCGCGCTGGGTCATTACAGTCGTCCGTTTGGACCCAGTTTGTGACGTGTAGTTGATCAACAATGGTAATATTAGTAGCATATGGGCAATATGTAACAATGGCATATAGCAAGTACTTGTATTTAGCAGTCGGTTTCATCCCAGTCTCCCAATGCCTGTAGTACCAAGTAAAATATCCAGTTTGGCAGGGTCTCAGGAGCTTGAATCCATATCTCTAGTAGAATATTAGTGCTCCAACAGATTAGTAGACACTCCTTAGTTAAACGTAGTCGTGTTGTGAGCAAAGCAATCTGTATTCATTCAGCATATAAAAAAAACTTTATTTGTATATATATAAACAGCCAGTATATAGTACTACTATCCCAACTGGTTCCGCCTCCCAATATCCACAGAGGTAGCTATGGAATATGTATAGACTCAGACAAACATCGTGACATCAGTCTGGGGTAGACCTTTTACTTTGTACAAAGCAAGGTACGTAAATACATGATTTGAAAAGTTTGGTGTAAAGGAACTAAAGCGACCTGCACAGAACCCTGACCTTGCCCCCGTTGAATACCTTTGGGCTTGATTTGTTTGATCATATCAAATAATTTCCTATAAAAAAAACTGAAATATGACGAATAATTGGAAAAAAGCCCTTTTTTTCACTTTTATTTGAAAAATCTTTTACTCATCTGCAAAAGCTTAGATTCTACTATTTTTCCTGATCAACTGAGAAATACCCTATGTTTCAAACCACATATTTTTTAAAAGTAGACAGTCCAAGGTATTTCAGATGATGGTATTTTAAACCTTTACCTTCTTGGATTCTACCTCTAGCTCTTGCCAAAATATGTGGTATTAATTTTTGTATTTTGTTTCACACAGGTATGAATTTATAGCTTCTGGTATATGTCACTGCCAAAAAACACCCCAATATGTGTTACCGCAAAATCTCCCGAGTAAAGTGATACCACCTATGCATGGTTGAGTCTGGTTGTTTGGGGGCTAAAAGGATACATTTGGGAAGTGCTCTTTTTTCATTTTGACATTTGGTCAGTCTGTGCCAATGTCCTATTTAAGACATCTTTAAACCCGGCCACTCCAATTTACCCCATCAAACCATTCATTTTTATAGTAGATACCCCTTGGGTATTTGAAGTGTTAGTATTTCAACTCTTTACCACTTGATCATGAAAACTTTTATTTTACTTATTTTTGGACGTTTTTTATGTTTTGTTGGAACTGGATGGTTTCCCTGATGGTGACATCACTGCATAGCTATTTTTATTTTTTCCATTTTTCACATTGTGATTAAGCTGAGTTCCATTGACTTGCATAGTTGAATGTTGTTGCCAGCTGGTTTGCTGCCACCCATATGAAAAAATGATATAACCTTATGATAAATGTAGAATCAAACTCTAATCAATTCCTCATACACATACAAACATGATGTAAATGAGTATGGGCTCTTCACTGTAAACCAAAAAAAACCTTAAGATATGGATACCTTGCAGATGCAGCCCCTTGGAACAAGACTGAATTTCACAATATTACCGAATTTGCTTAAACAAGTTCTTCTGGATTAAGGAGGTTGAAAGAGAAAAAGCAGCAGCATTAGTAGTAGGGCGCTTTG
Organism: Spea hammondii; assembly: GCA_029215755.1. Lineage (NCBI taxonomy): Eukaryota > Metazoa > Chordata > Amphibia > Anura > Pelobatidae > Spea > Spea hammondii. The sequence goes on from JARDYJ010000004.1 coordinate 70,532,943, forward strand.
CTGGACAGCCACTGGCAGATGATAGGCACATGCAACCCCTTGGAGCATGACATAATTTCCCCAATATTATAGAATTTTGTTTTTAAAAAAGGTTCCCCCCGATTAAGGACAGTTTTACATTTTAAATTACTGAAAGACAGTCACGCTGTGCACAAGGCCAGTGGAATGCTTATTTTTTCACCAATATTTATCAATGAAAATGAAGAATAATATATGATAAGATAGAAAGATAATGCAAAATATTTTGTGTTGTCTACAAATTAGAGGTTTAGCTAGTAGTATAAATGAGCAACTAAAACATGCTGTGTGCAAGCACGGCCAAATGCCTAATTTTTACACAAATATATATTTTCTTGTGTTGACCAAAACTATTTATTCTAAAATAAATTGTGAAAAAGTCTGATGCTGTCCATGTAAGTAGTATATATAAATTATATACATACACTAATGTGTTTGTTGTATGAACAAAGCATAATTATCATTAGTTTGCAAATGTTTCAGTCTACAAAACATTTAATAAACTTAGATCACCGACGGCTGGATATATGTGGCCGTACGTTATTTTGTGCTACTCCTTTGGCCAGAAGCCCACTGAGCATGAGCCAGATGGCCAGTCTGGGCCTAGCTATAATGCACATATCTGATGATGATGCTGTAAAACCTTTAATTCAGGACATGTTGTTTGGTACCTGTGCTCACATCTGTAAATTGTCCTAAATTAGGGGAAACTGATTATTAGACCGAATATTTAGACATTTTTTTTCAGATGAAATTGGCTGGGTTTTTTATATTGGGAAATAAAATTTCTTGTCATTCCTCTGCATTCACTTTATTACACTCTCTCACACTCTCTCCTACTTTATCTAACTGTCTGTCTACCTTTTCTGTCAACCGCCTCTGTGTCCCTGTCTCCTTGTCCCATAGCGCTGCTTTTTCTCTTGCCTCTTCTTGTTCTTCTGTCTTCCTTCTTTGCTTCTACCTGTGTCCTCTTTCTTCGCAACTTCTACAACAAGCAGCCCTTTCGGGGCACATTTGGCAAAATGGTGGAGCCTCCAGACACACTCTCTCCCTGAATGGAGAAACAGGGGAGAGGCTGTCCTGCGAATCAGAATGCACAAGTCTTCTGGTCTGAGATTTTACAGTAAGAAATGTGTGCTGTGGAAACCAAGTAAGAATGGTTAAGTCTTATTTATTTCTTGATAGGTCTAAAAGAATTATATTCCACATCTTTTATTTAAGATTGTTAGAATGATTATATATTCCTTCAAATAAAAAGCTTGATAAAAAAAACACATAAAATGATTCAATGCACTTCAATTTTGTGAATAAATCACACCAACAAGGTCTACTATATTTAAGAATATATAATATTTGAATTAATATTAAAGATAGCTTTTTTTCTAGCAAAATGCTTCATTTGATACAATGGGAGGTTACATTTTAAGAGCGTCAGGGCTAAACACATTCAAGTGTTTTTTCCACACAATATGTTTTGGAATCTGCCTGTCTGAGTCACGGAAGTAGCTAAGCAGTTGCAAAGTAGTTGTTTGTTACACACTCACAATGATGAAAAGTTTAATATTATATATAAATATTTAATGGGGTACTCCCATCACATTTACTGTGTTTTTTTATATTTCTTGTTATTGCATTATATAATGTTTTGAGGCGTCTGTTAATGTGGTATAATGTGGTATAACTAAGGCAAAAGCCTTAGGAATGTTAGTTCGCCTAAGAGCACATGTATTTCATTGTACAAATACAATATTGTCTAAACGACACCGACTATAAGCTCCTTCTGCCGATCTATATTTTAATCATTTGCTAGAGTCTGCCACCTGGTGGATGGAAAGATCGTTCTTCAGAACACAAATTTGCAATATACTTCAAGTACAATTAAGAAGTGTGGCCTCTTGCTTATTATGTTGAGTGGTACATTTATTTGGTTAAATAATTGAATTAAGAATTTAGTTAAATTATGTCTAAAGAAAAAATTAGATATTAATTATGGATTTAAACACCTATGTTGGAAGGACTGCTTATATTGCAGAACCTTAAGGTAAATAACAAAACTATGCTTGTAAGTACTGCTTAAAAATGTTACCAATATTCATAAACAATGCTTAGCATATTTTAGAGTCACATGTGCCACAGGCTCAGGTGTGAATTGTTTGCACATGGCTAGCGTAACTTTCAAATGCTACAATGATTTTTTTTCAGATTTATTTATGCAAATGTTTTTTTTCAATTCATAGAAAAAACATTGAACCTGGTCAAACAGATGCAATATCAGATTCAAAGTATGTTATTAATTAAAGTAAACATATAATGTATCCATAGAAATCGATTATGAGAAAAAAACCCAAAAAACTTGTTTCCGCCAAGATTTATCTTACAATCATGTTGACAAACAACAGATGACTTCCTGTAGAGGCACAAAACATGCTACATTCCGTGTTGTATGTGACATGATTCAATAGGAAGAAGTGGCCTGTTTATGGCCAACTCATATGAAGATGATGATGACCTGGATTTAGATTATGAGCCAGAGGAAGAGTCATGGGACACATCTTTTAGTAATTTCTCTGTTAGATGCATTGCTTGATAGATGCTTTGCAGCATAGCTGTGCAGTGGTTTCCCTCCCATGCACTGGCACCGTTACCACCACCATCACAACCATTACTAATACTATCATAGGAAAAAAACAATAAAAACATCTAGTACTACTGCTAGCTCGCCTAGTAGTCAACACTGCAGTAAAGTCTGGTATCACATTGAGAGTGTGTGAGGGGGTGCATGGTGCAAGTTGCGTCATAAGGAGCAGAGCTAAGATGTTAGCACATTTCACCAATTCTAGTATGAACCAACAAATTTGTACACATCTCAGTGCAGTTTTTCTTCAAGGGAGAACTGGCAGCATTGGGGTTGAAGGAGAAGGTGGATCTACCCCACCACTATCTATGTCAGGATGTAGTCATCTGGTGGAACTCCACCCTGGACATGATGGAGCAGATCCCATAGTAGCAGCAGTCTCTTCACTTCATCCCCCTCTGAGTAGAACATTGGGGTGTCCAGCCCATTGGGCAGAGGGGAATGTGTATTAATGAGGTAGGTGGTGGTGATCCTGAAGCCATTCAGGGATGTGACTAATAATGTAAGCCATTGCAATGCTGCTTAGGTCATCCCCCTACTTATGTATATTAAGTATAAAAAATGCATGACTTCCTGGAACAAATGAGGTCTTTCTAGGCTACAGATTACGTGTCCGTTGAAACGCTGATCAGAAGGCTGATAGAAGAACTGACGGGTTGTATGCCAGACTTCATGGACACCCCAGAGCACATGCTGACCACCCTCTGTGACCCACTGGTTAAGAGCAAGCTTTCCAGTGCCAGCTTTGTTGCTAAATAGCTTGTCTCTGCCATCTATGTCCCCAAACAACTTCCCTGTGCCAACCTTGCGACCAAACAGCTTGCCTATGCCAACTTTTCCCCAAAACAGCTTCCCTGTGCCAACGTTGTCCCCAAACAACTTGTCTCTGCCATTTTCATCCACAAACAGATGACCCCGTTGTCAACTTTGTGCACAAACAGTTTGGCTCTGTCATCTTTGTCTCCAGCTTGTCTCTGCTATTTTTGTCTCCCAACCATTTGTCTCTGCCATCATTGTCCCAAAACAGCTTAACAGTGCCATATTTGTCCCCAAACAGCTTGTCTGTGCCATATTTGTCCACAAACCCCTTCCAAGTATCAACTTTGTCTCCAAACAGCTGCCCAGTGTCAACTCTGTGTCCAAATAGTTTGTCCATCCCAACATTGTCCGAATAGCTTGTCTCTGCCATCTTAGCCCCTAAACTTATCAGTACCATCTTTGTCTCCATCAGCTTCCCTGTGCTAACTTTGTACTCAAACAGCTTCTCCCTCCGATCTTTGTCCCAGAACAGCGTGTATCGCCCATCTTTGTCCACATGCTTAACAGTGCCAACTTCCCCCCCAAATAGCTTGTCTCTGCAAAATGTTTCCCCAACTTGTCAGCCAACCTGTCTGAAGACTTCAGAGATGCTCTGCGGCTCTGTCTCTGGCTTTGTCACGGCTTTTTCCCACCAGGCCTCCTTGTGACAGGAACAGGGAAATTCTAGACATACTAGTTTTGTGGGCAGCGCTGCTCAGTAATCTTTGTGGGAATGGCCAATGAAAACTATTGAGCAACAAGGAAATTCTGCTTTGGGCGGGCAAATTCTGCTCTGGGTGGGCAGGTCGTGAAATTTGAAAATCTGCTGTGGGCAGGTGGCTGGGGGCATCTGAGCGGACAACTAATTCTTTACTTTCAAGGATCATTTTTTACATTTTAAATATTGGGAACATTTTGTCCCGTGCCAAGTGGCTGGATGTGTTTTCCTGTCCAGTTACTGCTGCTCTTCTGTCTTCTTCTTTAATCTGGATGATCAATTCTTTAAATGTTTGTCTATTGTGGAATTTCAGTCCTGCATCAACTGGCTGAATGTGTCTGTCTGCTAGTGCCAACCCAAGCCCAGTGCTACACTGTTGCTGCTTCTCCTCTGTCTCCTCCGTCAGCGGGAACGACCCCAATGTCAGTGGGACCGCCCACTGATGTTGGTAGGAACGCCCCCCGCATCAGCAGGAACTCCCACCAACGTCACGGGACCACACGCTGACATCAGTGGGCAGTCCTGGCCATGTCCCGCAAGGGAAGTCTCCAGGTAGCTGAAGACCAGAAGTTCCCAGGTATGCAGTTGTGTCTGTCTGCCAGCACAGGCCTAATGCACTACTGCTGCTGCACCCCTTTAATCTGGAGGATCAGTTATTTTAATTTTTCATTTATTGTAGAAATTCAATTGTACACCAAAGGTCTACATGTATCTATGTGCCAGTGCCTACCAAAGCCACATGCCTTATTACTACTGCTCCTCTATTTCCTTCCTTGCTCTGGGTGGTTAATTCTTAATTGTTTTCTAATATTTGGGAAAATGAAGTCAGCCATATGGCTGAATGTGCCTGTTTCCCAGTGGCTGCCCTGCTGCTGTTGCTTCTGGGGCCAGATGTGTGTATCTGCTAGTGACTACCCAGTTCCTTACTACTACTGCTGCTGTTCTCTTATTAATCAAAATTGAATTTTTGTAGAAATTCAGTCCTATAGCATTCTGAATGTCTGTATCCATTGGTGCAGTGCTGTTGTTGTTGGTGGTGGTGGTCCTACAGTGAAAAAATCTGGATCTCTTTTTAAACCTTAAGACTGTGCTGCTGTAAGTAAAGTTGAGTGCAGAAGGTTTCAGGAAATGCTCCCCTCCTTTTAATTTTGTTTCTGAATTAAAAAGGCCCTTTCAAATTCAACCGAGCTGAAGGGTCAGAAAACAACATTCATCTGAATATTTTTTGCTTGCTGTGCAACTCTGCTGAAACAATCACTATAAAGCATAAAAAATTGTGTTACGGCTTCATGCTATTCCTTATATGAGGATTCCAAAGTCTCTTCACTGAGGAATCATGAGCAATGTAGAAGACGTTTCTATAAAATCCTAGAACTTAGAACATTAAATATTGATAACCCAAGTAATAATTGGTTTCCTATGTTGGATTCAATAACTGTATTATCAGTGATGTGATAGTTCCCTAGCCCTTCTTCCCGGACATAATTTGGTTGATGCTGCACAATGAATTGTGAAGTGAGGGAGCTGAAACCACCACTCTTCTCAAAACCCTCCCTTTAGAGAATAGACAATTTTATCTGCTTACAATTGATAATATGGACATGGCACCACAGTCAAATAGCTATAGCCACACTCTGCAGGCTACCATAGGTCAAAAGTGGATGTCTATCTTGGTCAGATAGAGGTAGGCATGTATGGAGGTGGACACGTATGTGAAACCTGGCAGAAGGTAGTACTTTCCACTTTATGGGATTGAGTTTCTATGCACCATAACATTAATGTCATGTGATGTGATAAACATCAAAACACTCCTTTTAGGAGAAGCAGATGGAAGTGGGCCACTCTGCCTGCATCAACATTTCCACAATTACCACAGAAAGGGGTTAAAATGTGAGCTCTCTGCTCTGTGGTATTGTTCACAATACCAGATAATTTGTGCACTGTAATGTTTGTACATAATTGCCTCCTTAATCATTGTGAGTTGATTGTTGTATATGAACAAGAAATCATATTGAGTCATGTGTCTGACATTAAATAAATGGAATATTTTTGATGCAAAGTGTATCATATATAAAGCATATGTAGGGACTATACAATAATATTGCATAACATAACAGCTCTCATCAGTAATGTTTTGTGATTTAGCTATATTGATTTTACAATCGATTCTGGGTATATTTGACATTTTCAAAGATATATGGTGGTGGTGGTCCTACAGTGAAAAAATCTGGATCTCTTTTTAAACCTTAAGACTGTGCTGCTGTAAGTAAAGTTGAGTGCAGAAGGTTTCAGGAAATGCTCCCCTCCTTTTAATTTTGTTTCTGAATTAAAAAGGCCCTTTCAAATTCAACCGAGCTGAAGGGTCAGAAAACAACATTCATCTGAATATTTTTTGCTTGCTGTGCAACTCTGCTGAAACAATCACTATAAAGCATAAAAAATTGTGTTACGGCTTCATGCTATTCCTTATATGAGGATTCCAAAGTCTCTTCACTGAGGAATCATGAGCAATGTAGAAGACGTTTCTATAAAATCCTAGAACTTAGAACATTAAATATTGATAACCCAAGTAATAATTGGTTTCCTATGTTGGATTCAATAACTGTATTATCAGTGATGTGATAGTTCCCTAGCCCTTCTTCCCGGACATAATTTGGTTGATGCTGCACAATGAATTGTGAAGTGAGGGAGCTGAAACCACCACTCTTCTCAAAACCCTCCCTTTAGAGAATAGACAATTTTATCTGCTTACAATTGATAATATGGACATGGCACCACAGTCAAATAGCTATAGCCACACTCTGCAGGCTACCATAGGTCAAAAGTGGATGTCTATCTTGGTCAGATAGAGGTAGGCATGTATGGAGGTGGACACGTATGTGAAACCTGGCAGAAGGTAGTACTTTCCACTTTATGGGATTGAGTTTCTATGCACCATAACATTAATGTCATGTGATGTGATAAACATCAAAACACTCCTTTTAGGAGAAGCAGATGGAAGTGGGCCACTCTGCCTGCATCAACATTTCCACAATTACCACAGAAAGGGGTTAAAATGTGAGCTCTCTGCTCTGTGGTATTGTTCACAATACCAGATAATTTGTGCACTGTAATGTTTGTACATAATTGCCTCCTTAATCATTGTGAGTTGATTGTTGTATATGAACAAGAAATCATATTGAGTCATGTGTCTGACATTAAATAAATGGAATATTTTTGATGCAAAGTGTATCATATATAAAGCATATGTAGGGACTATACAATAATATTGCATAACATAACAGCTCTCATCAGTAATGTTTTGTGATTTAGCTATATTGATTTTACAATCGATTCTGGGTATATTTGACATTTTCAAAGATATATTTTTTGCCTAAATAAGGACAAAGAACATTTTTGTAGTGTGTAAGGTAAATCTCTGTTACGTTACTTGATCATGTGAATTAATATCATGTTTATTTGTTCCAATGGAATATTTATAGCTCTTTTTTGACTGACAGCTCCAATTTTCGGAAGGCAAACTAATAAAATGTTTCCCTGAAGGTTCCTAGCTATCTGTCAGTTTAAGCCAATAAGCAAGTTGCCTAACCCTGTTCATTGTTTCTGATATTAAAAGTAATGGACCCTAGGTATTTATCAAAGGAAGTAAGAAAGCAAAACTTTTCCTTATTAGATTAATCTAAATTCTAGATTTAAATCTTTTTTTGCAAAATGTATGGCTATTTTATTTTTGAGCATAAAGAGGTAATATACGGTGCAGTAAAAAAAAAAAAAGTATTCAGCTCCTTCCCAATTTTTTGTTTGCAAATTTGTCACATTTACATTTTTGAGATGAAAATAATTTTAATGTTAGACAAAGATAACCCGAGTAAACACAAAGTAAACATGTAAAAATGCAGTTCTTAAATGATGATTTCAAGTATAGAAGGAAAAAGGCTATCCAACCCTACAAGGCCTTATGTGAAACATTATTTGCCCTAAATCAACCAATTAACCAAATTAAGTTGATCATTGGGCTCAATTTCACTAGACATACAATAGAACCTGTCTTGCAAGGTGAAGTAGGCTAAAATGTCTGAAAATCAACACAGGATGCTGCGATCTAAAGAAATTCAAGAACAAAGGAGAAGCAACGTCATTGACATCTAATCGGTTACAAAGCCATATCTAAGGCTCTGGGACGCCAGCAAACCTCAATGAGAGCCATTATCTACAAAAAGAGAAGGGGGGACAATGGTGAATCTTCCTGGTGTGGCTGGCATACCCAAGTTGTATCAAGTTCATTGAAGACTCATCTAGGAGGTCACCAAAAACCCAGACTATAATGTAAAGAATTGTAGACCCCACTTGCCTTAGTTAAGGTCAATGTTCATGATTTCACAGTATGAACGATGCCAAAATGGCATCCATTGGAGATTTGCACAGCGAAAACCACTGCTGACCAAAAAAACTACTAAGGCTCAATCTCATAATTGCCAAAAAACATTCTGAAGACCCCCAAGACTTTTGAGATAATATTATGTAGACTGATGAGTCAAAGGTGGAACTTTTTGAAAGATATGGGCCCCATTACATCTGGCATTAAGGTGACACAGCATTCCACAATTAGGATATCATACTAGTTTGTGACCTAAAACTCAAGCCATGTGCATCCGCAGCAAGCAATGGGGATATGTATGTATGTGAGCATGAATGTGCATGTATAAAGTATATGTGAGCATGAATGTGTATGTGTATGTAAGCATGAATGTCTATTTATAAGTGTTTGTGAGCATGAATGTCTATGTATAAGTGTGTATTAGCATAGATGTGTGTGTGTGTGTGTGAGCATAGTTGTGTATGTGTAAGTGTGTGTGAGCATGTATGTGTAAGTAGCGTGCGATGGAGTGTGTTAGCATAATGTGTAAGTGTTTATGTCTTAGCATTGATGTATATGTGTTGTGCTTGTGCATGAATGGGTATACGTTGTGTTGAGAGGGAATATGTGTATTTGAACGTGTGTGTAGGTCTGTGTTATTGAGTATGAGTAAGTGTATGTATAAGCATGTGTATATGTGTTAGAATATGTAAAAGTATATTTACATGTGTGTGCCACAATATATTTTGGAAAGGAACAAGGGGGAAAGAAGGCACTGACAAGCTATAGGCAAAGATGGCATAGCCAGGCTGTTTGGGGGTTAGGGTGATACTGATAAACTGCTTGGGGGGGCAAATGTGGCCCTCATAAGCTATTTAGGGGCAAAGGTGGCACTGTGGGACACGTTGCTTGGTAAAAATGGGAGGCACAGAAAACAGATGGCAGAGGTAAATATAAGTCATTAAGGACTAAAAGAGATGGCAGATATGGAGGAAAATAAGACAGTCTTTTATTTCTCCATGTCTGGCATCTCTTCCCCCCTTTATGCAATATTCCTCCTTTCCTGCCATCTATTCCCCCCTTTATGTGATAAATAATGGTGGGGACAGATGGCAGACATGGAGTAATCTTATACATAAAGGGGGAAAGACATGGTAGGCAGGGAGGAATGTAAGTTTTATATTCCTCTATGCCTGCCATTTGTTTCCCCCTTTATATCTTATATTAATCTATATCTTCCATCTCTTCCCCTCTTTATGTTTTATATGTCTCCATGCCTGCCATCTCTTTCCCTAACTTTATATTCCTCCATTCCTCCCATCTCTTCCCCCTTTATGTCTTATATTCCTTTATGAAAGATGTGTTTCTGAATGTTACCACTAAATGCAGATTCTATATTAAACAAAGATTAGAAATTGCAACAGTGAAATCAAAGAATGGTAGCTTGGTCCTTCATGTCATGGTCAAAAAGGGGCAGAACATATATGACATTAAAATAATTATGCCCCTATCCTAATTCTTCTTTCCATTAATGCCCGGGGCATAAACACCCCTGAGAAACGTTCTCATTTGCTTAGTGACCTGTAGAGAGAGGATTGATATAGCCTTTGTTCAGGAGACTTACTTCTTGGGCATCAGTGTTGATCCAGAGGGATGATATATACTGCTCAAAGGGCGTATCGCCAATCAGATTTATACTTTTGAAAACCGCTAACTGCCCAACATACCGCACTGGGACAACATACCGCACTGAAGGGGATATTAACGCAGTTAGGGGAGTTTAGTGAGGGGACCATAGTGTTAGGAGGAGATGTCAATGTGGCTTTGCATCCTACGTTGGATACCTCCACCTGCCACTTCCGCACACCACAGACCCCATTTTTTGGATTTTGGCGGGTCCTGTCTGCACATGGCGATGCATGGTAACCGAAGGATAAGACAGACAGGCACAGAGGAATACACCACAGGCAGAATTCCAGGTAATGCTATGTGTTGTATATTATGGCAGGGCAATCAAAGACAGGTTAAACAGTCTCTTAGCAAGAAAACGTACATATGGCAGGAAGCCCACTGGACAGGGCACAAGGTAGGAAGCCCACTGGAAAGGGCACAAGGCAGGAAGCCCACTGGAAAGGGCACAAGGCAGGAAGCCCACTGGAAAGGGCACAAAGCAGGAAGCCCACTGGAAAGGGCACAAGGCAGGAAGCCCGCTGGACGGGGCAGAAGGCAGGAAGCCCGCTGGATAGGGCAGAAGGCAGGAAGAAGACAGGATCAGGTACACAGGAAGCCAGGAACAAGTCAGGATCAGGTAGAGGGCCAGAGTAACACAGTCCCCACAGAAAATAGTAACTATTAGTGCTATGTAAGGGCAGAGCATAATTGTTTAATTGTGCTTATAGGGCATTGGTTTATGGTGATGAATGAATTGTTTACATTGTAATATAGTGCATCAATGTGAAATTACATTTGTAAAGTAATTTTACTTTTACCTGTGCATTAAAGTGTTGTGAAGAATAAGGAGACCTTTGGATGTGGAATCCTCTTTATATGTGATTTTAATAGCAATAGCTCACAAATTAAAAGAATTATTTTGAAACACTGGCCAATCTTAAGGAACGACCCACAATTATTCCAACTTCTCCCAGAAAACCCCCAGATACTATATAGGGGGGTTTCTAATTTAAAAAATAAATTGGTTAATAGCTGTTATAAAGAGAAGAAATCAACTACCATCACTCAAAATAGGGGGTTTTACGGATGTGGCAATTGCCTATCATGTAAGAGTACAAATAACAAGAAGAGACATATAACAAAATTTCAAGATCCACATAAAACTGGTAAAGAACATAATATAGATGATTTTATCACCTGTTTTTCAACCAACGTAATTTATGTTATCATTTGTCCATGTAATTTATTTTACGTAGGACGTACCAAAAGAGCACTAATTGTGAGGATTAGGGAGCACATACGCAATATAAAAAATGGATATGAAAAGTACAATGTGCCCCTCCATTTGAAACAAGCCCACAAGAGCAATCCCGCCCCTATGCAATTTTTTGCAATTAAGAAAGTAACATCAAATTGGAGGGGCGAAGATCAGGATAAAAAGTTGGGACAGGAAGAAATTAAATCTATATTTTACCTAAATACTCTGCAGCCCTTTGGCTTAAATGTTGATTTTGAGATTTGTCATTTTTTATAATTTTATAACTATTTATTACTGTCTCTTCAAAGTTTTATATTGATAAAATTATGCCTGATTTCAAATGTATTTTATTGTTGAAATTTTTTAAATTGTAATATCATCAGAAAATACTATCTATCCACTAGTAAATAATAATAAAGTTATCCCCCACTTATTAGCAATTTTTTGTCACAACACTTTAATGCACAGGTAAAAGTAAAATTACTTTACAAATGTAATTTCACATTGATGCACTAAATTACAATGTAAACAATTTACCCATCACCATAAACCTATGCCCTATAAGCACAATTAAACACTTATAGCAATTATAAAAAACAGCTCTGCACTGAATTAAATTCACCTGTACATAATGAATTATGCTCTGCCCTTACATAGCACTAATAGTTACTATTTTCTGTTTTTTGTTTTGTTTTTTTCCCCCTTTACATATACTATGCACGGTACACCCCCACTTTGAGTTAATATGAACTCTTAGTCCGGGTTTCCGGACAAAGAAATTAAACGGACACATTAAGTGGACACATTGATTCACCACAAAATCACCTAGAGGAGGGGCCAAACGGATATAAAAGAGGAATCAGGAAGTAAGCACACCATTCCAGATTGATAAAGCCAGAAGGTGAAATGCGTATTTAGAGGACTACCAGGACTTTTAAAGTACACACTATTTTATTCTTTGTATACTTTGTTGGGTTGATTTTAACATAAGTTTACAAAATAAATGTGATTTTACTGCATCCTGGGATTTCCAAACATTTGGTGTGCTGCAGCTGCTACCTGCTTCAAAGAAGGGTCTGCCTACCCTATATTAGGCACAAGCCACAACTCAGAGCCAGGTAATTTTATGGCTCGGAGCCTTAAGGGCACAGTCGTGTGTTTTTCAGGAGTGCGCACTCTGTAGGATATATATATATATATACTATACTACTTGAAATTTGATGGCACTAACTGCTACGAAATTTGATGGCACTATATAAAACAATAAATTATAATAATAATAATAATAATGAAAACAAAGAAAAAAGCTCAGAATTTTTGTCGAAAAATTGCAGACCTGTAACATCTTCTTTAAGAGTCTCCTCTGTCCTCCACTCGTTACCTGTATTAATGGCACCTGTTTTAACTTGTTATCAGTATCAAACAGTCACACTCCAAACCCCACTATGGCCAAGACCAAAGAGCTGTCGAAGGACACAAGAAACAAAATTGTAGACCTGCACCAGGCTGGGAAGACTGAATCTGCAATAGGCAAGCAGCTTGGTGTGAAGAAATCAACTGTGGGAGCAATTATTCGAAAATGGAAGACATACAGGACCACTGATAATCTCCCTCGACCTGGGGCTCCACGCAAGATCTATCCCCGTGGTATCAAAATGATCACAAGAACGGTGAGCAAAAATCCCACAACCACACGGGGGGACTTAGTGAATGACCTGAAGAGAGCTGGGACCAAAGTAACAAAGGCTACCATCAGTAACACACTACGCCGCCAGGGACTCCAATGATGCAGTGCCAGACGTGTCCCCCTGCTTAAGCCAGTACATGTCTGGGCCCGTCTGAAGTTTGCTAGAGAGCATTTGGATGATCCAGAAGAGGATTGGGCGAATGTCATATGGTTAGATGAAACCAAGGTAGAACTTTTTGGTAGAAACTCAACTCGTCGTGTTTGGAGGAGAAAGAATGCTGAGTTGCATCCAAAGAACACCATACCTGGGGCTGTTTTTCTGCAAAGGGACCAGGACAACTGATCTGTGTAAAGGAAAGAATGAATGGGGCAATGTATCGTGAGATTTTGAGTGATGACCTCCTTCCATCAGCAAGGGCATCGAAGATGAAACGTGGCTCGGTCTTTCAGCATGACAATGATCCCAAACACACCACCCAGGCAACGAAGGAGTGGCTTCGTAAGAAGCATTTCAAGGTCCTGGAGTGGCCTAGCCAGTCTCCAGATCTCAACCCCATAGAAAACCTTTGGAGGGAGTTGAAAGTCCGTGTTGCCCAGCGACAGCCCCAAAACATCACTGCTCTAGAGGAGATCTGCATGGAGAAATGGTCCAAAATACCAGCAACAGTGTGTGAAAACCTTGTGAAGACTTACAGAAAACGTTTGACCTCTGTCATTGCCAACAAAGGGTATATAACAAAGTATTAATATGAACTTTTGTTATTGACCAAATACTTATTTTCCACCATAATTTGCAAATAAATTCTTTAAAAATCAGACAATGTGATTTATGGACTTTGTTGTCTCATTCTGTCTCTCATAGTGGAAGTGTACCTATGGTGAAAATTACAGGCTTCTCTCATCTTTGTAAGTGGGAGAACTTGCACAATTGGTGGCTGACTAAATACTTTTTTGCCCCACTGTACCCGTGGTTTCTAATATCGAAAATATATGGATTGGTGGAGTAAATTGAATTTACTGGCTTCACAGATGTCCTCAAATAGGAGATGGGTGCAAGATGACCAGATATCAAAATTTCTTAATTGAAAAATGTGTACCTTTTAAATGTGGCCCTTAAGCTCCCAAAGAACCCGACATACCAAACAATGTGTGTGAAAAAAATACCTTTACAAACGTTGACAAGTCTGGTGGCTGAAATAGTGCACTAAGGGTTAAAATACCAGTATTTGAAGCAAATGGACGTGAGATGGCCAGATGTCAAAACGTCTAAGTTAAATTGCACATGTCCTCAATGTGGTCTTTTAGCCCCCAAAAAGCCCCACAAATGCATGAGCATTACCCAGGAGATGTTGCTGAACAAATATTAGGGTGTTGTTTGGCAGTGACTTATTCCATGGGCTGTAAGTTCATACCAAAATTACAATATGTGTGAAAAACACAAATAAGTTACCTCCACACACCTTGACAAAGGCTGGTGGTTAAAGTAGTGCATGGAATGAGATAAATACCAGTATTTGAAATACCCTGGGGTGTCTCGTTTTCAAAAATATATTGTTTCATGGGGTGAATTGAATTGGACAGTTTCAAAGTTGTCTCAAACAGGACATGGGGAAGGATGACCAGATGTCAAAATTCCAAGTTGAAAAATAGAATTGTGCATGTCCCAAATGTGGCCATTTACCCCCAAAACAACCTGACAAAGCTATGACTTTGTGGTATCACTGTACTCACGAGTTTCTGAACAAAAATTGGGGTATTTACCTGCCACATCGCACAGCATATGGGAAGGTCCTTAAAGAACCTGAAATGTTTTTTTCTTTGTATATGCATTTTGAATACTAAATTGCAAATTATATGTATGCATGTGGTATCTAAAGAAAGATCTAACTTTCCTTTAAAAACAACTTATAACTTGTATGGGTGCATAAAATGACAGAGAAAAAACTTACATTTTGACAACATATATCAAAAATGGAAAAATGTATCTGGTCATTGACGGAGGAAAATACTTAAGGGGTTAAAGTACAGCAAATACCCTGTACTTTAACCCCTTAAGTACACGGCCGTTATCGTGAAGAAAGGTTTTCTGCAGAACGAGTCCTAAAGGAAGTGGCAGAGTATGCAGTGGAAGCATCCATCATTTCCTGTAGCAAAGAAATTCAATAAGCAACTGTCGGCAGGAAAGTTGATGTTGACCGTCTTTTGGGAAAAAAAGTTGGTAGGAAGGTGACTATGTAGAAAAGTGATGTAATTTGTTATTGATGTAATTTATTTTGAAATAGAGTTAACCTCTTACTGTCATTGGTCGTTACCTGATCGTTTTTGTGTGACCTGCCTGACAAGCTTACTAAAAATGGGATAAATTGGAGTGGCCAGGCTCAAAGATAGGGATTAGGCACACACTGACCAAAATGGGGGAAAAAGCGCACTTCCCAGATGTGGCCTTTTTGCTCCCAAACACTGGAAAAACCCATGCATTGGTGGTATCACTGTAATCAAAAGATGTTGCTGAACACATATTGGGGTGTTTCTTGACAGTGACATATAACAGGAGCTATAAATTCACACCTGAAGTACAATTTGTGTGATAAAAATATGAAAAAAAAATTACCAAAAATTTTTACAAAGTCTGGTGGTAAAATTAGTGCATGAAAATAGATGAAATACTGGAAATACCACATGGGGAAGAATGACCAGAATTGTAAAAATATTGGTTTTGAAATAGCAAAATGCTACTTAAAAAAACATAAAAACATTGGGTATTTCTAAATTCAGGACAAATAGTAGAATCTAGTTTTTTTCCCATTAAATATGGAGCCTTCAGGGAGAAAGGATGGGCCCCAGAAGCTCACTCAATTTGCAGAAGTTAACCGGGAGTGCATGTCCCTGTCCTGTTGTCTACGGAAAAGTGGACAAAGACTTTTTGGAGCAATGAAAGAAGACAGAAGAAGAAGATGCAAGATCAGAAGTGGAGTTGCGAGGCACGGAGATAAGGACACAAAATGTGTTGCTTAAGTAAGGGGATGACCTGGCCTGACTTTATTTGACTGCTGCTGCTTCAAGTGTTCTAGGTTAGGCTGGTGCAGTGAATGTCTGTCCCCTACCTGTCTCTGGGAATCAGTCAAAGGCCCCCAGAAGGCTGAGGCCTCACCACACCCTTTGCTCTGGCAGCTTCTGCTGTTGGCAGTTGTGGGTTTGCTGTTGTCACCAATGCTTTCAGTTTCCCCTGAAGCAAAACGACACTGTGGTGTGTACGTAGGTGTTAAAGTCCTTTCACCTTACCCCTGCTCATACCTTACGGCACAACTTTCACCATCTCCCACAGCCTCAAGATACTCTCACGCTTTACTATGATGTTGCCCACCAGAGGAGGTAGCAGTGGTATTAGTGTTTCTTTGGTCTTTTTCCCAATAATTGTACTCATGATGGTTGTGATGGTGGTGGTGGAAGTGCTGCCAGTGCATGAAGGGGAACCTGTGGCACAGGTCCGCTGCTGGTGCTTCTTCTGCATAGTGGAAGGAGGGACCCATTCAACAGAGAAACTGGAAGTTACATAGTTATATAGGCTGAAAAAAGACATGCGTCCATCAGCCTTTCCTATATCTGTTAATTTGTTGCTGTTGATCCAAAAGAAGGCAAAAAAAACCCAGTTTGGCTCTTTCCAATTTTGCACTAACCAGGGAAACAAAATCCTTCTTGACCCCAAAATGGCAGTCAGATTTCTCCTTGGATCAATAAGCTGTTTCCCCATAATTAAAGATTATATCCCCGAATATTATGTTTTTCCAAGTATTCATCCAGTTGCTGTTTAAACGTCTGTACAGACTCAAATAAAACTACCTCTGTAGGCAGAGAAGTCCACATCCTTATTGTCCTTACTGTAGAAAATACTTTCCTCTGCCTTAGACTAAATTTCCTTTCTTCCAGTCTAAACCCGTGACCACGTGTCCTATGAATAGTCCTGTTTATGAACAGATTTCCACACAATGGTTTGTATTGGCCCCGAATATATTTATATAATGCTATCATATCCCTCTGAGGTGCTGTTTTTTTAACCTAAACAGATTTAAAATTGTTAACCTTTCTTCATAACTATAGTGCTCCATTCCTTTTATTAATTTTGTAGCTCGCCTCTGCACCCTTTCTAGTGCTATGATGTCTTTCTTTAGAATAAGTGCCCAAAATTGCACAGCATATTCAAGGTGAGGTCAAAATTATATTATTATCCCGCAAATTGATGCCCCTTTTTATACACGACAATACCTTACTGGCCTTAGCAACTGCTGGCTGACATTGCACATTGTTGCCTAGTTTGTTGTTTATAACAATTCCCAAATCTTTCTCATTTGTCGTTCTCCCTAATTCACTACCGTTTAGGGTGTAGGTTGCTTGTGCATTCCCTACCCGAAGTGCATAACTTTACATTTATCTACATTCAATTTCATCTGCCGTTTGTGTGCCCAGTCCCCCAGTCTATCTAGATCCCTCTGCAGCACAGTAATATCTTGCTCGCACTGTATTACTTTACCTAGTTTAGTGTCATCTGCAAACACAGAAACATGAATTTCAACGCCTATTGACAGGTTATTTATAAATATGTTGAATAAAATTGGTCACGGAACAGACCCCTGAGGGACACCACTTACCACTTTTGTCCAGCTTGAAAATTTATAACAACTCTCTGTACTCTATCTCTAAGCCATTGTTCTACCCAAGAACATGAATTTGCATCTAGACCAATTTCCTTCAGTTTGAATACTAACCTAGTGTGTGGAACCGTGTCAAACACCTTGGCAAAATCCAAGTAGATTACATCCACTGCCACACCCTGATCTACACTTCTACTTAGACTCCTCCAAATCTAGCTCATAATCTAAATCCAGGTCATTGTCATCAACATCGTCTTCAAAAAAGACAATATCCTTTTCCACGTGGGCAGAAGGCAGAGTAAGGACCACTCCTGCTGCAAGAACAGACATTCCCTCTTCTTCCTCACTATCTTCTGGGGTAAAAATAGATCTTCTGCTATCCTCTGACAGTCCCCCTGCTTGCTGCCTCTCTGCTGTCAGTGCAGCAAGGGTGGTTGTGGTTGAACTGGTAGTGGTGGTTTTATAACGGGCTTCACCATAGAATAGCTTGCAAGCTATCTTTGCCTTGGATCATAATGCCTTAATGAGTCCTTGGTCCTTACTTTGGTAGGGCGGGGGAACACGATTTTAGCACTAGTAGGAGATTGAATGTGCTCGTCGATACTGCTGCATGGGATTTGTGGCAGGGGTAGTAAAACTTCTGACTCCAATCAAGAAGGCTTCTGCCTACTTGGGACCGGTAGACATACCTGGGAACTTCTGGGCTCCGGCTACCTGGAGCCTTCCCTTGTGGGACACGGCCAGGACTGCCCACTGACGTCAGCGGGTGGTCCCCTGATGTCGGGGGTGTTCCTGTCGACGGCACGGGAAACACCCCCATTTAAAGGGAAAATGGGGGTTCAGATCTTGACACGGAGAACCGGTAGACCAGCGGTCACCTAAATATGACTTTTTCATATATGCCTGCCACCAGCTCTGCCCAACCTACAAACACTGGACTCGCTCCTTCTCACAGACATTTTCAAATGTTTTATATACTTGCTTGTAAAAATGAAAAAAAATGGGAATCTAAAATTATTAGACTCCACTCTGAGCTTCTTAAAAGAGATACAGACCTCGGCTATCCTGATTTGACCAATATATATATATATATAACGTCTCCAGAAGATCCCATATGTTAGCCTGGGGTTTTGTGAAGAATAATAATATAAAATTGAAAGATAACTGTAAAAATGTTGACCCATTTCTATTTTTGTTACCACATAAGCAGGTTAAGAAATGGGCTATTCCAAGTCTAATAATAAGGGATATCATGTTTTAATCATAACATTTAAAAAAAATTAAAAAATACTTCTCAAGGGGAACTCTCTTTTGAGAAATTGCCCTTTAGAGATTGTATCTATGTTCCTTCCTGAGCTTCCTTTGACAATCTTGAAATTAGCTGGTATTGATGAGATTTATACACACAAAATTCTCTGATATCCTTTCCTACTCTGGCTGAGAAATTTGTATTATCCTTAAGTGAGACGTTTAAATATCTAGGATTTTTTCCTCTGTTAAACCATTGGGAAAGGTGAATGGCTATAAAAAGTGGGATCTTGAGATCTCTGTCTACTTGCAGAACTGGCAAAATGCCTGGCAGCTTACCAAGAAAGCTGTATATTTTATAAATCTGCTGGAACATTTTATTTAAACTTCTACATAGATGGTACCTGCTCCCAGTGTGTCTGCTGAAATTTAAACCAGAAAGGGGAGGCACATGTTGGCCTCAACTACATACAGTATCTCACAAAATTGAGTACACCCCTCACATTTTTGTAAATATTTTATTGTATTGTTTCATATGACAACACTAAAGAAATGACACTCTGCTACAATGTAAAGTAGTGAGTATAAAGCCTGTATAACAGTGTAAAATTGCTGTTCCTTCAACACACAGCCATTAATGTCTAAACCTTGGCAACAAAAGTGAGTGGAAATGTCCATATTGGGCCCAAAGTGTCAATATTTTGTGTGGCCACCATTATTTTCCTGCACTGCCTTAACCCTCTTGGGCATTGAGTTCACCAGAGCTTCACAGGTTGCCACTGGAGTCCTCTTCCACTCCTCCATGACCACATCACAGAGCTGGTGGATGTTAGAGACCTTCAGTTTCAGGATGCCTCACAGATGCTCAATAGGGTTTAGGTCTGAAGACATGCTTGGCCAGTCCATCACCTTTACCCTCAGCTTCTTTAGCAAGGCAGTGGTCATCTTGGAGGTATGTTTGGGGTTGTTATAATGTTGTAATACTGCCCTGTAGCCCAATCATCGAAGGGAGGGGATCATGCTCTGTCTCAGTATGTCACAGTACATGTTGCCATTCATGGTTCCCTCAATGTACTGTAGCTCCCCAGTGCCGGCAGCACTCATGTAGGCTACCCACCACCATGCTTGACTGTAAGAAATACACACTTGTCTCTGTACTCCTTACCTTACTGGTTGCCACCACATACGGTTGACACCATCTGAACCAAATAAGTTTATCTTGGTCTCATCGGACCACAGGACATGGTTCCAGCAATCCATGTCCTTAGTCTGCTTGTCTTCAGCAAACTGTTTGCGGGCTTTCTTGTGCATCATCTTTATAAGAGGCTTCCTTCTGGGACGACAGGCTGACCCCCCCCCACCCCTTCAACCTCTGCAGTAATGCTGGTAGCACTCATACGTCTATTTCCCAAAGAAAACCTCTGGATATGGCGCTGAGCACGTGCACTCAACTTCTTTGGTCGACCATGGCGAGGCCTGTTCTGAGTGGAACCTGTCCTGTGAAATCACTGTATGGTCTTGCTCACTGTGCTGCAGCTAAGTTTCAGGGTCTTGGCAATCTTATAGCCTAGGCCATCTTTATGTAGAGCAACAATGTTGAATGTTGAATTTCCAGTGACCAGTATGAGAGCTTGTGAGAGCGATGACACCAAATTTAACACACCTGCTCCCCATTTACACGTGAGACCTTGTAGCACTAACGAGTCACATAACACCGGGGAGGGGAAATGGCTAATTGGGCGCAATTTAGACATTTCCACTTAGGGGTGTACTCACCTTTGTTGCCAAGGTTTAGACATTTTTTAAGGGAACAGCACATTTATACTGTTATACAGACTGTACACTCACTACCTTACATTGTAGCAGAGTTTCATTTCTTCAGTGTTGTCACATGAAAAGGTATAATAAAATATTTACAAAAATGTGAGGGGTGTACTCACTTTTGTGAGATACTGTATATGGTGGGATTGTCATTCTCTAACCCATTATAAAAGGAAGATCTTTTTTCTAAATAGTTTGATATTTCAGCTGATATATCTCCTCAAATGTTGTTATTTCATATAGAGTTACCAAAATTAGAAAAACATGACCAACTGCTGTGTATTAATATCTTACTAGCCTTTAAGTTTTCTCTAGCAAGGTATTGCAGAAAACAGGAACTCCCACCTTGGTTGGGAGTGCAGGCTCAAATTGACTTCCAAGCAAGATCTGAAAAATATATTTATTATAATGTTAATGGCGCAAGGGACAACACCTGGCATTGGTGGTCTTTAATAACGGAATACACTTTTCTTTTTTTTCTGTGGGTCTGATTGATTTTAATATGTTTTTCATGGAGTGATTTCTCTGTGGCTTATCCTCCTCCTACAGCACCCAAAGGGATTTTATCTCCACACGCATGTCTCCGCTACTCGTTCTTTTCTGTGGTATAATGTTGTTAGGTTGATTGTATTCATCTATTAGATGTTATGTTGAATATGTTTATTTTAATTTAATACATAGTGTATTGTTCTTGGTGCTAACTATTTTCTTACATGAACAATTAAAAAAATGAAAAAATAATTAAAAGGTATGAGTCCATCCAGATCAAACAGGGGTTTTCCCAGTTCATCCTGTAGGTTACACAACCACTTCCACAGAAACAGATGCACAACAATGTAGCAACAGACAAATAAATATAAATATGTCGCAAGAAGTGCATAAACGTTAAAATAATGTTTAAAAAAAAAAAATTGAGAATAGTACTAGGAGCAAAAGATAAGTACTTATAGAAGCTGCCTCCATAACTACCCTATGCGAAAAGAATGTAAGGTGAATTGACGTTGGTTCAAACCTACAGCCCCAACACATAGTTACATAGTTATATAGGCTGAAAAAAGACATGCGTCCATCAAGTTCAGCCTTTCCTATATCTGTTAATTTGTTGCTGTTGATCCAAAAGAAGGCAAAAAAAACCCCGGTTTCGCTCTTTCCAATTTTGCACTAACCAGGGAAAAAAATTCCTTCTTGACCCCAAAATGGCAGTCAGATTTCTCCTTGGATAAATAAGCTGTTTCCCCATAATTAAATATTATATCCCTGAATGTTATGTTTTTCCAGGTATCCATCCAGTTGCAGTTTAAACGTCTGTACAGACTCTGATAAAACTGTGAATGTCTGCAAGAAATCTGACGACACCAGTTCAATGAGTTGAGTAAGCAAGAGCTTCTTTATTCAAGTGCGCACAGGGGAGAGTCCAGTTCGCAGACTTCTCTCCCCTCCTTAATTTTCTAACAATATATAGGCAAAGAAGCGCAAACAGTTATTAGCATATTGTCTAGCCATCTGTTGGTATATTTACTTTGATTTGCTGACACACACGGTTTAAAGAGGTCAAGAAAAATACCCCCCCACCCCAGACATGTGAAATCTTTACTTACAGAAGGTCAAGAAAGGGACAACTTGTCCTTTGTCGTGGCGGACTCTGATTCTTTTGCAACAAGGCACTTAGAGCAAAGAAAACATACGAAAACATACCATATGTACACATTCTTCTGAGACACAAACAAGACATAAGTAAACTAAGAAATGAGGTAGACAGGTGATTGTAGTGTTATCTTATCTGCTATCAGCAGAATAAGCAATGAGGGAAAGATCATTGTACTGACATCCAGAATCAGCAAAATTCTTCAACTTCCACAGTCCCCCCTTTTTATTCTTACGGACTCACTGTAAGAATCAATTTCTTCAGAGTCCAGTGGAGTTATAAGTTGGCAAATTCTATAAGCCTTGCTCCTTCTCATATTGATCTTCAAACATGTCACTGTACAAAGTCTCTAGGGGAAACTCATCAAGTGGGAAGTCATCATCATATTTCTGCTCCTGGATCTGTGGCATTGCTCTTGTTGGTCCGAGACATTTTTGAATAAGTGTTTTGCAACAAACAACAATTACATAGATACATATAAAAGCCACAAGCAACAAAAACATACCAGACATCAGCTTTGCTCCAAGTGAACCAAATAGTCCGCCCAGACCAAAAGGATCCCAAGTAGTCTCCCTAGATCTAAGTCTTTCCTGAAGTTCGCTCACCTTTTCCATATCATGTTCTATGGATACACTATTGTCTGCAATGTAAATACAACATTTATCTTTTAGAAGCGCACAAACCCCTCCCTTTGAAGCTAATATATAATCTAATGCCATTCTATTCTGCAAGGCAAGCATTCTTATTTGTCTTTGTTCATCATTTAGTTTCCTTATCGCAGCAGTAGTATGATTAAGCATATCATCAAGTACATCAGCTAAAGCATTAACTTTATCATATAATAGACCCACACCCACCATAGGGAATAAGGATCCCAAAAATTGTTCTTCCCAAAGTCCTGACTTAATGTGCGTCTTGGATACAGAGGAAACATCCCGATAATTTCTAACTCTACCTGCCGGTAAAGTATTATGCATTGTAACTGCGGGTACTATTCTTCCTAATAAACAACATCCTACCCAACCTAATGGCAATACTCTATAGGCCCATTTTCCACACAACCAATAAATCCCTACTTGCAGATTGTTTCCAAATGTTTGTAATGAGATGTGAGTTTTCTCACTAGATACCATCAGATTAGCAGTATAGGCATAAACTGCAAGAAATTGTGCTGCGACCCAATCACTGGTATTTCCGTACTCTACTGATTCCCAGATGTTATATCCTGTCATATTTAACAATCTGGATAGGCAACCTACTTCTTTACGGGGAGCACCTCTAGACTCATTCCGCCTCATCCATAGGGTCCCACCCGCTGGTCCTACATCCATTAATGGTATTCTCTCAGAACTAATAGGGGCACTAGTTCTACTTGTGCGGATAGTGTAGCTCCTATTAAAATTTATTCCAAAATCATCTCCTGTAAAAGGTATTCCTATCCAAGGGCTCTGCTGAGTATGCGGAATATATCCACAAACCCAACAAGGCTCCGAAACATTAGAAGCATTATACACCTTTCTCAACATTTCTACAAAGGTATTATCTTTTTCCCAAGGAGAAGCGTGCAGATCACGTTTAATTTGTGAATGTATCTTATTCTCTGCTATATTTTTAGTAGGTTCTGATCTGAACATTTTAAAAGATGTTTTACCGGATAATCCGAATATTATATACAGAAAAACGGAGAATCTTAAATCCATACTGGCTCCCAGTACATTGCCCAGTATAAAAGAAAAAAACAATGCTAATTTTTTATCAATTAAGACATCCGGATACCACAAGTGTGGAAAATGTAAACTGTGCAAAACATGCAACTCATATGAGAAAAAAATGACCACTTTTAAATGCACTAATACAGGAAAGGAATTTAAAATTAAACACTTTATTCACTGTGATAGTATTAATGTTATATATCTCCTAGAGTGTAAATGTGGTGCCCAATACATTGGACGCACCTCAAGAAAATTAAAAATAAGAGCTTTAGAGCATATAAGAGGGATTAAAAATCAAAATATTAAACATAGTGTTTCTAGACATGGTAATAGTTGTCCATCTTTTTCATTTAATAATTTCAAAGTTATGGGAATAGACATAGTTACTCCCCACTGGCGTGGAGGAGATATAAAACAACAACTAGCAAAGCGTGAAACGGAATGGATCTATAGATTCCAAACGCATAAAAAAGGAGGATTGAATATGGAACTCGATATTTTAGCCTTTATGGATTAACTATTTTTTATTAATTTTTATTAATATTTACATATTTTAAATATTTTATTTATAAATTAATTGGAATTGTAATATGAATAAATTAATTATTAATTAATAATCCATAATTTTAAATAATTTTTTTTTTTTTTTTTTTTTTTTTTTTTTATACTTAAATATTTTTAATGTATATAAAGGAGATTTATTTATATAGTTTTTTATAAGAATAAACTCATCATCTCTTGATTGTCATTTAAAAAAAAAAAAAAAAAAAAAAAAAAAAAAATCCATTAAATATTATTGATCATTATTTATAACTATTCAATTTATAATTTAAAGGTATGCATGTCTGATTTATTTTGTTTCAATATTAGAGTTCATTTAAAATCTCTCTATTGTCATCTAAATAATGACAACAGTTCATTTAAAATTTCTCCATTGTTATTATAATAATGTACCAGTCTATTTATTTATAAATATATATATTTATCTAACAATCACTGATTATTATATTATCCATTTTTATTTTTTACTTAAGATAATCATCCATTTTTATTTTAATTTTATTGATTAGTTCAATATAATAGCACCATATCATGTTCTATTACTATTTACTATAAGGAGGATGTTAGCTTCCATAGCACTAGCACTTTATATATATTTAATTACTAGGATGATAGCAATCACCACCATCACAACTCCTATCACACATAACACACTCACACACACACTAGAAGACTTCATACCAATTGGTAGTCAGTTAGATCTCGTTACTTACACCCAACTTTACATTCACATCTAGTCTGTCACTTTGATCACCTTATCAATACGAAAATATAAAATTTTAGCGTTTTTCTTTTTATTTATTTATTTGATTCATATACAAAGTACACTAATACAAGACTTACGATAAAAAATTTTTACGAATCCAAGTCAACAAGGTAGTCTTCTAATTTCTCGGCATTACAACAGTTTAAAACGATATGAGACAGCCTTCTTTTTCTTTTCTTGGCTGACTTACGCCGAGTGAATCAGCACAGTAGATCACAGCAAGTCCGGTATACACGTTCTGTTCGGATGGTCGGTTTTCGTTACGGACAACTGACGGAAAAAGCCGAAATAAGCCGAATGCGCCTGATTGTCTCTACACTGAAAACGTCAGAGGGCACGTCAGAAAAAGCGACGGAACCTACAGATAAGAGAAACGACGATGCCGAAAACCGAACAGAAAATCCTTCTCTTGAGGAAGCCACACGGCGAAACGCGTCAGAAGGACTATACGGAACCCCCACAGCGGATTTATCGTTTATTATTTTACTCACGAGGAAAACACCATACGGGATTCCCCTTCCCCCCCCCCTCTTGGTGGACTTCATTTGCTTTTAAATGCATTTCGTGCATGGATGAACTGTGAGTGCAATCTAAAGAAGTATTTTTGCTTTTATTGAGATACTGCACTATGTTCAGTTTTATTTTCTAGATCTGATATGAAGATCAATTAAAGATTTCACTGTTTACTACACTTGAGAGGCCTGAAGCATTCTGTTCGTTTGTGAGTGCATCCATATTTCCATACACTTTCTAGTGTTTATACGATTTACACTATATATATTTGTTTTTCTTCCCTATATGTACCTGCGCCCCAATCATCTGTATATCTGATCTGAACACCTGAAAAGGACTGAAAGGAAAAAATAAAAAAATTGCAAATACATTTAGTATAAAACAAGTAACGATAATATACTCAAACATTTTTGCATCTCCTGATGACCTCATTCTTCGTATATTCACGAGGGGCTCTTGCCAATCTCGTTTTATGTTGGTCAACCAGCTGGGATTATTGTGCCCGATGGAATGGTTAATTTAGGAGCATGGATTAGGTTTTGGCACCAATTTAAGATGAGTGCAATGAATCCACGGTGTAATTTCAGCTACCTTTACAGCTGTTTTAGTGATCAATAGTACTTGGTATGGACCTTTCCACCTGGGCTGAAGAGTCTGTTTCCGTTGGAAATGCTTTACCAGCACGTAATCACCTGGTTGGATGTGATGAATTGGTTTTTCGTCCTCAGTGTTCGTGCGCACAGCAGCAACCTGGGATTTAAATAGCTCAAGAGATTTTATTAGTTTTTTACAATACATTTCTATTGTGTCATCAGTTAGAGCATGATCATGTCTTAGTAACTCTAGAGTATTAGCAGCTATCATGGGTCGACCCATTATGAGTTCATGAGGAGAACATTTAATAGCTGAGTGTCGGGCATTTCTTATTGACATTAAGGCTATAGGTAATGCATCTGGCCATTTTAAATCTGTCTCGGCACATATCTTGCTAATCTTATTCTTTAAGGTGCCGTTAGCGCGTTCTACTTTTCCTGCGCTTTGTGGATGGTAGGGACAATGTAAATGGTACATAATTCCTAGCCTATGTGCTATCTCTTGCACTATTTCAGCAGTAAAATGATAAGTATATATGCTGAGGAATTCCATACCTAGGAATGAACTCTTGTAGCAACTTTTTAGCAACTGTTAGAGCGTCCGCATGTTGGCAAGGATAGGCTTCTATCCAACGGGAATATGTACACACCACCACTAGTACATATTGATAATGTAGAGATTTAGGCATTTCAATAAAATTAATTTGCAAATTTTGGAAGTGTCCTCAAGGACAGGGAGTCTTTCCACCTGGGCTGAACAGTGAGGTGGGGGAGCATTAGCTTCCACTTCTCCTTCTGATGTAACTACAGCATACCCAGTACAACGCCTGCCGTCAATATCCATAAATGAGGAACCATCTACAAAGTATTCAATATCAGGGTCAGTCAAAGGTCGCTCATACAATCAGTCGCAAGTAGTTTGTAATTGTTCTATCAAAATCACACAATCATGAGGGGTTCCCTCCTCCTGGTTCTGGCAAAAGAGTGGCAGGTTTTAACACTGTGCACCGGTGGACGGTGGCATTGGGTGTACCCTGCAAAACAATCTCGTATTTAGTCAGCCTACTATTAGTAAATTGTGTCAATCGACGGGTTAACAATGCACTCACTGCATGAGGAACCATCACTTTCAGTTCCTGTCCCTGAACTATGGCCTGTGCTGATTCCAGTAAGGCAGCAGCCGCTGCCACAGCCCGCAAACAAGGGGTTAATCCAGCTGCCACAGAATCAAGTGGAGTGCTATAGTAGGCAAGGGGTCTCTGTCCCTCTCCGTGGCTCTGGGTTAGTACTCCAGAGGCATTACCCTGTATTTCATGACAAAACAAAGTAAATGGCATATCATAGTTAGGGAGCCCAAGAGCAGGGGCACTCCACAAAGGCTCTTTTAACTGAAAGGGTAAATCAATTCAGCATCGTCAGTATTAGGTTCAATAGAGCAAGCATCAGCAAATTGTTACTAGCAGATCTACAATTTCTATCCAAATGCCCTGGCTTGTTACAATTAAAACAAATAACATTCTTTCTAGTTTCCTTTCTAGAGGAAGATTGTCCGTTATCTCCCACTACATCAGAAGGAGAGTTCTGTGAATAGAACTGTCTCTGACTTTCCATCAACATTCTCTGTTCTTTCTCTCTAACTTTCTCATGACGCTCCTTATTCACTTCCTTTTGTTTTTCAAAATGTTTAGCAGCTGCTATCATTTCAGAAAGCGGCTTCTCTTCCTATCCTAAAACATTATTAGTGACACCCTTATGGAAGTCTGGTAACAACCCTTTTACAAAACAAGATACAATCAACTGTCTTGCATTAACCTCTGGATCTGTCACACCACTGTGTCCTATTACAACTTTCGCTACTCTGTCAGCGAATTCACTTACTAATTCATTCTTTCCTTGCATTGTAGAGTTAATCATTCCCCAGTCAGGTCGCTGTAGCCATGCAGTCTCACAAGCTTGTATTATACAATCTATTGTCTGCTGTCTCTCAGTACTCAATCTCTTAGTAAACAGTTCATTTGCTCAAGGTGTTACATCAGGAATTCTGTTATTAGCTTCAATTAACTGTTTTACTCTATGTGTCAGTCATAACCAAATCAAACAATTGCATAAAATCCTTTTTCACTGGATCATAAGGAATAGACACACTACGTAATTCTTTACAAAACTGACCAACAATTTCATGTCTGGGGAATTGATCTTTCAACAGCAATAATTCCCCTGGTGTCCATGGTTGATGGGCAGATAGAGGGACACTCTCTCATCTCTAGGGCCCCCCAGTCTCTCTCATGGGCATAGCATGCATAAATGTCTTTTCCTCAGCATCAGAATCTGAATGAGGATCTAAATGGGGCTTTCTGGATCTAGTTCTACATGATGGTCCTGTGGGCTGAATATTGGACCTTGATATTTTAGGAGGATCAGGTTGCCTTTCTTGGTCTAGGGGTGAAATAGGAGCTGGTGGTACAAATGGGACAAGCTCCAAAGAAAGTGGCAACTCTGCTTCTGGACCTGCAGAGTGTTGATTAGAACCAGGCATATTAGGGTCTGCTGGTTGAGGTCCATTATATGGGGGTGGGTCAAATAATTCTTGAGTCCATAGATCAGATGGATCTAAGGATGGATATAGCAAATTATGGACCTTAGGTGGTCCTGGGGTTACAGACACCTCCTGTGCTTTCTTAGAAGTCTCAACAGGTTGAGGTGTTTGAGCACCCTTTTGATTCTTAAAGGTACCTGCCTGGACGGCAAGGATATTGGGAATTGGCAGAACAGGTGGGGTCTAGTAACTTTTGCTGTTTCTGTCTTTTAACATTGTCCCACCCTTCTTGATACCATTTCAAGAAAATCATTCTCTCGTTCCTTTTCACATCACACATATTCAAACATTCTTTCAAATTATCTAATATTTCTACATTCAAACTACCGCCAGCTGGCCAAACATAACGGCTTTCATTATCCTCTTCAGATATTTGCTTCCAATGAGACATATATTTTCCTGCCTCCTTTCCATGTTTCCTTATCATATATTCTAAGGGCGTCCCCTTAGGCACATTTTTCGACAACAAACTCCTCATCTCCACTGCTACAATAATCCGTGACTATGTACTTCAAAATATTTACACTAGTTCTCACCACTAGGTACTTTACAATAGCCCGTGGTTATGTACTCAAATAGTTACACTAGTCTTTCACAGCTAGGTACGTTACAATGGTCCCTGACCATGTAGTAAACAATAGTTACACTAGTCTCTCACAACTAGGTACGTTACAATGGTCCCTGACCATGTAGTAAACAATAGTTACACTAGTCTCTCACAACTAGGTACGTTACAATGGTCCCTGACCATGTAGTAAACAATAGTTACACTAGTCTCTCACAACTAGGTACGTTACAATGGTCCCTGACCATGTAGTAAACAATAGTTACAATTAAACAATTCAAGATCTTATAGGTCTTACTTACTCAACTCTGGATCCCGTCACCCGGATGGAATACCGAGGACGACCTTACCCTCATCCACCCAATAATTAAACTATAGGCATTTCAAAAGGTGCCTTACCTCTTTTTGATGGCCAAGGATTAGGTGGATCAAGGTTTAGTCCGCTCCTTCGGTTACCGCTTCCGAGACTGTTGGGATCCCGGACGAGCCCCCAAGTGTGAATGTCGGCAAGAAATCTGACGACACCAGTTCAATGAGTTGAGTAAGCAAGAGCTTCTTTATTCAAGTGCGCACAGGGGAGAGTCCAGTTCGCAGACTTCTCTCCCCTCCTTAATTTTCTAACAATATATAGGCAAAGAAGCGCAAACAGTTATTAGCATATTGT
Source organism: Spea hammondii (assembly GCA_029215755.1). Lineage (NCBI taxonomy): Eukaryota > Metazoa > Chordata > Amphibia > Anura > Pelobatidae > Spea > Spea hammondii. The sequence goes on from JARDYJ010000004.1 coordinate 70,563,418, forward strand.
CTAGCCATCTGTTGGTATATTTACTTTGATTAGCTGACACACACGGTTTAAAGAGGTCAAGAAAAATACCCCCCCACCCCAGACATGTGAAATCTTTACTTACAGAAGGTCAAGAAAGGGACAACTTGTCCTTTGTCGTGGCGGACTCTGATTCTTTTGCAACAAGGCACTTAGAGCAAAGAAAACATACGAAAACATACCATATGTACACATTCTTCTGAGACACAAACAAGACATAAGTAAACTAATAAATGAGGTAGTGTTATCTTATCTGCTATCAGCAGAATAAGCAATGAGGTAAAGTTCATTGTACTGACATCCAGAATCAGCAAAATTCTTCAACTTCCACAAAACTACCTCTGTAGGCAGAGAATTCCACATCCTTATTGTCCTTACTGTAAAAAACCCTTTCCTCTGCCTTAGACTAAATCTCCTTTCTTCCAGTCTGAACGCATGACCACGTGTCCTATTCATAGTCCTGTTTATGAACAGATTTCCACACAATGGTTTGTATTGGCCCTGAATATATTTATATAATGTTATCATATCCCCTCTGAGGCGCCGTTTTTCTAAACTAAACAGATTTAAATTAGTTAACCTTTCTTCATAACTATAGTGCTCCATTCCTTTTATTAATTTTGTAGCCCGCCTCTGCACCCTTTCTAGTGCTATGATATCCTTCTGAAATTCCATGGAAAACGGATACCTAGACAGGAAGGAGCCATTCGCATGTAACAATAATGGGCCTGAATAGCGGGAAATTCCTCCACACATTTCTTTGGACATACTAGTGACCCGTGCAGAGCATGAAGCTGAATGCGAAAGCCCCTACCCTCCAGATTGATCTTGGACTTGCACACCAGTAACAAAACCAAATTGCCCTCAATGAAGGTATCATCCCACAGCAAACCCCCAGGGATGGTATGTGATGGAGACACCGATTTACTAACTCTAAGGGCTCCAAAGAAGGCCAAAACAAACATGGTTCTAAACAAAGACACATCGAACTCTGAGCAACAGACCAATCCAAGATTAGTACAATAAGACAAAAAGATTCCAAACAACACCTGCGTCGTCTTATCATGAGTTTTACAACCCCTTTTATAACCTCTAACTGCCTGAGTAACCAAAAAATCCTTAATCAAGTCAGGGGAACCGGTGAGCTCAAAATAAAAGCCAATTGCTACCAAAAACTTAGCTACTTTTGTCACAGATACACCACTACTAAAGGCATCACCAAGGTATCACAATAAAACCGCAGTCTTCATTTGACTTTCTGAAGGACTTCCAGTGACCTGCAAACTGTTAATACTCCGTTTAAGTCTCACGATAGCTCATCCAGGTTGGGTGATCCAAAGATCCCTTTAGCTGCTCTATTGTTAAATGTTGCCGAAACTCCAAATCCAAGTCAGACAAGAATGACCCTCCAGCTCTGTACTCAGGACCAGCTTCTGAAAAAGAGACCACTGCTGTCAAAATAGAGCATCAGCAATGCCGTTGTCCACTCCATAAATATATACACAGCCCTAATAAACATGCTAGGTGACACTAGGTGCTGGATCAGCCTGATAACCAAGGAAGATGAGGCAGAGATATTATTAATTGCCATGACTACTCCCATGTTATCACATCTGAATGTAATCCTCTTGTCCCAATTCCAGGAACACAAGATTCATCAATATGTCCTTCCCATTCTAACATTCCGGCCATCTACCTGCATACCATGCACCCTGAAAAAATGGTCGGTGGTGTCAATCTCAATGCCCAGGAACTTCAATTTGATACATGGGCCCTCAGTTTTGTTGGGTGCTAAAGGAACCCAAAATCATGCAAAAAATATGTTTAACTGTGACCAAAAACATTCCACAAACCTCAATATTGGCAGGCCCTATGCACAAAAAGTCATCCAGGTAATGGATGACCGATGACACACCTGCCCCTTCCCTCACCATCCTTTCAAGAAATGAAGGGCTCAAAATATGCACATAAGATAGCATACCCCATGGGAAAAGATTTGTCAACAAAGTAGTCCCTCTCCCAGAAATAACCCAGCAAATGAAAACACTTTAGGTGCACTGGAAGAAGTCGAAAAGCCTACTCCACATCGGTCTCGGCCAAGACTCCCCCTGACCATAAAGTCTCACTCAGAAGAAACATATGATACACTGAACAGGTCCCTGGCAATGCCATCGTTAACCAAGCTGTCTATAGGATATATACAAATGATGTATTAGGCAAAACTTCCTTTGTTCTTTTTTGGGTACCACACCCAGCGGAGACATCCTTAAATTATCCATGGCAGACGAAGGGACTGCACCTGCCATGTGACCCAATTTCTTTGGCTAACTTTGCAGAGACCACTTCAGGATCAAGGAGTGGGGATTTAAGATTCTTAGAAAAAGTATGTACTGTAACTTCCTTAAATAGAATAAAAAAAACAATCAGTAAAACCACCTTTTAACAACAAACCTATATCCTTCAAACCATAGCGCCTAAGCCACGGTACCATCACCCGTATGTTCACTGGAGTTCCCCCCCTTTACCAGAAGCTTCCTGTCCCTTGCTTGCCTTCCCTTACCTACACACCCTGAACATTCGTGCTTGTACCTGCAAGAAGATTCCCACTTGCATAACCCCTCATTCTACTACCAGCAATAACCTTTTTGAAACATAGCCAATTATGCCCCAGTCGCACTGCCTGCACTCCCCGAAAGGGCTGCCCGATAGCTCTAATCGGGGCCATAACCTTGAGCCATAAGGCAATGTCCTTATGATCTCAACAAATCAAAAGACAAACTGTCTTACGCAGTCTGAACTGCTTGTCATATCGCAGCGCAGCTTGACCCCCAAATACCCTGTAGGCTTCATTTAAGCTATAAAGATAGCAAAACAAACCTGGGCCATTACTTGGAGCCTTCTCCTCAGTAACGTTAGCCAGTATATTAAAAGCTCGGAGCCACTTTGGAAAGATACTAGGCATTAGCCTGAGGACTACACTCCTATAAAATGTCAGGCTGCCACCCTCAGTGCGGTACAGTCATGCCGCCCCCCGTTTTTTTTAGGCCTATGGGGCTCTCTTTCTACTTATTACAATCCTTAACTCAAGTGCTAAATATCATTAATAATGACACTTAACCTAAAATTATTTTGAAGCCAATTCTCTGTAATCAGTAATCTCCCACAAGTACTGAAATTGCAATGAAGATAAATGCCACATATAATTATGCAATTCAATTGTATTAACAAAAAAAACAGGGAGCCCTGGAGACAGCTAGGCAGAAACGGGCGGCATGACATGGCCTGGGATAGGCGAATGAGAGGGCAGTGGGGTCAGCTAGGGGACACTGGTTGTTGCTGGGAAGCCCATCCTCACTGATTGGTGTGTTGGCATCTGAGGTGTTTAGGGAACATTATATACACACAGCATCACAATTTATTGAATTTACAAGGAAAGTTTCCCTCCCTCCCCATGTTTGTGTCTGTTCTGTGTTATCGGTGTTTTTCGTTGTTTTGTATTTTATCAGGTGGTGTTCAGTTCTTCCTGTACGGGTTTCCAGCCAAGCGGAGGCAGTCAGCATGAAGAACAAAGAAAGTAACAGAAAATTGGAGGGGCCGCAGGACAAAAGGCGTCAGTTTTGGATGTGTGTTTTGTTTAAACGTTCCCTAATGGGCTGTGCCTTTACACACGTATACACTGCCCTAACACGCACATATACATGTACACTAGCCTTACACACACATATACACGTACACTGCCCTTACACACATACATGTACACTGCCTTCACACACATACATGTACACTGTCCTTACACACACATATGTACGTACACTGCCCTTACACACACACATATACCCGTACATTGCCCTTACGCGCACACATATAAACATACACTGCCCTTACATACACACATATAAACATACACTGCCCTTACACACACACATACACGTACACTGCCCTTACACACATATATACATGTACACTGCCCTTGCAAACACACATATACACATACACTGCCCTTACACACACATATACACTGCCCGTACACACACATATATACACATACACTGCCCTTACACACCAGCTAACAAATACCTATATTTACACACACCGGCTCATACACACACAAGCTTACAAACACATACATACACATACACTGCCTTACACCCCTTTCTCCCCATCGCTTACCTATTCCACCATCTTCTTCCCTCTGGCTCCATCCTGTATCCTGTATCCTGTGGTGGGAGCGTGGGGTCTGTCACTTCAAACCTCGCCTTACTACTCCCTCATCACTACACGCCGACTATTGCTGCAGAGTGCACGGATGACGTCATATCCCCGCACTCTGCATTATTTGCCGGAGGGTAGTGATTAGGGAGCAGTAAAGCGAGGTCTGAAGTGACAGACCTTGCGCTCCCTAACGTTGAGCCGACTAAAGGGAGATTGCCATCTTCCAGCTAGATTGCAGGCTGCAATCAGGGGGGTCTGTGCCCACCCCCACAGTTGCGCCTGAGGTGAGTACGGATCTTGCCTCACCCTTCCTCTGCCCCTGCAACGTGGGACAGAGGAAGGGATAGGCGGGACAGGGATGCAAAATTGGGACTGCCCCCCCCTAAATCGGGGTAGTTGGGGGGTGTAATAGGGTCACCGTACCCAAGGCTGGGTCCCCTGTTTGATTGCTGAGGAGTCACCAGTCAGTCCCTCATATTGATAGCTCTTGCTATCCAAGGATCAGTCAGACCACCATTCGTAGTAAAAAAAGAACTGCCTTTATTGCAAACACACCAAACTTATATAGATCCTTAATTCAATGAGCACAAAACCCAACCCCCAATCCCATCAGTCCACATCCCATCACAAATCCCATCAGTACACAAGAAATGTATCAGGTGAGGGGATCCTCCAATCAGGGAGAGAGGACATCACCGGAGGTACAGCCATTTTGGCCAAAGTTTATACAGGGTTATTTTAGGGCAAAATGGTGGAGCTTTGGATGATGTCCTCTCCTCCAATCCTCCAATTAGGGGGAGAGGACTTCACCAGAAGCTCTACCATTTGGCTTAAATTCGCACAGGGTTACCTTAGGGCAAAATAGCTGTGTCTCTGTTGATGTCTGTGCCTCCAGTAGATCATGTCCACGGAGATCTGGACAAAGAAAGAAGAGAGAAGAAGGAAGAGAGAAATGAAAAAAACAAGAAGAAGGAGATCAAGAAGATGGGAGACACGGAAGCGACACTGCGAAATATGGAAGGGGAGCTGTGAGACACGGTAGCAGACGTATGCACCAAAGAAGGTAGAGAGACAATCAGAGATCATGAGAAAGTGGGAATGAAAGAGCCCATGGACTTTGGTTGAGAATTTGGAGCTTCTTGCTTCTTTTTTGTCCATCTCATGGGGTCTGGCCTCATTTTTGAAGATTTTGTATGAATTGCTGACATTGACAAATTTCATTAAATTTGCCAGAGTGGCATATAGGGGTATTAGGCATATCATGGGGCACAGTGGCATAAAGGGGGTTAAAAGGCATATCATGGGGCACAGTGGCATATACGAGGGTATAAGGCATTTCTGGAGGCAGAGTGGCATATAGAGGGTTAAACGGCATATCATGGGGCAGAGTGGCATATAGGTGGATATAAGGCATTTCTGGAGGCAAATGTACATAACTGGGGGGCAGGTCAGCAAATAAAATGAAATAACAACACAAAATATTTTTCTCAATCATAGCTTTTATTAAAAATGAAAAAATAGTTTACATTAATTAATATTGGCTAGTAAAACTTTTTTCCTATAGGGTAGTCCTATATTCAGGCCTTTTCTTTTTTTTTCTAAATTAATATACAGATTTTGGGGGGTCATTTTATAATCCAGCAAATACAGTATATATATATATATATATATATATATATATATATATATATATATATATATATATTGAAAAGGTTTTATTATTCTTTCAATCATATGTGCATTTATATTTTTTGTATAATATATATTGTATATATATATATATATATTGTGACAGAATGACCTGCCATGCAGGGCCCCCAAGGTACTCAGAGATAGCTCCAGTCTGGCTGTCAAACAAAGATAGCACAGGTAGGAACTCCATTGTTTTACTAATCCCATCAATAGGATTACTGCCAGGGGAATTTAAGGTTGGGTTGTATACATGTATCTGTTTATCTATGTTAATGCAGTTCTGTGGATATATGAGGCTATGTTTTAAAACAATAAAATGCTCATTCTTGCTGTACTCAATTTAAGGTAGTTGTCTCTACTTATTGGGTACACATAGCAGGGTTCCAAGGTGTGCATGCTGACTGGTGCTGGAAGTGATTTCAGGACAAATATTTTATTTTTATATATTAAAGTTGTTAATATTTTTCTATCCCCTCGCCTCATCTTTCCTTAGGTCTCCCTCTCTTGGGGATAAACACCAACTATTTTGGGAACCATCTAGTTGGATGAATTAGAAAACGCTTTTGGCCACAGTGCAGAGGGTTGTTCTGTGTCAACAACACAATCAGTGACTGCTCTTGAAATTCTAAGAATCTCTCCTACCTTCTATTAAATTCCATGTATGCAAACTTGCAATATTACACTATAAGCAATGTTCACCCTTTGTATGTGTTATTGTTGCATTTAAGATATCAATTCACATCAAAGACACAGAGGGGAAGTGTCATTTATTTTTTCTAGAATTTTCGTGATCACCTTTGCCATAATGTGACAATCCTGTTGCCAGCCTTTGAAGAAAGTTGGTTGGAGTATATTTCACATCTTTGCTTTGTTTGAACTTACTTTTCTTTAAATCTTATGAAATGAAGCATACAGGGCTTAGACCTGATATGTTATTAGATCTTTATTGACTGGGACAATGATACTGAAAAATAGGGACTAGTGTTATGCTTGTTTGTACATGAATTCATATTTTGTTAACCATTAACTACATGTTCATGTTGTAATTACATTTAATTATACTAATTGTGCTTCCCAGCAGAAGTTGTAGATGCTAATAAAATGAGGGGACTTCATGGGATGGGCAAATGGCTATCCTGAATCTAAGACAAGACCAAGGACTGATTAAGATTTAAGTTTATGGGTAATATGTTGCATGTAATACAGTGTAACTTAAGTTTTATGAATATAATACAACAGATCAATTACGTTTTGAATGCTGAATAGTCCTATGTACCATCACATTCTTAATTTTTGGTGTTAGCTAGTAGACTGAATTTCTACCATTAAGGGGAAGGGGCTTATTCAAAGTGAAGAAGCAACTTATGTGATCCTGAAAGCTTATGCACCTCAACATTTTTTTTACATTTGGCAAAAAAGTTAGAAGCAATGACTAAAGACTACCATATAAGTGTAATCCTCACAGTCATATACTGTTTAAAGAGTTCACAAAATACGAAAAGTCTATGTAAAAATTATGGAGCATGAAATAAGTTATATGTCTGTTTAAAAATAGACTTCAGCTTCATTTGACTCTGTCTACAAGTATGATATGAGCTAATTTTACCGTGATAATTTAAATTGCTATTAATGAAGACACAAGCAAAAATCATTGTAGAGAACAGTTATTATGCATTCAGCCTATTTCTGTCCCCCTTAGACTGATAAGACAATCTTTATCCAATTGTAATTACTGGTTATTTGTTAAAGTAATAATAGCTGCTTTCTACTGCAAGCAATAAAATCAACTCTTCATTCAATTACTTAAACTGTGACAGAGTTGTCCATGTGTGAGCTTTAGTAGAATTTTTTCAAAAAGTATTAAGGTTTGAAGCAGAATTTTTTACTATAAGGAATGAGGCAAATAACATGTCTGTAGTTTAGAATGTGTGCGTATATAACATAGAAACATTAGATTTAGATGACAGATAAGAACTATTCGGCCCATCTAGTCTTGATCTGGTCTTATAGTGAGGATAGCTTTATGTCTATCCCTTTCTTGTTTAAATCCCCCCTACTGTATCAATCTTCCTCATCCAGTTTGAAAACTATATCCAATACTCTAGGTGAGGCCTAAGATCAGTAAAGTGGCATAACCACCCCCTCTTCCTGCTATTAATGCCTCTCACTATACAACTCAGCACCCTGCTCGCTTTTTCCAATGCTTTATTGCATTTTCTGCTTACCTTTAACTCCTCAGAAGTAATTACTCCTAAGTCTCTCTCTTCTGTTGTCACTGACAGAACAGTGTACCCAATGCTATATTTTTCCTTGACACCTTAATCTCCCAAGGTTTGACTTTATCCAGCCAGGAGCTCTACCCTGTTGCAAACCTTTGTATAATCTGCAAGAAGACATACTTTACCATTAAGACCTTCTGTAATAAAAGTACGGGTGCCAATACTGACCTCTGAGGTACCGCACTAGTAACAAGTCCTTCCTGTGAATATAACCTTCTGCCTCCTGGTTCTCAACCATCGCCCTATCCATTCAACTATTTTGACATTCAAAACCAAAGACTGCATTTTATTTATAAGTCTTCTATTATACTGTTTTTGATGCCGTACTAAAATCTAGATAGGCTATATCAACCCTTTCTCCCTGATTATTATTATCTCAGATCAAAAAAAAAATAAGCTAGTTTGACAAGTTCTTCCTGTAGTAAACCCATACTGTTTCTGATCATGCAAACCATTTATTTTCAGATATTTAACAATTCTATTCTTTAGCATGGTTTCCATTAATTGGCCAACTACTGATGTAAAGCTCACTGGTCTGTAGTTGGTTAAGTCTTCCCACATTTTTTTGCGAAGTAGTACTTCAGTTTCCAACTTCCATTAGTAACTGGTTGAATAAATCCGCCAATGGTTCTGCCAAGCTCTTTTCATAACTTTAGGTGTATTTCATCAGTTCCCAAAGATGAGTCTATTTTACTTTGGAGAGTTCAGATAGAACACACCTGTTTTACATGCAACTCATTTTTTTTCTTATGCAAATGTTTCCCTTGAACACTTTTTATTACAATATAACCAGGGCCGGCCCAAGACATTGTGCTGCCTGGGGCGAAGTGTGGTGTATAGTCCCCTCTATAGTCCCCCCCTGTATATGTGGTGTACAGCCCCCTCTATAATGAAATCAGCAATTGTGTTTCACAAACACCGAAGAACCAATTTAAGTTTCCTTTTTCATAATATATTCAGATTGAAATAAAGTAAATAACATGATACCTTCACTTTTCCTCACACTGATTTCTGGAGTTTTGTCCTTTGAAGTGAGTAGAAATTCAGGAAGGTGTTTTATCTCTGGATAAATAAAAATTACAAAGTTCTCTTTATCCCTACAGTAAGTAAACTGCCAGGAAACAGATAACCAAATACACACCAGGAAAGGCTCTGCCACACCGACACACAAAAGGTACGATAGGGGGCGCTCGTGTATTCCGTTCCGTGTAAATGAAATGAAAAAATACAAAATAAAAATAAAAATAAATAGTGCAGGTGTACAAAAATATGATGTGCCCTGCGTATTGCAGATTTTACACTCACAGTGTTTATGTGGATCAATGCGTCAAACAGGTGTACTCTCAGGGTCCACGTATGGGGTATGTCACCGAGAAAGAGACAATAGAGGAACCAATAGTGTATATAGTATAAATCACTAGAGGCGCAACAAGTGGAGTAATACTTACACTAACAACAGCGTCAAGGTGCCCGTAGTAGTTGGTGACGTTTGGTCACATGCGTATCCTCCTCTGTTTGGTGGATCCGATAGTAAATATTGGTGGGTATGTGGTGTATCAAACAGCCACTGTCCACACAGAGATGTATGGTAAAAAATATATTTATTCCAAGGTAACATAAGCTGGATATAGATAGAATGTAATTGTCAGGGTTGTTATTTTGTGAATAATCTTGAAAATCTGAAACCAGAGTAGTTTTATAACAGGTGTGTAATATTGAACCTTTGTTCGATGCATTTGGGTATATTTTCTTTATTCTTGTTGGCACTGTTTACCATCTATACCTGTTCCTGTTCTCTTTCCAATAGGCTATGCAATTCGAGACCCCAGCAACAATTTGCAACGCTGCTGTCCATTGTTCTACTTTGAATGTTTATGCAGTTTGGCCTCCCATTGTACCATGAAAGGCAACATGTGTAGTATAGCTTGCTGCAGTAGCATATTGTAATAAAGTGATTTTAGACCACAACTATTTTCCCTGAAAGCCCACACTCCTTCTGAGTAGTTAGAATTGCTTAAAGAATATGTTTAATATTGAGATGCATGAAAAGATCATTATTTGTGAATTTAAACTTGTAAATACAGGCATGGAATCCCCTTTTGGTCCTGAATTACTTGTGCACAGGATACTACCCCCACCTCTCTCTATCTCTCCACCTTTAAATCATTCTAGTGTATCTATATAAAATAAGTTGATGAATGTTGCATGGTTCGCCAATCTGGTTTTCCAGGGAGATGCGTTTAGGCAGGGACGCGTTATAGATGGTTGAGGCCGCTGGGGCTTCATCCCACATGAAGGTTAGTATTTCCTTTTGATATATGTTTAAGATCATCCGTGTTATATGAATTAGGAGTTTTTTGAATAAAAAAGGATTCCAGAAATCACCATCATTATAATAGGGGCTATTCTCCCAGCCCACGAGATGAACCAGTTTCCATGTTCCCATGTCTTTTCTGATCTCTGGCCATAGTTTAGGGAAATTGTCAGTGAGTAGATCTTGTGCATTCTTGGTCAGTTGTATTCCTAGGTTACCTAATGAATTAGATCTCCATTCCAATCTTTCTTTCAGACTTTCCAGCTTGTCTTGTAATGCGTATGTCTTGCTTGGATTATTTTGTAGTAGGACACCTCTGAAAACTTCTCTAGTTCCAAGAGTGGTGAAATTTAGTTCTGTACTGTAAAGAGCCAATACTGAAGATACAAAGGGTTGAGGCAAGCCACATTTAAGCAATATTTTTTCCATATAGCCTCAATGAAGCCATGATTGCAGTAATGTTGAAAGCATGCTAAGACAAAAAAAAATTGTCACGGGATCAGGGAGAGAGGTAGGATCCTACTATGCAGATAGGCAAATAAGCACTGTAGAGAAGTCCAGTATACAGTCCGTAATCAAAAAGTGCAAAGGCAGGCAGCGAGGTCAAACGTATCCGAGGTCGAGGCAGGCAGAATAGGAGCAAAACGGGTAAACAGATCCGAGGTCGTAGGCAGGTAGCGAGAATCGTAGTCAAAATCAGGCAAAGGTCGGTACACAAGGAAATCGAGATAATATAAAGCAATCAGCACACCCAATAAGTATTACACTTTGAACGGGTGAAGACAGGAGAGAAAAGTGGCGTTTAAATAGGTGAGTGATTGCAAACGGCTGTGCAGCGTACGCTACGTACGTTGCGTACGCCGCGTACGCTGCATAGGCTGAGTACGCTGCGTAGATTGCGTACGCTGTGTACGCAGCGGTACGCCCGATGCGGACCTACGCCGCGTCATAACCGCGTCCTCTTCGGTACGCGTGGGGGATGTGCCGGCGCGTCCACGGCAAGTAGACGCGATCCCAGCCGAGGTGGAGGAGGCGGGACCGCGACACTGCCGTGTGCGTACGGCGGGAACCGCAGCGACGGAGGAGTCGGGACCAGGCGAGGCAGCCCTGGCGTCAGAGGTAGGTACCGCGGCGCGCGTGACAAAAATGAACAATACATCTTGGATCTGCGACTACCTCATTTTAGGTAAGAAGATCCGTTCACTTTTTCACTGTTTCCGCTTCTGCCTGCAAAATGCCATCCCCTTTTTTTCTCCCTAATGTCTCTCTTATCTGGACGCTGCCGTTTCAGGACCTCTCCTGACGATTTTGTAGCTGGTTTAGCTGCCGTTCAGCCAAAGTTCACTCAGAGTGCTGCTGTCTGCATAGGTGGTCAGGCTACCTTGATCTTTGTATTTTGATGCTGTGCTACTTCACAAGTCTATTCCACTTTCTTAATTAAAATGCACATATCCTTACATTTTATTTATATATGTCAGGCTCCGGGACCAACACCTACCATGCTGAGGCATCCTCCAGCGCGGCATCGTCCTGGAGTTAGACAAACTCCCAGCAGACCGCATGCACGCCCGGCTCTCAGTAAGGGGGCATGTCTTGCAGACGGTGACGAGGCACTATTGGTAAACGCAGGGAGGGGGAGTGAGCGAAGTGGGAAGGATCATTCCCACTGCCCATACGGCCATACAGTAGGGGGAAGGGCTTAAGGGAATAGGGGGAGGAGTAGTTCCTGTATCCCCTATAAAAGCCCCAAATGCCATGCCATCAATGCTTGCTTGCTGCATGCTGTGTGGTTTACCTTGTGTACTCCTACCAATCGTTCCCTTAAAGCTACATTCCCTTTTAGTATCCCTATTTACCATTTGACCTCCTGGCTTCTGACCTTGGCTTGTTCCAGGATTTCGTGTACCTCTGTTTGACCCGACCTTGGCTTGTTCCTGGATTTTGTGTACCTCTGTTTGACCCGACCTTGGCTTGTTCCTGGACTTCGTGCAACTCTATTTTGATCCGACCTTGGCTAAGTACCTGGACTTTGTGTTACTCGTTTACCCTGACCTAGGCTACCACCTGGACTTTGCTTTAACGTTACCTGTCTTACCTTGGTGCTAATTGCCCCATTAAACCACTGCTTGCTTTTGAACCCCAGGATAGTTTGTGGCTTTTCTTTTTTATCATTCCTGCGCTCCTCCGCTCAACCCACCACGACAATATATGCATTCATTTTATGTTAGTATTATTGTACCAAGAAATTACTTTAACCCTATAAAATAGTTTACAATAGAATACAAGCTATTGATCATACTGTGTAAAAGAGAATGTACAATAAGTTTAAGTTCCTCATTCCCTGTAATACTATACAATTTAAGTACAATGCAAAACACAATATATGTGAGAAACCACATTGAGAGATTGAGGAAAATACTCTTTTTTTTATAAAATACAATACCACTCTGATTTTCTTATTACAGCTGAAAAATATGGTATCATCATAATGACATTAAGTGACTTGAAAATGTATGGTTTTCTCTGCACGACGTACCATTCTCTTCATACTTATCCTCAGGGCGCTACGTATCTCTTCACAAATTGAACTTAAGCATCTGCCTGAACAGAACTGTAGTAGATAACTGATGCATTTTATTGCCTATTCTGGAACAAAGCCAGTCAGGCATCTTAGCTTGCACTCAAAGACAGAGAGAACAGCATTTAAAAGTAAAATTTATAGCTGTGGTAAACCAATGAAGATGTACATAAAGTGCAGCTTTATATAGCATTATAAACAGCATTTTGTTCCCAAAATCGGAAAAATTGTCTTGATGGAACATGTAAAAGTTAAATGCTTAGAATAACAAAGAACTTTCGAAGATCTAGACCTATTTATGTGTACTTTACTACATTTAACAATGTCATTTAGCCTCACAGTTTCTTTGAACACAAAGGTTATCCGTAGACCATATTTTGCAAAACTATCAGAATAACTGTATTACTAATTTGTATATTTGAACTGCACATTCATAAAATTAAAATATATTACTCAGTAAGTGATAGAAGTAGTAGAAATTAAAAGTAGTAAGAAATATATGTTTCGATGAAGGAGCATGAAATCTGCATGGCAGTAAGCACATTACATTTTTTTTCAAAACAATTTATTCAAAGAGGATATTGCACAGATGAAGTACAGAAAAAAGAAATAAAGGGCAAACTGAAATACAGTGTACAAATACAATAAGTATGTATCAGTATGATACTATACACTCTATAACGATTAGGGAATATTATTTTAAACTTATACACCGATGGTATCTGATACCTACAAAGTTAAAAACCATGTACCCTAATGGAAGCATATGAATAGGGTAGAGGAGTTTAGGGAACGCAGCCATTTTATACAAGTGGCATCATCCCGTGAAGGAAACGGAAAATTTGGCTCAAGTTTTAAACAATTCATCCACTTGTTGGAAAAGGGGAAGAATATTTAGCTTACACAGTTGGGAAAGAAAGGATGGGATCCAAAGACCCAAGTACTTGAGAGCCCAGGAGGCAGTCCAGCGAAAAGGAAAACGATCGCCCCAACCATTCCTGGCCTGAGGGAAAATTGGGAGGACTTCTGTTTTAGTTGCATTAATTAAAAACCCCGAAGCCCTATGGAACAATGCAAAAAGGTCCATAAGAGGAGGGACAGACTGTTTGGGATCAGAAAGAAATAAAAGCAGATCGTTGGCAAAAGCAACCACCTTCAACTCAGTGCCACCTACAGGAATACCCTTCAATTGATCAGAGCGAAGAAGCAGTGGCTCAATGGCTAAGTTAAACAACAACGGGGAGAGGGGGCAGCCCTGACACGTACCTCTTCCCAACGGGAAGTGCGGCGAGTTAAGCCCATTAATGAGGAGTTAGGTGAGAGGAGAACTATATAGAGATTGAAATAAGTGAGTAAAACGAATGCCAAAATGATGGAATTTAAAAAAGGACGTTAAATAATGCCATGAAATGCGATCAAACGCCTTGTCGGCATTGCAACTAATGACAATGGCAGATTTATTTTTGTCAACTTAGTGGAGACAATGGCCGAAATCAAACTGCAAACATTTTGGGTAGAGTGCCTCCCACGAAGGAAGCCTGTCTGAGATGGTCCGATCAACCTAGCCAAGATGGGTTGGAGGCGAGAAGCCATTATAGCGGTCAGAATTTTAAAATCCTGATTGAGGAGGGAAATCAGTCAAAAGGAAGACAGCAGCTCAGGGTCGCGATTAGGCTTAGCAATAAGGACTGTCCTAGAAAGATTAAAGTCCCGCGGAGGAGGTTCACCTGCAAGAAGACGGTTATATAATTCCCGGAGATGAGGTAACAGATGGGGTGTTAAAATTTTATAATATTCCGCACTGAGGCCGTCAGGCCCCGGCGTCTTATGAGTTGGCAGGGACTTAATAATGGACCTAATTTCTTGTAAAGAAACAGGTACTTCTAGGTGATCCCTATCCTGTTGGGTGAGCTTAGGGATTTGAGCTCGGCTAAAGGTATCAAGCATCGCATCAAGAGCAATAGGTTCCTCAGTATAGAAGCTACTAAAATAGTCAACTAACAGTTGGATGATTCTGGCAGGGGACGAGGTACGAGTTTGATCATGATCCCTCAAATGGGTAATAAATTGTCTCTTATATTTAGAGCGAGTGACCAAATTAGCCAGAAGTTTCCCTGCCCTGTTGCCCCAGCTAAAAATACCTATTGCGCATATAGGCACAGGAAATCTGCGCCTTCTCAGTGGTCCAAGCATCATACAATGCCTTAGTCTCTTTATAGACCTTCGCAGTTTCAGCAGAAACAAGACCTCTTATTTTTTTCCACAGTTTAACAATATGACCATCCTTTTATATGACCAGCTTTAACTGGGCATCACACACACTAGAAAGAACACTCAGCGTCTGTATAGTGTATTATTTTATATATATAAATTGTGTAATATTTTTAATATGATATCATCTAAATGTTGAAGAAACATGTAATGAAGAATGTTACTAAAACCAGCTGCTGTGTGGTGCTGACCTTTGGACTGCGAATATAATGAAATCAATTACTGTATGGACACATACACACTCTGATTATTGGTAAATATGCAATATAGTAACAAAAACAAGAATAATTTCAAAAGTCACAAAAATGCAAGACTTATGAAGGAAAATAACATATATATTTTGATTTCACTCAATTAGTTTTATTTTCTTTTTTTTAAAGTTACGTTTTTATTTGGATTCAAAAAATAACATGTACAGCAAGATAAAATATAGCGTATCGAGATTCTGCAGATGAGGAAGTAGAATGACCATACAGAGGTTAGCGGAACAAGTACAGTAGAGTCCAAGGTAATATACATTAATGCACAAAGGTACAATCAAAGTAACATTGTATCCACAATGACGAATAAAAGTGAGTGAGCCTTCATATAATCAGTAGGCATTGAAAGATAGTGAATCCGTGTGGTCTTTTTTAGTTTTTTTCCAAGAATCAACAATTAAGTGCCAGTGTAGCAAACAAAAACTTGAAAGATGCGATATGACGCATGTCAGGGTAATGTACGTGTTAATTAGTTTTATTTTCAATATAAATTCTGACATTTAAAAAAAAAAATCACACAATAGAAAATAGACATTAATATTCTAGGTTAAGAGTCTTTAGTTTGTGTGGGGCAGCATATTCATAGATTATATAGCCAAACATCACGGAGGTCCCTTTTTCAGAGAAAATAACAGAAAAAAGTAAAAAAATATATATATATATTACATGATGTTTATAGCACCTATCAATTATTTATCATTACTATTATGTGTTGATTTATATGGCGCCATTATATTATGTAGTACTGTACAAGGGATAAACAGGACATAACAAGTAATGTATAACATAACAATTTTGACTTACAGAAACAAAAAGGAGAGTTTTACAATAAATAAATAAAAATAGCCAACACAGTAATATTGCATTAAGCTAACTAAATGCCAAACAATCAATGGCATGTATTGATTAGTGAGGAAATATGCTGGGTTGTGACAAAGGTTGGCAAAGTGTAGAAGTGTCTAGTGTCCCATCTTTTGAGAGACTTATGACCCCTCATAGATACATAGAATTCCTTCCATACATAGAAATGTAATTGACCATATGGATATTTAGAAAAAAAATATTCAAATAAAAGAAGCTTATAACTTACACTTTTTAAGGATTAATGACTCAGAGAAGTGTTTACTTATAAAGCTGCAATATCTAACCTCCTCTACATATCATAATTACTAGACTTGGGCACCAGGGGGCTCTTCGTGTTCGTCTTCGTGCTCGTCTTCGGCAAAAAAAAAAACTTCGTATTCCGCGAATATTCGCCTGGTCCTGTCTTCTCTTCGGGCGAATATTCGCGGACATTCTTCGTGTTCGGGTTTTCTTCGTTTCCCCGGTTAAGGGGTTAATACGGGGTTAAAGCCGCTCTGGCGCCAGGAGTTTAAATGTCCGTATGAGCAACTCTATTGGTCGTCAGCAGGGGGCTCGTCTGCCATTGGTTGATGGCAGACGAGCCCCCTGCTGGCGACCAATAGGGTCGCTCGTACAGACTGTTAAACTCCTGGTGCCGTAATTGTCCGGCAGATCGCTCGTACGGACATTTAACTGATAGAACAGGGAGACCAGTGGGATCTGCTGGGTAAGTTGCAGCATTGGGATTTTAAAAGTCTGTATGAGCGACTCTGTTGGTCGCTCGTACAGACTTTTAGGCTCCTGGTGCTGTAACTTACCCGGCACATCCCACTGGTCTCCCTGTTCTATCAGTTAAATGTCCGTACGAGCGACCAATAAAGTCGTTCGTGCGGACATTTAACTGATAGAACAGGGAGACCAGTGGGATGTGCCGGGTAAGTTGCAGCATTGGGGTTTTAAAAGTCTGTATGAGCGACTCTGTTGGTCGCTCGTACAGACTTTTAAAACCCCAATGCTGCAACTTACCCGGCACATCCCACTGGTCTCCCTCCCTGTTCAATTAATGAAATGTCCGTACGAGCGAACAATAAAGTCGCTCGTATGGACATGTAACTAATGGAACAGGGAGGGAGACCAGTGGCATCGGCAGGGTAAGTTGCAGCATTGAGGTTTTAAAACCCCAATGCTGCAACTTGCCCTGCAGATGCCACTGGTCTTTAACTAATTGAACAGGGAGGGAGACCAGTGGTATCTGCAGGGCAAGTTGCAGCATTGGGGTTTTAAAACCCCAATGCTGCAACTTACCCGGCACATCCCACTGGTCTCCCTCCCTGTTCAATTAGTAAGTCTGTGCCGGGTTAAATGTCCGTACGAGCAACCAATAAAGTCGCTCATACGGACATTTAACTAATTGAACAGGAAGGGAGACCAGTGGCATCTGCAGGGTAAGTTGCAGCATTGGGGTTTTAAAACCCCAATGCTGCAACTTACCCTGCCGATGCCACTGGTCTCCCTCCCTGTTCAATTAGTTAGTCGGTGCCGGGTTAAATGTCCGTACGAGCGACCAATAAAGTCGCTTGTACGGACATTTAACTAATTGAACAGGAAGGGAGACCAGTGGCATCTGCAGGGTTAGTTGCAGCATTGGGGTTTTAAAACCCCAATGCTGCAACTTACCCTGCAGATGCCACTGGTCTCCCTCCCTGTTCAATTAGTTAAAGACCAGTGGCATCTGCAGGGCAAGTTGCAGCATTGGGGTTTTAAAACCTCAATGCTGCAACTTACCCTGCCGATGCCACTGGTCTCCCTCCCTGTTCAATTAGTTAAATGTTAAAGGGTTAAGGGGCCGTGCAAGTGAGCCTATTGGTCGCTTGCACGGCCCTTTAACCTATGGATTTCCACTCCCATTAACCCCTTCGATGCTGCGTGCGAGTGAGCCTATTGGTCACCTGCAGGGTCTTCCTCTGGCATCAACCAATTGGTTGATGCCAGAGGAGGTCCCTGTAGGCGACCAATAGGCTCATTCGCACTGCCCTGTAACCCGTGACGGCGAACCTGCGGATTTCCACTTCCGGGAATTGCTGCGAAGCCGCGAAGACAAGGTAAGTTAGAAGAGGGGGGGGAATGGTAGACGAAGACGAAGACAATCACGAAGATCTTCGTGGTGTGTGTCTTCGTCTTTGCCTACGTTTTACCGCCGCCGTCTTTTCTTCGGCGTGTCTTTGGAACGAACACGAAAACGTACTCTTCGTGTTCGTTTCCATGTTCGCCCAAAGACGAATGCACAAGTCTAATAATTACTGTTTCATAGATTAACACATTACCTATGATTTTAGGCATATATGAATCCCCCAAACTACCAGCAACTGCTGGTCTCTGTCTCAACATTACTCTGTTTTCCCTACTCGGAACCTACATTGTGGCACTGCTTGTGGCTTCTTCGAACTCTGGTGTTTTGATTTGGAACTGGACTTGGATAACTCTTCTGGCATCTGGGTGTTTCGTGTCTGGTATTTAAACAGCTCATCCACTGTCTTGGCATCACATTTTAGTTTTATATTAAAGAAAAAAGTTTGTCTTCTTACCTGATGGCAGACCTTGAGGTGCTGATTGAGCGGATAAGGGCCTCAGCGATGGGGAATAAAACTTCCTGGCTTCTGGAGCAGATGGGAGAGCTTACGGCTAGACCATCGCTTCCAGCAATACCCTCGCTACCTGCATGGGCACCTTGGGCACAGCGCTCCAGGCCTCCTGTTAGGCTAAGCTTGGACATTTAAACAAGGCCCCGTTGTGGCCTCAGGAGTAGTGGAGGCAGCGTTCAGGATGGAGGCGGGTCCCGTAAGAGGCATGCTGATCTGGTGAGGCAGCGCGGAGGGATCATCTGTGTCCGTGTTCGGAGAACTTCAGAATCACAGTCAGAGGGAGAAGATGGTGGCTGGCCTTCTTTCAGCTTGCATAACTTGATGGTGGACAGGTGCCAACTTGGGACTTCTATTCTGAGCACCAGGTGCAGCAGAGCTTACAAGACGAAGGTTTCGAGTCAGCTGTTCGGCAGTCAGCGTTTCTAGTAGCACGACAGGATGCAGCATCGGGCCATTCTCCTGATGGACAAGGGACAGATCTTCGGGAAAGGTGCCACATCCCATGTCAGGATGGCGGGGGGGTTAGCAACGCACCAGGGACTCCAGAGATCCTTCCATCCATCTCATCTGCACAACCAGCAAGACAGGAAGCGTCTGCAGGAGGGACGGCTGCTCCACAGGCTGAGAGCAGCTCGATGAGTGTATTGAGGACACTGGTCCTACTTCATCCACACAACACCACACTACACCTTGCTTAAACACTACTGGGAGTAGCACGAGGAAAGTGGGTTCATTTGGGGGTGCTGGCGGGGCTATACTTTCTGACAGTCAGGGTCAGCTAGGGTCATTGTTGGCTTCAGTTAGGGATATTTTAGGTCGGTGTGAGGCATTGGCATCCCCGGCTTTATGTTCACCTTCACCAGTGGCAGTATGGGATGCTGCTAGTGGCGCAAGACATGCCGAGGGTTACCGTAGACAGGCGGCTGTTGCTTCTGCTTCTGTGAGATCAGTAACATTCCTTGTGCATTGCTGTTATATACAGTCCCCCTGGCACGGCTAACATCTTTCTTGACCACTTCTCCTCATGGCTGCCCCTCTTTCTCTCTTCTGATAGTCCCTCTGTTATCCTTCAACATCCCAGTTGACACCCCATTAAGTCCCATGGCTTCAAAATTTCTTTCTATTACCTCCTCATTTGATCTCACACAACATATTAACTCCCCTACCCATGATGAGGGTCACACCTTGGACCTTATTTTTTCTAGCATGTGCTCTCTCAATAACTTTTCTAATTCTCCTTTCCCCCTCTCTGACCAGTACTTACTTTCCTGCTCTCTGACCTTGCCTCCAACTCACTCCCCGGCCTAACCAGAGACCTCAGCTCTATTAACCTTCAGAAGTTCGCAACCCATTTACTCCCTCTCCTTCTTCCTATCTCTAACATGTCGTGCCCTAACAACGCTACCTCTCTCTATAACACTCTCACATCTGCTCTCCACTCTTCACAATGCTCACATTTCCAACCCTGTCACATGACTGTAACCCGACACCTATGACGTTGTTCCTGCACTGCTGAGTGTAGTTGGCGAAAGTCTTATTCCATGACTGACTTTCTTCACTACAAATGTATGCTACATTACTACTACTCTGCTCTCAACCTTGCTAAAGAAACCTACTTCACTTCCCTTATCTCCTCCCTATCTCATAACCCTAAATGACTCTTTAGCACTTTCAATTCCCTTCTTCGACCTATCCCTACTACCCCTTCCACTAACCTTAATCCCTCTAACTTTGCCACATAGTTCAATACTAAAATCAATACTATCTGTACATATCTGTACAGTCACCGCCCTGCCCTCACCCTCAATCTGACTACACGCCCTCCCAATCTCAGTGGGGGTACCCCAAGGCTCAGTTCTAGGACCCCTTCTGTTCTCTCTCTACACTTCCTCACTTGGCAAACTGATTGCATCCTTTGGCTTTCAATACCACCTGTGTGCTGATGACACCCAGATCTATCTATCATCTCCTGATCTCTCCTTCTGTCTTAGATTGTGTAACTAACTTTCTCACTTCTGTCTCTACCTGGATGTCTGCACGTTTCCTGAAACTCAATCTCTCCAAAACCGAACTTATCATCTTCCCTCCCGCCAACGCTAAGATTCCCCCATCGGTTTTCCTCAATGCTAATGGTGCTATTATCTCCCCGTCTCCTCATGCCCACTGTCTTGGTGTCACCCTTGACTACGACCTTTTGTTCACCCCCACATTCAGTCTGTCTCTAAAATCTGCCATCTCCACCTTAAAAACATTTCCCGCATCCATCCCTTCCTAACACAACATGCCACTAAGGCTCTTGTCCATGCCCTTATTATGTCTTAGCTGGTCTCCCTCTTAACCATCTCACCCCTCTACAATCCACCATGAATGTGCCAGACTTATCTTCCTCTCCCATTGCTTCACTAACACCTCTCCCCTCTGTCAGTCTCTTCACTGGCTGCCTGTGCGCTTCAGGATTCATTTAAAAATTCTTACTTTCAAACCCCTTCACAATGGTTCCCCTTCCTACATCTCCTCACTCATCTCTAAATACACTCCTAACCGGTCTCTCCGCTCATCCAATAATCTCCTTCTATCCTCTCCATTGATTTCTTGCTCTCATGCACGCTTACAATATTTCTCAGGGGCTGCCCCTATCCTCTGGAATGCTCTCCCCTGGCATATCGGTCTTTCTCTGTGCCTTTATTCCTTTAAAAAATCCCTCAAGATCCTCTTCTTTAAGGACGCTTACAACAAAGCACATTAGCGCCCTCCCATATTCCTTTAGCTCACCTTTTCTAGTCCCTCTCCTGCAATACTTTTACTAATTAAGTCAAATTGTTATATACTGCTTGTTGTGTCCTGTCCACCCATTGTACAGCGCTACGGAATTTGATGGCACTATATAAAACAATAAATGATACAATAATAACTGGTTTATGTCTGCTTTGGGGGGCCCCCTTGGGGCGCATCTCAAACAGGAGGTAAGAGAATAGATTTGGAGGGGTGAATATGTGGACTTTTTTCACTTCTTCCTCTAGAACACTTTAACTTGGATAGGTCAGCTAAATTAGAGGAGAAAAAAGGAGGAAGAGGATAAGCAACGTTATCCCTGATACCTCGCACTTTGGTTACAGTCATTCGGCATACTCACCAGTGTAATAAGGAAAAATGCCCCTGAATGCTGTTCATCTTTTTCTGTTATATGGATAGCATTGGAGAGGCTTACGGGGGCTGAATTAGAGCCCTTCCATTCGTTGGGATCACAAGGACATAGCCTTATGGTTAAAGGTCACTAGCCCTGTACTGGCCGGGCAGTCTTTCTCAGGGGGTGCCGGCGGAGCTGCAGGGGTTTTGCCGGCCGCTAATAAAAAGGGCTATTGTTTGCAATTTAATGCAGGGTCATGTAAGTGGGGGGGCATCATGTAATTTCAAAAATGAATGTTCATGCTGTTCCGCTTCCCACCCTCTTTCCCGTTGGCTTAAAAAAACAAAAGGGGTTAAGACCAAGGGTGATGTGGGAAAAGATGCTTCCGTGGCTTAGTCGATATAAGTTAGGGATTGCTGCGGCTTTAATTGAGCCTGGCTTTAAGGAAGGTTTTAGGATTCCTTTTAAGGATGCTTCTCCTTGCCTTATTTTAGAATAAGTTTAGAATCGGCTTTAGAGTTCCCAGGGGTCCATATTCTCCCCCCCTATATAACCTTAGAGTCTCCCCACTAGGTGTTGTACCCACCTATTCACCAGCTCTCTTATCCAAAAGGGGGGTCAGTGAATGATGACATTGATAGGGACTTATGTCGAGTTAACAATGCATCCTTTGATGCTGCATTAAGGTGGGTAAGCGAATGTGGGAGGAGGCCTCTATTAGCAAAAACGGATATAGAAGGAGCTTTCCGTTTGCTACCAGTACATCCTGATTGCTTCCACTTATTGGATTGTTATTGGGAGGGCTGTTATTTTGTTAAAGTGTCTTCCATGGGCTGCTCTATTTCTTGCCATTATTTTTTACTTCATTTTTGGAGTGGGTGGTACATGTTGAAGCGAGAGTCTCATCCATAATACATTATCTACATGACTCCCTTTGTGTAGGTCCACCTGAGCCTAACATTTGTGATATGTTACTAACTCAGTGCAGCATGTGTTCAAGCGGTTTGGTGTTCCTTTGGCGTTAGACAAAAAAGAAGGTCCTTGCATGTGGTCAAACTTCTTAAGAATTGAGATTGATTCCATGACAATGACCCTTCGGCTCCCGAACGAGAAGGTGCAGGACTTGCGGGTATGGATCAGTTTGTTAAGGGGTGCTAAAAAAGTTACCTTACTGCAAATGCAGTCCCTGATAGGCAAACTGAATTTTGCGTGCCGGATTATCCTTATGGGTCATATATTTTGTAGGTGTTTGGGGATGGTAATGGCTGGGGTGCGGGCACCTCACCATTTCATTTGTTTGTCATGTGAGCTTAAGGAGGATTTGGATGTTAGGGACATGTTTTTACAGGCGTTCAATGGGTGGTCGGTTTGGATGGAGGATTCGATTTTCAACAATTAAATTGAACTTTTAACAGATGCGGTGGTTGCAATAGGTTATGGTGCATATTTTCAAGGGCGATAGAGTGCTGGGGTTTGGCCAAAGACTTGGGGGTTAAGGGACATTTCTAGGAATGTTGTCTTTTTTGAGAATTATTCCCTATAGTGTTATTTGGAATTATGGGGTGATTGTTTTAGGAATAAGAAGGTGAAATTTCGATGTGATAACTAGGGGGTAGTTGCAGCTATTACCAATCTGTCCTCTTCGTCTCCTCCTGTGATTAGGTTACTGCAACATGTAGTCCTATTGTGTTTGCAGTTGAATTTTTGCATATGGGCTGTGCATATTGCAGGTGTGTGCAACAAGTTGCAGATACGTTTTCACAACAACAGTGGACCCGTTTTAGGCAATTGGCACCGGATGCACGTCCTCAGAGTTTAGAATGCCCTATGTGGTTTTGGGATTTTGGGCATGATTCTAGTTAAAGGTGTTTTTCTTTAATTCAGGTGTTTGTATTTCTTTTGTGTCAAGGATTTTTCAGCGGCCTGTAGGGGATGGATTGTGAGACATTTCTACGTACATTGGGCAGCAAAGCGGGCAGCAGTTAGAGCCAACGGTGGTCAACTCGGTTTTGCAGGGTACTCTTCAGAGATCCAGTGGTTTTCGAGGATCGCGTTGGGCGGACATGCTGATTGAGGTGTTGGTCAGGGCTTCAACGGAGTCTCCGTCTTATGTGTTATTATTTCATTCGGGAGGTAATGACCTTTGTCACAAACCTATTAGGATCCTTTTGAGGGATATAAAATGTGACCTGCTCCATTTATGGGACTGTTTCCTTTAATTTATTGTGGGTTGGTCCAATATCGCCCCTCCTCCTTTCTGGCACGGGGGCCCGTTTCATGCGAGGGGTCGGCAGGGCAAAGGTTAAGTTGAATAAGGCGATAGGCGGGTTCATTTGCTGATTGTGGGTATCACACACAGATTTTGAAGTTGATAACAGTAAGTTGTTCCGGAGTGATGGGGTGCATGGCACAAGGCATAAACCTTCCCCAGCACTTTCTTAGGCCTGTGATCCCAAAAGATCCATGATTGCCCTTAAAACTATTTTCATCAACTAAATATTTGCAGTATATGCAAGCTATGGACATAGGTACACTAATCCAGCACTGATTAATATTAAAGGAACTGGGAAAAGCAACAGAATAATAAAAATAATAAAAACTAGCACCATTCCAATTTCTGCAGTATGAACCACTATTATCTCTGTGTTCAGCTCTTCCAAGACATAGTTAGCAGGATGGTCACAGGGGAATTATTGTGTTCTCTATTCAAGCTTTATTAGGGGAATAAAGAGATTTTTTTTTATCTCGGCTATCTTCAAAAGAGGTGTATTTATAGATATTAAATGTTCTTTCTCACAGGTTGTTCAGCAGTTATTTGTCAAATGTGACACACTGCCAACTGCATCTTTCAGAAAAGTTTTCCGTTCACATCTCATTACCCTTCGTGTCAGACAGCTTCTTTGCTGTTTTAGCCCTTTCTTGGTCTGATCGTGTTATTATCTCCTCTTGCAGTGCTGATGCGTGAGCTTGAGCACCACAGGGCACTTGATGTGTTGTGCTCACTAGTTCCTTTCTTGTCTTAAAGCTCTCCATACTTTGGCAAATGAACAACTTTCTGTGGTTAGAAAAATAACAGCATGAACAGTTAAGGGACTTAAAAGGTTATTCTGTCTAATATTATAAACTGGCTCACCATTTTTTAGATATTGTCTTTTTAAAAAGCATTCAATGTTATTGTAGGATTTGTGAAATTAGTAATTATGTTTATTATTATGAAAATATATTTCAAAACAGTAAAACAGATAAGATTATTTTGAATGAATATTATTAGCCAATCCCGTTCAAAACTTGCTTTGATTTAAAGTCATCTGCAGTCATTATGTCCAATTATTTTTACTTCACTTTAAAGTACCACAATGCTTTAAAATGTTGTTCAGAAATGGGTTTTAATAGGCTAGAGTGCTCAAGTACATTTTATACTTGACAGTTTATGGAAATAAAAAATACCCCTAAGAAATGATTACTTAAAGATTGTACCAAGCACACATTCCATCATAAAATTTGCCACCATTCAATATCTCTGAATAACTACTACTACAGGTTTTCATGAGTTCACTTACAGCCAAATTAAAAAGCATTAGAAGAAATTATGATCAATTTAGATTGTTTAGCCTTTAATATCAGGAGTACAGCAATAGCAAAAATAATAAAGGTATAGAGTTGTACCGTGTTAGCCATAGAAACCAATATTGGTAAAGATGATACCTTTATTGGCTAATTGATATATAATGGATTACAAGCTTTCAAGACTATCTAGGTCCCTTCTTTAGGCACATTATACATTAGGCAGACAGTCACAGCAAGGTACAGAGATTGTAAATTGGGATTTAATTGCTGTAGTGATGTTAAAAGGAAATGCAAATGTGCTGTTTCTATGTTGGTGTGAAATGTAGCATTTGGTCCCAAAAGTCTCTTTCGTTGTTGTAGACTGCCCCAGACTATGGTAGCCTTAGATTGATTGTGTGGATAGTGTGACATTTATTCTTTATTATGATTAAGGCCTGAATTAAGGGTGTGTAATTTTGTCATGAGTTTATATTCACATGGCTTACTTTCCGACTGTGTCCAGAAATTTCCCATTAATGTGGTGACTCTAAGATCTTTGATGCTGTGTCCATTTTTGCAGAAGTGGTCTTCTACAGGTCTGTCAGTCCTTTTTCTATTCACATTATGTCTATGTGAATCCATCCACCGTTGTTCAATTTTGACTGAAAAAATATTACCAGTGTCATGACAGTTGATCCCCTGCCAACCAATCAACACTCTACTGAAAGAATCACATGTCACTTGACTTCATTCACTAGCACAAGTTGAGCATGACAATATGCTTAAACTGTGTGCCCACACGCGTACGCATGCTCAGATGAGATGGGAGTGAGACCTGCCAGGAGGTGTTACCGGCAGCCAGTAAATTACAGGGGCGTAACTAGAAAATACGGCGCCCGGGTGCGGAAAATTGCCCCGACCCTCCAACTTCAACATCTGGCCATTGTGCCATTGTGCCTGAGAGCCAGCCTCCTCCCTGTCGACTATGGGCCCAGGCCTTGTAAAGATTTCTGTGTGTGGATACAGGGGTTCAGTTTCTGCTGACTTTCCCCATGTTTTAGCACTCAGAGTCTCAAAACTGTAACGTCAGCTGGACATCCTGTGGTAGGAAGAAGGCGGATTGTCTTTGCATTGTTGATTGTATAGGTGTGAAGTGTTTCCCATGTTATTGTGTGAGTTAGCCCTTGTCATAAGACCCCCTATAGGTATTACTAGGTGTCACTGCTGCATACCTAATTATCAATTACATAACAGGTAGCTGTTAATCCTGTGAGCTCCTGTTATCTCTGTGTCCTGGCCATTGTCTGTCTGAAGCCAATTATATGTCTATCATCATTCCACATCTACGTCCCCAATTAATGTAATTATTTATGTCTCATGTCATTCTGTCCTTCCCCCGGATATTGTGTTGCAGGATTTGATCTAATTACTTCTTCCCTGACATGGTAATTAGATCATGTGATATTTGTCTTGCCTCTTTCTTACTTGTTTATATATAGCTCTGTATTTGGTTTTAATAAAGGAGTCCTGTTTTCACCTCAACATGAGTGTTGCCTGATGCTTGGGGTGGGCTGCTATGATCATTTATTGTCCTTTTCAGGACAATAGCCATGCTGTGTAGCTAAGCTTCGGATAGCCACAGTGCCAATGCAGCTCCGGTGCAGCGACGTCCCCCCTTCTATCTACAACGCTGGTTCTGTCTGGTGCTGAAGGGGTTAATTGTTGGTGTCCCAGCATGAGGAGGCAACGATTGACAGGAGTACCCAGTCGGGGTACAGGTCGGTCCCATCACAGCCATCATTGCCCCCCTTCCAAAATACACACTTACACAAATTACACACACTTACTTATACTCACTAACACCTACTCCATCTCACCCCACTTACACAGTTACACATCCATGCTCACACACATACACACAATTACACATCCATGCTCACACGCACTGTTTGTGTCCAGTTCCTGATACCGTGACCCGGAAATATTTTATAAAGTGTTTTATTTTGTAACCGACCCAGAGACTGAATGAGGCCTTCAAAGGAGAAATCATGTAACTTGGCTGGGGCTCTTAATCAGCCAGCACAGCCCTGTTTGCCCAGACAGCTCCTGCACTACAGGGGGATAACACAGGTGGGGGAACCCATTGTATTCCTTAATCTCCTCACCTGATACATCGCCTGTATACTGATGGTATTTGTGATGGGATGTGGGTGATGTGATTGGGGGTTGGGTTTGGTGCACATTTGAGGTTATATATAAGTTTTGTGTGTTTGTAATAAAAAGGAGTTCTTGTTTTACTACGAATGGTGGTCTGACTGATCCGTGGATAGCAGGAGCTATCCGTATGAGAGACGGACTGGTGATTCCTCAGCCCTCAAACAGGTGTACCCAGCCTTAAGGTAAGGTAAGGGGACCCTGTAACACACACAAGTACACATCCATGCTCACATACAAACAAGTACACATCCATGCTCAAACACATACAAGTAAAGATCCATGCTCAAACACACACAAGTACACATTTATGACCAAACACAAGTACACATCCATGATCAAACACACAAGTACACACACATGTTCACACACACACAGAAGTACACATCTATATATATGCACATATATATATATATATATATATATATATATATATATATATATATATACACATATATCCCACATCCTACCACCACGTAACTCTCATCTTGCCTGCAGCTTTCTCTCTGCTCGCATAAACTGGCAGCCTTCATTTGACCGCGTTCCTATCTACCCGTGCTGGTTCAAAATAGTTGAGAAAGGGCCCTTCCTATCTGCAGCGGTTAGATCTCTGTAGTTACGCCAGTGGTAAGTTATACAAAAGTTAAACGCTGCTTATTTAGGTGACTGGAGGGCATCAATGATGATGTTTGCATTCCTGACCACTTTAACAACAATAAAGACGACATGCAGCTTTAAGAATATGTTCTAAGTCTATCCACTTTATAATGTCCATTATATGAACTTTTTTTCCAGCTTCTAGCAATACAAATTGTGAATGGGTACAACTGGACTTGCTGAATCTGCAAACATGCTCGATTTGAGAAGTAAATTAGAGTTCTGTCTTTCCAGTTCTTGTGAGTAATTGTTTTGGGCTATATTATTAAGAAGGAACAGGAAGCCAATTGGTATAGTCCTTTGTTTTCAGTTATACAAGCCTCATTTTGTTTTTCAGGGTGTCAGTGTTGTGTCCAATTAAAGCATCAATTATTTTATTTAAAGCACTAGTTTATTTCTGCCTAAACAGTTGAAGGGAGGGAACTTTCACTATCTAGTGTTTTTTGAAGCATAAAATTATATGCAAGAACTAGCATATATATTCTGGTATCTATTAATAGACAACGACGAACCATATCTCTTTTTTAAGGTAATTAAAGAAGTTACTGTTTATAGGAAACTGAGAAACAAATCTTTAAATTAGTTTGGTATAATAAAAAAAAATCCCAAGGTCTTTATAAGGCACTCTTTTGATAGAATTTCCAATAATTGGTTTTGTCATATACTGTGCTAATACAGTACATACATAATATAAGGTGCATAGGAGAGTAATAGATAAACGATGATGTGAATATTCCTACTCACTATAGTTTCCAGTAAAATAGGCTTTTAATGAAAATTGTGGTGGTCGTTGAGTGACCAGGTACACAAGTTATGTCACTAATAAAAGACTGACAGCAGAATGTATAGAGGCAGTGAGGGAATTTAAACTTGCATGGGATGGGCACAGGTTTTTTTTTCCGCATCCGATGCTGCTACCGGTTTTAAAACTACTGTACACCCTCCTCCGTTTAATTATTTGAAAATGGTCGGCTTGCCTGCATGCCGATCAGTTCGGCTCTTCGTCCCGCCCCCTTGAAGATGCGCGTGACGCTCAAGGGGGCGGGCTCATGCAGAACAGTTGCTCGTCACCGCAATCTTGAGGATCTCGATGGAGAAGAGCACGTCAGTGGAAGAAAGCCAGCAGAAAAAGTAAGTATTTAAAAAAAAATAATAATTGATGTGAGAGACAGAGGGATGGAGTCATGGAGAGACATATTCATGCCCCTAGAGGGTGGCTGGGGACATAAGTACACAACAGGGTGATTAGGACAATCTATACACAAAGGGGAGGGGGGGTAATACACATGGGTATGGGGGGCATTACAATTAACCAGTACAAAACACAAGGGAGAGGTGCTGGCTGGGGGCATCAAATAAATCAATAGACAGGGGTGTGTTGGGGCAAAATGCACAAAGGGGCCTGGCTTGGGGCACAGATACACAAAGGTGGCAAACACACAACAAGCAGCAATGTAGAAAGCATTTTTTTATTCTCTTAGTAGCTTATCCCGTCCTGATGTGGCTGAGCCTGTCCTGGTGTGTGTGTTTGGGGGTCGGTGTGGCAGAGTCTGTCCTGGTGTGTTTGTCTGGGTGTCAGTGTGGCAGAGCCTGTCCTAGTGTGTGTGTTTGTCTGGGTGTCAGTGTGGCAGAGCCTGTCCTAGTATGTGTGTTTGGGTTTCAGTGTGGCAGAGCCTGTCCTGGTGTGTTTGTCTGGGTGTCAGTGTGGCAGAGCCTGTCCTGGTGTGTGTGTTTGGCTGTTGGTGAGGCAGAGCCTGTCCTGGTGTGTGTGTTTGGGTGTTGGTGAGGCAGAGCCTGTCCTGGTGTGTGTGTGTGTGTTTGGGTGTTGGTGGCAGAGCCTGTCCTGGTGTGTTTGTCTGGGTGTCAGTGTGGTAGAGCATGTCCTGGTTTGTGTGTTTGGGTGTCGATGTGGCAGAGCCTGTCCAGGTGTGTGTGTTTGGGTGTCGGTGGCAGAGCATGTCCTGGTTTGTGTGTCGGTGTGGCAGAGCCTGTCCTGGTGTGTATTTGGTTATCTGTTTCCTGGCAGTTTACTTACTGTAGGGATAAATAGAACTTTGTAATTTTTATTTATCCAGAGATAAAACATCTTCCTGAATTTCTAGTCACTTCAAAGGACAAAACTCCAGAAATCCGTGTGAGGAAAAGTGAAGGTATCATGTTATTTACTCTATTTCAATCTGAATATATTATGAAAAAGGAAACTTAAATTGGTTCTTCTGTGTTTGTGAAACACAATTGCTGATTTCATTATAGAGGGGGCTGTACACCACATATACAGGGGGGGACTATAGAGGGGACTATACACCACACATACGGGGGGGGGCAGCATTTCACACTTTGCCCCAGGCAGCACAATGTCTTGGGCCGGCCCTGGATGGGCATATGGGTATTCTGAATCTTAAGACAAGACCAAAAACTGATTAAGGTTTCACATCAGGAAAAAATGGATACACTAGGGCTGGAAGTATTTGGAAGACAAACAGCAATGCTTCTTTTTCACTTCTCACCCCCAGAGAGAGAATCCCCCCTCCTGTAAATGTTTTAAAATGCCAGATACCATGTAAATACACTGTTACAGTGAAACAGCATGATTTTTCCTAAAATAGTGGGAGCCACCTCCAATTGTGTGTCCGGAATTTGGATGAAGAATTTGAAGAAATTGAACAGCTAGGGGATATTTGAATACTTGTATGGATTGCATACTTGGTTGTGTTTAAGAGGCTACTAAGATACAAAATACAATATTACCTGTCTGTGCACAAAAAATAAAGAAGGTGCTTTACGTTCTTAGATCAGGAACAAGCACTCATCTCTTCGTATGTCTTTGATCAGGATAGACAGAAAAATGTCTCAACAGAAGGACAGAAGCTGATGGAAATAGTAATATATTTTTTTACTAAATTTAAGTTACAAAGCTGTGCTTCTGTTTTATGGTGTTGCATGATTTCATTGAAGCTAAATATGCATTTTCAATGTACAAGAATTTTGGAAAGTTATTAGAGTTATTAGAAAACTTCTCAGTGGCGAAGGTAAGGAGACATTGAGAGAGAGCATGAGAGAGTGGATCTGAGTGTGAAAGAACATGAGAGACAGTGAGTCAGCTTGAGTGACAACAAATTTAATTTCCAGATGGAAAAAGCCCTCCAAATTGCATCCAACCAAAAGGGCAGGAAATAAAATTTGTTGCCCAAAACAGAATGGACCAAGTCATTCTTGGTCCATGTGCACACATCTATGTAATACCATTCCTTCATGGTAAGCAAGATAGTAAAGTTAGGATTAGATAGTACTTGCCAAAATGTAAGTACTTTAATACAGTGGGGGCTAGGTGATATATGGCCATATAATGTAAGGTAATCCCCAATATTTATACTTAAGGGTTTTTCCATTTTCTGTGTGTTATTTGCTTGGTGTGTTCTAATTAGTGGCTTGTTGCAACTGATTCCCCTTAAATCGTAAATTATGAATACATTTTTTTTTGCCAATAACCTAATAAAATTCTTTTGTTGTTAGATTAATCACATTTATGCACACATAGTGAATTATGCCTTTTTTAATTCTCTTCACAAAAGAATCAAGATTTAAGAACTTAAAAGTAAAAGTCAATTTAGAAAGGAACATTAGGTGTATATTAACAAAAAACTAAAATGGTTCTTAAACCATAAAAATATACCATAAAATAAATCTCTAGCAAACATTGGAGGAAAACATCTGCCTACTATTAATATGTTTAGATTATTTTTCTGATAAGAATAAAGGTATCACATTTTACATGTGTTTTCTGAACCAATGTGCTAATGTGTTCATTTAGAATTGATTTGCAATCTGCCATTTCGTTAGCAGAAATCTAAAATATTTTATAATGCTTTACGAAGGATATGACAAATAGTTTCTAAAACAACCCCCTTTCCATATTAAATGTGAAATTGCTTACTTAAGGAACTTTAATGAACATGATGAAGTTTCTGTAGCATTTTAATTTAAGTTTAATTTAAGTTTATGAGTTTAATATGTGTTACAATGCATTTAATTTAAGTTTTGAATGTGTCTAGTGATGGGTTATGTGGTCTTTTAAATATGAAATAGTACATTTAAATGAAAATACATCAGTGCAAAATTAGGAGGGTTTTGTTTTTGCTTCTAATTGAAATTTGTTGCAAAATTTTGAATGGGGAGATCCAGGTCACATAGACTCACGTTTTATTTAAAGCAGCATCACCTTAGCGTTTAGGAATAGATCAAGACTCGGTTTTTAATTGCATTGCCGAACTACCACCAGTAGCAACAGCAGAGCTACACCAATGGATGGACACATCCAGCAGCATACTAAGGGACTGAATTCCCCCCCCAAAAATGGTAAAGAAGGTGATACAGAGGTAGCAGAAGTAGGGCAATGGGCAGGCAGCGGCAGACAGGCAGATCCAGCCACATTTTTTCATCTCCCAGAGGAGGGAATGTGATAGAACGTCAGAAGAAGGAGTACCCCAATACCATTAAAGCCCATTCTCCTCCAAATTACCTTACAATAGCAATGTTCTGCTCAGAGGACATGGACTGAAGTGACCACTGCTGGTCTCTATGATCCACTCCTTCATGTCCATGGTGAAGTTCCAGGGGGGGACAAAATCCCTACGTGCATTATGCTGGGCTAGACCAATCTTTTCCTGCTCCTCCCTAGGCTGGCTTGCCTTCACACAGCTGTTAAAGTGCCTGACAATCTTAATGCACCTTTCAAGAGCTTCAAAAGCCTTAATTGGAATAGCAGCCCTTACCAAAAGATGCAGTATCTATGCCACACATCTCAAACCCACAATGTCCTGTCTTTAACCATGTTTGTTGCCCTTCAATCACCACCAGTTTCATTCCCATCACGGTGCCTTCCTGTGGTCCAATCCATTTTACTAGCATCATCCTTATAGCTACCAAAATATTCACTGATTTGTGATGCTCATCTAAACCTCAGCATGGCGTAGAAATGATCAATAGCACTGCTGTCCTTGTAACTTCTACTTCTGCTTTCACCATGTGTGCCTACAGTAGCCGCATGAGCACCCCATCCAGCCACCAATATGCTGTAAGCGAAAGGCATGCTATACAGTGAAATTGTCGGTCTGCCTAGAATGACAACACACAGGAACAGTGCATGGATGCGCTATGTTCCTGCTAAAGGTGGAGCAAAATTGGAGAAGGTAGTGGGGAGCCTGGGCCTCTAGAAGCTGCCTATAGAGTGCCCCTTCAAACACTGGGAAGGAAGCCCTTACCACAATGATACACTGTGCAAACAGCCATGTCAATGTGTGTGTGTC
The DNA here is from genome assembly GCA_029215755.1 of Spea hammondii. NCBI lineage: Eukaryota > Metazoa > Chordata > Amphibia > Anura > Pelobatidae > Spea > Spea hammondii. The sequence continues at coordinate 70,597,377 of JARDYJ010000004.1, forward strand.
AGGCCCCATCCGGGCTGCGGAGCTGCATGTCTTTAGTTTCCCTAGTCCTTGCTACAGTTTCCCTAGTCCTTGCTACAGTTCTCTCTTTGCAGTAATCCATTCCTGGATTTCCCTATGCTCTGTCCTGTACCTCTGATTCCTTGATTCCAGTCTTGCTCTTTGCGTTAGCTCTGTTTCCTTTATAGGTGTGTCCCACCTGTGTGTTCTGTTTGTCTCAGTCAGCAGTCTAAAGGTATGTCTCTCTGATATGAGTTTGGGTTTCATGTTTAGTTTGTTTAGTACCTCTTTAGGTGGGTTTTAGTGTTAGGACCCACCGTAAATTGGAGTACTTTGGCGTAGTGGCGGGCTAAGCATACTATAGCCATACGATGTGACGGAATCTCCAATTGTTATCTTATAGTCCTAGGCTAGTCCTGTATCCCTGTTTGTCAGTGTTTTGTGTACCTTTTCCCTCCTACCCTGAAGCATCTGAGGAGTTCGGTTCCTCTCTCCGCTCCCCATGTCCAAGTTAATATGTCCTATCCTTGCTTAAAGGAGAAGCGTCCGAGGATTCTGGCTCCTCACTCCATCCCCCTGTGTTCCATGCCTTGTTCCCTGTCCTGTGTTGTGCCCTGTATCATGTATGTCTTGTCTGGTTATGTTTCTTGCTTGGTCTCCCTGTCCCTTGCTCCTCGCTCTGTCCCCCTTGCTTTCTATGTTTCTCCTGTACTTTGCTCAGCTTCCCTACTCCCAGCCTGTAGCATCCTGCCCATTTCTATGTTCTGTTATGTCTCATACCTGCTCCAGGGTGCCTGCAGGTTATTACTTTGTTTTGAACTGGACAACATCCGCTGCTATGTCAGGGTGCTGGTACGTGGCTGCACAACCCTGGGTGTTCGGCGCCCTGGAGGGTGAGGTCGCCCTTCATCAGGCCCTGACCACTCCACTTCTGCGCAATAACCCCTGCACACCATCTTTGGGCACTCTGGGTCATGGTAGCCGTCTGACCATGGACCCGGGACCTTACAGTGGGATTACTTTTGTGTGAGGACTTTTAAATGAAAGTTCCAAAATGTTCAAGGGTAACCTGATGCAGTGGATGTCCCTCCCTCACTTGTCTCTAGAAACTGGACAGACTCTTAGTAAAGTCTGAGGCTTCACTACGTTCTGCTCTGGCTGCCACCGCTACTGCTGCTGGTGACTGTTGTGGATTTGCTGTTGACAACACTGTTACAGGGTCACCGTACCCAAGGCTGGGTACTCCTGTTTGAGGGCTGAGCAATCACCAGTCAGTACCCTCATACGGATAGCTCCTGCTATCACATGGATCAATCAGACCACAATTCTTGCAGTAAAACAAGAACAAATTTTATTACAAACACATAGAACTTATATAGATCCTTAAATCTATTAACATTCCTTTAACAGACGTTCTCAATACACACAGAACCCAACCCCAAATCCCATCATCTCAAGAGTACACAGGCAATGGATAAGGTGAGGGGATTAAGGGATCCCTGCCTGTGTTATCCCCCCTGTAGTGAGGCTGTCGTCTGGGCAAACAGGGCTGTGCTGGCCGATTAAGAGCTCTAGCCAGGTTACATTATTGCCCCTTTGAGGGGCTGTAGCTGCAGCTACATTCAGTCCGGCTATAACTTAAAAACATCCTATATAATATTCCTGGGCCATGGGATCAGAAACAGGACACGGGCATACTCCATGACTAAACCCCACACGAATCCCATACAAAGACCTCCAAAACACCCTCACACAATGAAACACTGTGTTGCCCCAGGACAACCCAACCCAGAGTTCCACAAAAATGTCTGTCTTTGCCCGGGGACAGGAGGTCGAGGGCAACTCCAGTTAACCTAAACAGTTTGCCTCTGAAGCAAAGCTGCACTGTAGTGTGTACATAGATGTTGGTTCATACTAGTATTGGTGAAATGCCATACCACCTTATCCCCTCTTTCTTCAGTATAATACAACTTGTACCTTGCAGTGAGCCCATCTCCAACACTGTGAAAATAATGCTACACTTTACTACATCGGTGTAGTTCAGGCAAGCCAGTACTGTGTTGTTTTCCCATTAAAGTGTGAGTGGGGTTGTTGTAAAACATGTAAGGGAAACAGTGACACAGCCACACTGCTGGTTTTGCAGAGTGGAAGGAACAATACCTCTAAACAGAGATATTACTAGATAATGAGTCATTGACCCCTCTTCCTCTGGTTCACAATATAAATACTTATCACCATCATTGACATCTTTGGTGATCATGTTCTTTTTCACTTGGGCTCAGATGGAAATAAGGCCCACTTTCACTGCAAGATTAGACCCTTCCACTTCTTCCTCATTTTCTTTTGAATCAAAAAGAGACCTGCTGCTATCACCTGAAAGTGCATGTCCCTCTTTGGGGAGTTGCAAACATTACAGTACTGGGAGTGCTTGCGCTAGTGGTGACACTGGTAGTAGTTTTATCCTGTGCTTTACCATAGAATAGTGTAAGAACTTACCTCCAACAGCGTCCAGTGACATCCCGACCGGAATGCTCTCCAGCTGCTCCTTCCCCAAGACCTCCGACGTCTCCCCGGGCTGGCTCCAGACCATTCCGGGTAGCGAGTACTCTTTCTGAGCCCGCTACCCGTCCACTGGATGCACCGCATGAGTCATTGACACCTCTTCCTCTGGTTCAAAATATAAATACTTATCACCGTCATTGAAATCTTTGGTGATCATGTTCTTTTTCACTTGGGCTCAGATGGAAGTAAGGCCCACTTTCACTGCAAGATTAGACCCTTCCACTTCTTCCTCATTTTCTTTTGAATCAAAAAGAGACCTGCTGCTATCACCTGAGAGTGCATGTCCCTCTTTGGGAAGTTGGAAACATTACAGTGCTGGGAGTGCTTGTGCTAGTGGTGGCACTGGTAGTAGTTTTATCCTGTGCTTTACCATAGATTAGTGTAAGAACTTACCTTCGACAGTGTCCCGTGACGTCCTGACCGGAATGCTCTCCAGCTGCTCCTTCGCCAAGACCATCCCACGTAGCGAGTACTCTTTCTGAGCCCGTTACCCGGCCACTGGCTGCACCGCATTTGGCTCTGAATTGATCTCCTGGTTTGACCTGGCTTGCCCACTATGCTGTTTCTCCGTTCATGTCTCTCCTGATATGCTCTCTGGGGTCCTACCTCACCAGACCGTTACAAATAGTTTAGAAGCAATCTTCACCTTTCACCCCGCCAAGCCACTAGTTTGTCTCCTCTGTGATGCCCTGGTAGTAACTAAAGTTGGTACTCACTTTGGTACAGTAGGTGGGGTGAAAACCTGTGAACGTGGCCCCCCAGTGAACTTCCACTTGGTGGAGTATCTGGGGAAAGGCTGAACCTGTGGTTCTGCCCTTTTGTGGAGGTGCACAAAAATGCAGAATGCAGATAGATTTGATGAGAAAAAGGCTCCTGGAGTGACCTCCTATCTAAACAAGTAAAATGGCAGGGCTTCTGGGTAAAGAGACTACACCCTTTTGAGGAAGTTCATGGCCTCTCTTTTTACTTCTGCAAAAAGGGATAAGCCACAGAAACAACCTCTTCCCATTTCTGCCAATCGGGGCAAAGGGTGTGCCCATAGGCTCTGCCCTTTAGCGGAAGTTCATGAGAGAGCATGTCTACGGAATAACGGACGAAAAAAGAACACATAAAGGGCAGCAGACGACGAAACAATACAGAAGAAAGAATATAGTAGAACAAGAAGATGCAAGAGAAAAGTATGTGCTGTGTGTCAAGGAGACACAGACACAGAAGCAGTTGGCAGAGAACAAAGGCAAACTCAGAGACAGAGTCTGAAAATTAATGAGAGCATAAGAGAATGTAAGTGAGAGTGTTAAAGTGTGAGAGAGTTTGATACAGCATAAGAGGGTGAATGAAGGTGAGTGACAAAAAATGTTGTCTGCACATGTAAAGTGCCCTCTGATGTTCGTCCAAACTGAAAGGGCAGGAAACTAAATTTGTTGTCCGAAAACGAAACCAAAAATGTATACGTATTCTTTGTTGGTCGACTTGCACAAGTCTAAAAATCAATATAAACCACTGTTATAATAAAAGTTCAGCAAAGATGCATATGTGTTATCATAAAACACCAAGAAGGATAACCTGTATACTCAAGTATCCTATGATTTCACATTGTTCATACATAGATAAATGTGAGGTATAATAAAAATATTTAAAATAACGGGTAAATATCCTAATCCCTATTGAGGCCATATGTTTTTCTAATCTATAATGTATGAAACCAAAACATCTTTCTGTGACAAAGCAATCTGTATCTATTATCCCCTCTTAAATCAGAAACCAACATGTTCAATGCCTTAAAATTTAAAGTGTTTTAGGTTAGAGCCATGATTTTGAAAGTGGCATCCCACTAGGGTTTTAACATCAGTAGCCAAAATAGAACCAATATGTTCCCTAGTGTGTATAATCCAATCTACATATTGCACATTACACACACTACACGTAATAAAACTACATAACTAGTATTACAAATTCAATAATCTTTATTCTGAGGGTCCTTTTATTCACTGTAAAAAAAAAACTTCATTTGAAACTAACAAATGTGGACATTAAAGACACCACAATGGAAGTCACCTTTCAAGGGCTTACAAGGTGAGAAACCGCAGCCTTTCTCAATCAAATGCGTATGAGGATCAATATAAAGAATAGACAAACTGGACTTTATGGACTAATAATTATGCCACATGTTTTTTATATAAATAAATTGTGCTCAAGGGGAATGTTCTGCTCTTTTTGATGCCAAAATGAAAATCCCCTGAATGACCTGATGAGGCATGTAATAATGTTTTTCCTTAAGTTGGCTTACGGTATATCTGTGTATGAATTTTACTATTTAGCTTATGGATTTCACCAGGTCCTAGTACTAGGGATCTGTATCCTCACAACTCCGCAGCATTCCTATGCTGACAGCAATCGGCTCAACAGGACACTCCGACTGTGTAGCGTATGCATTATGCGTTATGCATTTTGCCTATCAACGTCTTATTCACTGTGCTGACATAATGAAGGGGGAGTGAACTAGTTATAGTCTGAAGATTTAACTGTTCCAAAGTCCATAGCAAAAAAGGATTTCAAAACATGTGTCCTGTTGTGTCCAAATATCACCCATGTACACAAAAATATAGACTTGTAAAAACATAAGATGTTTTAATACAGAATAAATTTGCAGACATTAAAAATAATTAATTACAATGAATATAACAAAAGAATATCCCCAAAAAACAAATAAAGTTTGGGGTCATTTAGAAACATTTTTGAACAAAAACAACATTTTGTCCATTAAAATAACATGAAATTGGTCAGAAATACATTACAGACAGCGTTAATGTTGTAAATGACTATTGCAGCTGAAACAGCTGATTTTAATGCAATATTTTCATAGGCGAACAGAGGCCCTTTTTAACTCCCATTACTCCTGTGTTCCAATAGCACATTGTGTCTGCTAATCAACGTTTAAAATGCTAATTGATCTTTAGAAACCCTTTTGGAAATATGTTACAGCTAGAAATGCTTTTGTTTTCCATGAAAAAAGTGACCCCAAACTATATATTTACAGTATAATATGCATATCCATATATCTGCGCACACACACACACACATGGACATACATACGCATAAAAGTAGGTTTTCATATATGTGGGTACACACATACTTGAATACATTTACATTGGAGGGGGGTCTTCCTCTCCTTCGTGGCGGCTGCTGCGGAGGTGGCCGTGCGTTGGAGGGGGTTCTCCCTCTCCTTTGTGGCGGCTGCTGTGGAGGTAACCGAGCGCTGGAGGGGGGTCTCCCTCTCCTACGCGGCAGCTGTTGCGGCAACGTTGGAACCGAGGACAGGTGAGTAACAGTACCCCTCTCAAAAGGGCGCCCTCAGGGCGACCACCAGGAAGAGAAGGACATCTGGCGTGGAACGCACGTATCAATCGTGGTACCGAAAGGCATGCCGCTGGTACCCAGGAACGTTCCTCGGGACAAAGTCCCCTCCACTGTACGAGGAACTGCAGACTGCCTTGTTGCTGCCGGGAATCGAAAATGACCTGGGGGGTACGTCTCTCCAAACCCCTCCTGGAAGTCTCAGCAGTAGACTGTTCACCTCGGGTAAACTGATTGCAGACCAGAGGTTTCAGCAAGGAGGCGTGAAATACCCAAGGAATACGAAGTGTTCTGGGTAGCGAAAGTTCGTACGCCACCGGATTAATCCGACGTAGGACCGGAAAGAGTCCAATAAATCGTGGCGCCAATTTCATAGAAGGGACCCGGAGTCTCAGGAACCGTGTAGACAGCCAAACCCTATCGCCAGGTTGATAAGAGGGATTGGGAGACCGCTTCTTGTTGGCCTGACTTTGCTGGAGCTGAGCAGCACTTTCCAGAGCGGAGTGAACAGAAGCCCAGGTGGCACGGATGGAAGCGAGTCTCTCCTCCAGATCTGGAACAGGTGAAACCGGTAATGTCCCTGGAAGAGACTGCGGGTGGAGACCATAAAGGCAGAAAAACGGAGAGATCCTGGTAGCCTCCTGGAGCGTGTTGTTCCTCGCGAATTCTGCGAACGGCAGTAGATCGGCCCAGTCATCCTGGTGGTCATTAATAAAGAGGCGCAAGTACTGCTCCAGGTGTTGATTAGTCCTCTCGGCCAGGCCGTTCGTCTGAGGGTGATACGCCGAGGAGAAAGCCAAGGTGATGCCCAAGGACTTAGTAAAGTCACGCCAAAATTTTGCAACAAACTGGGTACCTCTGTCCGACACAATCTCAGACGGCACTCCGTGGAGGCGAACGATGTCCCGGATAAAAACATCTGCCAAGGTAGAGGCGTTAGGAAGCTTCTTAAGCGGAATAAAATGAGCCATCTTAGAAAAGCGGTCAACCACCACGAGGATCACGGTATGACCCTTAGAAGGAGGCAGCTCGACAATAAAGTCCATGGCCACATGAGTCCAAGGAACCGAGGGACAAGGAAGCGGCCGAAGAAGTCCAGCAGGACGTGTGTGGCAGGGCTTGTTGGCAGCGCATTTGGTGCATGATTGGACGAAGGCTGTAGTGTCCCTACCTCAGTGGGGCCACCAAAAAGTTCGAGAAATCAGATCCTTGGTGCGCGCCACTCCAGAATGTCCCGAGGTTCTAGCGCCATGAAGTGTGCGTAGCACAGGGGTATGCAAGCTAGGAGGCACAAATAGTCTCCCAGAAGGTAAGGAGGGCAGAGCTTGTCCTTGGGAGGGAGAAATACGATCCAGAAGGGGAGTGTAACCACGTAGTCGAATGGCAGTGATGACTTTGGCAGAAGGAATAATGGGTTCAGGTTCCCTACTCTCCTCCTCTGGTCGCGTGTGCATACGGGATAATGCATCTGCCTTGGTGTTCTTTGAACCTGGACGATACCTCAGCACGAACGGAAATCGGGAGAGAAACAAGGCCCATCTGGCCTGGCGTGGATTGAGGCATCTAGCAGATTCCATGTACTGGAGGTTCTTATGATCGGTCAAGATCAGGGTAGGTACAGAGGCTCCCTCCAGCAGGTGACGCCACTCCTCCAAAGCCAAGATGACAGCCAATAACTTCTTATTCCCGATATCATAATTCTTCTCAGCCGCAGAAAAGTGCCGAGAGAAGTACCCACATGGGTGCAGCGTTCCACTGTATGAAGCTCGTTGGGAGAGAATGGCTCCAACCCCAGATTCCGAAGCATCCACCTCCAGGACAAACGGTAGGTGCGGGTCGGGATGTCGTAGCACCGGGGCAGACGTGAATCTCTCCTTGAGAATAGCGAATGCAGACACTGCCTCAGAAGACCACTCTGCGACTTTGGCACCTTTCTTTGTCAAGTCTGTTAAGGGTGCAACAATCTTGGAGTCGTTACGAATAAAACGCCGATAATAGTTGGCTAATCCAAGGAAACGTTGAAGAGCCTTGAGGTTCACGGGCTGCGGCCAGTCCTTGATAGTTGGAACCTTCGATGGGTACATGTCGAACCCCTCAGGAGTGATAATGTACCCCAAAAACATCACTTTGCGAGTCTCGAAGACGCACTTCTCTAATTTAGCAAACAATCCGTTTTGCCGAAGGCGGAACAGTACACGACTGACCTGTTCGCGATGAGAAGGCAAGTCTGTAGAGTAAATCAGGATGTCGTCCAAGTGGACAACGACAAACTGCTGGAGGAAATCTCGGAGACAGTCATTGATAAATTCCTGAAACACCGCCGGGGCGTTGCATAATCCGAACGGCATAACTAGATACTCAGTGTCCAGAACGTGTATTGAACGCAGTTCTTCACTCATGAACGGCACGGATACGAACAAGGTTATAGGCCCCACGAAGATCCAGTTTAGTAAAGATCGTAGCACCTCGTAACCTGTCGAAAAGTTCGGAGATGAGGGGAATTGGGTAGGAGTTACGTCTTGTGATCTTATTCTCCATTCCTCTTCTTAACAAAAAAGAACCCGGCACAGGAAGGAGATGTAGACCGACGGATGACGCCACGCTTGAGATTCTCCTCGATGTAGGTCTCCATCGTTGCTTGTGTCAGAGGACATACCCAGCACACCCAAAGCAGGTCCTCTGAACCACTCTAGGTGCGGGCGTTTCCCGACTTCTTCAGACAAGAACTTGCCCAATGTCCTGCCGTGCCACAGTACAAACAGAGCCCCTCTCTGTGCCTCCTGGACCTCTCATGCTCCGACAGATGGGTAGCACCCAGTTGCATGGACTCCTCAAAAGCGGAGGCAGTCATAGGCGGTGGTATGTACTGGGGAACAGGACGCATAAAGTGACAAACTCCTCTGTCACGTGCTCTCAAGCCGTCCCGCTGTACCTGTCGCTCGCGGAGTCGAAGATCAATCTGTGTTATGTAAGCTATCACAGAGTCTAGGTCAGATGGTAGATCTCGAGCAGCAATCTCGTCTTTTAAAGTCTCTGATAGCCCGTTCAAAAAGGCTGCTAAGAGTGCTTCACTAGTCCAATCCACCTCAGCCATTAGGGTGCGACATTCTATAGCATAGTCCATCAGACAGCGTTCCCCTTGACGAATATTAAAGAGAGAGAACAAAACAGTTGAACTCCTGCCTGGAACGTCGAATACAGAGCGTAGCGCAGACACAAATTCGGAGTAGGAATGAACTACCGGAATGCCTCTCTCCCACAGCGGTGAAGCCCATGCCAGGGCCTTGTCGGTTAGGAGCGAAATTACGCATCCAACCTTAGCCCGGTCAGAAGCAAAGGCATAAGGAGAAAGTTCAAAATGAATTTCGCATTGGTTAAGGAAACCACGACAAGTAGTAGGATCACCTTCATAACGTTGTGGCGGCGGAAGGTTCGTAGGAGCATGAACCACGGAGACTGGAGCCGGAAGAGGAGCTGGTGGGAGTGCAACTACTGGAGAATGCACCTGTAATGCGGGATCAGTGCGCTGAAGGAGAATCTGGAATGCCTGGGTAAACTGGTCCAGACGATGATCCATCTCATCCAGCCGAGCCTCACACGGACCTTGAAGTCCCACTGAAGCGGGTCTCATGATGGCCTTCTGATTCTGTCACGTACAAGTAGTAAGGAGACATCGTGGTCAGGTAGGACTCCAGGACAGAACAGTTCATACAAGCCGAGGTCAGGATTCCGGAGAGCAGGATAGTCGATAAACGTAGCTGAGGTCAGGATTCAGGAGATCAGGATAAACAAACGAGCCGAGGTCAGGATACAGGAAAACAATGTAGTCAGGCAAGCCGAGGTCGAACACAGGAATCAGGAAGGTAAACGCTATCTGGGCACTAGCACAAGGCATAGACGACCATCAGAAGGCAAGGTGTAGCTGGTCTGAGAGGTTTAAATGGGGAACCGCAGAGGAAGTCCGAATCTCCCATCAACCCCTCATGACGTCACTTTGGGTGTCCGGGAATCGCGACCATCTTGAGTGTGGCATAGTCTCCCTTCATAAAGACCTGCAGTTAGGGCGCTGTAGCAGGACGCCGTGTGCCAGGAGGTCTGCCTCTCCTGCGTGGCACTTCGGAGGATGTCAGCGGAAGTGACCGTGCGGTGGAGGGTGGTCTCCCTCTCCTTCGTGGCGGCTGCTGTGGAGGTAACCGAGCGTTGGAGGGGGGTCTCCCTCTCCTACGCGGCAGCTATTGCAGCAACGTGGGAACCGAGGACAGGTGAGTAACACCCAGGTGCCAAATTGTTTAAATTGCTGTATTTGCTGAGTTATAAGACGATCCCCCAAAATGTAAATATTAATTTAGAAAAAGAGAAAAAGTCTAAATATGACTACCCTATAAGAAAAAAGTTTAGTAAATAATAATTCATATCTAATAAAAACTATGATTAAGAAAAATGCATTTTTTGTTTTTATTTCCTTTTATTTGCCAACTGCCCCCCATTTATGCACATCTGCCCCACGGCACATCTGCCCCCTAGATATGCCTTATACCCCCCTATATGCCACTCTGCCTCCTTTATATGCCACTCTGCCCCCCAGATATGCCTTATACCCCCTATATGCCACTCTACCTCCTTTATATGCCACTCTGCTCTCCCTGATATGTCACTCTGCCCCCCCGATATGTCTTGCACCCCCTATATGCCACTCTGTCCCCAGATATGCCTTATACCCCCTATATGTAACTTTGCTCTCCTTATATGCCACTCTGCTCCCCCTGATATGACTTATACTCCCCTATTTGTCACTCTGCCTCCATGATATGCATTATACCCCCTATTTACCACTCTGTCCCCCTGATATGCCTTATACCCCCTATATGCCCCCCCCACTAACCGTTGCATCCCTAGACTTGTCACCTCGTGATCAAAGCTCCTTGGTGTCAAATGGGGCAGCCAGTGAACGCAATCCGCGCAGACAACCTCCGGTTCTGCCTGGGACTTCTGCCGGGCCTTCCACCGGCTCCCAGAGAGGAGGATCCAGGTTCCCTGCCTCCCCACAGTTCCCCTGTCTCACTACAATTCCCCCTTGGCTGTAGTCCATTCCTGGATTTCCTTATGCTCTGTCCTGAACATCTGATTCTAGTGTTCCAGTCCTACTCTTGGCTTCAGCTTCTGTTTCCTTTATAAGGTGTGCCCTACCCATTTGTCTCAGTCAGCAGTATATAGGTATGTCTTTATCTTTGTTCTGTGTTAAGATTTAATGTTCCGTTTCAGCATCAGTGATTCAGTAGGCAGGGTTTAGCGTTAGGACCCACCGAATATTGGAGTACTTTGGTGTAGTGGTGGGCTAAGCATGCTATGGCCATAAGACTAAATCTCCAATTGTGATCTAATAGTCCTAGGTTAGTTCCTGTATTTATATGTGATCTTATATGTGCCTTTGCCCTCTTTTCCCTGAATCATCTGAGGATTTTGGTTCCTCTCTCCTCTTCCCATGTCCCAGTTTAAGATATCCTATCCTTGCTTAAAGGAGAAGCTTCTGAGGATCTCGGCTCCTCACTCCATCCCTTGTATTCCTTGCATTGTTCCCTGTCCTGTACCATGTATGTCTTGTCTGGCTATGTCTGGCTATGGTTCTTGCTTGGTCTCCCTGTTCCTTGCTCTGTTCCCCTTGCTTGCTATGTTTCTGCTGTTACTCTGCTTAGCTTCCCTACTCCCAGTTTACAGCATCCTGCACATTTATCTGTTGAGCTATGACTCATGCCTGCTCCAGGGTGCCTGCAGGATATAATTTTGTTTTGTTCTGGACAACATCCGCTGCTGTGTCAGGGCCCTGGTATGTGGCCACACAATCCTAGATGCTCAACACCCTGGAGAGTGCAGTCACCCTGCACTAGGCCCTGTCTGACTCTGCTACTGCGCAATAACTCATGAATGCCATCATTGGGCCTCTGGGTTATTACAGTCATCTGTTTGGGCCCAGTCCCTGACAATAATAGAGCAAATACGGCATATATGCACCTCATTTCTGCCAATCCTAAACTTTTTTCTTTACTGCCTCCTCTCCAATGGGTCTTAATTTTATCTATGCCCATAAAACTAAAGAGAACTGGATTATTTTGGTGACAAGATGCAAAATGTGTGGACACACTGTGTTACAAAAGGCCTTTTTTATGTTCCTAGTGGTAATTAATTCCAATTTTAAGAGATCTAGAGATTCTAACTATATAATAGAGATTACATAGGCACCATAATAAATAAACACCTGCAGTAATACAAGACATAAAATCCTTAACTATAAAAGGTTTCTTAGTATGTGTACTAGGGAATTCTAGTATGGGTTTCTTACTGCATTTTGATTGTGTGCATGCCAGACACTGTTTGCATCCTTAGAATCCATTCATTTCATTTAAAAATGTGATTTAGGAAAAGTTTGATTGGTATTAAGATAGCTTTTGCTTAGATGCATCTTTAGATTAAAATCTATTTTTTCCACAATTATTTCCTGAAGAAATGGTTCCTTTTAATTTTTTTTTAATAATGTTCTCTATTAGTCTGTTTTTAATTATAACGTACTATAATTGGGACTGCCTGTTTTATATTGTCAATCTTTAATGTATTGGAGTTCAACAATTTGTGTCTTTGAGGTAAGCTTTAGTTCTTACAACATAAGGTTGTAACTTCTATTAATCACTTATTCTGTATCCTCCTACACACAGAAGGATCTTCAAAATGGACAAATCAATGAACAAACTTCTGATTAATGTTCGGAGGTCTAACATTTGTGTAACACTGTGGTGCAGAGGCAGCACAGGGTAACCAACCAACAAAACAGGGCACAAAACAGGATTATTTCAGGATTATCCACCCAGGATTTTTGCACTCTGAACAGTATCGCAACCGAAGGATGGAACCACTGCGTAAAACAACTGGATACCAGAAAAATGATAGTCAGAGGATTGGACAAAGTCAGCAAAAACAAGGGCAAGCCAGGATCAGGACTGGAGAGAGTAGAAACGCCCGGGGAGCTGAGGTCAGGAAAGGAGCAAGCATTGAAGTCAGAAACAAGAAAACTCAGTAAACACAATCTGGAGCCAAGATGAGGGTAACTATCACAGGCAATAAGAAGAAGTAACTGATTTATACAAAACAAGGCAAAAAAGACCACACCCAATAGGTGGGAATAACAGGTGAGAAGTGTTAGACTCATCCAATAAGCCCTAATAATGCTGAGACCAAAGAATGTTCAAGACCAATGACCTATTGCAGTGGCCATATTGGAGACCAGAACACTTACGGCGGCCATATTGGAGACCAAATCACTTGCAATAGCCAGCTTGTAGCCATGAAGGGCAGCAGTCATGAGGGAGCCTTTGGGGACCTAGGAATGCCAGGAGGGACATGAGATAGCAGCCACAAGGCGTGGACGACCTCGGGTACCTGAGGATGCGGTGCTGGAGGTAACAGTTTGTTTGTTTCATTGTGGGTCCCTTCTAGTTTTCAGAGACTAGGCAAAATTGTACAGATTAGGCAAAATGTGTTACAATTTGTATAATTCTGAATGCACATGTCTAATGTATATATATAAGATGTGTGCATTCATAAACTTGTTTATTAACGAAAATTGTCTGTTTCATACATTTGTATGAATCACTGAAAACAAGGGCGATTGTTGACGAAGCTAAAGAAGACTAATTGCAAATCCACAGTAATGTTGTCAATTTGTTCATTTGTTTGCATGCTATAGATGAGCGATCTCTCCCTTTCACACATTTGGGATGGCTGCTAGTAATTACAAGATATTTCTTTATCGGTGGGTGATATAGGTTTAAATAAACTATGATTATAATTTTTGGCAGAATTGCCAGAAAATGTGGACAAGGTTCAAAGTGGGTACATGTGTTAAGCATTCAGAACCCAATAAATCTAACAGGTGCTGCTTATTAAGTAAATTAGCAAATGCAAACTCTACATAAAACAATCAAGGATAAGGGTGGAAAAGGTTACTTACAGCAAAAGAAAAAAGGCTATAGTTAACCATTGCAATGGCAGAGATATCTGTACTGTAAAAAATACAATCTCAGATCACTCTAACATTGAATTTATAATGAGATCTTTAAAAATCTCAACAAAAACACCAGTTTAGAGAGGTACAACGATGAGGGTAAAAAAACAAGGATCTCAAGGGTTCTGTTGACCTCACATTACTTCTACTGGGAAGCTGTTCCACATATCCACCACCCTTTCATTAAAGTAAGTCTTCCTTATATTAAGCACAACATTAAATAAAAGTAAAAATCTCAGGAGGAGCATAATTAATATACAAATGACAACTAACCATTTCAGTGTCTGTAAGGAATGCTGTCCATTAATTTACCTACAGACAAGCAAAGATTATATTATAATTTAGAGCAGCTTCTATTGCAACCACTGTGTGTGCCAAACACAGTTGCACATACTGATGCCCCCTCGCCCCACTGGCTGTCAGCATGGTCTTTGCATCTGACAGAAAATCAGGTGATAAGAAAAGGCTAGAGACAATAAGTGAGCAGGCAGACACAAGTTAGGTGGAGGAGAGAGAGAAAAATTTGTTTTTTTCCAAATTTCAAAAAGCCCCATTTTTTAAATGAAAGGGCAGAAAACAAAAATAATTGCCCTCATCAGAAATTAGGGCAATATAGCACCGCTTGCGGTGAAGTCATCTACTTGCATCTCTTCCAATCATTGGAGAGAATGTCACTGCAAGCGCATCATATGAAGCCTCAAAAAGAGGACATACCCCTCATGAATTGGATGAAAACAAAGCAAAAAGCTGCAGGCACAAGGAGAACTGCAGAAGAACTCCATCTGGCGTCTGCATGTAAAAACAGCTGAACACCACCAGCTGCTGGATCTGCTCCCATGTTCTAGCAAATCATAATGGAATACCTTTGATTGGTATCCCAATATCAATAAATGACCTTAATCTCACAGCTATGATTTTCACATAAATCACACTAACCACAATGCCATCTCAGATTTAGGAACACTCCTAGAAATTGTTAGCGTACTTTCCCCACTCGCTATGTGTGTGGACCCATGTATGTTAATCCCGCAGTCACATAGTCAGTCTGCCTAAAGTATAATAAAAGTAATAAAGATAATAATTGGAATAACCAGTGTTGGTGTGCAGCCATGGAAGTACATTGTGCCCCCAAGTGTGCCTGTCTCGACAGAGCAGAAGATGACAACACGTGGGATTGTGCGACTAAATTATATGAAAATGTGACAGTTCCAAAGCTGGCTGGGAAATCACGGTAGGATAATTCCTAGAGAGCTGAAGCAAGGGTTATACTATCTGTGTGGTAACAGGGCCTACTCATGGCTTTCTATGGGTGCATGGAGTAACTGTACCATAGGGAGATTATTTACACAGGCAGATTTCCCACTTGGACAGGCTATGGAATTGCACTAGCAAATAAGCTGAATAATTATGCTAGTATTATGGATGGGAGAATAAATGAGACCCCCCATTCTATCCATGCCGGCAACGAAAAGATGGCCCCGATTAGAAAATTGCCCTGCAAAATAGAATGGTTCTTGATAATTTATTAGCAATAGAAGGTGGAACTTGTACTATCCTAGATGAAGAATGTTGTACCTGGATTAAAGACTCTTGTGGCCCCACTTGAATAAGGTAAAGGAATTGCAGCAAAACTATCTAAGGAGGGATGGAATCTGAGTTTGGTTTAAAGATATGCTTTCTAGTCTACTGAAACCCATAGCAGTAGTAATTATTCATTTGTTGTATTTCTCATTGTAGTGAAGATGCTTCATCCACCCCTTAAGAAGGATGATACAACAGCTACAAAGATGGCCCAGATGGTCTGTGAGAGACTGCCTGAGTCTGTGTATGTGACTCCCTGAGTCTGTCTGTGTGTGTGAGAGACTGCCTTTTATTAATTTTGTAGCCCGCCTCTGCACCCTTTCTAGTGCTATGATATCCTTCTTTAGAATAGGTGCCCAAAATTGCACAGCATATTCAAGGTGTGGCCTTACCATTGATTTATACAGAGGCAAAATTATATTTTTATCCTGCGAATTGATGCCCCTTTTTATACATGACAATACCTTATTAGCCTTAGCAACTGCTGACTGACATTGCACATTGTTGCCTAGTTTGTTGTCTATAACAATTCCTAAATATTTCTCATTTGTTGTTATCCCTAATTCACTACCATTTAGGATGTAGGTTGCTTGTGCATTCCCTACCCCGAAGTGCATAACTTTACATTTATCTACATTCAATTTCATCTGCCATTTGTGTGCCCAATCCCCCAGTCTATCTAGATCCCTCTGCAGCACAGTAATTCCTGCTACTTTACCTAGTTTAGTGTCATCTGTGAACACAGAAACATGACTTTCATCGCCTATTGCCAGGTCATTTATAAATATGTTGAATCAAATTGGTCCCAGAGCAGAACCCTGAGGGACACCACTTAAAACTTTTGACAATTTGACACTTGAAAATGTACCATTTATAAAAACTCTCTGTACTCTATCACTAAGCCAATGCTCTACCCAAGAACAAGAATTTGCATCTAGACCAATTTATGTTGTCATGTTTTATATAACCTGTAACAAATAAAGATATATTAGAACATCAAAAAACATGGTCACTTTATGACCAAGAACTAATCAATGGGTCTAAATACATTTAATATATATTAGTTAATTATGTATATGCAGAAATTAGAAAAAATATATAAATCTTTATTTACACCCTTAGGTAAGAGGGTATCCATTTCATGGATCCATCATGTTTCTCTCTGTTTGAATATCTTTTCTCTATCACCATTTCTTTTTAATGTTGGAACATGATCAATACAATGGAATTTTGGATCTGATAAGTCATGATTACTCTACAAAAAAGAGAGTGACTGGCAAACCAAGGTTTTTTTGTTTGAATTATTGATTTATGTTTAGAGAACCTAGTTTTAATTTTCTGTGTTGTCTCACCAACATAGAAGAAATTGCAGGAACAGCTCAAAATATAAATAACGTGTACTATCACATGTAAAATTACATTTATTATCATACCGCTCATCCTTTCTTGTGTGTTTAAATTTGTCATATTTAATGATGCTATTGTAGGCGACACAGTTTAAACATGGAAAATCCCGTTTTTATGTGAAATGTGAGATATTGTCTTTTAAAGGTTTTTACTAGACTTGGGCACCAGGGGGCTCTTCGTGTTCGTCTTCGTGCTCGTCTTCGGGGGAAAAAAAATCTTCGTATTCCGCGAATATTCGCCCGTTCCTGTCTTCTCTTCGGGCGAATATTCGCGGACATTCTTCGTGCTCGTTTAATCTTCGTTTTCCTCCTGGTTGCCTAGCAGGGGTTAATACGGGGTTAATAACACATCACAGCAGCAGCAGCTGCCGCGAAGATACGTGTGTGCAGCTCTATTGGTCGTTTCGGCAGGGGGCTGGTCTGGCATCAACGAGTGAATTGCAGAACTGCAGAATGCACTTCATTCGTTGATGGCAGGCGAGCCCCCTGCCGAAACGACCAATAGAGTTGCACACACATACCGAGGTGTACTGTCCATAGATGTTTAATAAAAGAATAGGGAATATTTTACATTTTTAAATTGATTTTGGACCACTTTACATGCCTAACATTTGCTACCTATTTACAATGGCATACTTTGCAACAACCCAACTTACTTATTGGACAGGACTGGAAAATAGCAGGACTGTCCACCAAAATCTTGGGTGTGTTGGCAGGTATGCTGATGGAAAAATGTTGGACAAGAACTAAAAAATAGCTTAGGGTTAATGTACGGTTATGTTTAAGATTAGTAGCAGTGCACTGGTTTGGTTAAAGATGGATTATGTCTAAATAATAATAATTTAATTTTAATGTTTTTTTTAAAAAAAAAATAGGGGTTTATTTAAATGTATTTTAAAGTTAGATTTATTATTTAGTACTTGATTATATTTATTAAATGTTTATAGTAGCGTTACCTACCGAGCTATAACTACCTATGTGTATTTGCATTTTGCATACCTAGTTTAGCTAAATTAGATGGGACAGGACTGGAAAAAAGCAGGACTGTCCCTGAAAAAGTTGGGTCTGTTGGCAGGTATGTGGATGGAAAAATGTTATAGGGTGAAGTGTGAGTTATAGTGTTAATGTAATGCTATTAGTGAGTGAAGGCCAGGGCAAATAACAAGGAAAAGGTCCTTGTGTTTTGTGCATTGTAAGTGTGTGTGTATGTGTGTTATGTGTGATGTCACTGTGTGTTATATGTGTTATATGTGTTATTGTGTGTGTTATGTTTGGTTGGTTGTGTATCAGAAGGAAAATAATGAAATGGAAAAGGAAATGGGAAAGGCAAATGAGTGGGCAATTGGCGACCCGCTCACCTGTTTCACCCCAGGGCAAAGCACCCAAACACTGTCAGTCTTAGACGTTTGGCAGCAGACTTCCAGAGCTCAGACACAAGGCCCTAGCGTAAGCTGGCCACTCCGGCGGAGGTAGCAGGCGTTGCCACACCGCAAACAGAGGCAGCCAGGGGGGAGAAACTGCCCTTACCATTAGGGACATTTTGGGCATGACTCTAGCCAGGAAGCGAACTGGCAGAGAAGAGATGCTGGCACCACCACCAGCAGCAGCATTGAAAAGGCGAATGAGTGGGCAATTGGCGACCCACTCACCTGTTTCACCCCAGGGCAAAGCACCCAAACACTGTCAGTCTTAGACGTTTGGCAGCAGACTTCCAGAGCTCAGACACAAGGCCCTAGCGTAAGCTGGCCACTCCGGCGGAGGTAGCAGGCGTTGCCACACCGCAGACAGAGGCAGCCAGGGGGGAGAAACTGCCCTTACAATTAGGGACATTTTGGGCATGACTCTAGCCAGGAAGCGAACTGGCAGAGAAGAGATGCTGGCACCACCACCACCACCACCACCACCACCACCAGCAGCATTGAAAAATTGGAAAGGCGAATGAGAGGGCAATTGGCGACCCGCTCACCTGTTTCACCCCAGGGCAAAGCACCCAAACACTGTCAGTCTTAGACGTTTGGCAGCAGACTTCCAGAGCTCAGACACAAGGCCCTAGCGTAAGCTGGCCACTCCGGCGGAGGTAGCAGGCGTTGCCACACCGCAGACAGAGGCAGCCAGGGAGGAGAAACTGCCCTTACAATTAGGGACATTTTGGGCATGACTCTAGCCAGGAAGCGAACTGGCAGAGAAGAGATGCTGGCACCACCACCACCACCACCACCACCAGCAGCATTGAAAAATTGGAAAGGCGAATGAGAGGGCAATTGGCGACCCGCTCACCTGTTTCACCCCAGGGCAAAGCACCCAAACACTGTCAGTCTTAGACGTTTGGCAGCAGACTTCCAGAGCTCAGACACAAGGCCCTAGCGTAAGCTGGCCACTCCGGCGGAGGTAGCAGGCGTTGCCACACCGCAAACAGACGCAGCCAGAGGGGAGAAACTGCCCTTACCACTAGGGACATTTTGGGCATGACTCTAGCCAGGAAGCGAACTGGCAGAGAAGAGATGCTGGCACCACCACCACCACCAGCAGCAGCATTGAAAAATGGGAAAGGCGAATGAGTGGGCAATTGGCGACCCACTCACCTGTTTCACCCCAGGGCAAAGCACCCAAACACTGTCAGTCTTAGACGTTTGGCAGCAGACTTCCAGAGCTCAGACACAAGGCCCTAGCGTAAGCTGGCCACTCCGGCGGAGGTAGCAGGCGTTGCCACACCGCAGACAGAGGCAGCCAGGGGGGAGAAACTGCCCTTACCATTAGGGACATTTGATTCATGACACTAGCCAGGAAGCGAACTGGCATCGAAGAGACACTGGCACCACCACCAGCAGCAGCAGCAGAATTGGGAAAGGCGAATGAGTGGGCAATTGGCGACCCACTCACCTGTTTCACCCCAGAGCAAAGCATCCAAACACTGTCAGTCCTTGGCGTTTGGGAGCGGACTTCCAGAGCTCAGACACAAGGCCCTAGCGTAAGCTGGCTACATTGGCGGAGGTAGCAGGCGTTGCCACACCGCAGCAAGTGCAACCAGGGGGGAGAAACTGCCCTTACCATAAGGGACATTTGAGGCATGACACTAGCCAGGAAGCGAACTGGCAGAGAAGAGACACTGGCACCACCACCAGCAGCAGCAGCAGCAGCATTGGAAAAGGCGAATGAGTGGGCAATTGACGACCCGCTCACCTGTTTCACCCCAGGGCAAAGCATCCAAGCACTGTCAGTCCTTGGCGTTTGGGAGCAGACCTACAGAACTCAGACACAAGGCCCTAGCGTAAGCTGGCTACACCGGCGGAGGTAGCAGGCGTTGCCACACCGCAGCAAGTGCAACCAGGGGGGGAGAAACTACCCTTACCATCAGGGACATTCGAGGCATGACACTAGCCAGGAAGCGAACTGGCATTGAAGAGAGACACTGGCACCACCACCAGCAGCAGCAGAATTGGGAAAGGCGAATGAGTGGGCAATTGACGACCCGCTCACCTGTTTCACCCCAGGGCAAAGCATCCAAGCACTGTCAGTCCTTGGCGTTTGGGAGCAGACCTACAGAACTCAGACACAAGGCCCTAGCATAAGCTAGCTACACCGGCGGAGGTAGCAGGCGTTGCCACACCGCAGCAAGTGCAACCAGGGGGGAGAAACTACCCTTTCCATTAGGGACATCTGAGGCATGATTTCAGCCAGGAAGCGAACTGGCAAAAGATACTGGCACCACCACCAGCAGCAGCGTTGGAAACGGAAAAAGGTGAATGAGTGGGCAATTGACGACCCTCTCACCTGTTTCACCCCAGGGCAAAGCATCCAAAGACTGTCAGTCCTAGGCGTTTGGGAGCGGACTTACAGAGCTCAGACACTAGGCCCTAGCGTAAATTGGCTACACCAGCGGAGGTAGCAGGCATTGCCACACCGCAGCAAGTGCAACCAGGGGGAGAAACTACCTTAAACATTAGAGAGAAAAAATTTAACTTTCCAAGCTAAGAGCTGGGTAACCCAATTTGGGCAGATTGAATTTAAGAAAGGCAATCTGCTCCATCAGATGAGGTGCCATGCGTGAGCGCTGTGGACTCAGTATGTTTCCAGTCATAGAAAACACGCGCTCACTTTGAACAGTGGTTGGCGGACATGATAGAAGCTGCTGCGCAACCCATGAGAGTGCAGGCCACACACTCTTCTTTTCATCCCAGTAGCTAAGAGGATCAACATTAGGAGCAGAAGGAACTTCACAGAGGTAAAGTTTGACCATTTCAGCAGCACTACTCTCCTTTCTGCTGCTAGCTCTGTCAGATGGTCCAACTATACTGCCAAGTGCCTCTTCCCAAAACGCAGCTGCTCCACTCAGCTGTGTTGTGCTGCTTGTGGCACTGCTGCTGATGCTGCTGCTAGGGGTAGCAGACCACATCATCTCTTCCTCCTCCTGCACCTCACCCTCCTCGGACAGCATTCCCATTTTACGCTGCCAGTCACGCACCTTGTTGACCAATTGCTCCCGGTAGCTACTGAGAACATTGAATTTCAAAGCTAGCTTTCCCTTAATTCTTGGATCACAAAGGCACGCTAGCATCATTTCGGGACTCTCTTCCATTCGCTTGCGAAGGTGTACTTTTAGCAGATCCTTCAGCTTCCTGACTATGGCTGCTACGTCAGGATGTAGAGTGCCACCTTGAACAGCCTCACGGTTTCCAAGGAACACATCCATCTTGCTGCCTAGATGGGAGAACACTGGGATTACCTGGGCCAGACTGGCAGTGTTTGAGCTTAAATTTTCTGTGGCATCCCTGAATGGTTTAAGGACTGCCACTAGCTGGGCGATCACTGTCCAATCCTCCCTATTCAATGGAGAGGTAATCCCAATATTGTGCTCTGAGGCAAGATTATGGATTGCCCTCTGCTGCTCCAAAATCCTCTCTAGCATGTCTAACGTGGAGTTCCACCGTGTACTGACATCCTGACGTAGGCAGTGTACGGGAAGACCTGACCTCTCTTGCTCTTCCCTCAAAAGTTGGCTAGCCTTAACACTATGGTGAAAGTGCCCAGCGATCTTTCTGCAGCGGGACAGAACTACTGCTGCCACATTAGTTCCTTCTGACATTGCTGCCTTCACTACAAGATGGATGATGTGGGCTGCACAGCGCACACCAACAATATGACCATCTCGCAGCGCTTTCACCATATTGGCACCTCCGTCAGTTACCACAAAACCAACTTCAACATTGGTGCCCGCCTCTGCTCCCACCCAAAGGCTAAACATTTTCCTAATCGCATGCAGAATATTTTGGGAAGTGTGCTTTTCATCCATCACTTCTGCATGGAGAAGGAATGATCGGTAGCCTGCTGCAGCAGCTTCCTTAGACACACCGGGCTGCCACCAGTGTGCTGTCAAAGAAAGAAAGGCATGCTGGGCGCTAGGTGCACTCCACAAATCTGTAGTGAAATGAACACACTGACCAGCAGCCTTGGAAAGCTCCTCTTTCACTGCTGCAACACAGGACCGATACAGCGAGGGGACAATGTTCCTGCTGAAAGTGGAACGTGACGGAACTGTGTATTGTGGAGCCACAGCCGCCATCAATTGTTTGAAAGGCTCCCCTTCAATCATGGAGAAGGATGCCCCTCCAACAGCAATGAACTGACCAATAAGTCGCGTTACTTTATTGGCCTGCTGTTTGGGCATCGTTCTCTTGGAGTGGAATGCCCCAAATTCTTCCAGGGTGGGCTGGGCATGCAGTGCTCCAACCTGCCTTGGTCTCTGGCTGCCAGCACTAGTTGCTGCTGCTGCTGCTGCTGCTGCTATTGGCTCAGAAGAAGAAGCTGTTGGGGTTTTTCCACGGCCACCAGCTATGCTGCCTGCACTAAGTTTTACCTCTGCATCTTTCCCCAATAGCACAGCGTTGTGTTGAGTGCTGAGGTGATGCTTCATGCTAGCACTGGTAAAATGGCCAGACACTTTCCCTCTGCTTATTAGCTTCCCACAATGTTTGCACTTTCCATAGCGCCCTTCTTCAACATTTTCAAAGTGCTCCCAAATTGGGGCGCGCATAGCCTTGGAGTGTGCCTTGGGTGCTGCTCTTACTGCTCGGGGTGGATGAACAAAGGCAGAACTAGTGGTGGTGGGACTGGTGGTAACAGTACTGGCCATAGTGGGACTGCTAATTGCTTTAGATTTGCTAGGTTTTGCTGCTGCTGCTGGTGGTGGTGATGGTGATGATCGTAGCGGAGAAGGTGGAGGCTCAGGGGAAAATTGTGCACTAGTCATTTGGACACTGCTCCCTGAGGAATCTGATTCCTGACCACTCATCTCCTCTACTTCCTCTGGCTCATAGTCTAGCTCTTCATTAGCCAGATCGAATGGAATTCCTGCTAGGCTGGAGCTAAGACTGATATCGTCGTGAGACTCGTGACTAGTAGTAGTGCGAGCAGGAAGAATAGACTCTGCACTTGGCCTCTCAGTCTCAGGCTCCTCTGCTACCTCGCTAGGTGGAGTTCCACTATGTGTAGCCCTCTCTCTAACTGTCTTTACAAAAATTTTGTAAGGACTTGGTGGCTTGCTAGAGGTACTAGGAGGACATGGCGTGGCGGTACCAGTGGGAACAGTAGGCGCAGCACTAGTGGTGGTAGAGGCGGGGGTGGTGGTGGTTTTCCCTACAAAGGAATGAGATCGCTTTGGTTTGGGACCCCTCTGAGTCTTGCTGCTAATTTGGCTCTGCTTGGTACCTTGCATGCTGCTGGTGGATGGGGAAGATGCTGCTTGGGGCAAAAGGCACTTCTTTTTAGTCACTGGGCTGGTACTACTTGTGCTACCCTTTAACTTTGAACGTGCTTCTGGTGCTTTAGGCTTTCCGTAAAAAACCATAGAGCTTGTGGGCCTAGCCGCACTACTACTGCCTGCTTTTGGTGCCTTTCCTTTACTTGATGATCCTTCAAGCAATGCTTCCCCAAATGATAAGCGAGAGCTTGGCCTACTTGGCCGACTAGACTGACGCAAAGGCTGCATCTTAGAGCTGGTGGTGGTGCTGGTGGTGGTGCTGGTGGTGGTGGTGGTGGTGGTAGATGGAGCTTGTCCCTCCTTAGTCCCAAAAGGAGGATCCATTTCAAATTTTGTGTTGTGTGTGTAGTGTAGTGTAGTGTAGTGTAGTGTAGTGTAGTGTTTAAAAAACTATAAAAAAAAAAATAAAAAAATAAAAATAAAAAAAAGGAAAAACGAATTAAAGACAAAAAAATTAGAGGAAGTTCTCTTCAGTGCTACTGCTTAAAAAGTAAAACTATGCACTACTGCACTGTGCTGTGTGCAATCTGCCAAAATCCTAAAGTTATTGAAATTATTAACTCAAGATTAACTATTTAATAACTAGCAGTATTTTATTTTTAATTTGAATTTACACGGGCCTAAGAGCTTAGCCTACCACTATGCTAGCCTAAAGCTATATTTCCTTACTATAAGTCTACCTCTAGGCAGACGCTCTCAAACCCACTAAGCTAAAGTGAGGTTAAATCAGATTCAGTATATGATTTATTAATTAATATTAAGTTATATAATATTAATAGATTAGAACTAATTTACTTATATATTATGTATTATAGATAGAAGAATATAGATTATGAATTAGAATTTAGAATTAGAATTACTTATATTATAGATTATGAATTAGAATATTATTATTTATAATATATTATAGATTAAGATTAAAGAAGATTAGAATTATTTTAGTACTACAGCTAGTAGCTTGAAGCTTTGCTTAGTACAGCTCGTCACAGTCAATTTTTCTTGAAAAGAATTAGAAATAAAATAAAATGTCACAGCAAAACAGTTATCTTCACTGCTTGCTGCACTCACTAGCCCAACAAGTTCACTTCACTGATGGACTGAGGTGAGCAAAACACTAAGGGTACTTTTAATAAAATTGAAATAAAATGTAAAATAAATGAGAAAATCTTTGCAAAACAGTTAACGTCACTGCTTGCTGATCAAAAAAAAACACAGCACTTATGCGGCTGCACTCACTAGCCCAACAAGTTCACTTCACTGATGGACTGAGGTGAGCAAAACAAATGAAATAAAATGAAAGATTAATTAAGAAAAATTGACTTGGTCTCTTACTGTTGCTAAAACAAAGCACAAACTATAGAGCTGCAGCACCAGTACTAATAAGATTAGCTGAACTATACGCTAGTAGTAATTAATTAATATTATTACTTTTATTTATAGCTAATTTAATTAACTATTAAGATAAGAAAGAATTAGAGAATTATTGATATTACTGATTTTAGATTAGACACTAGTAGATGTTCTGAATGTCTACAGTACACTCTACACTAGTATACTATTACTAACTATAACTGACAAATATATATATAATTTTATAATGAATTCAATTATTAATTATATTAATTAATATTACTGATTTTAAATTAGACACTAGTAGATGAATGTCTACAGTACACTCTACACTAGTATACTATAGTATATATATATATATGACTGACAAATATATATATATAATATTATAATGAACTATTAAATTATAGATTCTATTAAATTGTAATTTATAAATTCTATTTAATTTATTTAAGCAGGACAGGCAATAGGCACTAGTGCCAGCCCAGGGCAAGGGCACCCCAGTGCCACTGAGGCACTGGGTGCACTGTCAACTCAACAGCACTTACACTAAAGTTGATGACAAATTAATTTTAAAAAAATTAAATTAATCAAATTATTATTATTAAATATATTAATTAAGTAGCACTGAAGTGAGGATGAAGTACACAGTGAGAAATGGCAGGCTAAGGCTTACCAGTCTCACACAGAACAGAACAATCTCTCTCTGTAACGCTCGGATGCAGCACAGCAGTGTTGCCAAAGCAGTCACAGCGAAAAATGAATGGATCTCTCAGGCAAGCTCTGGTCTTATAAAGGCGCCTTCAGAATTCAAAAAACAGCAGCACAGGCATTGGACGAGACCCTTAGCGTTACGTCACAAGAGTGAGCTGATTGGACAGACGAGGATCAGCTCACTCCTGTTTGAAATTTTGGCGGTTGCGCGGCAAAAACGAAGACGATCACGAAGAATCTTCGATTCTTCGTGATTGTGAGTCTTCGTCTTCGCCTACGGTTTGCCGGCACTGTATTCTGTTCTACGTTCCTTCGGAACGAACAAAAAAACGGCCTCTTCGTGCTCGTTTTCATGTTCGCCCGAAGACGAATGCACAAGTCTAGTTTTTACCACGTTTATAAGCCATTAGGGAAATTCTATCAAACTACTATTTCAGGATAGGCATCCCTCAAAATGTTCCAGTTTTTATGAAAGATCCTCTCAATTTATTTACTATGTGTACCATATGTTATAACAAACACCAGTCTATCTTCATTCTTCTTTTTTGTTACTTGGGGGTCTTTTAAGCTTTTTTATTTCTTCCAGACTCTTATTTTATAATCTTCTTGGATAGCCTCTGTCACTAAATCTATTTGTCATTCCAGACAATCTTCTTTCTTGTATTTCACCATCTGGCTGACTCTTCCATAGCCTGAATACCCTCAATATGAGGTATTGATGTATACAGGCTAACTATATTCAGTGTTACCAAAATAGTATTGTCTTGTACTTCAATGTTTGACATTTTATTTAATGTATCAGTACTATCAATGAGATATGATGGTATCTCTAAGATATGGACAAAAAAACTGATCCAAAAATTTGCATAATGGACTTCAAATCGAGTCCATACCAGCCACAATTGGTCTACCTGGTGGCTGGATCAGGGTTTTATGTATTTTGGGCATAATATACAAGGTTGGAATGATCCGATTATTTCAACCCTGTATATTTTCCCAAAATACATAAAACACAGAAAAATGAGACGAGAGTGTGAGAATGTGGGCACAGAGCAACACATTTCTTTCCCAAATTGAAAATGCCCCTGAATTTTCAGACAAACTGAATGGGCAGGGAACACAATTCATTGCTTGAAAATGAATGGGCCAAAAACAAACAGAAACATTTGTCTGAATCGTTTTCAGCCCATTTACACATTCGTAATATACATTAAGTGTTAGACTTAAGAATCTTTGTTGGGTGGTATACCTTTGGCCATAGAGTGGAATGATGGAGCAGATAATGTTCCTTAAACTATACCCTGTACACATTTGGAGAGTGTAGAAACACAGAAACAGAAGAAAAAGACACCTTATAGATGTAAAGTATGATAATTAAGCAATATGTATTGTTTAAAGGTGTTCTTAACTTTAAAGCCATTTTAAAATATAACAAAAATAATCTTGTCACGTGGTTAACTAAGCATGATTTTATTTAAGAATATTTCTAAAATAAGCAAAATAGCAACTGTATTAATAAATTCAAATACAATATTTGAATTTGCTGCCTGATACATCACTTAAAGATGGGGTTTTTTTTGTTTTTTTTTTAGAAGTGGCAAGTAAAAGTGTTTTTTTACAAACGCAAACATAAAATGCAGTTTTAGAAATCCTTAACTGACCACAATTTATATAATTGTCTTTAATTCAATTAAGTTTGGAAGATGGCATACTCCTTGTGTCTTAACGAGTAACTATTTGTTAAATTTTAAGCACAGAGCAAAAAATGAATGCACAATTATACAATGAATGCTTAAATCTAGACCTCCAGTTAAAGTAGACACTTTCTGGCATAGGTTTAATGAAGTAATTGATGTAGTTCATAAACATTTATTTCTTAGTTATTGTGCTATTATGAGAAACGGTGGAGGTTTATGTAGTGAGAGGGACTTCAGAGAGGGTTCCAGGTTAACTCTTTGCAAGATCAGTCATTTTCAAAATCCTTGACAACATTTCACACTTTCTGCCAGGGTATACAAACTTTTTAGCACAACTGAATTCGTATTAAAGGATGTAGTTAAAAAAATATAAGTCAGATAAACTTTATTTTCCTTTTTTTGTTTAATAGGCAAGACATAAAGCTGTCAACATATTATATAGGTAGACACAAGATAAGATAGACATAACAAATGAAAAATCTGGCCTGGCTGGTGGTTTACTGTATCCTGCAGCACTCAAGTAAAATTAATGCCCAGGCTCTACATTAAGTCCAATTATATGAGGAAAGTAGAAGAGCACCCATGGGTCATTCTAACCAGAACATATTCTATTCAAGCAGCAATAATGTCTATCAATGTAACAACATCCTAATGCTTGTACTTTAATGAAAATATTATACTACCCAATATCACTAGATATATCACTACAGAGGTGATTATGAAATTATGAAGCAATCATGTCCAGACTTTTTGAGAATTTGCCCATTTAAATGTATACTTTTGTAAAAGCCCTAATATATCTTACTGATACTTAGATTTATGAGTGTTTTTCCGATCAGAGTGAAATCTTCGATAACTGAGCTTTTATGTAATTATATAGCTTGTGTTCCATATTTTTAAACTTTTTAGTATCTGCAAAACTCAGTCAGTCAAACTTAAATCAGATAACAATCATAATTTTTCATATGAATTAAAGTTCAATAGATTCTTTATAAAGAATAGATAAAAGGCACAGAAATGACATTACAGTCATGTAGATTGAAATGTTTGTATATTAGCTAAAGCTATTAAGAATTTCCTTCATAACTTCTTGGAATGTGTTAG
Source organism: Spea hammondii (assembly GCA_029215755.1). Taxonomy (NCBI): domain Eukaryota; kingdom Metazoa; phylum Chordata; class Amphibia; order Anura; family Pelobatidae; genus Spea; species Spea hammondii. The sequence goes on from JARDYJ010000004.1 coordinate 70,625,952, forward strand.
AGGAAGGAATAGACAAACAGTATTTTCTTAGAAAAGAAGAATATCTTTTTGTAAAAAGAAATCTAAATATGTGGGGTAAAAGTTCATGGAAAGAAACCCTGGAGTCATAGGCGTAAGGGGAACATGACCCTGCCAGCACTACAGGACGGTGCACATGGTATTAGGGCAGGAAAGGGTTAACTCAGCAAGGGTTAGCACGAGGTGAGAATGCACAGGGAACGAGGGGGAAGTCACAAGGAACGTGACTGTAGGGGGAAGGGGACAGGGCTATAAAGCCTCTCTAAGCACACGTGCAAGGGGCAATTACTGAACACCACAGGAGCAGTTTCCCGCCCGCCCTCCCCCTTTTTTGTCTTTTGGCTTTGTGTTTCTGTGTTGGCTTTGTGTGTTTTTTCTTTCCCCCTTTCCCTCTTTCTTTTGCAGGATCTGTTTTCTTTGCTGTGGCGGAGGAGTTCCCTGGAGAAGTTTGAATGATAATGGGAGTGGCAAGTTGATGGTTTTGGTTAGAGGTTAGAGTTAATGCCCTCCCTGTACAGGATTAACCAAAGCGTTAAGGTGGAGCTCCCCTATCCGACCCGCGGTCGCTTGGGCGATTGTGGTATCCGGCGGAAGGGGTAGTGTGAAGCCATTGTTTTGTGTTTAGGTTGGGAACCCTCAGCTGTTTGTACACAGGTGTAAAGAAGACTGTATAGTATTTATATAGAAGTTATTATTAAAGTGTTTTTACAATAATTTATAAGATGTTAAATAAAGTTATTTAACAAATGTCTCGGCCTTTTCTAAATCCAATCCTGCTGGTGTCTGTCTCTTATTTCGGGTTTGGGAAATGGGGAACCTCCTGGGTATGGGCAGTGCAAGGGTCAAGACATGGCTATGTTTAATATTATTAGTAAAGATGCTTTCAAGAAGTAATGTTACTTTTATTAACCTTAACTTGAAAAGGCTTTAATAGCTGGTTCACCTAAATCCCTCTATTTCTAGAATTCTGCCTAAGATACCTAGGAAATTGAGAATTCTCACCTGGGATCTGTTTAGGCAGCACACCTCTCACCCAATCAAGCCTTTTTTGACTTACAGTATTGTATTGCAGTATGTCTTTACAACTATTGTAAGATTACCTATTGAATTGGTCTGCTCTCCAGTTATCGGGTTACCTGTATTCCATTTAGATTGATTCCTCCAACCTAACTCTCTGATTAATTCTTATGTGGTGACATCAGGTTCACTATGATTTTCCTAACCAACTGAAGATACTCTGCAAAGTCTACAGCTCAGCAGCTAGATGTGGTAGCTAGATAATTTTTAGAGTTTAAGGTTTTCCAATATTGTTTGTGTCTAGAGAGTCTAAAGCCAGTTGTCACAAACAGGGTCCATACAGACTACTGTAATGACCCAGAGCACCCAATGATGGAATTCAGGTATCACAGTGCAGGAGCAGAGACACAGGGTCTGGGCCTGGAGACTACCCCAAATGTTGAGCCATCAGGATTGTGCGGCCACATGCCAGGACCCTGAAATAGCAGCGAGAGGTATCCAGACAAGGACAGAAAATGCAGAGCAGAGCCAGAGAAGTAAAAGCAGGTTACAGAATCAAGAATACAGGTTACAGGGACAGGCTAAACAAAAGATCAGAAAGAAGTAGGACAGGATACCCCACCACCGGGGGTCAGGACAAGACAACAGAGTGCAGGGCTGACAAGACTGACCAGGTTTAACAAGACATGACTGATAAGGCAATACAGGAATAACAGGACTGAACAGGACAGACTAGACAAGGACATGAATAGAACCCCTTTCTAAGATAACAAGATTGGAGATTCAGTTACATATTATGGCCATAGTATGCCTAGCCCACCACTACGCCAAAGTACTCCAATATATCGGTGGGTCCTAACTCTAAATCTGTTTATCATACTAACTGATAACTAAAGACTATAAACCAAACAAACTCAGGGAACACATGAATGGACATACCTTTAGCTGGACAAACAGGACCCTAAACTGAATCTCAAAGCACACGGGTGTGGCACATATAACTATACAAACCAAAGAGGAGCAAAGAAACAAAGCAAGAAGGAAAACCTGGAGAAACTGGATACTGCCTGAACAGCCCAGATGAGCCTTCACTTGGAGTGGATGTAACACCAGCACAAATGCTTGTACTTAAGAATTTACTTGGTTGTTATCCAGTGGCTACTCTAGAAACAATATATAGGGGGGGCACACAAGATACCACAGTCAAACTGGGGGGGCATTCATAATTTCCAAAAGTAATGTGCTATGGAATTATACTTTTGTTATTGGGCTAAAATAATACTTGATCATTCAACATGGGAAGCCTGAAGCCACAATTGAGTGCGACTAATCCTTGAAATAAATATTATAACACAATAAATAACTTTTCCACTAAATGATTTCAGGGCCTTGAACGTTTTGTCCCCTGAAGTCACTACAACTTCAGGAGGGCATTTTATCTCTGGATAAATATAAATTAAATAATTCCTACTGTAAGTTAAGTGCCAGGAAACAGATGACCAAACACACACACCAACACAGGCTCTGTCACACCAACACCCAGACACACACACCAGGACAGGCTCTGCCACACCGACACCCACACACATCAGGACAGGCTCTGCCACACCCACATCCAAACACACACACACCAGGACAGGCTCTGCCACACTGACACCCAAACACACACCCTAGGACAGGCTCTGCCACACTGACAACTGAACACACACACACACCAGGACAGGCTCTGCCACACCAACACCCAAACACACACCAGGACAGGCTCTGCCACACCAACACCTATACACACACACCCGAGGACAGGCTCTGCTACACTGATAACCAAAAACACACAAACAGCAGGACACAATCTACATCACAGACATCTACATCAGGATGGATTTTTCACACTGCATTGTCATTTATACCCGACTTAGTGTTTTTGCCCCTTGTGTATTGATGCCCCTGCTGCCCATATATATTAATATTAGCCCCAGTTGCCGATAGCAGGTATAGATCAACACATTAACACACAAACCAAGCTTTGCATGTATAGATCAACTGAAATTCACTTGTGATCTCAGCACTGAAGGTATATATCAAATAAACAGAATCAGACATACAAATCCTGTATTTGCAGGTATACAATAATAATATATGAAACGTAGCATTGCAGGTATAGATCAAATAAATACATGGAAACAGCATTGCAGGTATTAATCAACTGAATAAGACATACAAACACTGTATTTGCAGGTATACATAAATAATGTATGGAAATATATAGATATGGATCTACAGAATAACGCAAAAACCCAGCTTTGCAGGTATAGATCAATTGGAATTCACATAAAAACACGTCATTAAAAGGTATATTTAAAACCCCCTAAATTACAGGCATAGATCACAGGTTGCACACCCCAAAGCCAGCCCTGGCGTCCACACTGCCCACACATAAATCACACTCCTATCATGCCAGGTCAGCCAGTACATTCTGGTACAGGTTGGCTGTAAGTGATGTGTAGACCCCACACTGCTGGCAGCATCAATACACAAGGGGGGCAGCTAGCTAGGTTTCAGCATGTACTGGCTGAATTGGCATGATAGGAGTGTGATTGCTAACAGCAATCAAAGTCCCATCATGCCTAGGTTCCAGCACTTACACATCCAACCAGTAAATGCTGGAACCTAGGCATTATGGGACTGTGATTGCTGTTAGCAATCACACTCTTATCATGCCAAGTCAGCCAGTACATGCTGGTACAGGGTGGCTGTAAGTGATGTGCAGACCCCATACTGCTGCCAGAATCAATACACAAGGGGGCAGCTAGCTAGGTTTCAGCATGTACTGGCTGACTTGCCATGATAGGAGTGTGATTGCTAACAGCAATCACAGTCCCATCATGCCTAGGTTCCAGCACTTACACATCCATGCTATCACACACACACACTCATTCATTCATATACTCATTCATTCACAGATTAATTCCCTCAATCACGCATACTCATTCAAACACCCTCCCCACCCCCTTACCTGCACTGCAGCTCCTCGATGCCGCTCACAGACTTCAGCAGAGGGCGCGGCCTCCCTCTGCGTTCTCTGGTACTGCACAGAGGAAGCAGGACTGGAGCAGAGTCATGTGATGTCACGTGAACTCTGCTAGGTTCCGCTTCCTCTATGCAGTACAGAAGACCCTCCCACAGGTAAGTAGCAGGGCTCGAGGTGCGGCCCACGTAAGATCGGTTGCCCTGGCTGCCGATCTTACGTGGGCCACACCCTCTCTCTCCTCCACATTAAAAAAAAAAAATAATAATGAAAAAAAGATGGGATTTAAAGTCGCATTGCGACTTTATTCCAAATTTCGCAGGGGGGCAACCCCTGTTGCGACGCCACTGTTATCTCTTTTGTTTCTTTGTCCTTTTAGTTATGTATTATGACTTTGTTCTCACCAGAGGTATCAGTTAGCAATACTAAATTATAGAGTTTGCCACATAGCTGACCTCTTGGTTTTTTAGAAATAATGTTAGCAAACAGCTACGTTAACATAAAAATTTGAAGATTCCTGTGTTTAAAATATTCTCAGGAGATATTGGTGGATACATAGTAGGGTGTGTAGCGGTGGCATTTACCAGGGGCTGTAAATAACACCTGAATTGCTATGTGTGTGCAATGGTACTACCACAATACTACCACAAACTTTGACAAAGGCTGGTAGTAAAATTAGAGCATTGCAAGGGTTTAAACAAAGGCATATAACTTGTAAAAAAAAAAGCCAGAAACAGTGTTTTTATAGTTTAACAGGGAATGGGAGTAGTTGTAGGAGGTCAGACTGATGTGATGTAATACATAGGACTGGACTTCGGAAAAATACGAGGACCCTTGTATCTGAAAAACATTTTAATGCAGTTTTTTAAGTGTAAAATGACTGATTTCTTTTACTTCTCTTTACATGATGCTTCACTTATCTTGTGGTATTTCATGTGATACCTTTAATATTGTGCTGTAGAAGCTATATGTTACAGTTGTGTAACACAGAAAGGTGCATATTATCCCATCATACTAGAAGCTGAACACTCTTAATGTAATACCTAAACAATAGTGTGAATGGCACCTGCCAGCATACCTCTAGGGGTGTGTGGAGTTTAGAGAGAAAATGAGGCTTTATACTTTTAACCCCTTCGTGACAAAGGCTGATTTTACTTTTTGTACCCTTCGTGACAATGGCCGTTTTAACATTTCTGCGCTGCTCGTGTTTAGCTGTAATTTTCTTCTTTCCCGTTTACTGAACCAACACACATTAGATATTGTTTTTTTCAGGACAAGAAGGGCTTTCTTTAGAAGACATTGTTTTGATTGTATCATATTATTTACTATTAAAAAAAGTATAAAATATGGTGAAACATTTAGAAAAAAATTACTGTTTCTAACTTTTAGTGGAAAAATCTTTTACTCATCTATAAAAGGTAATAAAAAAACCTGCTAAATAGATTCTACTATTTGTCATGAGTTTAGAAATACCCAATGTTTTTATGTTTTTTTGCTTTTTTCTGCACGTTATGGAGCAATAAGTACAGGTAGCGTTTTGCTATTTCAAAGCCATTTTTTCCAAATCTGGTAATTCTTCCCCCCATGTGCCATTTCGGGTATCTTTGAAGCCGGCCAATGCAATTATTTTAACCCTTTCCAAGCACTTATTCTACCATCAGCCTTTGTCAAACTTTATGGTAGTAATTTTTTTGCATTTGTTTTGTCACACACATTTTACTTCAGGTATGAATTAAAAAGTTCTCATATATGTCACTATCACAAAACACCTCAATATGTGTTCAGCAACATCTCCTCAGCACAGTGATACCCCACATGAATGATTTTGCCTGGCTGTTTGTGGGCAAAAGGGCCACATTTGGGGCATGCACATTTTTAAATGTTGAACTTTGGCATTTGGGGATCCACTGCCCATGCCCTATTTGGTACATCATTTCAGTGTGCCCAACAAAACCATATATTTTTGAAAACTAGACACCACAGGGTATTTTAAATGCTGGTATTTTAACTCTTTGCATGCACACATTTTACCACCAGCATTTTTTCAAAGTTTGCAGTAGTATTTTTGTGTGTGTATTTTTCCCACACACACCTACTTTATGTATGAATTTACAGCTCCTGATATATGCCGCTGTCACACGACACCCCAATATGTGTTCAGCAACATCTCCTGAGTACAGTGATACCCCACATGCATGGGTTTGTCATTTTTTGGGGGAACTAAAAGGCCACATTTGGTACGTGTGCATTTTTCTAATTGGAAATTAGATGTGTGGCCATCCTTCCCCCCGTGTTAATTGGGACCTTGTTGAACCCGGCCCATTCAATTTACCCCATCAAATCATACATTTTTTAAAAGTAGACACCCCATGGGCATTTAATATGCCAGTATTTTAACTCTTTCCATGTGAGAATTGTTTTAAGCTAATATGCTAATTTTAGGACTTGCTCACAAAAATATATTTTTTATAGATATATATTATTTTTTTTACCTTTTTTTTTTATTTTTTTTTAACATTTTTTTTCAACTTGAAGGTTCCCCTGATAGTGACATCATTGGGAAATTATTTTTACATTTTACTGTTTTTTTACAATTTTTTTCTAATTATTATTAATTTTATTTTATTTTTAATATATTTTTACTAATCACACTGTGATTAGAAAGCTGAGCTCCATTGACTTGCATGGTTGAATGCAGTACCTGTATTCAACCTGCAAGTGGCGCCAGAGTTCTCTAGAGGGTGTGGCGACCATCTAGCGAACTTTTTCGTCTTTATTGTTTTTTTTCCCGGGCCTCCGCCATCTTGCTGATGGCGAAGATCACCGGCAGCTGCGGCTGTGACTGCTCTCCGGAGCGGTCACAGTCCATCCCAAGGTAAGTTTTTGGTGTCGCTGGATGCCTCCTGATCAAGGCATTCCAGCGACACCATTTAAGTTTAGGAGGCGATCAACGATTTTAAAACGGGCATCCGCCGCCATACAAAGTATGGCGGATGTTGACGCCCCGGGGAGGGGCCAGAGATGGCCCCTTTGTGCCGATCATGGCGTTGCTGAATGCCTCGAGGTCGAGGCATTACAGCAACGCCGTTTCGGTGCAGAAAAGCGAAAATAGATCGCTTTCTGCACCCGTTTAAAGACGTGCCGGTCCTGGCACGTCAATTGTCGTTAACGACTTGAATTTCGGTGACGTGCCCGGACCGGCAATTATCATCAAGGGGTTAAGTAAACAATTTTAACCTCATCAAGCTGTCCCTTTAAGCAATCACTGGGCAACAGGGATCACAAACTAAAATAAACAAACCAACCCCTACTCCTATTGCATTACACTGGCTAAACAGTAGCTTTCTCTCTAGCTAATGATGGACTGGCAAGAGAAGCCTGTTTCCAGTCAAAACAATACACATACCGTATGTTCCGGCGTATAAGACGACTTTTTAACCCCAGAAAATCTTCTTAAAAGTCGGGGGTCGTCTTATACGCCGGGTACTAACCGAGTACCGAATACTTACCCAGCCGGAGAGTCCCACGAAGCCACAAATCTCTAGGGGAGGGGTGAATGGAGAAGCCGCCTCCCCTGGGCCGGTCTTCAGGGCCACGCCGAGGTAGGTGCAAGATCGTGATCTCCCCAACTAGCCCTGATCAGCAGGGCTGGTTGGGGAGATCACGACCTCGCTCTAACTAGCTCGACATTAGGGAGCTCGAGGTCTGACACTTCAGACCTCGGCTTCCCTGCTCCCTAATCACTACGCGCCGGCTATTGATGCCGAGCGCGGTGATGACGTCATGTCCGGGCGCTCGGCATCAATTGCCGGTGCGTAGTGATGAGGGAGCAGTAAACAGAGGTCTGACATGACAGACCTCGCGCTCCCACGACTGGATGGAAGAAAGAAGATAGAAGATAAGAAAGGTAAGAGATGGGGAGAAAGGGGTGTGAGTGCAGTGTATGTATGTTGGTGTGAGATGGTCAGTGTGTTTGTAAGCTGGTGTATATATATATATATATATATATATATACATACATGTGTGTATATATACGGTATATACATGTGTGTGTGTATATATATATATATATATATACACATGTGTGTGTATACGTGTGTGTGTGTATATATATACATGTGTGTGTGTGTGTGTGTGTGTATGTATATATATATATATACACATATATGTGTTTCTGTATATATATATACACATGTGTGTGTGTCTGTATATATATGTATATACGTGTGTGTGTAAAGGCAGGGGTGTGTGGTGAGGGCAGTGTATAAATGTGTATGTATTGACAGGCGTATGTTAGTATGTGTAGATATATATATATATATATGTGTGTGTGTGTGTAAGGGCAGTGTATGTATGTATATGTCTGTATAACAACCAGCCAATCACCGGTAAGGTACATCGCTTGCCGTGATTGGCTGGTTGTTGTACGCTGGGTAGAGGGGTAGTCTTATATGGCGAGTATAGTCCAAACTCTATATTTGAACTGGAAAAGTTGGGGGTCGTCTTATACGCCCAGTCGTCTTATACGCCGGAATATACGGTAAGTATTTTAACAATAAATATGACACTCTTACAACCTCAGTCCCTTCAACCCAGGATAACGGTTGCTCAATGAGAGAGAATGTGGTTCCTACAGCCCTACATACAGTGGGGCAAAAAAGTATTTAATCTATTACGGGAAGTAAACGACTCAGCTTATACTCTGAATCCTGCTGCTGCCCTTTTGCATCACACCCCCCTTTCCATAACTGCTTACGAGCACTCGGTCACCTATCATATTCTTAGCGCAGCAACGGCGGTGATACCCCTCTTCTGGAAAAAGAAGGACACACCTCCTATACAAATCTGGCTTAATAAGGTGCAATTCATTTCGCAAATGGAGGAATTGGTGTGGACCTCCCGTGGGAAGGAATTTCAATTCAACAGAAGGTGGTTTTGGTGGAGGGAACTTACCGCCTCCCCTCGGTTCCCTGAGATACTGCACCCTGTAGGTTAGTTTTTCCTCCATCACTTATTGCTGGGCCCCTTCTGATTGCTAGGCTCTGGGACCAGTGGAACCGCCTCTGCTCAGGTCTCATTGTTCAGGTACTATTTCTGTCAGCTTGTGACACCGACTCACGCATCGTTTTATGTTTTTCGTTTATGTTTCTTTTTGTTCTTATGTTTATGGGTTACATTATGCCCTTTGCTCTAAGCACTTATTCTCCGGTTATTACGTCTCAGTTGAGATGTATGTTATCTATGCTGAATGTACATTCCGGGCATTCCGGGCGTCTCTCGCCCCCATACGGGTCCTGGACTTATGTCCTGTTCTATGCCTGTCCTTATGTATTCCATTATGTACTTTCGTGACGCATACCTGTAACATTGTATTACTGCACAAATGTCCTATCTGATTATACATGCATTTTCCGACCTGTTGTTTCACTTGGACAGACTTTTGGGTACCATCCTATTCATAATACTATTTTTTGAGTATGTTGTTTCTTTACGCATTAATGTATGCTGTCTTACTACACTGTGCTGTACTGCGATGTTTTTCTTTATATACCTTACAATAAACAGAGAATTTACAAAAAAAAAAAGTATTTAATCAGCCACCAATTGTGCAAGTTCTCCCACTTACAAAGATGAGAGAGGCCTGTAATTTTCACCATAGGTACACTTCAACTATGAGAGACAGAATGGGGGGAAAGAATACAGGAAATCACATTGTAGGATTTCTAATGAATTCATTGGTAAATTTCTCGGTGAAATAAGTATTTGGTCACCTACAAACAAGCAAGATATATGGCTCTCACAGACCTGTAACATCTTCTTTAAGAGTCTCCTCTGTCCTCCACTCATTACCTGTATTAATGGCACCTGTTTGAACTTGTTATCAGTATTAAAGACACCTGTCCACAACCTCAAACAGTCACACTCCAAACCCCACTATGGCCAAGACCAAAGAGCTGTCGAAGGACACCAGAAACAAAATTGGAGACCGGCACCAGGCTGGGAAGACTGAATCTGCAATAGGCAAGCAGCTTGGTGTGAAGAAATCAACTGTGGGAGCAATTATTCGAAAATGGAAGACATACAGGACCACTGATAATCTCCCTCGATCTGGGGCTCCACGCAAGATCTCACCCCGTGGTGTCAAAATGATCACAAGAACGGTAAGCAAAAAATCCCAGAACCACACGGGGGGACCTAGTGAATGACCTGCAGAGAGCTGGGACCAAAGTAACAAAGGCTACCATCAGTAACACACTACGCCGCCAGGGACTCCAATGATGCAGTGCCAGACATGTCCCCCTGCTTAAGCCAGTACATGTCCGGGCCCGTCTGAAGTTTGCTAGAGAGCATTTGGATGATCCAGAAGAGGATTGGGTGAATGTCATATGGTCAGATGAAACCAAGGTAGAACTTTATGGTAGAAACTCAACTCGTCGTGTTTGGAGGAGAAAGAATGCTGAGTTGCATCCAAAGAACACCATACCTACGGTGAAGCATGGGGGTGGAAACATCATGCTTTGGGGCTGTTTTTCTGCAAAGGGACCAGGACGACTGATCTGTGTAAAGGAAAGAATGAATGGGGCCATGTATCGTGAGATTTTGAGTGAAAACCTCCTTCCATCAGCAAGGGCATTGAAGATGAAACGTGGCTGGGTCTTTCAGCATGACAATGATCCCAAACACACCGCCCGGGCAACGAAGGAGTGGCTTCATAAGAAGAATTTCAAGGTCCTGGAGTGGCCTAGCCAGTCTCCAGATCTCAACCCCATATAAAACCTTTGGAGGGAGTTGAAAGTCTGTGTTGCCCAGCGACAGCCCCAAAACATCACTGCTCTAGAGGAGATCTGCATGGAGGAATGGTCCAAAATACCAGCAACAGTGTGTGAAAACCTTGTGAAGACTTACAGAAAATGTTGTACCTCTGTCATTGCCAACAAAGGGTATATAACAAAGTATTGATATGAATACTTATTTTCCACCATAATTTGCAAATAAATTCTTTAAAAATCAGTCAATGTGATTTATGGACTTTGTTGTCTCATTCTGTTTCCATACAGACGACTGTAAAGGCCCAGAGCACCCAAAAATGGAGTTTAAGAGGTATTGCGCAGTAGTGGAGTTGGACAGGGCCTGATGCAGGGCAACTGCACTCTCCCAGGTGGGCATCTAGGGTTGAGCAGCCCCATACCAGCGCCCTGACATAGCAGCTGATGTTGTTCAGAACAGAGCAGAACAAAACTTGGCTGGATGTGGAAATCCAAACAAAACTTGGAGATATCCTGCAGGCACCCTGGAGCAGGCATGAAACATAGCACTGGAATCATGTGCAGGATGCTGCAGGCTGAGAGGAGGGAAGCTAAGCAGATTATATAATGGAAACATAAGCAAGCAAGGGTGACATAGCAAGGAACAGGGAGACCGAGCAAGGAACATAACCATACAAGACATACATGATACAGGGCACAACAAAGGAAAGGGAACAAGGCAAGGAACACAGGGGAAGGAGTGAGGAGCCGGAATCCTCGGACACTTCTCCTTTAAGCAAGGATAGGACATATTAACTGGGACATGGGGAGAGGAGAGAGGAACCAGAATCCTCAGATGATTCAGGGAAGAAGGGCAAAGGTACATATGAGACAGACGCACATGGATACAGGAACTAGCCTAGGACTAAAAGATAACAATTGGAGATTCTGTCACATCTTATGGCCATAGTATGCTTAGCCCACCACTACGCCAAAGTACTCCAATGACGGTGGGTCCTAACGCTAAAGCCTGCTTACTGAATTACTAACATACTAAACATTGAATTGAAACACAGAACCGAGAAGGACATACCTTTAGACTGCAGACTGAGACAAACAGAAAAAAATGGGTGGGACACACCTTATAAAGGAAACAGGAGCTGAAGCAAAGAGCAGAACTATAATCCAGGAATCAGAGGTACAGAACAGAGCATATGGAAATCCAGGAATGGATCACAACAAAACATTGGAACTGAGGCAAGGCAGGGAAAAACTGAGATATGCAGCCTGGATGGACCCTGACACTCTCATAGTTGAAGTGTACCTATGGTGAAAATTACAGGCCTCTCTCATCTTTGTAAGTAACTTGCACAATTGGTGGCTGAGTAAATACTTTTTTGCCCCGCAGTATACACTCACTGGCCACTTTATTAGGTGCACCTTGCTAGTACCGTGTTGGACCCCCTTTTGCCTTCACAACTGCCTTCATTCTTTGTGGCACACTTTCTACAAGGTGCTGGAAACATTCTTTAAAGATCTTGGTCCATATGGACAGGATGGCATCACGCAGTTGCTGCAGATTCCACCACATCCCAAAGGTGCTCTATTGGATTGAGATCTGGTGGCCGTGGAGGCCATTGGAGTGCAGTGAACTCATGGTCATGTTCAAGAAACAAGTCTGAGATGATGTGAGCTTTGTGACATGGTGCATTATCCTGCTGGAATTAGCCATCAGAAAATGGGTACACTGTGGTCATAAAGGGATGTACATGGTCGGAAACAATACTCAGGTAGGCTGACATGTTGAAACAATGCTCAATTGGTACTAAGGGATCCAAAGTATGCCAAGAAAATGTCCAACACACCATTACACCACCATCACCAGCCTAAACCGTTGCACAAGGCAGGATGGATCCATGCTTTCATGTTGTTTATGCCAAATTCTGACCCTGCCATCTGAATGTCGCAGCTGGAATTAAGACTCATCAGACCAGGCAACATTCTTCCAGTTTTACATTGTCCAATTTTGGGTAGCCTGTTTGAATTGTATCCTTAGTTTTCATGTTCTTAGCTGAGAGGAGTGGCACCCGGTGAGGTCTTTGGCTGCTGTAGCCCATCTGCTTCAAGGTTCGACCTGTTGTGCGTTCAGTGAAGGTATTCTGCATACCTTGATTATTTGAGTTACCGTTGCCTTTCTGTCATCTCAAACCAGTCTGCCCATTCTCCACTGACCTCTGACATCAACAAGGCATGTTCGTCCACACAACTGTCGCTCACTGGATATTTTTTCTTTTTCGGACCATTATCTGTAAAACCTGGTTGTGAGTGAAAATCCCTGTAGATTAGCAGTTTCTGAAATACTCAGACCAGGCTGTCTGGCACCAACAACCATGCCACTTAAATCCCCTTTCTTCCACATTCTGATGCTCGGTTTGAACTTCAGCAAGTTGTCTTGACCACGTCCACATGCCTAAATGCATTGAGTGTAATACCCAAGGATTTATGTTAATTGTTCATTGGACATGTAGTTAACCCATTAGTCACAAGGACAAACTGTCCTTTCCAATCATTTGGTTATATAAAAGCCCTTTTTCACCTTGTCACTATTTATATGTTACTTTGAACTTACTTTGTAATTTGGAATGATGTATGACAATCTAATAATAGTTATTTAATTTTATATATTTTTGTTCAAATTATACTAATAAGATTATATAAATGGTCAATATTATCATGAATAACAGGATACTATTTACACTATTATTTATGCAGGTTTCCACCACAATGAGCTTCTTTTTTTTTAAATTGCATCGAGAGGGGATTAAATATAATATTCTTAGCAACAGAAATAATTTCTGTCAAAAAACTATTTTCTCCAGTAAGACAATAACTAAAATAAAGAATCCAGAACATCTGAAGCATTTGGCAAAAAAAGGGAAATAAGGTATAAACATTTTATATATTAGGGACTGCATTATAAAACAACTTCAAACTAAATATTTTGCACATTTGATTGCTATAATTGATTTTTCTCCCTGATATGAATAAATGACCCAAGCTAAATGCCAGCTTCCTGCAAAGAATTTCATTTAAGCTTCAGTGAATTGAAAAGGCTCAACCAGTCTCAACATCTCTAACTTACTAGCAAGTAGCAGAAAATCTACCCGACAGTTGCTATGGAAACATGCACAGGAAAGTGAACCACAAACCTATAAATCCACAGAGAAACCTTCTTAATTGGAAGGCCTTTAACCCACACATTTTTTTTCATAGCTTTACAGTTTATTTCAAAAAAAGATTATTAAATTCCTCAATTGACTTATGAAGGACGATTCCTTCTATATTACTGGAATATCTTTATATCTGTTTCTAAACTTAAAAGCAGAGTTGGAATGGTAAAAGTTAACAGAGATCTGAGAAAAAATAGATTTAAAATTACATAACAAAGCACTTCGGAAGGGAATATTATCAGCGAGAAAATAATATTTAAGGCCAATTGTGACAAAGACAAAATGTGCAGAATTGCTACAAATTTTTTTATCTAGAATCTCACAATAAAAACTGTAAACTGGTGTTTCTAATATACAATTGTGTGGAAAAGAAAGTACACCCTCTTTGAATTCTATGGTTTTATATATATAACAATTATCTGTTATTTAGCAGGTTTAAAAATTAGATAATAGCTACCTCAGATGAACAGCACATGATATATTACACTGTGTCATGAGTTATTCATCAAAAATAAACCCAAAATGATGAAGTCCAGACCTCAACGCCATTGAAATGCTGTGGTGGGACCTTGAAAGAGCTGTGTGTAAACAAATGCCCGCAAACCGCAATGAACTGAAGCAACACTGTAAAGAAGAATGGGCCAAAATTCCTCCACAATGATGTGAGAGACTCACATACAAACTTGTATAACTTGCATATACTTTTGTATAAAGTCATACAAAAATACAATTACTTCAACTTATTGCTGCTAAAGGTGGTCCTACAAGTTATTGAATCATAAAGTGTACTTAGTTTTTCACAAATTACTTTTGGATTTACAAAATCCATTTTGGCTATATTTTTGTTGAGTAAATCATGACACGGTATAATAATCATGTGTTGTTGTTCATCTGAGGTTGTATTTATAGCAATGAGATGTGCTGGCCATTCAAAGATGGAAGGCTTTAATTGTGTTGTTAATGCTAGGATAAGATGTAGTGTTTTGCAGGAAAAGTTTTCAGTGTCATGTTGGTTTGTATAGTGTATTTTAGAATACCTTCCAGCAATAAAAGGATTAAAATTAGACTTGTGCATTCGTATTCAGGTAAACATGAAAATGAACACTAAGGGTGCGTTTTCGTTGTTCAGCCCAAATACCGAAGAAACGAATATGACGGCAGCAAAATGTACACGAAGACGAAGACACACAACACAAAGAATCCTCATGTTTGTCTTCGTTAATATCTCCAAGAAATCTCCCTGGTCCTTTCCCCATCTTTGCAGGGGTTAATGGGAGTTAAAGGTCCGTGCGAGTGACTCTATTGGTCAACCAATCGAACCACCAATCGGGTCAGAGGACATCACCAAAAGCACTGCGATTTTGCCCTAAGGTGAACTTCTTCCAAAATCGCTGCACTTTTGGTGTCGTCCTCTCACCTCTGCTTTGTGACCTGACCTCGATTCTGGATCTTAAACCTCTTGTTACCATGCCTGGCTCTTGTTGTGCTATTTGTTTCCTGCAATGACTATTATTTTAGCTAGAAGCATTTCCTTGGGGACCGGGTTACCTGTAATAAACATGTTTAAACTGCTTATAGTACAATGCTGTATACCCGTCAGGACCCGGAGCATTTCAGAGATTTAATAGTTAGGTCGAACTCTTCTTGAGTAACTTCCTGTCGGGAATTCGGGAGGAGGAACCCGGTATGCAGGATACCTCACAGCGGTGAGGGCAGTAAGTCCAGAAATAAATAGCCAAAGTCCAGGATTGGAGAAAACAGCATAAGCGGTATTTATTAGCCAAGGGTCAGGAACGGAGAAATCAGCAATAACGGTATTCAATAGCCAAAGGTCAGGAATGGAGAAATCAGCAGAAACGATATTCAATAGCCAGGGTTCAGTAACAGGAATCAGATAGATAGGCAGTAACACCATAGAGCTCTGAACAACACAATAACTGAGCACTGAATGATATTCAGAGCTAGTTTTTAAAGCTACCACCAGGGGTCGCTCCGCCTCCGTGCGTAACGTCGTTGACGCGCGTTCCCCGCCTCCTCCATTCAGGAATCCACAAAGGGAGGTGGGGACGCGTGTGCGCGCCTCTGAATGCAGACGGCGCGGCAGCCGACGGAGCAGCAGTGAGGACGGCCGCGGCGTGGGAGCTGGTGCCCGCCATTGGCGGGTACTCAGGTGAGTCGCTTCGTCGGGGTCCTTGCTGAGGACCCTGACAGTACCCCCTCCTGAGGGGAGGCCTTCCGACCCTAGCAGGTTTAGGGCGGTCAGGATGGTGATGGTGAAACGCAGAAACTAAATCAGGGGCGTGAACCTCATTGGCTGGTTGCCAAGAATCCTCCTCAGGACCGTATCCTCTCCAACGGATCAGGTATTGTAAGCGTCCATGGAAACGTCGAGAGTCCAATATCTCCTCGACCTCGTATTCTTCAACGTCATTAACTATAATTGGAGCAGGAGGATTGGGACAACGATTAGGGTATGGGTTTGCAGACCATGGTTTAAGGAGGGAGATATGAAACACGGGATGGATGGACATAGTGCTGGGTAGCTCGAGCTCCACGGCCAGAGAAGAGATAAGGCGAGAGATGCGAAAAGGTCCTATGTATCTTGGACCCAGCTTCTTTGTAGGACAGTCAAGACGAAGGTGTCTAGTCGATAACCAAACCTTATCACCCAGGTGGTATGCAGGAGCATCGGAACGACGTTGGTCGGCAAAAAATTTGTGTTGTAGCTGAGTCTTTTTTAGCGTCTCCCTCAGCATCTCGTACGTCTTAGTAAGCTTGATGATTTGTTCAGAAACTGAAGGAACAACACATGGTATGGGGGAACCCGGGAGCATGGAAGGATGATATCCGTAGTTGGCGTAAAAAGGAGACATGTTGATGGAGCGATGAATGTGGTTATTGTAGGCGAATTCCGCCAAAGGTAAGTACTGATCCCAGTCGTCCTGTAAATGAGTGGTGAAGCAGCGTAGGTATTGCTCTAATGTCTGATTGGTGCGCTCGGTCTGACCATTACTCTGAGGGTGGAATGCCGTGGAAAGAGACCGTTGTATATGCAGCTGTTCACAGAATGCCTTCCAGAACCGAGAGGTGAATTGGGAGCCGCGATCAGATACTATATCAGTAGGCAGACCATGTAAGCGAAATACCTCTCGAATGAACAGAGAGGCCGTCTCCGCAGCGGAGGGAAGGTGATTGATGGGGATAAAGTGAGCCATTTTGGAGAAGCGATCGACTACCACCATTATTGTAGACTGGTTGTGTGAAGGAGGCAAATCTGTGATAAAATCTACAGTGATATTGGTCCATGGTCTTGAGGGGATCGGCAGCGGTTGCAGAAGACCGGCAGGTCTCTTGTGCATCTCCTTGGAACGGGCACAGGGAACACAGGAGGATACAAATGATGCAACGTCTTCCTTTACCTCAGGCCACCAAAAGGACCGTTGTATCAAATCGAGGGTCTGTTTGATACCTCCATGACCCGCGGCAGGGGTGTCGTGGAATGACTGTAGTATCTGTAGGCGGTCTTCGGGTGGAACGTAGATGAGGTTGTTATGAAAGTAATAACCGTGCTGGTAACGTAACCCGGGAATCTCAGAGGGATTAATGTCTCTGGAATGTTGACGTACAGAATCCCATACTGAGTGGGTAACAGCTAGGAAATGGTTAGGGGAGAGAACCGTGTCTTGGTTTGAGGATGACGAGGTTAATTCATACATCCGGGATAGGGCATCTGCCTTGCCGTTACGAGACCCTGGACGATAGGTGATATGTAGTGGAAACCGGGTAAAAAACAGTGACCATCTTGCTAGTCGAGGTTGCAGGCGTCTAGCCGAACGTAGGTACTCTAAATTTTTATGATCCGTCAAGACGGTGATGGGGTGAAGAGTACCCTCGAGAAGATGTCGCCATTCCTCCAGTGCTAATTTTATGGCCAACAGTTCACGTTCGCCTATACAGTAATTTCTCTCAGCAGGTGAAAGCGTTCTGGAAAAGAAGGCTACAGGGTGAAGTTGCCCATCAGAGTCTTGTCTTTGGGAGAGGACAGCCCCTACAGCAGTGTCAGAGGCATCGACCTCGAGTGTGTATGGTCTTTGAGGAACAGGTAGTTGCAGGATAGGAGCCGAGGCGAATTTCTCCTTCAAATAGTCGAAAGCCCTTTGGGCCGCCTCAGTCCAAATAAATCTTTGGTTCTTCGAAGAAAGGATGGTAATAGGTTGTATGGTTCGTGAGAAGTTGCGAATGAATTTGCGATAAAAGTTTGCGAAGCCGACGAACCGCTGTACTCCTTTGCGGTCTGTAGGAGCTGGCCAATTGAGAAGTGCCGTAACCTTTTTGGGATCCATCTCTATACTGGTTGGAGTCAGAATATATCCCAGGAACTCAAGTCTCTGTACCTCGAACATGCATTTCTCCAATTTGACATATAGTCCGTGCGTCCTCAGACGGGTCAGAACTTGGCAAACATGTACACGATGCTTCTCCAAGGACGGTGAAAATACTAATATGTCATCCAGATACACAATAACAAAATGGTCTAAAATGTCATGGAATACATCATTGATGAAATGCTGGAAAGTGGCTGGGGCATTACACAGGCCGAATGGCATAACAAGATATTCAAAATGTCCATAACGACACCGAAAAGCTGTTTTCCACTCGTCATCCTTGCGTATCCTCACCAGATTATAAGCCCCGCGTAGGTCAAGCTTGGTAAAATATTTAGCAGGTCGAACATGTTCCAGTAATTCTGGGATGAGTGGTAAAGGATAGCGGTTTTTAATTGTGATGTTGTTTAGCTCCCGGTAGTCTATGCATGGGCGCAAGCCCCCCTCTTTTTTATGAACAAAAAAGATCCCAGCCCCAGCAGGGGAAGTAGAAGGTCTTATGAAACCTTTCGCAAGATTTTCTTCAATATAATCTTTCAGGGTAGTAAGTTCAGGTTCCGAGAGAGGATAAATACGGCCGAAGGGTATAGTAGAACCAGGTAGGAGGTCAATGGGACAATCATATGGCCTGGAAGGGGGTAATTTGTCAGCACTTCTCTTCTCAAATACGTCTTTAAATTGTTGATAGGGAAGGGGAATCTCTTGGAGGGAAACAGTCTGTGTGAGACAGATGGATGTAGTCTTAAGACAGCGACTGGTACAATGCAAGGAGGAGAACTGAAGTATACCAGTCTCCCAATCAATGAGAGGGTTATGTCTCCTGAGCCAAGGGAGACCTAAAATGAGAGGAGACACTGGAGAGGGTACAACATCGAACTGGATGGTCTCGGTATGACCCTTCCCTATTTGAAGGATCAAAGGAACAGTCTCTTTAACAATAGGAGCGGTCTTGAGAGGACTTCCGTCCACGAGTTGAATAGCTACCGGGTTCTTCTTGAGACGTGTAGGGATATTCAGAGTCTGGAGAGTCTTGATGTCGATAAAATTCCCGCTGGCTCCTGAGTCCACCATGGCTGTGAGACGGGCTGTGCCTTTAATCCACTGTAAAGATACGGAGATAGACAGATGAGGTAATAGGTAAGGATGTCTATTGGAACTGGTATGAAACAAAACGATCGGTTCCTTACCCTTGGAGTAGCGGGCACGGAGTCTGCAGTTTTTGAATAGATGGCCTAGATTGCCACAATACATGCAGAGGTTCAAGGCTCTACGACGTTCTCTTTCTTCGGTTGAGAGGGGGCCCCGAACAATACCTATCTGCATAGGTTCTTCCGTGGGAGGAGAAGGGACCCCGGGATGATTCCCCACAGGTGTCCAACTGGAGCTAGTGGCTTGGCGTTCAGCTCGCCTCTCTCGTAGCCTCCTGTCGATCTGGGTAGCCAGGCGTACAAATTCTTCTAAGGATGGTGGGATAGATGTGCGTGCCAGTTCATCTTTAATAGCTTCTGACAAACCCCATCGAAACTGGTCATGTAGAGCAGGTTCGTTCCAGTTTGATTCCAGAGCTAGGCGTCGGAATTCCGAGATGTATTCCTCCACCGGCCGCCTACCCTGCTTCAATGCCCGCAATGTAGTTGTAGCTGAGGAGGCCCTGTAAGGGTCTTCATAGAGGGAATCTAAAGCCTCACGAAAGGAATGCCAAGAGTCCAATATTGAACTATTGCTGTGCAATAGGTGATGCGCCCAAAGTTGAGGTTCACCGGATAACAGGAATATAACCGTGTGTACCTTGATGTAATCAGTTGGATACGTCCGGGGTTTCAGACGAAACAGGATCTCACATGAAGTTATAAAAGCACGATACATACTCCGTTCTCCCGAGAACCGTTCTGGTAGAGGAACCTGTGGCTCAAGAGCAGTGGCGCCTTCAACAACTGGAGGTGCTATAACAGGTGGATTAGCAGGAGCTTGTTCAGGAGGTGCATTTTGTTGTACCTGAAGGTGAAGTACCTCCTGTCTCAGGTGGCGCTGGTCGGTTTGGATCTCCTGGAGCGTCTGTTGGAAGTTGGCTAATTGTTGTGTGAGAGCAGTAATCGGATCCGGAAAACCTGCGGGTTCCATGCTGGCTCAGTTATTATGTCGGGAATTCGGGAGGAGGAACCCGGTATGCAGGATACCTCACAGCGGTGAGGGCAGTAAGTC
Source organism: Spea hammondii (assembly GCA_029215755.1). Taxonomy (NCBI): domain Eukaryota; kingdom Metazoa; phylum Chordata; class Amphibia; order Anura; family Pelobatidae; genus Spea; species Spea hammondii. Next base: position 70,646,575 of record JARDYJ010000004.1, read on the forward strand.
CAGAAATAAATAGCCAAAGTCCAGGATTGGAGAAAACAGCATAAGCGGTATTTATTAGCCAAGGGTCAGGAACGGAGAAATCAGCAATAACGGTATTCAATAGCCAAAGGTCAGGAATGGAGAAATCAGCAGAAACGATATTCAATAGCCAGGGTTCAGTAACAGGAATCAGATAGATAGGCAGTAACACCATAGAGCTCTGAACAACACAATAACTGAGCACTGAATGATATTCAGAGCTAGTTTTTAAAGCTACCACCAGGGGTCGCTCCGCCTCCGTGCGTAACGTCGTTGACGCGCGTTCCCCGCCTCCTCCATTCAGGAATCCACAAAGGGAGGTGGGGACGCGTGTGCGCGCCTCTGAATGCAGACGGCGCGGCAGCCGACGGAGCAGCAGTGAGGACGGCCGCGGCGTGGGAGCTGGTGCCCGCCATTGGCGGGTACTCAGGTGAGTCGCTTCGTCGGGGTCCTTGCTGAGGACCCTGACACTTCCGCTAACAAGTTTACTACTGAATTAGGAGAGATGGTAGATAACTTAGCGTCTCATAGGAATGTGTGTGTACGTGTATTAGTTTGAGAAGAGTAGAGGGCTTTGTGGCCATCATAAAGGTATTTATAGTAATATGTGAAGTGTTCATAGATAGCATCTAGGTGTGAAGTCATGAGATCAGCTGGAGTGTGGATCTGGGGCTTAAGCGGCTTGCCAACATTGTGTCTGTTTTTTTTTTCCCGTTCATTGCATAGCTTTTAAAATAGCCTCAGAGAAAAGCAGGTTAAGCTCTGCCTTTTTAATCATTAATTTGTGTAACGTTGCCTGGTACCTGGTGGACTTATGTATTATGCTCTAGTCTGTGAGATATATTTGTTATGCCTCTCCTTTTTTACGGGAGGCTAATCGAATTAAAGCACCAGTATTGCTGCTTAATGTGCCTCCCACAATGTTGCAATAGACACAAGGGGAGTGCAGTTAATTCCTCCAAACTCTTATTATAGACTCTTTGAGTCCATAATAACTGGGTCTGCCAATAAGGAGTCATTAAGCTTTCATCATTTCAGAGGGAGTCTGGGAGACAAAGCAGAGAACAAGCCTGCTACCACTCCATGATCTGACCAAGATATCTTGTGAATGGCGAATGTGATTAAATTAGGGATCAAGTTTTGTGAAACAAATAGTAAATCTATGCGTCGTGGGGATGTGAGTAGAACGTTTGTGACGATGTGTGGCATGGAAATGTTGAGTGTAGTGCCCCAATATTTAGGTGATGTTTAAAATCTCGGCATGGAGTGAGGTGTATTTTGTATAGCTTTGAGTTATTTGTGTGGGACATTGAGACCATATGTGCGGTGTGTTATTAGCCTCAGTGCGGACCCCTCGAAAACGTCTCCACGACTCACTGCCATCCATATTGTATTCAGTGGCAACATAATTAACCACGTGGACCTGCTTATGTCTTGTAAAAAATGGATAAATACAAAGTAGTTGAGTACGTATTTATGGGTCAAAAGTAAGACTGAAGGGTTTCGGAGCAGAGGGGAAAATTATCACTACTGTAGAATAGAGGTAGACCAACTTCGGCCAAAATGTCTATTGCTTAAGAGTTATGATCTCTATCGAAAAAGACGTCTCAGGAAAACATAAAATGGCTCAAACATAGTAAAATTGTGGAGAGTATTTAAGAGTACTCCTCACCACCCTCAGGAGAGGCAAGGTGGAAAAAAATCACATGCATCAACTAGGGGTATTCCATTGCCACCTGGAGAACATATTAGTAAAGCATGCCGAATGTGACAATGGGGCCCGATAGCAAGTCCTCATTCCTGTCCCCACTAAAATAAAATGTCACCAAAGCAAACATAGAAGCATTAATGTTGGAGAACCCATAAGTTAGGGTAGAAAAACTACCCCACCTAAATATAGCTCAGAATAACTAATGGTCCCAGCAAGTGCAACTTAACTTAAGAGGTGCTTCTATAGAAAGTCAATGTCCCCCAACAGTCCGGTGTCACCTCAGATCAGTCCAAGCTCCACGTGGGAGGAGGCTGCTTTGGGTGGCAGGTGATCTCTGCACAATGGAATATGTGTTAGGATCAGGTCTTCCACAAGTAGTATGAAGAAGTTGCGACACTCGGCTGGAAACTTTTATCACAATGTGTAGATGAGCAGCATATGTTGTGGTCCTCACATCATTGTAGCTCGAATTCGGTGCTTCGCAAGATCCGGTCCAAGATGATGATAAAAATAACACTAATAATGAAAAAAGGAAAAAGTGAAAAAAAAGAATAAACATTATCTCCTCTGGAAGGTTGTTTGTAAAGGCAATTACATTCTTCTGGTATAGAGTTGATGTGGATGTATGTGGTGAGTGTGAGTCACTAGGCCGCCTGAACAGGAGCCTGATGATCGATTGGGAGGTTGGAGGCTCATCAGATTTTGCAGGTTCTCTATGTCATGTGTGATATGGATCTCCACCTTCTGCAAGAACCCCGGTCCATTGGAGGAGTCCCAAGAGCAATTTAGGTGTCATTGTGCCACACGATGAGGCGCAATGGGAATCTCCAGTGGTAACGCAACCCTTTTCAACGCAGCAAGGGGCTTAGGCACTATGCCGTGAGTCCAGTGCCCTGCCGTGTAGACCCCCTGCCATGTGTCCATGTGCCCTGTCCGAGGCCTATTCAGATGTGTGCCCTGTCTAAGGGCTTTCCAGCCGTATTGCCAGTCAAGAGGAATCCTGTGTTCCACTTTCTGTGTTTTTCTATTTGCCTGTCTGTACCTTCCTACCTGTCAATAGGCATTGTGGGGTACAAACAGAGCCTCTGGTATCTCCTCCAACTGTGCTCCTAACAGACCTGCTTACCTGAGCCCTGACAACAAAAACAGACTGCAAAAGAGTGCAGCAGCCGGCTCTTCACTTCATGTTCTCTGAACAGAGCATGAGGGTGTCCAGCCTATTGGGTAGAGGGCAATAGGCATGGGACAGGTAATTGAGGTCCTAAAGCCATTAAGAAATGAGAACGAGGACTTGAACAACACATTACAAGTGTAGGTTGCAAAGCTTACCAGTAGACTGATAGACGAGCTGAAATGTTGCTTTCAAGTCATCATGATCACCCGAGAGTACACGCTGACTACCCTCTGTGACCCAAGGGCTATGGGCAAGTTATGCCTTAAAAAATAATTTTTAAACTTCTTTCAGTCCAGTTCTGAACCTCTATGTTATTGGGACCAGAAAGCAATGCCCTACTACTACTCCTGCTCATCTTTGAACGTCTTTACTGGGGGGAACCTTTTTTTTTTCTTTGTAAATCTTTATTTCATTTTAAACATACAAGTGTAAAAATATTGTTAGAAAAATAATACCGTAATATTTCATTGATATAACAATAATAACAGACACTGTATCCTAATCAAAGATCGAAAGTAAGAATCTAAAGTGCCATTTAACAACATAAATCACACTGTACAGTATAGTGCCTGGTTAAGAATAATTAACCTAGGATAACAAGCACTACATACAGACACGCTCATTTAAGCATACTGGACGTCAGAGGCAGTTACAGGGCCAGGGGAGAGTGCGCCGGTAGGATCTATAAAGAATCTGAAATTAATGCCCAGGGTCCCCTTTAATCTAAATTTGCAAACATTGCATTCTCCATCCATTTCTGGTAATTTGAGAGGATATTTCGATCCAAGTGGGGATATCTTTAGATCCCCAATATCTCGCATATACATGTTTTGTGGCCATCAGGATTTGAATAATTAGTAACTCTAGGGAGTTAAATCCCAGGGGCCATGCTGATTTTGCTTTAAGACATTAATTTGATTTTCAGGGGAGAGAGTTCTCCACAGTCCCACCAAATGTGATGCTGGGTGCCAAGCTCTTTTTCGCATCTCCAGCACAGAGTACCAACTGATTGCTGGGATAGTAGTATTTTTATAAAGGTTTCAAATATGGTGGCACAGTGGACAGCTCTCTTAAGCAAATCAAAATGCGTGAATCTACATCTCAAAATTCAATTCATGTTCCCATTTCCTAAACCCAGCGAGTTTCTCTCCTAGTTTATGTTGATGTAGAATCCTATTTATGTTCGTGGCAATTTGTGGCTATCTTCTATTGTATAAATTTGATCCGTTCATATCTGAGCCACTGGCAAGTTTTGACTTTCTTGACCTTGCTTGCCATCATATGAGACAGCATTATTGAATCGTGAACCTGGAAGACGTCTGGAAATAACATACCTCCTTCTCGTATGTTGTGAGTCATGGAAGTAAAGGAGATTCTGGGTTTTCTTGGTCCCCACACAAACCTGAGAAACAGATCTTGAAATTCTTTCAGAGTGTGTCGAGAAACAAACAATGGGACTGTTCTCATTAAATACTCCAATTTAGGTATTAAATATGATCGAACTGCATTCATTTTCCCTATCCATGAAATATAAATATTTTCCCATTTATTTAATGTTTGATTTAACTCCTTGTATAGATGATTGTAGTTATTATTAATTAACTTATACCAGTTAAAGTTCAGTCTAATACCCAGGTAAATCAATTCATTTTTTGACCAATTAAAGTCATATTTTGCCTTCATCCTTGAAGGGATTTTTTTTAGATTAACTTTATATTTGGATAGTTTGATAAATATTCAGATGCTGTTAATTGCTATAGGTAGGGAATGTTCCGGGTTAGAGAGTGTGAGGACCACATCATCTGTGATAAAGTGATTTAAAAATTTTGATCGGGGAGAACCTTTTTCAGTCAAAGACTGAAACGTTGACCTGTAAAAGAGGAATCTGTATTGGAAAAAGACCTAGAGTGCTGGTAACTATCTATAGACTGTGTATATTACTTTGCCTTGTTACCTAGCACCAGGCTACTACAGAATTTGGTTGGAGTGAAATAGCATATTGGATTTAGAATTGGCCACGGCATTTATTTACTAAATGCCGCGACATTGTTTATTACTCCAAATTTAACAGTATTAAAGAAATGTACACGTCTTAAAATTCTGAATTTAAAACTGAACCGACCATAACTTAATGGTCCTATTGACGACACCAGCCCCGCCAGATACCACCAGTCGTTGTAAAACTCAGGACACGATGGGTCGGGGCAATAAACACCTTGAATGTAGAAAACCTGTATGGGCATCACTCTAACATCTAACATCTAACACAACATGAATGTATGCCCATACCACAAACTAGATCAAGGTCTAAAAACCTCTGGATCACTCCGCCAGATCCCAACGCAATCCAATGCAGCCGTCCTCCGCTGAATTCCTAGACTCGGGGAGGGAGGGCGGGAATCTTCTCTCCTCTGTATATCAGTTTGAAATAATAAATATGGTTATTTTCACATAAATTTAGACAGTATATTTTCCCTCCAAAATAAATCCCACCCAGGTGACACTGATCCTCCCCCAGTTCCTTCCTGAGTGCATGGCTGGGTCATGTAACCCCTTCTGCCTATACGTCTCCAGGGGTCTCTTTTATGGCATACAAAGATGCCAACAAAGCCTGCAAAAAGGAGAATTTTTTAAGTATGTAAATGGAAAAAAGTTAAAGGTAGAGAATGTTGGTACGTTATTATCTGAAACCGGAAATTTGGTTAGCGAGGACAGAGAGAAAGCTGACATCTTAAATGCTTTTTTTTCTTCTGTTTATACCAAGGAAGAACCAATGATGGAGCCCCTGCTGGCTAATTTTAAGGAACCGTTGCAGCAAACATGGGATTGACTGACACAAGAAAAAGTGCTCAAGCAATTAAATACTGTTAAGGTAGACAAGGCCCCTGGACCGGATGGTATACACCCAAGGGTACTGAAGGAGCTAAACCTAATTCTGGCCCAACCATCATTACTAATCTTTCAGCTCGGGCATAGTTCCATTAGATTGGTACAAGGCAGATGTTGTGCCCATATTTAAAAAGGGATAAAAATTAGACTTGCGCATTCATCTTCGGGCGAACATGAAAACGAGCACGAAGAGGCCGTTTTTTTGTTCGTTCCGAAGGAACGCAGAACAGAATACAGTGCCGGCAAAACGTAGGCGAAGACGAAGACTCACAACCACGAAGAATCGAAGATAGTCTTCGTTTTTGCCACGCAGCCGCCAAAATTTCAAACAGGAGTGAGCTGATCCTCGTCTGTCCAATCAGCTCACTCTTGTGACGTCACGCTAAGGGTCTCGTCCAATGCCTGTGCTGCTGTTTTTTTAATTCTGAAAGCGCCTTTATAAGACCAGAGCTTGCCTGAGAGATCCATTCATTTTTCGCTGTGACTGCTTTGGCAACACTGCTGTGCTGCATCCGAGCGTTACAGAGAGAGATTGTTCTGTTCTGTGTGAGACTGGTAAGCCTCAGCCTGCCATTTCTCACAGTGTACTCTTCCTCACTTCAGTTCTACTGAATTAATAATTTTATTAATTTAGTCATTTTTTTATTTAATTTTTTTCCAGTGCTTCTGTCATCAACTGTGTAGTGCTGTTGAGTTGACAGTGCACCCAGTGCCTCAGTGGCACTGGGGTGCCCTTGCCCTGGGCTGGCACTAGTGCCTACTGCCTGTCCTGTCTTCAGTTAGATAAATTAAATAATAGAATTTATAAATAATGATTTAATAGAATATATAATAATTTAATAGTACATTAATTTATAATATTATATATATTTGTCAGTCATATATATATTATATACCATAGTATACTAGTGTAGAGTGTACTGTAGACATTCAAGACATCTACTAGTGTCTAATCTAAAATCATTATATTAGTAATATTATATAATTCATTTTAGCTAGCTTAATAGTTAATTAGCTATAAATAAAATTAATAATTAATTACTACTAGCTTATAGTTCAGCTAATCTTATTAGTACTGGTGCTGCAGCTCTTTAGTTTGTGCTTTGTTTTAGCAACAGCAAGAGACCAAGTCAGTTTTTCTTAATTAATAATATTTCATTTTATTTCATTTGTTTTGCTCACCTCAGTCCATCAGTGAAGTGAACTTGTTGGGCTAGTGAGTGCTGCCGCATAAGTGCTGTGTGTTTTTGTACAGCAAGCAGTGAAGCTAACTGTTTTGCTCTTACATTTTATTTTCTATTCTAATTTCTTTTCAAGAAAGATTGACTGTGTGACGACAACAACTGTACTAAGCAAAGCTTCCAGGTACTAGCTGTAGTACTAAAATAATTCTAATCTTCTTTAATCTTAATTTATAATATATTATAAATATATAATATAATATAAATTGTAATTCATAATCTATAATATAAGTAATTCTAATTCTAAATTCTAATTCATAATCTATATTCTTCTATCTATAATACATAATATAAGTAATTATTTCTAATCTATTAATATTATATAACTTAATATTAATTAATAAATCATATACTGAATCTGATTTAACCTCACTTTAGCTTAGTGGGCTTGAGAGCATCTGCCTAGAGGTAGATTTATAGTGAGGAAATATAGCTTTAGCATAGTAGTAGGCTAAGCTCTTAGGCCCGTGTAAATTCAAATTAAAAATAAAATACTGCTAGTTATATAAACAGTTAATCTTGAGTTAATAATTTAAATAACTTTAGCACTTTGGCAGATTGCACACAACAGCACAGTGCAGTTGTGCATAGTTTTACTTTTTAAGCAGTAGCACTGCAGAGAACTTCCTCTAATTTTTTTGTCTTTAATTTGTTTTTCCTTTTTTTTTATTTATTTATTTTTTATAGTTTTTTAAACACTACACTACACATACAACACAAAATTTGAAATGGATCCTCCTTTTGGGACTAAGGAGGGACAAGCTCCATCTACCACCACCACCACCACTAGCAGCACCACCACCAGTTCTAAGATGCAGCCTTTGCGTCAGTCTAGTCGGCCAAGTAGGCCAAGCTCTCGCTTATCATTTGGGGAAGCATTGCTTGAAGGATCATCAAGTAAAGGAAAGGCACCACAAGCAGGCAGTAGTAGGGCTGCTAGGCCCACATGCTCTATGTTTTTTTACGGAAAGCCTAAAGCACCAGAAGCACGTTCAAAGTTAAAGGGTAGCACAACTAGTACTTCTACTAGCCCAGTCAGTAAAAAGAAGTGCCTTTTTCCCCAAGCAGCATCTTCCCCATCCACAAGCAGCATGCAAGGTACCAAGCAGAGCCAAATTAGCAGCAAGACTCAGAGGGGTTTTCCCAAACCAAAGCGATCTCATTCCTTTGTAGGGAAAACCACCACCACCTCTACCACCACTAGTGCTGCGCCTACTGTTCTCCCCAGTACCGCCACGCCATGTCCTCCTAGCACCTCTAGCAAGCCACCAAGTCCTTAAAATATTTTTGTAAAGACAGTTAGAGAGATGGCTACACATAGTGGAATTCCAGCTAGCGAGGTAGCAGAGGAGCCTGAGACTGAGAGGCCAAGTGCAGAGTCTGTTCTTCCTGCTCGCACTACTACTAGTCACGATATCAGTCTTAGCTCCAGCCTAGCAGGAATTCCATTTGATCTGGCTAATGAAGAACTAGACTATGAGCCAGAGGAAGTAGAGGAGATGAGTGATCAGGAATCAGATTCCTCAGGGAGCAGTGTCCAAATGAATAGTGCACAATTTTCCCCTGAGCCTCCACCTTCTCCGCTGCGATCATCACCACCACCAGCAGCAGCAAAACCTACCAAATCTGCTAGACTTAAAGTAATTAGCAGTCCCACTATGGCCAGTACTGGTAGTACCACCAGTGCCACCACCACTAGTTCTGCCGCTGTTCATCCACCCCGAGCAGTAGAAGCAGCACCCAAGGCACAACCCAAGGCTATGCACGCCCCAATTTGGGAGCACTTTGAAAATGTTGAAGACGGGCGCTATGGAAAGTGCAAACATTGTGGGAAGCTAATAAGCAGAGGGAAAGTGTAGCCAGCTTACGCTAGGGCCTTGTGTCTGAGCTCTGGAAGTCCGCTCCCAAACGTCTAGGACTGACAGTGTTTGGATGCTTTGCTCTGGGGTGAAACAGGTGAGCGGGTCGCCAATTGCCCACTCATTCACCTTTCCCAATGCTGCTGGTGGTGGTGGTGCCAGCGTCTCTTCTCTGCCAGTTCGCTTCCTGGCTAGTGTCATGCCTCAAATGTCCCTAATGGTAAGGGTAGTTTCTCCCCCTGGCTGCGTCTGTTTGCGGTGTGGCAACGCCTGCTACCTCCGCCAGTGTAGCCAGCTTACTCTAGGGCCTTGTGTCTGAGCTCTGGAAGTCCGCTCCCAAACGTCTAGGACTGACAGTGTTTGGATGCTTTGCTCTGGGGTGAAACAGGTGAGCGGGTCGCCAATTGCCCACTCATTCGCCTTTCCCAATGCTGCTGCTGGTGGTGGTGCCAGCGTCTCTTCTCTGCCAGTTCCCTTCCTGGCTAGTGTCATGCCTCAAATGTCCCTAATGGTAAGGGTAGTTTCTCCCCCTGGCTGCATCTGTTTGCGGTGTGGCAACGCTTGCTACCTCCGCCAGTGTAGCCAGCTTACGCTAGGACCTTGTGTCTGAGATCTGGAAGTCTGCTGCCAAACGTCTAAGACTGACAGTGTTTGGATGCTTTGCCTTGGGGTGAAACGGGTGAGCGGGTCGCCAATTGCCCACTCATTTGCCTTTCCCAATGTTGCTGCTGGTGGTGGTGCCAGCGTCTCTTCTCTGCCAGTTCGCTTCCTGGCTACAGTCATGCCCAAAATGTCCCTAATGGTAAGGGTAGTTTCTCCCCCCTGGCTGCCTCTGTTTGCGGTGTGGCAACGCCTGCTACCTCCACCTGAGTGACCAGTTTACGCTAGGGCCTTGTGTCTGAGCTCTGGAAGTCTGCTGCCAAACGTCTAAGACTGACAGTGTTTGGATGCTTTGCCCTGGGGTGAAACAGGTGAGCGGGTCGCCAATTGCCCACTCATTTGCCTTTCCCAATGTTGCTGCTGGTGGTGGTGCCAGCGTCTCTTCTCTGCCACTTCGCTTCCTGGCTACAGTCATGCCCAAAATGTCCCTAAATGGTAAGGGTAGATTCTCCCCCCTGGCTGCCTCTGTTTGCGGTGTGGCAACGCCTGCTACCTCCGCCGGAGTGGCCAGCTTACGCTAGGGCCTAGTGTCTGAGCTCTGGAAGTCTGCTGCCAAACGTCTAAGACTGACAGTGTTTGGGTGCTTTGCTCTGGGGTGAAACAGGTGAGCGGGTCGCCAATTGCCCACTCATTCGCCTTTTCCATTTCCTTTTCCATTTCCATTTAATTTTTTTCCGTCTGATACACAACCAACCAAACATAACACACACAATAACACAAATAACACAGTGACATAACACATAACACACACAACACACACACAACACATAACACAATAACACAGTGACATAACACACATAACACACACACGTACAATGCACAAATCACAAAGACCTTTCCTCCTGTTATTTGCCCTGGCCTTCACTTCTACACTCACTAATAGCATTACATTAACACTATAACTGACACTTCACCCTATAACAGGGGCGTCCAAGTTTTTTCTGCAGTGGGCCACTTCATCAGAATTGTATACGTGCGCGGGCCGCACTCATTTTTCACTGTGAGAAAATATGGCCTTTAATAAGATATGCAGATTAAAAAAAAGTAAATGACACAAAACCTTTACTTTTCCTCTCACTGATTTCTGGGATTTCTGGGCCTACAAATTCAGGATTCTGGATAAGTAAAAATAAAATAGTTCTATTTATTTTAGCGATGCACTAAAATGAAAATTCTGGACCAAAACTGAAAATTCAGGGTTCACTTAGCCGAAACTGAAAATGACCCCCCACACACTTTTAATAAAAGTAAGTTACACACCAAAATTGTACAAAAAATTATATATTATGATTGTTAACAGCAATCTCAGGCATACCCAGATTCCAGCATGTACTGGTTGGCTGGGCATTGTATCGGTATTTTTTGTCCAATTTTAGTGTGTAACCACGCTTTTATTAAAAGTAACACACCACATCTGGTCAAAAAAAATCAACAATATGACTTGGCATGATAGGAGTGTGATTGCTAACAGCAAACACACTCTTTTTATACCCAGACAACCAGTAAATGCTGGAACCTAGGCATGATGGGACTGTGATTGCTGTTAGCTGTTAGCAATCCCACTCCTATCATCCCAAATCAGCCAGTACATGCTGGTACAGGGTGGCTGTAAGTGCAGACCCCATACTGCTGGCAGCATCAATACACAAGGGGGGCAGCTAGCCAGGTTTCAGCATGTACTGGCTGACTTGGCATGATAGGAGTGTGATTGCTAACAGCAAACACACTCTTTTTATACCGAGGCAACCAGTAAATGCTGGAACCTAGGTATGATGGGACTGTGATTGCTGTTAGCAATCACACTCCTATCATCCCAAGTCAGCCAGTACATGCTGGTACAGGGTGGCTGTAAGTGCAGACCCCATACTGCTGGCAGCATCAATACACAAAGGGGACAGCTAGCCAGGTTTCAGCATGTACTGGCTGACTTGGCATGATAGGAGTGGGATTGTTAACAGCAATCACAGTCCCATCATGCCTAGGTTCCAGCACTTACACATCCATGCTATCACACACACACAAATTCATTCATTCACAGATTCATTCCCTCAATCAGACATACTCATTCACACAACCTTCCCCACCCCCTTACCTGCTCTACAGCTCTCGATGCCTCTCACAGACTTCAGCAGGGGGCGCGGCCTCCCTCGTTCTCCCCACAGAGGAAGCAGCTGGAGCAGAGAATAGACCCTCCCACAAGTAAGCAGCAGGGCTCTTGTGATCCTGGCTGCCGATCTCACGCAGGCCGCACCTCGAGGTCCCGCGGGCCGCACCTCGAGGTCCCGCGGGCCGCATGTTGGACGCCCCTGCCCTATAACATTTTTTCCATCCACATACCTGCCAACAGACCCAACTTTTTCAGGGACAGTCCTGCTTTTTTCCTGTCCCATCAAATTTAGCTAAACTAGGTATGCTAGTGCACATAGGTATAGCTGGGTAGGGTAGCACTACAGCATTAAATAAATATAATAAAGTAAATAATAAATATAACTTTAAAATAAAATTAAATAAACCTATTAAAATTAAAATTAAATTATTATTTAGACATAATACATCTTTAACCAAAACAGTGCACTGCTAATAATCTTAAACATAACCGTACATTAACCCTAAGCTATTTTTTAGTTCTTGTCCAACATTTTTCCATTCGCATACCTGCCAACACACCCAACATTTTCGTGGACAGTCCTGCTTTTTTCCAGTCCTGTCCAGTAAAAGTTGGGTTGTTGCAAAGTATGCCATTATAAATAGGTAGCAAATGTTAGGCATGTATTAAAAGTGGTCCAAAATCGATTTAAAAATGTAAAATAATCCCTATTCTTTTATTAAACATCTATGGATGTGTGACTGTGTATGATAAAAAGGAGGCCAAGTTCCTTGGAGCATTTTTCTAGGTCATTTTGTGTACAGTACACCTCGGTACGTGTGTGCAACTCTATTGGTCGTTTCGGCAGGGGGCTCGCCTGCCATCAACGAATGAAGTGCATTCTGCAGTTCTGCAATTCGTTGATGCCAGACCAGCCCCCTGCCGAAACGACCAATAGCACACGTACACACGTACCTTCACGGCAGCTGCTGCTGCTCCGATGTGTTCTTAACCCCATATTAACCCCTGCTAGGCAACTGGGAGGAAAACGAAGATGAAAGGAGCACGAAGAATGTCCACGAATATTCGCCCGAAGAGAAGACAGGAACGAGCGAATATGCGCGGAATACGAAGATTTTTTTCCCCCGACGACGAGCACAAAGACGAACACGAAGAGCCCCCTGGTGCCCAAGTCTAATCAAAATCTCAACCAGGCAATTACAGGCCAGTAAGATTCTGTAGTGGGGAAATTATTTGAAGGGTTGCTAAAGGTATACATTCAAGATCATATTTTGATCCATAATCCAATTAGAAGAAATCAACATGGATTTGTGAAAGACCGGTCTTGTCAAACCAACCTATTAGCATTCTATCAAGAAGAAGGTAAAAATATAGACCTGGGGTTGGCTGTAGATGTGATTTATCTGGACTTTGCTAAGGCATTTGATATGGTTCCGCATAAAAGACTACTCTATAAATTAACAGAAATAGGCTTAGGGGCAAATGTCTGTATGTGGATCAGAAATTGGCTAAAAGATAGAATGCAGAGGGTTGTTGTGAATGGATGTTTCACAGCCTGTACGCAGGTATTAAGTGGAGTGCCTCAGGGGTCTGTCCTCTGTCCTCTTCTTTTTAATTTATTTATAAATGATCTCCCAAGCTGCATTGAGAGCCATGTCACAGATTTTGCTGATGACACAAAATTAGGCTAGGTAATTCAGACTAATCTTGATGTTTCTTCTTTGCAGGAAGATTTAGACAGAGTTGGGGACTGGGCGTGCAAGTGGCAGATGAGGTTCAATATAGAGAAATGCAAAGTTCTGCATTATGGTAAAAATAATAAAAATGCAACCTATTTTTTAAATGGAATATCCTTGGGGGAAACTACCAATGAGAAGGATTTAGGAATAACGGTTGACAACAGACTTGACAACAGTGTGCAATGCCAGCAAGCAGCTGCGAGGGCCAATAAGGTTTTGGCATGCATAAAAAGAGGTATTGATTCAAGGGAGGAGGATATTATCTTGCCTCTTTACAGGTCATTGGTAAAACCTCACCTTGAATATGCGGTACAATTCTGGGCACCGGTCCTTAAAAAGGATGGCATTATAAAAAGTGTAAAGGAGGGCTACGAAATTAATAAGGGGATTAATTGGGAGATACTAGTTATGAAGTGAGACTAAAAAAGTTAAAATTATATACGTTAGAAAAACGGCATCTCAGAGGGGATATGATAACATTATATAAATATATGCAGGGCCAATATAAAGAGCTCTTCAGTGACCTGTTCATTAACAGAAATATACAAAGAACAAGAGGTCACCCTCTGAGACTGGAAGAGCGCAGGTTTCATAGACGACAAAGGAAGGGATTCTTTACAGTGAGGACAATAAAGGTATGGAATTCACTTCCAAGGGAGGTGGTGTTATCCAATACATTAGATACCTTCAAAAGGGGCCTTGATATTTTCTTAGAAAGGCATGACATACAGGTATATAAATAGAATAACATTAATATTATAGAGCTTCTTGATCCAAGGAGAAATCCGATTGCCTCTAGCTAGCAGTCTAGAATTCCTGTGTACAAAACTCCACCAAATAGACACAGAGAGAATCTATTTTCAGTGAGAAGTGGGTAGTAATTGTTGAAAGGCTTGCCCTCCTTGCAGGGAGAAATATCATTGCAACAAAGCAAAGAGATATAGATCCAACATTTGTATGAATGGTCACAGATAGCAGTAATTTAAGTATTGCCACCATTATACATATATAGGATACCACTACTGTTGTTGGAATCCCCAACAAAACCAGCAAACTGCCCTAGGGGACTTGTATTTCCTAGGCAGGTCACATTCTGTCACTTGAGATTGTATTTTTGAGGAGTATTATTTGAATATGGAAATATAAATTGTTGCTTTTACAAAGAGTATATCACGTGATAAATCCATCATAATTTCATAGCATGAAGTTACCTTGGCAACATAAGCATATATAGATAAGCTTTAAAAATGTATATCATATTACAAAGTAAAATTAAGTATCTAATAAAAGCAGTTTTTATATCATTGAAATATCTACCTTCAAACATTGATACCATGACAATAGGAAACATTAGAATTTCAAATGCCTGCAAGTTTGCTTACCCTTGCTTTTCTCTTTGTTTTCAGTTTCTAGTTTTCTCATCTTTGAAATAACAAAGGTGAAAGCTTGACATTGTGTGAAAAATTATTAATTCTGCTGTTTTCTGAATTGCAAACACCATGGGTAAAAAGAGTATTTAAAACTTTATAACTAGGCTTAACAGGCTAGTATAAAAGGATCTGTGCACATGATTCGAAATATGCATACATAAATAAATAATCACTTGAACACTTTATTGACCACTTTGCACTTTGTGTTATAGTATATTAATTCATTTTAAATAAATTCATTGTTTTCATTAAGCATTACTCAGCAAAGAAACGGAAATCAGTAAGGTCACATATATAGGATACTGGTGCTGTGTGACCCCAAACCAATTTAGTTGACCAAACTATTACAAAATATATTAATGCAATTGTCCTATTAAAAAAATATGCATATGTTTTTTGAAACATGGGGCACAAAATGGAAAATGCCCATTCCCTTTTCCAAACTTGAAATTTTATTTTGTGATGCCTTCGCCTCATTTGGGACTCAAAATACCATCACAAAAGTATATATTTTTTAAGAGAAGATAACCCAAGGTATTGCACTTGCAGCATTTGGACACTTATCATGCAACCAGTTGGTCACCAACAGAGCCGGCCTTAGGCGTTGTGGCGCCCTGTGCGGACTACTCCTCTGGCGCCCCCCCTCACTACCCCCCCTCTCTGCCCCTTCAAACTACCCCCCCATGCCCCTTCAAACTACCTCCCCTCAAACTACTCCTTCAAACTACCCCTCCCCTCTGCCCCTTCAAACTACCCCCCCTGCCCATTCAAACTACACCCCCCCTGTCCCTTCAAACTACACCCCCCCTCTGCCCCTTCAAACTACACCCCCCCTCTGCCCCTTCAAACTACCCCCCCCCTCTGCCCCTTCAAACTACACCCCCCCCACCCCTTCAAACTACACCCCCCCCACTTACCTTGTTGCCGGAGTCCTGCGGTGAGAGCGGGAGGCATCCGTCTTCTCACTCTGCCGCGGTGCCGGCATTTCATGTTGAGAGCCGGAATAGTCCGGCGCTCAACATGAGATGCCGGCACAGCGACGGAGTCACGGAGAGTAAGGGGCACCGAGCGGTTGCCGAGAACTTCACAAGCAACCGCTCGGCGCCCCTGACCGGGACTTAGATTTAAGCATCGTTTTTTTTTAAACTTTATTTAACATGAATGATGTTAAATAAAGTTTAAAAAAAAAAACGATGCTTTAATCTAAGTCCCGGTCAGGCGCCCCTGCAACCATGGCGCCCTGTGCGGTCGCACAGGTCGCACACCCCTAAGGCCGGCCCTGGTCACCAATCCCAGGCAAATTAAGATGCAACATTAATTTTCAATCATAACATCAGCAGGGGACCCCCCACTAACCACACCAAGGCCTGCTCTGTAGCAACCTGCAAATTAAACAGATGAGGCCCACATGAGTGAAGCGTGCCCCATCGCTACGTAAGTAAACTGCAGCAGCTACACTTAACACATGTCATGATGCCCAGGATCCAGCATGTACTGGCTGCCTGGGCATGATAGGAGTGTGATTGCTGTAAGTAATCATATATATTTCATATAGCAATGGCATATATCATGCACAAGCAGCCACAGTAGCAAAAGCTAGCAGAAATTACACTTATATCATGTCCATTGGTAATACTTACATTTAAAAAAAAAAAAAAAAATGCCTGCTCTCCCACAATGTGATGCCACAAGGAACACCTTCTGTGGGCCGCCCCTCGACCGTCACGCGTTTAAAGCCGCATTACGGCTGCTTTAAACTTCGCAGCCGGGTGGCTGTTTTGAATGCGGTCTGCCAGCCCACACACCGGCAGACCTGGAAGTTGGACGCCCCTGCTTTAAGACATAGAGACATTGGCAAAGCAATGGAAAGTATACAGATTGTTGTCTGCAGGGACGCCGGATTTGTATCTGAATGTTAGATTTTAAGGCCACTGCTTTTTATACTGTTTAGGAAGCAGGGCAGTTGGCACATACTTGTAAGGTGTTGCTGGCTTTGCCAAAAACAAGAAACAACTATATCAGTAGATTTATTTATCCTCCCTGCTATTAATGTTTGTGAAAAGGTTATTGTGGGGCCTAATGGGTGATGCAAGATAAGGCGAGCGAGGCTTGGGAGGTCAGAGGGTGTATAGAGGATTTTAGGTCAAGGCGCTATAATGGATTGTGCCTGAACGGGTCACTGGTTACCTCTAACATTTCAGAGCTGCTGGCTATGGCAGATAGGTAATACTCAGTAGATTGTATAGAGCTGCTGGCTATGGCTAATAGTTAATACTCAGTAGATGGCAAATATGGCAAACTTGAGAAGAAGTTGTGTAGGAAAGTTACATTTAGGTTGGATTGAGAAGCACCAGTTGTCCCCTGGTTTTGATTACTGCATTAGTTATCATTAGTTATTAGTTATCTCCAGATACAAATTAGCCATGAGTTGGCCCCTTTCAGTAATGACAGCAATTGCAGGGGACTTGATGAAAAATTAAGAATCAATTACTGCATATGGATGCTTTAATAGCAAGTCACGTGTTGATGTTTGTTACCAAATATGTTATCAATTGTTTGACGAGGAATGAATTGTCATGGGCCCAATTATTTACCACTTTTTAGTAAAGCCCATTTTTGTTAGATATTTGAGATGTTACAAAAAACAAAAGGGTCTGAATTTGAAGATCTATCCATTGGTTATTTGTACATGGGCTGTAAAATGTAGAATAGATTAGGCCTCTAGGTTTTATTAGTCTCCTATCAGTGGAACATTTTGGTGTTTCAGTTATTCCAAGACATACACGTGTGTCCTGGTTGTAGTTTTTATTTCAAGTTTAAATTATGTTATGATGTCTATAGAACCTGACCAAAAGACTGATTTATATAGTTAACCCCACACCCTCTGGTTGTGTTATGTTTTTAGAGTATTACCCATATGAGAGTGTGATTACCATAAGGGAAAGGTAAATACTCTTATTTCTTTATTTGCTCCACCTATTTGTGTTTGTTTATGGACACATTTATTTGTTTTTGATTTGCAAGCACATATTGTTCTTGTATCCTTATTTAGTGAATTGTTTGTTATGAAATTCACAGGTGTTGTAGCATTCATTTGGGTTAACGGTCACGCAAATTACTTTTTTTGTTCACCAGTATTTTCCTATGTAGTCGTAACAGGGCAAGAATCACATTTCAAGAGCCTCTAGGCACAGAGACCCCGATTACTACCACATGTAAGTAAAATAAGGGGATGAAAATTGATGAGTGAAGCGAGTCCCCCTGATGCTTTTTGTATGGCAGTTAGGACAGCTAAGATATGGCATGCACTAGTAAGTTAATTGGTTTTGGAGGATTCAATTAATAATTTTTAAAGTTCCCAACTATTTTATTTACATTTCTTCAGCTAGAGAGCATACATGTACACGTATGTCAAATATATTTAACTTGCAGATGAGCACAATGAAAATTTAATCACACATTAGAGAATTTAATTTGGAATTGTTTATATCACTGACAGAAAGTATAAAATTGATAACAATTAGAATTACTAATTTGGCAATGACTCGCATAAACTGAATATTTGAAGAATTGATTTAACATGAACATATGCTCATTTAATTTCCTGTGTATCATTGTTTTTCTGTTCTGGGAAGTTTAGAGAGATTACAATATATTGCACTAAATTGGTTTGTCTGCATAACAAATGTGAAGCTGTTAATTTAATTTTAAATACATAATCATTATGCTGCCTTCTGTATTTTTGGCTCTAAAAATACCTCTCTTTGCTTTCTCTGCATGGTCAAGATTTCAAAATGTTAAGCAGATAATAAAGTTCGCAAGCCAGAAGTTTAAGAATATGCAATATAAAGCATATGTATCCCAGCAGTGTGTTATACTTTTCAAAAAGAGTAACAGTATGAATGGTTATTTTTCTTTGAAAACATCCTCATTTTCATTCTAACTTTAAACAATGTTCCCTCTTAACATATAATTTGTGATAAACATGTCTGTTAAGTCAATGAAACTTTCATGAATTACAGTTAATTAATTTACAATTATATTGCTAGTTTGGGTCATGATTTCCAAACACATACAGACTCTATGCAGAGTATGGTTGTATCAAGGAGTTCTATTCCCTAATGAGTTATGTGGTCATCTTGAGTAAGGGGTTAACTCGAGTAACCAGACTTAACTTTAGTTTACATAATAACACATTTAAAAAATCATCTTCAAACTAGTAGATCTTTTGGATTAAAACTTTCTTATGCATACATATATGAATTAGATAGCTGATATAGTTGTGTTGTTTTTCTTATTAGGACATAATAACAATCATCTGTTTCTTCGCAGGTCTAAAAGTAAGGTAAATACAAACTCAGATGAACAACAAAACATTACATATTACATTGTGTCAAACTGGAGAAGCCATGTGTGAAAAATGAAGTCCACTTTATGATATAATAGCTTGTAGAACCACCCTTAGCAGCAATAACTTAGTAAGCAATAAACAAAGTATTCATTTTCTGTAGGTCTCTCACAATGTTTTGGAGGAGTTTTGGCTCACTCTTCTTTGTTCGTTGCTTCAGTTCATTTAGGTTTGCGGGCATTTATTTATCCACAGCACTCGCCACAACATTTCAATTGTGTTGAGGTCTGGACTTTCACAGGGCCATTGCAGCATCTTGATTATTTTCTTTTCCAGACATTCTGTTGTAGATTTGCTGGTGTACTTGTGATCAATATCCTGTTCCATGACCCAATTCCGGCCACGCTTTAGCTGTCAGAAACATTTGACTTTGGTACACAGAGGAGTTCATGGTCATTTCAATGACTGCAAGGTTCCCAGTGTTACGGAATCAGGCACCGCAGGTGATGGACCCACAATGCAGAAATGGCGAGCAAATCCAATAAACAAGCCGGGATCGAGGCAGGCAGCACAGGAGCAAAGTCAAACAACAATAGCCAAGGTCGGGACGGGCAGCGCAGGATCGTAGTCAAAGAACAATAGCCAAGGTCGGGACGGGCAGCGCAGGAACGTAGTCAAGGAACAATAGCCAAGGTCTGGTACACAAGAAGAGCAATCAAAAGGCACAAGCGAAACAAACACCCCGAGAACAATGATTTGGACTCGTTGAACGGGCAAGGAAACACAGGACCAGGAAATTTAAATAGGGCCAACGGCGGGAAAGCAGGTACGATGACGTCATCGCGGCCGGCCCAAGAGAAGCGTCGTCGCGATGACAACGAACAAACACATACCCTATTGCCTGTGGTACCTCCGCGAATGACGCGGAAGCGCCACACAGGCAGGGGAGGAAGAGACAGCAACCGTGGACAGGCAGCGGCGATCGAACACTCGATCGCCACCGACAGCGCCGCACAGGCAGAAGAGGTACTGGTCGGGCGCCGCGAGCATGTAGCGGCGGATCGTCTCTTCGATCGCCGCTGACATGTAGCGGCAGCCCGATCAGGACTGACAGTGGCAGGAAGGCGTGCCTGCCCGATACACATGCCCCCTCGTGTGCGCGCCGCACGCACGGCAACACACGAGGACGGGCGCGAAGGACGCCGAGGGACCCCAGCCGGCCGGGTAGGTACGACACAACCCCCCCTCCCAGGAGCGCGCTCCGGGCGCGAAGGACCGGGATGGAGAGGGAAGCGGGCATGGAATCGGGAGACACAGAGAGGCGCGTGCACAGCACGGGCGGGTATCCAGGACCGCTCCTCCGGACCATACCCTCGCCAGTCGATCAGATACTGCAGGGAGCCACGGTGCCAACGGGAGTCGAGCACGCGGCGGACGACGTGCTCCTCGTGGCCGCGGACAAGGACAGGGGCAGGAGGACGAAGGGCCACAGAATAGCGGTTACGCACACAGGGCTTGAGGAGAGACACGTGGAACGTGTTGGGGATACGCATGGAAGGAGGAAGAGCAAGGGACACGGCGACCTCATTGACACGCCGGACGACGCGGAAGGGACCAAGAAACCGGGGACCTAGTGTCCTACAGGGTTGACGGAGTGCAACATTCCGCGCGGATAGCCATACGTAGTCGCCGACCCTGTAGTGGGGAGGCGAAGCACGACGTTTGTCAGCAGCCGTCTTGCTGCGGGCTTGGGCCTTGACCAGCTGGTCATGGAGAGCCTGCCAATGGGCATGCATGTCAGCGACCCGTTCCTCGACGGCAGGGATAGTGGCCCCGCGAGAGGTGGCAGGAGGCGGCAGGACAACGGGATGGTATCCCAACGCGGCAAAAAACGGCGAACAACGCAAGGATTCATGGACAGCGTTGTTGTAGGACAATTCGGCCAAGGGTAACAGGGAAGACCAGTTGTCGTGGCGTTCATTGACGTGGAGGCGTAGGTACTGTTTCAAGGTCTGGTTGGTGCGTTCAGTCTGGCCGTTAGATTGCGGGTGATAAGCTGAGGACAGATGCGTCCGGATCCCTAACTTGCAGCAAAGGGCTCTCCAGTATTTGGATATAAACTGGGGACCCCTATCTGATACCACGTGGAGAGGCAGACCATGCAGGCGTACCACGTCTCTGATGAACACATCCGCCAACTGGGATGCCGTGGGTAGCTTGCGTAGGGCAATGAAGTGGGCCTGTTTCGTGAACCTGTCAACCACAACGAGGATGGTAGTGAACCCTTGAGAGACAGGAAGGTCGACAATGAAGTCCATAGCGATGTGAGTCCATGGGATTCTTGGGACTGGAAGAGGCAATAGGAAACCAGCAGGCCGAGTATGTATGGATTTGTGACGGGAACATTGAGGACAGGTGGCAATAAAGGCGCTGACGTCACGCGTTAAGGACGGCCACCAGAAGGTTTTCCGGATGTGGTACTCGGTCTTGCGGGCTCCAGGATGACCGGCTAGTGGTGGGTTATGACCCCAGTGGAGAACAGCAGCACGAAACTGTTGGGAGACATAGAGCCTTCCCGAAGGAGGTCGTTGGGACACTGTGATGTGCGTCTGTTGCATACGAATCCGGTGCATCACGGAAGACGATAAGGCAGAGATGATGCGTGCCTGAGGGATGATGGGTTCCTCTTGGGCGACGTCCCGATGGCTGTCGAATTGACGGGAGAGAGCATCTGCTTTGATGTTTTTACTTCCGGGCTGATATGTCATGATGTAATTAAATCGGGTGAAGAACAAGGCCCATCTGGCCTGTCGAGGGTTCAGGCATCGAGCGGATTCTACATATTGTAGATTCTTGTGGTCTGTCATGACCACAACAGGCAGTTTGGTTCCTTCGAGTAGGTGACGCCATTCCTCGAAGGCCAGTTTGACCGCGAGAAGTTCTCTGTTTCCTACGTCGTAGTAACGTTCGGCGGACGAGAAACCCTTGGAAAAGAACGCACAGGGGTGGTACTTGGAGGTTGTCGGATTCCGTTGAGAAAGCACAGACCCCGCACCGGTCTCTGATGCGTCTACTTCAAGCAGGTATTGCAAAGCAGGATCTGGACGTTGCAGAACGGGAGCTGAACAGAAGGCATGTTTGAGGCGTTCGAAGGCTTTCACAGCTTCCACAGACCAATACTTGGGATCAGCCCCTTTTTTAGTAAAGGCGATGATAGGCGCTGCGATGGAGGCATAATTGCGTATGATGCGCCGATAATAATTGGCGAATCCCAAAAAGCGTTGTACTGCTTTTACGGTATGGGGGATTGGCCAATCGAGGATGGCCTTCAACTTGCTAGGGTCCATTTCGAGACCGTTAGCGGAGATGATGTACCCGAGGAACGGGAGGCTGTTTTTTTCGAAGTCGCACTTTTCGGCTTTGGCATAGAGACCGTTCTCACGCAGTCTCTGCAGCACTGACCGTAGATGCAGGCGATGTGTTATGATGTCCGGTGAATAGACAAGGATGTCATCGAGGTAGACGACCACGTGTGACAGCAACATGTCTCGGAACACGTCATTGATGAAGGCTTGAAACACGGCAGGAGCGTTACATAGTCCGAAGGGCATCACCCGGTACTCATAATGACCGAATCTCGTATTGAAGGCGGTCTTCCATTCATCGTTTTCCTTAATGCGTACTAGGTTGTAAGCCCCTCTTAGGTCGAGCTTGGTGAAAACCGCAGCCCCCTTCAACCTGTCATAGATCTCCGTGATTAACGGAAGAGGATACCGGTTCTTTACGGTGATACGATTTAGTCCCCTATAATCTATGCATGGCCGAAGGGAGCCCTCCTTTTTGGAGACAAAAAAGAATCCAGCCCCTGCTGGTGAGGAGGAGGGTCGGATGAAGCCCTTCTCCAGGCTCTCTTTGATGTATAATTCCAGAGCTTCATTTTCTGGCTCAGATAGGGGATATGTACGTCCCCGAGGAGGCGTGGTACCCGGTAACAAGTCTATGGCACAGTCGTAGGATCTGTGAGGAGGTAGGCATTCTGCCTGTCGTTTGGAGAACACGTCCAGGAAGGCCCAATACTGTTGCGGCACTAGCAGCTTGGGGTCTGTAGGCTTGAGTTCCAAAACGAGATTCACCCTTGTGCAAGGTAAGGAACAAAGGCGGTGACAAGAAGGACTCCATGCAAGTATCTCGCCTTTGTCCCAATCGATGCGAGGATTGTGAAGCCTTAGCCAGGTGAACCCCAGTATCAAGGGGGCATGAGGTGATTGTATTAGTTCAAAAGTGATTGTTTCTCTGTGGGTTGCCCCAATGAACATAGAGAGCGGACAGGTCTCTCGGGTGACCACTCCCCGACCTAAGAGGCTACCGTCAACAGCGGTCACCACAGAAGGAGTCTCTTTGGGACGTAGTGGTAGCCCGTGTTGTACGGCCCATTGTTCGTCCAAAAACACTCCAGCCGCCCCGGAGTCTATGAAAGCTTGGGTGACCACGGAGTGGTCTAGCCACCTAAGCGAGACGGAGATCAACATGCGATGGGGAGGAGATGTGTTCTTACTGCTTAGGGGTTATCCTCCTTTGGTCCCAAAGCTTTTTCGTTTCCCGGACGTAACGGACATGTACGTAGGAGGTGATCCGCTTGTCCGCAGTAGAAACAGAGACCGTGAGTCCTCCTTCGCGTTTTCTCTGCCTCCGTGAGGTGCCGTATAGTGCCAATCTCCATGGGTTCCTCGGGAGGTTGGCTGGGTGCAGTAGGTGGTGTGTGAGAACCGCTATGGGAGGGAAGCGGCCGATGTCGCCTGCCTTTGTCTTTCTCTGCGTTTCTCTCCTGAATGCGCTTGTCCACACGCAAACAGAGGGTAATAAAGTCCTCTAGATCAGATGGGGGATCGTGGAACAACAGCACGTCCTTGATCTTCTCATTGAGACCCTTCCGATACGCTGCTCGGAGGGAACCCTGATCCCACTGGAGTTCACATGCCAGAGTACGGAATTCCACAGTATATTGGGCTAGAGTCTTATGCCCCTGCTGTAGCTCCAACAAGGAGTTTTCGGCTGTTTCTTTGCGGCCTGGCACATCAAAGACCGATCGTAAGGCCTCCATGAAAGCAGGACAGTCATCCATCAGGTCGGATCCCTGCTCGATAAGAGGAGAGGCCCACAGCAGTGCCTCACCCTTCAACAATGAAATGATGAAGGACACCCGTTTGGAGGAGGTGCGAAACGCCCGTGGATGGTTGCGGAAATGTAGCAAACATTGATTCAGGAATCCCCTGCATTCTTTGGGATCCCCAGCATACTTGTCCGGAAGAGGCAAGCGAGCGGCAGCGCCTCCGTCCTCAGGGCTGGGATCCCTGGGTACGAAAGGCGGTCTAGCAGAGGGAGCGACAGCCAGAGACCGTAGCAAGTCAGTCATAGTGTCCATTTTGCTGGATAAGGACTGCAGTTGCGTGGAGTGAGACGTAAGCAGCTGCTCCTGCAGGTCCTGGCGGGAGAGGACGTTAGCCATATCCGCGGGGTCCATGGTATGGCCCGTTCAATGTGTTACGGAATCAGGCACCGCAGGTGATGGACCCACAATGCAGAAATGGCGAGCAAATCCAATAAACAAGCCGGGATCGAGGCAGGCAGCACAGGAGCAAAGTCAAACAACAATAGCCAAGGTCGGGACGGGCAGCGCAGGATCGTAGTCAAAGAACAATAGCCAAGGTCGGGACGGGCAGCGCAGGAACGTAGTCAAGGAACAATAGCCAAGGTCTGGTACACAAGAAGAGCAATCAAAAGGCACAAGCGAAACAAACACCCCGAGAACAATGATTTGGACTCGTTGAACGGGCAAGGAAACACAGGACCAGGAAGTTTAAATAGGGCCAACGGCGGGAAAGCAGGTACGATGACGTCATCGCGGCCGGCCCAAGAGAAGCGTCGTCGCGATGACAACGAACAAACACATACCCTATTGCCTGTGGTACCTCCGCGAATGACGCGGAAGCGCCACACAGGCAGGGGAGGAAGAGACAGCAACCGTGGACAGGCAGCGGCGATCGAACACTCGATCGCCACCGACATGTCCGCGGCGGCTAACCACACTCTCCTCTCTGCCTGTGCTGCCACCGCGAGCGACGCGGCAGCGCCGCACAGGCAGAAGAGGTACTGGTCGGGCGCCGCGAGCATGTAGCGGCGGATCGTCTCTTCGATCGCCGCTGACATGTAGCGGCAGCCCGATCAGGACTGACAGTGGCAGGAAGGCGTGCCTGCCCGATACACATGCCCCCTCGTGTGCGCGCCGCACGCACGGCAACACACGAGGACGGGCGCGAAGGACGCCGAGGGACCCCAGCCGGCCGGGTAGGTACGACACCCAGGTCCTATGGCTGCAAAACAAGTCCAAATCATCACCGCTCCACAATCATGCTTGACAGTTGGTGGCGTTTGTGCTGATATGCCGTGTTTGGTTTTTGCCAAGCTTGGCGCTGTTCACTATGGTCAAACATCTCCACTTTGGTCTTGTCTGTCCAAAGGACATTGTTCCAGAAGTTTGCAAACCTAAGATGTGCTGTCATGTTCCCTTTAGAGAGAATATGTTTTCTCTTGGCAACCTTTCCAAACAAACCATACTTGTTTTGTCTTTTTTCTAATTGTACTGTCATGAACTTTAACATTTACCATGCAAATTGAGGCCTGTAGAGTCTAAGATGCTAGTCTTGAGTTTTTTTGTAATTTCTCTGAACATTGCACGGTCTAAATTTTCTGGGACTGAATTTTCTGGGACATCCACTCCAGGGAAGATTGGAGCAAATACTCTAGATCCAAAAATAAATGTATAAAAGAGCTATAGCCCTACGCATTTTGTCGGTTGCCCGACTTCCTTCACTAGCAGTCAAATCATGTCTTGATAGCAAGTTAATCCGGGTGTTCTCCTCCAAATGTCCCCCCGTTGTCATGGCATCCATATACACAAGTCTCTCCGGTTACTTTCCCTGGAGTTTTATATGTTCCAAAAATGTCATTCTAACTGGTCCTTATATATGTATCTAAAACTATGAAAAGGGTAAGTATAACATAAAGGACATCAACATCTATATCTTTCCATCCTTGATCATACTTGCATTTGAAATCTCCAGCTAGCTAAGTAACCCTTTCATACCAATCAAATCAGTTAGTTATTTTACTTGTTTAGTAACAACATATAAATGTGTCGGTTAATATAGTTACTTGTGGTGATATAAGCGAGTTCAATCACAGCATTTCTCCAATAGACAATTACACATGGGAATTCCGTGTCTATCATCACCTATTACTTCAAAGACAGTGTTGTGGCATATCTATTCCATGTATATACAGAATACTATGTAATATATATATTTGTACTTATTCATGTTTATGTGTCTTTTGTGTGAAATTACACCAAATATTATATGTATTGATAAAAATAAGTAGTTTTGTGTGGAAATTATATTCAGAAATTATATAGATAAATAATGAATTTGATATTTACATAAGGGATACATTTGTGGTTATGTATAATGTATACAAATTATATAACAATAAATAGGATAATAGGATATGTGATTGTTCTTAATCGATATAAAATGACTATGATGTAACTAAAACTCCAATTTCGTTATCGTAGAAAGGTGTTTTTTAGTAGCCTTAATAAAAACTATAGTTTTGAGAGTTTATAACCTATTTGATGTGAGTGCACTGATCTATGGATCGTGTATAACTATGGTCTTCAGCAATAATAATGTTATAATTAATGCTAGTCCATATTTTATGGACAATGCCCAGGTAGGACCTGCTTACATCAATTTAAACAAAACATACCATATTGAAATTCTAATTTAAACCAAAATGAAACAAAGTCTTCTTATCTATTGAGAAACTCTTCCTTTGTAATAATTTTCGATTTTATCTCCGCCCCTAGTACGTTAAATTTTCTGTTCCAAAAAACAGATTTTCCCTTTAAACTCTGTACACTCTTTACAATGGTTTTGTTACTCACCTGTCGTCGGTTCCCACGCCGCCGCAGCAGCCACCTCGCAGGAGAGGGAGACCCCCCTCCACCGCACGGCCATCTCCGCAGCAGCCGCCACGCAGGAGAGGGAGACCCCCTCCACCGCACGGCCACCTCCGCAGCAGCCGCCACGCAGGAGAGGGAGACCCCCCTCCACCACACGGCCACCTCCGCAGCAGCCGCCACGAAGGAGAGGGAGACCCCCCTCCACCGCACAGCTACCTCTGCTGCCGTCTTCTGAGGAGTCGCACAGGAGAGGCAGACCTCCAGCGCGCCCTCTAGTGATGAATCCCGCAACTGCAGGTCTTTATGAAGGCATATTATGCCACACTCAAGATGGCTGTGATCCCTAGACACCGGAAGTGATGTCATGACCATTTTGGCGGGATATTTTAACTTCCTCTGCGGTGCCCTATTTAAGCTCCTCAGACCAGCTGTACCTTGCCTTCTGATGGTTGTTTATGCCTTGTGCCAGTGCCCAGATAGCGTTTTACATTCCTGTTTCCCGTGTTTTGACCTTGGCTTGCCTGACTACGTTGATCTCCTGAACCCTGACCTCGGCTACGTTTATCGTTAATCCTGCTCTCCGGAATCCTGACCTCGGCTACGTTTACTGCTGATCTGCTCTCCGGAATCCTGACCTCGGCTTGTCTGAACTCATTCTGTCCTAGAGTCCTACCTGACTACGGTGTCTCCTACTACTTGTATGTGACAGGTTTGAAACAGGATGTTTATTTAATTTCTTCCTATATATATATATATTTCTCACCAATCATTTTCGACTGGTCTGTCTTATATATTGTTTTTTACATCCACATGTATGTGGAACACATATTTTTTATTCGATTTCAAAGCTTTCGCCTGTGGTTTTACCAGTGAAAAATTATGTTTCTTGGTGTTTCATTTATTAGTTTCAAACAATTACTACAGTTGTAACATTTGAAGAAACCATTATCGTTTTTCTCTTACTAAACTGGGGGCTAGCATTACCTGTGGTTTATTTCGTAATATTCCTTTCAAAATGTCATCATGTAACTATAAATATATGCAAATGTTTTGATATTATATTTTTAATCCCAAAAGCTTGTGAATAGCAATTAATGTTAGAATATCTTTTTTTTTTTTTTTCTGCAATCAAAAAAATCTACCTTCCCCACTTCTTCTATTATTTAAATTTATTTTTCATTAAATTGTCCTATTCTTTATATTTTTCTATTCTAGGGCAGTTTCTTCTTTTTAATTATCATTTAGGAACACCCTTCAGCCATCTAGGATGGTGACAACATCTATGAACCCAATGCCAGCAAATGAGGTAGGTTTATAAAAAGTTTTAGAATGAACATTATCTCCTAAAGTGTATAGTGTTAAATAAAAAAATATAATATTATACTTCGCAACAATTGGTGTGAATATTAAATTCAAATGATTTTGATTCAAATACAAAGCAAAATTACAGTATCTCACAAAAGTGAGTACACCCCTCACATTTTTGTAAATATTTTATCTTATATGTGACAACACTGAAGAAATGACACTCTGCTACAATGTAAAGTAGGTAGTGTACAGCCTGTATAAAAATGTAAATTTGCTGTCCCCTCAAAATAACGCAACACACAGCCATTAATGTCTAAACT
This sequence comes from Spea hammondii, assembly GCA_029215755.1. Classification (NCBI taxonomy): domain Eukaryota; kingdom Metazoa; phylum Chordata; class Amphibia; order Anura; family Pelobatidae; genus Spea; species Spea hammondii. The sequence continues at coordinate 70,675,399 of JARDYJ010000004.1, forward strand.
ATGGCCAAAGTTAATCTGAAAAAAAGAATTGTTGCTCTACATAAAGATGGCCTAGGCTATAAAAAGATTGCCAAGACCCTGAAACTGAGCTGCAGCACGCTGGGCAAGCCCATACAGGACAGGTTCCACTCAGAACAGGCCTCGCCTTGGTCGACCAAAGAAGTTGAGTGCACTTGTCTTTGGGAAATAGACCTATGAGTGCTGCCAGAGGTTTAAGGGGTGGGGGAGCCGGTCAGTGCTCAGACCATACACCACATACTGCATCAAATTGGTCTGCATGGCTGTTGTCCCAGAAGAAAGCCCGCAAACCTTTTGCTGAAGACAAGCAGACTAAGGACATGGATTACTGGAACCATGTCCTCTGGTCCAATGAGACCAAGATTAATTTATTTGGTTCAGATGTCAAGCATGTGTGGAGGCAACCAGGTGAGGAGTACAAAGACAAGTGTGTCTTGCCTACAGCATGGTGATGGGAGTGTCATGGTTTGGGCTTGCATGAGTGCTGCCTGCACTGGGGAGCTACAGTTCATTGAGGGAACCATGAATGCCAACATGTACTGTGACATACTGAAGCAGAGCATGATCCCCTCCCTTCGGAGACTGGGCCGCAGGGCAGTATTCCAACATGATAACGACCCCAAACACACCTCCACGACGACTACTGCCTTGCTAAAGAAGCTGAGGGTAAAGGTGATGGACTGGCCAAGCATGTCTCCAGACCTAAACCCTATTGAGCATCTGTGGGGCATCCTCAAACGGAAGGTGGGGGAGCACAAGGTCTCTAACATCCACCAGCTCTGTGTTGTCGTCATGGAGGAGTGGAAGAGGACTCCAGTGGCAACCTGTGAAGCTCTGGAGAACTCAATGCCCAAGAGGGTTAAGGCAGTACAGGAAAATAATGGTGGTCACACAAAATATTGACACTTTGGGCCCAATTTGGACATTTCCAAACTCACTTTTGTTGCAAAGGTTTAGACATTAATGGTTGTGTGTTATTATTTTGAGGGGACAGCAAATTTACACTTTTAAACAGGCTATACACTCCCTACTTTACATTGTAGCAGAGTGTCATTTCTTAAGTTTTGTCACATGGAAAGATATAATAAAATATTTACAAAAGGTACTGTTTTTAAAGATAATAAATCCTCATCCTATACAACTAAAATATGGTCTATATATCATCGGCATAGTACCAAACTTGCGCCGAATGGGTTGCAGCTCCAAATATGTTTTATTTCCCAGTTGTTCATATATAAATTTGCATAGCTTGGTGCAAATTTTGTACCCATGGCGGTTCCTTTCACCTGGAAATAAAATTCCTCAGAAATGATTGTGACATAAAGTTAATACCTCCTAGCAATGCGTTCATGGATCTACCCAAATGTAAAATTGGAGAAAGTACATTCAAATCTAATTAATTATCAATTATAATATACAAAGAGGTTATATCATATGATGCCCCTATATAAGTCCCCCCCCCATTTTGTGTTTTTAACTCTTGTTAAACTGCCTTAGTATCTTTTAAATAGACATATGTTTATTTTTTTAAGTAGGGTTGTAGATAATAATCTACCAATTCTAAAGGTTTGCTGATAAAGAATCTCACTCAATTATAATTTGTCTACCTGCAGGATGGTCAAGTTTTTGAGTATTTTTGGCAAATAATAGAAAAAAGGAATTTTTGGAAATTTTTTATAAATAAAAGATATATTTTCTTTTGAAAGAATGTTATTATCATGAGTTTCCTTTAATCGTTTTTTTGAGAATAACGCTAAATTCTTTTTTAGGGTCTGTTTTCAATTTCTGTTTGTTGCAACATCTTCTAAGATTCTATATGCTTCTTTCCAATAGCTTTCCTTATTCAGTATCATAATACTCCCTTTATCTGCAGCTCTGAATACTATATTATCCTCCTGTAGTGTTTTTACTATCTGGGATTCTTAGATGCATAGGCTAAGTTTCTTTTAGGAATTTTTCACAATATTTTCAAAAGCTTTTTCTATCTGGCTAATAAATATAATATAAATACAATATCCCTTTTCCCAAAGGGAAGAATATTGATCTTCGTTTAAAACTTATGATCTTCTATAAACAGGGTAACATTTCTTATTTATAGCCCTTTCTCTTTTTAACAAGAAACTTACATTTTGTGTAAATTTCTGTAGCTCTCTATAAAGGTCAAAGTTGTTGTTAAGTCTTTGTGGGGCAAATTTTTACCCTTTTTGTAAAACTTTGGCTTATATTTTAAATATTTTCCTTGAAGACAAATTTCTACATGTTGGAGTTATTTCTTATCTAATAATCTAGTTAACCCAGTTCCTAAAGTCCCCTTTTTACTGGGGAATCTTTTTTCCTGATCTTAAAAAAATGGTTGGAGTAATCCCATCTCATTGGTTTTGGGGAGAAATAGTGAGTTATGTGTCCCTGCCACTGCAAGAAGATCAGGACGTATCGGTACGTCCATAAGGGTTTCTTGAGATGCATTTTATTGACGTACCAGTACATCCATAAAGGACTGAAGGGGTTGATCTTAGCCTATAGTAAGCTAACAGTCACTGTCTCACACCCTAACTCTAAAGTTAAAATGGCATCAGCACACTTACATATCTAATGCTTGTCCCTTCCCCTTGTAAATACTGATTGGCCACAGAGTAAGGAAATGCTTTCTCAGGTTGGACCAATCAATCATTGCCATAACTATCAATGAGAACACCTAAAAATGTTTTGGCTGCTTCAGTCATTGATATGTACCCTCCTACACACAGTACCTCATCAAGGAGGTAGGGAATGCACAAGCAACCTACACCCTAAACGGTAGTGAATTAGGGGTAACAACAAATGAGGAGGATTTGGGAATTGTAATAACCAACAAACTAGGCAACTATGTCAGTCAGCAGTTGCTAAGGCCAGTAAGGTATTGTCGTGTATAAAAAGGGGCATCAATTCGCAGGATAAAAATATAATTTTGCCTCTGTATAAATCAATGGTAAGGCCGCACCTTGAATATGCTGTGCAATTTTGGGCACCTGTTCTAAAGAAGGATATCATAGCACTAGAAAGGGTGCAGAGGCGGGCTACAAAATTAATAAAAGGAATGGAGCACTATAGTTATAAAGAAAGGTTAACAAATTTAAATCTGTTTAGTTTAGAAAAACGGCGCCTCAGAGGGTATATGATAGCATTATATAAATATATTCGGGGCCAATACAAACCATTGTTCATAAACAGGACTATGCATAGGACACATGGTCATGAGTTTAGACTGGAAGGAGATTTAGTCTAAGGCAGAGGAAAAGGTTTTTTTTACGGTAAGGACAATAAGGATGTGGAATTCTCTGCCTGCAGAGGTAGTTTTATTGGAGTCTGTACAGACGTTTAAATAGCAACTGGATGGATACTTGGAAAAACATAATATTCGGGGATATAATCTTTAATTATGGGGAAAAGGCTTATTGATCCAAGGAGCAATCTGACTGCCATTTTGGGGTCAAGAAGGAATTTTTTCCCTGGTTAGTGCAAAATTGGAAAGAGCCAAACTGGGGTTTTTTGCCTTCTTTTGGATCAACAGCCACAAATTAACAGATATAGGAAAGGCTGAACTTGATGGACGCATGTCTTTTTTCAGCCTATATAACTATGTAAGGAGCACAAAACAGCTTGTAATGGTGCAAAGGCAGCTTGTATTGCCAGTGGCTACACATGGCAATGAATGAGCGAATTCTAACAAAATTTATAGCATTTATTAATTTTCCTAAAATAATGTTAATGTAAATAACTCATTTACACTATGTCACTATGGAGGACACTATAGAGTAGACAGTTGGAGGTGCTGCCCTGGATGAGGCCTAGGGTAGCTCCAAATATATATATATATATATATATATATATATATATATATATATATATAATATTAAACCACTTATATAGGTGTAACACAAGTAAAGATGCAGGATCTCTGCTTCCATAAACATGGCATCTTTGCATTATATTTAAACATTAAATTAGGGGTAGCTTTGTGGGATCAACATTTATTTTTCATGATGTTTCCTTAGTTTTGTTTTTGGTCCCCTTTCAATCCCCTTAAACATTCCTCAGGGATGCAACTAGCTTTTTATAATACATACTGTTCAAATCTCATGCATAGAAGGAGCAGAAGGGCAGCAGCAGTAGCTGGACTGTAGCATCTTTTTTCCGTTTTGGAAGAATGCACATTAAAGTATTCACAGAGTACTTTAATATGCATTCTTCTATAGTGGGATTGTCAGGGCATACAGCTATCCCTTTTATATATGTAAAAGATTCTAACACATTTAACATCTCTTTTAACCCTAGTAATATGAAATGGACCATATATAATTATTGGTATAGGCAATAGTCAAAGATATGTAATCATTGTTCATAAATAAATGATTATTAAGATATATTAATATGTTTCAATGATAGGCTTCAAGGTTTCCTTGACCTTAAGATATGGAATGAAGGATTTGCTGAACAGGCGTTCTATAGATAGGATAGTAACTTGCTAATGCATGGTATAGTTGTAACTCTAAAAGGGCATTACAATATACGTACAGTGACTACCTAAAATAGGATTTCGACGTGTAAAGATCTTAGTGAGCATGTTTACCCAATTAGGTGAAGACCAATAGACTGACATCACTATCCAAGGCACATATAAGCTAGGCTTTTGTAAGACATGGAGAGGCATGGGAAGAGAGGTCGAGAGAAGATGTACTTGCCATCCACGGACTCTTCACGTCCCAACACTCCCTCCCTCCCTCCATCCTCAGGAATGCATAGGACAGATGTCATGAACTAAATTCCTCTCCAAGGTTTTGTAAGACTTGTTTCGTATTTTTGTTACCTACTTTTTATATTCGTCTATTTTTGTTTGTATTAAATGTTTCACCTTTGTTTGCATCTAAGTGACTCTGCCTATTTTTGACGCACATACATTTATATGTGTTCCAATTATTTGAAGTTTGTATTGGCCCGAATATATTTTATTACATATCTGGCGTGCCAGCCCTGCGTATTTTTTCCTGGCCTTTGCCCTCCAGCTTGCTCAGGGGGAAGGGCAGATATATCTGTACACTTTTTGCAAACTGTCGGGAGATAATTAAGAAAAGAACCTTTGAGGATACAGACTTCCAGATTTTATTGGAACACGTGCTAAGAGACGCTATTGACGGCCATACAGCGTGATACAACAGCCACTCAAGGAGAGTTCATTAAGAAGGGTAAGTCATGGATTTTATAAAAACATATGCTAACAAAAGTAAAATAACTTTTCAATTTGATAATTGTCCTACTAATGCACAGTTATGGGCTAGTATGTACAAACAATGTGAGCTAGAGAATATGAAATTGGATAAGAAATTGTTATGTATTGATAAACTTAAGAAGAAACTGCAAAATGTCCTAAGCATGTTTAAAACGTTTAATGAATTGATTGTGGAGGATTTACAACCTAGACAAAGTATTTGCACGATTAACAAAGTTGTACCAGAATCTAACCCTGATGACAGTACTGACGACTTTAACAGCTGTCCCGACTGTTTTGTTTTAGCTCAGCAATTAGAGAACTTGGAGAGAGATATGGACAGACAAACGGCTAGAATTAACTCAGAATGACTGTCACAAGCCACAAACTAATCCTACTAATTCTGAATAAATTGATACTACTAACCAAAGGTTGATACAGAAGCTTAATTAAGTGTGACTAATCAAGCTTTGCCTATAACATCTAACTCACCTGTTTGCACGATTGTAGGTTTTAGTGGAAAATGTAATACTTCAGCAACTTTGGTTACTGGTGTTTTGTTTGAGATTCCTGGCTATTTGTGTACTGAAATTGATATCTGCATTGTCCTAGCTCAGAAAATATCTTAGGGGCTGATGTAATGAGAGAACGAGGCTGGGTCATTGACTTAGGGAATCAAGTGATTTGGAGAAGTAATAACCTTAAAGGGCCTGTAGTAATTGATCCAAGTGACTACAGTGTAGTGGCCGTCATCAATTTAATTGAGGAGGTATCCCCAAATCATGTATGGCCACAAATGGATTGTAATGACTTGACTCTTGTAGAAATTGTGCAGAAACATCCCTCGTTATGGGCTCAATCTAAGAATGAGGTAGGGACGATGAAAGATGTTGTTGTCAAAGTGGAAGGAACAGATCCCATAGCTCAGAAACAGTACCGATTGCCTCCAGATTCAATTGAGCCTTTGTCCAAAATTATTGAAGAACTACTTCAACAAGGCGTCATACGCAAATCAAATTCGGTGACAAACTATCCGTTATGGGCAGTTAAGAAACCAGATAATTCTTATAGAATGCTTCTAGATCTGCGTATGTTTAATAAATGTACCCCAAATGTGGCACCAATTGTAGCAGATACCCCTGACTTCATGTCTTGATTGAATGCTAAAGCGAAGTTTTTCTCGGTACTGGATATCAGTAATGGTTTTTTCAGTATTCAGATAGAGAGGAGTTGTTAATACAAATTTACTTTTACTTTTCTGAATGAGCAATATGTATTTTGCAGATTACCACAAGGGGCACACATGTCACCTAGTCTGTTTCATCAGGCATTGGCAAAAGTATTATCAAAATTCTCAAGGCAAGATTGTATTCTACAGTATGTTGATGATATCTTGTTGGCAACAGAGAGTAGAGAGGAACACCTCATCTTGTTAGCAGAATTGTTTGATCTGTTGTATGAGTCAGGATTGAAATTAAATCCAAGGAAGGTCCAATTACTGAAACAAGAGGTTCAGTACTTGGGAGTTTTGATAAATCCAAATCACATGTGTTGAGATATTTCAGGGGGATTATCCATCTCTTTTTAGAAAAGAAGTAGAGGAAACTGATGAACCTGTATTTGTAGATTGTTCTAGATTTTGCTTGAAAGGTCGAGCTATTCAGCATAGACTACCAGGACATTTTTCTGCCCAGAGAGCAGAAGTTGAAGCTGTTAAAACAGTATTGGAAATTAACGAGAAAGAAAGCAATGATCCTTTGGTAATCTATAGCGATAGTTCATATGTCGTATGATCACTAACAGACTACTTACCTGTGTGGAAAAAACGAGGTTTTGTGGATTCATCTAACAAAATCTTAAATCATGTTGATACATTGCAGACTATTTTTGAGCTTGCTTCTAAAAATCCTAACCGATATGCTATTGTCAAGGTACCAGGCCATAGCAGAGGGACTAGTGATTTAGCTTTGAGAAATGAGAAAGCAGATTCTCTAGTAAAGGAAGCAGCTTTGATAGGAGAGATAGTGATGGAACTAGAACCGTTGGAAGTACTACCAGTAAAGAGTAAGGAAGCAAATTTACCTTCATTTAGTGATGAACAGATGAAAGATCCGTTCATTGTGGAATGTAAGAATAAAATAACACCTCCTTTTGTTTGTGAAAATGGAGTGATTTGTTATGAGATGCAAGGTAATTTACTTCCAGTTGTGCCTAAACACTTGCAGACGGAATTCACCCGCTATAAGATGTAAAGATTAGGTCATGTGGGTCAGCAAAAGTTGCTGGAAAACTTCAAAGATAAGTTTTATTGGGACAAAAAGGTGGACTCTGTACAAAATGTTGTTCAGTCATGTCTCATTTGTGCTCAAGTAAACCCCAGGCCTAAAGGACAAAAGTCTCCACTTCTAAGAATTGCACCTGCAGATGGTTCGTGGTCTATACTGCAGATTGACTACATAGGTCTCCTACTTCAGGTAACCAAGGTCTCAGGTATGCATTGGTTGTGGTAAATGTATTTTATAAGTGGGTAGAATTGTAGCCTGTCAGGAATGATGATGCTTTGTCTACGGCAAAAGCATTAAGGAATCATGTTGTACTTGGGGAATCCCAAGGATGATTGCTTCTGACAGAAGGAGCCATTTTACTGGCAAAGTCATGCAGGCTGTTTGCGCAATCCTGGGGGTACGTCAACAATTCCATGTTCCATACCATCCTCAGTCCGCAGGTATTGTAGAAAGAATGAACAGAACGATTAAGTCTAGAATTGCAAAAATGTTACTTGATAAAGGAAATAGTTGGGTTGATGCAGTACCTCTAGTATTGACGAGTATTAGGGGAATGAGCTCCTCAACTACCCAGTATACACCTTTTGAATTAATGACAGGAAGGAAAATGCCATTGATCTTTCCTTATGAACCATTTTTGTCTACTCCACAGAAAGATGCCATTGCAAGAACTAAGTGGTTACAGGTACTTCAGGAGAATTTAAAAGCAATCCTTCCACACGCAGCGTCTAGAATGCAGCGTATGGTACCGCCTCACTCTTCTAAATTTGTGAAAGGAGCATCAGTAATGATTAAGACTTTTAGGAAGGCGGGACCGTGGGAAAGTAATTGGGAAGGACCGTTTGAAATAATCGACACTATGGGTCAAGTTATGATCCTTGTTCAAAGGACAGAAAAGACTGTGAAAAATACCCGTAGGCAGCAGAAGCTGTGGGTACATGTTGACCAGTGTAAATTATATGTTTCTAACTAAATTCTGTTCTTGCAGGAACACAGTTCTGCAAGAAAATGGAGAAACAAAGCAGTTAACTATTGAATGGAGAACCTCCAGAGAAACAGCAATACAAGAATCGTGACATCAAGATAGCATAGTTTTTTGATAGCTGTGTTGTTTGAACAGTACCAAAAGCCAATTGAAATTGATGATCAGACAAAGGATTTACCACAGAAGATATTGTTATTGCATAAGATAAGAGAAGTTCGAGTGGATCGACTCCTGACATCAGACATTGATACATCAAGAGACATTGTTGGACAAATTAGATTCGGTTATGGCTCCAGAGATCAACCTTGTTTGACTATATTTTTTGAGCATACCTCAGAGATCACGGTTCATGCAAAAGTAGGACCAAAAGCCAAATTCACACAGTCACAGGGGAATTATACCCATAATAATCAGACAGGTGTTTGGGAATGTCATCCTACTGAGTCCATGTGGTGGTTTATAACAATTAAGGGAGAAGAACATGCACAATGGACAGGTGATGTTACCAATGAGATGTTAACATCAGGGAAAATGGGAAGATCAAAGACAGAGATTTGGTATAAAACTCAGTCTTATGGTAAAATCTTGGATCCTTCACTGCTTTCTATATCAGCAGGGGACGATGATTGGACTAGGGTTTGGAACTTTCAGGTGGAAAGAGAAATAGCTATGGTCAAAGTATCTTTTGTGTTTACGGTAACTAATTCTATAGCACCTGAAGTTAGAGTTAATCCCCATAGTGTGAAAAGCCAAGAGGAATTGAAACCTAGAGAACTACAATGTGGGACAAGGTTACTATTACCCCAGGAAGCATCACTCGTTTGGTCAAAAGGGAAAACATCTTTAGGAAGTTTTACAAATAATCCAACTCGTATACTTCATAAGGGTCAAATGGGGGATGTACATTGGAATGGTATACATTTTATGCTTAGATTAGATAGTCCAACTCGTAAAGACTCTGGGATATATGAATGTTGTGTATTACTGAAAGGAGATTACAAACACTGTGACAGAGCAAATGTCAGTGTTTGGTCCCCTGAAGACAATTTGTGTACTGGTACTAGACTCAAACCATCCAATCCTTTTCAGGTTAATTACTTTCAATCTAAGCCATTGTTGAGGAATGGATCGTTTGTAACCCTAGTTTGGACTTTTAACATGACTGATTGGAAAATATCCACTTGGTTTCCTCAATGTTTGTCACACCTTACTAACATGGAAAAAGGTCTTGCTCAATGGTTTGGACAAAATCCATTGAGAATGGCAAGAAGTAGACGAGGTATTATTGAGGGAATCTTGGGGGGTGTTGGTTCGGTAGGAAGCTTACTTAATACTATGGATATAAATACTCTTAAATCCGATTTGGGATCCGTGAGTTATGTTGGAAGTCAGGGAGCAAAAGTACAAAAAGGGTTAAATCAGTTATTGGAAAAAATGGTTCTAAGTTCTGCTACTGTGATTGGGTCGTCTGTATCTCACTTACAGGATGCCACTTAATAGAGAGTCAAGAGGAGAATCAAGTGTCAAGGGCATGCCTGGAAATACAGATAGAATATTCCACTAATCTAAAGATGATTGCACAGGCTTTACAGAGTGGTATTATACCTTTGGGTTTGTTGAAAAGCTTACCTGACAAATATAGTTTTGGTCTGGGTCATATTGATTTGTGGATTAATAAATGGATGGGTTGTGATCAGGATTTTTGTATAGGGACATCTTTAATCCCAGTGGCAGGAGTTGAACAAGTAGTGGTACCAGTAACAGTTTTAGGAATTCCAGTCAGTGACACACAATTGATTCATTATAATTTAAGGTATACAGATTTTGTATTTGATGGGGAAAATCTGGAACAATTAGATGGTTCAGCTTGTCTTCATTTTGTTTCCAAAGTAATATGTCTTCCAGGACAAGAAAAGGTTGTCTATCATTCTTGTTTTCACAATCATTCATTATGTGAAGCCAGGATTGAAAGTGTTACATCTGTGCATGAATTAATGACTCAAGTAAAGATAGGGAAAGTTTGTTTTCAAGTAATGAAGGAGGAGTCATTGGTCAGAGCATTCTTTTCAAATTGTATGCATAATGAAACTCTTCACAGAGGATTAAATTGCATAGAAGGTGATTTGAAAAAGTTGGAGATAGATGGGAAAAAGTTTAATGTCTCCACTATAGGTACAGAGCGTTTAAGAACACTACCTCAGCAATTTAATCTGACACAGATAGACCATTTTCCTTGGAAAACATGGACAGAGGAAATAAAGAAAGATAAGGGATTATTGGCCATGTTAAAGCAACAATTGAAAGATGCAGAAATTGTTTTCCAACATAAACAAGGTGAATTAGAACAAATTCAACATCAATGGAATGATAAGTCTGGAGTTAATTGGTGGTCAAATTTTAAAAAATCAGTAAATATGTGGTCACAATCTTCGGTAAAATCCGCAGCTGGTAATATATTGTTAAATCCAATTGTTATTATAGCTATACTTGTTTTATTATGTATTGTTTATCAAAGTTTTCTTATGTGTAGAATAGGTAAGATATATAAACAAGTTAAGTATGAAGTAGATAAGGGAGATGGAATATTAAGGGAAATGATAAAAAGAGCACAATCCTCTCATTCCATAACAAATGTAGAGAAAAGGGTGTCTCATGCTAATGATTATCATATGGTCCCAGTTAAAGTATGATGTGATTGTAGTATAAATGTGATACGAATGTGATACGAATGGTGAGTAAATGTGTATATTTGAAAAGATATGATAAGGATATTATCCTATCATCAGGGGGAATTGTAAAAGATTCTAACACATTTAACATCTCTTTTAACCCTAGTAATATGAAATGGACCATATATAATTATTGGTATAGGCAATAGTCAAAGATATGTAATCATTGTTCATAAATAAATGATTATTAAGATATATTAATATGTTTCAATGATAGGCTTCAAGGTTTCCTTGACCTTAAGATATGGAATGAAGGATTTGCTGAACAGGCGTTCTATAGATAGGATAGTAACTTGCTAATGCATGGTATAGTTGTAACTCTAAAAGGGCATTACAATATACGTACAGTGACTACCTAAAATAGGATTTCGACGTGTAAAGATCTTAGTGAGCATGTTTACCCAATTAGGTGAAGACCAATAGACTGACATCACTATCCAAGGCACATATAAGCTAGGCTTTTGTAAGTGTGTTTGCAGCCACAAAGTTTTCTGTGTCCATTAGATGGCGCTTGTGAGCATAATTGTCAATGTATTTTATTCCCATAATGCATTGTTACAAATCACTTACATAAAGGATTGAATGGTCTTGTCATCAGAAGTCATAAAGTTATCTTTCAGAATCATAAGCCATCTGATTAAGAAAATTCAAGATACACACCCCTCTCTTAGTTCACAAGCAGGCAAAAGTGGTATGTAGGTGTATTTGTGTCTAATTATGAGTTTCCAGTCATGTGTTTTTTGATGTAATTGACTGTATGTCTGATGATTTGTCTTTCTTATTTATTTTTATTTAGTTCTACGGTGTTGATGTAACTGTCTTAGTTGGAACCTGATATGTGCATTAAACATCTGTGAGATAAGAACCTCAGCCTTCTCATTGTGACTAAGGGCGGCATAGTAGAACACTTCACTGCATCAGTGAAGGCCTTGAGATGGTAAAGCTGCATGCAGAAGACAGCCATCAAGAGATGCCACATGTTTTCTAAGGGAAGTATAACATTGGGAGTGATCACAGTTAAATGACTGAAGCAGCCAGTGAGCAAGTAAAGGCTAAACAAGGAAGCACCTTTAAGTTAGTGCAATTAGCAGAAGAACTTGTTAACTGCTACTGAAGTTTAATTGTGCTGGAATTTCATATTTATTCTAAGGACAACAGTGGACATTTTTCTTTCACTGGATGGCTTTATAAGACGCTATAAAGACTAAATTGATAAGTAAATGTACATATGGTATGTTTAGAACAGACTAAATGCTTAAAATTTTAGTATTTTTATTTGTGCATATATCATTCAAGTGTGTTGACATTTATTGCTATGTTGCATTGCTACCATTGCTTGCACTAGAACGTCTTTACCTTTGAAAAATTGCAATACATAGTACTGAACAGATTTAGCATGTCAAACGCAAGTGAAGTTAACCCTGCAGATACCACTGCACAAGACATTGTCAATACACAGCAGGCTGATACAGATGAGCAAGCTGAAGTGGCTGCACAAATGCAACAGCCTCAAGTGAGCACAGGTAATACACAGCTCCCAGACATTAGAAGAAGCCAACGTACACGCATACTCACCGAAAGAGGTAAAGCTCTACAAGACATCAAATTAAATTATCTAAAAAAGGATTTTGAACAGAAATATAGAAGATGGAAATATCACATCAATGGGTTGAAAAGAGCCATTAAGAATAGTGATGAAGCAGAATTGATTATTGAAGTTGTGAACATCATTAATGCGATTCAGTCGGAGGTCGACCATATTTATGATGACATAAGAAGTATCTCAAGCCCTGAACCTGAAATCCGGAGAAAAAATGACACGTGCTACGCAATTACCAGCACTGCAAATGAAAAGGCTCAACGCTTTCTCAATAACGATCTGGAAGACATACCCTGGCCTGAGTCAGAGTCAGTTTTTGAAACCACTGTGTCCAGCATGATCTCAACAACCTCCAGTAAGCTAAGATCTGGTTCTAAGATGTCCAGTCAGTCTTCACTGCAGAAGAAACAAGAAGCAGCAGCGGAAGTAGCAGTGACGCAAGAGGTAATTAAAATAATGAATACACAACATCAATATGAGGAGGAAATTAGAAAACTTGAGGCAGAGGATGCAAGGTTAACAGCTGAGAGAGAAGCTCAAGAAAGGGAAATAGAAGCTGAGAGTGCGAGAAAAAGAGCTCTATTTATTTCAGAAAGCAGCAGTATAAAAATTAAGTTGGAAAGGAAGAAGAAAGAAGTGGAACGACTGGAGGAACTAAAAAGGCACAATGCAGCACAAGCAAGGCTACATGTGTATGCTGAAAGTATCAAAAGGGAAGATGAAGAACAGCTTTTGGCTTCTCTTCCTCAGCAAACAAAGGAAGGTTATGTTTCTCAACCAAGCGATCCAAGTTCTCTTCCTCAGCCATTCCTGCTCACCCAAGCAAAGGCTCCTTTGAACCAACCCCTTTATCCACCTCAAAGGGTTAAATTCACCCAAGATCCTATTTCTCAATCAGCTATATTTACTACCTCTCATGATGCTTCTAATGACCTTGTGAAAGCACTTGTTGAAGCAATTACAGCCAATAGGATTCCAATTCCAGAACCTGCTATTTTCTTTGGAGATCCTCTGAAGTATAATGACTGGAAGTTGTCTTTCCAGACATTAATTGACCGCAAGAACTTACCAACCCAAGAAAAGCTTTTCTTTTTACGCAAGTATGTAAGTGGCCCAGCAAAAAGAGCTATTGAAGGACACTTCATGGTTGGAACAGAAACCGCTTATCATGCTGCCTGGGTCATACTTGATGACAGATTTGGAAATCCGTTTGTAGTTGGAAAGTCATATCGTGACAAAATACAAGCATGGCATAAGATTGCCACCAAAGACAGCAAAGATCTCCGTGAATTTGTAGATTTCCTGAGCAGTGTTGACTCAGCCATGCCTTATGTTCAAGGTTTACAAGCTTTAAATGACTGCGTTGAAAATCAAAGGATAACAGCAAAACTACCAGAGTGGTTGAGTTCACGTTGGAACAGAGCTGTCACAAAGTTCCAAGATGAACACAAAGCATTCCCCGATTTCAAATACTTTGTTGAATTTCTTAATAAAGAAGCCAGAATTGCATGCAACCCCATCACCTCACTGCAAGCGATAAAGCCAACAGAACAAGAAAGATCTAAGCAAACCGATCAAGATTATTTTAACTCTCAACGCATTCGCAACTCAAGTGCCAAAACATTCACTACAAGTTCCAGGGAGAATACTAGCGTCCTGTGTGCCTTTTGTAAGAGACATGGCCACACTCTTCATAAGTGCCATAAGATTATGGAAAGACCAGTTGAAGAAATAGTGAAGTTTGTAAAGTCAGAGAACTTATGCTTTGGTTGCCTCAAAACCGGTCATAAGTCAAAAAACTGTACCTCCAGAAGTGTGTGTGATAAATGTGAACGGCGTCACCCAACATGCCTACATCAAGATCGGCAGAATAAAGATCAGGAACAACGAGTTAAAACCGATCAAGAGCAGTCAAAAATCAATCAAGGACCTGCAGAAAGAACAGCTGAACTACAGAGGATACACGAGTCTAAGCAAGTAACGTCCAACAGAGTTATTCAAGAAAGAAGTAACACTCATACCTCATCAGTTATTCCAGTATATATCTCAACAATAGCCAAACCAAATAAAGAGATCCTAGTGTACGCCTTACTAGACACCCAGAGTGACACTACCTTCATCTTACAAGACACAGCTGAAATACTTGATATTAAGAGAGAACCAGTCAAGCTCAAAATTTCTACAATAACTTCTAAAACAAAGGTTGTATCTAGCCACAAATTGAATGGACTAGAAGTAAGAGGCATCAAGTCTGAAATAAGAATCAATCTACCAACAACTTATACCAGGGACTACATACCTGCCAATAGATCACATATACCCACATGTGACACCGCAAGGAATTGGTCACATCTAGAACATCTTGCAGATGAAATGTCTCCTGAACTTGATTGTGAAGTAGGGTTGTTGATAGGCTACAACTGTCCTCAAGCTTTAATGCCCAGAGAGGTTCTCAGCGGTAACGAAGACCAGCCATTTGCACAGAGATCTGTGTTAGGTTGGAGCATTATCGGATATAATAACCCCAACAGTGGCTATGAAGATGAAATCGGTGTGAGTCATAGGATTATTATGAAGCAAGTTTTACCAGCTGTTGACCCAGTTCACAAAATCAAGTCTGAAGTCTACTTTGTGTGTAGGAACAAAGTAAAGGAAATCATCACTTCAGCAGATATACTGAAGGTTTTTGAGTCAGACTTTGTTGAAAGTAATAATGAAGAAGTCTCTATGTCACAAGAAGACCTACAGTTTCTAGCAACGTTAAAAGACAGTATCAAACAAAATCAGGATGGACACTATGAGATGCCATTACCTTTTAAAGATGAGCGACCAGAATTGCCAAACAACAAGGCTTGTGCAGAACATAGACTCAAATGCCTAGAAAAACGTTTGAAGAAAGATGAGCAATACTACCGGGACTACGTGGCTTTCATGAAGGACATGATAGTAAGAGGCGATGCAGAAAGGGTTCCAAAGATGGAGATAAACAGGCAACCATCATGGTATATCCCTCACCATGGGGTTTATCACCCCCAGAAACCAGGCAAGATCAGAGTCGTCTTTGACTGCTCAGCAAGATTTCAGAATACTTCCCTGAATGAACATCTACTGACTGGGCCTGACCTCACAAATACTCTGGTTGGGGTCTTGTGCCGTTTCCGGAAAGGACAAGTGGCCATTATGTGTGATGTGGAGCGTATGTTCCATCAGTTTCATGTTGCTCAAAGGGATCGAGACTACCTCAGGTTCCTGTGGTGGGAAGAAGGCAACATGGAGACCCTACCTTCAGTGTATCGAATGAAGGTTCACCTGTTTGGAGCTGCTTCCTCGCCAGGATGTGCAAACTTCGGGTTCAAGCACCTTGCCACACAAGGTGAAGGCAAATTTAATCAAGCTACAGTGAAGTTCCTACAACGCAATTTTTATGTTGATGATGGTCTAGCCAAAGTGGTAGATGTCTTCCCAGGAACTGATGGCAGGGTCAGAAAACTGAAACTTCTTGTTAGTGACACAACAATAGATAACAAGGGCACACGCACTAGTAAGCCAGTGTATCTAGAAAGACCCATACACAAAACAGTGTTATTACTTGAAGCTGATTAACGGAAGGGTAACGTGATTGTATCTGATTAATGTGTGCAAAATGCGTTTCCTCTAAATGTTCATGTTAAGTTATGTGTTATAATATCAGCTCCTTTAAGAATCACATGTTGTGATGGTGGGAGTGTGTTTGCAGCCACAAAGTTTTCTGTGTCCATTAGATGGCGCTTGTGAGCATAATTGTCAATGTATTTTATTCCCATAATGCATTGTTACAAATCACTTACATAAAGGATTGAATGGTCTTGTCATCAGAAGTCATAAAGTTATCTTTCAGAATCATAAGCCATCTGATTAAGAAAATTCAAGATACACACCCCTCTCTTAGTTCACAAGCAGGCAAAAGTGGTATGTAGGTGTATTTGTGTCTAATTATGAGTTTCCAGTCATGTGTTTTTTGATGTAATTGACTGTATGTCTGATGATTTGTCTTTCTTATTTATTTTTATTTAGTTCTACGGTGTTGATGTAACTGTCTTAGTTGGAACCTGATATGTGCATTAAACATCTGTGAGATAAGAACCTCAGCCTTCTCATTGTGACTAAGGGCGGCATAGTAAGACATGGAGAGGCATGGGAAGAGAGGTCGAGAGAAGATGTACTTGCCATCCACGGACTCTTCACGTCCCAACACTCCCTCCCTCCCTCCATCCTCAGGAATGCATAGGACAGATGTCATGAACTAAATTCCTCTCCAAGGTTTTGTAAGACTTGTTTCGTATTTTTGTTACCTACTTTTTATATTCGTCTATTTTTGTTTGTATTAAATGTTTCACCTTTGTTTGCATCTAAGTGACTCTGCCTATTTTTGACGCACATACATTTATATGTGTTCCAATTATTTGAAGTTTGTATTGGCCCGAATATATTTTATTACAATATATTACTTAGATGGGATGTTCAACCATGGTATCCCATCACAGGCCATGAAATGGCAGGCAGTCTTGTTCACCTTTTTCCTGGCTCTGTCAATAGCAGAAAGCAAGTGGGCCAACAATGCCTTGGAATGATTTCATCCAACGGTAGAGGAAAATACATGTCGTATTTAATATGGATAACTAAACAGCAAATGGGAATAGAACTGTATCATTGTTTTCATCGTGGAGCACCAAGATGTCTGGGGAGTTGTCATAAAAAGTTCTACAAACCACCTTCTGCAACACATTTTGCCACACAATACCCCTCATGCCAATCCAGTGAAGGGAGAAATCCAAGGACAGACAGCTTCTCATTAAAAAAAAGTTGCCTACGACCCACAGAAAAGGGGTGCTTTGTATGTGCAAAGAAAACCACAAACAGTAACCAAAAGCGACAATCAAAACAACCACCCGAAAACCCAACCCAAACAGGATCTAAAGTGGCTTGACTTACAATGCCCTACGTATCCCTCGAGTCTACCACAGTCCCTCCTTGTTCTGTCATGGCACCCCGTGCCTTCTGTTCCACCTTTAATAATATTGTGTAGCCCCTTTAACCCATTAGTTCTCTAGTGACTATACTTCACTTACAGAGAGAGAGAGAGAGACAGAGCACAATAATTTTATTTTAAATGTACAACTGTGAAAATGATTCTGCAGTTTTACTGCCCAAGGTGAAGATTTGAAACTTTTATTATATAATGAAGGCATTTGTGATTACATTATTAGTTAATCCAGAGAACAATTGCATGAGCGTTATTTAATTTGCCTTAGCCAAAAAAATTACTATTTGTTATTGGAGAATGATGAGGATTTAGTCTTAAAATAATGAGCAAAATTAATTCAAGTTAGCGATATATCTAAAAGATTTCTGTCAAAAATCACTTAGAAATAACACAGTTTCCGATTGTAATCGGTACTAGTCACTAAAGTTGAAAAAGCAAATATAAAAAGCTAGGAAACTGACAACCTAGTCATTTAAAACTACAGGTTGTCTTAAACAGGACAATAGGTTTTTGAAGTATCATTCAATTCCTGCTGGGAAATATAACATTGGCAGGATATGATAATATTTTAACTCTTTATTAGAGCACTCGTATAATTGTAAAATAACTTCTATGTCTTTTTATAGAGCATACACCAAAGGAGTAAACTCCCTCCATTGTTTTGCCTTTACTAAATTTAATCAAATAGAGAAAAAAAGTCATACTTTGAATGCTAAATTGAGAAGACTTCTAAATCTCAAAATGTAATCCCAGTTAAAATGGGAAATTAAAATAAGATTTCTATTGGGATGGAAACACCAACATATAAGAAAAATAAGCTTTTCGTTATCATTCTGTCATCACTTATCAACAGATTGAGCGTTATGAAAGTGATTTCAATGTCATTATACTCAATTGTGTTTTAATTATTTTTTATTAGCTTTTCTAAGTTTTCATTCAATTGCCATACTTCTAAATGGCGTTTTTACATAGGCATCCATGAAAGGTGCTATATCATAATTTAGAACAGGTAAGGCCAAACATTGAAAGCTAGAGCTAGGCATTTCAACACTCTACAACCCAAGTATCAATTTAAAACTCCCTTGAAGTTGTAGAGGCAGATGCATGGTACATTGTTCCTCTTCATTCACAAAAGTGACCCTTCCAGCATGTACTTGGCATGCTGAAACCTGGGCATGATAGGACTGTGATTGCTGTTATCAATCAAGATAGCCAGTACATGCTGAAACCTAGCTAGCTGTGTATTGATGCTGCCAACAGTATGGGGTCTGCACATCACTCACAGCCTCCCTGTGCCATGCCCCCCCCACGTACACATCCATGCTATCACACACACTCATTCATATACTCATTCATTCACAGATTAATTCCCTCACTCACGCATACTCGTTCATACACCCCCCCACTCCCTTACCTGACCTGCAGATCTCTCACTCACAGACTTCCGCATGGGCCCTGCTGCTTCCCTCTCTTGCTCTCTGTGTGAACAACTTCTCTTGTCCCGTCCACTTGAAGCAGGAACGGAGCAGAGTCATGTGACGTGAGAATAATTCACGTGACTCCTCTGGGTTCATGCTTCTCATGGGTGGTACAAGAGACGCAGCTCGCAGATTAGGCAGATCGTCATAATGGTATGGCTGATCGGTGTGGGTTGATCAGAGTGGGTAGAGCTTTGAAGTAGTGGGTATGGTACAATTTCAAGAAAGTAATTGGCAACGGCAAGCAGACGATGATACAGCATAACTCCTATCACTATATACTGAGCCAGACATTCATAATGGTACAGCACTACTGTCATTACTATTTACTGAGGCAGCGGTGGTACACCATGTGACAGAACCCTCCATCACTGGGGTCCCTGGAGAGGCCTGAGAGCCAGCCTCCTCCCTATCGACTATGGGCCCAGGCCTTGTAGAGACTTCTGTGTGTGGATACAGGGGTTCAGTTTCTGCTGATGTACCCCATGTTTTAGCACTGTAACGTCAGCTGGACATACTGTGGTAGGAAGAAGGCTGATTGTCTGTGCATTGTTAATTGTATAGGTGTGAAGTGTTTCCCCTGTTATCGTGTGAGTTAGCCCTTGTCTTAAGACCCCCTGTAGGTATTACTATGTGTCACTGCTGCATACCTAATTATCAATTACATAACAGGTAGCTGTTAATCCTGTGAGCTCCTGTTATCCCTGTGTCCTGGCCATTGTCTGTCTTAAGCCAATTATATGTCTATCGTCATTCCACGTCTACGTCCCCAATTAATGTAATTATTTATGTCTCATGTCATTCTGTCCTTCCCCCGGATATTGTGTGGCAGGATTTGATCTAATTACTTCCTTCCTGCCATGGTAATTAGATCATGTGATATTTGTCTTGCCCCTTTTCTTACTTGTGTATATATAGCTCTGTATTTGGTTTTAATAAATGAGTCCTGTTTTCACCTCAACATGAGTGTTGCCTGATGTTTGGGGTGGGCTGTAGCCTCGCTGTGTAGCTAAGCTTCGGATAGCCACAGTGCCAATGCAGCTACGGTGCAGCGACGTCCCCCCTTCTATCTACAACGCTGGTTCTGCCCGGCGCTGAAGGGGTTAATTGTTGGTGTCCCGTCAGGAGGAAGCAACGTTTGGCGGGAGTACCCAGTCTGGGTACAGGTCGGTCCCGTCACACACCATAACACCCATCACTATATACTGTCACTAACGGTGGTTCAGGCTGTGGATCCACGCTGCAGTACAAGGAAAGGCGCCCCCAAGCGGTGATGACGAGCAGTGCAGGAACAACCAGAAGGCACTAGGAGCTGGCAATCAGATAGTCGGGGTCACAAGCAGAGGTCAGGACAGGCAGCAAACAACGGATAGTCGGGGTCACGAGCAGAGGTCGAGGCAGGCAGCAAACAACGGATGGTCAGGTTCAAGCAAAGTTCAGGCAACGAAAAGGCAGATAAGGTTCTGGAACGCTAGTGAAGGCAATAAAGGCACTATCACAGGCAAGGGGTACATGCAGACTGAAGGTTTAAATAGTCCTCTAGCTCAGGATCCTCCTACCCCCTAAATTAGGGGGAGGAGGAAAAGAGATAAGTACCCCTTTAAGACGCGGCATAAATATTCATGAGCATGCGCGAACGGCTCTCATGCTGCTGAGACGCGCGTCCCGTCTAACCTCAGATCACCACACGGGGGCGCGCGTCTAACGGCCGGACGGACCACAACGCGTCTTCCCGCGAACAGAACGAGCAGGGGGCTGAACGCGCGGGCTGCGTCTCGGATCCCCTGCTCACGGCAACGCTGGAACCGCCGGAACCGCCTGCAAGGTAACATATACTGAGCCAGATATTGGTAGTGCTGCAACATAACTCCCATAACTATATACTGAGTCAGGCACTGATGATGGTACATCATAACTCTCATCACTTTATATTGAGTTAGGCACTGATTGGAGCTAAGTTGCACCAGAATCACTATATACTGAGTCAGATATTGATGGTGGTAAAGTATAACTACCATCACTATATACTGAGCCAGTCACTGATGGTGGAACACCATAACTCCCTCCAGTGCTGATTACTGTAATATTACATTTTACGATAGAGAGAGAGTAAGTAGATATTGTAACAATTGACGCAATAAGTTCATGTTACATATACTGTACATCAGTTTTATTTATACTAAGTTCAGTAAAATAAATATAGTATACATACAATCAATTTGTTTCTGTTACTCCAGGGAAATAGTGTGGTAGTAATTGTATTAGATTTTTTCTTGAAGGTTTAAAGTATTGCAGGGATATATTGTGTGTCCAAACTTATCGTGTCAGAATTAGGCAGTAAGTCAAAAACACAAATGGGCCAAAAACAATTTGGACACATTTTTCAGGTTCGTTTTTGACCCATTTGTTTTCAGGTAACGAATTTCATTCCCTGCATTTTATAGTTCTGTGCCCACATTCAGTCTCACTCTCTCACTCTCTCACACTCTCATTCTCGTTTACTCTCTCTCACACTCTCTAAATAGCCTACCTTCTCTGCCAACCACTTCTGCTTCTGCTGACAACTTCCACCTTCCGAGAGAATTCCCCGCACCGCAATGGACGCAGACAACCCCCGCTGCTAGCCACACCTCCTTCCGGCTGCAGCGTAAATTGTCTACGCCAATCCCGTAGACATCTACACGCTGCCCCAGCTGCACACCGGGGACTCAGAAACACCGGTAAGTGGGGCGGGGGGGAGACAGGAGGATCCAGGTCCCCTGCAGCTGCGGGGGATCTGGATCTTAGTCGTCTCATAGTCAGACCTATTTGAGGTCTGATTATAAGACGACCCCGATTATAAGACGAGGGGTATTTTTCACAGCATTTGCTCTGAAAAAAACCTCGTCTTATAATCGAGCAAATACGGTAGTATATATATATATATAGTAGAGGTTGTAGCCGTATTAGTCCAGTGGTGTCAATATCAAATAACAGATGGAATAAGTATCTTGTGATAATACCTTTTTTATTGGACTAACAGAAATTTGGAATGACAAGCTTTCGGGAGCTCTTCTCCCTTTCTCAAGTCTAAAACATTTCTGAGCAAAACGACACATAGAATTCAATGTTGTGTGGAGGGTGAGATGTTGTAAAAGTATGTGTCCCTCCAGAGGGTCATAAATGTTCTAAGTAGGGAATTATGAGGGGAGGTTTAGCACTCTGAAGATAAATTGACACAGAAAGAAAAGAAAAAAATTAAGATGCTAGTGCTCACACACAGGGAATAGGAATGCAGTGATGAATATAGGGATGGGAATGTATATGTCTACACATGTTATCATATATACAGGTAAATATAGATGAACATGGTGCACTTAAAAATACAGTACATATAGCAGGTGGGGGGGTTATGTAAAACCTGTGTAGTGGGACAGGAAACCCAAATCGGCATTGAGTTCTTGCTGTTGAATAGTTGAAACATTCTGACTTCAAAAGTTTGTCTTTCTTTGGTATTACTGAAGTCCCCTTTCAGTACTTTGATTTTTAGGTCCTTAATTGAATGGTCATGTTGGGTGAAATGGTGTCCCACAAGGGTGCAATAGGAATGTTCCTTGTGGTATTTAATGGGATGTCTGTGCATGTTCATTCTGCCATTTAATTGCTGGCTGGTTTCTCCAATGTAGCTTCCTAGGTCGTTGGAGTCAGAGCATATTCGATGGTACCTGGTTGCTTGGCTATAGATGATGCCCCGCTTAGTATGGGAGGGGTGGAAGCTGGATTTGTGAAGATAGCTGCATCTGTCTGTGGGTTTTCTGTAAAGAGAGGTGTGGGTTGTACCATTGGTGCATCTTGCTGTAGTGTCCAGAAAGTTTATGTTTTTTGTGGACTACTCCATTTTTAGTTTGATTGACAGGTGGAATGAGTTAAAAGAGTCATGGAATTGTTTCAGTTTTTCCTCACTTTCGGTCCAAATGATGAAGATGTCATCAATGTAGTGGTAATATTTGTGTGGTTTGGTGTCCTGTGTTTCAAGGAATCTCTGTTCTAGGTCAGCCATGAAAAGGTTGGCATATTGGGGTGCCATCTTCGTCTCCATAGCCATCCCCATGATTTGTAGGTATATCTCATTGTTGAAAGTAAAGTAGTTATGTGTGAGGATGAATTTTACCAGTTCTGTGATGAGGTTGGTGATTTGGTTGAGTTTGTTGAGGAAGTCAGTGGTGTCTTTTATGAAGCTGTTGGTGTTGATCACAAGAGGTTTTAGGGTGTTTTCGACCAGTCCTGAGATCTGTTCTGTGAGTGTCCATACCTGTAATTATAGGTCTGCCTGGATTACCTGCTTTGTGGATTTTGGGAAGCATGTAAAATGTACCCATGCAGGGATTGGTTGGTATAAGTGATTCAATTTCTGGCTGTAGCCCCTTAGGGAAGGATTTGATGAGCTCCTTGAGTTGCAAGGTGTATTCTTTGGTGGGGTCAGTGCACAATTTTTTGTAATATATGCCATCTGACAATTGTCTGTCTCCCTCTTTTATGTAGTCCTGGGTGTTCATAATCTCTACTGCTCCTCCCTTGTCTCCTGGCTTTATGGTAATAGAGGGATTATTTTTCAAGTTACTGATGGCAGTTTGTTCCTGTGCCGAGAGGTTGTGAAAAGTTTTTTTGTTTTTTTTTGGTCGCCAAAGATGCAGTTCCAAAGCAGAAAACTTTCAATTTAGCTGTCTAGTTTTGCATTTCGGCTTGGTGCTGGAGTGAAAAGGCCAACTCCGCTGGGGTCATATCAAAAATGGAGAAAAATATACTGAAGATTAATTTATCATTTAGTTACACTGGCCATCCTGTCACCTAACCTGCCCAATACATATTTATTAGGCTGATTTTCATTAAATGAACATTTGTGAGATAATTCACAAAAACTGTATATTAACACTCTATTAAGAAAAGAAGTAAAATCTGTCAGTCATCAAGTAGTTACTAATCCTGAAGCAGCATATAAATTACAAGGGCATTAATAAGGAACTGAAAATTTTGGGTTATACATAGTAATCAGGGGCTAGAAGGTTGTCACATTTTAACTTTAATTTCCACTGGTCCCTAAGCAACACTTCATTGTGAGTAATCACCTACTGGCCCAAGTAATCATTCTTCATATTGAACATATATTGTTATTATATATATATATATATATATATATATATATATATATATATATATAATTATACATATATTATATTATTATATATTATATTATTATATATATATATATATGAATGAGAGAGAGAGTTTCTAAATTGTTGATGCCTGGGGGTTCAATATTTTGTTCAATATTAACAATAAGATTTAGCAATCGTGAATATGAAGTACATTAACTGAAAAAAGAGAAAAACAATGATATAAATGATATAAAACATCTATTTAAAAACCATTACCAATAATTGGAAAACATGATTAGGTAACAATAGAGATGAAAAAAAACCCAGACACGTATTGCTTTATATATGTGTCAAATTAGAAACCTTAAAACTCTCATTCAATCCCTCAACCCTAAACCAATTCCAGCCAGGTTTAGCTAATTGTGTTTTATTTGTGTCATGGTATTGTTAATCAGGATTTTTGACCTTTCTGACGCCTTTGACACTGGTTATCATACCTGTCATTCATTGCAGACATGACACAATTCTCCCCTGGCTAAAATCCTACCTCTCTGATCATCTGCAACTCTTTTGGAAAAATAGTCTATTCGATTTGATTCTACTACCACCTCTGCTGATGACATACTAGTCCATTTAAAACCTCTTGTGCTCTGTTCTAATTCACCAAACAAACTGCCTCTCCTGGATGGTGCCTAGATGGCGTTTCATTACCCGAAAAACAACATTTCCAAGACTGTGCTTCTGGTTTTCCCCAATCTCCTAAATTCTGCTCTGGATATCTCCATCACTATTGAGAATTCTTAAATATAACCAGCATCCCAGGTTCACTGGCTTAGTGATATACCAGGAGCAGTAGGAAACGTCCTGTTGATGCATTGCAGGAAGATGAAGTCACGCAGGATTTCCGAGCCAGCGATCTTGTGAGAAGCCTTTCTATTTCCCCTTCTCCGCAGTGTTCTTCCTCTTGTAGCTTCAGGGATCTATGACGACTGACTCCTGGATGAAGATGTGATCCTGCACAAAGGCAGTGATGCTGCAGTCAGGAGCTCTAGGAGTGCAGTGCCGGCTTTTTCTTCTAGATCACGGGCCTGACGCTAGCAGAGGTCATGCAGGGTCCAGGAGGACAGGGAATGGGCTTCAGTTTTTACAGTCTGAGTGTGCTGGTGCTCAATGTGCTTCACCCAGCAGAGCCTCAGCGCCTCAAGCTCAGTCAATGGATGTTTCAGCAGGACGTCAGAGCACAGCAGAACCCGTGACTGGCAGAGGATCTTTTCTCTAGTCTGGTAAGTTATTTGGGAGATCCTCCATCCCTCCTGTTTTTTCCTCTTACATTCCATGGCTGTTAATGGGCTTGCGTTAGGTGTTATGTCGGGTCAGCAATCAGTTAACTCAGACAGGGATAATGTAGTTAGTTTGTTCTGTGATTTACTGGGTATGCATTTAGGGCTGTTGGCAGGCTTTAAGGATTTGGTGCAGAAGTGAGCAGCGACCTGGTGGACCTATGGGCGGATGGAGTTGTTATGGTACTGGGGGCTCTTCATCATCAGAGGTGTCCTCGGAGGAGCAATTACCTATTTTCTGGTCAGGTTGCTTTGTGAAAAGTGGCAGTGCAAGTGAAGGGCAAACTGAACGAGGTATGATTGAAGGGGTCTCTACTGAGGACAAGGATGCTGTGCATTTATCCCATTCTGCCAAGGGTGAAGTGTTTATGTGTTACGAGGGCTTCCTTGGGCACATTTAAAACAGGAAGTTAGGGAAAAGATTCAAAGGGGTGATTATTTGGATATTTTCACGTTATTGCCGCTTGAGAAATTTAATTCGGATAGGTCATGAAATCTGATGATAACAAAAAGTATTACAAGGAGAAAAGGTGATATATTTTAATTCCCATGACATTTACGAATTAGCTTCAAGCCTTTGCTATTTTGGCTAGGGTAATTGGGGAGGAGAATCCTGAGAACTGCTCAGCATATGTTATGCATAGTAGTTATGCTACTAGCCAAACCTGTAATTTGTGGACAAGTACATTTTTTATATCCTTTCTATCACATCATCTATTAGTCTTCATTGGCAAGTAAATATTGGTTGCACACAGTGTGACTGTCTTTCTGCTGTTTAAAATGTATAACATTTAAAACCTGCACCTGAATAGTGTAAGACAGTTGCCCATTTACTATAGTACCAGCCAAACATGTAGTTTGTGAATAATTGCTGAATAATAAATAAATGAAATTCCTAAGCAGGGGGTAAACATTTTTTTTTTTTAAATTGGAAACGTCCGTGAGAAGGAGTGATTTCAGTGTTCATGGGTTGGGTAGAGCTGGCGGCAGGCGTGTACGAAAAACTAGTAGTCAGGCGACCACTGGTATACCAGTTCCAAGTAAGCAGAAGCCTTCTTTCTTGCAGTCAAAAGTTGAACTACCTCTAACACAAGGTGGCAAAGGATATGGTAATTTTTCACATTATGTTTAGATTATGAGCCAGACTTGGCCAAGCCATCAACATCTGCTTCGACATAAGGAGCGCCACTAGCGCACTCAATGCCTTTCTTTTATTGATGGCACACTAGTTGCTGCCCAAATATGGAAGACGAGGATAGGACTACTGAAGCCAGTATAGGCAGAAGCACACAGGGGTGAAAGGAGGAACAGAACAAGAGCAGAAGTGCAGCAGGATTATAGATCGGACGACAGGCAGGTACAGTAGTAGAAATAGGAATGGTGGTTACTGATGGTGAAAGCATTTAGAGATTTGGACTTTGTGGGTTTGAGTTGAGTTGTGCAGAACATGTACTTCACCTGGTGGTAAGGGCAGCTATTCTAACTGATGGGCAGTGTAGACTTTCAAAACATTGAAAAGTGCCGTAAGATTGCTGGGCAGTTTCCCCCCAGATTGAAGGCAAGCAAGCAGCTAAGGGAGGAGCAGGATAAGGCAGGCCTATCCCACCATGCCTATGTCAGGATGTAGTCACCCACTGGAACTCTACTCAGGACATGATGGAGTGGATCCTAGAGCAGCAGCGAGCTCTTCACTCTATGTCCTCTGAGCATTAATGGGGCAGGTGGTGGCAGTCCTGAGGCCTTTTATAGATGTGACCGAGGACTTAAGCCAGAGCATTGCTACTTTGTGCCAGTTCATCCCCTTACTTACCTACCTAGCTGGAACATAATGAGGTCATTTCAGGCAAAAGATTACAAGTGGAGGTTTGCGAAGCTGATCAGTAGGCTGATGCTAAAAGGTCTCATACAAGCCATAATGGACACCCCAGAGTACATACTGGCCACCTTCTGTGACCCAAGGGTTAAAGGCAAGTTGGCCCTTAAAAATAATTTTAAAAGTTGTCGAGACATGCTTGTCCATAAGGTGTGTGAGCTGCAGCAAAAAGGAGCGTGCTGAACAGAAGAGAGATGCAGGAGTTGTAGCAGCAGTGGCAGTAGTGCCAGCCACATATCCCAATCCTTTGCAACCATGGAGAAGAGCTGCACTAGACTCCACAGAGCATCACCCATTTGGGCAGCGGCCCTAGATACTTTGGTGCGTACAAGAACCACCCAAGCTCCTCAAAGTCAGAGTAGTGCCTCTGAGATGCCTCTGAGTGCCGCCCATTAAAATGGATAATTCTGCCATGCCAGGCCCGTCTTTAATGCCTGCAGCATCCGCTGGCCCACCGAGATGCCATTGCAGCCGATGTGGCTGTGACTCCTAAAGGGGCGGTTAAACACGCTGGCCGCTTTTAAACCATTAAGCGGCCAGCGTGCCTGCACAGTGCCGCCCAGTGTCCTGTTCCGCGTGACTCCGCCCCCATGAGCGGCACGTCACATCAATCAATGTGATGGGCCGCTCAAGGGGGCAGAGTCACACGGAACAGCTCCTCGTGACAGCTAGAAGAGCACGTTGGAGCACAGCAGCAGTGTAGGATGGCAGCAAAAACGTAAGTATTAAAAAAAAATAAAAAAATTGTTGGGGTAATAGGCGGAAGGGGAGCCATATTCAGAGGGGGGGCTGCATTGGGACAACAATTAAATGCAAAATGGGGGTGGTTAGGGGGTATAAGTACATAACAGGGTGGTTGGGGCACCACATAAATCAATACACAAAGGTGGGGGGGGCTGGGTTCAATATACATTATTGACATTAACAATGCAAAGGGGGGCATCAATACACAAGGGAGGGGGGCTGGCTGGGGACATCACATAAATCAATACACAGGAGTGTTGGGGCATAATGTACACAGGGGGCTGGCTGGGGGCACAAATCCACATGTGTGTGGGGAAATACATTAAAACCAAAGGGTGATTACATGTGATTTTCAGTTGATCTGTACCTGCAAAACTGGGTGTGTGTGTTATTCTTTTGATCTGTATCTGCTATGCTATGTTTCCATACATTATTTATATATACCTGCAAAAATAGGGTTTGTATTTCTTATTCAGTTGATCTATACATGCACGTGCTGTTTACATGTGTTGTTTATTTGATCTATACCTGAACTACAGGGAGTAAGTAAAACAGAGGTGTGGCTTAGTGAATGAGGGGACTCTGGGGATGATTACAGGCAGGGGCCCAAGGAAATGCCTAGGGTCCATATTTAAATTTTATTTTTTTACAAAGATTAGCTGTTTTTTAATGTTTTAAACATATTTTTTTTTACTCCCAGTCCCATCACATTACATCAATATGCATTAGAAAATCAGGAAAAGATGGGCATGGATGGTGTGCTGATTCGGTGACTTGACTAGACTTTCCCCCCAGGCCTCCCCTGCTGCACCTCCTGAGAACTCTGGCTCCCCTTGCAGGTTGAATGCAGGTACTGTATTCAACCATGTAAGTCAATTGAGCCCACAATGTGATTAGTAAAATAAATGTAGAAAAATAATAAAATAAAAATAGTTTAAAAAAAAAAAAGGTAACGTAAAAATAATTTCCCGCTGATGTCACCATCAGGAAAACCCTTCAGTTCCCAAAAATTTTTTTTAAAAAAGGCCCCCAAAAAATAAAAGATATATATATATATATATATATATATATATTTAATTTTTTTATGAGCAAATCCTAAAATTAGCACTTTATCTTCAAACAATTCTCGCTTGTTAAATGCCCATGGGGTGTCTACTTTTAAAAATGTATGATTTGATGGGGTAAATTGAATTGGCCGGGGTTCAACAATGTTCCAATTAACACACGGGGAATGTGACCACATGTCTAATTTCCAAGTTGAAAAATGCACACGTCCCAAATGTGGCCCTTTTGCCCCCAAACAGCCAGGCAAACCCATGCATGGGTGGTATCACTGTACTGTTGCTGAACACATATTAGGGTGTTGTGTGACAGTGACATATACCAGGACCTGTTAATTCGTACCTGAAGTAAAATGTGTATGAAAAAAAAATGACTACCACAAAGACTGGTGGTAGAATTAGTGCATGGAAAGAGTACTAGCATTTGAAATACCCTGTGGTGTCTAGTCTTCACTATATTTTATACTTTTTTATAGTAAACGATATGATACAAATACATCTAAACACAAGCACTGCAGAAATGTTAAAACAGGCATTGTCGCGAAGAGTACATAAAATAAAATCAGCGATTGTCACGAACAGGTTAATGAAGGAGCCTGTAGCTCTGGAAAAGCATATAAAACAATCTTAATATTGTTCCAATCTATTGAGACTGTAAGTAGAAAATAATCCCCACCAGTGGGGGAAGCAATCAAAGGTTTACTTGTCCCGAGTGTGGTAGTTTTCTGCTTAGTTGGGACAAGATTTGACAAAATTTCCGTTCTGTCCAAAGTAAAGGCAAAGTCTTACATTCCACAAAATCACCAGGATTATCCCCATGTAGACTGTTCATCCTTGAGGAGTTCAGAAAAAACATTGTGAAAAATACCTCAATAAGAGCACCACTGGACCAATTCACCTCTGTAGCAATAACCTTAAATGTAATAGCATGTTTAGCCACTGATCATGTCCTTGGGAGATGTGTAACAATGGCAGAGCTGCTATGGCAGCTTTTGCCGGACACATCAAAAGTTTTATAAAAGACAGCTATGAAGGAGTTACTATTCTAATCTCAATAAGAATCCCTCTCCCAAAATGAAGTGGCCCAGGCCAGAGCTTTAACGGTCAAAAGAGATATGAGGTATCCATCTTTAGCATTCTCAGGTGGAAATGTCGGCATTATAGGGACTAGAGAAGCCCTAAACCCCATTGATGTAGCAGAAGCTGGTGCACCTTGAGGGACGCAGGAACTTGTATAAGATCTGCAGATCAAAACCTATAGAGCAAGTAATTTGGTCAAGTTTGTTTTTCATGCAATTAAACCGGGCGGGCCTCGTGGGCTCATAGCATCTGTCCTAGGACAGAGCCTTGCATCCATATGATTGTTGTAATGTCACATCTAATGTCACCAGCGAGTACTAACCGCAGTTGGGATCTTCTGCCAGGAAACTCTCCAACGAATGGTTGGATAACAGGGACTTAGATGATCCCAACAGTGAGGATGCTTAAGTGTGGGCATATATATTAGGTCACTGAGTGTTATGAAAAGTCTCAGCAGGTTCTAGAAATGAGTTACAGGTGAGAGGTTAAAGCTGCTAAGGGTTAATGCAGCAGGGATGGTCAGATTAAGCCAGGTATGGTGTAAGATAGGACAATCAGGTACAGAATCACTAGACAGCAGAGTAGTCAGGCAAGCCAAGTGTCAAAAATCTGGAGATCAAAGGCAGTATAGTATAGTATAGTATACTTCAGTCCATTAATTTCAACCTTGCACACATACCCACTTCTAAAGTTCTAAAGTTGATTCAAAAGAAGGCAAAAAAAACCCTATTTGGGGCAATTAGCAAATATACCACAACAGGGAACAAAATTCCTTCTTGATTCCATAGTGGCAATCAGATTACTCCCTGGATCAATTTACTAATTCTATTGTCCTTTTAACAGTTGTAGCCCTTTATGTTATCTTTAACCAGAAAATCATCCAGACCTTTCTTAAAAATATCCATATGTTAGATAATACATCCTTAGGCAGAGAATTCCATATTATTCTTGTTTTTACTATACTGATGCTGAAATCTCCTTGGATTTTGGTGTGGCAGAGCCTGTCCTGGTGTGTGTGTTTGGGTGTTGGTGTGGCAGAGCATTTACTGGTGTGTGTGTTTGGGTGTTGATGTGGCAGAGCCTGTCCTGGTGTGTGTGTGTTTTTGGGTGTCGGTGTGGCAGAACCTGTCTTGGTGTGTATTTGGTTTTCTGTTTTCTGGCACTTTACTTTCTGTAGGAATAAATTGAACTATTTATTTTTTACTTATCCAGAGATATAACCTGTCATGGAGCTGGCTAGTCCGACCGACTACCTCCGCTGATTTGTGCTCCCTTAGCCTGGGACATACATACTTTGTCCGGTTCCCCAGTCACTAGCCGAGACTCAGTGTAGGGTAAACCAAACGAAGACTGATTTATTTCTCACACACAGGGCTGGATATATCCAGAAAAACACACATTAACATAAAACAAGATATTGGGATACAAACCGCCCCCTTAATCTGCCTCCCAGAGACAACAGGGCAGTAACGGCAAAAAAATAGGTCAGGTGGAAATGAAATGGGTATTTAACATTAAAACCCTAGCCCCAAGAGGTCTGAATCAAGACTTTTGATCTATTTAATTTTTTAGATTAACTTTTTTAGATCAAAATTGATTAAATTGATTAATTTTTAAATAAATTCATTTTTTATTAATAAATAAACTTTTTATATATATTCCTATTTTTGTATATTCCTTTATTGTTTTAATATTGGTAATAAAGATGTATATTTATTGTATATTTACTATATATTTATTGTGCAATTGCCACTTACAGTAGGGCAAAAAAGTATTTAGTCAGCCACCAATTGTGCAAGTTATCCCACTTAAAAAGATGAGAGAGGCCTCTAATTTTCACCATAGGTACACTTCAACTATGAGAGACAGAATGGGGGGAAAGAATACAGGAAATCACATTGTAGGATTTCTAATGAATTCATTGGTAAATTCCGCGGTAAAATAAGTATTTGGTCACCTACAAACAAGCAAGATATATGGCTCTCACAAACCTGTAACATCTTCTTAAAGAGTCTCCTCTGTCCTCCACTCGTTACCTGTAGCACCTGTTTGAACTTGTTATCAGTATAAAAGACACCTGTCCACAACCTCAAACAGTCACACTCCAAACCCCACTATGGCTAAGACCAAAGAGCTGTCGAAGGACACCAGAAACAAAATTGTAGACCTGCACCAGTATTTGAAGACTGAATCTGCAATAGGCAAGCAGCTTGGTGTGAAGAAATCAACTGTGGGAGCAATTATTCGAAAAAGGAAGATATACAGGACCACTGATAATCTCCCTCGATCTGGGGCTCCACGCAAGATCTATCCCCGTGGTGTCAAAATGATCACAAGAACGGTGAGCAAAAATCCCAGAACCACACGGGGGGACTTAGTGAATGACCTGAAGAGAGCTGGGACCAAAGTAACAAAGGCTACCATCAGTAACACACTAAATGGCCCAAAATACCAGCAACAGTGTGTGAAAACCTTAGGAAGACTTACAGAAAACGTTTGACCTTTGTCATTGCCAACAAAGGGTATATAACATAGTATTGATATTAACTTTTGTTATTGACCAAATACTCATTTTCCACCATAATTTGCAAATAAATTCTTTAAAAATCAGACAATGTGATTTATGGACTTTGTTGTCTCATTCTGTCTCTCATAGTTGAAGTGTACCTATGGTGAAAATTACAGGCCTCTCTCATCTTTGTAAGTGGGAGAACTTGCACAATTGGTGGCTGACTAAATACTTTTTTGCCCCACTGTATTTGAGATCAGGCATAATGTACTTCATATTTGATTTTACGTTTCTTTGCAATAAGATAATGTTTGAAAATGATTATATATACTTATTGTGCAATTACTATTATTTATAATTTTTTATATATAATGCACTTTATATTTATATTTGATCTAATGCATTTTTGCAATGGAACAATGTTCCAAACTGATTGGCTTTATTAATATATCCCTATTACGGATTTTGAATCATTTGTGAAACCAAATGCTACAATATAACGAGCTGTGGGAACAGGCATAACTCATATAAGACGGGATATTTAACCCCTTCGTGACAAAGGCTGATTTTACTTTTTGTACCCTTCGTGACAATGGCCGTTTTAACATTTCTGCGCTGCTCGTGTTTAGCTGTAATTTTCTTCTTTCCCGTTTACTGAACCCACACACATTATATATTGTTTTTTTCAGGACAAGAAGGGCTTTCTTTAGATGACATTATTTTGTATCATATCGTTTACTATAAAAAAGTATAAAATATAGTGAAAAATTTAGAAAACAAAAGGACTTTCTCTGATTTTACTTGAAAAATATTTTACTCATCTATAAAAGCTAATGAAAAAACCTGCTAAATAGATTCTACTATTTGTCCTGAGTTTAGAAATACCCAATGTTTTTATGTTTTTTTGCTTTTTTCTACACATTATGGGGCAATAAGTACAGGTAGCGTCTTGCTATTTCAAAGCCTTTTTTTCCAAATCTGGTAATTCTTCCCCCCATGTGCCATTTCGGGTATATTTGAAGCCGGCCAATGCAATTTACCCCATCAAGTCATATATTTTTGAAAACTAGACAGCCCAGGGTATTCCAAATGCTAGTATTTTAACCCTTTCCAAGCACTAATTCTACCATCAGCCTTTGTCAAACTTTATGGTAGTAATTTTTTTTTGCATTTGTTTTTTCACACACATTTTACTTCAGGTATGAATAAACAGGTTCTGGTATATGTCAGTATCATAAAACACCCCAATATGTGTTTAGCAACATCTCCTGAGTACAGCGATACCTCACATGAATGATTTTGCCTGGCTGGGGGCAAAAGGGCCACATTTGGGACATGCGCATTTTTCAATGTTGAACTTTGGCATATGGGGATCCACTGCCCATGCCCTATTTGGTACATCTTTGAGCCGGGCCATTTCAGTATGCCCAACAAAACCATACATTTTGGAAAACTAGACACCCCAGGGTATTTTAAATGCTGGTATTTTAACTCTTTGCATGCACACATTTTACCACCAGAATTTTTTCAAAGTTTGCAGTAGTATTCTTTTGTGTGTATTTTTCCCCCACACACCTATGTAATGTATGAATTTACAGCTCCTGGTATATGCCGCTGTCACACTACACCCCAATATGTGTTCAGCAACATCTCCTGAGTACAGTGATACCCCACATGCATGAGTTTGTCATTTTTTGGGGGAACCAAAAGGCCACATTTGGTACGTGTGCATTTTTCTAATTGGAAATTAGATGTGTGGCCATCCCTTCCCCTGTGTTAATTGGGACATTGTTGAACCCGGCCAATTCAATTTACCCCATCAAATCATACATTTTTGTAAGTAGACACCCCATGGGCATTTAATATGCCAATATTTTAACTCTTTCCATGCGAGAATTGTTTTAAGCTAATGTGCTAATTTTAGGACTTGCTCACAAAAATATATATTTTATATATATATATTTTATTTTTTTGCCTTTTTTTTAAAAAAAAATTAAAAAATGTTTTCAACTTGAAGGTTCCCCTGATAGTGACATCAGTGGGAAATAATTTTTACATTTTACTGTTTTTTTTACTATTTTTTTCTAATTATTATTAATTTTATTTTATTTTTTAATTTATTTTTACTAATCACACTGTGATTAGAAAGCTGGGCTCCATTGACTTGCATGGTTGAATGCAGTACCTGTATTCAACCTGCAAGTGGAGCCAGAGTTCTCTAGAGGGTCTGGAGACCGTCTAGCGAACTTTTTCATCTTTATTTTTTTTTTTCCCGGGCCGCCGCCATCTTGCTGATGGCGAAGATCACCGGCAGCTGCGGCTGTGACCGCTCTCCGGAGCGGTCACAGTCCATCTAGAGGTAAGTGTTTGGTGTCGCTGGATGCCTCCTGATCGAGGCATTCCAGCGACACCATTTAAGTTTAGGAGGTGATCGTTGATCGCCTCCTAAACGCTTTTAAAACGGGCATCTGCCGCCATACAATGTATGGCGGTTGTTGACGCCCCAGGGAGGGGCCAGAGATCCGATCGTGGCGTTGCTGAATGCCTCGAGGTCGAGGCATTACAGCAACGCCGTTTGGGTGCAGAAAGCGAACGTAGATCGCTTTCTGCAGCCGTTTAAAGACGTGCCGGTTCTTGCACGTCATTTGTCATAAACGACTTGTTTTTCCGTGTCGTGCCAGAACCGGCAATTGTCATTAAGGGGTTAAGGAAGGTGGAGAGGACGAGTTGTCACACTACTGAGGAAGCCTGACTGGGTGAAACGCGTCTACGCGTCAATATGTTATATCCGGATGTCGCTTCTCTTTGGGCTGAAGAAACAAGAGAGACTCTGATACTCCTACAACTTTTTTGTAACGTGAGCACATTGCACTTTGCCATACAATAAATCTTCTGCATCATACATCCTGCCTCTCCACCAGTATTTCGTTTCTCAACATACCGACATACGGATCAGAAACCAGTTGAAACCTGCAAACGATGGAGAGATATTCCAGAGAAGGAATCCCTATATGCCTGATTTAGTCTGAGCAAGCTGATTTGCTCAACTCCATGTGAGTGTGATATTATCCTGGGGGGAACTTTAAATACATATTCATTACAAAACGGAAAGCACTATGATGTTTGTTTGTTTTTGAATTTTATTTTCACATGTCAATACATTCACATTGTAAAACGGATGGACGTCAGATATACCCAGTTGGAAATATAAGTATATACCTTAATTATTTTTTGTGGATTATACACTGTGTTCACATTTTTTGGTGGATCATATATATATATCTTTTGGTGAAAATTATTCACACGGTTGTTATATAATTTTAATATTGGCTCTTTGCGCAACACTTTATATATCTTCTATTTTGCTTGTTTGGTATAGGGGGTTATACCTTTAGTGTTTGCAGCATTTTTTCTGGAGCACTTTTTATGATATCATTTTCTGTTTGCACTGGCCAAAATATATTTTAGCGCCTGACCACTATCTAGACAGTCACCAGTAATGGGATTAACAATACAATAGGGTCCCAACCTCCACTATCTATTGCTGGCCAAAACCAGTTCCAGGGATGGCAGGGGTAAATGTCTGTAGTAATAGTGGAACTTGGGGGAAGGGGACAACATAATAATGCACCATGGGGTGAAGGAGTCTGATATTAATTAAAACAATGGCAGTCACTCCCTGCTTGCAGATCCTGAGATCAGTGAGGGGGATTATATTAAGAGCTTCAAAAGCTCTACTTGTTTCATAGGCAGGAAAAGGGGCTCATCTGTGGGGGAAGGGGGGCTAGTTTAGGGGAATCTATCCAGGGCTGCTCAGCAGCTCTACTTGTTTTATGTGCAGGGAGGGAGGGGGCCTGTTTAGACAGAGCTTCTCAGGATAATTTCCTTCGATTGATCAGGAGAGGACGTCACCATAAGCACAGTCTTATTGCCCTCAGTTGGTGCTTTCGGTGATGTCCTCTTCCCTGATTGGAGGATTGGGGAAGACATCACCACAGCTCACACCGAAGTTCACACCGGATTATGGGTTATATCCGCAGAGATGCAAAAGAAGAAAGAAGGTAGCGGATTAAGGATTGAAGATAGAATACAGAAGAGAAGGTAGAAGGTGAAGAATAACAAGATGCGGAAGAAGAAGAGGAAGCGGTTGGCAAAAGCAGTCGGCAGAGAAGGTAGGGAAACATTCACTTGATTTGCTGAATTTATCAAAATCCTGTATATTTGCAATTCATACGAATTTGAATGCACAAGTCTAGTGGACTGTGAACCCGGATTTCCTTGCAGCTGTATACCTGGATAAGAACACCTGTATCCAATCTGGGAGAGTGTTCTGGGAATTGGCTGTCTTTCTTGCTTTGGAGGGCTGGGTCCTGGAAAGCTATCTACAAATACCATCTGTGCAAGGATTTCATAAGATGTAACCCTCCCCTGAAGCCATTTCTGTCGTCTCTTGCTGTTTTTATGTGTGAGTCTGTTTATTTTATGCAATTAATTTGTTATATTCTTCATTATACTCTTGCACTGTATGTCTATCCTCCTGCTTTCGCATGTCCATGGTATATGGGACTCCTCTATAATCATGGTATTCCTGATTTGCCATTTATGATAATTTTGCCTCTAAAGTGTCTTTCAAAGCAATACTATTTTGATGAGAACTTGAGAAGTCCTTGGAAAGCACAATTTATTTATTTTTTTTCTATTTTTTGTCGAGGCATCTTAAACCTCTCATCTGTAATTCATTTCTGGATCCTGCTGAGCCTTACAATAGTACTGAGTGACCAAATATACCTGTCTACACTTAAGCCACTTCACTCTTGGGATCATTAAAGTCCCTGTCCTCTCTATTTGAGGGCAAAATAATTTCTACGGTAAGTGCTTATTGGTGACTGCAGACATGACAATAAGTACCTATTTAAACCTATGTCTATTAGGTTTTTGTACTTTGGGGTTTGCATATCCAGTGGAAATGTCCCGTCTCTTTAGAAAGGTGTTAAGGGGAAGGGAACACCAACCAGTTTGTATTTGTGAACTGTTATATGTCAAGTAAAAATGGTGTGTGAGATGCTAGAGCGAGTGGGACAAGGCATGGGTCATCATGTTCTGAGAATTTGAGTGAAGTAGCTAGAGGGGTCAGGGAACATCTGATTGTTGATCTGGTCAACCCATTGCTTCAGCCACCTAGGTCCATGCCATTGTTGTAGGAGAGTTGTAAGGCAATACAGTAGAGAGAGGAATAAGAGAGATCCAGCCCAACCACCCTAGAGGGGCAATACATAAGACTCCCACTCATTCTGTCTCTTTTGTTTCCAGATGAACTAATCTATACATTTTTGCTGGGATGCAATAGTCCCCCTTGTTTAGCGGGATGTTAGGATGTACATCCATAGTAGGATAGTAGGAGGTATATCTTCTCTCTGTAAACATGTTCTGTTCCTATCTCCTCCCCTACTCAATTGGGGTACATGTTCCAAAATGGGTTTCTCATATGTGCCACACTGTGGCCTGCCTCCCTAAAATGCCTGGACACAGAATTATCTGATCTTAGATTTCTAATAGCAGTTATATGATTTTTCATCATATATGATCAAAAATGGTATCTGAAGAAAGCCCTTCTTGTCCTGAAAAAACATTACATAACTTGTGTGGGTACACTAAGTGGGAGAGGAGAAAATTACAGCTAAACACAAGCACCACAAAAATGTTAAAACAGCCTTGATCACGTAGGGTACAGAAAATAAAAAACAGCTTGTTCCTTACAAGGTTATGTTACAAGGGGGTAGGTCTGGTGGATCCTGAGCATTTACACATCCATAAAGAGGTGGTGAGTACCTTGAAACGTTTGTGTTAACGGAAGCTCTTCATGTGAAACAAGAGAACTGGTGCACCTGTGTTTTTTTCTATGGTACTATATATTTGATTTGAGATAGAACAGTGGCTGATATGGCAGCATGGTATCTGTCAGGCCCCATCCGAATTGCGGAGCTACATGTCTTTAGTTTCCCTTGCCTTGCTACAGTTTCCCTATTCCTTGCTACAGTTTCCCTAGTCCTTGCTATAGCTCTCCCTTTGCAGTAATCCATTCCTGGATTTCCCTATGCTCTGTCCTGTACCTCTGATTCCTTGATTCCAGTCTTGCTCTTTGCGTTAGCTCTGTTTCCTTTATAATGTGTGACCCACCGGTGTGTTCTGTTTGTCTCAGTCTGCAGTCTACAGGTATGTCTCTCTGATATGTGTTTGGGTTTCATGTTTAGTTTGTTTAGTACCTCTGCAGGCAGGTTTTAGTGTTAGGTCCCACCGTAATTGGAGTACTTTGGCGTAGTGGTGGGCTAAGCATACTATGGCCATATGATGTGACGGAATCTCCAATTGTTATCTTATAGTTCTAAGCTAGTTCCTGTATTCGTGTTTGTCCGTCTCTTACGTACCTTTGCCTTCCTTTCCCTGAAGCATCTGAGGAGTTTGGTTCCTCTCTCTCCATGTCCCAGTTAATATGTCCTATCCTTGCTTAAAGGAGAAGCGTCCAAGGATTCTGGCTCCTCACTCCATCCCCTGTGTTCCTTGCCTTGTTCCCTGTCCTGTGTTGTGCCCTCTATCATGTATGTCTTGTCTGGTTATGTTTCTTGCTTGGTCTCTTGGTCCCTTGCTCCTCGCTCTGTCCCTCTTGCTCCTTGCTCACTCTGTCCCCCTTGCTTGCTATGTTTCTCCTGTACTCTGCTACTCCCAGCCTGCACATGATTCTAGTGCTATGTCTCATACCTGCTCCAGTGTTCCTACAGGTTATTACTTTGATTTGAACTGGACAACATCCCCTGCTATGTCAGGGATGCTTG
Source organism: Spea hammondii (assembly GCA_029215755.1). Classification (NCBI taxonomy): domain Eukaryota; kingdom Metazoa; phylum Chordata; class Amphibia; order Anura; family Pelobatidae; genus Spea; species Spea hammondii. The sequence goes on from JARDYJ010000004.1 coordinate 70,715,334, forward strand.
AAAAAGACCTCATTGTGAGGTCAAAACGTTGTTTCTTTTGTCTCAATAAATCTGCCTGACGCTGGAACTCTTGAGTGCCTGGAGCCTTTATTTACCTTCTGGTGCTGGTATGTGGCTGCACAACCCTGGGTGCTCGGCGCCCTGGAGGGTGCGGTCGCCCTGCATCAGGCCCTGACCACTCCGCTTCTGCGCAATAACCCCTGAACACCATCTTTGGGCGCTCTGGGTCATGGAAGTCATCTGACCACGGACCCGGGACTTTACAGTATCACTGATGCATATAGATTCTAGTATGACTCTAACCTGTGGACCTCTCATCGGTTACCAACAAGGGAAGACTGGTTTTAATAACATCACTTATAGCATCGTATTCCACGCTACAATTAATTACAAAATTGATTTTATTATCTGTAAGGTGGGAATCTTTTTGGCTGTAGTATCGGTGCTCAATAGATACTGTTGATTTAATTTATCCACCATTGCTCTAGCTTTTCTCTTTTTATTTTTAGGATAACCTCTCATAATCAAACAACTGGTCAAAATTTCTACGTGTGTTCAGTATAACTGTGTTCAAAAGCATATACTTTTCATACCCCAAAATGATAGTGAAGGGGTGACAGGGTATAGTTGTATACTTCAATTCTAATTTCTAGCCCCAGTCCTTGCAATATAAAATAAAGGTAGATCGTCTGGATAAATTATTATTTGAATTAAGATCATTTAAGGTAATGAACAAATGCAATAGCCAAACCCTGACTACCCTGCCATATGAACAGTAAATCATCTATGTACCTAATGCAGATGACAATTGATGATCTAAAGGGGTTCAAGGCTTCAAAGATGTGAGATGAGTCCCACCAACCTAAAAATAGTTTGACATAGGAGGGGCAAACATAGAACAAATCCCCGTCCCACATCTTTATAGAAAAAAAGGCCCCCTGAAACAAAAAAATATGTACAAGCAAAAACGAAAAACTGCACTGCTTTCAAAAGAAAACAACAGTGTCATTAGGATACCTTAAATAACCACATAAAAAATATTTGACAGGTTGAATACTGAATGTTCTATCATCAGAAATTCTGCCACCTTTTTGTCAAAAATGCCTGCTTTCAATTCATCATCAATCAAATCTTTCAATTCAACTCTAAATCTACCAAGATAATTTCCTCTCAAACTTTCACAGTCTCCAGATAGCCCTGCCTAATTTAAGTAGCTCATCTTACAAATTTTTTGTCTTACTAAAAAAAATTTAATTTCATACCTTGTCCTCTTTTCGAGTTTCCACTTATTGAAGGCTGTCTGATTCTGGGGGATCACCCATGTGGAGGAGGAGCAGATTGTTTGTTATTAGCCTAATGATGGCCTCCTTTACATCCATTGACAGATTTTTGGCCCATGTATTCAGAGTTCAAAGCAACATCTTTTAAATGCTAATTCCACTTTGGAATCAACTTCAGACCTTTTAACCGTTTAATTGTTAATTAAATAATGAGGTCTACACCTGGCCATGAAAGAGCTTCTCATTCAATTGTCCAATTAGTTTTGGTCCCTTGATGTGGAAGGGACTACAGATAACAAGTGCTGTAATTCCAAAACCATTCATTTAATTTGGATGAAATACTCATAAAATAAAACAGTCTATCACATCTTGATTACCTCATTACAAATTCATTATAGTGGCATACAGAGCCCAAATTATGAAAATTGTGTCACTTTCCAAATGTTTATGAATCTTAGTATATATATAGGTCTTTAATAGAAATCAAGCCATACTTTCTAAAGGAAGTTTCTAATGGTTATGGTCCTTGTATTTTCACTCTCTCTCAAATATTGTGATAATGATCATAGATTTAGGGATTGCCTATTAGGGTCACAAATGACACAATCTTCAAATATTTTGAATAGATTTATTAGGAAGTCAGAAAGGTCCATTTACAAGCTATTACCAGAGGACTAAAAGGTTATCTCCACTGACTAATATAAAGTGACTAGATTCACTTATCAGCAAAACTCCACAAATTCCACAGGTAAAAGCACAAATATGCACCAAACTTTACATGTTTTGATCTTTTTAAACCCATTTCTGTAATTAACTTTGAGTGTGGTTCATGAACACTGTTCATGGTGTGTTGCCTGCTGGAAAATGTGGTTTATACACATCTATTATTACAAGTATATCAATGTCAACATGCAAACATGTGTTTACCAAACCTTGAATATAGTATTTTAAGCCTATAGTGTGCACCAGATTGACTTTACTTTAGAATAAATTAACATATTTTAGAAAAAGATAATATCCTCTAAAATGGTTTCTATTATAGGAAATTAAAATGAACCTTTGTATTAAAAAATATATTAGACATAATGTAACCATGGGAACTAAACTAATTACCTTTTCTTTGCAAGATCTCTTTTATCACTATGGCAACGCCTTTAAAATAGAACACCTAGACCAACAAAACAAAATCTTCAAACGTATATTATCAGTATAGTTATATCGTTTAGCAGTTTTGTTAATTAAGATGTTAGGGTGATTTTTTGTTTAAAAGCAAAACGGTGCCAGGTCACTGGATTTTCAGCCATTACTATGTTTTGCATGGAATTTGGTTTCCTGCTAGCTCATTGGTGTCTTACATAATATGATCTGATGCATGCTGATGACCACATTTAAATCTTTAATTTGAATACAGGGAAATATAGCATTTGCCTTCAACCGCAGACCATTCAGGTTCCGGAAGGGAACATGGTTGTCAACATAAAATGGAGCTGCTGCTCCTCCCCCTTGGGAACTAGCATACACACATTCACATACTCATCTTAAAACACAAACAATTACACATACACACTCACACGTTTATACATATAAACACACACACTTCGGATTTATACGAATTGCAAATTTAACAAAAATTGCCGATTCCTTCAATTCGTAAGAATCTCCAAAAATATGGCCAGACCCACCATAAAATGGACAAAAGCAAAGCAAAAAGTTACACATTTACATTTTTGTCCAAAGTTCACAGGTTCTGACTCTCTTACACTCTCTGAATATCTCCTTACCTTCTTTGCCACATTTGCTTCTCACAGCTCTGCTCCTGTGTTTTGCATTCTTCATTTTCTTGTTCTTTTTCTCCTCTTTCTTCATTCTGTGTTCCAGTGGACATAACCTCCAGTTCAGATGAAATTTGGGGGAATTTTTTTATTTTACAACCATATTCATGGGCATTCCCAAAAGGGGTGGTCCCTGTCACCTACTGGACTCACCTTTCACCTACAGCAGCACCAGCCCAAGGTTAAGGAAGAGTTACACACTCGGTTTTGCACTGCAGGACCACCACCAGCAGCATGATATGGGACTTAATTTCTCCAATAATCTGACCAATTTGATCCCTAAGAGTAGGGAAGGAGATATGGCAGCAACAGCTGTAGTAGTAGCAGGACACTGGGAGTAGGTTGTCACTGGCACATATCCAGTCCCACCGTACAGGACACTGTATTTCCCGCAAAATTAGGAAAATAATTATCCTTTAGAGTAAGGAAGGAAATTCAGCTACAGCAGCAGAGGGAGGATATGCACTGGCAGACAGACTGAATCCCCTTCCCCACATGTTAGAAACAATAATTGATCTACCAGAGTAAGGAAGGACATTGGGGCACAGGGCAGAGCACAGCACAGGCCAGACCAGGCATGGGCAGACAGAAACATGCTAGGAAAATAGGAATTGATTCTCCAGAGTAAGGGAGGTGAGATAGTAGCAGTAGGGCACTGAGCCTGGACAAGCAGGCACTGGCAGATGTTAGGCAGATGCAGCCCCCAGGAGCAGGACTTATTTTCCAGAATAATATTTATTATACAAATTATACTACCTAGTTCCCTCTACAATCCGGTTTCCATCCACAGCATTCAACAGAGACTGCACTCACTAAAATTACTAATGACCTCCTCACAGCTTAAGCGAAAGGCCATTTCTCACTGGTTATTCTCTTGGACCTCTCAGCAGCCTTTGACACCTTCGACCACCCCCTCCTCCCAAAGACCCTCCATGCTCATGGCTCTTTCATTGCTGAAATCCTACATTTCTAACCGTACTTTCAGTGTCTCATTTACCGGAACTTGCTTCTCTCCCCTACCGCTATCTATTGGTGTTCCTCAAGGCTCAGTTCTTGGGCCTTTGCTATTCTCCATCTACACTTCTTCCCTCTGACAATTTATTTCTTCCTTTGGTTTCCAGTGCCACTTATATGCAGATGACACCATAATCTATATTTCTGCTCCTGATCTTTCCCCCTCTCTTCTAACTTGCCTCCCTGACTGTCTATCAGGAATTGCATCATGGATGGCGTCCCGTTACCTAAAGCTTAACATCTCTATGACCGAACTCATGGTACTGTTAACAACTCCCTTACCCAACATACCAAGTTCGTTGCCTTGGTGTCACCCTTGACTCTGCTCTCTCCTTCATCCCTCACATCCAGTCCCTCACCAAATCCTGCCACCTTCACCTGAGAAACATCTCCCAAATCCGCCCTTTCCTCACACAAGAAACCACCATGTTACCAATCCACACCCTTGTGATATCCCGCCTGGATTATCGCAACTCTTTTTCTCTGCCGTTGTTCCTTATCCGCTGCCCCACTATGCCAATCACTTAATTGGCTCCCCATACCATCCAGAATCAAATTTAAACTTCTGACCCAGACCTATAGAGCCCTCAACAAATCTGCACCACCTTACAGCTCTATCCTCCTATCCAAATGCACCTCTACCCGACCCCTTCGCTCCTATCACGACCTACGGCTATCTTCTACTGTTGTTACCTCTTCCCACTCCTGTATTCAGGATTTCACCCGCACCGCATCCCTCCTGTGGAATTCCCTTCCCCGTTCCCTCAGACTTTTTGCCTCGTACGCAACAACCAAAACTCTGAAAACCCACCTGTTCAGGGAAGCGTACAACATTCCTTCCCAGTACTCCCAATCATCATAATCAATCCATCTGAATAATCAACAGCTTCAACACATCATCGGAACCAGATCATGATTAGACTAGATTGTAAGCTTGCAAGAGTAGGGCACTCTTCTCCTTTGCACCAGTTTGTTATTGTATGTGTTTCTAAATTGTTTGATCGCCCACTTCGCTGTCCTCGGCCGTCCTGGCGTCTGTCTCTCCTGCCCGGGGTCTGCGGCGGGGGTCCTGGAGAGGTTCTCCTGCCGTCCTCGGTGTGCTGGAGGTGCACACACGTGCACGCTGTCATGGCGGCCAGGAATCCCATACCCAGCAACTGCGTACGTCACGCTAGGGGGTGGGTCCTCCGCTTTTTATCTGATTGGCTGATTATTGGCTGCAGCTGTTTGGCCCCAAATTTAAACCCCCTGCTCGCTCTAATCTGAGCCCTTGTGTGGTACATACGTTATCACTGTCTCAGTGTGTTATATTCTGATTTACTGGTTTCCTGACTCCTGCTTTGTTCCTGACTACTCTCTGATCGCCGCCTGGATTGACTTTGGATTGCTTTTTGGACTTTGCTGCCTGCCTCGACCTTGGACTGTGACCTGTTTATGCTATTGGAACTTTCCTGCTGTTGTCCCACTATTCCTCCTCCTACTACCCATCCTGATATCCCACCATTCTGCAAACGGGACCCGTCTCTCGTCAGATCATTACATGGCGTAAATTAAACTACTCGGGAACAGGTTTTAAAGTTTCAACAACTTTTGTTGTGCAAGACCAGTAGAATGCCTACCTTTGTCACCAAAATTTATCAACAAAGATGAAGAATAATATATGATAAGATAGGAAGATACAAAATATGTTGTGTTGTCCACAAGTTAGAGGTTTGACTAGTGTAAATAAGCAACTGTCTTAATCAACTAAACTCTACTCAGGGACTAAACTAAAACACAATGTGTGCAAGCACAGTCAAACGCCTAATTTTGTCACAAATTTTTTTGTGTGGTGACCAAAGACTAGAGACCCAGTCTGGTATCCTCTTTTTTTTATATATATTTTATGTATTCAGACAGGAGGCACATGTACAGTGAATGAACATGTATATAAAAGTCGAACTAAAAACAGATTACAATGTTCATTATACAGAATTGTCAAAATGTTACGGTACAATGAATACAATTCCGGACACAAGCCTAGCACTAGTGTATGTTGGTTTCTTACAACTCCAGTAACAGCTGGTATAGCACACTGAATAAAATAATATTGAAAAATCAGCAATCATTGAAGGTAACAAATGACTCGCTGTCAAGGGATGGTTGCCCTGTAGTACCCTACGAGAGACCCAACCAGTGGTGAAACATGCGAAGTTTAGAACAGCAGGTGAATGCATCTAAAGTGTGACTGTATGAAGACCATCTAGTAAATTGTGTGCCTTGGCTTCCTTATGTAGAGAAGACTCTGTCCAGTCCATCTGGAAAATATAACCAAGTCTTGTCAGGGACATGGCTGGGGTGAGGCTGCGTCCATTGGGAAACAATTGCCTTTTTCCCCACAGCAGCCACAATTATCAAAAGGGACCTTTTCTTGGCTGATAAAAGACGTGTCAGTGTGACAGTAAATTCAGGAGTCATAGTAAGGGGAAGTTTTAACAACGTGGTAACATATGTGTATAGTCTCCCAAAAGGTCTGAATTTAGGGCAGGACCATGAACAATTCATTAAATCAGCCTCTGGATAACATTTAGGGCAACTAGAGGGCCCTTTGTGAGGCCTATGAATTTCCAAAGTTTTGGAGGAAGATACGCTCTATATAATAATTTAAAAAACATCTCAGAGTATGACCTAGAGAGTAATATTCTGGTAGCCGTCAAGCAGTCCGCCGTCAGGTCCGGTAGTTTCCTTCAAAGTCAATAAGTGGACGTATGAGACTATAAAGTTGTGATATAGAGGTAGGACTGGTGTGGGTAAGAAGAGTCTGCGCATCTAGTCTACTATTTGTATCGGTAGGTGTAAGGTGTGAGAAGATCCTGGACACATAACTGGAGATCTGGAGATAATGTAAACCATGAATAGGAATGGGCTGAAACTTAGCCAGGAGGCTATCATACAATACTTCTGCTTCATTCCTGTGGATCAGAAAATGAACCAGGAGTACCCCCGTCATACAAATTGCATTAGCCTGTAGTTGTGGCAGGGGCTGTGGTTATTTAACCAACGCCTTGTCCTCCCACATCTAAGTTGCAGTGTCTCGGGGTCGGAAGTAACGTTTGTTCAAATATCGTTTGCTGTGGCTTTACTTAAGGAGAACTCTTACCACATCTCGTATTACTTTTTAACTATTATTTACTTCCATCACATGTGGCGTTATACTGGATCTATGCTTGTTAGGAATGTATATATAGTTATTGAACTGTATCTTGTTGCAATGGTATAATTTAACCCCATCATCACGGTTTACTGATGTTATTGAGACTTGCAAGCTAACAACCACTTTTCGCTGATGATTTTTGTTTAAACGCTCTCCCAGCTGTGTGATCATGTAGTTCCTTATCTACACATATACTTAAGATTACACTGGCCAATATGCAGATAGTTAATTTGTTTTATGATACTAAAATTAAATTTGAGGGGGGCCTTCCCGTTTTACGTTGTTCTTCTGTTTCTATGCTAATCGTTTAACTATGTTATACTGGATCTATGCTGGGTACTTTTGTGTTCATACAGACTAGTTTTATATATATGTATGTGTGTGCATTCATATATCATTATGTCTGTAGAGGTTACATCTCTCTCTATATATGTTTTATATATATATATTGTGGTAAAGTGTATGGGAGAGTGGTTGATGGGATATATATCTCACCTGGTTTCCTCAGCCAGGCACGGTAGCAAAGCCAGGAGCCCTCAGGTGAGGCTTCCTAAGCTCATTACTGGGGAGGAAGCCTTAAAAGAGAGGGCTGTTAGGTTTGAAGGGGAGAGGAGAAACTGAGTGAAGGAGCAGCTACAGCCAGCGCTCCAGTCCACCAGGTATGAAGCTTTATCTATGGAAAACCTCTTACTTTGCTTTGTGCCAGACCATAGGCTTGTAGAGAGGTATCCGGATGTTTAGTTAGAGCCGGACAGGCTTAGAGTTTGTTTTGTTTACAAGGTGCTCTGTGCCTACAGCATCTAAATAAACACGCTTTACGTTTGAAACCTGTGTGAATACAGTCATTGCCGCCCTATGTGTGAGCTGTTCCCTACAATTGGTGGAGAATGCGGGCAAAATGGTGCTAGGAGCAACGGCATGACAAAACACTGCATCTGAATTTTGTGGACATTTAAAGGGCCGGGAGCATATGTCCTGAGTGAAAGCTGCAGCACTGTAAGGCCCATCCGGCACAATGGAGGAGGTGATAAAACAGCTGATACAGGCTAACCTGAGACATGAGCAGGCCTTGGAACAGCAACGAAAGTTTCATGCAGAGGCTTTTCAAGCCCAGCAACATGCGCAACAGCAGACTATGGCCCAACAACAGGAAACGAATCGTCTGTTAATGGAGCAGATTGCTGCGCTCAGAGAGACTGTTGTGGCTCAGCCCCAACGAGTGGAGGCAAGCCCCCTTTAGACTGTTGATGTGAGGAGGGCCGTTCAGCGGGGCTTACAAAAAATGATGCCCGACGTCGAGGCCTACCTCACTGTATTTGAGAGAGTGGCGGAGAGAGAGAGACTGCCAGTTGCAGAGTGGGCAGAAGTGATTGCACCCTTTCTGACTGGTGAACCGCAAAAGGCCTACTATGACCTCAGGGAGCAGGATGTCCGGGACTTTACAAAACTAAAAATGGAGATCCTTGCTTGCCTGGGTGTTACGCCCGCTGTTCGGGCCAAGAGAGTCCACTGTTGGAAATACACCATGGACAAGCCTGCCAGGTCCCAGATGTATGATCTTATTCATCTTGTATGTAAGTGGCTGGAACCAGAATCCACTACACCAGCCCAGATTGTGGAAAAGGTGGTAGTGGACCACTACTTCCGTGCCCTCCCGGCGGAGCTACAACGGTGGGTTGGGCATGGAGATCCCAGAACTGCTGAGCAGCTTGTCAACATGGTGGAAAGGTTCATAGCAACCGAGGACTTCCTCCGTGAGGTCCCTGCAGCACCAACACCTTCCAAGACCGTCAGACCCGCAACATCTTTGGGTAAGAGAGTTCCAGCTGGAGGTGTATGGGAAAAATGTGAGAGAGAGCAGGGCTCTAGGGTTTGGGCGAGGGCAAAAGACTGATCCTGAACCCCTGGGGCCCCCACAGTCCTAGAAAGGGCTCCCTACTAAAGAGGCCAGGGACCCCCCAGTGCTGGAGGTGCCATGAGTGGGGACACATAGCCGCCTATTGCCCTCTTAACTCATGGTGTGTGACGCTAGTCGGCGTCAGTCCCTATTTGCAGAACCTGTTTGTGCAGCCATTCCAGAATCAGAGACTGAGCCACATTTTTGTATGGTGAAGATAAGTGACTGCTCCGTGAAGGTACTTTTGGACTCGGGTAGCCTGGTGACTTTGGTTCGGGCCGGCCTTGTGGCTATGGACTACGTGCCGAACAAGCACATAAGAGTGCTATGCATCCACGGGGATATTGTAGCTTACCCTGTGGCCCCCATTAAGTTGGTGACCCCATCTGGAACTGTGACCTACGAAGTCGGAGTTGTAAAAAGACTTATGCATGCAGTTATATTAGGCCGCGATTTCCCATTGTTCTGGGAGTTGTGGAAAAGGGGGAATGTTTCTGCAGCTGGGGAACAAACTCCGGCAGAATCTGTACCCTTCCCTGTAAATAATGTGAGACGGCCATTGGAAACAATGATACCAGTAAGGGGCATGATGAAAAGGATGTAGGCCCACCTGAAATGTATAGTGAAGATTCTTTCCCCTTGCAGGTGTTAGCTGGGGAAGAAGAAGAAGAAACTTCCCTACCCGGCCAACAGGTCTTAGATTTAGAAATGTCTCGGGGTAACTTTGGGACCGAGCAAGTGAGAGACCCCACTCTGGGAACTGCACGGGCAAATGTCACGGTAGTAAATGGGGTACCACAGGAACCCGGAGCTGACCAGAAATTTCCACATTTTGCCATGAATGGGGATCTAGTGTACCGGGTCACCAAAGTTAACAAGGAAATTGTGGAACAGCTGCTGGTGCCAAAACAATACCGACACCTGGTGCTGGACATAGCTCATAACCATGTGTTTGGGGGGCACTTGGGGACTAATAAAACATGAGAGGGTCCTCCAAAGGTTTTATTGGCCTGAGGTGTATGAAGATGTAAGAAGGTATTGTGAGTCATGCCCCACATGCCAGAAAAGTGCCCCAACACCACACTTCCGTAGCCCCTTGGTGCCACTTCCCATCATTGAAGTACCATTTGAGAGAGTTGCCATGGATTTGGTAGGGCCCATTGTCAAATCTGCTAGGGGACACCAATAAATTTTGGTTGTATTGGATTATGGTACCCAGAGGCGGTACCCTTAAGAAACATGGCCTCCAAAAATATTGCTAGGGAGTTGTTTTACATGTTCTCTCGCACGGGGATCCCTAAAGAAATTCTTACTGACCAGGGTACGCCCTTTATGTCACGGGTCATGAAAGACCTGTGTAAGTTGTTTAAAATCACTCACCTCCGTACCTCAGTGTACCACCCTCAAACAGACTGGTTAGTTGAGAGGTTTAACAAAACCTTAGCATATGCTAAAAAAAGGTGGTAGAAAGGGATGGTCAGGATTGGGACTGTCTATTACCCTACCTCATGTTCTCTATCCGGGAGGTGCCCCAAGCGTCTACAGGGTTTTCCCCCTTTGAGTTAGTCTATGGCCGACATCCAAGGGGTTTGTTAGATATTGCCAAAGAAACTTGGGAGACCGAGGCCACCCCATATAAAAGTGTTATTGAACATGTGGCTCAGATGCAGGACCGAATAGCGACAGTGATGCCTATAGTTGAAACGCATCTGCAAAGAGCACAGGAGGCCCAGAGCAGAATTTATAACAGATCTGCCAGGTTGAGGGCCTTTAATCCTGGGGACAGGGTCCTGGTTTTAATGCCCACCGTTGAAAGTACGTTTTTAGCCAAGTGGCAGGGTCCCTATGAGGTTGTAGAGAAGATGAGTGAGGTGAACTACAAGGTCCATCAACCAGGCAGGAGAAAACCCTTCCAGGTTTATCACGTAAACCTGATCAAGCCGTGGAAAGATCGGGAGTCTTTGGGAGCGACCCAGGCAGGGGTCAAAGAAGTGGGGCAACCAGTTCCCCCAGTAACAATAGGAGAGGCACTGTCAGTGCCCCAGAAGCAGGAGGTGATGGGAGTTCCTGCAGGAAAACAGACGCAGGTTTTCGGACCTACCTGGCTGTACCCACCTCATAAAACACCATATTAAAACTGAGCCTCACAGTAAAGTGAACCTGAAGCCATACAGGATACCAGAAGCACGTAGAGAGGTGGTATCCTCTGAGGTCAGGCGCATGCTTGAATTAGGTGTGATTGAGGAATCTACTAGTGAATGGTCAAGCCCCATTGTGCTAATCCCAAAGCCCAATGGGACGTGGAGGTTCTGTAATGACTTCAGGAGATTAAATGAGGTCTCAAAGTTTGATGCGTACCCCATGCCCCGAGTGGATGAACTGGTTGAGAGGCTTGGGAAGGCAAGGTACATCACAACACTTGACCTTACAAAGGGCTATTGGCAGATACCGTTAACTGAGGAGGCTAAAGAGAAGACTGCCTTTTCCACTCCAGAGGGCCTGTTCCAATATGTTGTGATGCCATTCGGGTTACATGGGGCCCCTGCTACCTTTCAGAGGCTGATGGATCTGATTTTGAGACCAGATGGTTTCTCTCCTTGCAAAATTTTAGATTTACAGTGGAGCATAGACCGGGGAAATTGTATGGGAATGCGGATGCATTGTCCAGGGTGTACTGTATGGTCGCTGACGCTGTCCAGACCTCTGGTCTGGAGTCGACGGGGGGGATATGCAGTGGCGTCGGCAGGGGGGGCCAGAGGGGGCCATGGCCCCCCCTACATCGTGCTGTGCCCCCCCAATTGAAACGCCGTCTTTTTTTTTTTTTTTTTTTTTTCAATAGACCCGGAGGAGAGAGTGAGAGGCGCCGAGCGGTTGCTGAGGAATAAGTTCTCAGCAACCGCTCTGCGCCTCTCACTCTTCTCCGCGACCGCGAGGCCTCTTCCTGGTTAGCAGTGCCGGCATTTCAAGCCGAGCGCCGGTATATGTCGTCATATCCGGAGCCCAGCAGTGAAGCCGGCAGAACCAGGGATACAGAGACCTCGCGATCTCACCGCTGGACAAGCCCAAGGTAAGTGAACTTCAAAGGGGGGGTTAGAAAGTTAGGAGGGGGTTAGAGAGTCAGAAGAGGTAGATAGGAAGTGAGAAGGGGTAGATAAGGATAGATTGGGAGGGAGAGGGGGGTGGATGGGATACATTGGGAGGGAGAGGGGGTGGATGGGATACATTGGGAGGGAGAGGGGATAGTTAGGATTGATTGGGAGGGAGAGGGGGTAGATAGGATAGATTGGGAGGCAGATGTGGTAGATAGAGAGGGAGAGGGGGTAGATAGGATAGATTGGGAGGGAGAGGGGGTAGATAGGATAGATTGGGAGGGAGAGGTCTTTATGGGACAAAAACGGCGTACGTTCAGCTGTTTGGGGACAAAGTTGACATAATGTGTAACTTAGGTGCTGGTCAGGTTCTATGTGGGCAGTGTGGACACCAGGGCTGGCTTTGGGGTGTGTGACCAGTGATCTATGCCTGTAATTTAGGGGGTTTTATCTATACCTTTAATGCAGAGTTTATATGTAATTTCCAATGGATTTATATCTGCAAAGCTGGGTTTTGTGTCATTCTGTTCATCTGTATCGGCTATATTTCCATACATTATTAATGTTTACCTGCAAATATAGGATTTGCATGTCTTATTCAGTTGATCAATACCTGGAGTGCTGTTTCCATGTGTTGATTATTTGATCTAAACCTTCAGTGCTGAGTGTACATGTGATTTCCAGTTGATATATACCTGCAATGCTGGGTTTGTGTGTTCTGTTGGTTTATACCTGCAATGCTATGTTTCCATACGTTATTTATGTATACCTGCAAATACAAGGTTTTTTTTTAATCTCATTCAGTTGCATGTGCTGTTTCCATGTGTTGTTTATTTGATCTATACCTGAACTACAGGGTGTAAGTAAAAGAGCGCTATGGTTTAGTGAATGAGGGGACAAAGGGACTCTGGGGATGATTACAGGGGAGAGGACCTCTCAATGTCACGGTGCAGTCAGAAGGAGGGAACACTGCACTGACTCTCACTGTCTTCCCCTGATCTGCAGTCAGTGTGGCAAATATATTGGCAGCAGGGTCTAATATTAATATATATTGGCTGCAGGGCCTATTATCAATAAATATTGGCTGCAGGGGCTAATATTTATATATATTGGCTGCAGGGACTAATACTATCTATCGGCAGTAGGGGCTAATATTAATATATGTTGGCAGCAGGGTATAATTTCTATGTATATCGGCAGCAGGGTATAATATAAGTATGTATCCGCAGCAGGGGCTAATATTAATATATATCCGCAGCAGGGGTTAATATTAATATATATCGGAAGCAGGGTGTAATATTTCTATATATCTGCAGCAGAGTCTAATATTTATATATTGTCAGCAGGGGCTAATATTAAAGAATGAAAAATAACTGTCACTTTAGCTGTTATTTTGAAATCATATTTTAATCACAGTCTTTACTTCAAAGAGATAAGTGCATATTCTGTAGTTAAAAATGCACGTCTAACGTGTGTGTGTGTATGTACATATACACTAATATATATATATATATATATATATATAGTGTATATGTACCGTTTTATAATTGGCCCCCCTACTTTGGTCCCTGGCCCCCCATGTGCCCCCCCTAAATATGAAACCTGGAGACGCCACTGGGGATATGTGGTAGTGTATGGGAGAGTGGTTGATGGGATATATATCTCACCTGGTTTCCTCAGCCAGGCACGGTAGCAAAGCCAGGAGCCCTCAGGTGAGGCTTTCTAAGCTCATTACTGGGGAGGAAGCCTTAAAAGAGAGGGCTGTTAGGTTTGAAGGGGAGAGGAGAAACTGAGTGAAGGAGCAGCTACAGCCAGCGCTGCAGTCCACCAGGTATGAAGCTTTATCTATGGAAAACCTCTTACTTTGCTTTGTGCCAGACCTTAGGCTTGTAGAGAGGTATCCGGATGTTTAGTTAGAGCCGGACAGGCTTAGAGTTTGTTTTGTTTACAAGGTGCTCTGTGCCTACAGCATCTAAATAAACACGCTTTACGTTTGAAACCTGTGTGAATACAGTCATTGCCGCCCTATGCGTGAGCTGTTTCCTACAATATATATATAGTGTGTGTTTTTCATGTTCTGGTATAGTTTCATGTCTGTTCAGGTTACATTTTATGTGAATTCCTGGTAGCATTCATTGATGCTAGGGGCAGATAGGGGTTGCATTAGGAAATGGGAGGTTTATGAAGCAGTTAACGCTTTGTTCATTATTGGTGCATGTTATTTAGGATAAGTTCCTAGGTCACGTGGTTTGTGTATGTATATTTGTTACTTTAGGTTTCCCAGTACTTTTTACAATAGATCTCCTTTACCTAGTCGCCACTCAAGCAGTCACAGAGGGGACCGCCCCCTCAGGTACTTTTTTTTTTTTTTTTCATCTTGTCGCTAACTGAGGTGCTCGGTTAGCTACGGAGGTAGTATCAGATATAGGTCCAGGAGCCTGTGGTATCTGACTAGGTTCCTTTTATATATTCATAGACATGTCATACCAATCTGAGCAATATGATAGGTCCTCCAGACGTTGCCGCCTCACCTTCCCTCCTTGCTTGGACAATTCCCAAATTGATGACGGAATTAACAATGGAGAGGCATTCCATTTTCGGCCTTGGCTAGGAAAGCAGAACTTTTCCGCTTACTGTTTACTAGTCCCGTCTCCTCCTCCTAGATGCAGCCCATGCTCGCCTCACTTTTGGCATTGGTCTCCTCCATTCAAGAGAGGTTATCCAATTTGGAAGCCCAGTCTGCAGTGGCATCCCCCCCCCCCCCGCAGGCCCTGCCTAATTCTCAACCTACCCATGCAGGGGACATGGGGACAGGTATGTTCTCTAGTAAGTCTCCTTCAATTTCCCCAGCCCATTTTATTCAGGGTAATCTTAGGAAAGATATCCTGAAAGGGAAAGACGTTAATTTAGTCTCCTTCCTCATAAGTTCTCATGACTTGGCAGATAATATAGCCTTCCCCTGTGGTGAAGTTTCGGTGGTTCTCAAATCTAAAGACATGCCAAAAAATCTCTGTCCCTGAGTTTGTCCTGGCCTTCAGCCTTTACATGGATGTTATATGTTCAGCATACCCTACTAGAAGGGACGAACTAGACCATTATTTATTTAAAGTGGTGGGTCATGTCTTTTTTGATTACCACAGATCATTTTCCACTAAGGCAGCTGAGGCTCTTGTCCAGTTCAATTATATGACAGACTGGAGTCAGGTGGATATGGAACTATTTTGTAGACTTTTTGCAGGACTCAAAACTCCTGCTTGACCTATTTGCCACTCAGCTAATCTTTGTCCCTCTGCCGACAGCCCTCCCTCCACTAGCTTTGCAGGAACATCCATTCCCTCCCTCCTGGGGCCTACTCCTCCTAAAAATCATCATAAGTTAGGTAGACCCATCTCCTTTCTGGGCAGGTCTCATATTTGCAACAATTTTAACACCTCTGGTTGCCATTTAGTCAGTGCAGGCTACTGCATATTTGCACTAAATGCCATAGGGCCCACCCAAAAACTAATGCACAGGGACATTATGCCCTAAGCAATGTAGAATGCCTTTTGGTTAAGTTGCAGTT
Organism: Spea hammondii; assembly: GCA_029215755.1. NCBI lineage: Eukaryota > Metazoa > Chordata > Amphibia > Anura > Pelobatidae > Spea > Spea hammondii. The sequence goes on from JARDYJ010000004.1 coordinate 70,731,201, forward strand.
TCATCCCCTGAATTGGTGAATTTTCTGATTAAGGTTTTATCATGTGGTTTTCATACAGGGATTGTGGCTGTGTCCCAGGGGTCTTAAGAAAGTCCAAACATCATGTCGGTCTTCTCAGACCCAAAGCTGGCAAAAGTGTTTTATGGGCCCCTTTGATGTTGGAAAGTTAGCCCAATTGGTATTTCTGTAAGCAAATTCTTAATTTAAAAGAGGCTAATTTTTTATTTGTCTGCCCCTTATTCCTCTACATGCCCCAACATAAATTCCCTCATTCCGGCTAAAGAGTTCCCCCTTAAATACGTTATTCAGGCCATAGTCCATGCAGGGAGAGGCTCAGAGTTGTCTAAGGCAGATATTGCGGATGCTTTCAAATTGTTGCCTATTCATCCGGATTTGTGGCATCTGCATGGAATTAAATGGAGGGATAAATACCCCTTTGTGACGCGTTTAACTTTTGGTTCTAGGGGTATTTTGACACCTTAGCTGAGACTTTGTGTTGGCTCTTGCTGAATTCCTGCCGCTGCCCCATGGTTATTTATTACCAAGATGTTTTTTTGATTATTAAATCACCCAATATATCCCCATCGATTCTTAAAAAAATAAATAAATAAACAAAATAAAAAAATTACTTGAATTGTTCACTGAGCTTCATATGCCAGTAGCGCAACACAAGACAGCAGGTCCAGATACAGTCATAGAATTCTTGGGGATAGTTCTGGATTCTAATAAAATGGAAGCCAGCTTGCCTATTGTTAAGCTTTATCCAGGTTTTTATGAGGTCCACTCCAATTACAGTCCCTTGTAGGTCATCTAAATTTTGCTAAAAACATTTATCTCCCATCTCCTGTCTTTTCTGTCAGTATCCCGTAAGACTGATGATTCAGTTATCATTGATCAGGCCGCCAGGTTTGACTTGTATGTGGACTAGGTTCCTTAATACCTTAGAACATGGAACGGATGTTCCATGTTTATTCCCAACCCTAGGGTTTTTACAGATGCCACTCCCTCCCCGGGTTTTTCTGTTATTTGTCAGGATCAATGGATAGCCGAGGAATGGCCTTTCCAGATTGATGACATTCCCCACTTTGATAATACCTCGGCGTTGTTTGAAATTTATCCAGGTGCAGTCTGGGACAAACTGTCACCCTTTTTTTTTTTTTTTTTTTTTTTTTTTTTTTTATACAGATAATATGGCTACTGCCGACATTGTGAATAAAGGCGGGTCATCCTCAGTTCACATTATGTGGTTTATGTGTAAACTTACCTGGTTATCTGTATAACAAGTTCTCCATTGTATGGTCTCATGTGCTGGGAGTGCAGAATATAGCTGCTGATTCTCTCTCTCTCTCTCTCTCTTTTTTTTTAATTTCCAGAGGTTTTTCGAGATCCACCCAACAGCGGCAGCAATGCCAACTTCTGCTCCAGTTTTCAACTAGCCCATTTTAATATAGAAAAACATCTTGACACAGCTCGTCTTATTATCATAAGGGCATTGTCCAGCACTGGAAAATCATGCGATAGAGCCCGGTCCCTGTTTTGTAGATTTGTACGTTTGTTTCCTCCCTCCAATATTTATTTGATTAGCAGTCTCCTAGTCTTTGCAGCCTATTGTCATTCTACCCTAGCCCTTTCATATAGCACAATTAAGCTTTACGTAACAGGAGTCCAAAATCATATATCGTATTTCCCAAACAAACACTCTCTGATTTCTTCTCGCCTGGTTAAAACCTTACTAAATGGTCTGCAAAAGACCAAGCCAGTGAAGCCCCCAGTCGTTTACCAATTGATGGTGGGATTTTCAGAGCTTTGGTAAACAGTTTAAATGCACATCCCTTCAGTCCTGGTACATGTATAGTGCTTAAAGCTGCTATGTTTATAGCATTCTACTGATTCATGCAGCCTGGTGAGCTGCCTACTACACCTAAATCAGCTTCTTTTCTTAAAATTTCAGATTTCTTGATGCCTACTGTTTACCAAGTTACCAATGACCTACTCATTGTTAAATCCAAGGGCCACTACTATGATAATTCTATTGGACTTCTGCTGCTTTTGACACTGTGGACCACCCTCTTCTCTTTCATAATCCTGGTCTCTGTGGAACTAAGTGGTTGGTTGAAAACTTGACTTTCCTATTTCCTGCATCTCCCTTTTCGGTAATACTTTTCCTTCCCCTCTCAGTTGGTGTACCACAATGATTTGTTCTCACTTCACAATTGGCAAACCTTTGGCTTTCAATCCCACCTGTATGCCGATAATACCCAGATCTACATATCCTCTCTGGAGCCTTCTGTGTTATAGATCATGTAACTAACTGACTTGCCTCTGTTCCTAACTGGATGTCTGTATGATTCCTCTCTCTAAAACCAAACTTCTTTTCTTTCTTCCCTCCAATGCTAAAATTTCCTCAACAGTTCTCCTCAATATTAATGATATAATCATCTCCTGCCCCCTCACTTCTCTATGCCTTAGTGTCGCCTTTGACTCTGAGTTCTCATTCACCCTCCACATCCAGTCTGACTTCATTTTAGAAACATCGCCCACATTTATTTATTTCTAACACTAACACTCTTGTTGATGCCCTCATTATCTCCTGCCTTAACGATTGTAACCCTATCTTAGCTGGTCTCTTTCATACCAGTCTCTCCTCTCTAAGGCTGCCCTTACCCTCTAGAATGTCCTCCTCAAGCCTATTAGTCTTCCCCTGCCTTGGGTCCTTCAAAAGATTCCTCAAGACCCACTTCTTTAAAGGTGCATACAAACTTATCTGTTAACTCCCTTGTCCCCATCATCCTTAACTTACCTTTCCTAGTCATTCTCTTGCCTTTGAACAGTACATATACTTGTGTGTCTGGTCCATCTATAACTGTGGCACTTTTACCTCTAAATCTATATATGTATATATATGTAAACGGTTTGTGGATATAAGGTATTTAAGGGGACACTCCCACCAACATAAACAACATATTAATTAGGTAAGTTAGTAAAAGTTACCTTTCTATAAAGAAAATAAAGTCAGAAAAGGCTGAAAAATATATCTAAAAATAGAATGAAATTGCATCTGTCATGATATATTTGTATTTTTCATAATTGACTTGGCAGCAGTTCTAGTCACAGAAGTTTTTGCTTCACAGATTGCCTCAAAATGAATACAAGGTTTTTCTTTGAAATGTAATTAATATTTTGTTCAGCTGTAAGACATTCACAGGTTGTCAGAGAAATGTTGAAGAGGTTAGATACAAAACAGGGAATAGAAACATCTAACTAAATAAAGATTAGAATGTGTTGAAAGAACATGCAAAGTTATTGGACTGAAATACATGTTCAATCTGTTCTAATAAATGTGCGAATGTGATTAACACTTTCAAACTCTCTAGCTGTACAAGGATATATATATATATATATATACCATATTTGCCTGAATATAGGCCGCACCCCCCCACACACACTTTAAGTCTTTAAAGTGGGGGTGCGGCCTATATTCGGGGTTTAGCGCAGGAATGCGCAATTCGTATCGCCCAACGCCCGGGACATGCAGTTCCGGGCGCCGGGCAGGCAGCAGGGTTAGGATATAGATCCCCCGCAGCGCTGCAGGGGACCTGCATCCTACTCTCTGATACGCTCAGACAGCCTCCCCTGCCAGCACTTTCCACGTTGTTAAAGCACATTGCACAGAAGTTCACCGGTTGCAGCGATGCGCGTAAACAAACTCTGCTGCCGGCACATCTGCTCGATGTTCTTTAACAATCTCCCTTGCCGGGAATTCCCACGGGGGGATGTGTTAAAGCACATCGTGCAGACGTGCCGGCAGCGGGGGTTGTTTACGGTCGCCGGTGAACGTCTGTGCGATGCGCTATAACAACTATAATGCGCTACAACCGGAAGTTGTATATGTGTATTGCGTAGAATAGATGTCCCCCGCAAGACACCCGGGACTCCGGGAGTCTGCACTGGTAAGTCTAGGGGAGAGGGGCACGTCTCTGGGGGGACATAGAATGGCAGCATATCTCGGAGGGGACAGAGTGGCAGCATATCTATTAGAATTACAATTTTCCTTTAAAAAAAGCACCTAACTTTTAGGGAGCGTCCTATACTTGGGTGCGGCCTGTAATCGAGCCAATAGTGTGTGTGTGTGTGTTTCCAAGGATAGTTGCCGGCGCTCGTGGGACTTGGTTTCAATAAATTTCAAGAAGCTCTGTGTTACAAGTCTGACTTGTAACACAGAGCTTCTTGAAATTTATTGAAACCAAGTCCCACGAGTGCCGGCAATTATCCTTGGAATTTATATGCATCGCTGCTACAGTTACCAGGCAGAGCAATTAAGGTTGGTGTGCAATTGTGTATCTTGGATTTTATATTATATTTTATATATATATATATATATATATATATATATATATCTCACACATACATTAAGGGGTAGCAGAAGGCTTGTTTTTTCTCTCAGAAATCTCATGGTGCTGCCACAAACACAAGGGATTCTGGGTAGGAGCATGTAAATAAGGTCAACAATAATCACACTATATATATATATATATATATATATATATGTATATATTACACTCACTGGTTTATTAGATACACCTGTTCAATTGCTTCGTAACACAAATAACTAATCAGCCAATCACATCTCAGTAACTCAATGCTTTTAGGCATGTAGACGTGGTCAAGACAAACTGAGCATCAGAATGAAGAGGAAAGTGGATTTAAGTGACTTTGAACTTGGCATGGTTGTTGGTGCCAGGCAGGCTGGTCTGAGTATTTCAGAAACTGCTGATCTACTGGGATTTTCAAATACAACCATATCTAGGGTTTACAGAGAATGGTCTGAAAAAGAGAAAATATCCAATGAGCGGCAGTTGTGTGGACCAAAATGCCTTTTTAATGTCAGTGGTCAAAGGACAACCAACGTATGCAAAATCTCTGAACGCACAACGCGTCGAACCTTGAAAAAGATGGGCTACAGCACTCCTACCAGCTAAGAACAGGAAACTGAGGCTACAATTCACACATGTTCACCAAAATTGTACAATGGAAGACTGGAAGAATGTCGCCTGGTCTGATGAGTCTTGATTCCAGCTGCAACATTCAAATGGCAGGGTTAGAATGTGGCATACAAAGCATGAAAGAATCCACCATTCAGGCTGGTGGTGTAATGGTGTGATGGATATTTTCTTGGCACACTTTGAGCCCCTTAGTATCAATTGAGCATTGTTTAAACGTGACACCCTACCTGAGTGTTGCTGACCATGTCCATCCCTTTATGGCCACAGTGTACAGATCTTCTAATGGCTACTTCCAGCAGGATAATGCACCATGTCACAAAGCTCCCATCATCCCAAACTGGTTTCTTGAATGTGAGCGTGACAATACTCCAATGGCCTCCACAGTCACCCGATCTCAATCCAATAGAGAAGAGCACCTTTGGGATGTGGTGGAACGGGAGATTTGCATCATGGATGTGCAGCCGACAAATCTGCAGCAACTGCATGATGCCATCATGTCCATATGGACCAAAATTTCTGAGGAAGGTTTCCAGCACCTTGTAGAAAGTATGCCATGATGAATGAAAGCAGTTCTGAAGCCAAAAGGGGGTATAACCCGTTATTAGCAAGGTGTACCTAATAAAGTGTCCAGTAAGTGTATGTTCAGCAACATCTCTTGAGTACAGTGATACCACTCATGCTAGGTTTGTTGGGCTAAAAAGGCCCAATCTGTTGAAATGGGACATTTTTGAAGCCAGATAATTGTTTCACCAATGAAACAATATATTTGTGAAAACTTGACACCCCCAAGGGAGTTTTTGGGGTGTTTTTTTTGTGTTGCACAAATGCCTCAATATTGATTTTAGCAACACCAGCTGAGCTCATTTGATCACTTTATAAACTTGTTACTGCAGATGGGCATGCCATATGTGACCCAACATTTTTGTTTTGTTTTGTTGAATGCCTCAATGTTGAGCAGCAACAACGAGTGAGCAAAGAAAGTGATTGTTGATTTTGATTTATGTATTTTTGGGATATGATGAAAAATTAAGTACACTCATATCAATGCTATTATTTATTAGTAACTTCATTTTTTAGAAAATTAATGTGTTCGGATTTATGTCAATTTTTGAATAGACATCGCTATTCTTTAATTGTCTCAGGGCTTAACTACAATGCTATGAGGCATCCGTTAAAAAAAACAAACGAACAACCGTTGTCTAAACTTTTAATACTAATGTTGTTGTTGTTTTTATTCAAAGAAAGACTCATGTTTTTCAGTCAAAGTAAGGTTATAGGGGGTGTCAGTAACATTAACATGTTTAATAATTTGTTAAAAACTTCAAGTATATCACCTCTATAATTCCTAGGATAAAATGTAGACTTTTCTTTACATATTTGTTAGTTTCACCACATGCAACAATTGGAGGCTTAGTTTCTAAAGCAGGATTTTTCAAGCTCTCATATGCATACAGGTATTCAAATGTAACTCATTCTAGTAACATAGTTTGAGAAGTGAAAGGGTTAATGATAGGTATGAATAAATATTAGACAGCACATTCATTGTTCAGCGCGATGGAATTTGATGACCAGACCTGTTTATCCTAAATTGTTCCCTAAAGCTTAGAGCTCTTTTTGGCATTTGTGCTCCGTTTGCGTTTAACTGTATCTTCCCTCTTTCTGATTTAGTGCACCTGCACAAGTTATACATTTTTTAAGGAAAAATTAGGCTTTCTTTTGATGGTAGTAGAAAAAGTGTCAAAATAGAAAAAAAAAATAAAAAAAATTGCATAGATTCATACGTTTACCTGTGAAATTTTATACATAGCTAATCCATTTTTAAAAAATTCAATAGATTGTCTTGATTTTAGGAGTAAATCATATTACTAAGATTTTTACTTATTTTTGGCATTTACAGTGACAATTTTCCACAGTGTGAATCGTTGTTTTTTAACTTAGTATCCAGAATGTGCAATACTGACACTATAACCTTAGTAATGGTCACATAACAGAATTCCCCCACAAATGTATATTTTTTTTTTTTTGAAAGTAGGCAACCAGGGGTATTTTAGATGGGGTACCAACTTTCCATACTACCATCATACCACCAAGTTTGACATTTTTTTTCACAATAGCTCCATTTCAGATAGACATTTTGAGAGGCAGCAATATGTTACTGCCAGATAACAATCTAGTATGTATTTAGCCGTGTCCCCTGAGTTGAACCATGCCCCTCAAGCATAGGTTTACCATGTTTTAAGGAAAGTACAACTACAAGGACACATATGAGACTTACGCATTTCAGTTTTCAAGCTGAGTGCTCTTGCTCCATGAGTAAGAGAGGCAGAGCTAACATTCCAAGCATTGTTTATCTGGAATGTAACTCTTGTTATCACAGAAGCAGAAGTACATAAATTCACAGTTGCTGGGACTTTTTTTTTTTTTTAATTTTTTTTTTACATACACTTTACTTCAGGTATGAATATACAGCTCCTGGTATAAGTAAAAAAACACCCCAATACATGTCCAGCAACACCTCCTGAGTACAGTGATACCACCCATACATGAGTTTGCCGAGTTGTTAGGGTCACATTCAAGACATGCACAATTTCATTTTTCAACTTGGAATTTTGACATGATGAAAATTCTGCCACCATGTCCTATTTGAGACATTCGAAACTGGTCAGTTCAATTTACCCACATTAAACCATATATGTTTGAAAACTAGACACCCAGGGTATTTTAAATGCTAGTATTTTAAGTATTAGTATTTTACAGGCACTAATTCTACTACAAGCAGCTCCTGAGTTCAGAGATACTAACCATACATGGGTTTGTCAGGTTGTTTAGGGACTAAAAGTCCACATTTGGGAAGTGTGCATTTTTCAAATTTGAATTTTGACACGTGGTCATCCTACCCTCATGTGTTATTTGGGACATCTTTAAAGCTGGCCAATTCAATTTCATAAAATCATATATACCGTACTGGCTCAAATATAGGCCGCACCCGAATATAGGCCGCACCCTAAAAGTTAGGTGCTTTTTTTAAAGAAAAAAATTTCTGCCCCACCCCGAGATATGCTGCCACTCTGCCCCCAAAATGTGCCCCCCCCGAGATATGCTGCCACTCTATCCCCTTGAGATATGCTGCCACTCTACCCCCCCCCGAGATATGCTGCCACTCTGTCCCCAAGATCTCCCCTGCCAGACTTACCGGTGCAGACTCCACGGGGTCTTGCGGGGCCGGCGGGGGACATCTACGCATAACGCGTATTCAACTTCCGGTGCAGGCACTTCCGCCGTGGGAAGTACCGGCAAGGAAGATTGTTAACGTACATCGTGCAGACGTTCACCAGCTGCGGCGATGCAAGCTTTAACAACCTCCGCTGCCGGCCGTCTGCACAAAGTGCTTTAACAATCTCCCTTGCCGGGACTCCCCCCGTGGGAATACCCGGCAAGGGAGATTGTTAAAGCACATCGTGCAGACGTGCCGGCAGCGGAGGCTGTTTATGAGCAGAGGCATTACAGCAACACTGTTTAGGAGAAGAAAGCAATCATATGGAACACGGAAGTTGTCAGCAGAGAAGGTAGGAAGAGTGAATGTGGATGAGAGTGTAGGAGTGAAAGAGCCTGTGGATTTTGGCCTAAATTCTGATCTTTTTCATCCTTTTTGTGATGAAATTGGCAAATTTCATTAAATGTGCAATTCATATTAGTCCAAATGCACAAGTCTAATACTTAAGTACATTATAAGTAATTTAATAAGCATCATTTAAAAAGTAAAAAAAAAGCTCTAGATCTCCTTCATGTTCCAATAATTCTCATCACTACAGTACCCAATCAGTAGTCGGAAAGTGCTCCATCGAAATTAGACCCTCTACCACCCAATCCCTGCAGCAGGAACTGGAGGGCTGGGAACTAGGTCAAATGCAGGACCCAAAAATACACCAAGGGCAATGTGCAAATTTAAAAAAATCTCTCAGCTACAATATGTATTAAAGTGCCTACCATAGAAACATGGAACTTGATGGCAGATAAGAACACTCTGGCCCATCCAGTTTGCCATTTTTTCCCTGCTTTAAAGACCCCAAATGTTTTTAAGTACTCTGTCTTATATTTAAGACAGACTTATACCTATCCCATGCCGGTTTACATTTCCTCACTCATTTTAGGTATATATTGATGAGTTTCTTTTCATTCAATTGATTCAAATTAAATAAGAGAACTTCACATAACACACTTTAATACTAGAGAACCTTTGTTAACCCCATGACAACATTTGACGGCCCAGGCATGTTACACAAAAACAGTTAATGGCGATTGACGTACCTGGCACGTCATGACTTTAAATGGGTGTAGAAAGTGATCTATGATCGCTTTCTTCACCCAAACAGTGTTGCTTTAATGCCCCAATGTTGAGGTATTTAGCAACACCAAGATCAGTATCAGGAGCCATATCTGGCCCTTCCCCGGGGCATCAATGGCGGGCCCCCATTTTAGAAGAGCTTGGAAGGCGATCAACGAATGGGTGGTATGACTTTATTCTGGAGATTTTGCTGAACATATATTGGGGTGTTGTGTGACAGTGACATATACCAGGAGCTGTAAATTCACATAAATTCTAAATAGCACATGGGGGCAGAATTAACAGATTTGAAAAAATGGTTTTGAAATAGCAAAATGCTACAGAAAAAAGCAAAAAAACATAAAAATATTGAGTATTTCTAAACTGAGGATAAATAATGGAATCTATTTAGAAGGTTTTTTCATTAGCTTTTAAAGATGAGTAAAAGAATTTTCAAGTAAAAGTCAATTTTGCATCATATTTTATACTTTGTTTTATATCATTTACTATAAAAAAAAAAATCAAAATCAAAGCCCTTCTTGTCCTGTAAAAAACATATATATATAACTTGTGTGGGTTCAGTAATTGAAAAAGAAGATTACAGCTAAGCATGAGCACTGCAGAAATGTTAAAACCATTGTCACTAAAGGTACAAAAAATAAAATCAGCCATTGTCACAAAGTGGTTAGAGATTAAATATACATTTATTTAGGGTCATTTTTTTTAATGGCTACATTGTGATGTTTCATTAGTAGCCTATTGATATAATACTTTGATGAACAATCTATTTATTTCCATCCTGGTTTTTTATCAGGAGGTTTCTTTTTTGCACTTTAAGAGTTGAAGTTATTTCTGCAGGGAGTTTTTTTTTTTCTTCCGTTTCCTTTTTAGTCATTGTTATCACCATCTTCCTTTTTTCATTTTAGTTTTCAAGACACCATAGAATTCTGTATCAGCCAATTGTGTTTGTCCGGTCTGGATTAAGATGGCAGTGTACCTCCTCTTTGTTGCCCTGATGTTGTGTGTTACCTACATTACTATGACATATCAATGTTTAGCATAATTAAGCTGTTCTTTTTGAAAATGAAAAAACTGTTTTCAGACAGATTTGTTTGCAAAATGAAAAAACAAGTAATTATCCTCACTGAGCACTGAACGGTTTGTGGGCCATTAGCAGGAAAAGACATTTGGGGGACCCAGGTAATTTAGTTATTTTCACAAACAAGCATTTTCATCAATCAGCAAAGGGGATAGTTGTGAAAACTATTTTTGGAAGGCGTATAAACAGGAGGGGGATGGAACAGGGTTGAAATGAAGCTAAAATGGCCCACGTCTGTCTCCAGTAATAACAAATGTCTTAGAGTAAGTTTCTATTTTTCCTTATAAGAAATCTCATACTACCATCACTACATTACAGACTAAAAAATCTAAATGTCTATGCAGAGTATCTTTATTTCTAGCATATAGCAGAAAAGATTCCACATTGCCAAAACATGTTTTATACTTAAAGTCTGAAGAATTCTATCAGGGGTGTAAAACCATAGGTCTTGAAGCACACACATAGACCAAGATTTCTATCCCTGATGAACACCGGTGGTTTCCATCTGTCTTAAGTCACCTGTGTTCATGTAGGTCACATTGGCACTTCATAGATATGACCTACACAAATGTAAAAGCTTTCAATCAGTGCTTTACTCTCTATTGGCAAATACCTTATCATAGGCAATTTCCATTTCAGTCCATATAAGTTAGCTAAAATATCACCACAGTGGGCAAAAAATCTCCTTACCGGTTGCCCAGGTGCAAGTGTGGAACGCCTTCCTCCCACCAACAATACAGCAATTGAAGATAAACACAGCAATTCCAATGAGTTGAGATCCAAACATAGTAAAAAATAAATAGATATGGTCCAGGTCAGAAGGAGTCTTTCTAAGCTATTTTGGACCGGCACGGGCAGACAGGAATGTATCGGGGTCACGTTAAGTCACGTGACCCTGTGGTAAACCGAGCCAACTCATACACATGCCTGGGAACTTCTGGGCTCCCAGGACTTCTGATGCGGCTAGGACTGTCCACTGACGGTCCCGTGACATTGGTGGGAGGCCCCCTGACGTCAAAGGGCATTCCCGCTAACGTCGGAGGCATTACTCATGACATTGGAGGCATTCCCGCTGATGGCAGCAGGATACACCTCCATTTAAAGGAGGTTTAAAGGGCGGCGAGCAGAGCATGTCAAGACCCCGCTCCCAATACCCGGAGGATTCGAGTCTTGACCCAGAGAACTGGTGCCCACCCCTGAACATGTATGTGTAGGTGTTTGTGAGCATGTATGTGCAAGTGGGGTGAGATGGAGTGTGTGTTAGGGAGTATGAATAAGTATGTCTAATTTGTGTTTACATATGTGTACCAGAGTGTATGTTGTAGGGGGCAAGGGGCAAAGAAGGCACAGATAAGTTGTTTGGGGTGCAATGATGGCACAGACTAGCTGTTGAAGTTGGGAGCCCTGGAACAATTTTTCGCACAGGGCCCTGTGGTTTCTAGTTAAACCCCTGACAGACACCATAAACACTACATATATAAGTTTTGTCATAAAAAAAACACTTTCTACTTTGGATTTATCTTTCTTGTTTCTTTTCAAAATATATAAATTATTCTTATTAAATGTTTCATCTTAAGAGCACAGGGAAGAAAACCATGGCAACATATAAAGTGATGGGTAATAAAACAGATTTTATAATAAAATACCTTCTGTTTTGAAATTTCTCTCTCAAAATGTCATCTTATTGTTATCGTCTCCTTACTCTCTTCTGAATCTTATAATATTGATTGTTTTTATTATAAATCTTTTTTAACTCCTTAGGGACTGGGCTGTTAAATTTTTGTACCCTTTGTGACAGAGGCTGTTGTAACATTTTTGCAGTCTTGTTGTTTAGCTGTAATTTTCTTCTGTCTCGTTTTAGTTTACTCATACAAGTTATATAGTTTCAGAACAAGAAAGGCTTTCTTTAGATCAACATGAACACTGAACATGTTATTAATGCCATTAATAACATGTTCATGCTGGGAAAGTATGGAAAATCTATATAAATTAGGTATTTCTGAAATCAGTAGACCTGAATTGATAAACTTGGAGGGGATTTTCCATCGCTTTACCTAATGTTGTGAGGATTTGGAGGAAAAAAGAAAAAAAATTAGGTGTTTTTTTTTTTTTCTAATTTTCGCTTGCTTTTACTAAATTTCTCATCCTAATTTTTCCGCTAATCATCTAACTATGGTATCAAAAGAAAGCTCTATCTCTCCTTGAAAAAAACAATATATAGTTTACATGGGTACACTATTCACATGAAAAGAGAATAATCGCTGAACCAACATACTGCAAAATTGAGGTACCAAAAACCTGTGCCGGTATTTCCTTTGTTTATAAGAGTTACCTTGTTGCTGAACCCTGCTTGTCGTGACTATCCCTATAGATCTGGCTCCCCTGACCTTCGCTAACCTATTTGACTACTCTGATTTTCTGGCATCCTGACCCTGGCTATTCTATTAGCTGACTCCGACTTTGGCATCCCTAAAGACAATTCACCTCTCTCTGCTAGTCCCGGCTGACTCTCCTGTCTAGGCTTAACCTCAGATTGTGTGGTCATTCAGGTGAATACCCCCTCTTCTGCACTGGTCTTTTGGAGGTGTCCTCTCATTGCCTTCTCAGCTGATAACCATCATCCTGCATACCAAACTCCTCAATCAGTATCCTTATCCTAACAAGACTGTATCTCCATAAGGATATAGATACTTTAACCCCTTCGTGACAAAGGCTGATTTTACTTTTCGTACCCTTCGTGACAATGGCCGTTTTAACATTTCTGCGCTGCTCGTGTTTAGCTGTAATTTTCTTCTTTCCCGTTTACTGAACCCACACACATTATATATTGTTTTTTTCAGGACAAGAAGGGCTTTCTTTAGATGACATTGTTTTGATTGTATCATATTATTTACTATTACAAAAAGTATAAAATATGGTGAAAAATTTAGAAAAAAAATGACTTTCTAACTTTTAGTTGAAAAATCTTTTACTCATCTATAAAAGGTAATGAAAAAACCTGCTAAATAGATTCTACTATTTGTCCTGAGTTTAGAAATACCCAATGTTTTTTTGCTTTTTTTTCTACACATTATGGGGCAATAAGTACAGGTAGCGTCTTGCTATTTCAAAGCCATTTTTTCCAAATCTGGTAATTCTTCCCCCCATGTGCCATTTCGGGTATATTTGAAGCCGGCCAATGCAATTTACCCCATCAAGTCATATATTTTTGAAAACTAGATAGCCCAGGGTATTCCAAATGCTAGTATTTTAACCCTTTCCAAGCACTAATTCTACCATCAGCCTTTGTCAAACTTTGTGGTAGTCATTTTTTTGCATTTGTTTTGTCACAGACATTTTACTTCAGGTATGAATTAAAAGGTTCTCGTATATGTCACTATCACAAAACACCCCAATATGTGTTTGGCAACATCTCCTGAGTACAGCGATACCTCACATGAATGATTTTGCCTGGCTGTTTGGGGGCAAAAGGGCCACATTTGGGACATGCGCATTTTTCAATGTTGAACTTTGGCATATGGGGATCCACTGCCCATGCCCTATTTGGTACATCTTTGAGCCGGGCCATTTCAGTATGCCCAACAAAGCCATATATTTTTGAAAACTAGACACCCCAGGGTATTTTAAATGCTGGTACTTTAACTCTTTGCATGCACACATTTTACCACCAGCATTTTTTCAAAGTATGCAGTAGTATTCTTTTGTGTGTATTTTTCTCCCATACATCTATGTAATGTATGAATTTACAGCTCCTGGTATATGTCGCTGTCACACGACACCCCAATATGTGTTCAGCAACATCTCCTGAGTACAGTGAACTAAAAAAAAATTTTCAACTTGAAGGTTCCCCTGATAGTGACATCAGTGGGAAATTATTTTTACATTTTACTGTTTTTTTTTTTTTTAACTATTTTTCTAATTATTATTAATTTTATTTTATTTTTACTAATCACACTGTGATTAGAAAGCTGGGCTCCATTGACTTGCATGGTTGAATGCAGTACCTCTGCAGAGTTCTCTAGAGGGTCTGGAGACCGTCTAGCGAACTTTTTCATCTTTATTATTTTTTTTTCCCGGGCCGCCGCCATCTTGCTGATGGCGAAGATCACCGGCAGCTGCGGCTGTGACCGCTCTCCGGAGCGGTCACAGTCCATCTAGAGGTAAGTGTTTGGTGTCGCTGGATGCCTCCTGATCGAGGGATTCCATACAATGTATGGCGGTTGTTGACGCCCCGTGTCGTGCCAGAACCGGCAATTGTCATTAAGGGGTTAAAGAGAGGTCAGAGAAAGGCTATCAAACTGGTTCATGGATTGGTTAAGTGACATGTATAGTGTGGAAAAAAGACGCGACAGGGAGGCTATGATAGACACATTTAAATACATATAGGGAATCAACATGATAAGATAGGAGAATATACTGTATTTAAAATAAGAACAGCTACCACAACAAGAGAACATAGCGTTAAATTGGAGGCCCAAGCATTTAAAAGGAATATCAGGAAATATTACTTAGTGAGAAGTTAGTGGATGCATGGAATAGCTTTTCACCAGAAATGGTAGAGGTAAGTATGAATGGAGTTGAAGCATGCATGGGATAGGCATAAAGCCATCCTAAATATAAGACCAGGAACCAAGGAAATTATTCAGATATTGTGCTGACTGGATGGCCCAAATGTTTATTATGTGCTGCCATATTCTATGTTTCAATTAAACATATGCAAATGTGCCAAAAGTGATTCAGACAATTTTTTTGGTCCTCGACCCAATTGGAGGATCGAGCGAGTGGACTTTGCAGGAAATGTAGCCATTTTAGCTGAAATTCACACCAGGTTATGTCCACAGAGATGAGGATGTAGATAGAAGATATAAAAGATAAAGAAGAGAAGATGAAAGAAGATAGATGATTAACAAAAATATGCAGAAGCAGAGGTAATCTGCAGATGTGGAAGTGGTCGGTAGAGAAAGTAGGGAAACATTTAGACAGCGTGAGACAAGAGAGGGAATGAGAGTGAGTGAAAGGACCCATGAATTTCTTATGAAAATCCGGAGCTTTTTTCTTTGTTTTCATCCGCTTAGTGGGGAGTCTGACCTTGTTTTCGTGGCTCTGTATGAATCACAGAATTTGCCAAAAAATTGCATATTGAATCATATCTGTCAACTTTTTTGGATAGGAAAACATCACATGTCACAGCCATTGATGGTGTGGTTCTGCAAATATAAAGGACAAAGCATGAGGAGAAAAACGTGACTGAAAACAAGTGTAACTAAACTTCCCCTGCATGATTGCTGCATTAACCAGTCATAAGCAGAGGTGGACACTTGACCCAAGAGTGACTCACCTCTGCTTGTAGACTGCGTCCCCATGGCAGGAGCTGCTGAAGGGAGGAGCAGGAGAAGAGTAGGGGACCCTGTTGTGAGAGGAGCTGGCTGCTTGAGAGGTGGAGCTGGCAGGGCCTGGAGGGGTGTAGCAGACTGCAGTAGGTGGAGACCAGCAGGAGGTGGGGGTATCACCGCTGAGCCTGCCCCCCTGACCTTGTGAGAAGAGGGACAAGCAGCTTTTCAGGCTTCCAGGCTGGCTGAACGTAAAGGTAGAAGGAGCAGGGTCCAGAGGGGTGGGGAGCTAGGTGAGGACTGAATGGCATGGTCTCCTAGGTGATGGAATACAGCAGCTTGTGCCGGCTGCTACATTCTGTGCCCTTGGGGCCCCCCCTGACTGGCAGAACTCCGGTCGACCTCTGCAACCCTGGATGTTCCACCACTGTATAGACGTTAAAGAGGATAATTTTTCCCGATCCTACATTTTATAGCACCATACATTTTAAAAATGATGCAGTTCTGTTAATATAGTGAAGTAACCAATATATATAAATACTAAAAATAAACAACAATATGTATACCATAGGCACACATACCGTGTTTCCCCAAAAATAAGACACTGTCTTATATTTATTTTTCCCCAAGAAGACACACTATGGCTTATTTTCAGGGGATGTCTTATTTTTTATTAAGTATGGTACAACAATCTACATTTATTCAAATATTCTCATCTTGTCTGGGGGTACAGATACTCAGGAAAAGCAGAGACAGGCCAGCAAAGCTGATGTGTAAGGGCTGGCTTATTTATCAGGGATCCAGTGAGAACTGGGTCCAATCCGCACAGTGGAGCTGGGATGATCTCTCTGGGCTCAGTAGCAGACTGCTTGCTGAAGCTTTTCCCCTATCCCCTGGTGTTTGTGTGGGGTTAGAGAGACCCACAGACTGTTGCTGGTCAGTGCTGGGGAGCAGCAGGTTTACTGGTGTTTGTGTGGGGAGAGAAACCCACAGTGCTGAGTAAAATGGCAGCCACTGCTTTACTTCTTCCCCCTGCTCCTCACTTCACTGAGGAGACTTTTACTTTCACTTCCTATGTCTTCTCCCTCTATGCCTCACTGCATAGCCACGCCTATCACTATGTCTTATTTTCGGGGTATGGCTTATATTGAGCAAATGCTTAGAAATCCTGCTAAGGCTTATTTTATGGAATGCCAAAAGGAAAAGAAATAAACACCAGATAGTGAACGTGGAAATAAAATATTAAAAAGGTACTTCCTCACTGTACTGCCGCAGCCCGCAATAACACTCCTCTTAGTGTTCAACCACAAGCAACCCAAAAGTAGGCGCGCATGTACATATGTGGAAAGAAAAAATAAACGAAGATAGTGCAAATAATGTGGGATTCAAAGTGCTATGTGTGCATGTAGTGTATGCACTCACAAAATTATAGATGATCAAGGCTCTTCAGAATAAAATTCTTTCTTTATTTCTTCTTATAACTAAAAGATTAATAAAAAAGAGAACGGCCAATAGTGCAATATATTCCTGTAGTTCTTATAGGAAAATAAAAATGCACTTACAAGATGATCGGTATTTTCAGGCACTTCAACTATAAGTCCAAAGTTCAGAGTAATAAAGTCCAAAAACAATAGATAGTCCTCGTGGGTAGTCCTCAACGCGTTTCGCCTGTCGGCTTCCTCAGGAGAACAATTTCTTTTGGAAAAATTCATCTTCATTTTATGGGTATGTCTTATTTTCGGGTAAACACGTTAGCTGCATGATTTTTCCTCCCCATAAACTACCCTATTGTGGTTCAAGCAGACCATGTAAACATTGGGGAGGAGAAACATTCAGAACTGGAATCTGAATACATAATGTAGGCCCTGCCACAGGCTGCTGCCAATCTCAGCTTCCACTAGGTTAACTTCTATACTAAATATCTCAAAAATACATTGAATCAAACACAAAAAGCACGCCCTATATGCATACCTGGGAAGTTTCCGGGTTTGACCAGGAGATTGCCGGGTGAGCACTGCTTCTCCGTTTCACCAGTTCGAGGGTGGTCTTGACACGCCCAGCTCCCCTCCTATTTTGTCTTTAAATTGGGGTGGTGTCTGCTGACATCAGCGGGAGCTTTCCCGACGTGATCGGGAGCTTCCCTGACGTCAGCAGGACCATCCCTGACGTCAACGGGAACTCCCATTAACGTCAGCGGGACAACCCACCGATGTCAGCGGGTGGTCCCGCCTACATCAGCGGGTGGTCCTGCTGACATCGGTGGGCGGTCCCGCTGACATCGGTGGGTGGTCCTGGCCGCATCCCGCAAGGGAAGGCTCTGGGTAGCAGGAGCCTAGAAGTTCCCAGGTATGCCTATAGGTAGTTTCAATCAATAGATGTAGCTATGTCATAGTAGGTCAGTGATAGATTCCTTTTAACCCCTTCAATCCCCTATAGACGTACCGGGACGTCCAAAAAACGCCCACAAAGAAACCCCTATGGACGTCCCGGTACGTCCAGCCCTTCGTGCAGCGACAGGGACACATCCCTGCCGCTGCACGGGAGACCAGGCTGTCGTTTGACAGCCTGGACTCCCCACTGACAGCAGAAGCCGGCTTTCTGCTGTCCGATCGCCTGTAACAGCTTCCGGCATGAAAGCCGGTAAGCTGTTACCGGTAAACTGCCCGATCGCGCAGTTGCAAACGCGTGATCAGGCTTTCCATTCCGGGTTACGTCACTGCTGACGTGACCCGGAAGGTCATCGGAGGAAAGGATATCCCCTGCGGGGATATCCTGCCCTCCGATGTGGCACAGAGACGCTGCGATCTCTATGCAGGTCTGTGAGGACCTGGATAGAGATCACAGTGTGATCGGTGCAGGGGGATCGCGGGGAGGGGAGTGAGAAACCATCTCTCTCACTCCCCCTCCCGGGCTGTAACAGAAAAGCTGAAAAAAAAAAAACGGTTAGTCATTTAAAAATAATATTAAATAAATCGTTAAAATAATATAAATAATACTAAAATAAAATTATAATATGAGCTGTGATGTCACTGTGACATCACTGGTATGTTCAGGAGGTCCCTAGGAGGACCTCTAACCATTACTGTGTAAAAAAAATGTAAAAAATACAAAAAATTTTAAAAAATAAAAATAAATTTTTTTTTTAAAAAAAAATATATAAAAAAAGATAATAAAAAAAATTCTTAAAAAACCTTACATCCCATTGCCCTAGCATAACATCTAGCCAGTATAACCCTCCTGCCCCAGTTCACAACCCCCAAACCCGTTAAGCCATAGGCATAAAAATTATACAAAATTGTACACCTAATAGTATGCTCCCTGGTGCTGGGAAAGTCTGGAAAATCTATATAAATTAGGTATTTCTGAAATCAGGACACCTGAATTGATAAACTTGGAGGGGATTTTCCATCACTTTACCTAATTTTGTGAGAATTCAGAGGGAAAATGTAAAAAAAAATTAGTTTATTTTTCTAATCTTCGCTAGTTTTTACTAAATTTCTCATTCTAAATTTTCAGCTAATCATCCAACTATGGTATCAAACGAAAGCTCTATCTCTCCTTGAAAAAACAATATATAGTTTACATGGGTACACTATTCACAGGAAAAGAGAATCATCGCTAAACCGACATACCCCAAAAATGGCAAAATTGCTCTGGGCTTTGAGGTACCAAAAACCCCTGGGATTGAAGGGGTTAAAGACACTGATCATTTAGTTGAATACTCAAAACCCCATTAAGGGGACAACTCTATCCATTTTCCTTCTCAAAATGTCAAAAAAGCAGGGATAGGTACAAACATGTTTCACAGTGGTCAGTTTTAAAGCCAAAGATTTAAAACAATCCTTCATAGATTCCCTTGGTTAAAAATGTATTAATTAGCCATATGTTTACAACAGAATCACTTTCCCTTTGTTGATACCAGAGGAGGACCCTGCAGGCGACCAATAGGCTCACTCACACAGCCTTTTTAACTCCTGACAGCGAACCTACGTATTTCCGCTCCCATTAACCCCTGCGATGCTGCGTAGACAATAGGAGCGGAAATCCATAATTTTGCGTGGTTTCATACTGTAGGCTTAGTTTCAAACAGTTGTAAGCATGGGCATCCACAAAATTTCTAGGGCTGCAACTAACGATTATTTTAATAATCGATTAGTTGGCTGATTATTTTTTCGATTAATCTGATAAAAAAATGCAATTTTTTTTCAATTTAAAATAATGTAATAAAAAACCTACAATTTACACTTTCATCTCTTTATTGCAATGGCCTCTCTCTATTCACCTTCTTATTTTACTGACATAATAATAAAAGCTACAAGAACCCAAACACAGTGTTTCTCAAACTAGGTTTTAATACAAAGTTATTAGTAAATATGAATTCATATTTTTCATATTTAATAAAAACTATGAGAAAAAAGCCTTGTTTAAATTTTTTTTATTTACCAAACTGCCCCCGATTATGCACATCTGGCCCCCAGATTGCCACTCTGCCCCCATATATGCCTTATACCTCTTATATGCCAGATTCCACTGTGCCCCCTGATATGCCACTGTGCCCCATATATGCCTTATACTCCTTATATGCAACTGAGCCCCCTGATATACCTTTTACCCCAGATATGTTTTGTGCCCCCCTGATATGCCTAATATCGATATGCCTTATACCCCCTATATGCCCTGAAATTCATAATACCCCCCCATACTCCACTCTGGCTCCTCCCCCTCCCATACTCCACTCTGGCTCCTCCCCCTCCCATACTCCACTCTGACTCCTCCCCCTCCCATACTCCACTCTGCCTCCTCCCCCTCCCATACACCACCCTGCCTCCTCCTCCTCCCATACATCACTCTGCCTCCTCCTCCTCCCATACATCACTTTGCCTCCTCCCCCTCCCATATACCACTTTGCCTCCTCCCCCCTCCCATACTCTGCTCCTCCCCCTCCCATACACCACTCTGGCTCCTCCCCCTCCCATACATCACTTTGGCTCCTCCCCCTCCCATACATCTCTTTGCCTCCTCCCCCTCCCATATACCACTCTGCCTCCTCCCCCCCTCCCATACTCCACTCTGCCTCCTGTCAGCAACGGAGGTTCACAAGACACCAGGGAGCCGGGTAGAGAGGCAGAGTGTCGTATGGGAGGGGGAGGAGCCATAGTGGTGTATGGGAGGGTGGCTCCCATACACCCCTCTGACTCCTCCCCCCTCCCATACACCGCTCTGCCTCTCTACCCGGCTCCGTTACTGACAGACACTTTCACTGCAGCTTCGTAGAAGCCTCAGCGTAAGTGAAGTGCAGTAACGGAGGCTGTCTGTGCGATGCAGACCCCCACCGGCTGACAGAGAGGATGATTCTCTGTCAGCCGGTGGGGGTCTGCACGATGCGCACAGACAGCCTCCGTTACTGCACTTCACTTACGCTGAGGCTTTGGCACGCCAGACTACTCACTTTCCTATGATGCTTAACACACCAGACTGGCTGAGAATCAAGCGTAATGTAGTCTTAGCGGCTTGGGTATTAACTAACCCTAGCTTCAATACATGTTTGAAATAAACTACCTTGTGTCTGCAGCATGCAAACTGCATCTCTGCCCAGGCAGGGACTTTGTGCCTGTGAAGGAACTTCCAGAGCGAAGGGGAGGAGACCAGCTAGAGGGAGCGAAAG
The DNA here is from genome assembly GCA_029215755.1 of Spea hammondii. Lineage (NCBI taxonomy): Eukaryota > Metazoa > Chordata > Amphibia > Anura > Pelobatidae > Spea > Spea hammondii. The sequence goes on from JARDYJ010000004.1 coordinate 70,752,622, forward strand.
AGAATAGACTCAACTACTTTGACAGAAGAACGCATATAGAATTAAATAAGAATTTTTTGCTGCACACTCCTAACTACCAGGTGTTGTTTTTGCTCTCCATGTCTAGCTAGCCTACTCTAAATAGCCTACTGTTTTTCTCTCCTGGCTGCTGCTCACATGGGCTGTTTTGGAATTTTCAGGGGGAGGGTGCAAGTGGTTGTAAGTATTAAGAGGTTTAACACACTAAAAAAAAAAAAAAAAAAAGTGACACCAAAGCTACCATGGAAAATTCTTTGATGATAGAATATGTGTACATGAAACTAAGGCTTATTTTCTAAATCTAGCTAGAAGACAGATTTTGAACAAGCTGTTATTTCTCACCAGGGAGAAACAATGCAGTAGTAAAATGCCAGCTTCCATCCATCATAATGTCATGACTCATATTAAAATGTCTTTTGAGACACAAGGAATGGTTGGACAAAAAAATCAAGTCAATTTTCATACAATTGCTGGGGTTTTAAAAACTTAGGCTTTGTGTGATAGGTATTAAATTGGCGGTTTAAGAAAGGGTCCAAACAGCAAGGGAGAAAGCAATTTACAAATCAAAGGTTTTGTCTTCCCATAAGTTTGACATAGTATCTGGTTTAGCTGAATTATGTTTATACATGTTCTTGCAAGTCAGAAATAGAGATTTAGCAGATGTTTCTGGGATAAACTGGCGTTCTCTTTGTACACAAATATATATGTTTTATGGTGTGGGAACAACACATAATCTTAATAGCTACATTGTTACTTATACTGTGATGGATACACTGAATACTTAAATTATTTTGGAAATTTCGTTATGGGTAAAAAAATAAATTTTGAATCTGATTGGTAGTTTAAAAAAAAAAAAGTAAAAATTGAGATTTTGCTGTTTGGAGGTCTTGTGTTACACATGGCTTCTTTCCCTCCTTCCCCCCTCACCTCCAGTTACTTATTAAATGTTGTCAATTTGTGACATTTCTCTCAAATTCATACTTTCTTCAAATAAGACATTAATAAAATAGTATTTCCTTCCCTTGTGATATCAATATGGATTATTGTAACCCACTAACTAGCCTGTACCTTTTGTCACTCAAACTCTTGTCGAAACCTTCTGCCAGACCAATCTCTCTATCCCAATAGTCTTCATCTGTTGCCCAATACTACCAATCCCCCTCTGGCACCCTATATCGTCCAGAAAAAAGCAATAGACTTATGAATGTGGACAAAAAATGTGGTCCATTTGTTTCCAGACAATGGATTTTGTTTTCTACGCTGTCAGGAGGAAATTTGAAAGGGTTTTTTTTTTTTAAAAACTAAGTTTGTTGTTTTTTCTTACACTTTCTCACTCTACCTCAGCAGACATTCTTCTCTCCTTTTCTAAGCTCTTCAGAGTACTTCCACAAAGCAGAGCCTCTGCACAAACCAAAGGGACAACCTTTTCCCCCATTCCTGCAATAACATAGGCGAAATGTGAAAAAAGCAACACAAGAAATGCTGTAACAGACATTAGCAGAGATGGGAGTAAAATTCCTCCCTTCCACTTCCTCTATTGCTTAACTTCTTTCAGATAAAATGTTGCTCCAATCCTATCTATCTGGAATGCAGATATATGCCATACTGTACATACTGTATATAATAGATACACAAAGTAAGTGTTGAGTTAAGGGAAAGGGATTGATGAATTGGGTTAAGGGAGTAACTGGGCTGTGAAGATGCACAGAGTGATGTGACTTTGGATCGATTTGGAACTTTGCTTTATGCATGTGGATTGTGTAATGAAATCACATTGTGTATATTGATGTCCAAAATTACTTGCAGACTTTCTCATGTCGCTTAGGTCATCTATGTGTTGGGGCTTGCAGTGCAGGCTTTCAGGTTCCAGTATTTTTTTCTTAATGAGGATACATGCGCTTATTTCCATTGCATTGCACATCTTACCTATTGAGGAGAAAATTAACCTGGAACCTTGGCCCTCTAGTGTGTATTGAGATATCTCTTTGTCACACTTTGCTCCAATTGAAGTGACATATGTTTCCTCTCACTACATCATTAACTCCCACAGAGTGTAGATTGAGAGGTAGGTAATTTTAACACCCAGCACTCCTAGTCCATCGAAAATGTAACACCATTGAATAGGAGTTAATGTATACTGCTTTTCAATTTTCTTTACACAACTTTACATTACATGGTATAAAGGAGTTAGGAAAGGATTTATAGAAAGAAATATATGCCTCACATATCTGAAAGAATGATATAACATGTAAAGTAAATTAAAGCTTTGTAAGGGTATTACAGTGAAAAAAGTTAATACTAAACAATTAGCCTTATATTTGTCCACTGTATCTACAACAAAAATGGAAAGTTGGAAATATTGGAAAAATTTAAGTTAAGAATATTGCTAGCCATCTTTCAGTTAAAGTAAAAAGAAATCAAAGTTCTTCTCTAGGTAGCACCAGTTTTTTATTATAGTTACATTTCAGATAAGAAAACCCACATAAAATGTATCTACTTCCACTGAACCTTCAGAGCCTAGTAGCAAATGGTGACATGAACGGGTAATACCAAATGCCTGTGCATACAGTATGTATAGATACCTGCCACTACTGACTGACAAATATTTGTATTTAAGTGAAACAGGGATATAAGAAGGAGTTTATATTTGACGGTTTTTATTGCTTCAACTGATTTGTTACATTAAATAAACTGTTATTCAACCATATGTTTTGTGATTTATTTGTGGTGTCATAAGTACCAATGTATTTAAAGAATGGGTGATGCTTTCATAATTAGGTATTTTACTATTGTACAGGTTCTCATGCAGGCTGCTGAAATGCCATTGTCATATATAAGAATTGTTAACAATGTCTTGGTGCCATTGGGTTGCTTCAGTATTTGAAATATCAGGTCCCAGAGGATGTTTCCTTTGGTGTTCTAAACTTTCTCTAATCAATATTTTCTCTCATTTAATGTACATTTTAATGGGTGTTAGAGTTTACTTTTAATTAATTAGTTTATATATATTTTTTTTTAAATATAAAAGTATTTAAGATCACTTTGTTTCTGGGACTGTTCAGCATGTCTAAGGTTTACTTTTAAATATTTTATGGCTATGTTATAAAATATACTTTGTGTTTTATACGAAAATAATCTGAACAAATAGGTAGTGTTGTTAAGGATGCATTATCACTAACCATTGGTACTTTAGAAATAGGGTACTGTTAATATTATGTTTAAAAGACGTGTGCAAATGTGCGAAACTATTAAGACAAATTAATCCGTTTTCTTTTGGCCCATTCGTTTTCAAGCAATGAATTTCGATCCCTGCCCCTTTTTTGCGGCCAAAAATTCAGGGGAAATTGTAATAAAGGAATTAAGTTAGTTGCTCAGTGTCCACATTCACTCATTCTCATTCACTCATTCTCTCACTCACGGAAAATCTAGACAGTTCTAAGGGATATCCTGGTATTGAGCACCCGTTTAAGTTCAAGGTACTTATTAACCCTACATTGTCCCTTCTCTTACATATATTGAATTAACTGCTTTACTAAAGTAAAATATCGCTATTTAGGATCTAAGCAAAGCTTCAATAAACATTATTACCTATTCCAATTTTATGTCACTAGATTGCACTATGGCACTGTCAAGTTGCCTGTAGGTGTAAGCCTTTGCTGACTTATATCCTGGTAATTTATGCTTTGACCACTGCATAACATTGGCACTGTTGCGCACTTTGATGGACCTATAGGGATCCGTAGCCACTATTAAGCCAGTACTGATCATTTGGGACTCGGTAATTAGGTTGTTAAAGAAATTAAACAATTCCAGCATTTCGCTTACATACTATAAAACTTTTTGCTGAACAATAAGATAATTTTTGCAAAGTACAGAGAGAACTGCGCCCAAACTACAAGAACACAAGATAAGAAGACCTACTACACCCAGACTACTGGTCCATGAGATAAAAGAAGACTTGCGTCACTATGTGTGATGGGTGTTGACGTCATTTAGACTATAATAAGTCCCTCATTATCTTGATGAGGAGCGCGCTCACGGGTTACACTAAGTGCATGTCTATTTGTATATCACTCCGCTGTAAGCCCTTTTAATAAACTAATTCTCACTCAATTTGGACCAACTGTTTCACGTTGATTCTTCCACAACAAATTTGGTGCCGAAACCCGGGAACTGAAAACGGCTGGAACGGAATCAGGACAGGAGCAGAGGACTGGAGACCGAACTGGCGCCATAAATAGGTGAGAACACTTTCTTCTCATTTTCGCTCTCACTCCTCTGATCCTAATCCCTCTGTTCTGTTGTCGTGAGTACAGTTCCCAAGAACCTGAAACAGTTGTAAATTGTTTACTAACACTTTTGGATATGCTTGTGTGAGTGAATGGGAATACCGGTGTCCAGATACACTTGGGTGAAAGAGGTCCTTTACGGCTGAGTGATTGTGCTGCCTCAAGACGCCCCTCCACCCAGTGGAGAACGCAAGTGGGGGTAGTTGGTGTGCTAAGTAAGAGGGCCCTACCGCCCTCAGACACGGATGTTTTCTATCTTCTGAAATTAATAAAGCTGTCACTAACTACTGCCTGGGCAGCTGAGGGACAAAGATTGAAGGTTAACGGTGATTTGGTGTGGTGACTTTACTGGCCTGCTGCTCTGTGCAACGCTGGTTTAGGATCCGCATCTTATCTCAAGGGCGTGTTCCAAAGCTGCAGCTGGTTTGTTTCTCTATGACAAATACTACTAGCCTAGAGGACACTGTACTTTTGTGGTTTTGCCTAGATGATATTCGAGGACAAGTACTTTTAGGAGTTCTTAGTTTGTTGGTTGTTGTTTGGCTTTGTTGGAAGATTTGGAGAGATCAGAAGAGGGGATACGTGGTGTGGGAATTTCCCTGACAGCCACAGCCATAAGGTATAGCCGCTGGTATACTGAGAGAAGTGGGTAAGAGTCCCGTCCATCATAGCCGGGCTATGGGAAACAGTTGCGGCATACGTGTGTCTGGCCGATCACCAGATAAAAGGGACGTCCTATCTCTCCTTCTACCCCACAAGAGGAGATGAAGTTAAAATATGGCAAGTGGGTCAGCAAGCAGTTACCTAAATGGTACAAGCTGACTAGGGGCATGGATTTGTGTATTCCTAAAGAGGGAACCTTTGATGTAAGTTGTTGGGTTCACCTTTATAAAAATTACAAGTCTAAACTTACAGAGCCAAGTGAGAAGGCCGCCTGGTCAAGGTGGATAGTAGAGGCCCATAAGAGACAGCAAAAGGCCCTAGGCATTTTTACAGTGGGCACTAAGGCCCAGAGTATAAACCAGTCAGGAGATAGTGGGCAGCTTGAGGAGGAGGAGGAAGAGATGGTTAACATAGAACAGCTTGCAATTTCTCTTTTGGAGCCCGCTACAGTGGATCCAGAAGTCCCTGATTCAAGTACCCAGAGCATTCCATCAGCCCCTGGGGCAGGATTTAATGTGCCTACTGGCTCATCAGACCCTGGGGCAAGACCCAAAGTGCGTCCTGGTCCATCAGACCCTGGGGCAAGATCTAGAGTGTCTTCTAGTTCAGCTGGGATATATCCCACTGGAGATCTGACACTCTTGAGTAACCCTCCCCCTCCAGCGTATGTTGAACCCAGCCTTAATGCAGTTACCCCTGAATTTGTACCTCCCTGCTCACAGCCCGCTGTGTGGGAAGAGCTATCTGCCCCTGGGGGAGGAAGGGTTTTCTGTGGTGTAGAGGATGAACTTTTGATTACTCCCAAGATAAACCAGGATGAGGTCCGTACAATAACTGAGCAGCATACGCTGCCCCAGGCCTCAGTCTACCCTGTCAGGGAGCAATTAATACCTGCTGCAAATGGTCAGGTAGAAAGAAGGGTCACCCAGCACGTCCCGTGGACACCTGGGGAGATGAAGGGATTCCTTTCATCTGTTCCTAAGCCACGAAACAATCCCTATGGGTTTGCAAATGAGTTGTATAACATCATGGTCAGTTACAACCCCACATGGAGAGACTTGCTGCAGATAATAAAATCGACAGCTGGTCCAATTGACACAGCTGCTATCTGCACAAAGCTCATCCTACCCCTAAACCCATCTGAGCAGGAGAATAGTCCCCAAAGGGCATTGGAATATGTCAACCAGATCAAGGACAAAATTGGAGAGATTTTTCCTCCCCAGTCCTGGATCCGGGTGACAAACATTCAGCAAAAGGTGAAAGAAACAGTAGAGGACTATTTTGAGAGGTTTAGGCAAGTTGTAGAAGAGGCAGGAGGGAGTTTGGAGGATCAAGGTATGGGAAAGATGTTAACTGCAACTCTGGTGTCTGGACTGAATAGAGAAATCCATGACAAACTAGTCTCTGCTCATGCCGACTGGCGTGACAAGTCAGTCCCAGCATTAATGAGCCTAGCCAGCTCAATCCAGAGAGGTATACAAGAGGTGCAGGAGAAGAGAGTTCAGAAAGTAATGGTGATTGACACAACAGGACAACCACAAGAAATAAAACCTAGAAGGGAAAGGAAATGGGATCCCACTAGAGTAAAATGTTTCAAATGTGACAAAGTGGGACACCTTGCAAGAAATTGCAGGACATCAAGGAGGAGAGAGCAGGGGGATAATTGACGGGGAGGGCTTCCAGTGTTACCAGTCATATCTGAGAGTAGGGGGGGTGATGCCTTTGTCCGCCTGACCCTCCCTGAAATGCCTTTTCATGCATTGGAGTGTTTGGTGGACACTGGAGCAGCCCGTAGTGTTCTTAAAAAAATCCGAAGCCCCCTACTTAAAGACCACAGGATCAATTGATGCTGTAGGACTGGGAGGTAAGACCCTTGCATTAAAAGAAACAGAAATTGTCCCTGTAAATATAGGTCCAGTAAACACCTCACTCTCCTTTATCCTCAGTGATTCTGTTCCCTGCAATTTGTTGGGAAGGGATGCACTGATGAAGTTAAGGGCAAACATACAGTACACAGAGGAAGGGCCCATTGTGACTACACCGGTGGGATCAGAGGACTATAACACTTTGGAAAGTTTGATCCCTCTGATGGCAGTCCGTAACCAACTTGATCAGGAAATCCCCCCTGAACTAAAAAGTGTTCCCCAAGGTGTCTGGGCTAACAAAGGTGATCCGGTGGGCCTGATAAAACAAGCAGACCCAGTGGTCATCAAGCTCAGACCTGATGCCAAATTACCCAGGGTTCCCCAGTACCCTCTCAGCCTGAAGCAAATAAATGGTATTAGAGGCCAAATAAAATCTTTTGTAAGCCAAGGAATATTGGTCCCTATAAAATCCCCAGTAAACACACCACTGTATCCAGTGGCAAAACCTGGAAGACCAGGTCAGTTTAGAGGACACTAAGGGCAGTAAACAAAATAATCCAAGAAGATGCCCCTCTTGTCCCAAATCCCCACACAATCTTGGGAGAAATCCCACCGGATGCCTCCTGGTTTAGTGTGATAGATTTGGTTGATGCTTTCTTTTGCATTCCTGTGCACCCTGATTCCTGGTATCTATTTGCATTCTCATTTGAGGGTCAGCAGTATGCCTGGACCAGGTTGCCACAGGGGATGGTCTCTTCGCCGACAGAATTTGGTCAGGCTATGAAACATGTGTTGGATAGGTGGCAGCCGCCACAGGGGGTCACCATCATACAGTATGTTGACGACTTACTAGTCACGTCCCCTTCAAAGGAAATGTGTGTCAGTGCCACCGCTTCACTGCTTTCCCATCTGTACACTGAGGGATGTAAGGTATCCCCCAGTAAATTACAGTTTTGCCAAGAAAAAGTTGTCTTCCTAGGCCATTGTATTTCACGGGGCTCTAAACATATCACTGCAAATAGAGTCTCTGTAATACAGAAAGCGCCGTACCCACAGAATGCCAAACAGATCAGAGCCTTTCTGGGACTAGTGGGCTATTGTAGACAATGGATACCAAACATGTCTGAGCTCGCTGCCCCCTTATACGCTCTGACCACTCGAACAGGACATATAGCGCTGTCTGAGGAGGAAAAACAGGCTGTAGATAGCTTGAAAGGTGCTATACTCAGCGCTCCCTCATTAGCACTCCCCAACTATAACAAGCCGTTCTATCTATTCTGTCATGAACAGGAGGGACAGGCGTCAGGAGTGCTTACTCAGAAATACGGGGGAAGACAGAAGCCAGTGGGGTACTTCAGTGCCAAGCTGGATTCTGTTATTTCAGCAGGAGCTGCATGTGTAAAATCGGTAGCCGCAGCAGCCTTGTTGGTGGAAAAGACAGCTGATATTGTTCTTGGAAATCAGCTGTTTCTTCTGGTTCCACATGCTGTACAAGCAGTCCTTCAAAGTCTGACTACCAGGCATCTCTCTGCTGCCAGGTTGACTAAATACGAGATATCTTTGCTGGCACCATCTAACATCACTATACTCAGGTGCAGTGTGTTAAATCCAGCTACCCTTTTGCCGCTCCAAACAGGTGAGGATGGGGGGGACATTGAGCATGATTGTGAGCATGAAGTAGAGGCTTTCTACACCCCTCCCAATCCTGTGCTGGATGAACCTATCCCCAATGCTGAAATGACCCTCTATGTGGATGGGTCACGACAACAAAGACCAGAGGGGGGGTTTGCTGCTGGCTTTGCAATAGCAGACGACACCTCTGTTGTGTATTCTGAGACCCTAGATCCTAGTGTGCATTCTGCCCAAAGTGCAGAGTTGCTAGCATTGATTAAAGCCTGTGAGCTGGCAGAGGGTAAAATTGTGAACATCTACACAGACTCCCGTTATGCCTACGGCGTCCTGCATGACTTTGGCTTTTTGTGGGAACACAGGGGGTTTCTAACCTCCAGTGGAAAGGTGGTAAAACACGCAGACCTCATACATGACCTACTAGACAAGGTGAAACTACCTAAATCTATAGCTGTTATTAAATGTCAGGCGCATCAGCGAGCAACAGATCCTATCACTATGGGTAATAATAGGGCTGACGAAGCAGCCAAAAAGGCAGCCCTTATGCTTCTCCGAGAGTCACTTAACAATGATGAGCATTTGACAATGGATACTCTCGTGAATTTACAGCAACAGGCAAGCACCCAGACTCACAGGAAATGGGGAAACCTAGGCTGTAAGCAAGAGAATGATGTTTGGAAACATGAGGATGGTAGATTGTGTGCACCTCCAGCTTTGTACCCTCTTTTGGCGAATATATCTCATCTCCCCTCTCATATTTCCAAAGGGGGAATGATTACCACTGTCAATAAGTTCTGGGTTGCACCAGGCTTTCCACAATTCGCAACAGATTGGTGTGCAAAATGTATGATTTGTGCAAAGCACAATCCGGGTAAACTGACTAAGGTACAGATGAAACACCTTGTAAGACCTGATTACCCATTTCAGAGACTGCAGATAGACTACATTCAGTTACCTAAGTGTGGTGTCTATGAATATGTCCTGGTATGTGTGGATATGTTTTCCTCTTGGGTAGAAGCTTGGCCTGTTGCCAAGGCAACAGCGGCAGTGACAGCTAAGAAACTAATAGCTGAAATTGTGTGTAGATACGGCCTACCTGAGACTGTGGAATCAGATAGAGGGACACACTTTACTGGGCAGGTCTTTGCAGAGATGCTGAAAGGGTTACAGATTAACCAACACCTACATACTCCATACCACCCACAAGCATCAGGGAAGGTTGAAAGAGCAAATGGTGTTTTGAAAAATAAAATAGCTAAGATCTGTGAGCAAACGAAACTTACTTGGGTACAAGCCTTACCTTTAGCCCTTTTTGCAATAAGGCACACTCCAAAGGGAACACATAGACTTTCACCGTTTGAAATTCTGTTTGGCAGGCCACCTCTAACAGGCCTTTTCTTTCCGCAAGAGCTACATGGACAGTACACTTCCTTAACAGATTATGTTATACATCTGCATAAACAACTGACTAATTTGCATGGCAAAGTCTTCTCCTCTTTACCAGATCCACAAGAAACGACCGGAACTCACACCCTACAACCTGGAGACTGGGTAGTGATACGGAGATACGTGAGAAAACATCTGGAACCCCGCTTTGACGGCCCACACCAGGTGATACTGACCACACCCACCTCAGTCAAGGTGGAAGGGAGGCTTAATTGGATCCACGCCTCCCACTGTAAGAAAGTTCAGGTCGGTGATACAAGCCTGTACCAAAAGGGTGAGGCCACTCGGGACAAGGAGGATTGAAAGATTTTCAAAATGCATGTGCTGTCTTGCTTGCTCTTTTGTATACTATGTCATCTACAGGTACAAGGAGTACGGCAGAAAAACTCCATCTGGCTTCTGCACGAACAAACAGCCAAACAGCTGAATACTACTAACTGCTAGATCTGTTCACATGTTCCAGCAAATCACAAAGGAATCCCTTTGATTGGTATCCCAATATCAATGAATGATCTTAACCTCACAGATTATAGTTACGAAGCCAAAATAGACACAAAACACACTAATCACAATGCCATCTCAGACTCAGGAACATTCTTGGAAATTGTTGGTATACTCACTCCACCCACCATATGTGTAGGACCCATGTATGTTAATCACACAGACATATTGCAAGATCACATAATCAGCCTACCTAAAGTACATGTCGGAGAGACAGATTGTAGGAACGCTACACTGATATTCAATATGGAATATGATGAGGGGTCTTGTGCTAAAAGTGAAAATTGTAATAACCTGTGTTATTGTGCAGCCATGGAAGCACGCTGTGCCCCGAAGTGTGCCTGTCCCGACAAAGGAGAACATGACACGTGGAATTGTGAGACTAAATTGTATGATAATATGCAGTGGTTCCACAGATGGCTGGGAAATCATGGTAGGATAATTCCTAGAGTGCTGAAGCAAGGCTTATACTATCTGTGTGGTAACAGGGCCTACTCATGGCTTCCTATGGGTGCATGGGGTAATTGTACCATAGGGAGAGTTGTACCAGTAATCAGAACACGTGCTAATATTACAGCTGCTGATGTTTTAGGTGCACGATTTGGAGAAACCAGGTACAGACGAGAGTTATTTACTAAGTCGGATAAAGCCTGGATGTGGTTTCCTTCCTGGACAGGTTGGGGAATTGAACTGGCAAATAAGCTGAACAAATATGCTAGCATTATGGATGGGATAATAAATGAGACCACCAGTTCTATTCATATCCTTAATGAAGAAGTGGCCCAAATCAGAAAGGTTGCCCTACAAAATAGAATGGCTCTTGATTACTTATTAGCAATAGAAGGTGGGACTTGTGCAGTTTTAAATAATACCGAATGCTGTACATGGATAGAGAATTCTTATGACCCTGTGGAAGCACACCTGAATAAAGTAAAAGAGTTACAACAACAAGCCAGAGATATATCTAAGGAAGGATGGAATCCTTTCTCCTGGATGGGGTCTATCGGAGTCTGGCTTAATAATATGCTTTCTGGCCTGCTGAAACCCATAGTGGTAGTGATAGGATTGATTGTAGTGCTTATTATTGCTTGGAAATTATTAACCTGTTGCATTTCTCGTTGCAGTAAAGACGCTTCATCCACCCTTTAAGAAAGACGACATAACAGCTACAAAATATCAGCTCAGCTCGACCGCCTGATCTTCCTGAACATTCCTCAGCTCCCTGGATGATTGGGTGGTGGATAACCCCTTTTTCTAAAAGGACCCTACAGGTGTACTACAGCAAATTGAGCACCGCTCTAGGAAGAAGATTATGTCCTGCGAGTGATTTCACAATAGGACCCAGAGCGATCCTTGAGCCGTGGTGCATCTTTGGCGAGCTGTTGCTATCATATTAGATAGATAAGAGTGTGTGCAGTGTGTGAATCTAATAAAGATGTGTGAACACTTAGATGAAGTGACAACTATAAGGCAGTCAGGAATGGATGCTTGCATCCCATAACTTATGCAGCTTAACTGTGTACTTTATGAAGTATGGGCTGTCCAAGGAGTCACTTCAAGTAGGAAGGCTAGTCAGGAACATATATGTGTGATAATGAAATTATCAAAAGGGTGAGAAATGTTAAAGAAATTAAACAATTCCAGCATTTCGCTTACATACTATAAAACTTTTTGCTGAACAATAAGATAATTTTTGCAAAGTACAGAGAGAACTGCGCCCAAACTACAAGAACACAAGATAAGAAGACCTACTACACCCAGACTACTGGTCCATGAGATAAAAGAAGACTTGCGTCACTATGTGTGATGGGTGTTGACGTCATTTAGACTATAATAAGTCCCTCATTATCTTGATGAGGAGCGCGCTCACGGGTTACACTAAGTGCATGTCTATTTGTATATCACTCCGCTGTAAGCCCTTTTAATAAACTAATTCTCACTCAATTTGGACCAACTGTTTCACGTTGATTCTTCCACAACAAGGTGAAGGTGCAGGCAATCATAACCAACTAGAGGGAGGTATACCATTGAATGAGACTGATTTATGGGAGGCTATCTTCATAAGGCATTTACCTTTATATTCTCCTCTGGCTCTCGTTCTCATTTAGTCCCCTGATGAAGGTGCACACCATAGCACTGAAATGTGTATCGGGTTTATTGGGGGTGGGCACACTCGCTTTTGGATCATGATTTAGCACTGGCCATGCTGTGCCAAGGAGATAGTTAATTTTAACAATTATTTTTCCTTTCTTATTTTACCTTAGCTTATATTGAGTAGTGTTAGTAGCTAGACTGCTGCGACTAGGTGTATATTTGAAAGGCTGTTACCTCCAGCACAATGTTTAATAGTTCTTACCAGCACTACTACTCCTAGAAATGCTGTTTTAAGCTATCAGGATTAACCCTGTATTCCACACTTGAGCTTAGATTTATTTTTATTAAGGAACCGTTTACTCTGATTAGTAGGGCTTGTTCCGTATAAATAATTCAGGCAAGATTCCTTTCTTTTGATTCCTTAAATCGTGGATACTTATTTTTTCCATACTTTTGACACTCCATCAGAGCACATCTTTGCAGACAAGAGGGTTTGCCTCTAGGGTTAATCTATAAGGGTTATTGGTTAGCCTTATAGAGGAGGCATACGCACTATTAAAGCCATCAACCTCTATTTAGGATTATACCACTTATACCCATTTTTTTCGCTAAGGTATTTACACCACTATTTTAGTGGTCTATAGTGTTTGTGCACCACAGTATATATTTATTATTATTTCTTCCTTTTCATCTGTATGTACTTACACTATCATTCGGGACCTTGTTTTTGATATTCAGGGTTCACAATATTTATTTGTATTCTGTGCTAATTAAGGGTTATTCCCCTTTCCAGAGCTAGTGCTGGAAGTGACTGTCAGTGTTGCTCTGTTTCCACGGCGTTGTCCTTGCAAAAGGAAGCCCAAGCTAAGAGAGTGAAATATCTCTTCTATAAATGAAAATACACTTTTTTTTACTTTTTCCACATACATTGTGTGAAGAGGGGGAAAGAATATTTGCTCTCCCCTTGCATTGATCACACTCTGATCACCAAGCAAGTCGCCATAGACTTGAATTGGAGATCACGATGGAGTGTGATTGGCCAGTAGGGAAAGCAATTAGATATCCCAGCAGCATGATGCAGGGGATCGTCTGTCCTCATGTAATCTTCTAGGGTTAACTTTGGTGCCCTCTTGTCTAGCTTAATTGCAAGGTATGAAACATCTGTACCCTATTGCTTGAAAATGTAGCTGCATTGGCCTCATCTGTAGTGGACTCTTTATAAGTGGACAGATAAGAGGTATGCTAGAGTTAAACTGGAGAGAACTGCAACGCCATCTCCATCTTCCCCCTCAGCCACCGACTAGATTGTAAGTTCGCAAGAGCAAGGCCCTACCCTTTGTACTAGTTTGTTGTGTATGATTTTAAATTATTCCTTTGGCACTATATAATAGTAATGTAATGTCAGAAGATGTGTTTAGCAGAGTAAGCATCCTCCATGGAGAATACTTGGGGGACAGGGAAAGGGTAAAATGCATATGGGGATATTCTTAACCCATCCCACTGCATTTGCAATGTACAGCATACAGAAACTGAAATAGCACCGGGAGTAGCATTCCCTTGTTAAGTGTCTTAGAATGTAAACCATACTGCTCAATTTTTACACATTTCTGTTTATAGATGGGTATTTCCTAAAACCTTTTGATGCTATTTATGATATTTTGCAATATGTTGCAAATAAAACAGATATTTACATATATTT